>CM031238.1:256784665-258193415 GCA_018340775.1 Taxus wallichiana var. yunnanensis | reverse complement strand
ATCCATTTAGTTACTTGTCCCACCTCTCATAAACAAGGTAGTTCTATAAGCAAACTCAATGATGGTTCTAGGCACGAGACTAGGAAATATTGATGAAATATGGTTCGGGGTTTAGGTTTAGGGTTTAGGTTTAGGGTTTAGGGTTTAGGTTTATGGTTTAGGTTTAGGGTTTAGGTTCAGGTTTAGGTTTAGGTTTAGGTTTAGGGTTTAGGTTTAGGTTTAGGTTTAGGTTTAGGGTTTAGGTTTAGGGTTTATGGTTTAGGTTTAATATTTAGGTTAAGGATTTAGGTTTAAGGTTTAGGTTTAGGTTTAGGGTTAAGGATTTAGTGTTTAGGGATTAGGGTTTATGGTTTACATTTAAGGGTTTAGGGTTTAGGTTTAGGTTTAGGTTTAGGGTTTAGGGTTTAACGGTTTAGGGTTTAGGGGGTTTATGGTTTAGGGGTTTAGGGTTTAGGGCTTTTAGGGTTTAGGTATAGGGTTTAGGGTTTAGGTTTAGATTTTAGGGCTCAGGGATAAGGGTGTAGGGTTCAAGGTTTAGGGCTTTTTTTTAGGGTTAGGGTTTCAAGGTTTAAGGTTTAGGGTTTAGGGGTTAGGGTTTAGGATTTAGTTTTTTTTACGGTTTAGGGTTTAGGGTTTAACATTTAGGGCTCATGGTTCATGGTTTAGGGTTTAGGTTTAGGGCTTAGGGTTTAGGGCTTAGGGCTTAGGGTTTAGGGCTTAAGGCTTAAGGTTTAAGGGTTTAGGGTCAGGGTTTTTAGGTTTAGGGTTTAGGGTTTAGGTTTAGGTTTAAGGTTTAGGTTTAGGTTTAGGGCTCAAGGTTTACAGTTTAGGGTTTAGGTTTATGGCCTAGGGTTTAGGGTTTCGATTGTAGAAGTTAAACGCTAAAAGCTTTAGGCTGAATGTTGAAATCTTGAAAATTACCTATGTATTGACCAAATTATACTATAAAAACTATCTCCTAAACCATGACTCATGGAGTCTGTGAGACTAATTCCATAAGGTGCAGAGTGACCCTAATTTCTTATATTTACATAAATAAATTTAAAGTATAAGAAATAATAAAATATAAATAATAATAAATGAAAAACTTATACTTTTTTGTAAATAGAAGCATGTCAAAAGCATATACAATGTTTATACTATAAAGAACGTGTACGTGTTATAAATGTTTATTTTACATTTTCACTTTTTCCAAGCCATGCCTCAAGGCTTGGGATCCGGTTTGGATCCCCAAGCCTGAGGCATGGACCTGCACAAACACAACAAACAATGTGTTTTTGTAGGAAAATGTAAAAATGCCACTTCCTCCATGATAAATCAACATAAAAAAATCAATCGATTCATTTAAAAAATTATACCACGACGTAGAGCAGAGTTTCTTCTTTCTAAAAATATAATTTTTCAAATTTTTTTGACTAATATAAGGTTTCCATATTATTTATTTTCTAACTATGCCTTTTTATAGCTATTTTTTGAAGTTTAAATATGTCTATCTTTCATCGTGTATCTTTTTTTTGGGTCATCAAAATTGAAAAAATTATACTAGCACAAACTAGGCCTAATTCTATACATATTCAAAAAAAAAAATAAATTTTCGATATTTTTTGAGGTAGTTAGGGGGGCACGGTTGAGCTCCATTATTTTTCAAAACATAAAATTTATGTACTAGAAAAATCATAAAAAATTAAATACTTGCTAAAAAAATCTAAAAAAATTCTAGCACAAACTAGATGCTCCTAGCTATCTTTCTACCAAAGGGTTTTCAAAACTACTAAATGGTGCTAAAAAATGGTGGGGGCACGAAAGTCACTATGTTATGTTTTTTAACAAAAATAGGAGCACCTATAGTATTTTAGTTATTTGACCCACTTAAACTTATCCATTTTCAATAAAATTTAGTAGCTTAGAAACTAGACTCAAAATTCTACGATTCATGTTTATACAACATCTTCCAATTTTGAGTGTAACTATTTCAAAAAAACTTGTACAAGTTGAAGTTTTTTATTTTGAAAATCATTATCATTATTTAATGCATTGTAGTTAAATGAGCTTTTTTATTACTACAATTGATCATTTTGTCACTTTGCATATGCTAGGAATTTACTCATACTTGTTTTAAAATCCTTAAAACTTTTACTAAGTTTATGTGAATTCAAGTGAATAATGGGTTCCATAAATTATAATTATTTAGCACTAGATCTAACATGTGTTTGTTTTAACAAAATATGGCAGTGCTAACATCTAATTCTCTTATCTATCCTACCTTTATTTTAGATTTTTTAATGAAACTCAAAACACACCATTATATGTAGTAGATTAACATTGTTGTCAGAAATATTGATACTTGTGTATGTGCCTCCTATTGTTAAGTAAGTTGTATTGTTTGAGAACACCTTACCCTCCCTCAAAGGTCTTAAGGTCACATGCTTCCAAATTCTATAACACTAAAGATTTTTTTGAGAACCACAACTTACAATTCATGCCTTGGATTAAATCCAACAAATCCTAAAACGTGAGGGTGTGTGTTCGGTCATCTATTTGAGCTCATGTCAAATCTCGCATCAATAATAAGACTGCTCAATTGTTGAGGTCATGCTCATCACAAAATGAGTAGAATCCCACCAAATATCCCACAACACATTTCTCCCTTTTGATGCGACGATGGCAATTGAGTCACTCACACAATGACTTCTTCGCCCCTTCCCCTCAACGCATTGTTGGAGTTTACATATTGCTTGTGGAAAGACCGCTATTGGGCATTCTCAATGGGCGTTGTTGACCCTATATATGATAGGTGACATTCTTCTTGACATGATAGTTGGGCGGCACAAGAGCCTTTCCCTCTATGTGATGACTCGCCACCTCATCTTTCTAATAGCATTGATTGTGCTTAATTTAACTATAAAATTTTTGTGCCATGTTTTAGTTGCTTAATTATATATTACAACTCATTTTATAGGCCCTCAATACCAACCAACAACCCTTTTTATTATAAACAACATATATTTATATTCTTTACTTCAATAATTATATTGATGAGTTTTCAATTTAAAAAATTTATATTAACCATTTAAAATATAGACAAACTTATTAAATTCAACAAAATATCGATGTACTGATTGTATCTATGTCTAGTTTAATGAAGCGAACCACAATTCCCTCCCCAAAAAATAAACAAATAATAAATTAAAGCCTTAATTAAATAGATAATTCCTTAAAGATTTGGAGGCATAGATCCACGCCCTTAACTTCGAATGAAAACACTTTAATTTTTTTTTTTAATATAAGTGAATGTCAAACTCAAAGTGCTAGCTGGCAATTTGGTTACCTGTTTTCAGAATGTTGACTTGAGTTCCGTCTACTCGATTTTTCCTAATCCAATCCGCAGTGTCCTCCACAACGCATTCACACTTAAAAAAAGATTCCGCCCCAAGATTCTTTAGACATGCTATGGGAATCTCCCCTCTCGAATTTACTAAAATAAAAAATCCACAACATCGACGGTCCAAATGTATGCCCCAAAAATAGGGAGCAAACCTCAACCGTCGATCCAATAAAAGATATACTATAATTGGATATCCTTGTTAATAACAAACGGAGTTTACGAAGCACCCGCAGTTTCCGCGGGTCAAGGGAAGATTCTGAGCCAAAAAGCAAAAAAATATAAAGACCGGGTTGTCCTCCATTTTCTGCACAGTATTCACACGCCGGGTAAGGCGACGCGAAAATATATAACGCCCGGGTAAAGCTGAGAATCTCACAATAATGCGGTTATAAGTGAAGAAGCCTGGTTTTTTTAACCCTTTTGCCGTGTGTTAAGCTTTAGAAGCTTGAAAAATGAAGTCTGTAGCACAGATTGGGGTGCGATGGGATTCGTGGACCGACCGGTTGAATGCATGGGTTGCCAACAGCCGTGTTGGGAAGTATTTCAAGGTGGAGGCGAGGGGTTCCTGTTTTACCAGAGAGCTCCGGGCGGGCACTGCAACTTTTCTGACCATGGCTTATATTTTGGCTGTGAATGCCAGCATTTTGACGGACTCGGGTGGGCCGTGCTCTGTTGATGATTGCCTGCCTGTTTGTAATGTTCCGTCGGTTGATGTGGCGGCATGCACGGGGCTGTATGGGAACGGAACGGCTCTTCGCCTGGTCACACCCGGGCCTGAGTGCAAGTTTCCTCCTGTCAATCCGGGGTGAGTGAAAACCTCGGGTGTGGATTTTTGTTTACAAGATGAGATTTTGTTTGCCGTTCCGGGTACCCAATGCAAATTTAGGCTCGTTGGGAATCTTGATTTCGTTTATTGGTTTGGGGATTGAGAAACCGGAAAAATTGGTGTGGTTTCGGTTTTGAAGTAAATTTGAAATGGTCTGTTTTAGTGTGTTGAATTCACTGTTTAGAATCTTCAGGCGATTGCTTCAATGGGTACGGTTTACCTGTGCGGGAAATTGTCTTTTTATGACTTTCATAGAACTGTATTTGTTTAGAGATTGATTTAATGGGCGTACAAGTGTACTGTGTGTTTATCTGAAGATCGAATCCAATGTGCTTACAATTGCCCTGTAGAAACTTAATTTTATAAAATTAGGAGATTGGTTTTTATAGTTTTAAAAATAAATTTCCAAATTCGTCGGTTTGTGGCGAGAGGAGGTTTACCTGTATAGAATCTGCAGAACAATTGTTTGTTTAAAACTTTGTTTTTGTGGGTGTTATATGTGTTTAGTTTCAAATTCTCCAAACTCTCCAAGTTTTTTTTTGTAGTTTTCATTAAAGATATTGGTAGATTCGTGACGAAGTTCGTTTTTTGTGTGTGTTGAATCCTAATATAAATTGTCAAATTTATTTATGTGGGTGTTGAAGCTTAACATAAGTTCTTAAATTTGTGGCGAGAGGTTTATCTGTATAGAACCACGTTTTGATGTGTTTTTGAATCTGCTGAACAATTGTTTGTTTAAAATTAAAACTTTCTTTTGTGGGTGTAATGTGTGTTCAGATTCAAATTCTCCCCAAGCTCTTTGTTTTTTTTTTTGAGTAGTTTTCACTGGCAGATTTGTGAGGAAGTTTGTTTTTTGTGGGTGCTGAATCTTTACATAAATTGTCAAATTTATTTATGTGGGTGTTCAATCTTAACATAAATTCTTAAATTTTGTTTTTTTAGTGTTCAATCCTGACACAGAAAATCTCATTTTTATTCATTTTTTATGGATTTTCAATTTCAAAATCTCCAAGTTTTTGTTGGCACTCTCGATTCAAGATTTCGGTAGATTTGTGATGATGTATTATTGACTGTGGGTAATTGTGAACTGGCAGGTACACAAACTACCTGGAGCGGACAAGGAAAGACCTGATCGTGGCTACAGTAGCCTCCTCGCTCATCGGATGCTTTATCATGGGCGTGTTTGCAAACCTCCCATTAGCCCTGGCGCCCGGCATGGGCACAAACGCCTACTTCGCCTACACAGTCGTGGGCTTCCACGGCTCGGGTTCGATTCCCTACAAGAGCGCCCTCGCCGCAGTTCTCATCGAAGGCATCCTCTTTCTACTCATAGCCGCCCTGGGGCTAAGAACAAAATTAGCCAAACTGGTTCCAAAACCGGTTCGAATCTCATCATCAGCAGGAATAGGGCTATTCTTAGCCTTCATCGGCATGCAAAACAACGAAGGAATCGGCCTGGTGGGCTACAGTTCCTCCACCCTGGTAACCCTGGGCGCCTGCCCGGAAAAATACAGAACCACCCTCGCACCCGTTCAGACCATCAACGGAACCGTGGCGCTCCTAGCGGGCGGAACCGTGTCGGGCGACATTTTCTGCCTGAAGGGCCGCATGGAGAGCCCGACCTTCTGGCTGGGCATAGTCGGCTTCGTCATCATCGCCTACTGCCTCGTGCGAAACGTCAAGGGCGCCATGATTTACGGCATAGTCTTCGTCACCGGAATTTCCTGGTTCAGAAACACGGGCGTGACATTCTTCCCGGATAATCCCACGGGCGAGGCGAACTACCAGTATTTCCAAAAGGTCGTGGACGTGCACAGAATAAGCGGCACGGCGGGTGCCCTGAGCTTCAAAGAATTTCACAGCGGGCAGCTGTGGGAAGCGCTCGTAACCTTCCTCTACGTCGACCTGTTAGACACCACAGGAACGCTGTATTCCATGGCTAAATTCGCCGGGTTCGTGGACGAGAAGGGGAACTTCGAAGGGCAGTACCCGGCGTTCATGAGCGACGCGGCTTCCATTATTTTCGGCGCACTGTTAGGCACCTCACCCGTCACGACCTTCATCGAGTCCTCCACAGGCATAAGGGAAGGCGGGCGGACGGGTCTGACGGCACTGACGGTTTCCTTTTATTTTTTCCTGGCGTTTTTCTTCACGCCGCTGTTGGCCTCCATTCCTCCCTGGGCAGTCGGTCCGCCGCTTATTTTGGTGGGCGTTCTGATGATGAAGTCCGTTCTGGAAATCGATTGGGAGAATATGCGGGAGGCCATACCTGCGTTCATTACGCTCATTGTAATGCCTCTGACGTATTCTATAGCCTACGGTCTTATTGGCGGAATAGGGACTTATATGGTCCTGCATTTGGGTGACTGGGCGCATGATGCCTACTTGGCTGTCACGGGCCGTAAACCTCAACCCGCCGGGTCCGTGCCCGACCCGGCCCCCCACCAGCTCAGGGATGTCGAGATGAACGGGAACACCAACAGCATTGCCTGATTGGGGATCTGAAACAGGTGTTGTTCCATTTTCTTCAGGCAGAGATGCTTTTGTCTTCTGCCATGATTTGTACTACTGCTGATTTTTTTCCTGATTTGAGCTGGGGGTGGGCTTCGGGGTGGTTCGTCTTTCTTGTCGAAATTGGTTCTTACGAGGAAGAAAGGTTCATCTTTCTCGTCGAAATGGTTCTTATGAGGGAGAAAGGTTTTGTCTTTCTTGTTGAAATGGGTTCCTTGCAGGGCTTTCTTGTCCAGATAGATTTTTTCAAAGGAAGAGTTAAGATGTCAAAATGAGTTTCTTGCAGGGAAAGGGATTCATCTTTCTTGTTTAGATAGGAAGAACGAGTTGGGTTCATCTTTCTTGTCGAAATGGGTTTGGGAGTCACTCCTAGATTTGAACCTTGCTCTTTCAATAGTGCTTCATCAAACTAGAAAGAGTTAAGTTCATCTTTCTTGTCTTCCTTGCAGGGAAAGGAGTTCATCTTTCTTGTGTAGATAAGTTCCTGGAAAGATGAGTTGGATTTTTTTTTGTCGAAATGGGTTGGGAGTCGCCCTAGATTTGAACCTTGGCCTCTCAGTATTGTCTGTCTTTTAACTTCATCACTCCACCAAACTAGAATAGTTATTGCTGATTTAAAGATGAGGAATTATAGTTTCTGTTGTTGTAAAGGTTGACTTGGAAGAACATCTTCTGTACATTCTTTTGTTTCGTTTCTTAATAGAAGATTTACCTACATCTTCCAGCTTTTCAAATCTGTATACAGATAGCTTGTCAGCTACTTAACTGCTTCTAAAGTTCTAATATTAAATTTTCTTTTCCTGTTTTTGGCAATATGGCTTTGAAGGTAGACCAAGCTGACCTCAACTGTACATTTTTATTTTATTAAATATTTGTGGTCAGGAACTCTGCTGTCTTTAATGTGACATCCCTGTTTTTGAAGGAGGAGCTTCCTAATCATTAAAATAAACAATTATGCAATGATTTATTGAGTCCCCGTTAATGTGACATCCCTGTTTTTGGATGAGGAGCTTCCTAAGTATTAAAAAAACTATTATGCAATAATTTATACAGTCCCCCAAATATTCTTTCATGGATGTAAATGAAATTATTTTATTGACTTAGTAATAAGAATCGTCATGACAAATTCTTATAGTTTTGTGAATTTTGAGTCATCTATATAGAATCAACTTTTGAAGTATTGCTGTATTTGAATTTTTAATGGGCATATATATATATATATATATATATATATATATATATATATATATATATATATATTGTTATAATAATTTTATTATTTTAAGAGAAAATTTCTCTTCTTTTCGAAGTTATATAAGAAAAGAGAAAACACAAGTAATCAAATAATGAATATATTAATGTTTAAGGGTAGTTATTTTGTGTTTTTAAAATTGAAATTGAAATAAAGAATTTCAAAATTGAATTATTTTCTTCAATTTTCAATTTTTTTCTTTTTGCATTTAAATATATGAATTATATAATTTAAACTGACTCTTTTTCTTTAATTAATATGTCCATTTATTTATATTGATTTAAAGAGAATTTAGAGAATATATGTGGATGAGAATTAATAAGAATATGATATATCTGGTCATAACTCAATTTTAAATTTAAAAGTTTATTTAAACCTTTTAATACTAAAAAGAATAAAAGATTTAACAATTATTTGTGGAATATCTATGTGCACTTCAAAAATTAAAAGATTTGCTTCAATTAAATTTTGGTGGATTCAAAATTATTTAATTTTTATATTAAAATATTTAAAATAATTTTAATAAAAATTAACATATATATGGAAAGTTTTTCACCAATTAAGTTTTGGTGGATTTAAACATTATATTAATTTTTATATTAAAATACTAAAAGTAACTTGAGTGAAAAATTAAAATAATATTTTATCAAAGGATGAAGATAATTTTGAAATCAAAAACTAATGCATGTTCATCCTTAAATTTATTTTTATTTTAGTAATTTGATAGCTTAGATTTAGTTTTCGTGCAAATCGAAAGGTGTTGAAGTCTCATGACTTTACTATCAAACTATTATGGTGCATCATGGTTATATTTTATATATTTATATTAACCTTTTTCCATGCAATCGCAAGTAGCATATAATAAGACATACCAAAATATTAACAGAGACTATCTATATATTGGACCATCTCTTTGCTTTGAATAGAGTTAAACATTTTTATTTTTATAATAGATAAAATTTCGTAAAAAGTCATGATTCCTTTTAATGAACCATAAAATATACTACGATACATTAGACACCTACACACAAAATACTCCTATAATATCAATTAATTATTGCAAAGTTCACATACAATGCACAAATACAACAAAACAAGGTGTTATTTCTTAATATAAAACCGATGAGAACATACCAACAATCGACCCAAATTTATTTTAATTTTAATTTTAACTATATCCTTTAAATTCATATAATTTTAAGCATAATAAGTCAAATTAAAAATCCAAATTCTACATATACATGTGGTTATAAAAATATTATAAAACCACTCCACTAAATAGCTTTCCCAATCTGCCATCTATTGTATCATTTTTTTTTTTACTTACAAAACACATGGATTATATAAATGATGGTGGTTGTATAAGGTTGACTTGGTGCTTCTATTGCTTCTATTTTTCAATAAAAGAATAAAAGACCACACTGAAATATCACGTTCTTTTGCTTATACTTAAATGTATCTTTATATATTTTAAAGTCTTTATAACAAACTCGTTTTAAAAAAGTACTCTCTAAGAATGGCATTAAATTATAAAACCTTATTTATTTGTAGAAAAAGTGTTTTTTTTTGTGTGGTTAAAATAGTGTTTTTTTGTAGATGATGGTAGGAATGTCTTAATGTTTTGCTAATATCCTTTCAGATAGGTTTTGATGTGAGACCATTCACTTAATATCACACTTTTCACGTCAATGAGGGACTTGCAGTTATTTCTAAATTTTAATTAATTTTATGGTTTTTATATATATATGTGTATAAATGTATAATATTTTAGTTTTGTAGGAAGAATATTAATTTTTTTTTAAATTATTATTATGTATAATATAGCTAGGATTGTAATGGAGTGAGTTGTTCACTTTTATTCTCAACATTAAATTTGACATTTATTTGCCTCTTACGTGATAATTCATCAAAAATTTTGAATTTTGATTGGATTGTCACTTAAATACCCCCTTTTTTGAGAATTCAATAAAAAAAAAGTAATATCTTAATCATGTTAAATATTTTTTCCCCTTTTTTAGGGGAGAATTCAATAAAAAATAGTAATATCTTAATCATGTAGTAATATTTGAGCCTTTTTTCCTTGAATAATTTGTTTAAAGAACAACACAATGCCAAAGTTAAATTGATTTCATTTTGCCACAAAGAAATGAGAATCAATAGAGAATTTAATGAAGTTATTGATTAATGTGGTATCCGAAAATCTAAGCTAAGAAGATATTGATGTATTTCATGTAGATACATTTATTACAATATTATTATTATATTATATTTTTTCCTTTTAAATATTTTTTTGATATATTTATATAACACTAGCATAGCTAAACACGTGTATTTTATATAGATCTATTTAAGATAAAGGGAAACATAAGTTCATAAAGTTGGTATATTTGTTACTTGAATACATAATACATATTAATTTTCAATAATAATTATAATGAGTTAATATGATTTTAAAAAAGTACCATTTACATAAGAATATGTAAGAGAAAAATGAGATAAAATATAAAACACACCAATTAAATTGTTGAGGTCTTTCTCTTCATAATTAATGTTTGTTTGGTAGAGGAGTGGATCCAATTATGCCTCTCAAATTGAGGTTCAAGAGAAGAGTATCAAAGTGAACATGAAACAAACAAAGTTTCGGTGATGGTTTTTAAGGAAGCCAATTCTATGTTGGGTCATCTCTCTTGTAATTAGAGTTACATATTTGATTCGCATAATGAATAAGATACATATAGAAAGCCTAACTTAATACAGTAAAATATGTTTAAATGTTCTCACGATCCTGATGTATTATCACAAAGTTTATATATGCTGATGTAACAGAAGAAAGTTCTGCACTGTCTCTATGCAAAGGTGAATTGACTCCAAAAATTTCAAACTAAAAGAGAGCATGGTATACTTGGAGAGTTAATACATGTTTCTTCTATTTAAATTAGTATCGCTCTGGTTAGTAATGTATTGTTCTTGACAATAATTTTTATAATAGTTTCTATAATTCTACCCAATTTATTTTATGTAAGATATATAAATCTCATCTGCAATATCATCATAAATATCTTTTTCAATATATAAACAATATATTAAGAGGCAGATAATTGATATCAATACAAAATATCATTTCTGTGTTTTAAAAAACATTGCCATACGTGCATTGTTGTTGACTTGCAAGTAGAGAGTTCTATATTCTGGTGTTCGTTTTCCCATACGTAAGCATTTTGAATAGAGTGTTGTCAGCTGTCCAAATGTGTTTTATGCCTGCTTTTCATGTTTTTTTAATATATTGTTTTTTCAGTTCAGACATCAAGTTAGCAAAAATCGGCTGGAACAGTGACAACTGACGGAAATATCTTGGGGAAGGTAAAGCGTAAAGACGGTTCGCTTTCATTGTCTCGTCTGTTAACTGGACCATCAAATTGCCCATCTCTGAAAGGGGAAAGAAACTGTGTCCTGCAATGATAAATAACTTTTGTAGAAACTATCATGCAATGAAAACAGCCTTTAAATGCATGTAGAATAAAAGGAAATGGCTTTATTAACTTTCAGATGAAAAAAACAAAAAGGCTGCTCAATTATAAAGTTAAGTTGGTGATTTAATGTAACAACTAATCAAGGGTAGTAGCAAAGAATAATTGTTATGTAGTATATAACCAACTAGCCACATATATTTGGTATTAGTTAATATTTTATTATGGACATTAGTTCCACCACCATATGCATTAGAAAGATTACTTCTTTCATTAACCTTGCTTCTTCTTCAGGGGTAAGTAGAAAGCCACCTCATGAGATTATGACACAATGGAGAATATAGTTTTGTTTTAAACATATATTTTCCATATTGTATGAGATATATAAAGTGGTTCTATGTTAATAATATATGAACTAATTATATTGAATTTGTAATTAAGTCGGTGAAGTCAAGGAGAAATGAAAAGATAGCTGTATAAAACCACTCCACTAAATAACTTTCTTAATCTGCCATCTATTGTATCATTATTTTTGTTTACTTACAAAACACATAGATTATATAAATGATGGTGGTTGTATAAGGGTGACTTGGCTGTGCAGAGATGCTTCTATCGTTTCTATTTTTAAATAAAAGAATAAAAGACCACACTGAAATATCACGTTCTTTTGCTTCTACTTAAATGTATCTTTTATATATTTTAAAGTCTTTATAACAAACTCGTTTTATAAAATTACTCTCTAAGAATGGCATTAAATTATATAAAAGCTTACTTATTTGTAGAAATAGTTTGTTTTGTTTAACTATCAAAATATGATAAATGTTTCCTATTTATAATTGTTATTTAAAGATGGACTTGGAGTACCTTTTACTAATGCTAGTATGGCGGATGATGGTAGGAATGTCTTAATGTTTTGCTAATATCCTTTCACATAGGTTTTGATGTGAGACCATTCACTTAATATCACACTTTTCACGTCAATGAGGGACTTGCAATTATTACTAAATTTTAATTTTATATATATATATATATATATATATATATATATATATATATATATATATATATATATATATATATATAAGTTTTGTAGAAAGAATATTAAAAATTCTTTATTATTATTATGAATTTATTTATTATGTATAATATAGCTAGGATTGTAATAGAGTGAGTTGTTCACTTTTATTCTCAACATTATATTTGATGTTTATTTGTCTCTCACGTGATAATTCATCTAAAAATTTGAATTTTGATTGGATTGTCAATGGTTGAAAACTTCAATGCCGAAAACCTAAATAAAATAGTTGTATCTCATTTAAAAGATATTGCTGGCATGACTGATTATGAAATTGCTACAAATTTGGTATGCATTGGAGCAGAGATGGTGTATCAATCATGCACGGTCACCGAATTGAGTTGTGTATTATATTGCAAACAACAATGGCCCCTTACATGCTAGCAATTCACCGTATGATTCACGAATGAATTTAACATATAAAGTGGTTAACAACTATGAAATTTTTGCTAAAGTAGAAGACCCTATAAAAGAACTTCATGCATATATGGCAAGCAAATTTCCAAAATGATTTCTTGAGTTCCAAAATTTGCAATTGGAATTACGAATGGGGAAAAAAATTATGAAGGATGTTGAGACAAGGTGGATTTCTTTGTATAAGCATGCATGCGAGTTCGTGAAGAGTATCCTTCGTTGGTTGGTTGCATACACAAATATCGCCATGATATTGACAGGCAAGGGAATTGTTGTTCCGCTTAATCGATTTGGAGACATTGCTTACATTGGTTAGAATTCTTCCAATGTTGCAGGAGATCAATATATTGATGAAGTATGCACAAGGAGATTAATCTATATTGTTGATTTTATACGAACGAGAAAAATGGTATGTCAAAATATTGATGTCTTGTACACTTCCCAAGATAGTTTTGATACACTGTTTTCGATAATCGGAAAGTTTTATTAGATCTCAAGAATCCCAATAACTATTTGAGATTAAATATCCATGATCACCTATGTATCAATGTTAATGGGAAGGACATACCACTGCTCATTTTAAAAAACGTCAAGAAATTATAGGATCAGAAAGAGAAGTTCCTGTGACATGTAATTTGTTTGATTATGTTATAGTTGAAACAAGAATAAAAATTAAAAAATTGAGAATCCTTATCATAAGAAATTAGAGAACGTTTTAGCAAAGATAAAATTCTTGAAGCAATGGGTGTGATAAAGGGTAAGTGCAGGAAGTTGATGGACAAATATAGGGTCATCCGTGGACGTCATATTGCAAAAAACAACAAAATCTCAACTTGTAGGGATTATTAGCTATACGCGCACTCTAAATTAGAAAAATTTATATAAATATGAATCATAGCATTCGAATCTAGTTTCTAAAATACTATTTTTTTAAAAAACGGACAAGTTTAGCTATATTAAACACTTAAAATTATATGACTTAGTTTTTTTTTTTTTTTGAAAAACTTATAAGATCAGTTCTTTTGCCGCATTTTGGATGACCAAATCTTGTTTTTTTTTTTTTTGGTGAAACGTTAGATGTAGTTGTTTATCTTGGGATGGATTTTATTTTGTATTTTTTTAGCAATATTTTTTTTTTATGATTTTTTCCGTGAAAGTGGTCTCAAAATATTTAGAAAACGGAGCGCTTTTGCTTTGCCCGCCATAACTATATCAAAAAATATCGAATCAAATATTTTTTTTTAACGTGTATAGAATTTGTCCACGCTTGGGATGGTATAAGTTTTATCATATTTTGATAAGCGAAACAAAAGTTTCAGTCTTAACGTAGACATGAACATTCACGGAAAAAATGTCTTAAAGACCTATTATGAGTAAAAATTATAAAATGATATTATCTTATTCTATTCACTTTAAAATCAATATTTCTACGAAGCTAAGAGTCTCCCCTATGCGATGGCACCATTTTTGTGAAATATTTTCAGTTTTTAGCATGGTTCAAGTCTTTGGAAGAGCAGATTTGAGGTTTTTTGACCTTTTACACTTCATAATGACCTTCCATAGCTTTGGTTGGGGAAAAAAAAGATTTTCCGAGGCTTAGGTTCGGCAGATAGATCTGTGATCAACAACTTTATAAAGCACGATCGTGGTTTTTAAACACAAACCATACAAGCACGCTTTATAAACCGCGATCGTGGTTTATAAAGCGTGCTCGCGGTTCATAAATCATATTTACACACATCCCAATGTCTGAATTACCATGTGATTTTTACTCTCTGACCTTACCGTATGAATTACTGTGAAATTCTATCTTTTTTTCTACACTTTTCTTATCACCTAAGCAAAACATCACGGAGACAAAAACGAAGTCAAAAAGGAAGTCATTAAGTAAAAAACCAAATGAATTAGAGGCCAACAAAATTCAAAATGTTGAGCGAATGCGAAACTTTATGAATCAAGAAGAGGTTCATCTTCAACCCCAACTATTGTAAGCAATGAAGAACCAGGTAATGTTTCTACTGTCAATGTTGAAGTTGAATTAAATACTCGTGATGAAGATGTTTTTACTATCAATGTTGAAGAAGAATTAAATACTCATGATGTAGCAAATGTTGAAATTGAAGGAGACAATGAAAATGTGAATAAGGAAATTCATGTTGAAACTGTAGACAAGCAAAATTTGACAAAAACACCTCCTAGGATTTTACGTAAGAAACCTAATTTTTTTATTGAAATTGATGAAAACATTTTGAAACCAATGTCTGACAAACTTTCTAAATGACAAATCAGAAGAAAAGCCACTGAAATTTGGGATAATCATTTTGAAATTTTAAATGATTCCCAAAGATGTCAGTTGTTGGTTAGTTTGATGAAATTGATTAAAATGAGACCTACATTAAACACCTTAGGATTGATAACATCTAATATACGTGGTCAAACCTCTACAATTGTTGAAAACCTTCATGATGCATATCACATTGTTGGTGTCAAGAGACGCACTAGGGATAGTAATATTGTGCATCGTGTACTTGCTACTAGTGTTGTAAGTGAATCAATAAAAAAACAACATTTGATTACGCAAACAAGTCAATGTTGCAAGTTAATCGAAAAACTCTAATGAAAGCAATTGAAAGACGTAATATCCTTCAATCACTCAATAATGCCGATTTTTGGGCATTTTTGCTAGAGCACCGCATAAGGACAAAAATAATTCTGATGCTATAAGAGAAGTTATTAAATTTTGGCATGATAACACTAGAGTTTCACCTAATACAAGAGATGTTATAAAATAGAGATTTGGTTCTACTAATCGTGAACCACATCCAAAGCATTTCTTAGATATGACTCAAACTCAATTTTTTTGTAAGTTTGAACAAGAGAATCTGGAAATTAAAATTAGTCAACATTTTTTTGAAATGTTGAAACCATTCTATGTGAAAATCAACCACGCTCGCACCACTTGTTGTTGTAGGCAACATGTTGAATTTGTGATGCATTATGCTAAATTTTTACGTATTCGTTCTAATTTTCATTTTGAAACTATGTTATCGGAATGTGGTGTTCAAGTTCCACCAATATCTTCCAGGGATTTCATTCCTACTATATTTTGTGAAAAAGAAGTTGGACAATTTTTTTATAGTCAAGATTGTTTAGATGGAAGTTGTAGTACATGCGGCGGATTACCTAAATTGGAAAGTTGGCATCCATGAGAAAATCAAGGTACAATAGGACATAATTTAGTTGAGTTTGATAAATATAAATCAGTTGCATACCAATTGAAAGATGGAAAAGAGTCTAAATGGTGTGAGCTAGTTACAGAACAAATGCCCGTTTTCTAATTTTTGAGAAAATTTAAGGATGAAATTGTTTATGAGTATGCGAGGCATACACATAGAGCTCGATGGTTGGATGAACAATTCAAGCTATGCAAAGACACATTTCCTATTGGTACTATTGTTTCAGTGGTCGATTTTGTAGAGAATTACACATTGCAACCACAAATGGAGGTTCAATCACAATATTACAACTCAATACAAGTTGTCATTTTTGTGCATATAACATTTATACATTCTCCTGACAATAGACAGAGAATGATCAAATTTTTAAGAGAGTACCACTTTTATATTAGTGATGATCGTACTCATTCTACTGAATTTGTGCAAGGGTGTTTCCAGTTATTTTATGAAAACTTGTCTGATAGGGACATCCACTTCAAACAACATTATATATGGTCAGATAATTACACATCTCAGTTTAAGAATGCACGAATGTTTTATTGATGAGCAGAATGTAAGTCAAGATGGGTGTGCAACATATTTGGAGTTTCACTGAGGTTGGACATGGAAAAGGAGAGCATGAAGGTGCAGGGCATGTGTAAAAGAGCTCTTGCAAGAGAAGAGTTGAAGTACAAAGATGGTGCTAAATTAAAAGATGCAAAGAGCATAGTGGAATGGTGTACTGACAACATGGCCCGGGTTCTCAAGAAAATTCCATAGTTCAGATTTTTTTTTGGTTGATAGAGGAACAACATATTGCTAACTACGAGGATTGTATGACACTCACTGGGTCCAGTGATATGCACTCATTTTGTAGCTCAGACGCTACTTTGTGGGCCGTATGGACAAGAAATTTGACATGTTTTTGTGCATCTTGTATTGAATTTGTCACTGCTTGAGTGTGATTCACAAGAATGGGTGGAAGGATGGATTTGTAGGCCTCTAACTCCGCTTCCTAGTTATCAACCTCCACAAGCATTACGACTTGTTTCTGCAGATGAAGTTGTAACATCCAAGGACTTTGACGAAATTTTGATTTTGGTGCGACAAGGTATTTATGGTTATTTATTTAATTTTTGTATTGAGTTATGTCCATTGAAATTTTAATATGTAATTTAAATTTGAGTTGTTCAACCAAGTTGTTTTTTTGTAGGACATGTGTTTGCAGTAATTGCATGACAGAAGACAATGAAGAAGGAACAGACTATTTCTTATGTCGTTGCATCGAGGAAAGAAAGAAGTTGACTTCTCCTATTATAGATGGCAAAGATATTGAGTATCCTACATGGTCAGTGGTAGTTACTGGAATTTGGCTTCAATGGTATCCATTAAAAAAATCCTCTATTTGGGTGTTTGAAGACTTTGAGACACATAGGAAAATACTCTTATATTCACATCTAGTTCTAGCGACAAATATTCAGTTGTATAGATATCGAGGAAGGCCTAATAACAAGATTCTTTGGAAGGTTTGAGAGTCAGATCATGAAGCAATCTTGTCTGCTATTTAGAGTAGATCCGATCCTGATGGTTCATTGGAATGAATTTACAATGCTCATGTTTGGTATATATAATTTCTTTTCAATATATATATAATTTGTTAGTTTAAAGATCTAGATTTAAGTTTGAATATATTTTATTTTAAATTTGTGTATTTTGTATATATAGATAGTATATGGTTTTGATTTGAAACTTAAATTTCTTTGACTAACACTTTTATGTTTAGGTTAGTGGTGCCAGAAAAGCTTCCACCTTCACGTGGTTGGCACTATTAGTAGAGAATTTTAAATTCTCGAAGCTAAGAGAAGCTTTCATTGTTTGAAAAAGTTGTAAATTTTGAAAATGTTGTAAATTTTGAAAAAGTTGTAAATTTTGAAAATTTGTAAATTTTGAAAATGTTGTAAATTTTGAAAATGTTGTAAATTTTGAAAACGACTCCTCCCCAAGTGTTTACAAGACCATACCTACGTGTGTGCACTAATCTGGGAAGGAAAAATTTGAGAGAGGATATTGTAGAGGGTCCCTACGCCAAGGTGTCGGATCAGACGAGACGTCTCTAGGTGCCATGGAGTCCGAGTAGTCACCATCAAAGTTGAATGATATTTTGGTCTCAGGGCTCTTAAGGGACTACGCCCGAATGAAGTAGCCCGGAAGCAACGACCTTGTCACGCACCGAAACACCGCCTCCTCTAGCGTTCACCTGGCCACCTGTGAGACATGTCGGCAAGTGTATTGGTTTGGTGCCACGACCCACCATTTGCAAAATATAGCGTTTGATAACCTTACACTGGCTCAAACTACACTATTTCACGCGTCTGCAAACAATAGGATAGCGAGAGCACCGAAATGAGAAGGAAAAAACTGAGATAGGCTATTGTAGAGGGTCCCTATGCCGAGGTGTCGGATTAGATGAGGCATATCTAGATGCCACGGAGTCCGAGTAGTCACCCGTCGAAGTTGAACAATATTTTGGTCTCAGGGCTCTTAATGGACTACGCCCGAATGAAGTAGCCCGGAAGCAACGACCTTGTCGCGCACCAAAACACTACCTCCTCTAGTGTTCACCTAGCCACTCGGATGTGTCGACACAGTTGGTTCGGTGCCACGACCCACCGTTTGCAAAATATAGGGTTTGACAACCAATCACTAGCTCCAACTGCACTATTTCACGCGTTTACAAACAATAGGGCAGCGAGAGCACTGAAATGAGAAGGAAAAAATCAAGAGAGGATTTTTTAGAGGGTCCCTATGCCAAGGTGTTGGATCAGACGAGCCATCTCTAGGTGCCACGGAGTCCGAGTAGTCACCCGTCGAAGTTGAACGATATTTTGGTCTCAGGGCTCTTAAGGGACTACGCCTGAACGAAGTAGCTCGAAAGCAACGACCTTGTCGCACACCAAAATACCACCTCCTCTAGTATTCACTTGGCCACCCATATGTGCTAAAGCATATTCAGTTTCTGGTGCCACGACCCACCGTTTGTAAAATATAGCGTTTGACAACCAATCACTGGCTCCAACTGCACTATTTCGCACGTTTACAAACAATAGGGCAGCGAGAGCACCGAAATGAGAAGGAAAAAACCAGAGAGAATTTTTTGTAGAGGGTCCCTACACCGAGGTTTCGATAGATGAGCCATCTCTAGGTGCCATGCCAGTCTCGAGTAGTCACCGCCGAAGTTGAATGATATTTTGGTCTCAGGGCTCTTAAGGGACTACGCCTGAACGAAGTAGCCTGGAAGCAACGACCTTGTCACACACTAAAATACCACCCCATCTAGCATTCACCGCCACTTAGATGTGCTTTGGCATAGTCGGTTCAAAGGCCATGACCCACCGTTTGCAAAATATAGCATTTGACAACCAATCATTGGCTCCAACTGCACTATTTCATGCGTTTGCAAATAATAGGGCAACGAGAGCACCAAAATGAGAAGGAAAAAAATGAGAGAGGATTTTGTAGAGGGTCCCTACACCGAGGTGTCGATTAGACAAGCCATCTCTAGGTGCCATGGAGTTCGAGTAGTCACCCGTCGAAGTTGAACGATATTTTGGTCTCAGGGCTCTTAAGGGACTACGCCCGAACGAAGTAGCCCGAAGCAACGACCTTGTCGCACACCAAAACACCACCTCCTCTAGCATTCACCTGCCACCCAGATGTGCCGGTAGCGTAGTCGGTTCAGTGCCACGACCCACCGTTTGCAAAATATAGCATTTGACAACCAATCACTGCTCCAACTGCACTATTTTACGCATTTGCAAACAATAGGGCAGCGAGAGCACCAAATGAGAAGGAAAAAACCGAGAGAGGATTTTGTAGAGGGTCCTTATGCCAAGGTGTCGGATTAGACAAACCATCTCTAGGTGCCACGGAGTCTGAGTAGTCACCCGTCGAAGTTGAACGATATTTTGGTCTCAGGGCTCTGAAGGGACTACGCCCGAACAAAGTAGCCCTGAAGCAACGACCTTTGTCGCGCACCGAAACACCACCTCCTCTAGCGTTCACCTAGCCACCCAGACGTGCCGGCGTAGTCGGTTCGGTGCCACGATGTCCTAAGGCATGACTTCTCACTCCTCACCTCCGTTCATTTCCTAGGACTCAAAACATTCAATTTGTCACTTGTTTACCTTCCATCTCTCTTGTTCTCTTTGGACTTGCCTCTATCCTCTTAGACCTGCTTCATCACTGTCCTTGCTTTTGCTCTCTTGAGCTATTGTTGTGGTGATCTCTCTCCATCCTCTTCTGCCCCAACTATGTGCTTACATGCTCATTATTTTTGCATTGTAATAGGATTCTTCATCACATATCACTAGACACAAAATTAGGAGTATAAGTACAAATCATCAAACAATTAAGGGAACACATGTGTGAGGACCTTTTATTCATAAGTGCCATCATTGATTGCATGAGATTAATCATCTCTGCCTCAAATTGAAGCAATGTCTCCCATCTGAAACTTCAACCCCCCAGTCCAACAAGCAAGATCAAGCATTCATACTGCAAAGAAGGACATGTGACCATCATGAGCATGATCCTCAAAAAGGGAACATGATCTATTTCCTGAGATTATCTCTTTGTTTAGATTGTTCTTGGTCATATTTTTGAAAATCAATAGGAATAGAGTTGAGATCAAGAAAGAGAAATTCCATTGGGAAAATAATCTCCCATTTGTGAGTGAGATGAATAATTTTGATTCTCATTCCTTGGTGAGCTCAGGTGTGTTTTCATCTAACTCAGAGAACTTGTATGACATTTTGTCCCATACCATCACCTAGAGGTTTGAAGCTCTAAAAGAAGCCATTTCTGATTTTGAATCCCATGAGGAGAATGTATCAAAATTTTTGGAAGATCTTGGCACAAGAATGCATGAGCTTGGTACTCCTCTCAGGGAGAATAATTCCACATGAAGAATCTTCAGGATTCAAATTTTAAGAATTGGTTCAGGAAAATATTTGTGACCCTTTCCTTCAATAGTCAATAAGTTTTAGTTCAACCCTTGTAGAGATCATAGGTTATATCTCTAGAATCCTATGAAGAGTTAAATGAAAAATATTTTAGTCAATGTGGAAATATCAATGCCATTCTTGAGAATTGACTCAACACATTGGAGCATGTGAACATCTTGGAAGATGAGAAAGTTTCATTTGTAGTTTCCAGATTCAACAAGATGGTCTATGGAAAAGCCTCATCATTCAAGATCTTCTACGGAGGAAGACATGAGTTGATTCTTCATTAGAGGAGGATTATTCATGTGATGGGTGGAACCTAAGAATACTAATAAGGGCTTACTGATCAAATTTTTACCCAAGTTTCAACTTGGGACATCAGAATGCACCACCACATGAAATCTCTCCCTTTCATCACTTAAGGCTTGTAACATTCTCACTAGGTATTCAATTCCTCAAAGACCCCAACTTGATTATGTTTCCCCTCTCATGAATACTTAACCCTTCTCACATTATCACCCCTTTAAGTCCCTTTGTCACTTAAGGCTTGTAGAACCCTACCCTATCATGCCATGTAACCCAAGGTTAATCCAAATGGTCAAGGATGAGTTAGAAGGTGAGTTAGCTAGGTTAATGTTAAAAGAGGTGAGTATAAACATACACTTAGCCATTTTTTAATCCCTTTTAAAATATTTCCTTTTCCTTCATTGCTTACTAGTATTTAGTTATGCTACTAAATTTTCAAGAAACCCTATTGCAAAAATCACATTTTTGCTCATATCTCCTTCATTTTTTGCTCCATTTCCCTATAATTTTTCCCGTAACTTCTACTCATGAACTCCTTGAAGATGATCTAAAAATATTTTCCATTGGTACCCTAATTTTTATAGCATCCCATTTAAAATTTTAGAGAAAAAACTTACCTTTTTAGATCCTTGCAATTCTAGAGATCGAAAACACTTGAAATTTGAAGCAGGAAACCATATGAAAATACCTAATCTAATGAAAAATTTCATCTCAATCCAAATACAAGAAGACATGATTAAATATTTAAATCAAACATGTACATATCGAGAACTAATTTAAATGGTTATGAAAACATACATAGAAGGATATCATACATGCAATGAAATCAAATCAAACATATATAGTTCAGATTTATCATTATGAAAACCAACACACATGGATATATAAGAATCAAACAAAGTGTGCTCCAGATGCACGTCTCTGAAAATATATACATAAGTTCATAATGTATGTGTACATCTTGAACTAAGTGTGTCATAATGTACATATGGGACCACATGCGGTCGCAAAAGGCTATATATATACAATGGACTATATGAAGAAACATGTTCACTAGGACCAGATGGCCCATATATATATATATATATATGTACATCCAGTGGACTATGAATCTACTCATGAAACATCTTCCCTCTCTTCGCCCTGCTAGAAGTAGCACGTCCATGACTTGGGATGTAGTGGAGGGAGATGCCACTACGGATTTCATCCATGTGGTCCTAGGTGTCTCTAAGCATGCCTGCAACCTAACCTGCACATTCATAAACAACAAGTTTTTAACACCCAAAATTTTAAAATACATTCAAAATTTAGAAACTTGTACAATTTAGTTAAAATGCATGTGAAATCTTACCGCAATGTCATGATCCCTATCAATTTGTTGTTGACACATCGCAGGGACAACAATAGACTCACGAGGGGTAAGCTACATACAAATAATTAATTTTCAAATTAAATATTTCACATATACATACAAAATTTGATATTGTAGATTTAAGTAATAAGAAATAATGAACCTCCAAAATTTAACAAATTTGAAAAATTGTACCTCAGTTAGTGGATCTACAGATGCTATGGCAGTATCTACAAAGAACCTCCATAGTTTGCATATATGGAGGAGTCTCTCTAGCAGTCATAAGCTATACAAAAAACATGTACAAATCAATATTAAAATCTACATGACTGTGCACCACATAATAGAGGTCCAAAGCATGTAATCCACGTGAACTTCCAGTAATTAGAAACAAAGTGTAAAGAGATTTACTAACCTGCGTAAAACTCATGTGAGGCGTGCCAGTAGCCTCAGTTCCCAGAGCAGATGATGACCCGCCAGGCTCCTGTGTATAAAAGAGAAACATATTAATATGTACAACATACACGTGAAACATTATAATAATAATCTAGTGCAATCAAATGAAATTAAAAATGTAAGTTTGTACAACTTGAAACTTATGTTTGAAACATGCCCAAATTAGCAAGAGCTAAGCATGTCGATGCCGGATGTTTCCTTCACCGCTCTTGCTATTTAAAATAAAATAAAAATTAGTTTTTACATGTATGTACATGACGTATCAATAATATATATATATATATATATATATATATATATATCTCAAACATGTGAATTAAACTATTGTGTGTGTATATATATATATATATATATATATATATAATTTATTTATTTGAAATTTACTCGTGAAAGACCAATAACAAAGGCACCAGCTTCTAAAAACATTCCCCAACATCTCATCTATAAAAAAAGAAATCGTGTGAACTAGCAAATGATGTCTCGCCCACAAGTATACATACGGCACCACATGATCCACAATGGTGTGGTGCCTAGAACCGTGCCTCCACCAACATCACTAGATGTAATCTGGTCACTATGCTAGGTCAGAGTGTCAGTGAGCTCCCTCAATGCATGTAATGTATCAATCTCCACAACCTCCTTCACTGTAGGAGGGATAACTGAAGGTAGTGGGGGTTTTGGGGCATGGGGGATCCTAGGTTGACCTATGCGTGCACCAGGTCTACTCTCTCGTGCAGCCACCTCCTCGACCAAAAAAGTCAAAAAAGTCAAAATAATTCGGGACCTCATTGAGCACGAACTCGCAATATAATTTCTTCAAAAAATAAAGAGGAACCTCATTGTTGTTGCATGGTGGATAATCAAAAACCATCCACCATCGGTCCCAAAAATTGTTTTTGATTCGGTCATCGTGGCACCAATGGATTAGGAACCGTTTGCAAGTAATCATGGGGGCATTGGTTCTAGGGTTGGTAAATAATGCACAAATGAGGTCTTTTCCAAATTTTTTTGTCTTTTACGGCCGCATGGGATAGTTTATCCGCATACCACCGCCTACAGTCACCTCTAAAGGTATTCCATCTATGTATTTGGTTGGTTATGGACTCGACTTCGCCAATCAATGTTTGTAATGTATTGCTAAATTCATGTGGATGGATTTGTAGCATGATTTTGTCTTATAGTCTTGAATTAGGTTCTCAATGACAATTTTATTTTCTCTGATTCTTCCAATGATATTATCTTGTGTTCCCGATGGCTCTGTGGGGATGAAGGAGCCACAGGAGGCGGATCTATGTTCGAGGAGGGTTTTGAGGAATGTTCTGGTGTTCTATGGGTTTTGAGGAATGTTTTGATGGTTTGCATGATTTCGAGCTTGCACGACCAATCGATAAAATAAGAAAATTGTATACATAAACAAACATTTCAAAAACCCATGAAAATGTAAAAAAATGATTAAAATCGGGGGCTTACCTCCTCGTCTTGGCATGGTTGAATCTATCGCTATCCAGAAGTCCGATGAGCAATTTTGAGGTGGTATTCAAAGCTCAAGTGAAAAACGTCTAGGAAAAATCACGGTTTGAAATGAAAAATGGGGAAAATAAGGAGTCGCGGGACTGCTAATTTTTGTCTCAGAGTTCCGCGATCGCGTTTTAGGTTTGGTAATTACCGAACCTAGAATTTAGGAACCGCGATCGCGGTTTAAAAATCGTGATCGTGGTATATAAACCGTGATCGCGGTTCCTGAATTTCAGGTTTTTATGTCCACGAAATTGTCCACCAACTTCATGCACTTACTCTGAATCCTAATTTTTGGAATACTAAAGGTGCTTTGTTTAAGTTTGTAAGAAATCTTTTCCATAAATCCATGGGTACAGAATGGAACATTTCACCAAGATGTCGAGGTCAAGGGTATTGAAATCAAAGGTATACTGAATGTTGATTTATTAAAGTCTCAATCCACACATTTTGCAACAACAATGAGGAGCCAATATAAATTATTAGACAAAACTTCTGAGAGTGGTGCTATTACAAGGCTCCGAGGAATCTATTAAAGTACAATGTTACAAGAAGACATAAATGAATATTTTTGATTATATGAGTTGTGCCAAACAATGATTTTGGGATCTGTGGAGGACGAAAGGGTTTTCAATGCTTTATCTTTTATAAAATCAAAACTAAGAAATAGGTTGGATAAAAATATTGAAAGTTACATGAGGTGTTATGTTTCTCGCTACTCCTTGAAAACTTTCCTTTCGACAGAGAAATTACGCATTGGAATTCCCTTGCTGAAAGAAGAGGTGTAAATAATATAGCTACAAGTACAAATGTTCTCAACGATGAGATTGGAATTGGTGCGTCGTCAAAATTTGCAGAAGTGAATATTGACTTTGAAGAAACTAGTGATAATGGATTGTTTTATCTTTAAATAGGTATCTCCTTGACCTCACTTTTATTGTTTGTCACCTTACATTTTAACTCACATTATATATTCCATTTCATATTAATAGATTCAAATATAAAAGTTTATAGTTAAACGTAACACAATTATAACTCTACAGATGCAAATATTGACTATGAGGAGGATTTTTAAGATATTTTGTTTCAGCTCTTATTATCATTGAATATGTTATATATATATATATATATACATATATATATATATACATATATATACATATACACATATATATACATATATTATTTATAAAAAATCTTTTTATTTAATTTCTACTTTGGATTTTTTCAAATTGCTTTGATGTTGTGTTTGTGACATACATTTGTCAAATACTAATTTGAAAGGCCTTTAAAGTTTAGATCTCGCATATTCTCGCCACTCTTAATCTCTTATAGGCTTCCGCACTTCCAATGTCCGGACATACACATGTTCCCGTTTGCTTTAATTTTCTTTAATCTTTATATTTCTTCATTCATCTACTCAATCAATATCAGCATCTTTTTTTTTCGAAAATGTGGGTTGACATCCATCCAAGGAAGATCTCACTTCTCGGGAATGACATTGTTAGACAACTCACCCATCTATATACTAATCCATTTTTCATGTTGAGTTCTTTGGAATCAAAGGTCGTCTAGCTCAATGCGAAGGATGATTTCTCATTTTCCTTCCATATGCTTTGTCACACCCATCTAGAAGAAAAGAGGTACCTAAGTTTTCTTTAATTTTCTTTAATATTTATGTTTCTTCCTTCATCTTCTCAATCAATATTTCATATTTTCTTTATCAAAAATGTGGGTTGACATCCATCCAAGGAAGCTCTCACTTCTCGGATTGACATTGTCAGGAAACTCACCCATCTATATACTAATCCATTTTTTGTGTTGAGTTCTCTAGAATCGAAGGTCATCTAGCTCGTTGTGAAGGATGATTTCTCATTTTCCTTCCATATGCTTTGTCACACCCATCTAGAAGACAAGAGGTACCTTAAACCCTATCATAGCTGGAGTTTTTACAATCATGTTTAATTTATTTTGGTATTTGCAAAATTATTTGATGTAGTGTTTGAACTTTGTGGCATGAATATCAAATTACATGTAAAAATTGATCTTCCCAAAAAACATTGCATTTACAAGTAGAGAGAAAAAGATATTGAGAAGTTTTAAATGTGAAGAAACCTGATATAGAGTTCGAATTTTACAAGTAGAGAATTTTTTTACCGTATTAAGATGTCTCTATCATACCACATTCCAAATTTTCTTAAAACATTATCATTTAAATCCATTATCATCATCCATGATCATGCTAGAAGCTACATCTATGTCCAAATACAATTCATCATCATCCATATCTATTATAATGTCATCATCCACATCTAATGTCATCATCATTACAAGTAGAGAGAAGAATATTTTGAGAAGGTTTAAATGTGAAGAAACCTGATACAAAGTTCAAATTTTACAAGTAGAGAGAAGAAGATTTTACTGTATTAAGATGTCTTGTCATACCACATTCTAAATTTTCTTAAAAAATTATCCATTATCATCATCCATGATCGTGCTAGAAGCTACATCTATGTCCACATACAATTCATCATCATCCATATCTACTCTAATGTCATCATCCACATCTAATGTCATCATCATTACAAGTAGAGAGAATAAGATTTCGAGAAGATTTAAATGAGAAGAAATCTGATATAGAGTTTGAATTTTACAAGTAGAGAGAAGAATATTTTATTGTATTCAGATATCTCTCTCATACCACATTATAAATTTTCTTAAAACAATTATCCATTATCATCATCCATGATTGTGCTTGAAGCTACATCTATGTCCAAATACAATTCATCATCATCCATATCTATTCTAATGTCATCATCATTGCAAGTAGAGAGAATATTTTGTTGTATTAACTGGAAGAGAAATAATAATGCCTAATGTTTAAATTCATTATCACCATCCATGAATCATGATTATCTATATAATCATTATCACCCTTCACTATTATATTCGTTACCATCACATCCATATCAAACATAAACACCATATACAATCTAGAGTTTCTATATATAAATATAACAACATATAAAAATCCATTGCTTGAAAAGTAAAACCATTAAATTAAATAAATATTCAAGTTTATTCTAAAATATTTAAAATATTTCAAGTTTCAATTTTTCAAGTTCCCCACACCCACTAGACTAGTCACTATTTTCTCAATCATTAAATTTTTCCCAAACCCACTGACACTTTCCTTTTGAGTTTTGTAGCATCTTCTGTCATTGTGCCACTTTCCCCAATGGCTTTCCCTCTTATATTCTTTTCTTGAATAATCCTAGAACTAATAAGATCCTCCACAACAATGTCTAGATTCTTTACGATTGCTTCTTCTTCCTTTATAGCATCTCCATGGGATGCCAAAGAAGGATCTGTAGCTGCCTTTGCTTTGAACAAAATCTCAGGGTCGAATCCATTCTCTTTAATTATCTACTTAAGTGTATTGTTTTATTTGTTAACCAAAACAATATTTTCCTTCATCTTTATTGTTGCGGATAAACTGTTCTTAGCAGTTTCTAAGTGAACTTGGAACACCTTTGCTTGACTCTTTAAATTTTCATATTTCAACTGCAACAAAAATAGTGAGCTCAATTAAACATATTACTAAAATAAGAAAATTTCAAATTAATAAAAATATTGTTTCAAATTGATAATACTTACAACAACTCTATCTCTTTTGACATTTGCAATTGCCACCAAATCTTTGTCCTTTGACCATTTGTTGAAATAGGCCCAAGCTTCAACACTAATATTTTCCAATATATTTAATACTTTATCTAAAATATTATTGTTATAATTTTTGTTATATGTGACAGTCCCATATTTTGCTTCGATGAGTAAGGCATCCATCTTGGCAGTTGATTTTGGATTGCGCAATATATAAACTTTCCTTTTCCAATGGTTTTCATAACAACTTATTATCTCGTTGATTAATACTTTTTCCCTTCACTCCCATTCTATGAGTTGATTGATATGAGGTACAATAAACTCTTTGACATGGGATTGACAATCATAACCAATCAAGTTCTCCAAAGGAAATGATGGTAACTATTCACTATCTCAGTATCCAAGAGGATGATGCTGATGGAGAGGTATGGGGTCAAGCTGGGTCGAGCAACGTCTATTGCCTATTTTTTCCTTTGGGTGCCTTGATCCTATTTGTGATAAAATAAATTAATAATAAATATTGAAATTGAAATTGAGATGTAAAAAAGTTAAATAAAGTACATTGAAAGGGAAATACACCTGCTAGCCTTGAATCATATCACATGTGTTGAAAAACTTGTTGGGTCATTGCTATCAATGCCCAAATAATCTTCATCTAAATTTATTTGATTTAAAATTGACTCGCTTGTTGTGTTGGGCTAACCATTGAGAGAGAGGGTCAAAAAATCATAGAGGCAATGATGTCCCGCTGGGGCTGAAATTGGAGGTCATGTGGGCATTTTGAATCATAATGATGTTGGTGGAGGACGTTGAATAGTGTGTTTTGAATAGAGAAGGAATGTTATGTATTATAAAGTCCAAGAAAAATCAACAAAATCAATACTAAATTATATGAAAAACTATTAAAAACTACACAAAATCTATGAGATTATATGAAAAACAATTTAAAAATTACACAAAAGCAATAAAATTATACCTTGTTGAGCGATAACCTATCATTGTACAATGTGGTCGTGTCAGAGTTTGAATTGATTGTGTTGGAGTTGTGGGTGGCTAGTATGGTGGAACAAAGTGTTGTTGTTGCTGCATTGCTTGATTGAGAATCGACAATTGCATGCGATTGGAATGAGTGAGTTGGCAATGTCTGTTAAGAAGCACACGATAGTCCAAAGTACTGCAAGTGCAAAACTTCATGTTAATTCAATATGGTAAATGGTAAATGGTAAATAACAAATGGTAAGTGCAAAAAAACCTATATTTAATGTTAAGGATATTACGTCTCTGTCATTTAACTAATGCAAACGCTTGGGGTTAGGTGATGAGTGAACTTCCATTTCATATTGGGAATCTCCCGATGCCTCAATGTGTTGTTGGCCTCTTCCTCTTGATGCTACTTTTTTCATGGAAGGGCCTCCAAAAATATTCTCTACATATAGTAAAGATTCAATCAAAAGTACATAATCTTTTATACATATGGTACAAAAAAATCAAGACAAAAATCTTAGTAACATCGAAATATAAACTATTAACTTGTTGTTATTCAAATGGAATTGACAAATTCTTCATTGTGTCGTCGCACAAGTGGGAGTTGGTTCATCTTTTAAATTAAAACACGCCTCGTAATAAATACCAATGAGATAGTCAATGGAATGAATAACTCGGTTTTTCGTAAAGTGTTGCATTTATAATGTTAACTTTTATCGTATTAGATAAAAATGTAAACCAATCAACTTTTTCTTTCCAATCGATGCAAGAATGTATGTAATATCCCAATTTGGAATATCAGTTTGCCAACCTTGCAAAACAATTCTAGCTTGAAAAAAATAAATCATGGCAACAAGAAAGTGGTGTGCAATTCCTTGCATATCCACACCTTGTCTTGATTTGTTGACATGAGCTGCAAAAATTCATTGGAATTAATATCAAAATAAAAATATTTCAAATGAAAGCAGGTTACACATACAATCAACATGGAAACCAAACAAGATTCAAGGTAAATCTTATCATCTTCAGTGAGGGTTGCTTTGGTTGTTACTATGGGAAAATTTTTAAATGGAAGACTTGTCAATCGATGGATATCAGCTGGATCAACATTGAACCTAAATGTACGACCATCTTCCAAAGTAACAGTAAAATGACCATCCTTTTGTATTATACAAGGAGAGAAGGTTGTTATGAATGTCATGATTAATCTCAATCGGGTATGTTAACGTGCCCAATTAATTCACATGTTTCTCCAAAATCCTTCTATTCTCGCATTCATTTGTAAAACTGTATAAATGTATGGGCACATCAAGCTCATGTATTGAATCTTGCCCTTGGGTAAGACTTGGGGGTTGTCAATGCCTAATTAGTTTGATTTTCTATTGATCTTGAGCTTGAGAACTAACAACCATGAGTACTTGAGCTTGATTGGATTCGGAGATGTGGATTTTGTTAATTGTATAGTTATAATTGATTTTTTTAAAGTTGTTCTTGGATGCCCTCTTGCATGGCTCCAAGTTGGTTACTCTTTGTTAGCAACAACCCTTTTCTCTTTTTGTTCGGTATGCTTGTAATTTTTTTCACAAATTTTGTGTAAGCTGCATCTATTCTTTGTAACCGCTTTGTTCTTGCGCCAAAAAAATGTTATTAAGATCTACAATTTAGATATGATCATAAAATAGACCTAATTTTATTAATAGGGGTTCATCACCAAAAGCTTTGTCAATGTGGAAAGATGCTTTGAGGGTGAAGAAATCCAAAGTGGTGAACAATATTCACCATTCCTCCCCTACTAACAAATGCTTACGGTGCTTGTAAGTTAAAATGGGTCCCTATGCCTTGTAATTTTTATTAAAAATGCATGAGGAAAAATGTTATTAGAGCACACACTACTTATGAAGGTCATTTGAGTAATGACGAAAAACCACACAAGTAAAAATCCCACAAAAATAAATATATAACATTTGAAATAATATTTTTTATGAAAATAATTGATATATCACTAATTAAAAGATATACATCGACCATCCACTATAATAAATAAGCTCAAATCCCTTGAGGATAAAAAACCCCAGAAGTGATAAAAGAAAATCAACAACCTCTACTAGATTTGTACAAGTATAGAAATGATTGCAAAAAAATTAGGAGTAAAAAAACAAATCCTTGTAACAAAATTGAAACTAATCTAGTAAATTCATGTCTTCGTCTAGTCATGAGCTTTGCATAGCTCACTTACTTCTCGTCACAAATGGTTCACAAAGGAACATTAGAGTAAAAATAACATGCATAATGGGGGTTATTTAATCCCATAAAATTGTGACCTAGTAAAACAAGGAGAGGGTTGGGCATTTTTAAAATACTAATAGATGAAATAGTACTAAGGGGGTGATAGGTAGGGTAGGGGTAGAGGTTTTATAACATTTGAAACATAATTTTGGTAGACATATATAATATTTGAAATCTATGAATTGATTACTCTCTTGCATAATGCCTCTTAAACATCCCGCCTATATTTTCTTTCCTTTTTCTTCCACTATCTTCCAAATATACTATATTTATGCATAAGCAATCATACACAGATGTAATAGTAGAAATCATAAATGATTCTTTTAGAAAGATTTTGATTAATTTTGAACTATTTAACGGAAATGACGATCCTCTTTCATGTTTATAATGTAGCTAGTATGCATTAAATGCCATCTATAAAGGCTATTTGCAAACGATATGTGTAAAATAGTTCTAGTTTAATGTAACAAGTAGGAAAATGCTATCTTTAAACAAGATCAACTAAATATAGTAGTGACAAACAAGATCTAATATGAAAAATATACACAAGTATACAAGATAGGAGAATAATAATCACTAAGATTGTATTAGAAGATCTATGATGATTCTAGGCCAGAAACGTGCTAAGGGGGACGGATCTAGACCATGCAAGCTCTTTCTAAGAAACTAGGATATGAGATTTGTTTAGATAGGAGTGCCCATAGGAGGAAAGGACTACCCCGGGTGCTAGTGTCTAATTTAGGTGCTAGTGTCCTTGTAGCAACTTCACTTTTGATCTTTTCAAGGTCTAAACTTGGTTCTTTGCTTTCATTGTTTGTCATTTCGATCTTTCGTAGGGATCCTATATCACACATGTTCCTGCAAAACAAACCCTAAATACCTGCACAAATCTCAAGAAAACATTATATGGAATAAATAATACATATTCTTGAGTTAGACTGACCTCGATAGTCACCCCAATGATATTTTCATCGAGCACCGTACTATATTTTAGACTCGATGTAATTCTTGTGAGTGATTAGTTTGAATTGTGTCCCTTGAAGTTAGGTTTCGCTTATGCCAATCACACCAAGATATCAGCTACAAATACATTTTCCTAAAGATGAAATGTGTGATATGGAATTTAGAAATATCCATTCCTATGCAAAGTGAATAATGCAACCCAAATGTAGTCCTAGCGTATTGCTCCTCATTCCAAGTGAAAGATGGTACATATTAGTTCCTAATTTCCTAGCCCCTAATAGTAGTGAGTAATTCATGTATATATATGATTCCCTTGTTTGAATTTCATCATTAACAACTAAAAATATAACCCAAAGTGATAAAAGAGACTCTAGAAAAGATACCAAATGATGTGGCAATTCAAAATCAAGAAAAGGAGGGAAAGGGACAAAAGTGCCCAAAGGGGACAATAGCGCCTAGGGTGCTCCTATCCCTAATGGGTGGTAGTGTCCGGGATGTTCAGAAGATGTAACGATCAATAAAATGTTGGATCACATGTCGTTCAATATCCAAAAGTAAAGTGGTCATTCCAAAAAAGTAAATAACAAGAGTGTGGGAAAGATAAAAACAATGAAAGAGTAAAATAAGTGTTGTTAATGTCTAGTCTTCTTGCTTAGGAATCATGTATATAATGAAATACTTAGAGGCATGATGTAAGTAGAAAGTGTGTGATTTCATGACTACATTTTCCCCCACTTTATGCTGTGAATGAATATTTGGTAGCATAAAGTAGATAAGAAGAGCGTACCTTGTGGAGAGTCAAAAGAGTTATAACCAATAACGTGTCGAATGAGGGTTGTACTTGATATTGTGCCGAATGGAGATAATAGAGTGTGCATCGTGGAATCTAGAGGAGGATAAGGATCCTAGGGGTGACCTTTACGTGTGTATTAGAAATGATGTATGTGTGTGTTCCTTGGATATTACCTTTTCCAGAGTATTTTATGCTTGAGATTATTCCTTGTTCCATTTGTGTATTATCTTTTGTTGGAGTAATGTTGGACCTGCAAAATAAGACAAGTTTAATCAATACTAATGATAAATGAAATTTAAATTCAATGTAGTACATGTGAAAATATAAAGGCTTATTTGGAAAATAAGTGAATCAAGGATAGAGTACACTGTGTGTCGTGATAAGAGAGATAGAATTTGTTCCTATATGTTTTCTTCCTTGGAGATGGTTGGAATAATACCAAGGATTTAGGTGTCATGTCACCAAGGGAAGAGTATTGGGAGAGAGATAAAATTTTCCTTCCAACTGGTAATGCTTCCCTATGGATATAATTGCCACTACAAATGATCACAAACCCGATTGAAACTTTCCACGGGTGATACATTGTTCTAGACATATCATTTTCCTACATATGCCTTAGTTGCCACTTCCTTATTTTCACCTTATTTGATACCAAGAAGAACAAATTAATTAGTTCCTTGTAACTTTCCATTTATTTTGTTCATTTTGGTAGCTAATTACAATATGTAACTAATTTTTTACTACTGGAATTGGAGAAAACTGTCATTGAAAACGTGTTGACCACAGATATTTTTTTATTTTTGCCACAGGATACGAGTGCTCATGTGGCACCAACCATTCCTATATGAGTTGGGTACTTCTGTCTTACACTAAATTTTGGATCAAGTCTGATTTTGAACATGTTCCTTAGCTCTTGTTTATCCCTATTTTACTTTTTGTCAATTTGTATATAGTATGTGGACTATTGAGAGGGTGAAATAGTCACTTGATGATTTCCCCCACTCATTTGGGGTGTGTGAGATGATTCAAAGTAAGTGTGGCCCAAATGAGGAAAGATGAAACTAATGTGCACATTTGAAATAGAAATCCTATAGGGGGAATAGGGAATACACATGGTAACAACCATGACATATGCAAACAATGGGGAAAAAGGCTGATTGCTAAAAGTGTTAGTCACAAACAAGCATACATGATGTAATAGAAATAAGTCACAAGACACAATAACATTACAAAAGACACAACAAGTAGCTGGTTGAATACATGGGACACTACTCAAGATGTCGCAATACAATCAAATCCTTCAAGGTGGTATAAGAAAACAAGAAATGAACATAGGGCATAGCCACGTAAATAATGACAATCAAGAGACAAGCAAAAAGACAAGATATAAGTAAATCAAAGGACCATGATTGGAAGTAGGCTTGTAAGAAAAATTATATACATGAAGCACCCATTAACATGTTAGAAAAATTGATAGTGCCACAATGTATATAACAGAGAAATATGAATAAAAGTAGTGAATGTTGCGGTGATAGAGCTCGAATATCAAAAAATAGGAACGATAGATGGCCCCAAGAGCCTCGTAAAGACTCATAAGGCACAGCTTCTAAGCATCATGCATCATGTAAGAACATGTAAGTAATATACATTCACCTCAAGAGTACCATGTGAACGCGCATGTGTGTATGAAAAATATAGAGCATACTATGAATCAAGGTAACATGATAAACAACATGCAACATGAAATAGTATAAGCAAAAAGAGTACATCCAATCAATATCTAATATAATATTTTTTATTTTATTAAATATGACAACATGAAATCAAACAACTATCGAGGGGAGCAAGGTTGCCCCCAATTAATGTGTGAAAAGTGAGGTCCATGTAGGTAATCGTGCCTCTCAACATTCATGTTTGGACCTAAAAAAAGAGTTCATCATTGGGTAACGAGGGAGAGAGAATTCCCCATGAGTGAATGCTATGGTGGTCTAAGTGATGTCATTGAGAGAATCATCTAAATCAGAAATATAGCCAATAGGATTTAGATTAGATGCATGATATGCAAAGGATTTTGGCCTATTTTTGAATAAACCATGCGAGTCATAATTCATACATGCCCATGACATATTATTCATTAGTAAAAGGTGTATCAAAGTACTTATGTGCATTCCATCATGATAAATTAGGAATAAGCAATGGTCTTGGAGGCCATATGATAAGTTAGAATAGTATTATGCATATCAATAGTACCACTAATGTAATCCAACCAAGATTTCCCAAGTGTAAGTGGAAAAGGTCAGGGATCAAGTACAACCCAAACCTATATGTAGAAGACCCTGGTACCATAAACTACGAGGAGAAAGATATAGCCTTGATATTCACTATGTGGTGTGAGAAAAGGTATGATATCGTAAGAGTGAGGCCCAAGTGGGTTAGAGCCTCATAGGTACATATGGTTTCAAAGAAATGAGGATCATAAGGTATATGTTGTCAATATTCCTGATTAATATATAATGTGTAACCTTAAATTCATCAAAAGAGGAAGGTGGCCTAGAAGAAGAAGAAAAAATAAGAGATGGAATGGGTTTGAGGTTGTGCATGGAATTAAGATAAGGAATCAACACAATAGTAGTAGTTGGTGGAGTTGGAGGTTTAACCTGACATTCAATAGGTCATGTAGTAATGTAATGGCTATAAAATAAACTAGGGGTGTATGAAAGGATAAGGTAGGAAGATGAGATCGGTAGTGTGAGTTGAATAGAAGAAGGGATGTGAAGAGGTGATATAAGATTGGAATTGTTGGGCTCCCAATATCATATGTATCAAGACAATGTGAGGGGATTGGTTGAGTTGGGGGAATAACCATAGAGGTGGAAGAATCCATGTGACAATATTTGAATGGTTCAGGGTCAAATAGTAAAAATATGTTCATAGTCATCAAGATAAACTTTACAAAATGATAGACCGTAAAAGGGATAGCTCGCATGTCATGGATCCAAGGTCAATTAAGGAGAATATTAAATTGTAATGGGGCATCCATGACATAGAAAGGAGTAATGAGCTTGTGAGGTCCCACTTGTACTTATAATTTGGTAATTCCCATACATACGCTAGTGGTACTATCATAGCCATGTATAACAAGAGTATACTTCTCAATTGCACTATGAGGGATATTGAGTTGGCTAGTAAGGATAGAGGAAAAATATTCAATTTAAAACCATTATCAATGAGCACACGCTTAATTTGGAAACCTTGGATCCGAGCCGTGATAAGGAGAGGAGGAGAATCAACAGATGACCCATGTGAAATATCCTCATCAGTAAATGTAATATAATTGCTAATGTGTTTAAAATATTCCATGAGATTAACAAAGGCAACGAGAGGGTCATCACTTTGTATTTGAATAGTTCACAATGCAATTTTGAGAGTAAGAAGAAAATTAGGGGCCTTATACAAAAGATAAAAGAGAGATATTTTAGTGGGGGTATTCTTTAATTTCTCAATGATATCATACTCTTTGGATGGAACAACAGGTTGAGGAAGTAGTGCACTAAGAGGAGGAGGAAGAGAAGTAGGAAGCTACAAAGGTTGCTTAGTTCAACAAGTGGTGATGACATTGATAGTGGGGTTTGCAGAGGTAGTCGTGAAGCGAGGTGGATGTTGAGTAATGACAAGGATATACTTAGCTTGGATGACATCTTGGGAATAAACATGAGTAGGGAGGAAAGAGGAAGAATTATCCATAACCTCATAAGAGGAAGAAGAAGGAAAAGGGATCTGGTGCATGATCACGATATGGGTTCACCAAATGATTTAAAGAAATTTAAATCTTATATCAAAGGACTAAGATCAAATGAATATAACAATGATAAACAAGATCTAACATGCAAAATATAAACAAGTATACAAAGTAGGAGAATGAGAATGAATTAGCTTATATCGAGATCTAGGATGATTTTGGGCTGGGAAACAAGTGAGGGGGTTGGATATGGACTATGTAGACTGCTTTCGAGAAAATGGGATATGGGATTTCTTCGACATGAGCGCCCATAGGAGAACAAGACTACCCTAGGTGCTTTAGTTCCCGATCTGGGCACTAGTGTCTGATCTGTGCGCTAGTGTCCTTATAGTAGCTCCGCTTCTAGTATTTTTAGGGTCTAAATGTGGTTCCTTCCTTTCATTGTTTGTCACTTCAGATCTATTATAGGATTCTTGTATTTCACTTCTTCCCACAAAACAAACCCTAACTATATGCAAAAATCTCAAACAAACATTAGATAGAATAAATAATACATATTCTTGAGTCGGAATGACCTCAGAGGTCACCCTAATGTGATTGTCATCAAGTGTTGCACTACATTTCAAACTCTACGTAGGTCTTGTGAGCATGTGATTTGAATTGTGTCCCTTGAAGCTAGGTTTCCCTTGTGCTAGTCGCACCAAGATAGTATGTTACAACTAATTTTTAGCCAATATGAAATGTGTGATATGGAATTTAGAAATATCCCTTCCTATGCAGTGAATAAAATAGTCCTTGATTATTGCTCCTTGTCTAAGTGATAAATAGTAAGTATTAGTTCCCAATTTCCCGACCCCTAATACTAGTGAGTAAGTCATGTAATATGTGTGTGTGTGTGTGTGATTCCCTTATTTGAATTTCATCATTAATAACTGAAAAGCTGACCTAAAAAGACTCTAGAAAAGACAACAAATGATGTGGTAATTCAAAATCAATAAAAAGAGGGAAAGGGACAAAAGCACCCAAAGGAGACAATAGTGCATGGGGCGCTCCTATCCCTAATGGGGGTAGTGTCCTTGATACTCAAAATATGTAATGATCAATACAGAGCTGGGTCACATGTCGTTTAGTATCCAAAGGTAAATTGGTCATTCTAGAAAAGAAAATATTAAGAGTATGGGAAAGATAAAAGCAATAAAATAGTAAAAATCATGTTTTTAATGCCTAGTCTTCTTGCTTAGGAATCATGTATATAATGAAATACTTAGAGGCATGATGTAAGTAGAAAATGCATGATTTTTTGACTATAGTATGGGTAAAATAGTTCTAGTTTAATGCAAGAGGTAGGCAAATGCTATCTCTAAAATTTCATCTCCATATGATGTAATATGTACATAGAATTACATTTTATTTTTGAAAAAATAAAATGAAAAAGTGTCATCATTACTTAATACTTTATATCTATAAAATAGGGGAAGGAAGAGGAATTTCCTTTACTTTTTGTTTTTTGTTGGCTAGTTTGATGACAATGTTTGTTAAAACAATATGTACACACTATATAATCATAGTCAAATATAGACATGGGTGTCTTGAGGATGGGGTTAAGAAACCCAAAATACTTATTATTAATGGTGTTTTCTTACTCAAGGTAAAACTATAGATCCTTTAGATCTACTCTACTTATGCAAAAGTATATTTTAGGAAATTGTAGTACCCTAAATTTAGTCCAAGGCATTTGAAAATAATATGTTTTTCACCTTTACAAATATTTGGTGGACACAAATACATAATTGAACTTAATAAAACATATTTACTTATTTTGAACACTCCCTAATCCAATAGGTTTACCCTATTTTCTAGTTTAGCATACTAGAACCCTAAAATCCGTATAAACGATGACTTGTATTTTACACAAACATACCGCATACTTCAGTTTTGAGTTTCATGATCTATGGTTGGATTCATAGGCCTTAGATAGATTTGTCCCCAAACCTGTCCATGTATCATGAACCCACCCTTCACTTGCTCATCCATCATAAATTCAAATGGGTATCTTATCTTAGGTGATCTTTGCAGTAACTTAGAGTTGGTTGAGAAAGAAAACTAATAAGCTCATCTAATTAAATAAATGAATCCTAATCCATTGAAATCATCTAGACATGACTTCATCACTTAATACATTGAGATTTCACTTTCTAAATATTCTAAGAGAAGTCCCATGTCAATCAAGAGCATTTAAACCTAAGGCATACAAGAGTTAAAATTCATGTTGTTAAGTGCCAAATCTAAATCTAGGGTTTCATTTTAAGTGCATTTATTCTATATTTATAATTGTATCTCATCATAGGATTTAGGAGAACTATATGGGTTTGAGCTCTTTTTAGAGTATTAGTATGTAGGAAACACTTAACCATTGTGGGTTTGTTAGGGATGATTAAGCAAATATTGAATAAATAAATGCCTAATTATAAATATGTAACAACGATGAATATAAACAATTAAGTACATATTTGACCCAAGAAAATAAGCAATTTAAATTTGAAACCCTAGTTGCAAATAAAGGGATAGAAAGACTTAGTTGATTTGTAATAATCTCGAAGGTATGCCGAACTGGAAAATTGTTGGAACAAGAACTCAAAGTGTTGCAATCAAACCCAAAAAAATGTAGGAGTGTCGGAAGTTCCTAGACTAGGGCGCCTATGGAGGGTCAGGGGCTCCAGAACCTATTCTAGGTGCCTCGTGACTATTTAGAAGCTGCATAACCCAATTTCACAGGGTCATAAGATGTTCGTTGGTTATCTCCTTTGATCGTCTTTACTTTGTTGAACCTCATTTTTGTTCACGTGAAACTTGTAATTAGAAAGAAGTACCTACAAAACCCTCATACCCTCAAATCCTATAAAATAAAGATGTGATTGATCGATAACATAAAGTAGATATGAGATGTACCTTAATAACCATGTAGATCAATGTAAAAAAGTGTGCCGAGAGAGAGAAGAAAAGGTGTGGAGTGATAAAAATGTGAAGCATGGAAGCTAGAGAAGAGGAAGTGAGAAATGATGATGATGACCCTAGGGAAAATTGTAAATGTAGATGTTGAATTATACCGTTGTTGATGTCCATTGATACTTTTTGATGTCCATCGATGCTTGATGAGATTACTTCTTCCAATAAGGATGGACTGTTGTTGATTTCGATCGATGCTTGATGATGTGATTAATGTGACTACCACTTCCCATAAGGATGGAACTACAAAAGAGAAGAATGAACAAGTAGTCAAATACACGTATATATGATCAAAATGTGTAAAAGGTATGTAAAAAATGAAAATGAACATGTGAAACGATCTCGTGATGAGTGAAAAGAGATAGAAAGGATCTTGAAGATGTTGTAGAATTACACTTTTTTTGGGAGATCTCATGCCACTTGCGTTGAGTGCGAGTTTTTTGGGTGATCTCACACCAAAAATGGAATAAGTGTAGGGAGAAAAGTCTGATGTCATCCTACAACCTTTAATTGCTTCTTGGAGTATAAACACCAATGCATATGGTGTGTAAAAATCTGATACGGTTCGATCCAATGCAAAAGTAGAAAATGTAGTGTAGTGCATGCATGTCGAGTGTTGAAGGAATGCCTATCCTGTAAAATCCGCAATGTAAACTTCCAAAACTGATCCGAACTAAAAATGTTGTGTAACCGATCCTACTCACATGTGTTTAGGAAGGGTCATGGGTACCAGTGCTCTTGTCTAAGTCCGGGCACCGGTGACTATGTTGTGACTCGAGGATCTAAGTCGGGATCTAGGTTTTTTCTGAGACTAATGACTCTGTTGATTGTGAGCTAAATTGTAGTGACCTGTGATTTTATACTATTGAATGAGGTGACTTATTCACCCGATAAATGCCTCTTGTGTGTGGGCTGCATGTGACGTTGTGAGGAGTATGCATCCCAAAGGAGGACCGACCATTGAACTATAACTAATGTATTGCAGGGGGAATGTGCTTGATAGAAACCAAGGCACATGCAAACAAAGTGGCTAGAAAACAAGTATTAATGCAAACAAGATAGACACACATGTATAAGACAAGATGTATGCTAAGCATGCAATAAGACAATTTAGATAAGTAATAGTGCGAGAAAAAGTAAACCGTGAGAAGCGGGTTTCAAACATGGGACATCACTCACGATGTCACAAGAAAAATGAGACCAAAGTTTCCAAGAAGTAGACAATGTGCACACAAGACAAAGGGAAATTTTTGCAAACAATGGCATACAATGACAAATAATGACATATAATGAAAAACGATGACAAGTAAATAGAACATCGAATAAAAGAAAGTCTAGATCCCGAGGATGCTCAACGAGATGATCATTAAGCTCTTAAATATGAGATTTAGTAAATTCACCATAGGATTGAGCCATAATAAAATCCCTAGAAACAAGGTGTGTTCGAGTGATGGGTTCACCAAATGATTAAACAAATGTCGATTAAATAAATGCCTAATTCTAAATATGTAACAACATTGAATATAAACAATTAAGTACATATTTGACCCAAGTAAATAAGTAATTTAAATTTGAAACCCTTGTTTTAAATGAAGAGATAGAAATACAACCGATTCATAATAATCTCGAAGATATGTTGAACTGGAAAACTATTGGAACAAGAACTCGAGTGTTGTAATCCGACCTTAAAAATACAAGAGTGTTGGAAGTGCCTGGAATAGGGCGCTTATGGAGGATCGGGGGTGCACAGGCGTTGATAACCTTTTATAGGCACATGTAAATATTTAGAAGTCAGAGAACCTAATTTCATAGGGTTGTGAGATGTTCATTGGTTGTTTCCTTTACTTCGCCGAACCTCGTTGTTGTTCGCCTTAAACCCGCAATCGGAAAGAAGCACCTGCAAAACCCTCAAACACATCAAATCCTAAAAAATAAATATGCAAAATAAGGGGCCGACTATCCTCATCTCACAACAAAGTGAACTTACTACTAAGCATTGCACTACATCTCGGACTCCAATGTAGTTCTATGTGTGTGTATCGAAATCATGCCCTATGTGGCTCTTGTGCATGTCACACTTGATAGCGAACAAGTAGCTAGATGTTAAAGATATAAATAGATGCATGCATGAAATAGTGAAATTTCCCTTTATGAAGTATATCCGAAATGGAAGTCCCTTGTCCCTTGTGTGGAGCTAAATGGATGCTTGAATGAAACCTTAGGTGGTGATAGCTAATGCTTAGTGCTTGGTCCTTTATTATGATCACATAGCTTTGTATTTATATGATTCCCTTGTTTGAATTTCATAATTAACCACTAAAAGGCCAACTAGTAAAAATCAAGATGCCCAAACGACTAGAAAGGACCTAAAATATGTGAACAAAGTACAATGAGGTCGGGGAACCCAGAGGGGATGGGAGCGCCCGGTGCCGTGTCCTGGTTGGGAGCTGGTGTCCAAAATGAGAAATGCCAAAGTATGAAAATACAAACTAGGAAAGAAGGAGTGTAAGACCAAAAGAGGAAACAGAAAGCAAGAAAAGATGGCCAAAGACAGTGATCAATTAGTACTTTTCTCACTTAGGAATCATATGAATAGTGGTATGTGATCAAGACTAGAAATATACCCAAAGTGCATGATTTAGTGTCTATAAGGGCTAATCCAACCCAAAATGCTAACCAAGTATCTCATCTTCAAAATAAGACGATATAGGGTTTATAAAAAGAATAAATAAATTTAGCTTATTCAAATATCATCAAATCATTCTAATTCCGAAAAACATAAGTATAAATCTAAGGGAACCTATACCAAAAATTCAATCTTCACACATTGAGCCCCAAATGCCTTAAAAATGCTAGATGACTTTGGTCTTAATATTGTCCGAGACATGCAAGTTGGAAGTCGATCATGTTCTCCATTTTTGTACTTGTCCATATCATGTTGGACAATCCCTAAATTTTTCTAGTTGCCTCAACAATTATATTCCCAACTTCATCCAACATTTAAGCATTATGATTTGTCATTTACAAGTATGTATTATTGAATTCACTCCATTTTCATGCCCTAATCATTGTTTTACTATATTTAGAGTGATCAAACATATTCTAATCCCAATATTTTATTAATTTGGGTATGAAACTACTACACAATGTGAAAATAGTGCCACATTTTGGCTCATGCATATGAAATTGACCTTTTTGGGTACATTTCTTGCGAGAATTTGCGTCGATTTATATGGTGCAAAAGTGACACAAACACGACACAACTAGACCATTTTAGTTACGTCAAGTTTGCATTACTTTTTCCACTTTTACACCTAATTTGCGTCAAAATTGTCTACTTTACTCCATGCCAATTCAATGCAAGACCCGCAACATTAACAATGGTGGGTGGCACAAATGTGATGCAAAATTCGTTGGATAAATTATTAAAAAGAAATATAATTAATCATAATTACAAATGGTATGATTAAAAAACATATATTACATTTTTCTTATTTATAACTATTAAACATTAGATAGTAGAATATTATTTACATTGTATTATGATTGAGAAATTGTACACCGAGAATTTGTAAAGTATCCAAATATTATTATTAATAATAAATAAGACATTGTTTCAATTCAAAATGTGATTTACAATAATATATAACAATGTAATTTTGAGGTATTATCAAGGGATCCCTTTTGAATTACAAAACAAATAGATGTAAAACTACATATGAGGGTAGATACACAAAGTTGGGGAATCAATTTTGTGGCCGTTTTGGTAAATTTTCACAAAGGATGTATCCCCTTCTACAAATTGCATACAACCTTAAATCCCTTCCCAAACCTATTTTCAACAAGTTTGGGAAAAATTAAAAAATCTAAAAATATTTCAAATATAGGGTGTATGCCCTTTGCAGTCTTATAAATTAATACAAAAATAATGTTTCAAAGGGTGTACACCCTTTTCAAAGCGCATACATAATTTTCAAAGGATGTACACCCTTTTCAAAGGGAGTATGCCCTTTGTTTATTGTCAAATTATTTTGACTATTCTTCCCTCCTAAACAACCTTGGATATTGGATAGGGATTCAAACTTCGAGTTGGGTGCATTAAATTAACCAAGAATGCTTTAGGAGGATTACGAACATTTATCTACCTTTATATGAACAAAATCTTTGTCATCCGTGTTTATTTTTAAAAATAATTATATGGGTTTGTAGAGGGGAGAATCTAGTTTTCAATTTTTTAAAAGATTAAATTATTATTTTTAATTATTACTTAATTTCTACCTAACATAGCTCATTATGATTGATTCATTAACGTTACTAATAGTTTAATAACTTTTTGATGATCAATTAACGGATTACAAAACTTATATCTCAATAATTTACTCATTGTTGGTTACTATTTTGAAAAAGGAAAAAATCAAATATATGAAGTTAAGCTCAAAAAGTTGTGTTCGTACACTTGCGATCTTGTTTCCCTAATTTCTTGACTTATAAAATAATTTAAAATTATTATATTAATTTAAAAATATGAAAATATATTCTCAACAATATTTAACATTTTTTGAATGCTTGTATGAAATTTCATTCATTTTCTCCAAAAAAGTGTGTCCGTACACATGCACTTTTCTTATGTTTTCACAAAAAATTACTATGTCACTATTAGAAATGAGTAAATTTCACATACTTATCTCATCTGGGTATTGTAAAAAATTACATATTTAGAAACTAGATTCAAAATGTCACAATTTATCTTCTTACGTCATCACAAAATTATTTGACTAGGTGCCTCTAAAAGTCTCTCCAAGTTAAAAATTGCTATTTTTTAGGAAAAAGGTGGTCACTTATCCCCCTTTTGACCCCCATTATCCTGCATCTACACCCTACATATCCCAGTGATCGATCTTTCCTCCACTTGATCCTCACAATATTCTTTCTCTTCTTAAACTTGATCCTCCTCCTCATCCTCATCATCCTCTTCATCATGCTCCTCATCGTTATCTTCATCAACCTCATCATCTTCGTCCTTCTCTAAATCCACTTCATGGACCATCATATTTGTTTTACATTGACAAAAATTAATGATAACATACATTATAAGTGTTTAATTTTAATTTATAGTTTGCGTGTACAAAAAATTGAATACTACATGTCTTACCTAGTAAAATTTATTATCTTTGGCCTACTAATTAAAGGATTTTGTGTTCCATCCCAATATTTTAAGGCCACACACACTTTCTTGGTTGTGCACTTCTTATAGCACTCTTCCTATGAATACAAGTATATGATAAAATTACATATACAAAACAATGTAGGTCTATAAATGACTTATAAAGAGCTTACCAATTTATTAGCGATCTCTTCGAGTTTTTTTCCCAAATGATGAGTTACCAACAACCCTTTTCGAACTTTGGCTTAATACCCTTGATCATATTACTTTTGAAACCTTCATCAATTGCAATACATATAAATTTTTTGATGAATAAGATCTTATATTATAATAACAAGTAAAATGATACAAGATAATTCAACAAAAAAGTGGGCGGTATGAAAGCACGCCCCAAAGCCATGATCAAACTAGGCCAGGCCTAGGAAATTCAACTATAACAACATAATAAAAAACACTGAGATAATGAAATTATGCATGGTACAAAAAGTTAACCAAATAAGGGGCGGATCATGATCATCAAGCCAACTAGATCCAAGAAGGTCCTTTCCACTATTTGACACTTCCCAACCAGATCCAGGGTGGCCCTCTTCTTCATTGTCTTCCACAGCATCACGAGTGGGCGAGATGGCTAAAGCCATTCTAGGGAACTTATCCGACAGAGGCGGGAGGCTTCACCCATCATGGGTCTACGGATCGGGGCGGATGACGATCCCTAATCGAGTTGACAAGATGGTTGAGGGGAGCCCCAACCATGGTGGCAAGTTGAGGGTGGAGGAGAGAAGCTCATCCATGGTGGCTGATTGTGTGGGGGGACTCAAGAGCATAGTTGAATGAGTGACGTTGGGAGTGGCTTCGATGACCACCTCGGGGACGACTTCCACGGGTCGAGAGTGCCGAGAGGGAGAAGGTTTCCCTAGAGAAACATTACAAGGGGCGTATCCCTATTAACGAAGGAGGGTATAGAGGTGCTCCACCTCGAGGGCCACCTTATTCACTTGCACTTGAATCTGCAAAACACATTGGAGATAACCACCAGACTTATTATATATAGAGAAATGTTGATCAACTTCAACATTAGAAAATAAACAAGAATTCCTTTCTTTCCAAAGCCAAAAGATAATTTCCCCTCTGAAATCATGCCAAATTTGGGAAAACATGTGAGGAATTATGGAATTATCTCCTAAAAGAATATGATGCCAAGTGAAACATTCTGGTCTGAATGGGAGAAAGAATGAGTGAATCCAATTCCAAGCCTTTTGGATTTACTATAATACTAGAATAAGTGGGATAAGGTTTCCAAGTGTCCACAAAAGGGACATTTGGGAGCCAAGACACCAAGCTAAACCAAATGGGCACCAATCAAAAGGCCTTGGTGGAGAACACACCACAAAAAGTGAGCAATTTTAGGTTCCACACAAGCGGACCAAACAGTGTTGAATCTCTTCTCTAACTAGAAGGAGAAGAATGCAACCCCCATCGAGTGTTGAGTTTTTCAACCATGGGCAGATGTGGAGATAGCCAAGCATAACCTTTACTAGCAGAGTAATTCCAAAAGGGGGTATCCATGAACCACTTCCAGTTTGTCCACCATGGACGGGAAGGAAGCACATAAATTTTGTGACTCATATGATCAGGAACAAAAGAGATGATGTCAGTGATACTAACATGATCATGTGAGGCAAGGTTGAATTGAGCTTTGAGCTCATTCCAAGGACACCAAGCTTGGATACGCTTGTAAAAAAGGTCTTGAATGGAGTGAATTCCACGCTTGAAAAACTTAAGCACATGGATCCTAGGGACCTCTGCAAGGCACCGATCCTAGAATTGGATGATTGGTGACCACCACAAGGAGTGATGGTTAATAGAGAGGCCATTTGAAGCCATGGTTTGATTTTCTCCCATGCTTTCTAGATACTTTTGAGAACAAAGGTGCCGACCACTTTGACAGGAACATGAGCAATGAGAAGATTGGAAAAGCCTAAACCCTTCTAGGTCGGGTAGCTATAAGGGAACCCTCCTTAATGTCATGACGTAAAATCAATTTCCAAGCTTCTTTTCCTTCGATGCTTTGTGAATTGTCCATTTGCGTTGCCCTTGTTCCAAAATATTAGTAAGGCCCATTCCCTAGATTCTTTGGGAGGATAAATGGTCTCCCATGTAACTTTGTGAAACCCTTTTCCAGAGGAAGCATTGGACAAGAGAAAATATTTGAGAATATTTTCCAACTTTGCACATATTTTTTATGGGACACGTAAGAGGAATAATAAACATGCATGGCTTTGAGAACTTTGGAGAAAATCTGAACTTACCCGCTAAATAAAATGGTTTGGTTATCCATTATTCTATATTTTTAGCCAATGGTTACACAACATACTACCAAAGATTTGTAGGTGACTTGAAATTTAAAAGGAATGCCAATAAATTTAGACAACTCACCATGATCAATCATATTCCAATCATACAAAGCTATCCAGGGGGCATAGGGAGGAAGGATTTCCTATAACACTCTATTTTTCACCATTGAATGGACGAACTAGAAGCTAAATAAGTGTTCGAGAACTGCATGGAATTGCAAATGTTACTTTCATCCTCGATTAGCATAAGAAAGGAGTTGTCAAAAAGTGGCCATTGAGCAGTTGAGAATTATCAGAAGAAGGCAAGGCAATTCCCTTGACAAGCCCTTGGGATTTGGCTTTGGCAAGAAGATAGCCAAAACCTTCCACCGCAAGAACATAAAGAGTAGGCGCTAAAGGGAAACCTTGTCATATGGATCAAAAGAGGCCAAATGGATCCGAGTTGTGCCCATTAATGGTGATTTGGGCTGAGGCATTCGCAAAGAGCATCTTGATAGATTGTATGAAAATTGGACCAAATCCTAATGCCTAAAGCATAAGAAGAATGAAAGGCCACTCTATCCTGTCGTAGGCTTTCTCAAAGTTGATTTTAATGAACATTGTTGAATGGACTTTCGATCCCATTCTATGCCTTCCCGTGATGGATACAATATTGTGTAGAATGTAACACCCTTGGATGAATCCAGTTTTCTCTGGATGAATAATGGCTGGAAGAATGTGACACAACCAAATGGAAAGATCGCTGACAATAATCTTGTAGGAAACATTGAGCAAGGTAATAGGTCACCAATTGGTGATCAACTTGGGGTCCCCAGGCTTAGGGATGAACTTGATATTCCCTTTGTTAATGTGGGTGCCAAGCGACTAACTCCAAAATCCCTCTGATAGATGTGAAAAAGGTCCGGATTGACACTATCCCAAAGTGATTTATAGAACTCACAAGGAAAACCATCGCAACCGAGCGCCTTGTCATTGGTCATTTGCATGACCACTTCATGAAGATAATCATCAGGATCAACATGCGATCGAGAGGTGGTTTTCATTTCTGAGATAACTTTCATGGCAACACCGAGGCCAAGTATTGATATAAGGAAGGCGTTGTTCATCCGAGGGCACTTGATCTTAAAAAACCAGCTTGTAGTGGGTGATAAAGGATTACTGACATAAGTTGGGGATCAATGAGATGAGTTTTGCCATCACATATGGCATGAATTTTCTGAAAGGAATGTTTGGATTTGAGGGAATTAAAAATTTCTTTTAAAAATGATTCCCCACTTTAATCCAGTGAAGATAGGCATGAATTTGAGTGCCCCGAGCATTGAAATTATTTGTGATTTGAATTTTTTGATGGAGCTCTACCACATGGAGTTGTAGAGTTTCAAAAAAAGGGTTTCCTTCGAGTGCCACCACCACCCAATTAATAATAGAGGAGGTAGATGAGTATGACTGCACCGAATTTCAGCTATCTTTCATCCGTAGATTCTAAGGAATCTGGTCATCCTATTCATCGCATCCTCCCACCACTAGGTCAAGTTGAAATGAAGAGGTGGATGCTAGTTTTGCAGATGATGTGGTTAAGGTGTTAAATTCCACACTGTTTGATATGATTGAGTGTGGGCCCATGCTCCATCAAGGTAAGTATTGAGAAAAAAATATCCTTTATGATAAAAATTTCTCCTATCTTTCCAAGTGATGCAAAATTAGATAGGGAAGTGGTCCGAAAGGATGAAATTTAACATCACTTCCACAGAAAGGAATAAGTGTTGTCAAACTCAAAAAATATTGAGTTAACAATGTGGCCCTATTGATCCATTTGAGAAGTCTATCCAATTTTCCTTAGAGATTGGACCAAGTAAACCAAGCTTCAAGGTGGGTGTGCAAGAGGTGTTGGGGTAATTATACCAAAATTTATTGCACACATAGAACCATGCCTCCCTTTTTCTAGTTTTCCATTGCATAGGTAGGTTCCCATACTTATCTAAGGACAACTTCACCATATTAAAGTCACCATATATGACCTAATAAGCATAAGGAATTTCATTTGTTATCCATCACCAAAAGTTGGCTCTTCGGCCGCATCATTAGAGGCATAAATATTAATGAAGCCTAAAGGGAAACTTTTAATATTAAATAAAGCCCAGATGACACGATTGGTGGGGTCGATGCTATGGTCTATAAAGAAGGGCCATTATTTGGGGGAAAAAAAGGGAGATCAAATCCCCACACCTAACCTCATGATTACTAGTAAATGTCGTGGATGTTATGCCACATGGATTTACAAACCATCACCAACTGAAAACTTGTAACTTTCACTTCCTATAGACACAACACATCTAAATTAGATATTTTTGACAAACATTGCAAATGATATACTTGAGATTGGATTATGTGATACCTCGCACATTCCATGACATGCAATTCATGAGAAATGGTGGTCAAGGGCCATACCATCTCGCATCTAAATCGTCTAAGGAATCAAACTACTTTTAGAAATTGAGCATTATTGTGCTTCAAGAAATCCTGTAACTCAACTTTCCTTTTCCTAACATAATATATATTATACTATTCCTCCGTAGATTCCACATTGTGTGTCGGATATGATCATGGCAGGTCATGGAGTGTTGAGAAGGACTTCGGGTTGTTTTGGATAGGCCTTGTGAACTAGTTTTTAAGCAACAACGCAAAGTCGGAAGAGTCGAGGAAATTTGGATGGAATTTATTGGTTCCATGAGAACCATGGCCACCTTGGGAATGATGGAGAACTTAGGAAAGGGGAGTAATGAGTCATCGAAACCTCCTTGGAGTGATGTTGACCAAAGGGTTCATTCCTTAACAGCTTAACTCATTTGAGCCATTGTTGTCGAAGACCGTGAAGGTTTTTTTTTCTTACCTCCAATGGTTTTCCACCCTTCTCCCTAAGGGGGTTTGATAGATTCATATGCCACCTTAGGCATTGGGTGATTCATGGGAACATAGAGAGGACATCCCTTGATCTTATGATCAAAGGCCTAATAACGAAAACATGTGTTAGGTAGGTTAATGTATAAAACACGTTGGGAGTATTGAATATCTCCCATTTGAATTTCCACAAACTCCTTCAAATCTTGGGAGAGGTCAAATTCAACACAAACGTGTTTCTAAGGACGAGTGTTGTAGAAACGCTAAGGTTCGATGCAAATAACTCACCATATAAAGGAGGGTATTTGGTGTAAAAATGAACACACATCAATGAAAAACTAGGGAGCTCCACCCAAACGGGGACTTTGAGAGCCACATACTCAGATACCACAAAATATTTGGTCCAAGGAGAAAGAACCAAAAGGGAGTTACACACATACCAAGTGGTGAATGGTTCAAAATAGTCGGGGCATGTGATGGGTCAGAAAAATGGAAAAGGAAAAAACCTTTGGTCATGTTCTGCACACTTTCGATCTCGAATGTCGTGAGAGTGGCCTAGGCCGAGTTAACCCATGAATTTAGCATGATTTCAAAGGGGATGTGGCCCACAAAATACCCAATAAGGTAGAACTGTTCTAACCATTGGCACACAACATTAAATTCAGAACAAGTAAAATAACATCGAGGAGAATCATTACCTCGTGAAAGACCTTTGGAAAGAACATCTGGGGGACATTTCTCAGGCGGCACCTATGTTTGAATCTCCATAATATCCACCCTCGGAAACAATATCCAGGATCGAGGTTGAATGAGGAATTCTATAGGGGCACCTAAAGGATGAGAAACCTTATAGTTTACCAAGAAAGGTACAATCCCGCATCACCTAAAGCAACAAGTGCGGTATGACATGCAAGCGTGAAAAAAACCTAAGCAGAGTCGACTTGCACCTTCAAATAGCTGCAAATATCATTCACATCTCATCATTTTCAATTTCACATCACATTTTTTCACATACATATTAAAATTTTAATTGGTCACCATGTTATACAATTACCATTACATTTTTATTGTAGACCATATTTGTCTTTTATAAGACATGAATGGAAACTAGACAACATAAAATATCAAATTAAAGATTTAAATATTCGTATTTATAGTGTAAAGGTCAACATATGTAATTTATTTCAACTAACCTATAGTCCTATTAGTGTCCTCTGACTAGCCACTTTTCACACAAACCAAACCAAACATATTTCTCTATTTCTCGGAGGTCGAAGATGTCTCCTTTTTTTCATCTGTGTTTCCTTGGTAGCGAACATGTAATTTTTTAAAATATAAAAATGATTTAAAAACTATATATTTTTATATTAAAAATTATGCAACATAATTACCCTCAAATTCCTCTTTATTCTTATAAACCCTTTTGATGCAAATTTTTCAATTAGCTTTGGATCATAAGTGGGTCCTCTCGAACTTGGAAAAAGTTATATCAACTAGCCTCGACATCTCTCAAGTGGGATTTGCAGCCACTCTAGATGACAATATGAATGAATCAATTTTCATATTTGCTCACTCTTATTTTTTAAAATACTTACAACCAAAAAAATAAATCATTAAAAATGACATATAAATAAATTAGAAAAAATTAAACTAATATAATGATAAATTATTCTAGTTCAAATTAAATATATTAAAATACTTAATTTCCCTAATACCCATTAATAGTATCATATCATCATTTACATAAAGGTCCATTTTGAGGTCCCCTTGCACCCGATGTTTATAATTACTACAAACAAGATGAGAGGGTCTATCAACACCGGTTACTAGAGGGGGCGTAATGCATTTCCATCCCTTCTTAATCCACTCGGGAGTAGGTCATTCATAATTTTTAGGGTAGTCTCTCACCATTTCACTTTTTATTTTTTATTGCTAATAGGTTGAGAGGGACCTACCTCTGACAAGGATCTACAAAAACATCAAATCATTATAAAATAATTACTTAAAATCACTTTAAATAATAAATGAAAACTTAATGCCTCTCGTGTAGATGAATCCATCCTATGACCTGCCATTATCCTCATGTCGGTTGATATGGGATGTAGACCTGTCATAATCAAGTTGTATTATAATTGTTTAATTAAGAGAAATTTCTTATATTAAAAAAAAACAATAAATTTATACCTTCATATAAGGGACACCCTAAGATAAGATGAAGGATGTGTGCTTGTTTCACGATCGTCCTCCTCCCGTCGGTCTATATGGGAAGTAAACCTATGATACACAAGTGATATTAGAATTTTTAGTGAAATTAAATAATTTTGTAATTAAAAATCAATTATAAATATATACCTCTGTGTTGAGTCCCTAGAGGTTGAAGGATGTCCACTCATAAAAATGTGGTGGTCTTCATTTGACGCTCCTATATGTCTCTATAAGTAGTATACATTTCATTATGAAGATGTACCATTATAATTTTAAATATGTTTTTTTAGTTAATTACAAAATATAATATAAAATTATACCTTTGTGGTGGGTGCGTAAATTTTGATAAACCTCAAGGTGACACATGGATTTTATATAAATCCTCATGCATGTCATATTCTATCGGACCTCGATCTCTAGAGTTGCCATAAGTGAAAGTATCAAATGTATTTCAAAATAGGATGAGTCCTCTCTAATATCAAAACCAAAATTATAGAATGCATTGAGTGAGGAAATATGTATGCCTTACTCATGAAAAATATGTCATTAAATGTAGTATACAATGTAATTACTTATCTTATTTTAGAAATCACAATAGGGATAATTATATAAAGTTCATTTCCAAGTGTTGAAGGCCTTATTAGGGATTTCCAATTTACATTGTTTATCCACATTCTCACACACATACTGGGAGGTCTCTTTGGAGTAGTGTTATGTATCCTAGTTGTTAGTATAAGTGCAATTGTGAAATTTCAAGAACATATCCTAGTTCTAGAGACACAAGTGCATGAGATGCCAAATTTCTATTTTAGGTCATAGTAGTAGAGGTAAGAATCATATGCCCTAGGAAAATTTTTTCTTGGAGATATTGTTTGACATAACATATTATTTTGGAGCTTATCTTTAGGTCCCTATAAGTTATAGGCACATTTAAGAAACTCTTAATATATTATTAACACATTTATATATCATTTTCACAATTATAAACATCACAAAAGATGACATATTTCTAAACCCTAACCATATTTCTTTATATTCCACTTTAAAATTTTTGTTGATCGAATATTATATTATTACATGATTTCTGGATCAATTTGTAATTAGTTAAAATTCAAATATTGATTAGTTTTAGATTTATAAAAATCACAAAAGATGATAAATTAGATTGATCATGTGTATACAAGTAAAACAATAGGATCTATTTTCATTTACAATGTCAATCTCAATAAAAATATTCATAAAAATACAACTTAAATTAGCAAAAATGAAACAACAAATTATTCTTAAACACCATACGTGTTGTAAATCCTCACATGATTGGACAATGAGAAAAAATCAATCTTTTCTACAACATTGCCACCATGAAAAAACCTAAAATACCTCAACAACATGCCCCAAGCTTTAACGCCATTGGTCATGCAGTCCCAACCCAAACAAAATCAACTCGTGATGTGATCGGTTGCTCTATCATGGTGAAGCTCATCTGCCTTAGAGATACATGACCCTTCCTAGCGATTAATTCAAAAAAATAAATGTAATGAATCTAAAACCCAAAATTCTCCTAAACCCACCTGACCTCGACCCAATCTATATTTTGACTATCTTTGTGGAAAATTTTGCTAACTAAATTTTCCCTAAGCATACAATTATATATATATTTTTTATCCTAGATACCCTTTCCCAATTTGTATAAAAACTACCATGGGATTCACATTGTCGCATGCCCCATCCCGACCGCATCATGTCACCTCATACTCTCACCATCATCATTGAAATTTCTCAAATTGAAAAATATTTGAGCTCATTTTCTCTCAATCTTAATTAGAAAAGTGAAAAATAGAGTTCTCCCTTTACTATTAATAACAATATTAAAATAATTTATTTCAATGCAATTTCCTCCAATATTCAAACCTTCATATTTCAAACAAAAACTCTAAAAAATTCAGAAATTATGCCATGATCATGGCAACGAGCCGATCATTTTGACATATTGAATGTACCTCTACATAATTCCACTTAAAATGATTTTTCACTTCTTTAACATCATGATGCTCAAGTTGAATCCTCCCCATGGCCTTTTAGCTAGGTGATTTATGTCTTATTTTATTAATTGTCTTCAATTTTTTTCTTTTTAGTCTTGTCTATTCAGGGTTCCAAGAAGCCATTGTGCCTACCACAAGAAAGACAAATAACATCGACATGTAAGTATGGGCTAATTATATTTCAATTGGTGGAGTTCATTACTTATTTGCAAAATTCATCTTACTACTTTAATTTTAACATTTAATTTTGATTTCAGGCATTCTATAGATATTTTCCAAAATACCATCATGTGTTTCACTATGGTGACACATATTTATCTTTAGTTAGGGCATATCTATACACTTTATTTGTTATTCTTGCTGCTAACCATTTCTCTTGTGTTGGGGATGTTGATGCATTTTACTCTTTAGCAGGGTGCCTCAAGGGCCCTTCCATGATTGGGGTGTGATAAGACTTGGTCACATGGGATGGACCATAATATTTGGGATATATCTTTATCATACCATAGGTTTCTAACCTTTCCTCATTTCTTCATTTTTATTATACATTACACACATTACATATACTTATCTCACTAGGTAACTTTTTTATGCTCATTATACACTCTTATCCTTGGTTTTAGCTACCCCAAACCTTCATCATTGCCCCCATTTATCCTATGACATCTATTCCTCATTATTCTATACCTAATTTGATCTTAGGGTTTGACTAAGGCTAAATCCATCACCAATGGAAAATGGGGTCGGTTTGGTTTTTCCATCGCCAATGGCATCAACCATGGGCGATGACATCGAGTATATATACCTCCTCAATTTCACCATCATAAGGTGACACATTCAATTTTCCAAAATACTTCATTTTCTTGCACATCACACATTTATACATATGTTTCCACCTAGTTGATATAATTGAGTTGTTGAAGATTTCCATTTTGCATTTGAGTCACCATAGTGAGCTAGGACTAGAGGTATTCTACTTGATATTTTCCCTTCTCCACCCATAGTGATTCTCTCTTGATGTTTTTGTCTTTGGGGAGGATCATGCATCAACAACCACACTATAGGTAAGTATTTCTAACCCTTTTTTACTACGCGTTTCTTGTATATTGTTATTGTGTGGATGGTTTTTCATTCATTCTATATATTAGGGTAGATGTATGTTTACTTTAATCTATTATTTTATTTATTATATTAGGCCCCTTGGATTTATGCATCTCATGAATCACCCCTATTTTGAATCCTAATAGGATACCTATATTTATCTTAGCTATATGCCTTAGAAACCTATAATTATCATAGGGCTATAATTATTATCCTCTAGAATTACAACACTAGCTTTACACATCATAAAAGTTCTATCTTATGAGGGTTACATGGTGTAAGGATCCTCTTCTTTAAGAACTTTGTCTACATCTATATCACTTTGTCATACATTTTAGGTGAGCACTATCAATGAATACATTCATAGAGCCATGTAGAGCATTATAGACCATGCTACATGATGAAGCAAAGTTGGGAAACATAAACATAGTGATCAACCCTTTCTTATAGGTATAAATTTCAAACACAAACTTAATCAATTACAGATGTTAACTATTGGTAGCATAAAAGAGGATTTTAATGGCCTATGGTGTGTATAATGTGAGGTAGAATGACATAATAATAATAATTTACCAAGGAAAATCATGTAAATTATGGTGTAGAGTGTAACTTTAACACCAATGATATCGAACATTGTCAAATAGTAAAATTAGTGTGAGAAGAACCTTATAAAGGAACGCACTAGGTTATTGTTAGGCCATCTAACCAAAATACACATAGAAATTTTAGATAAATAGGAGATGGAGGGGAGGAGGAAGGTTTCTCTGAAAACTTGTTAGAAGTGTGGTTCCAAAACCATTATCGGAGGGATTATTAAGTATACCCATCTTGTGGGTATTGTAGAGAACACACATAGTGAAGGAATTAATGTAGATATAAAATTAAATTAAAATGAAGTATAAGGGCATAATCAATAGTGCATTAATGATAAGGATTGGCAATTAGGTGACCAATAAAATTGGAGTTAAGGTTATAGTGAAGATGAAAGTCACAATGTGCAATTGCATTTAACACCCAACCTCGAAGGATGGAAGCACCCAAAGAGACTGTAAAATGAATGACCATGAAAGTGATTGACTGATTGGATGGCTCCTTAAGAAGTTTGTTTTCTAATAATTCATCAACATGATGATATTTTTGTAAGGAGAGTCAGAAATGGATCGAGAAACAAATGTGCACAAAAAAGAAAAATCATGCGCAAGGGACCGCCAATACAAGAGGTAGAGGAGCTCACTAAGACACTAACATTCCTAAAGAAAAAATAAGTTCTACCTTTATTGAAGGTTTGGATGGAACAAACCCTTAAGAGGGAAACCAAAGTAGGAAAGGTGGTTGGATGAGAAGTGAAAACATATAAGTAGAGTTTTAATCAAGAGTTATTAGTGGATCGCAACCATCAATGGGTTACAAGTACATGATATAATGATTGAAACAAAGTGTAAAGCAAATATCCTCATTAGGGATTATTGGAACGAAAAGGGAATACTGAATTTCAAGGTTATCTCAAATGTATTATTTATTAAAACAAGAGACACACCATTCCCATAAGCACATTGAAGAATGTAACCTTAGATATCACATGACTAGATTTCAAAGTAGAAGTTGAGGTAATAAAGCTAAAAAAGATAACAATTACCCAACTTTGATTGGTACACCATGGTGCTTCAAGAATTATGGGATTCAAAATAAATACATGAGCTTTGAGAATGGAAAAAATGAGTTATGGTCTCTTTTATTGAACCTAAGGACCATAATTTTTTTGAAACTATATATGTAGAAGAGAACATTAAATCTTTCTACAAAATTTAAAACCAAGGTGAAGAGTGGTGCATATACCTCATAACTATAAATAATTCTTGACACTTGTTGGTGCCCAAAATTGTCATGCTTCCTTTTTCGCACCGTGTCATTGGATGTGCTATTGTTTTTGATATGGGTCTACACTTGGTATCTGTGTTCCTAATTTTTACCTTCAAATTATTTTGTTCAATGGAGAAATCACATACTGCTTGATTTGTGTGCTTTTTCAAGTATCAAGATTTTTGGGTGTTTTTAAGTGAAAGGGGTAGTAGGTACTTTGGTGTGTTATTGGAAAAATTAGTTACTTTTAAGAAGTATGAGTATTGAGGGTGGAATGTTAATTTTCCCCAACACTCAAGCTAGGAAAATGTGTTGAAAACTATGAAATAATTGTGAAGCGTATTCTGCTTTCTCTCTTGAATTTGTGCGAAACACGAGTTGGTTTCTCAAACTGTGATGAAAAAGAAAACATAAGTGAATGTATCAGGAAACAATAACTATGTCAAAGTTGTTTTATGCCCAAAAATATGCAAAGTGATGGTTTGACCTTTAGGCCTCGAAGGGTTATGTGTGATTAGTTTACAATGTTGTCGGCCTTTTGGAGCCTAGAATTAAGTCCACATTCCGCCTTATTTGGAAAAAAATTAAGTTCTCTCAAGGGGCTCGGGTGCCCAGGTTATGTAATCGGTGGATGTTTGGTACGTACTTATGGTTTGTTCCAGCGTGTATTAAAATGAGAGATAAGTACTTAGTATTTTCCGTTTGAAAGACCCGAGAGTAATTAAAGAGTGAGTAGTTGGATTCTTCTTTTGGGATAGTGTGTAGTTATGTGAAGTGTATGTATATTAAATTTGACATTATGTGAAAGGATTAACTATGTGGACTTGTTTATGGTGTAGTGCAAGTAAACATTAAGTAAATGACATGTATCGATAATGCTAAAAATAAGAAATAAATACATGTCATGCAATAACGAATAAAACGGAAAATTCAAGATGATATGCACTATAAACAAAATGGGGGTTCTATTATAGGCCCTTCCTCAAATATACAAATACACACAAAATGTTGAAAATAAAAGGATTATATTACAAATAGAGAATTCAATTTTCAACAATTACTACTTCACCTAGAAGGGCCGACACACACTTCAACAACTGGTCCTTGAGATGTATTAAATCTTCATGAGCCACAAAACTAAAAACAAATTGAACGTCCCCTTTTCTAGTAGTTTAGATATTTCCACCCGAGGTCCATTCGAATCTTGGTAAAATCCATCTTATTCTTGAGTGAGTTCACCCACTCAAAAAGAGAGAGTTTGCCCCTTATGTATGCTTTGGTCCTCTCGACCAAGAGAGGGCCAATCCATGAGAAATCACATTGCTCCGTTGGATGGATCATCATGGATAGTTATCTACTTCTTTGGAGGAAGATCTTGGGCACCTCTTGCAGCCCGATTTTGGTAAGGGAAGTTTCAAGGGAAATTCACCTCTCTTTTGTTTGCATACGAGCTTAGAAGCATTTCTTCTTCCTTTGATGTGGGCGGTGGGCTCACACATGAAGCTCAGTATTTAGTAGAGAGGGATCATAATAAGATTTTGCGTGTGACAATGATCATCATGGAAACAAGGAAAATGATGAGACCACTTTTATTTCAGGCGCCCCATGCTCGTGAGGATGCTTATGGTGGATTAGGTGAAAGTGAAGGGTTTGGAAGATAGGAAACGGCACACATTTCATCCATTTGGTTCAGAAGGATATTATTAAGGTGTCCTAAGAATAGCTATCCAAAGGATTTTCCTGGGTGTTGGGCACATTGAAAAAATTCTTGACCAAGGATTCATTAGGGAATGTAAGTTGGAAGAATTCACCCAAGTTGGGGGAGTTCTTCCCGGTGGGATTCGATCCTAGGGATGAAAAAGACATGACATAAATATTATTGATGGAAGTGAAATGCGGGGCTTTACAAAATTCAAATGGTGAATTTGTGACCAAGAAGGCAATTTTTGAATAGGCATGTCTCTCTAGATGATGTGTCTTAAGAAATCATATCACCATAAATGTCATATCTAGCCCGGATTGGCGAGTACAAGAAGAAGTTAAATCAAGATTAAGCATTCATATGAAGTATGTCACCGAAGGTGAATAAATGTCCGCGCATTCAAATAAATTCTTATCAATTTAATCTTTTTACCACGTTATATATATCCTCATGTGGAAAATATGATATTAAATTAATGTGACATGGAAAATATTTTACTTTTTCATGCTGGCGTGATGGTGACAGGTTGGTAGTGGGTAAAGTTAAAGGTCATCTTGGGGGAATATTCCATATTATTCTCGTGGTGGCCCCAAGAATGGCACGAGTGTGAATGAATGAAGAATATGGGTAGGATATTCCCTAAAACCCTAAAAAGAAAAGGTAGTATAAGATGGAGGAGAAAGAGTTTTAGAGAAGAGAGATGGATTTTGGAAGGGAGAGACCTTTGGAGGAGAGGATTCAACTCACTTTGGAAGTGTTCCGCGAGGAGTTGGAAATATGTCCATGTTGTAGGAGTTTTCACCCTTTTCTATGGGATTTATGTTTATTTGAAGTTCATGCCAAGGTGGTTACATATGTACAACCATTGGAAAGATTTGAGAGCATGTATATATGTCTCCCTTGTTTCTTTCTCTAAGATAAATGGATCTGCTTCAAACAATGCACAGCAATTAATGTTATGTTCCATTATATAATGATTTGGAAATAGAATGATGCATGTTTTCCTTTTGGATCTCATATGGATTATAACTAGAAATTATATGTTATGAGTTTGCAATGGTGAGTTAGTTTATATGGCTAGAGAATGAAATCCTAAAGGGGTACTTCGGGGTATTATTTTTGAGCCTATAAAAATTCCTTCTTGATCTACTAGAGCGGGTGACTTATTTATGTGTCTTGGTGGGTCCCTTGCTTTTAGAATTATAGGTGTAATCTAGACATAGGTGTTTCAAAGTATTAAGGGTCTTAAGCTAGATCATTTGAGATCTGGGCCTTTTTTGTCTCGAGAGGTTCCCTACGAAAAATTTCCCTTTGGAAAACTCTCCTAATTTTACTACTACATCACGAGGTAATGAAAGTATCATGGTGTGAATTCCAACACATTTCTTAATTCCCTTGTCTCATTTGATACCTAAGCCTCTCGTCTTCTACAAATCTATCCCCGCCTTACAATTTTCGAATGATCATTCTTTGTACCATTCCAAAATATCTCATAGACTTTTTACCAAAGCAAAGATCTCATGAAGAAGTTGTTGGGTAGAATACACAATCATTTCAAACATCCTAAGTGTGTTCGATCTATCTTCGAGCTGTGTTGGAGTTTCAGACGTGTAGTGATTTGTGACCACTCTATCAAGTGAGTGTTGCATTTGATGGCTATGCCTGGCCTCCGATCTACCTTCCTGTTGGACTCAAGGATTTGTCCCCACTTTCTCACCTTATTATCACCCCTTGGGCTGGACATTGGGTTCTCTCACCTTGGCATAGGCAAAGCGAGAGTAACAAGGAAACTAGCCACACCATTTTCAAGGTGCCTCTCCGTTGCTCCAAGAGAGAGAGAGAGTGGTGGAAGCGGAGGGAGACCTAATCCCTAGAAAAAAAAAAAAAACAACTCATCTGGGTTCCTCTTCTTGCTCCATCCCCTCTTCTACCTCCCTCACTCTCCTCCCCAGGTGAGTACATGTCTAGGAGCCAACACTCAAGTGGAAATGTTGTGAGGGACGTGTAATATTCCTGAATTTTAGATTTCAAAGAGTATGGGATTCGGATGTTAAGAATGTTTTCATTCGATGCTTGAAAGACTATGAACTTTTCCAAAGTTAGGACTCTAGTGGCAACTCCATTGTTATATGGTTGGAATAGGCCAATGTTGTTCATGAATGTATTTTTTTGATGGTTCATAGGTGTGAGCTTATAATAGTCTCAAATTTTTTATGTCATCTTTATCATGAGGAATATGAGAATGATTGATTACGGTGTCAATTTCAACGAGTCTTTTATCCGAAACTTGCAATAAGTAATATGACATCCCCCATGTGTAGGACTCCTTTCAGATCAAATGCATTTAGGCCTATGGATTTTAGGGGGAATGCAAAGGTACCAAAATAAGATCCCCGATGGAGTCAAGTTTAGGTTACCTATTTTTAGGGGTACGAAGTTTGTATGCAAAGCAACATCTTGGTTTATTTGAGGATGTTATGCAGAATATGGGATAACATTTGAAGATATCTTCATGAAACTATTTGTGCATACATTAAAGGAAGATGCTCAAGACTAGTTCAATTCCTTACCTAAAAGTTCATTGCACTCATGGGAAAAATTGGTGGCGGTATTTATAAATCAATTTGGTGATGGTCCCGATCTCTTTTCTCCTAATTATAATAAGCGAAGCATGTAAATGTGGTTGATAAAGGAAAATCTCTCATCCTTAGGGATGAGGTAGCTGAAACTAGGAGGTGACCTATTGTTATGAATGAGTTATTTAAGAGTGGTGTCAATACAGCTTGGTAAAATTGAAGGCTCGTGTGATACAATTTTAATATATGAGGAGAGTAAGTGGAGTAAGAAATCAACAAATTTGGAACAAGGTACCATGGATTGTAGTTTCATAAGTAATACTATAATAGAGGTTCAACAAGACTCCCATGTTAATCTCTCGGTGTGATAAATATTTTATATTGCTTGCTAATTATGGCCTCGAGTTCATAAGTGATATTGTAATAGAGGTTTAACTGATCTTTTGTGTGTCAAAACTGCAAGTGAATTTTGGGCAACCCTTTTAAAGTATGTTATTATCCTCAGTAGGGGGTAGCATGTAATTGGATCGAGATCATAACACTCTCGACCATAATTTTTCCTAGATGAGTGATGGGATGATTTCCAAGTACAAAGGACAGTTCCTTCATCAGAAGATAGATGTTTGTTACTTGATGCATTGGTTGATCATGAAAAGAGGTTCTGGTTATGACACATATAATTAAGTGGGATTGCGTTAAGTTGTGCAAAGACAAAGCAAGATAGTGATATTGAGTTATAAATGAATGTCCTGGCCCCACAATATGACCCCACTTCTAGCAAGCTAGTTCCTTATATTGAAGGTACTAGTTTGGGTTGTGTTTTGGATGATGGTGGTTTTGAAAACCATGCATTAGCCTTTGAAGGTCAAAATTATGGTGTCGTGCCTTTGTATTCGATAAGGTATGTGTCTATTTTCCCCGAAGAATCAGGTCTAAATGTTTTCACTCCCTTGGTTTTTGATGGATTAGTTGAGCATGAGTCTATAATAAAGTTTCCAAGGTTACAAAAAGGAAGTTTGTGTTTGATAGAGATAGGGAGTTGTCTTGGGGTAAAGGCTTGCTTGATGTTTGTTAAGAGAACTTCATGTAAAGATAGAAAATCCCTTTCACAAGCGAATGCAGAGGGTATCACTATGAAAATTTTAAAAGGTAATGAATGTATTGACTATTATCTCAATACTTATTTTGACATCAAATTTTTTTGGTTGAATGGAGACTTGGTTGAACATGAAAAATGAAAGTATATTTAGCATCTTAAGGCATGCCTGAGGTTTTTTACAGTCATCATATTCTGATACAAGTGAGGAAGATGGAGCCATTGGCTAGAGTATTATGTTTTTGAATACACTTTATGTGTTGGGTTCGTTAGTGATGGGTTCGTTTAACTCAGAGTAAGTTGTGCGAAGGTATATCTGGCGGAGTTGTGAACTTTTGTTGTGGTGAGGATTATGGATTGATTTCTTTGTAGAATTTTTCTTGAGTTCTCATGTTTCATGATTAAGGATGCACACATTATATGGGATCTAGGTGGTCCTTAGTAGAACTTTTCGGTCCTTTGGGCCTTAGTGATTCATTTGTACAATGTATAGTTTCTTGCTTCCTTTTGGTTCTTGTTTTGTTCCTGTTTTTGTTGTTCGCTCTCTTGTGGTATGCTATAGTTGTGGTCATTGGTGGACTTCATTTCTTGTTTATTTTATTTCATGATTTGTGACCTATTGCACCCATATTCCTAGCCATTTTCTAACATTACATGTTATTTTAGCCTCGGTTAGGGCTCCCAGTTAGTACGGGGCGCCCATAGGTGCCTTGGTCCTACTTGGGGGCACCCCAATCCTTTTGCACTTTCTCACCACTTTTTGGGCTTCTTCTAGCCATTTTACATCTTTATCTTTCTTTTGGTTGACCATTTCGAGGTTAATTTTGAAATTAGAACAAGAGAACCCTATAAATATAAAGTTATGAGACCATAATGAGGGACCTAACATCATCTACTACTATCACTCCATCTAGAGTTGCATCCATCTATTGCATTGGCATCCACATAGCTCCATCATCAAGACACAAGCTAGGACATCTACATCACACTTCATAAGGGGAGGGATTCTATTCTATTCCATTCAAACATTCTATTACATTTTCTACATTTAGCTATTGCTCGTTATTTCACAAAGTGTGATTGACACAAGATCACCTAGGGCACGACATTCACACACACACCAAAACTACATATGGGTCTAAATCAAGTGAAATGTAGTGCAAACACTCGCTTAGTAAGCCCACTATTGTGGAAGTTGATGTCATGCTGACCCATTCATTTGCATATTTATTTTTTAGGGTTTTGATACTTCCTTTTGGTCTTTTGTAGGTCATTTCTTCCTCTTGGAATATTTGGAGCATTCGGCATAGATAGGAAAAAAATTAATGCGATAAACAACGAAGGTTATCAGTCATCTTTAGGACCTATGTGAAGACTAGTTTTAGGCCTTTTTCCTAGACTAAAGCACTATTTTTCTTACAAAAGTTCCCATGGGAACCCCTAGTCCTCTCCCAGGCACTCCAGTCCATCTATTTCACCCAAATCTATCCTTTTTGAGTCTCATATAGTTGTTCATTGCTTTCTAATTTTTTCATCACTCATGACACTCTCCTAGGCATCATTTATTAGTCGAGTTCTTTCCTCACTCTCTTTTGCATATTAGGGTTAGCATTCATTTTACATATTTTTTAGATCATTATTATACTCCTTTTCTACATTTACTTACTTTAGTACATTTGTTCATAGCTTAGATTAACTATCCCCGTACACTACTTAGTTAGTCCATTTTTAGTTAATCATTTTGGTGAACCCGACTCGACCATTCACACTCTTCTAGGACTTTCCTTTCTTCCATCTTTCATTCTAGGGTTTATTCTTCTCTTGTCATGGCTCACTCTCATGAGGAGTTTACTGAAGCTCACCTTAAGGCCATCAACGATCACCTCATTGAGCATCCACAAGATCTAGATTTACTTTTACATGTTTCTCATGAGGAAGCTACTAACTTGGCCAAACTCACCATTCTATAAAACATAGCCATACCCACTTCTATTTCCACTCAACCAACTGCTTCTACTCTTCCTCCTATTTCTATTGTTCCCATTTCTATCCCTACTCCTACCAACCACTTTACATTGCTCTAGTTTCTCATGTACAATGGTCTCATCTCATCTTTGGACAACAAGACTTAACTTCTCTTTATCATGACCTTCAAGCTCAAATTCATAAGTTACAACAGGCTACCTCCCATGCATCACCATCCTTGGATTCTACTTTTTTGTTTCATACTCCATTCGCTCCCACCATTTCTACTTATCCACTTCCTCCTAACTTTGTCACTCCTAAGCTTCCCATCTTCAATGGGCATGGTGACCCACAGAACATCTTAGAGCATTTCATGTTGCTTTTCTTGACTTCACTGATGATCATCTCCTTTTAGCTAATATTTTTCCTCGTAGTCTCCATGATTATGTGATGCATTGGTTTTATGACTTACTATGTTCACTCAATAACCTCCTTTACACATCTAGCTGATGCATTTCTTACTCATTTTTCTATCAACATCAATATCTAATATTTCTTATGCCTAGCTAGCACAACTTAAACAAGGCTCAAATGAACACCTCGCTAACTATGTTTTAAGGTATAAGAATAATTTAGCTAAGATGAAAAATGTGCTTGTCAACTCTGAGCTTCAGGATTTATTTATTCAGAGTCTATTACCACCTCTACAAGAGAGTGTTCTCTTTGAATCCTCTCCTTCATTTGATCAACTTTTTCACACTCTCAAGCTTCGTGAGACTAAACTCCTATCCATCGAAATTTAAGTATCAAGAACAAACTTCATCTTCCACTCATTTTCCTAACAAGATGCCATTTAAACCATCTACAACAAAACCAACCAACACTAAAGTTACTATCAACATTGTCACTCCTTCTAAGGAGGTTCACCCACAACAAACTCATATGGTATTTTAGCACCTTCCCATGGCTCCACATATTATATTGAGATAAATTCTTGAAAGAAACCTTATTACACTTCCCCCTCCCCTCGAGTTAGACCCATCGTGACCAAAAGGTAGGAACTACAATGAAAACTTCCACTATGATTATCATCGATGTGTGGGACATTCTACAAATCGATGCCTCAAACTCGCACCATCATCCAAGATCTAATTGACAACAAAAAAACTTGAGTTCCCAAAATCTACTAGCCCTACCATAAACAACGACAAGGGTAAACTCAAGATTTTTAACAATGACTCTCAACAACGTGACAAGAAGACAACAAACTCTTTTGCTAATCATGTGTATCACGTGGTATCACCTCCTGGATCCGGAGCTCTAGATTTCTTATTCACTAACACTTGAAGTTTTTTCCACCAATCATTTCCTTTTCCAACGTCGATTATCATGCCAAGTTTACATCTAACCATTTTCACATCCACGCATCTATTGGCTCAACCTCCATCAACAACACTAAGGTTGACCCATCATGGCCCATTAGTGTGTGTTCTATGTCACTCCTTAAGGCTATCAGGTATCCTCTATCTCAAGTCAAATACCCTTTCAAAAAACCTTTGGTGTTGTTCAACTACATGTCACATGGTTGGCCCTCTTACTATGTGTACCTTTCCTCATTGGAAACACGGTTGAGGGATGTGACATGCTCCTTGGTTTTAATTGGATTTTCACTCACAATCTATCATTTCTATGAATCATCTATGACTCAAATTTATTTACAATAATCAGGTCATCTCTATTGATGGTGTCCCTCCATCTACTCTATGGTCACCATCCCATCACATGGTATCTAGCACATCCCCTACTTCATCTACCACATCACACTCTATGTTACTCAAAGCAAAATCTACTCCTAGTTCACCTACTCACTTATCATCTGCATGACTACACATCATCGCTCCACTAGCCCTACACATAAGTATAGGCCTATTCCTCACATAGTTACTACATCTTGGCATAGATCACCACCTCGTTTTATTCCACGCGGTCTTCTTCACCTTCACATTTTGTATCACATAGATCTCCATCACCAACACATTTTTTGATGATGTCACAACCTTCTTCATACATTCATCCCTCACATGCGCATAGGCTTCATTCACCACTACAATGTTTTTCTACTATACCTCCATTATTAGAACATGATCATGCGCTTCACCTCATGCATCAAGATGAAGGACATTTGTCCTTCACCATCATTGGATAGTGCATTCATTCACACATACTTGGGGGGGCATGACACTCCACCTTCCCCTATCTAGTCTTAGCATAGTCACAATCATCATCTTTTACATCCTTATACATTCATATCCTCGCATTTGGCATATTCATCATACATTCTAGTGTCATTACCCGATGACACACTCTTGTGCTTTGGTTCACACTTGATTGTTGAGGGATTACTACTACATTGAACCCCACACACTACACTATAGGCATTACATTACACATTGCACTTCATCACACATCACACATTCTACATTTTTCATTTGTGTCTTTACACCTCATACATCATGATAGTCATCATTAGGCATATCGCATCATTGTCTCTACACATCTTACATCTTACACTACTTATCCCACACAATACATTATTCATTTATCTACATACTACACCACTGCATATTTTCACACATATTCTATATTCTATTCTTCATTATATAGGAGTCTAGCCTTACATTAATATTCTACATACATTACATGTCATCTTATACACTACATTTTACATATTTCTACACACCTTGCATTGCATTCTACACACCGCGTATTTACATATTCTACTTATCACATAGTCATTTATTCTCATACATTGTCTTGTCTTCTATGTGTTGACTTCATTCTACTACCGATGACACACTTTAGTTCATCAGTTCCTCGTCCATACTCGATTTTGAGAGGGTTTAAATCAAATGGACCTTACATATTTACTACTCACCTTTCACCATGTGACATTTCTAGGCTAGTGACATACACTTTAGGCTAAATCATCACCCATTCCATCCTTTTGTAGTGGTATACACCTTAGGTTACATCACCACTCCCTACTATTCATCTTGTAGTGACATACGCTTTAGGCTACATCATCACCTATTCTATCATTTTCTAGTGGTCTACACCTTAGGTTATATCACCACACCCTCCTTACATTTTGTAGTGATATACACTTAGTGCTAAATCATCACTCATCTCATTCATCTTATAGTGATATACGCTTAGGCTAAATCATCACTTATATGTTCATCTAGTTATGATATACACTTTGGCTATAAGGTTCACACACATCATCATCTAGGTCACATCTCATCTCTATGCATACACATTCATCACAATGCATGTTAGATACAACACACACTACTCGACCATTTCCCAACGCACTCTCTCGTTTATGGTTCATTCTTGATTGTTGAGGGGGAAAACCAAATGAACCTCATTACATACATTTCCATCCACTTGGGGGCACGTGGCTCTATCATTCCATTTTGCATTCCATTACATCCATCCACAACATACTGCATATTATGGTTGCTTATATTCTTGCTTACTTTTTGTTGTTCATGATCACTTTATTACACATGCTAGTTTGATTACTTGTATGTCATTTATCTATACCATCCACACATGCATGTTCACACCTTTTTCTAGTTGTGATCATAGATACATGTCTCTTACATGTAGCATGGATGCTCACCTTCTACCCTTCCTACATTGGTCATTGGGGGCATCCACATTCATCTCTTCTAGGTGTTATTGTTTCATTTATACTTAGCACTTTACATTACTTGCTTATACACACTTTTGACATACTAGCTATCTTTATAACATGCTAACGGGTGCTTCATGTGCAACATTTTTTATACGGGATATTTTTCCATACTTGTTTGTTACATTGTCTATTATTGTTTGTTTTTGTTTGCGGGCCTTGCCCTATGTTTGGTGTGCACACTTGTTTTTGTTTGTTTGTGGCCATGATGGCCTTGCATGTCTTGTGACATCATGAGTGATGTCCCATGTTTGCAGCCCACTTTGTGTGGCTTACTTGTCTTCTTGTGTGTTTACACTACTTTTTTGGTAGCTTTTACACTATTTTGCATAGCTTACACATTGTTTTCTACATGCATGCGTGTTTTACATTTGTCTTTGGCTAGCCTTCTTGTTTGTGTGTGCCTTGGTTTCTACCAAGAACTTTCCAGGGTTCCAACATACATGTGGTTGGTCCTCTTTTGGGGCCGCATGTCTCCTATCAGTGACGTCATGCCCCCCAAAGAGGGGGCATCATTTGGGGGTTTATACTAACACAACACATTTACACTGGTTCAATTCAGTGCACTTTCCACCCTTGGCATTGTGGGTTACATACAATGAGTGGTTCGACTAGTCTATGAACCCCATACACAACAGATTTTACAGGACATGGTGTCCTTAGCATTTTTGGGAAGTAGTTACATGGCTTAGAGGTTACAGTGGGTGTGCCTCTCTACACTACTTCGGCCAGTGGCGTCGGATCACCCAAAAACTAGGACAATACAGAGATCTCTACACATAGTTCAGGGAAGCAGTTAGAGCTTGGAGGACACAGAGCATTTCCTCCCTACACTTCTTCACCTATGGTGTGAGATCACCCCAAAAACTCATATAATACAAGATATCCTTCTACACTTTCTCTCTCGACATGGATCAAGTGCACATGTTCCATTTACCTTTACATTTACATTTTCCATTTACATTAGCATATTTACATACACATGCATCTTTTACATAGTTTTTTACACTTACATACATACATATTTGACTACTTGATCATTTTCTCCTTGCAGGTCCAGCCATATGAGAAACAAGCAGTCAAATGGGGAACAACAACAACAATGTTCCATGATAACACACATGCTTTTACTAACCATACAGGTACACTACACACTGTAAAGCTACACACACACATTCTCCCCCTAGGTTCACTCTCATCACTTTTTCTTTGCACATTTTTCATCTATAGTTTCCACGCTCCTCCATCTTTTTTTCATTCCACACTTTTTCTAGTCCTTCCGGCACATTTCTACTACATTCTTCATGGACATCAAGTACACATCTCTATCTACTTTATGTTACCAAGATTTCCACTCACCAACATAAAGTGGGGGAAAATGTAGTCACAAAATCATGCACTTTAGACATTTATTTATCCCAGGTCTCATACTACTATTTAGAAGGTTCTTGAGTGAAGAAAGTACTAATTAACCCCGTCCTTTTGGCCATCTTGTTTATTTTATTTCATAATTTATGACCTATTACACCCATATGCCCAACCATTTTCTGACATTCCACATTATTTTAGCCTCGACTAGGGTGCCCAGATTAGTACTGGGGCTGCCCCATGGGTACCCTGGTCCCACCTGGGGGCACCCTGTCCTTTTTGCACTTTCCCACCACTTTTTTGCCTCTTCTAGCCATTTTACATCTTTATATTTCTTGTGGTTAGCCTTTTTGGGGTTAATTATGAAATTAGAGCAAGAGAACCCTATAAATATAAAGTTATGAGACCATAATGAGGGACCTAACATCATCTAATATTGTCACTCCATCTAGAGTTGCATCCATCTATTGCATTGGAATCCACATAGCTCCATCATCAAGGCAAAAGCTAGGACATCTACATCACACTTCATAGGGGGAGGGATTATTCTATTCCATGCACACATTCTATTACATTTTCTACATTTAGCTATTATTGCTCGTTATTTCACAAAGTGTGACTGGCACAAGAGCACGTAGGGCATGACATGTACACACATACACTAGAACTACATCTAGGTCTGAAATTTAGTGCAACGCTCGCTTAGTAAGACCAATATTGTTACAACTAAGGTCGGTCGACCCCCATTCATTTGCATATTTCATTTTTTAGGGTTTTGATACTTCCTTTTGGTCTTTTACGGGTCATTTCTTCCTCTTGGAATGTTTGGAGCATTTGGTGTCATACAGAAAAAATTAATGTGACAAGTAACGAAGGTTATCAGTCATCTTCAGGACATGTGAAGACCAGTTCTAGGCCTTTTTCCCATATTAGGGCACCTTTTTTCTTACTTGCTAGTGGGCACCCCAGTCCTCTCCTAGGTGCTCCAGTCCAGCTATTTCACCTAGATCTATCCTTTTTTCAAGGTCCCAACATAGTTTTTCATGCTTTTTGATTTTCTGCTTCATCACTCATGACACTCTCCGAAGGCATCGGTTATCAGTTGAGTTATTTCCTCACTCTCTTTTACACATTAGGGTTAGCATGTCATTTTACATATTTTTTTAGATCATTATTATACTCCTTTGCTACATTTACTTACTTATTTACATTTGTTATTTCGAGTTTGGACAACAACACAACACTTGAGTATATTCTGTAGTCCAATGGTGGTTATTTGCTTCAAAGCCAGACACCCAACCACTCTAAAGTCCAGACGCCTAGTTTCATTTTTCGCAATCATCCGGTTGTTTGTTACATACACCTGTCTACATTTCTTATCACATGTCTACATATTCCTATCGTAGACTCCTGACTACATTATTCTATCACCCGAATGCATATTATTATCACTTGTCTACATTTTCCTGTCATATGGTTGCATTTTTCTGTCACCCGCTGCATACTACACTCGCACGACTACATATTCCTATCATCTGGCTACATACTACAGTCACCCTGACTACACTTAGGTGTTCCACAACATATTCCAGCCGTACACCTTGAGCCTTGATTTTAGATTGTATGCTTAAAATGTGTGACAACTCCTCGTTATGGATCCTCCGATGCTCACAATGTGGAAGGCCAATAAAAAAATGGAAATCTTTTATCATATTTTAGCCCACCACAAGAAAAAGGGATCAGGAAGAATCAGATGCAAGTTCCTGTGTAACCCCATACACACCAAATGCAGGTATTGTATGAACTAAATAAAAATTACCTTATTTATTTTCAAATTACAAATTCTAATATTATACTTAATAATACAAATTTCAAAATCCCCATTATCTCCATTTTTGCAGATGCGGCATATCCCACTCGATGATGAAATGCCTCCACTTGAGGACAATCCTAATTATGAAATGGAACAAAGAGATATGCAACAAGCTGAAGATATGCCTCCCCTTGAGGACAATCCTAATTATGAAATGGAACAAAGAGAAGGCATTTCTAGTCATCAAACACCAAGTTTAGCTAGAGCCCTACTCTCAATTATTTGAAAAGGAAGAGAATAGAGAACAATCCCATTGATGTTGATGAGATCCAAAAAACTGAAGATATTCATACACAGTGTGATCAAACACCTATTACAGGTGATAATGCTACCCAAAATTTGTGTGAAGAAAGAGAAGCAATTGGACCATTGGAAGGACTTTTAAGTTTGACTAGGCAACTAAGTTTCCATTCATTGAACTAGTTCAACCGGAAAAAGGTAAGGATATTCCAACCGAATGTAAATGTACTATTTATAGCTAGAAACTTGGAAAGGATCACAAAATGCAACTCAAACTAGGACACAATTGAGAAACATTGTGGTAAAGAATATGTTGTAGTTAAACAAGTAGATGGTCAAATAAAATGAACACAAAGATGCAAAAATGCATGCATGTCAGATATGCAGAAGAGTATGAAAATGAGAAGAAATTCCTAGAAAATATTGTTCAAAAAGGAGAAAAATTACAACTCAGCTAGGAAAATTTGTTTAGACTAATCATGAGCCAAAAATATACAGTTCACAACTATCTACCATATTCTGAAAAAGGGTAGACCTATTTCCAATTTTTAGGATTATAAAGTTTTATTTCAACTTAATGGATTTCCTAATCTTCCACAATCCCATTGGTTAGAAAACATTTCTTGGGAAATTGCTAAATGTTTAGCAATGATTGAGAAGGAGGATTTGAAAGAAAAAGTAAAACATGCAATTTTTTCACTGTTTATTGATGAGGTCACAACTATTGACAACACAACGTGTGGTTTGTATTCATATCTATACTTTTGAGAACCACCAAAGGATACCTCATTTTTAACAAGTACATAAAATGATAGAAAACTACAATGCAAAGAACATTTACAAGCTAGTTATTTTAAGTCTAAGAAATATAACAGGAATGGATGATCATAGTATCACCACTAAATTGGTGTGCATTGGTATAGATGGTGCATCAATAATGTAGGGGAATAGAAATGGTCTGTGCATTCAAATACAAACCTTTGTTGCACCATACATGATTCCAATCCATTGCATGACACACATAATGAATCTTTCATACAAAATAGTTAACACATTTGACACTGTTGCAAAAGTAAAAGAGCTGATCCATGACCTTCATGCATATATATGTCTAGCAGTCCCAAAAGATTCCTTGAGTTTCAAAAATTTGCAATTGGTGTGATTGATGGTAAAAAGTTGCTTAAATATGTAGATACAAGGTGGATTTCTATGTATGAACCTGCATGCAGAATTTTTCAAGAATATCCATCGTTGGCATGTTTTATGTACAAATATCATAGAGAAGTTGACAAGGAAAAATATCTATTGACCGATTAACATTTTTGGAAACCTTACTGAAACTAAGTGGAATTCTCCCCATGTTAAGGGAAATCAATTGTTTGAGTAAACATGCTCAAGAGAGGTCAATATATATTGTTGATTTCATACGGTTGAGGAAACATGTTTGTCAAACTCTAGATATGTTGTACATGTCCCAAGAGAGTTTTAAAGGGCCTATATTTGAGAACTGGAAAATGTTAATAGACATCAAGGATCCTAACTGCTATCTGAAATTCAATATTAAGGATTATCTTTGTATAGTTGTTAATGGGAAGGAAATACCAATGCATACATTTCAACAAAGAGTTGATTTGGTTGGAGCAGAAATTGAAGAAGTTCCTGTTACACACATCTTATATGAGAATGTTATTTCTGATACAAGGATGAAATTGAGAAAGATTTCACAAATTTTATCTTCAGAAATTTGTGATCATTTTAAAAGGGATGATCTTCTAGAGGCTATGGGAGTAGTGAATCCCATATTTTGGAACATCTTTGATGGTAATAGTGAACAATTTGTAGGTGAATTATTTCAAGCATATGTTTGTTCTAGTAATACATTTCCATTGGAATGTATGAATAAATGATATATGAGATTAAAGGTATTTTACAGAAATATTTAATGACAACTCAATCATCACATTATGGACTTATAATGCTTGATCAATATCAACATCTAGATAATCCAATAAAATGGAACTATAATAAGGCTCACTTATTGAAAAAATTGTATCCAAGTAGTGTCTAAAGAAATTCTTAGTGAATATTTTCGGCTATATGAGCTTTTCAAATGAAAGATGATTTTGGGATCATTATAATATGAATGTGTCTTTAGTGCATTATCTTTTGTGAATTCAAAGCTTTGAAATAGGTTGATAAAAATTTGGAGACATGTTTGAGATTATATGTTTCACATTATCCAGTGGATGCATTTCCTTATGAAAGGGCGATTACGACTTGAATTCACTTGTTGATAGAAGAGGAGTCACTAACACAACAATCATCACAAATTTTTTATTTTGTGAAAAACAGAAAGTGGATGCTCATGAGCCTAACATTATTATATACAGATGCTCATATTGTAAATGTCTCTAAGGAAAATACTCAAACATTGTTTCAGTTGCCTGATTTTTAGGCTTGACACTTGTACCTTGGTAAGAGTCTAAGAGGCATGTTTTATAAATATTTATAAAATCCTATCTATAAAATTCATATGAATTTGAAATTGATACATATTTTTTTTTGAATAAATGATTTCAATATATTTATTCCTTTTAATTTTTATACGTGTCAATAGATATTTGATAAGTCTTATATTTCAATTCTGCATATAATAAGAATATATATATATATATATATATATATATATATATATATATATATATTATATATATATATATTACATTTTCAGTTTGCATTGTGAAAAACAAAACACCATAGATGCAATGAAAACATTAACAATATATTATATAATAAAAGTGTTGATTCATATTGTTTCCAAATACTTTACAAAAAGTGCAAAACATCTCAATAAAAACATATATATTATACTTTACAAATTACATTGTTTCAATTTGCTTTGTGAAAAACAAAACACCATAGATGTAATGAAAACATTAACAATATAATAAAAGTCTTGATTCATCATTCATATTGTTTCCAAATTAGTATTGTCTCATTCTATTTTTTTCACATTCCCTATGTCTTTGGTCTTTTTCCCTCTTAAATTACTCCTGATTTAACTAGATCTAGAGCTGCGACATTGATGCTAGCAAGATTTTCAATATCTTGTTTCGCCGCATCACCTGCTGAAAATAAACTGGGATCCACATCAAATTTCTGCTTGAACAATATCTTTGGATCCATGCCACGCTCCTTGATAATTTTCTTCAACGTATTGTTCTGTTTATTTTGGAGCACAAGTTTTTCCTTCAGTGAAATAGCAACAGTTAAAAATTTTCATGCAGTCTTCAAATGAAGATCTAAGACCTGTGCTTCATTCTTCAAATTTTCATATTTTTCTTGCATTTGAAAAAAACATTATTAGTTACAAATCTAAATATGTAAAACTAAAATTAAAATGCAAAGAGACAGAGAGAAAACTTATGACAACTTTATCTTTTTCCGCATTTGCAATCACAACCATGTTTTTGTCTCTAGCCCATTAGTTATAGTATGCTTGGGCTTCACCATTTAAATTTTCCAACCTGTTTAACATTATATCCAAAACATTATCATTATAACCATTGTCTACTATAATGGTACCTGAAAGATCCTTATTCACCAATACATCAATCTTTCTGGCTCATTCTGAACTAAAGAAAATAATAAATTTCTTTGGGAATGGTTATGAAAATGGGTATTTATTTCCTTAATTAATTTTTTTCCCACAATTCCCATGTTTTTAATGTTTCTATATCAAGAAAAATAACTTCATTCATGTTAGCATAACAACTATCTACCAACAAATTATTCAAAGGAAAAGACGTTAATTGATCATTAGACTGTGGTACTGTATGAGGTGGAGAGGGTGTGTTGTCTGGTGAAATAGGTGAATGTACTTATACAAAAGGAGCTATTTGGGTCTAGCCCTAAATAAGATTATGGGGATTAAAGGTAGTTGGATCACCAATACCACTCTCAATACCCAAGAAATCATCATCAAGATCAATTTGATGCAAAATGGTGGTACCCATTGCACTTGGGACACCACCAAAGGAGAAATTTGGGAACGGGATCTTGTCAAATGAACTATGCCACCACTTTGCCGGAAAATATATTCTTTTCCCCCATGTCTGAACCTATCTCTATGGCGGTGGAGGTGGCATATTTTTTGTTCGAGTAGGAGAAGGAACTACAAAATTTAAATTTGAAAACACAAGAATTCAATATTTAGTAAATTTAGCAGAAAATTAAAAGTTTGAAGTAACTGATATTAAAAATGTACATTATACTTACCATGTTGGTATGTCTAGGGGTAGTTGTTTCTTCCACTTATCGTGGTTGAATCCTCGTGGAGCCCATTGGTTCAACTTTATGTCGGGAAGTTTCATGAGTACTATCAGATGAATATGTAAATATGTTGTAATAATTAAAATTACGCATAGTGAATAATCGATTAATAAAAAAATTAAATAATATGTTCCATTACTTCATGAATCATAGATTGACTATACAATTACATTCCACAAATTAATACCTGAATAATTAATGCAAAGGGTTGTAATTGAGTGGGTGTGAGAGAATTCCTCATGCATTTTTGTCTTGAAATTGGAGGCGGAGATACTTTTGCATCTAGGTAAGAATCTACAGAATCGGACTTTGATGACCTCTTAGTGCAACTTCTCTTCTTGATTTCGATGCAAGTGCTTTCTTTTGAAAGAAAATTGAAAATTAGTTGAATTTTGCAAATAAATTAATGATTTTTTTGCAAAAGTGACAAATTGAAACTTTAAACTTACCTCTTGCTCATCATTAGAAAGGAAATTTACTCTCATTCTTTCATCAAGTGTAGTAGGAATATTAACATCGAGTTCAAATTATGATAGGCTTCATAATATAATGCAAGTATATAATTACAACATGACAATGTTGCACCCTCACTACAAATAGTATGTGTCAAATCATTTCATATCATGTTGGATATATTTGTACACCAATCAAACTGTTGGCAACTTAGGGAACGTAGGATGTAAACAAGAGCCTAGTATGGTATGTCTGATGATCTACCTTGTAAGACTATCCTAGCCTTAAAAAAATTCTATCATGGCTTGCAAAAAAGTGTGTTGAATAGCTTACAGATAAACCCCATCCCGATTTAGAGGTGTTAACAATAACTTGCATTTGACATTGAGAAAAATAAAATTCATTATTCATGTTATGAGGTTATTAATATTGTGATAATAAAACTCTAAATAATGAAAAGGATATTGTTACCTTCAAACTCGTGCATAATCAAGTGGGACTTTAGATACTTTTTTTCCCTCATTTGAGAGCAATGACTTTTGTAATCACAGGGTTGACATTTGTGTATGGAATCTCGGTTAAGCGATGTATATCTTCTAGAGATGTCCCAAAAGAAAATTATCGTGATGGAAGGTTCACTTTGAAGACATATGTGGACTTGTTAAAATTGGATAAAAGAAACTATAGTAAACCAGTGATCAATGTTGTACTGTGGCATGTAAATTATCCCTCAAAAACAACATTTTTTAACCCACTCACTGAATGTGTCCTTTAGGGTCAGCAATGTGCAAATTTGGGGGCACATAAGGTTTTTGAATTGAGTTTTCTTTTCCTTCTGAGAGGGGAACGAGTCAAGGAGGATGTCAAATGGGTATCCATTTAAGACCGGTCCTATGAATTAGAGTTATCTTGATCAAGATTGGAGTTTGTATCCTCTAGAATGAAGTATGAAAGAGGATTCAATAGGTTGGACTCTCGAGCCATGGGCACATGTGAAGTAACAAGCTTGCACTCTAGAGTTGGAGTTGGAGTAAGGAGAAATGAGAGAATGAAAGAGGATTGTGATATATATAGACAAACTAGGTGGGGTAGGAACTAGGAAACTAACATGCGGTGGTAAGTTACATGGGTGACTAGATGCACAGGATCACATGCGCCAAACATGTAGCCCGTGGGATGTAAACACAACTAGTGGTTACATGTGTAGTCGGGAGCTTTGAATATGCAAACATCGGGTTGCACATGTAGTTGGGCACCCGCGTGTGTAGATGCCTCGTTGGACATGTAGTCACCTGTTTGCAATGCTCCTGAGTGGTTACATGTGTAGCCGGGCATCTACACATGTAGACTCACGACCGAACATGCATTTCTCGGGTGTATATGCAGCCGAGTAGTTGCATGTGCGTTGGGCATCTACATATGTAGTCGCATGGTTCCACATGCATTCACCCAGATTCATATGCGCAATGACGACCGCATGCATTTATTTTTCAGCCAAAACTTTTATTGTGCATGTGGTGTGTCGCCTTGTTGGGTGTTTACAAAGACAACTATATGGTTTCCTTCTTTTGTTCCTTTTTCTCAGTGAATTTGTTTTTTAGAATATTCACCATTTTTGAAATCCCATTTTGGAGATTCGCCACCCATTCTATAATAATTTTTGGGAGGGGGTCTTAAAGTGAACCCATGGCCTTCTTCTCCTAGGGTTTCTTCTAATGTTCTTTGGACACCCACCGAGGGAGTCTATTCCCAGTTGGAGCTGATATTAGTGCCTAAAATTGTCATGCTTCATTTTTTGGCACCGTGTCATTAGATGTGCTCCTATTTTCAATTTAGGTATGCACTTGGTATCTATATTCCTATCTTTTCCCTTCAAATTCTTTTGTTTAATGGAGAAATCAGGTGCTCATTTGATTTTTGTGCTCATTAGAAGTATTAAGGTTTTCAAGGGTTTTGAAGTGAAAGGGGTAATATGTACATAGGTGCATAATCGAATAATCAGTTGCTTTTGCAAAGTATGAGTATTGGGTGTGGAATATTAATTCTCCCTGAGTACCGAGGTAGGGAAATGTGTTGGAAACCGTGAAAGAATCGTGAATTGTATTTTGTTTCTCTTCAGCATTTGTGTGAAACACGAGTTAGGTTCTCAAACCCCCGATGAAAAAGAAAACATAAGTGAATGTCCGGGGGAAAAAGTAACTATGTCAAAGTTGTTTTATGCCCAAAATATGCAAAGTGATGGTTTGACCCCGAGGCTCGAAGGGGTATGTGTGATTATCTTACAATATAACCGGCCTTTCGGGGCCTGTAATTAAGTCCACATTCTCGCCTTATTTGGAATTTTTCAATTTCCACCGCAGGCCCGGCGTTTGGTTGTGTAATGGGTGGATGTTTGGTACATACTTATGGTTGTTTCAGTGTGTATTAAAAGGAGGGAGAAGTACTTAGTCTTTTCCATTTGAAAGACCCGAGAGTAATTAAATAGTGAGCGGTTGGATTCTTATTGCAAGATAGTGTGCAATTATGTGAAGTGTATGTATACAATAGTGGACATTATACGAAGGGATTAACTGTGTGGATTTTTTTATGGTGTAGTGCAAGTAAACATGAAGTAAATGACATGTCTCAGTAATGCTAAAATAGAAGAAAGAAATATATGTCATGCAATAACGAAGAAAATGGACAATTCAGGATGATATGCACTGTAAACAAAATGGGGGTTCTATTATAGGGGCCCTACCCTTAAATACACATATACACATAAAATGTTGAAAATACAAAGGATTATATTGCAAACATAGAAGTCAATTTTCAACATTTACTACTTCTCTGGGAGGGTTGGCACATGCTTCAAAACTGGTCCCTATGATGTATAAAATATTCATGGGTCACAACACTAAAAACAAATTGAACACCACCAGTGCCTCGTGATATCTCCTTTTCTAGTAGTTCAAGGATTTCCACACGAGGTCCATTCAAAACTGGATAAACTCCCTCTTCTTCTTGATTGATTTCACCCACTTAGAAAGAGAGGGTCCCCCTTATGTATGCTTTGGTCCTTCAACTAGTGGAGGGATGAGCCGTGAGCAATTATATTGCTCCGTTGGATGGATCATCAAGGATAGTTCTCCGCTTCTTTGGAGGAAGAGGTTGGGCACCTACCGCGGCTCATATTTCAGCAAGGGAAGTTTCAAGGGGTGAAAGTCACCTCTCTGTTTTGTCTGCATGCAAGCATGAAAGCAATTCTTCTTCCTTTGATGCGTGCAGAGGGCTTGACATAGGAAGCTATGTATTTAGTAGAGAGGGATCATAGTAAGCTTTGTACATGCGCTAATCATCATCATAGACACAAGGAAATTGATGAGACCAATGTTTTCTCAAGTGCCCCATGCTCAAATGATACTCAGGGCAGATTAGGTGAAAGTGAAGGGTTTGGAAGATAGGAAACGAAGCACACATTTCAGCCAATCGGTTTAGGAAGGAAAAAATTAAGGTGTCCCGGGAAGAGCTGCATCAAGGATTTTACCAGGCATTGAGAACACTAAAAATTCATCGGGGCTATAAGTTAGAAGAATTCACCCAAGTTGAGGAGTCCTTCCTTGGTGGGATTCTCTCCTAGGGATGAAAATTCCATGACAAAAAGATTATTGATGGAAATAAAATACGGGGCTCTCTAAAATTTTAATGGTGAATTTGTGACCTGTTAGGCCATGTTTAAATAGGTATGTATCTCTAGATGACGTGTCTTAAGAAATCATATCGCCATAAATGTCATATCTATCTCGGATCGACAGGAACGAGTGGAAGTTAAATCAAGATTAAGTATTCATATGAAGTGTGTCATCGAAGGGTGAATAAATGTTTGCGCCTTCAAATAAAGTCTTTTAAATTTAATATTTTTGCCACGTCATATATATTCTCATGTGGAAAATATGATATTAAATTAATGTGACATGGAAAATATTTTTCTTTGTCATGCTAGCATGATGGTGACAAGTTGGCGGTGGGTAAAGTTGAAGGTCGTCTTGGGGGAATATTCCCTATTATTTTGTGGCAGCCCCAAAGAATGTCCCGAGCGTGAATGAATGAAGAATATGGGTAGGATATTCCCTAAAACCCTAAGAAGATAAGGTGGTGTAAGATGGAGGAGAAGGGGTTTTAGATAAGAGAGATGGATTATTTAGAGGGTGAGCCCTTCGGAGAGAGAGGAGCTCACTTGAAGTGTTCCGCGAGGAGTTGAAAATATGTTCATGTTTTAGAAGTTCACACCTCTTCTATGTAAGAATTGTTGGGATTTATGTTTATTTGAATTTCATGCCAAGGTGGTTGCATATGTACAGCCATTGGCAAGCTTTGAGAGCATGTCTATATGTCTCCCTTGTTTTTTCTCAAAAATAAATGGATTTGCTTCAAACAATGCACAACAATTAATGTCATGTTTCATTATACAATGATTTAGAAACAAAATGGTGCATGTTTTCCTTTTGGATCTCGTATGGATTATAACTGGAAATTATATGTTATTACTCTGCAATGGTGAGTTAGTTTGGACGGCTAGAGAATGAAATCCTAAAGGGGTACTTTAGGGTATTATTTTTGAGCCTGTAAAAATTCCTTACTAATCTACTAGAGCAGGTGATTTATTTATGTGTCTTGGGGGTCCCTTACTTTTAGAATTATCGGTGTAATCCACACATAGGTGTTTCATTCTCGAATGGTCTTAAGATGGTTCATCCGAGATATGGGTCATTTGTCGTCTTAGAGGTTCCTGCGATAAATTTCCCTTTGGAAAAATCTTCTAATTTTACTACTGCATCATGAGGTAGTGGAAGTATCATGGTGTGATGTCGACACATTTCTTAATTTCCTTATCTCATTTGATATTTGAACCTCTCTCCTTTACAAATCTATCCCCAACTTACAATTTCTCAAATAATCGTTGTGTACCATTCCAAAAATTTCGTAGACTATGTACCAAAGAAATATCTCGCAAGAAGTGTATGGGTAGAACACATAATCATTTGACACATCCTAAGTGTGTTTCGATATGTCTTCAATAGCTTGTTCAAGTTCCCAAGCGCATGTAGTGCTTTGTGACCACTATATCAAGTGAGTGTTGCATCCGGTGGCTGTTCTGGCCTCCGATTTTCCTTCCCTATCGAACTCGGGACTTGTCCCCTATTTCTCACCTTATTCTCATCCCTCGGGCTACACATTGGGTTCTCTCACCCCGGCCTAGGTAGAGCTAGAAGAAGCAAGGAAACTAGCCACACCTTTTTCAAGGTGCCTCCTCGTCACTCTTAGAGAGAGACAAAGAGAGAGAGAGAGAGTGGTCTCAGCGAAGCAAAGGGAGACCAGTCCCCATAAGCAAAAATAAAAACTCACCCGGCCCCTCCTCCTTTCCATCCCCTCTCCTACCTCCCCCACTCTCCTCCCGATGGGTGCATATCTCGGTATCCAACACAACCATTAGATATAAGAGTTGTAATAGATGATTGATAAAATGTGTGTGGAGGTGAAGAGTAAGCCTAAGGGATTACTAAGGGATAGGGTACTAAACATAACTAACACACTAATTTGTACACGTAAAATAGGAGTGCAAGGTTGGAGGCCTTAGTGTAAACTAATTAAGAGAAGAGTTTTGTATAAGAAAAGGGTCCTACAAATAAGAAAAATGCTAATGGGGAATTTATTCTAATATGATGGATCCATGTACACAAATAAAAATGTTGTTGACCTAGAGGATTTCTTACCAAAGGAGAAGGAAAGAGTAAGGCTTGTTGTGCACACTCTTAAGAGTACCGAGTTCCCATTTTGTGGGCACAAACCCAAAATGCTAAGATGGATGAACATTAAGGAAGAAATTATGGCATGATTTGAGTAATGTAAGGAAATTATTTCCTATATATGATGGTAACAATTTCCTAAGCAAGCATATGCATGCATGAGAAGGGATATGGATTAGCATTACAATGAAACATGCAAGATTGCTTGGGGGTATAGTGAAATACTTCAAGGGAATTTCAATTGTAGCTAGTTGAAATTTTACCACTTGTAGAGAAGGATAGATGGAATCATATAAATAAGAATTTTGAGCCAAACCTACCCAACCATACTTCCTTAGTCATTTCCTTTTTAACATTATTTTTGCGCACTAATTACTTGTGCACCATTTTTATCACATTTTGGATTCACTTGCTCACCCAATTTTCCAAACAGAAAACTAGTACTCACAATATACACATAAGGTGATTATCAATGAAATCCTAAAGTAGTTGTATAATAGAAAAGGTCAAGAATATATGAGGGAATATTCATGTGCATAAGATGCATGCTCAAAGAGGTGGTCGTTAAGAAATTATATGCGGAACAACAACATACATAAAAGGATAAAAAATACAAGGAAATAAAAACACAACACAAAAAGGCATGGATGATGTACACATATTGAACTATCTTTTGGCTTGTGCACTAGAGGACCATGCATATGAGTAAGTATGAGGAGGAGCGTTTACATGAAAAACTAATCAAGGTACTAAAGGAAGACAAGGATGCACAAATGAAAATGACTAAATACATTAATTCAAAGGAGGCCTTGGAAATAAAGAGGACACACACAAGAAATAAGTGAAAGAACCAAAATGAAAATGGAGCGAGCCATGCCAAGGTTCCTACATGTCCTAGGGATGAGAGAGAGGAGAGGGAAATAAATTTGAAAAAGAGAGAAAATAATGCCCCTAGTGTTAAAACATTGGACACGAAGCTCAACATCATTTTTGATACAAAGGGATAACATCACTAGTATTTGCTAGAAAAATGATTTGGTATTCATTTGTCATCAAAATTTTTGAGAGCTCAAACATTCAAGCCTTCAAAAGTGTAGAAAGAACTTTAGTATGACTTGAGTGTAGAGAAACTTCAAAGTAGAGGTTGTAGATCATGAGAATATTTAGATTGTACGTTATAAAGACTCTATTAATGGAGGTTGAGCCACCTAATGAAAGAAAAACAAGGTTTTGAGAGATTTTAAGTGACTCGCAACTAGGGTTCCACCATTAATGGTCACAAAAGCTCGATCAAAGAAGAGTGTGATCGTGAGCACAATAATGAAGAAACAAATACAACTTATCCACCAACTATGATTCTAAAGAAGAGGTTGACAATGGAGAAAGATGAAAGAAGTAAAAAAAAAAAAATGAAACACCTGCAACTTAGTAGGTACGACATTCAAAATAAAATAGAACACCGAGGCACAATAAGAGGAAGGGGAAAAGTAGAGCTGGAAAAAGAAATCAATGAGATCTCGGATATGTAGTTCCTTGAGTGTCACACTAGGGAGGTTTGGTAAAGAAAACTAAATTTAAGCACCACAAAGGATTACATTTATTGGAAAATGAATTTTTTTAACACATCCAAGATGATTATTTGGTGAAAGCACCCCAAGCCTAGATGGCAAGATAGAGATGAATATCAAGATAAGGTTCATGCTTTAACATTTAGGGGTGTTTCAAATCTTCAAACATCACTTCTTTAGAAAGTCCACATAACTTGGTATGCTCTAGTTGTCATGTGTTTATGAGAACCGTATTTAGTTCACTAGACGGAGAAATAAAATCTCACCGAATCTAATACATAGACTATTAGGAGTATCAAAGGAAGGTGCAAATATCAATAAATTGCTTGAAAAATGCATAATTGTTTAATCGTCGGCCAAACCAATACACTATAATAAATGAAAGAATTTGATGCCAATTGTTAACATTTTGAACCCTTCCACCCACATAGCTACACGGGTGATAAAATTTAAGTTTTGAGCTTGAAAATATGGGAAAACATTAACCAAAAACACCTCTATGTGGCGCACTTGATCGTGACCAAGAATATAAAGCATGTCTATATGCGTTGAGATACTTGAGGGCACAAGATAAGGGGAAGATTTCAAATGGGTAATGATCCTTATCATGGTCGTAATTGATGAGATTGGGGTCTCGATGGCTATGAAAACAAAGTATTTGAATACCTAGAAGAAAACCCATCTTTGTGAACGCTTCATGATGTATACTTTTAGGGCATTGACAAAAAAAAAAATCTAACAAGGCCCGAAAGAGGAGGTGGTATGAGGAATATATTAGGAATATGTTATAGCCTTTAGTAATGAGTAGTTGATCCCTCTAGAAATACCAAAAATATATGAAGGATAAATAGAATTTGGGGTTTTGCATCACTACTATATTAGATGTATAATTATGGAATCAACCAAATGCACAATTTAGTGTACACTCCTTTTTGCATTTTAGCCGCTTGCATATTTCAATTTAGGAGATCGAAACATAATCATTAACATTGAGGTCCATACATATGTATCTTTGGATAGAGGATGGATACAATGCAGATAAAGAGTCGGGCCATGACTTGTAGATGGTTAAAATACCTCTTATGACGATGTTCAAGTATATAATAGGATAGATTCCAACTAAAAACATTACTTATCTATCAAGCCACGGCAAGCGAAGAAATTAGCACGAAAAGGAATATCAAATAAGGAAAACATTACCACAACAACATCCATTGCAAAAACCACAAATAATCATGCACAATGATTAAGCACAAATATTACAAGATAAAATGATGTACAATTCTTTGTTGTATGCTCTATTCTCAACACCTAGTATCTCTTTAGTAGTTTTTCGATTACGTGTTTTCATCATATTTTTATGACCTTTGAGTCCATCTACTTCAACATTGTGACTAGTTTTTAAGTCGTGTTCTTGACATGCCTTGCACTGACATATGTACTCTCTTCACTTTAATTACTATTTCTACTAGTTTTGAGTACCTTGAGGTAACTCATTTCATCCTTAGTAAAAAATTTTTTTCAGTTGTTTGTAAATGGGCACCTGATCGAGCCTAGTTGTCAAGACCCATATTTGGATTTGTCTCTCTTCTTTTCTCCTTTTCACTTCCCATTTTGTGCTTAAGGGAGGGTGTTAGAGTGTTCATGTTCACACTTATGGGTGATTTCGGTTATTTCTAAACCAACTCAATTTGAGACACATTTACACTTATAAAGGGGTTATGCTTAAATTGGGGGTTCGTTTGAATATTGTTGAGATGAAACTATTAGACATGTGCAACAAAGTTAAATGTTAGATCCCTTTGTGATGTGGTTTGCAGCTCGATTCTCGACGAGGGTTGTTGGGGGCAACACCCCCACTACTATTACCGAGGGGTCCAGGGGCACGCCGACAACTATGTAGCCTCCTTGGCGGGGCTTGGGGAGGAGCCCTTGAAGCCAAAATTTTAGAAAAAGAATTCCATCGATGACATTTTCCCACTCTATTTTTAGGAAGAAATCCTAATGGTACTTTGTCAATTAGGTGTATTTATCTTTGTAGAGAGCCAAAGTAGCTCATATAATGAGTTCACATGTAATATGTTCATCTTGAGTTAATAAAAGTTTGATATCTTGCACCATGGATGTTTCCTTAGCTCTGCTAGGGTTTTACCATGTAAATCTAGTGTTTTATATCATGCATGTTTGATATTTTGTCCAATTAAATTATTTTTGTTATTACATTATTTGGTATTTTGATTTTCAACTTTCTGATTATTGACTATTGTAGAGTGTGTGGTTTCCTAACAAAAACTATATTGTGAACGTAAAATTTACAAAATGTATAACTATAATGGATTCTCCCACGATTCGAGGTGGTCAAACAATTACTTGGTTATTGTGAAACTAACTCTTAGCGTGCCTATTTAATAGGCACTCCTTTTTATTATACGATGCAAAAATCCATATTGTAAATATTTGTTGAGTGAATAATAAAAATATTTATTTGATCCGTTTGATGTGTCTACAATGGTTTTCTACGTGTGTGATTTTAGGCTGTCGTAATGGTTATGTAATTGGAGATCTCTTTGATGTTAGAGTGTTGAGAATTAAAGAGTGACTATAAAGCAATTGAGCGTAATTTTAAAAGAAAACGAAGAGCAGGAAACAAAAGGTAAATAACCGATGAATATGTTTGACCAGCAATGAATAACAAGGAAGTTCCATTCAACACGACATGCAATGAATAACAATTAAACATGCAAGTCCTTGGCTGAGCTGTACGATAAGGGTATACTACTCGAGCAAGTCCTTACAAGCTTTAAACTCGTGGTAGATGTGATAAATATACTCCTTTAAGGAGCACAATGAAATGAAGCAATCACTCAAAGCCAAAGGTTTATGAGAGGAGATAAGAATGAAATGAAGCAATATGTGAAAGCCAAGGTTTATAAGAGGAGATAAAAATGAAATGAAGCAATCACTCAAAGCCAAGGTTTATAAGAGGAGATAAGGCCAAGGGGAGTCGAATTGTCCGAGAGCCGGATGCTTAGAGATGCCATCAAGGTAAAATAACAAGGGTTGGAGACAACCTTTAAGGAAATCCAACTACAAGTCATGGAAGGGTTGGATGAGGATATCGAGAGAGGTCGAAGAATAATTCACCTCCAAGTTATAAGTCGTGTGGAAAATCATGTAGGAGAGCATCGAGATAGAAGGCCCTCAAGAATCTATTCGTAGAGTTTCCATAAGAAATGGAGAAAATTAAAAAGTACACTCACTAAGTGGAGCGCATTCGAAGATAAATTCCAACAACAAGGGTTGCCTCGTAAACATAAGCTTGATAGAGGAATGTCAAGTGAGTTTGTATGGGGGATGTTGACCCCCAAATTTTAGTGAAGGACTAATGTGTTAACGGATGTGGAACCAATTGAGATCTATGAAGAGAAAGCGTGAACGAGGATATAATTGGTAGGTATGACATCAAAGAAAAGGTGGATGAAGAAGTTATGGGTGAATGGCGCACTTACCGGATCCTAACTAGTAGCATCACCCAATGTAATTAATTCATCTTACGATATGTTGAGAGAAAGATATTTGGAATTAAATATATTATTTGTAAAGTCTATAAATAGGAGCAGAAAACCTAGAATTATACATGGGGATTCACTATGTAAACTTATGGACTATCCATATGATACTAAATGATATCTCAATTTCCAAATCTAATACTCAATCTTCAATTAATAATGCCCCTCCCAATACAACTTTTGAATTATAAAATACCCCTTATTTTACCATATATCTAAACTACCCATTTTCCCTTTGACATTTTTTATACCCCTTTTATTTCCACCTCTTGATTCAATATCTTACATTTTTACAAAAATTAATTATATTTTCACTTAAAACCTTGATGAAATTCATATTAGACTGAAACAAACCCGTAGTATTTGTAATGTAATGTCTTTCTTCGTTTCTATTCTATATACATTTGTCACACTAATCAAACTTTTTATAGTAATGTGAAGGGTCATATGTGGTTGTATTCTTGTCAATTAAATTTATTAATCTTAATGACATCCATTCTCCTAAAAATGTAAATCAAATGAAAAATATACCTTAACAATGATACTATGAAGGAAATCCCAACTATTGAGAGCTATGTAGTGTTGTCACTTTGCAAAAACAAGTTGTTTCGCTAAAAACACACTCCCTTTGGAAAACTTAGTGAAAATAATATTAATTTAAGACTTATTCGTATTCTCCATGACTACTTCTCCTCCTTACCGCTCCACATACCCTAGCCCCAATATATATTAAAAAAACTTTTTTCTCGTAATCCCTTATACGCCTTTATATGGGGTAATGTATTGATCCATTTTGACTATTTATTTAATACTCCTATATGAACTCATGCGATAGGTAATGATTCAATTTTGTGAATCTCATGTAGGATTATAAAGAGTTGCTAATTATGTATTTGTATGTTTCAAATTGCATAAAACATGCAATACAAAGAACTAAATGAAAATATTGAATGATGCAAGATCCATGTGATGTGTTGTTTATAAATGTGGCTTACTAAACATATAATCTTTTGCATGGTTTAACATAGATTGGATTTGGGTCCTTAATGGTTTAGTTATATTTTCTTTTGCCTATCAAATGAGAGTTAATGGTTGTCCAAATTCCAAACTTTGGTAGGAGCTTCCACTAGATGCAAACCCATTTTCCAAAACTAGCAAAGGCTTTGTAAGATTTCTATGCTTCAAATGAGTGGTTATAGATAAATCTCTAAGTGATGAGCCTATGCCCGTGCAAGAGGTAGTAAATGTCGGGTTATGCACTCGGGTAAATGAAGGGTTATACCCTCCTAAACTAGGTGAAAACTAGGAATTCACCCCAACCAACTTAGTTGTGGAAGCATTGTGTAAGAAATATTTAAGCATTTGTAGAATTCACTAATTCCTCAATCAAATTATAGTCTAGATTGATCACGGTAGTGCTTTGTCTCGATAAGAGCTTGAATAATAAAAAAATGTCTTTCTCGAGCTAATTGGTGTGTTTTTTTTTTTGTTCCATAGGTATGTACTTTTTTATTGATGGATAAACATCACACCTTTGGTATTAGGTGCGAGAATAATAAACCTTTTTGAGAAAATATGCCTTTAGAGTTAAGTGGAGTGTATGTTTTTTTTTGTTTTATAGGTATATATCTTTTAATTGAAGATAAACATCTTGATCCGGGTAAACATTGCACCATTAATATTAGGGACAAGAAATAATAAACTTTCTTAGGCTTAGTGTCAAGGATCAAGAGGTATCCATTCCGCCAAATTCTCACGTGGCATGACCCCAACCTCATCCCTTCTTAGTATCGAGGATTTTGCACTCAAAGAAAAATTGATCCCTAGTGGACTCTTTATGAGCCAAACAAATTTAGCTATGAACCAATTTTCTATTAACATAGGTATGCACTTTTGAATGATGATGTCCAAATTAACTTTATCATTTCATTCAATAGAAACATGCTTACACATCTTGTACACACGAATATCACAACAACGACAACACCACCGCCACACAAAAAGAGGGAGATTTTTCATTTCCATGACTAATACTTCTCTAAAGTATTTTATGAAATAAATTATATTTTCTCAACCAAAATATCAAATTATTATGAGAATTTTAAAATTTATTTGTAACTCCCAAAATGAAAATGTAAGACGTATATGACATAAAACATACCATTCACTGATTTTGAACTCAAAGTTTATTTAGTTCATAAATATAAATCTTTGGCAAAACACCAAACCACGGTGCTTACTAAGCCACTTACAATTAATTAATTACTTGCTTCATGTTAAAATGCCAACAAAATTTTTAGCAGTGATAATTTCATTTTCAAACAATGGTTAAAATGTCAATACTTGTGATGTTTGACTTGCAAGTATAATCTTTTATTTCTTCTATACTTTCCAAACGGTGCACGTGCTTCTCTGTATTAAAATGCTTTGCTTTCAATGTATTAAATAGCTCGTGGGTGTCTTAAATGTGACTTTGTACTTGGCATTTATATCCAATAAAAATTATTGGGCAGGTGGGGAAAGAGACTTAACAAGACTACGTTCGCATGGAAACATGAATGTTGAGGGGTAGGTGCTCCCTTCTCTAATAGCCATGTTGAACTTTTCTTATATTGGTGTATTTGGACTATTGGATAGGGAGGAATCACCCATGTTTCTAGATATTGTAAATAAGGTTAAAATTTGGCTTGGCAAAGGTGATGTTTTGTGGGTAGAGGGGAGGAAAATTACAAGGAAAAATTTTAAAACAAATGTGAAAGCAAACGAGTTCTTGTAAGAGTTTTGGCTTGTGAAACAAGTCTACTATCTCACAATTAATTTCAATGTGAACACATTGCGAGAAAACATGATTATAGAAAAGCTATATAAGTATGTTCAACAATATAAAAAGAAGTGGATATTTCTATAAAATTTTAAATTTTAAATTAAAATTATAGTTCAATAATTTATTTTTGATAAATAGAATCATAAGGATATTTCTTTGACAAGAAACACATGACAATAAATATCAACCTTATTATCCTTTTAAAAATTTGGAAAATAGATTTTCCCTTGGTATGTACCCTCATATTTCATATAGAATTAAATATATAGGGTGGTCATTTGTGAGTTTTTTTGGAATAAAAATATAATACAAATGTCAAAATTTATGAGTTGAAACTAATTCATTAAGTGACATGACATTGTGGCCCACATGCTACTAAAATATTAATATCACTTTTTCCAAATGGTCACTATCATTGTTGGAAGAAGATTTATTATTCATCAAAACTATAGAAAGAAGCAAAAATAATGGAATATTCTTGAATAAAGGAAAACAGAATATTCTCACAAAAATTTAATGCAAAACTTTATAAAACACATGAAATATTACACATGGCATATTGTTATTGACTAGAGGTAAAAATTAATGGTCTTGGTGGAATGAGTATAATTACCTTTGGTAGCATAAAAAGTCAACAAAACTCAAATATTGTATTTTTAGTTTATAAGTCACGTAGTCTACCAATGTGTTATAATAATTAATAAAAACTCTTAAAATTTTGACTTTATAGTAAAAAAATTGACATGCAAACATATACAATCTTTACGCACAACTATTGGATGGTACTTCTACACTAATTGATAGCTCCTCCTTAAAAGATTAGTTGTAGTCCAATACCTATTATGCTTGGGAGATTGAGCGTCTTTGGATCATAAAAATTCAAAATGATATTGGATTTAGACTACGAGTGATTCATAGAAACTTTAACATTGTATTAGAGTCAAATAACTAGTGAGAATTCATTATGCATATGGAAGGTCCTTAGTTTGAGTCCTATTAAGTAAAGAAGAGTCAATTTTGTTTTATTATAGCTTCCTAACTCGTATCGACTATCAAATTCACTTTATTGTATCTTCAAAACTTGTGTCTAAGACCCCAGTAGTAAGAAAAAGGAAGTCCTTGACTTGTGTCCTAATGAAGAGCGAGAATCAAATCCACCAAATTCTTTATATTGTATCTCAAATATGCTTCATTGAATCTTTCTAATTTACACTGATTCAATTTATTGAGTCTTCCTTGGTTTGAGTCCTAATGTCTAGGAAAGACTCCAATTATATATTTTATCTCAAACTAGTATATTATATCTTCTCAACTTATACTTAAAAGCAAATCCATTTTATTGTAACTTCCTAACTTGCAAGTTGACATTCAAATCTTGTAAAATGACATTCAAATGCATGTATTGCGACCTAAGTCAAAAATACCTCTTCAATTCATTTGGGAATTACTAACCGACATATTTGGAAGGTGTATAAACACCCGAATAATAATGGGATAGGAGAAGGATGAATGAAATAAAAGAAAGAAAGAGGATACGAAAAGGAACTAGTCCTTCACATCGGGTTCACCAATTTTTTTATGCCTTAGAATCAACACGTGACTCCTAGATGCACACGACCTCCCGAGGTTGTGTTGGGACAACCGAAATGATATAGATGGGATGGTAATATGGTGGGTAAATAGAATATGTATGGAATAGGTGGGAGAGACAACAATAAATCAAGGAAATTTAATGTTCTCAACTGGAAAAATGGGTATTTGCTCATTGAGTGCAATAAACACTTGTCTCACTTGTTCAGGTGTAATGGTACAACCAAGTATGATCGTTGTCACGCAAGTCATGGTAAATATTGGTAGAACCGAACAAGACTCTACTTGGTTGCGAACATGGGAAACTATCCTTCATCATCTACGAATTCCTCTTCAAAGAGGGTCATGAATATATGACAAACAATGGAATAAGGACAAGTCTAATCCCTAATAGGCTGGTTTTCCCATAACTCCTCGGAAGTGTCTACCTCATTGTTCAAAGAAATCAACTGTATGATGATGGTAGGAGGGATTTGGGTAGTTTGAAATATGAGATGTCTAAGGCCTTGGTCAATATCACCAATCATGTGTCAATGTTCGGTTGTGGCACAATTTGGTCACAAACTCTTTGTCTTCATTGACGTAGACCTAGAATGGTTATGTGGGCACAAAGCAAACAATTATAGAAATAAACAAAACACACAAAGGAAACCAAAAGGGTCTGAAGTTAAGGTCAAGTAACCTAGGCCGCTATGGAAACATGGGACTTGTTGTTTATTCCAATCTAATTAATTTAGATTCCAATTTAAAATCAACAATGCAAGCAAATATAAATAAAAAAGTTGTCAAAATGGCAAGCCAAAATATTCATCACAAGAATCGCTTGTAAAATCGCGCACGCACTTTCTTTCTGTCGCTTCTGTTCTTCTCGGTCCCCTTTTCTAATGCCGGACCCTCTGTCCGGATCGGGGGCCCCTGTGGGCCTCTCTCTCCCCTCACACTTCCTCTCGCTTGTCCAAAGTCGTGGACGCCTTCCACATCAAAGCACACGGCGCGGAAAAGCTTTCCCCTTCACTGCCGAAGGTCCTTTTCCTGCGCATCCCCACTCATATCACTTGAGGCTGCTGCTTTTGCTTCTCGTGACCTCGTCCTCGTGGTGCACGCCGATGGGCCCTGAGCCCCCACCGGAGGATATAAAAAAATGGGCTCGTTTAAAATGACAACCATGTGGAGCACTTGAAATAGCGGCTATGCCTAATGGATTCATCTTATTCTCTTTCACTTGAAAGAAGATTTCGCTAGAGCGTTCTTTGAGGTCCGTGGTTCTTTGGCAAAGCGGGTTTTTATCTCAGAAATGGTCTCTGGTTTCAACCCTCACACGGAATCCATGACCCAAGCCCCAACTGGGTCCGCCTTCCGGCTTCCTTTGGAGTTCGCATCCGGCGGTCATTGAAGGTATTGCTCTTTCTATAGGTTCTTTGATTGCTATAGATCAAGCCACGAAAGCAAAAACTAGATTTATTCATGCTCGTTTACGTGTTAATGCTGATATTAGTTGCCTTGCGCCAAAAGACATTGAGCTTATCTCGGACTTTGGGAACTAGAGAGACTATATGACTATGAATACATTCCTCAAGCTTGTTCTTTAAAAATCGCCATAGGGCCTCAAATGCCCCTCTATACCCCAACCGAAACCACTTGTCCCAAACCCTATCCCCAAAATTCAAGAAAAATTTGTACCTAAATCGTCCTCCATTGAGATCCCGATCATCCCCACTTCTAACTCCTTTGCTCTCCGGGAGGATGGAGAAATCGACCACCCTCCGATCCTGCTTTTGAGACCCTTCCCCCTCCTCCGCCTCCTTCCTCTCTCCCCACCCCGGCTCCTTCGATTCCAGCTTTTTTTGGCTGCCTCTTCCCCCTTCGCCACTTCCCGCTCCCTTCTCCATCCCCCCTTCCCGATCCCCTCCTCCTCGATCCTCCCTCCCTTCCTCCCTCGCCCGCCTCTGTTTTTGATTCCGCCCCTCTCCCTGAGCTATCCACAGATGATTGTTCTAATCACCATTTCACTAGAAGCGAGCAATAAGAAACCGGATATAGGCTTGGAAAAAGTTAGAGGCGAACTCAGCAGTGTTAAGCTTCGATTAGGCAAATACAAATGTGGCGCAAGGAACCCAAAGCACTATCCCCATGGTGGTGGGGAGTAAATCCAAACAAAAGAAATGAAGATCATTTCTTGGAATATAAGAGGGCTCAACTCTCTGCAAAAGCAAAGAATCATCAAAGACATCAAGTTCCAGAACTCACCTGATATCATCATGTTACAGGAAACCAAGCTAAAAACTGAGGTTCGGCTTCATAAAATCTGGCCTGCGGCTGCATTTGAATCCCAACCTTCAACTGGGAACTCCGGGGGGCTTTGCACCTTGTGGAATCCCAGAATTCTTAAAGGGGATTGCCTGTTCAAACATCCCAATTTTCTATGTATCCTCTTTCAAGAAATTGGTACTGACACCTCCTGGATTGCTATCAATGTCTATGCCCCAAACTTGGAGAATCATCGTGGAAAACTTTGGAAGGATATCACCAACTTCATCGTTACTTGTGGTAAAATTCCAATTATCATAATGGGTGATCTAAATTGTCCTCTTTATCCCTCAGATAAACAGGGGGGCATGCCTGCTATGCCGGCTAGCATGGAAGCTTTGGCTGACTTCATTAGAGAAAATTCACTTCTGGATATGGATCTCCACGGTTCTTCTTACACATGGTCAAATCGTAGATTGGGCAGGAATCACATTCAATGCAGATTAGATAGAGCTCTTGGATCGATGGATTGGATTTCTCTCTTTCCGGACTTTTATCTCAGCTCCCTCCCAAGGGTTGGCTCTGATCACAGCCCCCTCCTGTTGAGCGCCAACCATTTGGTGAATATCAAGAATCCTCCCTTCAGATTCGAGCTGGCTTGGCTTGAGAATAATCATCGACCCCCACAGTTCAAAGCCGGTGGAATATTGAGATCAAGGAACCAATATGTTCAGATTTTCCAGCAAACTCAAAGAAGTCAAAAAACAGCTCAAAATATGGAAGTCTAAGGTCTTCGGCAACATCAAGGTTCGCAAGAAGGAGCTCTCTCAGAGCTTGATCAAAATTTCTGAGCAAATTGAGAATGTGGGAAGGTTGGACCATCTTCACCAACAGGAAATCTCCCTCCTCAGTGATTATCACAGCACTCTTAAAGAAGAAGAAACCTACTGGAGGCAGCGTTCTAGGGCCCTCTGGCTTGACCAAGGTGATCGTAATACTAAATTCTTTCATATTACTGCTTGTAAACATAAAGCTAGGGACAAGATTCGTGAGTTGGTGTCGTCTTCAGGTACTCTTCTTACCGCTGACTCTGATATATCCAATGAGCTTATATCCTTCTACTCAAATCTTCTCCATGCTGATCTGGCTCCTTCGGAACAATCTATGAATGAAATGCTTCAGCACATTCCTCATCTGGTCTCTCCTGAGATGAACAATAATCTTACCAAGCCTTTTGCTATGGAGGAAATTCATAAAGCTGTCTTTGCTATGAAGCGAGATAAAGCCCCGGGTCCGGATGGCTTTCCGGCTGCTTTCTTCCAAGTTTTTTGGGAAATCATCAAGCAGGACCTTTTCCTCGCAGTCAACGAATTTCAGATGAATGATAATCTGCTAAAGGAATGGAACACCACTTTTTTGGCCTTGGCTCCAAAAGTGCATATCTCCAAGGATGTGTCCAATTTTCGGCCCATAAGTCTATGCAACACGTCTTACAAGATTATCACTAAGATGCTGGCTTCCAGGCTAAAACCTCTTATGCCGAACCTCATCTCCCTCAATCAGAATGGATTCATTAAAGGTAGGCTTATTCAAGGCGGTATAATTACTGTCCATGAGGCCATCCACTCGGCCCTCCTTGCGAAGTCTCCTGGTATGATCTTAAAATTGGATATGCAAAAAGCCTTTGACAGAGTCAGCTGGCCTTTCCTAATCAAGACCCTGGAAAAATTTGGGTTCAACAAAAAATGGTGTAGCTGGATTTACTCATGTGTTTCGACCCCTTGTTTTTCTATTCTGATCAATGGCATTCCCCAAGGTTTTTCAAAAGCAAGAGGTATCGAGCAAGGTGACCCTCTGTCACCTTTTCTCTTTGTTCTTATGGCGGATTCCCTCAATGCAGAGCTACTGGATGCGGCAAAAATCAATCCATCATCTCTGGTTTGAAAATCACCTCTAACGTCCCTCAACCCATAGCCGATTCGGCCACGATGACACCTTATTCTGCTGAGTCGCCATTTATCGGTTAGGGCTATTATGGATATCCTTTCTTTATATCAATCAACTCGCAAGAAAGCAAGCGATTAACTTCATCAAGAGCAAGCATCTCCTTTTTTTCAACACGCCCCGAGTTCGGAGGAAGATTGCTGACATTTTTGGTTGCTCGATTGTGGATCTCCCAACCTCTTATCCGGGCATCCCCTCTTCCATGGTAGGCAATCAAAATTATGTGGAACCCGATTATTGAAAGATATCAAAAAAACTTGCTGCTTGGAAAGGTGCTCTCCTCGGCCAAGTGTGACTCCAGTGATGAAAGCCACTCTTGAGAATCTTCCTTCTTACTTTCTGTCCATGCTCAAAATTCCCATTTCTAGAGAGGTCAGGAAAAATTCAAAGGAACTTTCGTAGTGCAGGCTGAAGAAAAAAAGGATCCACCTTGTGGCCTGGAAAGAGGTTTGTAAACCTACTGCTCACGGTGGTCTTGGTCTTCGGAAAATAAAGGAGATGAACGGGGCCCTCCTGGCGAAACTTGCTTGGGAGGTGGCTAAAGGCAATTCTTGTTGGGCCCGCTTGCTCCGTGCTAAGTATTTAACAAACAATGAAGACTTTCTCACATCCATCCCCACTAGAGGCTCTACCATATGGAACTCCATTTGTAGTTCGCTCCCCATCATTCGTGCTGGCACTAAATGGAGGTTCGGGAATGGGCGTCTCATTGATTTCTGGAGGGATACTTGGATTGGTGATGTTCCCCTTGATCTCAACCCCTCTTGGGACCCTATCAAGAGAAGTATCATCAATATTCATGGTAGATTAGCATCTGGTTATTGGCAGAGGATAAATTCCATCCCCTCTTGGGATATCAAGGCTTGGGAGGATATCAGCGACCTTCAAAGAGACCTGCTGTCCTCCCTTAGAGTGCAGCTCTCCACCATCTACATCCCGTATTCCCATAATGAAGATGAGATTATCTGGACTCTATCCACTTCGGGCTCCTTTTCAGTTAGAGCTGCTTATCTCTCGATGCATTGTGCTGACGTGGGCCCCCCTCTTATAAAATTCTGGCCTAAGGAGATCACTCCTAAAATAGGTTTTTTCTCTTGGCTCTCCTCTAAAAATGCCTTCCTTTCCGGGGAGAACCTGAAGAGAAGGGGATTTTCCCTTCCTACCAAATGTGTTCTATGTGCAAATGAAGAGGAATCCTCATCTCACCTCCTGGTCCATTGCTCTTTCTCGCATGATATTTGGCAGTGGCTCCTATCGAGATTAGGAGTTTTTTGGATCTTTCCGGATTCCATTCAGGATACTCTTTCTCAATGGTACTCCCCTTCACTCATCCGATTCTAAAGTTGGCTTGGAAACTCCTCCTCCCGCATGGTTTATGGGGCATATGGAAAGAAAGAAACAGAAGAATCTTCAAAAATAAGAGTCTCAATCCTGATCAGGTGGCTATTCTGATTGGCCTGGCTCTCCAAGAAAATATCAACCTGACCACTTGGTCTAAATATCGCAAAAATCGAGCTGTCACACCACAGTGGCGCAGATATCTATCCATTCCGTGCAAAAACCCATTCGACAGAATTGATTTGCTTGGCTTCCCCCTCTAGGGGATGGAGAAAACTCAACACGGATGGCGCTTGAAAGGGAACCCCGGTATGTCCTAGGAGGAGGGGCCATTCTTCGTTGCTATTCGGTTTAATTGTTCTTTGCCTCTCGCCCATAATTTCAACTTTGGTTCCAACCATCGTGCGGAGGCCTTAGCCATCCTCAAGGGTCTTGAGATGGCTATCAAGGTGGGCAATGATCCCCTCCAGTGGAAAGTGACTCCTCAACATCATAAACCTCCTTTGTTCCAATGACCCCGACACCGTCGATTAAAAACATCATTGCTGATATTAGAAGCATTCAAAGATCCTTCCTTCAAGTCCATTCCACGTCCTCCGGGAAGGTAATAAAGTGGCGGATCTTCTCATAACATGGGTGTCCTCATCGAAAATCAGCAAATTTGGGTGAGAACTTCCCGAATGAACTCGTCCGATTGCCCAAATTGACGCACTCAATCTTTGACGGGTGGTCTCTCGAAGCCGATCCGGGGTTTTGGCACAGGCGCTTTGGTCCATTCAAATGGCGGCGATGAATACAAAGAAATTTATTTGACATGACTCTTGACACGAGGTTCCCGATCAAGGCGCTAGTTATGATGCGTAATCCCACGAACGAGCAATATGCTCCCATTAATCATCCGAGGAGGTGGCGTCAGGGCTTTAATATATTTGCCGGTATCTTGTTCAAACTGGCTCTCGTCCGTTCCTATCTCCGACTCTGTAACTGCTCCAATATTCTCCTCATGGGGGCATTGAAGCGCCTTGAGCCGACAGGTTGCGAGACGCTTAGGAATGATGGCGAGGTCTGGAATATCTTAGTGGAAAATGGGATCTCTACTTTTCTGGAAAGAATGTCTGGTTACTCGGCCTTAGTGTCTTATGCTGTTACGGCTTCGTGGTCGAGAGGGCGTGTTCAAATTGGCAGCACTAAGTTTACCATCTCAACGAACGCCATCGCTGATGCCACCGGGCTCCCTGCTGCGGGCGATATTTACTACAGGCGTTCCCTTCACGCCGAGATACAAGAATTCAACGCACCGGGGGATAGACCAAGGAAATATATGTCAGGATATACCCGCGACTCTCTGCCCTCGCCCTGGGATAGAGTGGCGGAAGCCATTATGAGGTACTTCACCATAGACGGTACCGTCTCGGTTTTTGGCCCCCATCTGTTTATTCTCTCCCACCTCCGTTGGGGAGAAAGATTAATTTAGTGCCTTTCTTTTGATCGCCGAGCACTCGTTATGTTGGCTCGGGAGGCGAGAGTCATCCTCCACCGGGGTCTTCTTTACCTTCTCTTCTCCGTCGCTTGCTTCCCACACCGACTCCGCCTCGCTTTCCTCCCAAATTGGGCCGCGCCGCCGCTCCCCTCCCCTCCTTCTCACCCCTCTTCCTCTTCCCATCGCTCCTCTCGCCGCCGCCGCCTGCTCTCTTTCCTCAGCTCGGACTCAAGCGTGGCCATCGTGAGCCCCCCGTGAAGCCCCCATCTCCGCTGCTGTTCCCCCTTTCCCACCCCCATCTCGTGCCTCTTCCCGGAAGACTCCAATGCCAGTGGGCGCGCTCCTTCTCCCCCCTAGCCCGGTCTCTCAGTGCGGCTGATCTGTTGGGGCTTGCTCAATCTGTACTCGACTCCTCGGAAGAGGAGCGGGGTGATATCAATCAATTTGTTGCGGATCCCCCCTCTCCTTCTGCTGGCTCTAAGGATCCCTCGAATGTTAAAGATTCCACTGCGACACTCCTCTCTCCACTCCTGCTTTATGGACTTTAAAGCTTCTGATATTGATGCTTGATGAAAAAAGGACCGAAGCAGTGATATCATCTCCTCCATTCTGTAAGCTTCGGCGTGCACGCATTCAAAGCGCTTTCAGTTGGGAGGACTTCACGAATTCTACCGAGAATGGCCTTAGCAAACGATATTCGGAGCTTCTCAAGTTGGCGGATCTCCTTGCAAATGAATCGGGCTCCCCTAGAGCTAAAGATGTTGTTTCTGAGCTGAAGAAGCTTATTTAGTTGCTCCTCTTCTTGGCTTGTCTCTTTTTCGTTCTCCTTTTTGGAATCCTCGTGGGTATTTTGTTTTGGTTATACTATTGTTAAATCTAGCCTGATGGGCTTTTTGTATCAAGGTTGTGGGACCTTCTAAAACCCTCTCTTTACCCAATATATTCCAAAAAAATAAAAAAGTTGATTACTCTCGTTTTAATTTAATTAAACTTGGGTGCAACTATTTAATTTAAACAAATTAATCTACTTGTTTTTTGTGTTTTTAATGAAGATTTTGAATGCAAACAAATAAGCAAAGCTAAACTACTTCTAAACTATATTTTTGGATTTTCTAGTTCACTAGAAATAAAATAAAATAAACTACGAGACAAGAAGAAATTTCTTTTAATTAAATAAGACTACAAACAAGGAATAGTCGGATATAAATATTCCTCTATTGTAGATTAATGAATCCTAATCTAATTTAAATAGAGGTTCTTTCCAATTTATAACTATGGATTGTTTATTTCTTCTAATGCCTCACCTTAGAGTCATGGGAAGAAATGAAGCTTCTCAGAAGCAATTTCTTTCCCTGAAACTTCCTGGTAAAAACACTAAAATTCCACATAAGATTTTTAATGTGAAGAAATGCAACAAGATGCACAAACACAAAAGCTTCCTCAAGCTTCTTTCCTTGTAGATCCACAGGATAAGTAGGGAGGAAACTCTCAATGAAAGTTTTGTTCGTGTGTATATTTAAATCTAACTAATGAATAAAAAGAAAGCTACATGTGCTTTTAACTAAAGAAATGAAGAAGTATGTGCACAAGAACTTCCTCCAAATCCTTTCCTAGAAAAATCCATAGGGATAAGCTGAGAAGGAATTATCAATGGAAGCTACTTATAGTGAATACTTGCTAATTCTACCTTTTAAAAACAAGCTATTGATTTGATAAAGAAATCTAAACTCTAAATTAAAAAGAAAGCTTTAAAGAATTGAATTACACCCCCAACCTAGAAATGTAGAACTGTGACAATATCCAAAGGTGGTTGTGCTTTTCTTGATCCCCTCAACTTCTTTTCCAGGTCCAAATAGTCCAGGATTTGTGTTGGTTTATATGTAGAAGAATTTTTGTACGTGATGGAGTAGATAGGTTACACGGGCTAGTTGGTCTCAAATGCAAGCAAGGAAGTAACAAGGAAAAGCTCTGAGTTGCTTGTGTGCTTCTTGGAAATATTTTGGCAGAGTAATGGTGCAATAAAATTCAATGGACTCCAACCAATGCTTGAAAAAAGATTGGTTTTTATATAAATTTGGCAGGGAAATGGTCCAACACACTTGGAAATCAAGAAGTGCCAGATCACTCAAAGGAGGGGCAATCAACTTACTAAGAATAGTAAGTAAAGAAGAAGAATTTCATACGCATCTATCAAGCTCAAAAATAGCTGATTTGGTCAAGAAATGTGTGAGAAAATGACTTGGAAGCAAGCAACATTCATACAAAACACGTTGTTTAAGTCTCGAATTTAAGCACACTATTCTCGCTGACCTACGCAGACATCGCTCTAGGTAGACTGCTATTACATAACCGTTGTGGCGATTACGTAACTTAAAAGGAAAACAATAAGGAAAGGAGGAAGAAAAAATTTGTGAAAGAAAGTAAAGTTGAGGAAATGATAAGTAAGGAAGAGTAAGCCACATAGACAAGCTACAAGAGAGTAAATAGGACCTAGACATCATCATTTGTTGTAGAAATGAAATTTATCATCATTGGGGATTTTTACTGTTTTGATAATGTAGTACTTGATGAGTTGTGAAAATACCCTTTAGAAACAACCCATCATATGTACTTTTGTTAATCCATAAATCTATGTCCTTATATCTCCCATATATTGTTGAGCACTATCATCATACCTTGAACTTATTGACATAAATACTTGATTAATATAGTTATAACTAGTTATCTTTATTTTGGTGTTTTTTGTGTCCGCATTTATTCTCTTGATTTCATTAAGTTATTTGAATGATGATATGTGTGATGACACTCTTTTTGTAAGCAACTTACTATATACAACAACTCTTATGCGAAGAAAGGACCCATCCATAAGAACTCATCTGCAGCCAAAGGACTTGTCTCAGTAGCAACTTATCCATAGCCAAAAGACCTTTCCATAGCAACGTATTCGTAGCCAAAGGGGATCACTTACAACAAAGAAACCATGATTATGGAGATCTCTTGGAACACGGATAATGACACTTGAGTTTGTATGTGTCGTTGAAGGAGTAGTCATAATCGAATATGAGAACCGAAAGATAACTCAACAATATATCTTATTATTCATTAAATTTCAAGAACTGAATGATTAATTAGTTAACACGTGGTTTAAGGAACGGATCGTTTACTTGAGTTATGTATTTGATATATGAACACCTTTTAATTAGTTTTGTTGCATGTGTTAAATGTCTTGTTGATATGTTTGAGATCTTCCACTTGTTCTACCAAAGATCTTTTACTTAATTTGTTTGAACTCCTAGTTGAAATCTTCTTATCACATCTTATTGTAATTGAGAAGTATAAAAGAAAAGGGTTAATGGTAGAAATAGAGATATATACAGAGAATAGAGGATATGCGAGATATAAAGGTTTCTTTGTTCCTAGATGTAACATTCATGCTAATTCAATAAAGATCTGAGTTCTGCTTAGTAGCTTTTAGTTACAGGCCTTAGGAGAGACTAACACCCAAGGTAGGGCCCACTTGTGGTATGCTAAACCCCTTCATAGTTTTTTTGCTCTATTTCATTGCATGATTAGACTAGGAAAAAATTTATCTCTTTATCTACATTATGAATTTATAAGATTTGCTTTAGTCATAGTGTTTAGAAACCATTTGATTTCAGTTTTGAGTTTTGTTTCAAGCATCGTACTTTCAAGCATTGTTATTTTAAGTATTGTAGTGACAACTATTTATTTCCATACCTTTCAATTTCCCTGTAACTGTGCATACAACACTGACATTATTGAAAGTTTATGTCCCTTGGTTTGATGATTAAATGACTGTGAATTAGTGAACAACATATTAATTGTTGCAAGTTAATTTGCACCACCATTTTTGGCATTGTTTCGAGGATACTGCCAAGTTATAAGGTTTTTGAGAGGTTTTTCATTTCTTAGAAGCAGTTTAGGTTTATAAATTCCACCTCCAAACCCCTCCACTAATGTATGTTGAGTGAGTTGAGTTAGTTGATGCATGCACCATCCAAGAGATGCCCATGGTAGATTCTTACCCAATCCACAAATAACATAGATTGCTATATTTGATTCTAAAGAAGACACATCTTCCTCTATACAAGGTTTGATAGTAAAAGACCCCCTCTAAGTGATACTTCTGAGGTTATTCCTGATCAACCCATAATGGCAGAGTAAGTGAACCAAAATGTTGAAGACATGGAAACTACCTTTGAGTTCCCAATCTCCAACAACAATCAACTTGCTGCAATGAAGAACATTTCTCCCTCAGCCCTTCCATACTTTCATGGATCCATAACTGAATAACCATACACCTTTTTGTTTGATTTTAATGTTTTATACCGGAGCTATGACTATACCACATATGCACATAAGCTTAAGTTGTTCCCTAGTACACTCAGGGATGAAACCATGAGATGGTTCATGGGTTTAGGAAGAGATGCTATGACAACCTGGTCGTAGATGAAGGAAATGTTTGTCGTAAAATATCAAGATTACTACAAGCTAAGTAGCAGAGGATGTGATGAACTCTTTAGGATGACACAAAAGGAAGATGAACCACTAGAAGTTTACCTAGAAATATTATTGTTTAGTGTTCAGAAGTCAAAACACACAAGGTTACCTAGTGAGTCCCTTAAGATACTTTTCTTAAAAGGACTCAGTGAAGAGGATATGGATGATTTGAACATGATAGGAGCTAGAGACATCTCAAAAGATACCTTTGAGGAATTTTTTTGAAACCCCGCAGAATTACTCCGAGAAACTATGAAGAGTATAAGAAGTGCTAGATCAAAGGGTGGATTAGATACCAAAACAATTTGGGAGATATCCAAATCAAAGATTGTAAACATGTCAAGGAACATGAACTAGAAGATAATCAATGACATGGCCACCTAGCTTGATGCTTTTCATGCCAAGAAGAAAAGAGAAGATGTTGAGGCTGCACTCACAGAGTTTTTCCATGCATGCAAAAGGAAGAAAGTTGATTACAAATGTAGAGGATTAGCCAAAATTGCACAAGAAAATGAGGCTGAACTGAATTCAAGATGATAGAAACAGAGGATGGACAATTCTTCTATGTTGCTAAAAGAAAGCCATGATCGACAAGATAATGAGGTATGTCATAAGATCCTCGTGCCATCTTTTTAAAATCTGGACAAGTAATCTATATGTGTAACCCCACCTTGGGCTAATACAAAACAAGGTTGGGCTTCATACCCTACCCAATACCAACAATAATGGAAACCTCGGTTTTAGGCCAACACTAGCAACAACCTCCCAATCCGGTAGAACCTTAGAGAGGAGGGAAGTAATGAATAACCCACCTCCTAACTATCAACAATCTTACCAGAGATCTCCTTACCCACAACAATAAACTCTGATGCCAAATACCCAAGCATGATCTCAACCAAAATCCACTTAGCTACCATCTCAACTAACAACGAACCCTACTAATAAAGATATTCAGCTAGACTATACCACTTAATCATCTCAATACCTTGATTATTCAATTGATGTTAATAACATCCATCTTCGCTCAAGAAGAACACTTCCTCCACCAAGTAAAATCATTATTAGAAAGATTGCAAATAAACCAAAGTTGCTGCAAACTCGATCCGCAACAAATCCGAAAACGCTTTATGCTGATCTCAGAGAAACCTCGAACAAAGTTCAACAATGGTAAAATGTTGGTTAATGAACAACCATTTCTAGAGAGATTATAGGAAAAGAAGATTGACCTCAAATCGGATTTTGATTCTGATTTTTTCAGCTAGTCAAGGATATTTGTGTGATGATTCCACTAATCCAAGCCATCAAGGATGTGTCCATTTATAAAAATATGGTTAAGGATCTATGTATAAAGAAACTAGGTGAATCACTAGCGATTCAACCAATCACTAGCAATTTCACAAAAAGTGCTGAAGATTATGGCAATCGTCGGTGATTACATTGTAGTTGAAATAGGGCTATAAATAGCCAAACACAATGTTATTGAGCTCATTTTTAGCGATAACCATTTAAATTGACAGAGCTCTTTCGAGTGAAAAAATGTGTTTTTAAGTGAAAAGGGTGAGATTTGGGCGCAGTGGCATCATCAAGCAGGCACTGAAACCCACCTTGGCTGAGGTAGGTGGTCTTAACTTAATTTTTTTTGTTGTTTTGGTAAATTTTTAGGTTTTTTTTTCATTTTTGGGGGCGAGCTGCGAATGCCCTAATTTAGAATTGTAGGAATCATTGATGATTCATGCAATCACAAGTGATTGAAATGAATCATTGGGTGATTCACCTATTATATAAACAATTTTGAATTTTCAAGAAAAATGATGATTTTTATGGGATGATGTAATGTTTTATGATGCTTGAGGTTCCAATTTTTATTGGTGTTTGATGTATTAATGTAAATGTTTAGTTAATGTTGATACTTTAATTATATTTTTGATTTGTTGATGTTTTAGATGTTGGCATTTTTGGGTGATAATGTTAATTTTAATATGTTGTAGATGATTTATATATATTTTGTGATGATATTAATGTTTGGTTATGTGTTTTTGTGTTTATAGGTAGATTCGAAGTCGATCTAGGATCATATACAATTGATTTTAAATGAGGTAAGGGAAGATATGACAGATGACAACCGGGAACATGTAATGCCCCACCTCGGGACACCAAAAAACACACCAAAAACCACTAATATATATATAAAATTGGGTAATTTTTTTTTGAAGTGAACTAAAAATAATACTACTGTCTTTGCTTAACCGTCTCCCCCTTAATAATGATTTTATACTAATTTAAGTATTTTATTTATATATATTTTATTTTTTGTTTATAATTAAATCGGTAGCTCAAAGTAACTTGTTTATTTATTTCTATTAAGTTTTACTAGGGTCACCTTGCTAAGTCTACACACCTTATAACTTAATTTATTTGTATTTCCACACCCATAAAAGTTATTTTTACATTCCCATAAAATGATCATGACTTAAAAAGTGTAGGGTTGAAGGAGAACCCTAGGATAGAACAGATCTTGACCTTTGATTTTAAAACTGCCCTAAGTTTTCCCTAATGCATCTTTATCTCTTTTTTTTCTTTTCTTTTCCTTATCATTTTGGTTTTATTCTTGTTTTTCTTCTTGCAGGTGGAGGAGGAGCTATGGAAACCTGACTTACCCTTATTGTATTTGTTTAAGAAACTCGAATCCACAAATCATTGTTGATGTGTATGTTCCTTTAAGGTCTGGTGTGGCCGCATTTTTTTTTTTGTTTAGAGTATGTGGGAGGTGTTTTTTTTTGAAGGTGGAAGGGAGGAGGCGGTGTGTGAGGAGTGGTGGTAGCGTGGAGAATGTTGCACGGTGGTGGGGAGAAGGGGTATGGGCTGCGTGAAGGGGTGGAAGGCGTGGGGGGGGGGGAGCAAAGGCGGCAACCGTGGGGGGGATAGGTCTCGCGGTGAAGGAGGACAGGGACAATGGCGTGAGGGAGGGGGAGGGCTCTACATGTGGCAGAGGCGGAAAGTGGTGGGGCGGTGGGGGTGGTTGCATGTAAGAAGAGCAAGACATCATATTATATAATATGACTACATTTTTTTAATAATATTCTTGTATCAAACATCAAAAAGAATGGACTTTCTCCAAAGTCTAGGTCAACTAGTATACACATAATTTGTTTCCATATCCATTTTAGCTATATGAGTATATAAGAAGGATTCTTAACAATACAATATTTCCTTTAAAAAGAAATAATCAGATTTCTAGAATCATATAGAGATAGAAATACATTTAAATCTAGTTTCAATTAATATCTTAATCTATGATAATTTACAAAGGGATATACATTTCAAAATAATAATAATTCCTTCCAATATTAAATATCAAACTTCATATAACAACTAGATTTCCTTTCAAATACAACAACTAATCATATGTTTCAAAATCCTAACATGGAGGAGTTTCAATAATGAAGTATCACACTTTCTTTTAGAGCTCTCAACATTACGATTACATTCCTATTGTGAAAGACATGCTTATAAAATAACTAGTTTTCTTTCTTTTCAAAGAGAGACTCCAACAATCCTCACAATCTCTCTATCAAGGAAGAACAATTTACAAGAATTACTTACACTTCAACAATAAGAATGCTAGTTTACTTCATATTACATATCAAGCTATAGTGTCATTTCAAATATGAAGACAACAACCTCTCAATACACAAGATTCTTTCTTAAAGAGATGATCAAATACACAACAAAGCCACTATCATGTAAAAACAATACCAACGAAGATTCAACTCAATAAGGAGTGAGTAAACAAAACTAATACAACACTAGTTATTCAAATACCATCCATATCCCAACATAGGGATATTACAAAGAATATGTCTCTTGACATAGCCATATTTACATGATATCAAGTAGTTGAACACTCCCAAAATTGGGGAAGAAAATGTCATAAACACCAAAGATAAGATCCAACCATCTTCAAGCTTTTGGCTCCAAGTCTTGTTCTTCACATAGCCATCAACACAAGGAGAAAGTGCTTGTTTAACCACCCAACCTTTAGGCATCATTACATGCCTTTCCAAGGTTGGAATGCATGCTAGCCTCCCCCAAGCCCATGGGAAAGAGGACTACTATCCACAACTTTGCACAAGAGTAAGGGAGAACAACCAACATTACATTCACATAGGGACAAGACAATATTAAAACAAAACACCAATTTTGCAAAAAGAAGAAAAAGAGGAGAAACCATGTTCTACCTCTAAAATGGGGAAGAGAAGAAAGGAGTTCTCCAAATGCCAAAGTGGTAACCAACATTGGTTGCACAAAACCAAGATCTCCACACCCTCCTTATTCCTCCAAAGTCATTCAAACCCTCCTTATTTCTCCATCCTTTCACCAAATCCTTCTTGGAAGGATTTTCAAACCCCAAAGGGGTTTCCTCACCAAGAATGGGGAAGGAGGTTCAAGCCATATGAACCACCTTCCCCACCTCAAACCATTTGAGGGGAGTAACTAAAATCCTACAAGGCTTTCCCATCAAGCCATGAGGATTGAGAGGAAAAATCCCTCTCTCTTCCCCCACAAACTCCAAAAATCCATCATGCCATATGATGGATGGAGCAAAATAAAGTAAAACAACAATTAAAATCAACATGCAACAACACACATTTTAAATAAACAAGACTAATATCTAACATGATATAAAACACACAAATGAGCTCAAGGAGCCTACCTCCAAAAGCTCTCCAACTTCTAACTTTTCCACTTCTTGACCCAAGCAAGCTCTAGCTCCAAAATCCACAAGCCTCCAAGAAAAAGCTCAAAAAAGTTCTCTTCTTTCCCCATGAGGGAGAATTTGAAGAGGAGCCAACAAAAATCCTCACAAATGAGGGGGTGACATGTGTCACCCCTCTCTTCCCTCAAGGTCAAAGATTCTCAAAATAAAAGGGAGAAAGGATAAAATAGCTTTTAACCCTCTTCTCCCAAATTACTCAAAATGAACAACAAAACAAACTTGTGCAACTTTTAACAAAGCACACTTACCCATCCACCTTACATGGATGTGACCAAAGGAAGGGAAAAATGGGAGGGAAACTCCCTCTAAGCCTTGGAAATAAGCCCCCTACCTATTAGGTAGGGTCCAAGGGCCCATTTTCATGCTAAGTGAACTCCCAAACTAAAAAGGGGTCACTAAAAATGCCTAAAATAGCCCAATTTCGGGTTTGGCACATTTGGGCACAAGGGTAGAGGATGTGGGGCCCACCCAAGGGTTCACATGTGACCCTAATCCCTTTTAATTAAATACCACATTAATCAAACTCAAAACTTAATGCAAGTGGGGCCATTAAGTCCCCAAAACAAGTTTACAACACAAACTAAACACCCTAAGCAAGATTAATATTACAAGACATATTACATTACAAATGAGGGTCACTCATGGTGCCCAAAACAATAAACTCTAATACTAAGGCCTCATATAATAAACACGGTTAGGGCTTAGCCCCGTGGGCTGCTTGTGCAAAATTGTGTAGCTGGCCTGAATCCCACGTTCTCCTGTGACCTGTCACCTGCACACTCATTGCACACATTAAACGCACTGTATCCGATAAAATGTGAATCAACTACTAAATAAGATATCAATGAATTCTAAACTAGCATATCATCTTTCTGGAATCGAAAATGTGACAACGTGCACAATTATACACAATTCACCATAAGTTAGACATAATGATAAAGTGACATATATCCATAGAATCCAAACATGTAACTAACTGAGTATCCATCAATATAATTATGGTCCAAAACAACATCATATCAATTAGTATCCATGACATCATAAGATAATGTGACAACATAGTAATCAAGCTAAATTGGCGCTATACGCCCAAATCTCCATACATGTCTAATAAGATCAAATATCCTAATGTAATGTCCAAAATATATCAAATCCTTGCCAAAACATGTCTATGAGAAAAAGGAACAACAAATAAATGAGGCTATAAAAATGTGGGCACTACATCCCCCTCTACTAAAATTAGACTTCCTCCTGGAAGTCACTGGAAGAGATAGGGATATCTAGCCCTCAATGGTGTAGCATCCTCCCAGGTAGCTACTTTGTCTCATCATATATGTCCCACTACACTCTAACCTGGTCCAAGTCTCACCCCAAAGGGCCAACCTCCGGTGCTCCAGTATGCATACGGGCTCCAGTCTCCATTGCCCTCCGTCCTCTACCTGTAATGCCGACCAATCCAAAACATGAGAAACATCATGGTACATATCTACGTAGTACAGAAACATGAAATACATCATGGGCCCATGCAAGGCATGGTGGCAAAGCTAGGCGATAGGCAACTGGACCGATGACCTCTAAAATATCAAAAGGCCCCACAAAATGAGGCAATAGCTTAGAACCCTTTCCATAGTGGATTGGGATCTTATGAGGATGAACTCTCAAGAAGACTTTGTCACCCACTGAAGTGACAATCAATCCTCTTGTGTCTCATATACGCCTTTTGGCGTGCTCTAGCCTACTCAAGATGTTGTCTAATCAGAACAACTTGTTGCTCTAAATCCTGAAGGTAAGCTAGTCCCAGAATAATCATGTCATCTAGTCTGTCCCAACTCAAAGGTGTCTGCAAGGTCATCCATATAAATCCTGGTAGGGAGCCATACCAATGGAACTGTGATAGTTGTTGTTGTAATAAAAACTCAACTAAATGAAATAATCTTCCCACTTCTTCTGCTTTGGTCCATCACATACATCCTCAACATGTCCTCCAACACTGATTAACTCTCTCTGTCTGTCCATCTATCTCTGGATGATATGCTGAGCTGAAATTAATCTGAGTACCCAGAGCGGCTGAAAGGAAGTCCAAAAAACTTGAAGTGTAAATGGTATCCCTATCATTGATGATGGTCTTTGGAATCCCATGCAACCTAACAATGTCCTCCATAAATACTTTGGCGATGGCCTATGCATTATAGGTGACCTTGGTTGGCGAGAAATGTGCAACCTTGGTCAACTTATCCATGGTGACCATAATGGCATCATGATGATAAGAAGACATAGGGAGTCCTAACTATGAAATCCATGGAGATCACATCCCATTTCCACTCTAGGAATATCATGAGGATGTAAGAGTCCTGCGGGATGAGAATGCTCTGCCTTGACCCTCTGACACTCAAGGCAACGTGCAACAAAATCTGCTATGTCCCATCGAAGACTAGGCCAATAATATAACTCCCTCAGATCAGCGTGCATTTTCTTTACTCCTGGGTGTGCTGCATATGGAGCTCGATGAGCCTCTGTGAGGATGAAGCTACGTAGATCACCTGACTTAGGCACATAGATGCGCCTATGGAACCAAAGTAAACCATCTGTCTCTAAAATACACCCTAATATCTACCCTCTAATGAACCTGTGACTCCAACATCATCTAGCACCCTCATAAAACCTGTCCTCTGGAAGATGCTCAAGAATCCTGCCTCTCAAATCTGACTGTAGTGTCAATGAAGCAAGCACATGTCATCGTCTACTAAGTGCATCTGCAACAACATTTTCCTTTCCTTTGATATATTGTACCTCCATGTCATACTCACATAGGAACTCCATCCAACACCGTTGATGAGCGTTGAGGTTTGGTTGTGAGAAGATATGCTGCAAGCTATGATGATCTGTCCTCAAAATGAAAGGTCTACCCAAAAGGAAATGTCACCAATGCACAAGTGCATGAACAACTATTGCTGAAGCTCTAAGTCATGAGTAGGGTAATTAAGCTCGTAATATTTGAGCTTATGAGACTCAAAGGTAATAACTCGATGCTCCTGCATAAGAACTCCCAAACCCTCTAGTGATGCATCAGTACAAACAACAAAATCCTCTGTCGAGGTCTAGAACTACTAAGATGGGCACCGTGGTTAACCTTTCCTTAAGCAACTGAAAGGCCTGCTCACACTTTTCTGACCAATCAAACTTCTTCCCTTTTCTCTGAAGAGAAGTAATAGGGTGAAAATCTGAAAAGTCTTGGACAAACTGCGGTAGTAACCTGCTAAGCCCATAAAACTCCTCACCTCAGTGACTGATGTGGGTGTTGGCCAATCCATGATAGCTTGTATCTTAGAGGGATCTACTAAAATACCCTCTCCTGATAAGATGTGACCCAAGTATTGAATCTCTATTCTAAAGAAGCTACATTTTCCAAGTTCCCATATAACTTCTGCTCTCTCAAAACCTGTAGTACTTACTCAAATGCTCCTCGTGTTCCTCCTCGGAATGAGAATATATCAATATATCATCAAGGAACACTAAGACAAAGTGATCCAGAAAGGTCCTAAATACTCCATTCATGAGGCTCATGAAGACAAGCTGGGGCATTAGTCAAACCAAATGGAATAACTGTGAACTCATAATGCCCATAACATGTGTGAAAAGTTGTCTTATGAATGTCTACATCTGATATGCACAACTGATGATACCACTAACTTGAGATCAATTTTGGAGAACACTCTCACTCCCCACATCTGATCAAACAAGTCATCAATCCTAGGGAGTGGATAACGGTTCTTTATTGTGACTTTGTTGAGCTATCTGTCTGAAGTCTACACAAAGTCTGAGAGAACCATCCTTCTTTTCACAAATATGATTGGCGCTCCCCGAGAGGAGATACACTAGGGCAAATGAGACCCTTCTCCAACAACTCCTCTAACTGAATCTTGAGCTCATGAAGCTCTGGAGTCATCATCTGATAGGGTGCCCTAGAAACTGGTGTGGATCCTGGCACTAAATCAATGGTGAAATCCACCTCTCTGTGGGGTGGTAACCCTAGAAGCTCACCTGGAAACACATCTGCATACTCCCTCAAAATACATGATCATCTAAGGGTGAATGCTCTGGGTGCTCTCTGATCGATCACTGATGGTGATAGTAAACAACTGACAACCTTTGTGCATGCTTTGCTTAAGTTGCTTAGCCGAGATCATATGCAAAGAGATAGGCCTCTGCATCCCTAATATCACAACTGCACTCCCAAGATCATCCTAACACTCAATGACCTTATTTCTGCAATCTACCTTAGCTCGATGAGCCTCGAGCCAATCCATACCCAACACTACCTGATAGGATCCTAGAGGAATAACTCGGAGGTCAAGTGTAGTGGAGAAGACTCCTAAATCAAGTACGTAACTCTCCACATATGAGTCCACGGTGAGTTTGGCCCCAGAGGCCAACTCAACCTACCAACTATCTGGTTGCCTAGCCACCACTAGCCCACACTGGTCCACTATAGAAGGAGATACAAAAGAATCTGAAGCACTTGAATCAAAAAGTACTGAGACAAAAATACCCCTGATAGTACCTATCATCTCAATGACTGTGGCCTGATGCTCGGCCTGGCGGTTGTCAACCGCTTGCATATACATGATGGGCATCCCACGTCACCCACCATCTGCTTGGATCTAGAGGCTCTCTATGTATCCATGGTATTGGGTTTGTGCGGGCACATATGCACATAGTGATCAGGAGACCCACAAATAAAACATCCTCCTGTACCCCTCTGAGATGGGGTCCCTCATGTACTCTGGTGCATTGATCTTGCCGGTCCAACCCTAGCAGACTATGCGTGTGCGAGCTGGCTGTACCTCTGCTGAGTACCATGTCTCCGATCCCTAGCTCCACCAAAACCTCCTCTAGTGCCACCTCTCTTGAAAGCTCTGAGTCTATCTAGCCCTCTGCTCTTGGTGGTGGCCATGATGTTGTGTCTGCTTTGTTGTGGGTGCGGTGGAGCCCTCGTGGCTACTGGCGGAGGCCAGAATCCTCCTCTAGGGGTGGTGTTGTACCCCATGACCTCTGACTCTGAAAGGCCTATATCCTATCCTGAAACTTGCTCTTGTTTCTATCTCGGTGCTCCTGTGCCTTGGTCCTGTTCTCCTCAGCTAAGTAGGCCTTCTCAACGGCCTTCTCAAGCATGGGAGGAGATAACATCCTAACTTGCTCTGCTATATATCTGCATTAAGGCCCCTAATAAACCTATTAACCTATAATTTCTCATCTTGCAGGTAATCCACATACTGCAGAAGATCCAGGAACCTACTCTCATATTGTGCTACTGTGTCAGATCCCTGTCGTAAGTCATGAAACTCATCGATCCTCTTCTGCATGAAATGCTCTGACATATAGCAGGCCCTGAATCACTCCTCGAACAACTCCCAGGTCACTTTGTCTCTCGAGTCAAATGGAGCTTCCGCTCCTCATTCCTCCACCAAATGCCTATTGCGTCTCTCGGAGGAGGTGTATGGCGAACCTTGCCTTGACATTGCTCTCGTAAGAGTGCAAGCCAAAGCAACTATCCAAGCTAAGGAGCCATGACTCACCCCAAAGCCATCTGTAGAGCCGGTGTAAGTAGGCGGCTGCAAGTGAAGAAGATCTCTAATCACACTTCACTGTATCTTGATCCTGGCGATGCGGTCCAACAGGTGAGTGGGGTCACCTATCCCCAAATGGTCCCTCAAGACTGTGTGGCTACTGATGGTAGTACGAGGCTACCCTCTCGTGATGAACATAAAGGGCTACGTGACCTCTCCCACCTCGGGGTATCATGCTCTGCGGCTCTGAGTGCGCGTCCTCCTCACCTATCGGCTCCTCATCTCCTAATGGAATCTCCTCCTCTCTCGCCTCCTGTGGTGGTGGAAGATGTTGCTGCACAATGCCGATCAACTGCTGAAGAGCCTCTAAGATCTGAGGCCCTAACTCGGGTGCCAGTGGTTCAGGCGTAGGTGAACTACATCCCAAACCCCTAACCAAGTGTCGTCTCATGGGTGTCATCCTGTGCATAGGAGGTGAGCAAAGCGGTTATTAACTTATAATTAAATGGTTGCGAAAAATTTTAACCAATTATTTTTATTTATTTATTTACTTTAATGTTATTAAAAATATATTAACTAGTTAATTAATTACCCAGAGTGTCCACGTGTGCGAACCTCACTCTAATACTAATGTAATGTAATGCCCCACCTCGGGACACCGAAAAAAACACACCAAAAATCACTAAAAATTTTGGGTAAATTTTTTTTTTTTTCAAAGTGAACTAAAATAATACTACTTGTTTTTAACTTAACCGTTATTTTAATTAATAATTAATTTTTATTAATTTATTTATATATATTTGTTTTGTTTTGTTTTGTTTTTTGTTTTAAGTTAAATCTTAGCTCAAAACAAATTAATTTTATTTATTTATATTAAGTTTTACTAGGTCACATCACTAATTACTACACACCTTTTTTAATTTAATTAGTTTTCCCCTTTTATTTATTTAAGTTTTCCACACCCACCCAAAAGTTATTTTATTTTCATTCCCATAAAAATGATCATGACTTAAAAAGTGTAGGGTTGAAGGAGAACCCTAGGATAAATCAAATCTTGACCCTGATTTTAAATTTGCCCTAAAGTTCCCTAATGCATCTTTATCTTTTTCTTTCTTTTCCCTTATCATTTTTTTTATTTTTTTTTTCTTCTAACACATGTAGGTTAGGAGGAGGAGGAGCTTATGGAAACCCTTTGGTGAAGTATCCCCATATTGTATTTGTTTAAGAAACCATTTATGAATCCATAAATATTTTGTTGATGTGTATGTTTTCCTTTAAGGTCCTATGTGGCCGCATTTTTTTTTTGTTTAGGAGTATGTGGGAGGGTGTTTTTTTTTCAAGGGTGGAAGGGAGGAGGTGGTGTGTGAGGAGCGAGTGGCGGTGTGGAGAATGTTGGCAGGTGGGGAGAAGGGGTATGGGGGCGCATGAAGGGTGGAGGCGGCAGGGGGAGCCGGTGGGGAGAGGGAGGTGGGGGGACAGGTTTGCACACGGGTGGGAGGAGGCAGGGGACAATGGCGTGAGGGAGGGGGAGGGAGGGGTGACGGTGAGGGGGGGCGGGAAGTGGTGGGGTAGTGGGGGTGGCGCGGTGGGGGTGGTGTGGCACGAGGTGGGGTGCGGTGGAGGCATGCGTGGAGTTGGGGAGGGCTTCGGCCCTCCCATTCATTTTTTTTTTTTTTTTTTAAAAAAAAAAATTACTTCCTTTTTTAAATTTTTTTATTTTATTAAATTTATATTATAATATATAAATTATATATATATATATAATATATATATATATATTTCATAAAACTAAATATCACTATATCATTTGTAAATTAAAATATAGTTTTGTAATATATAATATATATATATATATATATAATATATACATATTTATTTTTATATATTTTTTTTTATATATTATTATATCAATACATAAAAAAAAAAGAATGGGCTTTCTCAAACATATAGATCAACTAGTATATAAATAATTTGTTTCCATATCCATTTTAGCTATATGAGTATATAAGAAGGATTTTAACAATACAATCTTTCCTTTGAAAAGAAATAATCATTTCTAGAATCATATATGAGATAGAAATACATTTAAATCTATTTTCAATTAATATCTTAATTTATGATAATTTACAAAGGGATATACATTTCAAAATAATAATATTTCCTTCCAATACTAATATCAAACTCCATATAACAACTAAATTTCCTTTCAAATACAACAACAATTCTTATGTTTTCAAAATCCTAATATGGAGGGGTTTCAATAATGAAGTATCACACTTTCTTTTAGAGCTCTCAACATTACGATAACATTCCTATTGTGAAAGACATGCTTATAAAATAACTAGTTTTCTTTCTTTTCAAAGAGAGACTCCAACAATCCTCACAATCTCTTTATCAAGGAAGAACAATTTACAAGGATTACTTACACTTCCACAATAAGAATGCTAGTTTACTTCATATTACATATCAAGCTATAGTGTCATTTCAAATATGAAGACAACAACCTCTCAATACACAAGATTCTTTCTTAAAGAGATGATCAAATACACAACAAAGCCACTATCATGTAAAAACAACACCAATGAAGATTCAACTCAATAAGGAGTGAGTAAACAAAACTAATACAACACTAGTTATTCAAATACCATCCATATCCCAACATAGGGATATTACAAAGAATAATGTCTCTTGACATAGCCATATTTACATGATATCAAGTAGTTGAACACTCCCAAAATTTGGGAAGAAAATGTCATAAACACCAAAGATAAGTTCCAACCATCTTCAAGCTTTAGGCTCCAAGTCTTGTTCTTCACATAGCCATCAACACAAGGAGAAAGTGCTTGTTTAACCACCCAACCTTTAGGCATCATTACATGCCTTTCCAAGGTTGGAATGCATGCTAGCCTCCCCCAAGCCCATGGGAAAGAGGACTACTATCCACAACTTTGCACAAGAGTAAGGGAGAACAACCAACATTACATTCACATAAAGATAAGACAAATATTAAAACAAAACACCAATTTTGCAAAGAAAAGGAGAAACCATGTTCTACCTCTAAAATGGGGAAGAGAAGAAAGGAGTTCTCCAAATGCCAAAAGTGGTAACCAACATTGGTTGCACAAAAAACCAAGATCTCCACACCCTCCTTATTCCTCCAAAGTCATTCAAACCCTCCTTATTTCTCCATCCTTTCACCAAATCCTTCTTGGAAGGATTTTCAAACCCCAAAGGGTTTCCTCACCAAGAATGGGGAAGGAGGTTCAAGCCATATGAACCACCTTCCCCACCTCAAACCATTTGAGGGGAGTAACTAAAATCCTACAAGGCTTGCCCATCAAGCCATGAGGATTGAGAGGGAAAAATCCCTCTCTCTTCCCCCACAAACTCCAAAACTCCATCATGCCATATGATGGATGGAGCAAAATAAAGTAAAACAACAATTAAAATCAACATGCAACAACACACATTTTAAATAACCAAGACTAATATCTAACATGATATAAAACACACAAATGAGCTCAAGGAGCCTACCTCCAAAAGCTCTCCAACTTCTAACTTTTCCACTTCTTGACCCAAGCAAGCTCTAGCTCCAAAATCCACAAGCCTCCAAGCAAAAGCTCCAAAAAAAAGTTCTCTTCTTTCCCCATGAGGGAGAATTTGAAGAGGAGCCAACAAAAATCCTCACAAATGAGGGGGTGACATGTGTCACCCCTCTCTTCCCTCAAGGTCAAAGATTCTCAAAATAAAAGGGAGAAAGGATAAAATATCTTTTAACCCTCTTCTCCCAAATTACTCAAAATGAACAACAAAACAAACTTGTGCAACTTTTAACAAAGCACACTTACCCATCCACCTTACATGGATGTGACCAAAGGAAGGAAAATGGGAGGGAAACTCCCTCTAAGCCTTGGAAATAAGCCCCCTACCTATTAGGTAGGGTCCAAGGGCCCATTTTCATGCTAAGTGAACTCCCAAACTAAAAAGGGGTCACTAAAAATGCCTAAAATAGCCCAATTTCGGGTTTGGCACATTTGGGCACAAGGGTAGAGGATGTGGGGCCCACCCAAGGGTTCACATGTGACCCTAATCCCTTTTAATTAAATACATCATTATACAAACTCAAAACTTAATGTAAGTGGGGCCATTAAGTCCCCAAAACAAGTTTACAACACAAACTAAACACCCTAAGCAAGATTAATATTACAAGACATATTACATTACAAATGAGGGTCACTCATGGTGCCCAAAACAATAAACTCTAATACTAAGGCCTCATACAATAAACACGGTTAGGACTTAGCCTCATGGGCTGCTTGTGCAAAATTGTGTAGCTGGCCTGAATCCCACGTTCTCCTGTGACCTGTCACCTGCACACTCATTGCACACATTAAATGCACCTGTCCGATAAAATGTGAATCAACTACTAAATAAGATATCAATGAATTCTAAACTAGCATATCATCTTTCTGGAATCGAAAATGCGACAACGTGCACAATTATACACAATTCACCATAAGTTAGACATAATGATAAAGTGACATATATCCATAGAATCCAAACATGCAACTAACTGAGTATCCATCAATATAATTATGGTCCAAAACAACATCATATCAATTAGTATCCATGACATCATAAGATAATGACAACATAGTAATCAAGCTAAATTGGCGCTATACGCCTAAATCTCCATACATGTCTAATAAGATCAAATCTCCTAATGTAATGTCCAAGCTTTACCGAGTTAAGGAGGTGGTCGTTTTCCATGGATGATGATATGTTATAGCAGAGATGATGGAGCACCACACAATATTTGAGTGGGGATTATACATACCCAAAATTGAGGGTGTTGATGAACAACGTTACATGTACCCCAATGATGATGATGGTCTCCTCGCATATGTTGTTTTGAAAAATCTTCCAAGTATGCGATAACATCCCGCATGCCCCGTTTAGCCCCTGACTTTTCCTCTCTCTCTTTTCCTTTGCCTTTCGGTCTTGTAGGGCCAGGCGTCGGTCCTCATGAACGCCGTCCGGGTAGGGTGGCGGTCATGTTTTTCCACCCTATTTAGGCGGTAGTCCTTTTTCTTTCTTTTATCGCGAATCACATAAAAATCAATGTTTACCAGCTTTTTTCACCGCCTTTGCTTGTATTTATGATTCTGGTTCCCTGGAATAGTGTTTTGGCATTGTTTATGGTTTAAGAGATCAAATTAGTTTTCACCTTTGGGTAAATGGGATTCTATAAATAGCTAGCTTGTGCTCAAGCAAATGGCCCCTCAAATTTTCCTCTCAATTTCTCATTTCAATAGCTTAGCCTTTCAATTTTTCTTAGGATTCATAGTTTCATTTGTTGTATGCATGGTTAGTGTTGTTTAGCTGTTAGGAAGCCACATAATCTTCTTGTGCTAGTGTAGTTACTATTTCATGCAATTCATTGGAATAGGATAGTTTGATTTTTAGTAGGAAGCCATTAAAGTTGCAGGTCTTGTTCATCAAGCAGGATAGTTTCAGGTTCTAGACGTTTTATGTTGTATGACTCGCAATAAATCCCACTAGGAATTACATAAGCCAAGCTCTGTTCTCTTGCGCTATCCCTCTCCTACTCGCATTATATTCAGTCTGCATCCTAAGATGTTGTTATTTCGATACCTAATTCTGTTAATGCTAACATCACACACTTTTATGGATTCACGTGAGCACGAAAGAATGAGGAGATATAACTGAGGGGACAAATCCACACACAACCAGGATTCAACACTATTATGTAAAATCCAGGTTCAAGCTTTCAAAGTTCTAGTTAAAACATATCAAATAGAGTAGTCAATCATTTCATTTCAGTTAATCTCACTTTCAATATTGCCAGGGAAGCTATTATTGATTGATAGTTTTGAGAAACTATGAATCACTCCTCACTTCGAGGTAGGATCAAGAGTCTTTCAAATAGATTAGATCAGTTATCTAGTTATTTAGAATAGATTTACAACTGCACATGCAATTAGCTATACTCAACTGCTTTGTTTGTTTTAATTTTGCTATTAGTTTAGTTGTTAATTTCTAGATATTTTAAATAATTTCTCTTTCAATTTTGTTCAATAGTTCATCAAAAATACAAAAATAGAGAAGTTATATATGTCGTAGATATACTTTACATAGTTAATTCTACTCTGCTTTCTGAATTAGATTTACATTGTTTCTTTTGCATGACAATCACGGGACCTAGAGAGCCCGTGAGAATACATATTTGAGCCAATCATGCCTCAACCCAATCTTGTTACGGCAATAGCTGATATAGATCATAATCTTAGAATCCAAGTCTTCGAACAACAACATACTTATAAGAAATTAGCTTTCGCAACTAAGAGGGTTAAACATAGAAGACGACCAAGCACACACATTCATGTCAAACCAGCCAAACTACATATTACCCTAGATAAAAATTCACATGACTATAGAAGGGCTTGAAAGAGAGCAAACATTCAGTTGTGACCCTTTGGTCCCACAGCTAGATGTAGGAGATATTCTCACTAATATAAACACTAGCTTAAGAATTCAGGCTGCGAGCGCTGTAAGGTACTCTGAGAAGATTGCACAACTTGTATTTCTAAACATACAGGCCGAAAAGGCATATGACTACTGATACTAGGGATTAGGGATTGATTTCACACATGACCATAGGAGGTCCATGACAACCACGAATCTACGGTTGTGATCCACAGGTCCCACAACCCAACTAATCCACAGGTCAATCAGACATAGATGTTGGTTTACGCACATTGGTATTTAGATCCACTCCACTTCCACTAATCATTATCACATAGTTATCCTTGTTGGATATAGTAGCTAATGAAGATAAGGATTTCTGGACTAGACCAAAGAATCACCCGTAGAGTCCACTATATCCATCATCCATCCTATGACCCTATCTAGAGATATACAAAACAATCCCAGGTCATTTTCCCCGTATCCCACAACCTATAGACCGGATTATGCTAGAGCTCGATATTGATTGGAGCCTTTGAGCAATCATCCTCACCGACCGATCTATCATGCCAGTTCAGGTTAGGAGGGCCTTCTTTGCCTTAGATTCATAGATTCCATTAGTGTGTGTCGAAGACATAAGATTGCCTAACTAGCTTGTCTGCATCCCACGCATAGTCCATCCCCATCGGCTATCTCGGCATGACCTCGGGAGGTCGGGTGCGAGGAAGAGTTACTTATAGATTCCCATGCTTGCTTGTCACTTTTCCATCATACAAAATTGGTGAACCCGATGTGAAAGGAATAGTTGTTTCACTCTCGCCTTTCCCCTTTTAGTGTTTCGTTTTCTTCCATCCACCTTCGCTCTTTCCCATTATTCTACGGGTATTCATATACCCCCGAATATGTCGGGATTCGACATATGGTAGACCTCTCCTAGGTCTTGAAGCATATTACGATCAACTGAATAGACAACCATCACCCTCGCTCTCAGCATGGGGTGACAATTATTCAACTAACCAATTGTCAACACAAACTCCACTCCCAAGGACTAGATATAGTTCTTCTTTCCAAATAGAGGAGTTGGATCAGCTCACTCAAATGCAACACCCAGAGCCTTCAGGCTCGAGACGCCATGATGTTTACAGGAGAATCTGGTTCGTCTCCTCAGGTATTGCTTAGACTGCAAATTAGTAGACAATCGGATCCGTATCCATTTTTAGATAATGAACATTCAGTGCGTTATGCTAGGAATGAACAACACTCTCGGAGTATGTACCTACCTATAGGAAGTTTACAAACACAACCCGAGGTCTCGTTTCAAGAAAACACCTCCATGCCGCTACCTATAGGAAATACCCTCGGGAAACATGGCAAGGAAACGATCAATTCATAGTGGGGTACCACATGCCTATACAACCTCAGGATATATGACAAACACCACTAAGGCAAAATACTATAACTTCACCAGATGAAGTCATCTCAACTTTAGTAGAAAAGGTTAGAGGGTTAGAGCTTGCTCAAGCAAGTCAAAATTCTCAATTCATGCAGAAGGAAATTCCAATCCTCCACGTCATCCTAGCCAAGTAGACCTCCTCACAGGAATAGGCACGTTGGGCATGCCTCCTCAGTATTCACAACAAATGCCAACTAGAACCACCATTACTAACACTTTGTTCCAGTGGCGAATATGTTACCTCCCGGTCTAGTACAAAATAATCCATTCCTAGGCAATACTCCTTCATACATAAACATGTATTCCAAATCACCACAGGGAGATGTGTTCTCCTCTCCTGGCATGTTTGCTCAACCATAGGGATTTCCTTATACCCCTGCAAATGCATATGCTATGCCATATCAACAACCCATTCCACCTCCACCCCCTCAGCAGGCACCATCGATGATCAAAACCTACGCGATAGGGACTTATTCAGAATATTTGAAAGAACCCTTAGACTTCACTATACGAAGCATCATGCTTCCAAGACCTCTTCCCGATTTTCCCAAATACAAAGGGGAAGGAGACCCGAATGCACATATCAAGGCCTATGCCACAGCTATTTGAGAACTGCTCCCTTGGGATGGGGTTGTTGCTAAAATATTTCCCAAAACATTAGAGGGCATTTCCCTCGATTGGTATTACAGAATACCTGAAGCTTCCATACATTCGTTTAAACAACTCATTTCAGAGTTCATCAAGGTGTTTGACATGAAAAAACTGTTGAGAACAAGAATCAGGGAGTTCTTGCACATTAAACAAGAACACAATGAATCTGTTGCTCACTTTATCCAAAGATGGCATACAGTCCTTTATTCTTCGGCAAGTGCTCCAAATATGGACCAAATGGAACTATGCGATTTATTCCTTCATTCTCTCAGCAGAGAGGTAAAGGAAGAAGTCCAAAAGTTCCCACTAAGGACTTATGATGAAGTACTTGAGAGCACCCTCCGAATAGATCAAGTGGCAATAGATAGTGGTCGCAAGACGTATGGAACAAATGGGAGGCTAATCACCCCCAGCCAAAATACTATGACTTATCCTATTACCACAAACATCAATCAATGACCTAAGATCCTTAACAAAAATTGTGGCGTAACCACAGATGGAGTAACCGACCAAACAAAAAAACAAATGTTATAAATGCTCCACCGCAGATTAACAATCAACGAAACAACAACTTTACCCCGACAATCAATATAGTGGATTTTAATCATCCACAACAAAACAACAAAGGCAGACCCAGACACACGGTCCAAGTCAAAATTCAACTAGATATCAGAACCAAAACCAAAACCAAAGACAACAAACACAAAATCCTAATGGTCAACGGTTTAATCAGAGTTTTGGACCACAATATGTGTCAAACCAACAACCTAGGAATTACAATCCTAACTCGTATTGTGGTTTCCACAAAATTTGAGGCCACGACACTAGGACTTGCCATGATTACAATAAGTTCATGCAACGCTTGCTAGAGGAACAAAGACAACTTTTCATAGATATGTTCTGGCAGATCCTACATCACCAGCACCAAATACTTTTACAGGGGCAGTTTCCCCTCAAAATGCACCCCTAAAGATCTTCAACGATCCGCTCCCAAATCATGATAACAACAAATTAAATCCAAATGGGACGAATAAGAGCGTAATGGCAGGAAACAATGATCATGAAGCCTCGACTTCACTAAACCCACCAGTTGCACCACAATTAGGGAGTCAGCCACGACCCAAGATAGTCGGTTTAGTGGAGTTAGACACCGAACTACATGTAGAAGCTGTAACAAGGACACGAGAGTATTCCTCTCAGCCAAATCCAAGTTACCCACTAGAGGCAGATAACATCCAACAAATATTAGTAAAACCTGTAGGCGCCTATGATTTAATTAATGACCTAACAAAGACCTTCTCTCATATCTCCTTTTTGGATTTATTGAAGAACTCTCCTGCCCACAGGGCTGCTCTCTTAGAAGCATTAGGTTTAGGTCATTTAATTAACATCACTCCACCTCCCGAAACATAGGTAAACCATATAGACTTTGATATCCACCCTTTGGGGCAGCCGGATAGGGATATCGAGTTTATATTCGAAGTAAAAAAATGCCAACAGATGCTGAGATTGCATGCAGAGGTGATCCAACCTTACATTTGCAAGTGTGGGTTTATAACAATTATGTTAAACATGTAATGGTTGACGATGGGGCAATAGTTAACATAGTCCCCTTCTCTTTCCTTCAAAAGCTAGGGTATGGAGAAACACATTATTCCATGACTCGGAATACGTTAAGAGGCTATGATAGCCTTAAAGCCACGTCAATCGGGACTATAATACTACCACCACCTTAGGACCCAAAATAGTCCTAATCGAGTCTTATATTATAGATCGGGAAACCAACTATAATATGATCCTCGGCTGATCGTGGATACATCGTATGAAGGCAATCCCTTCTACATTATTCCAAGAAGTAAGATTCTTACACTTAGGAAAGGTATTCATAGCCAAAGGTGATCCAAAACCATTCGATATACACCTAGCTGACTTAAAGAGAAGGCCGGGCATTCACTCTGAGTTTGAACTCCCAACAAACCAACTTAATAAACCAACCGACGCAAAACCAGAAGAAAAGTTGGTACCTACAACAGAACTAGAAACTATGAGCCTAGTCAAGAATATCCCAGCCCTCAAGGATGAGGCTAACATTGTCAAACAAGATCATTAGGAACTACTACGAAGATTGTCGAATTACTAGAACAGGATCTACCAATTTTCCTACCATTTGATTCTGTAGGCATGGGATATACCCTAGGTGTTGGTTCTCTCCCAGCAGAGGATCTCTGCATGGTAGAAGTAACCAAAACCGAAGAAGTTGACGTAGCAAATGTCCCAATGTCCATCTTCCCAACTAAATATTGGACTCTCCATTTCGATGGAGCTAGATGTCGTTATGGGGCTGCAGGTGTGATCTTTACTTCACCCGAAGGAAAGATCTTACCATTCGCCTTTAAATTAAACTTTGAATGTACAAACAATGGCGCTGAATACGAAGCCCTCCTCCTTGGCCTCATCCTAGCTAAAAGGCTTGGTGTTAATGACATCAGGGTGTTAGGAGACTCTCAATTAGTAGAAAACCAAGTCTCTGAGGTGTATGAGACCAGAGTTGAACACTTACAGCTCTACAAAATAGCAGTATTAGATTTGAGCAAAGAGTTTGACTTCATATCAATTGAAGCAATCCCGTGAGAACAAAATCTTCTCACATATTCGATAAAGAACCTCACCTCATGTTTCACTCCAAGCAGTGAGTTGGAGGACACCCGTTTCATAGTATCCCTTTGCACTGAACCATTAGTGAAGAAAGCGTCAAACCCACTTTTAACGAACATAGCTGAGAACAAATCTACTAGTGTGGATCACGTTGATAGTGATAGAGCTACTCTTGATTACTTAAACACCTATGCAATGTTACATCTCACCCATCACGTGGTAGATTTGTCCTTAATCCCACATTCATCTTCCTACTTCAGGAATCCCATGATAGAGCTTCCCCCACAAAAAGAACTCGGCATATACACGGTAGAGAATGGAGAAGATCTAGAACTACCTCCAGCTTTGCCTGAGTTTGAAGAAGGTAATGCTTCTTTAATCGAAGAAACGATCGATATTAACATCGGAACGGAGGAAGAACCGAAGATCTTGAAACTAGGATCTTCATTAGCTCCAGAAGAAATAGAAATACATACTCGAATCCTCAAAGAACATTAGAAGGCTTTTGCATTTAATTATAAAGAAATGATGGGAATTGCACCACACATCACGGTACATAACCTCATCACCAAATCAGATGTAAAACCAATTAAACAAAAATCAAGACCAATGAAACCCAAGGTATCTCTCATGGTGAAGGAAGAAGTAATGAAACTTCTCCAAGTAGGATTCATCAAGCCGATTTCTAAAAAGAATGGGAAGATACACATTTGCATAGATTTCGAGACATTAACAAAGTGTGCCCCAAGGACGACTTCCCATTACCATCCATTGACGTCATCATTGACGCAACGGCTGGGTTTGAGCTTTTGTCTCTCATGGATGGATTCTCGGATACAATCAAATCAGAATATCCGAACAAGACCAAGCCAAAACCACATTTATAACTCCTTGGGGAACCTATTGCTACGTTGTTATGCCATTCGGTCTCAAGAATGCTTGCGCTACATACCAGCGGGCAATGACATATATATTTCATGATCTTATTCATAAAATCATGGAATCCTATGTAGATGACTTGTTAGCTAAAGCCAGGAAGCATTGTGATCACCCGAAGTGCTTTGCGTCATTCTTTCACGTTTGATAGAATACGGAGTCACACTAAACCCAGAAAAATGTGTATTTGGTGTGATAGGAGGGAAGCTCCTAGGTTACATTATATCGTCATGAGGGATCAATGTAGACCCAACTAAAATCCGGGTTGTTCTTGAAATGATCCCACCATTGGATGAATATAGAATCAGGTCATTTCTTGGGAAACTCGGTGCAATCTGAAGATTCATCCCAGATTTAAGCTTTGCCATTCATCCAATCAACAATCTACTCAAGAAAGAGTACAGTATCGATTGGACCAAAGACTGCAATGAGGCTTTCAAAGTAGTTAAGCGTTTCTTGTTGTCACCACCTATGCTAATGCCTCCTAAACCAAACCGCCCTTTAATCTTATATTCGTGAGCTACTAATGTCTCACTAGCCTACATGCTGGCTCAAGAAGATGATGACAAACGAGAACGTGTAATCTATTTTATTAGCCGCACATTGCTTGATTATGAAACACGTTATATGTAAGCAAAACAAGAATGCCTTGCCATAGTCTTCACAACTAAACGCTTAAGACATTACATGCTAAATCAAGAAACAAGGGTCATTGTAAAAACAAACCATTTACTGAACTTTCCTCACGCAAGGGTCCTTGTCTAAAAAGGTTGGATGCTTTATAACCTTAATGGGTGAATTTGAATTAACATTTGTAAATCAGAAGTCCGTTAAGGGACAAATCATTGTGGATTGGTTAGCTGATAACCCATTAGATGGAGGCGATCTAGTAGATCTGGACTTTCCCGATGAATGCATATACTACGTCGAAACTAGACCTCCCATCTCTGAATGTCCATGGTATACTGATATTATTAATTATATCATGGGCCATGCATATCCAGAAGGTGCTACACCACAACAAAGAAGGTGGTTACGCATTATCGTGGCTAAATACATTATTATAGAACAAGTGCTCTATCGTAAGGCTTTCAATGGAATGCTTCTAAGGTGTGTTGACACAAGAAGAATCCAAGAAGATTCTCCACGAATCTCACAGTGGAATATGTGGAGGCCACTTCGGTGGTCATGCCACCGCTCACAAAATACATCGGATGGGCTATTTCTAGCCCACTCTAGAGCACGACGTAGTAGAGTTTGTACGCAAGTGTCATAAATGCCAAGAATTTTCCCACGAGATTCACATGCCGCATACAAGCTCTACAACCAATCGCAACTCCATGGCCCTTTTCTACATGGGGCCTAGATTTGATAGGGAAATTATCTCCCTCATCTATAGATGGCCATAACTTCATAATCACGGCCACCGAGTATTTTACCAAATGGGTAGAGGCTATGCCTCTTACCACTGTACCAGGTGCCATGATCGCCAAGTTCATTTTGAACCAGATCATTTGTAGGTACGGTGTCCCACAAATCATTATCTCAGATAATGGCACTTCTTTTAAGAATGATGAGGTTCATGAATTATGTAATAAATTTAAAATAAGCCATCATACAGCCCTCCTGTATTACCCTCAAGCCAACGGACAGGCTGAAGCAACAAACAAGACATTAAAAGCTATTCTCCTTAAAACGGTAAAAGAAAATAAACGAGATTGGCATTTAAAGTTATACCCAGCCTTGTGGGCCCACCGAACCTCAATAAGAACACCCACAGGAGCAACTCCTTTCTCATTGGTATTCGGAGCAGAAGTAGTTCTCCCACTTGAGGTTGAAATACCCAGTCTCTGTATCTCACTACAAGGGATTCTGGATGAAGAAGCTTATAGAGAAGCACATCTCTCTCAACTAGAAAGCCTAGATGAGGCCAGGCTAGATCTTTGAACAACGACATAGAGTCTATGCTGATTGGATGTGCTAGGTAGTATAACAAAAAGGTCTATGAACAAGAAATATATGAAGGAGATCTAGTTCTAAGACTAGACAACCGGATTGATAAAAAGACCGGTGAAGGAAGGAAATTTTGGCCCAAATGGTTGGGCCCATACCAAGTCACAAAAGACTATGGAAATGGTGCATATCTCTTATGTACACTAGAAGGTGAGGAATTTGGTGAAACTGTCAATTCCCTACACCTTAAACAATTCTATGCATAAGCGACCAACACTACTGTATAATTATATCTACATTGCATCTTCATGTAGTTAGGTTCATTTTGTCCACTTGTTTCATACAATTTCATGATCAAGGAACTTATTCTCAAAGCAATTCATTACAAACTTCTGATGGTATTGACATAATCATTCAAATCATACTTCTTCACTTTCATAGTCACATTACCTGCTTTGGAATCATTTCATCCATTTAAGGCTAGATATGACAAAGTCTTAACGGTAACCATACCAAGATTTGCATGCTTGTTCTCACTTCTGGTTTCTTCCTAGGATAGGTGTCTTGCCTATGGTATGTTCTAGAAGCTTCATAGTGTCACATCTATCCCATATGTATATCTCTTTGGAAATAAGAACATACTGACATTTTGCTCAAGTATATAAGTCAAACATAGATCAAACCAAAAAATTTATTTTACACATTTCCTTGCCCTACCAACCTTTGGTGATAAGCTTTCGTCTCTTACTAGTGACATAGGGTTGGGAAAGGATGGGAATGCCCTTACTTGCCTATACCTTGTCCATGGTGATAAGCCCACACTTCTTACTAGTAGCATGGGGCAAGGTGTAGGGGGTCCTCTTGAAAAATAAACGTTGAAGGTCATAAGAAAACAATTCAAATAAACCTTTGAAATCTTGAGTCAAAAACAAATGAATCAGATGTCCAAAATTCCAAGAGAGCTCAAAACCCCAAAAACTAGATTTTGTCTACCATGTGGCCATCTACGGATCTAAGTCTAGATAAACCACAAAGCAAGTAGCATTCTAAACTATGGAGTCACTTGAGTAGAGTAGGTTTGTAGCATCCTAATTTGGTTCTGCCAAATATTTGTCTATCTCTCATCACTATCATTCAACAAATTTCGTAGCTTGTGCCCTTTCTAGCTCTCGGTGATGAGCCCTCGCATCTTACTAGTTGCGTGGAGTTAGGAATGGGGCAAGTTCATCTGCTCATCATACCAGTTTATCATCTCATTTTGTCAAAACAAATATGAAGTACCAAACAATTGCTTATAGAAACTAAAGTTCAAAATCACATTATGTCTACATTATCATATATCAACATCACGAAATACAAAAAGAAAGAAAGCACTTGTATCATTTGTTCTCCACTGCATACATTCTGAAAAGCATATAAAAACAACATTATAGTTTACATGCGGAAATGAATCATAAAAACATAGATACCAAGAGTCTGATCCAAAAAGAATATATATATATATATATATATAATCAACGTTTCCTGTATAATGCCATCATGTGCTAAGCATGGTCAAAATGCTCAAAGAGCCTAGGAAATACAAAATACATCATACTAATGATCTAAGAGATCCATGTAGCCTCTCAACCCCTATAAGATCCCTCTGAAGGTGCACACCCACATCTAGGACTCCGGATACACCGGTGCTCTGAGTACACAGAGGGCTCACAATCCCGAGGAGCAGCTATGGTCTCGCCATGAGAGTGACTCCTCATCAGGCACTCTGCTGTCTGTATCCTGCTAACTCGGTATGGAGGGTAGACACCATCCTGGCCACATGCTAGACAGGGAAAAAATTTCGGTATGCCTATCGGCTGCTGAAATCTCCCCTGCGTCCACGGATAGCTCTGCACGGGTCTTCTCCATGGGGATCATTAGGGTATCAGTGCATACCCGGCGAATCAGGTCTCGCCACTCATCAGCAGTCTCTACAAGAAAAGGAGAAAATGAATTAGAAATAATCAAAAGATAGAAACAAAAGTAAACAAAAGGAGAGATAACAACTAAGGCAATCCTAAACAAACATTAAGGAGAAGGATGATAACTCACTCGGATCTCTAGGCCTCCAAGATGGATCTCTAGGGTCAGCACCTACCACAGATGCCACCGCTGGTGTGCTCCTCCTATGCCTAGGGCCACATAACGTCCTACTACGGACTCATCCTCTCCACCCAAGCCCTGAGAAAGTGGCTCCTCTAAAGCTAGGGTCACCCTCTCTACACTCTACTCCGCCCTCTCCACCTGTAAGATATCCTGAGTGTCATGCCACTCAGGATCGCTGTCCTCCTCTCTACCCGACTCACTAACCTCAACCTTGGTCTCCTCCTCTGCCTCTCCCCCCTGTGAACTCCTCGGACTCAGAGTCTATATCAATGGGGTCGTCGCTGCTATGGGCGGGACCGACAACAATCTAAAGTAAGGGTGCCTGAGGAGCACCGGCTCTCCCTCGAGTGTGTACTACCCTCCTAGCTGCAATGGGGACACCAGGAGTAACAACTGTCCAACCCCGGCCTCTAAGACCTCCTCTAGCCTCCCGGACCGATCAGACCCCGCATCACCGGGGAAGCATACCATGTAAGGAAGGCAAAACTACTCGGGCACTCGACCAAAAGGATATATCTCCACCTCCCCATCCTGTCCATAAGCTACCCTGTGGTGGAGAAAGAAATCAAAGTAAGAGTCTCCTCACCCCATAACCCTACCATGGCCTGATAGGGTGTGGCCTCCATGTCATCAGTGGTCAAGGAGGTGACTGGCTAGTGAGGTGCTCTGAGCACCGACATGTCTATCCATCTGGCTACCCTCATAGCTCGGGATCTGCCACCTCTACACCTCTCCCATAGGGGATGAAACGCTCGTAAACCCAGCTCATAACCAGGGTCGGATGGCTCAATGACTGCCCCTGTAAACAAACCACCCGGTACAGATCATGATAAGTGGTCCCAAGAAAGTTGGCTCCCCAGGCGTAAATCTAGCCATGTCCCTCAATCTGTGCAATGACGGGGGACCAAAATAAAGTAAAGTGTCTCCTCCCTTGTCCCCGATCAATCTCGAGGCAAGGATCCCCATAATGGCCTGGCGAATCAAGGGGATAGGCAGGCTAGGAATAGATCAGACCCTCACCCCCTTCTTCGAACTAGTGGAGATAACTGTGTCTCCCATATATGAGGCCCACTGTGTTATCTGAGCCCGTGACCCTACTGTCTCAAGTGTGAGCCGTCTCCTGATGATCGGGACCCCAAGATGCGGTAGAAATCCTCCAAAGTAATGGTCCACTCACCCCGACCCTGGTAATCGGAAAAGTGTTCCGATCAAAGATCCCAATATGAAAACAAGTCACAAAGTATGTGACTAGAGGTGTGCAACATGCATGACTCGTGATATGCGCAATATACCACCATCCGAAGAGTATCCCGCTCACCCGAGAAAGGGCATCCAATAATTCTGAAATCCAATCACACTCCCTCTCTTGGCTCCATCGGATATATTCCTCCTTCGCTGCATACACGCAAAAACACACAAAACGAAGTAAGTTAGTATTCAAACGACATTAGAAAAATCATGAAAGCGGTAAGAATGCTAAAAATACAAAAATAACTTCAAATAAGTGTTGTTTATGCATTATGTGAAGGACCACCGCCCTGAGCAGGGTGGCGGTTCTATAATCGCCGCCTTAAAGGTGGCGGTCTTGCCAGAACCGCCCGAGCAGGCGGCGGTCGGGTCTCAAATCCCACGTGGGTCATGTGCCCTAAAAATGGCTAAAAATGCAAAATAAAGACCATTTTGACTCAAACAAAGCCTACCCATTAGGCGCCCCCCCTAGGTGACCCTATTAAAACTGACATTTTCAAAAATAATCCCCCATGACAAATATTTCACCATTTTAACATTTTGGGGATAAAAACAGTAAATCAAGAAAAACTAACCTGTGATCTCGCGGTCGGTGTTCCGCTTGTGGAGGCATGATCACAATCTCATCCCGAACATTTTGACTATACTCGCGTCAAAAACCGTCACCGTGGGTCCCAGAGCTCAAAATCAATCAAATCGACACGCGCAAATGAATAGGAAAATGGGCCCACTTTTACATATATAGCATCCTGACTTGTTTTGAATGCCCCTTTTTGATGGTTTGGAGCACCGACGGAGGTAAGTTCTTATCCCCGCACAAATGGTACGTCCTCATTTCATATTATTTTAGTATTTATTTTCCGATCTATTTTGTCTATCTGCACTTGATTCCTCTTTTCATTTTGCAGTAGGCCTGGAATCTCGAGGGAGTCATTTCAACACACGGTCATATCGTATAATTTCTTACTTCCCATTTCAGATCGCCATACTCGAGACACACCATTTTGCCCTCTTCATGGCTAAAATGCTTCTCCAAGGGGGAAATATGTACGTACCAAAATTTTTAGGGTGCTTTGCTACTACCAAAACAACGTTACACGTACCCCAATGATGATACAGGTCTCCTCACAAGGTGTTTGGGATCCGGAAAAGCTCTCCAAGTATGTGTTAACATCTCGCATGCCCCATTTAGCCCTTGCGTGCTTTGATTTTTCCTTCCCTCTCTTTTCCTTTGCCTTTCGGTCTTCAGTGACGAAACTGCCACCTTGCCTGGGCGGCGGTCTCGTGACCGCCATAAAAATCAACGTTTACCATCTTTTTTTCACCGCCTTTGCTTGTATTTATGATTCTGGTTCCCTGGAATAGTGTTTTGGCATTGTTTATGGTTTAAGAGATCAAATTGGTTTTCACCTTTGGGTAAATGGGATTCTATAAATAGTTGGCTTGTGCTCAAGCAAATGGCCCCTCAAATTTGCCTCTCAATTTCTCATTTCAATAGCTTAGCCTTTCAATTTTGCTTAGGATTCATAGTTTCATTTGTTGTATGCATGGTTAGTGTTGTTTAGCTATTAGGAAGCCACATAATCTTCTTGTGCTAGTGTAGTTACTATTTCATGCAATTCATTGGAATAGGATAGTTTGATTTTCAGTAGGAAGCCATTAAAGTTACAGGTCTTGTTCATCAAGTAGGATAGTTTCAGGTTCTGGATGTTTTATGTTGTATGACTCGTAATAAATCCCACTAGGAATTGCATAAGCCAAGCTCTGTTCTCTTGTGCTATCCCTCTCCTACTCGCATTATATTCAGTCTGCATCCTAAGCTGCCATTATTTCGATACCAACTTCTATTGATGCTAACATCACACGCTTTTCTGGATTCACGTGAGCACGAAAGAATGAGGAGATCATACTGAGGGGACAAAGCCACACACAACCAAGATTCACCACTGTTCTATAAAATCCAGGTTCAAGCTTTCAAAGTTCTAGTTAAAACATATCAAATAGAGTAGTCAATCATTTCATTTTAGTTAATCTCACTTTCAATATTGTCGGGGAAGTTGTGGGGATTGATAGTTTCTGAGAAACTATGATTCACTCCTCACTTCTGAGGTAGGATCGAGAGTCTTTCAAATAGATTAGATCAGTTATTTGGTTATTTAGAATAGATTTACAACTGCATAGGCAAGTAGCTATACTCGGCTACTTTGTTTGTTTTAATTTTGTTATTAGTTTAGTTGTTAATTTCTAGATATTTTAAATAATTTCTCTTTCAATTTTATTCAATAGTTCATCAAAAATACAAAAATAGAGAAGTTATATATGCCGTAGATATACTTTACATAGTTAATTTTACTCTGCTATAGTTAGATTTACATTGTTTCTTTTGCATGACAATCACGGGACCTAGAGAGCCCAGAGAATACGTATTCGAGCCAATCGTGCCTCAACCCAATCTTGTTACAGCAATAGCTGATATAGATCAGAATCTTAGAATCCAAGTCTTCCGAACAACAATAAACTTACAAGAAATTAGCTTGCAACTAAGAGGGTTAAACATAGAAGACAACCAAGCACACACATTCTGGTCAAACCAGCCAAACTACATATTACCCTAGATAAAAATCCACATGACTGTAGAAGGGCTTGAAAGAGAGCAAACATTTAGTTGTGACCCTTTGGTCCCACAGCCAGATGTAGGAGACATTCTCACTGATATAGACACTAGCTTAAGAATTCAGGTTGCCAAAACGCCTGTAAGGTACTCTGAGAAGATTGCACAACTTGTAGTTCTAAACATAGAGGCCAAAAAGGCATATGACTACTAGATACTAGGGATTAGGGATTGATTCTGCACATGACCATAGGAGGTCCATGACAACCATGAATCTACGGTTGTGATCCACAGGTCCCACAACCCAACGAATCCATAGGTCAATCAGACATAGATGTTGGTTTACGCACATTGGTATTTAGATCCACTCCACTTCCACCAATCATTATCACACAGTTATCCTTGTTGGATATAACATAGCTAATGAAGCTAAGGATTTTTGACTAGACCAAAGAATCGCCCATAGAGTCCACTATATCCATCATCCATCCTATGACCCTATCTGGAGATATACATGAAACAATCCCAGGTCATTTTCCCCGTATCCCACAACCTATAGATCGGATTACGCCAGAGCTCGATATTGATTGGAGCCTTTGAGCAGTCATCCTCGCTAACCGATCTATCATGCCAGTTCAGGTTAGGAGGGCCTTCTTTGCCTTAGATTCACATATTCCATTAGTGTGTGTCGAAGACATAAGATTGCCTAACTATCTTGTCTACATCCCACGCATAGTCCATCCCCACCGGCTATCTCGGCATGACCTCGGAGGTCGGGTGCGAGGAAGAGTTACTTGTAGATTCTCATGCTTGCTTATCACTTTTCCATCATACATGGATCTACTTTAATGGTACAAACATCTAAAGAGTTGTGGGCCTAAAAGGCCCACAAACATTATGGGATTGATGGTGGATATCTACTATAGTGTTTGGTGTATGAGCATATCTCTATTTCTTTGCCATTGGGATTGTCATGGGGTATTAGTGAGAGACATCCTAGTTTTATGAGATGGAGATAAAACATGGGTCATGTAAATAAGGCCAAGGGGATGGTTATTTTAGAGACATGGTAGTAGGATTACAGTGGGGAAACATGGTGTGGAGGCCGTACTTATATTTCCATGCTTGGCCTAAGTACCCACATGAGTTGATAGGCATACTGCAAGAAACATGGGTTCAAGGTCATAGAGAAAGAGAGGATGAGCTCCTACATTTTGATCATATACGAAAGAAATTTGGACCGATAAAGGGTGTACCAAGAGCCCGTGTAGTATAGATGGGAGGATGGAGATACCAAGACTTTGAGGGTTGTTGTGATGAGGCCCGTGATTATTGGTGAGCAGGAGGGGGCTATGGGTCCCAATGGTAATGGTGAGATTATGCCACTTGATGATGTAGGGGTGAATCCCAAGTATACAACATGGTGGACCCGAGCACTGAGAGATTTTGATAAGACCCAAGTTGTGCGAAAGAGGTGAGGTAGGTCGGTTCTCGGGTGGAGGGAGGAGCACAGGGTTAGGATGTTATTAAGGTTTTTGATGATGATGATGATGATGATAGTGATGAGGAGGAGGGTGATGGTGAGTTGGCAGTGGCTATTACAGTGGAGACGGGTGAGAAGGCCATGATAGAGGGGAGAGAGATTCATCCCGGAGAGAGAGGTATGACCTCTTAGGTGTCGAGAGATACATTTATTGTTGAGAGAGATAGGGTAGTGACTGAGTGAAATACCATAGTGGCTGAGTGAGATGGACTCATGATTCAGGTTGACTCGGGATATTGTAGATCAAAATAGATATCACGAGTAGAGGGATGGATTGAGGAAGGCCTTGGGGATTACTGGATATTTTGTTTCGGAGCAGAGTTAGCGGTGACGAAACATACTAGCCGACAGAGAGCACATGATAGTGATTCGAGTCCACATGCTAGTGGGTATAGGAGAGCACCTACAATACCATGAACAATCTTTATGGCACACTATCGAGACGTTACGGGACGAGTTTTAGTATTATGTTGATTTGATCACTAAGGATTATCCTAATGTGGTTTTATATGTTGATAATTTGGCCACTAAGGTCGTAGGCCCTAGTACTAGTGTAGCGAGTATGGGTCACCCTCCTCGGGAGACCGAGAGAGAAGGGATGAAAACATGGGAGGAGCTGGTGGTGAGATGTTGGAGATTTTGGTGGTGTAGTTGTTCAGGGAGGAGAGGGTAGTATTGCCCCTCCTAGCAAGTTCCTTGGAGTTTATCAGTTTACTAGCTAATGATATCTTTGATATATAGCTCATGGAAGCCCATTTTTGTATGACATTGATATGATGTATGTTGATGGTGATCATGATGTATATGGACTTGATTTATATATATGATGATGATGATGATGTTTATGACCTATGTTGTTTGACTTTCATGTGTTGATGATTTTTAATGTATATGGTGATGTGTGTCTTATAATGTGTTAATGATTTGTAATGATGTTAGGGTATGTGTTTTAATTTAAATGTGATGGATGTATGTGATGATATAAACATGATGTGTTGGTAAAATGTTTTAAAATATTTAAATGATTATGTAGGGCATGATTTAAAATGTGATCTTGGAATGTGATTTTTATCAAAATGTGATTAATAAAATAGGGTAAATGTGGAATTAACACCCCATTATGGATTTGAGACATACGCAATGGGTTTGAAAATTTGAAAGCATTTTCACTTGTAGCCTTAACAAATGTTAAAAAATATTATCAATCGATAGTTACACACACTTAGTAAAATGTAGGATGAAATAAATGTACCTTCCTAGGACATGAAAGGGGTTTCGTATGTGTAGATCAATGTGGGAAAATAGGTTTCTCCTTTTCAATGGGTTCATAGAGAAATGCCCCACTTTACATATTTGATTTTAAAGAAAACTGATCAATGCGAGAAGTTTGCTATAATGGGAAAGTTGATAATGTAGGAAGCTTTCCTAGGATGATTTTGACTTTTTGAAAGGTTGATCAATGTGGAAACCTTTTACATGGGTAGCCATCCTTTTGAGGGTATGGTCTATATTTTTATTTTTTGACTTTGATCTATTGATTTTTATAGACAGTCTTCCTTCAAGGGATCGGCCTATAATTTTTACTAGTAGCTATCCTTCAAGGGATCATTCTACTTTTCACTTTTTTGATAATGACTTCATATTTTGAATAGCTACCCTTCAAGGGATCAATCTATTGATATTTTGATAAAAAGCATCCAATGACTATTACATACATTTTTGAGCTGAGGGAAAGACCCTAATAGACCATTTCAAGGAGGGGTAAGATGTGTATATGACCTACACATACGTGCCCCATGTCATGTTTTTATTTGGTACAAGGTAGGTGGATGTAATGATTAAGGGGTTACTACAGAAGAGGAACTTGTCCATAGTGAAATATGCGATGAATAGATCCGTGGTGTTCACCTTTAAGGTATATTTAGGATAGTGATGGATAACCACATACTTTCAAATCATTACTATGATATGATAGATGGTTTGATGGAGTGATAAGATCTTAGATGTAACTACTATCATGATAATCAATCATTTAATAGTAGAAAGGCCATAAGTGCAAGGCATTCAGAGGTTCCTTTTCAAGTTCACCATCAAGGGAAGCAAGATGATACGCTCCTAACCCATATTTGTGAGTGATGACATATGGACCAATCTAATTAGGGGAAAAATTTCCATGTTTACTCCATTCTAATTGAGTGAAATTTTGATTTTCTTTAAGCACAAGATCACCAATTTTAAAGTCACACTCTTTGACATGTTTTTATAGGCTCATTTGATGTGGTCTTGATAAACTTGATGATGTTCAAGGGCCATTAGATGTTTTTCATCGAATATTTCAAGTTATGCTAGGCGGTCTTGTTATCCATATTTTCCCCCGACAAAATTGATCAGCCATGACCCTACACAAGAAGAAGCCAGAGAATTCACGTTCAAATCCTACAATCAAGCAATAGAGGAACTCTACAATGGAGTGGCAAGGCCTATGAAAGATCAAACAACCTGTGTAAGAAGAAATTCAAGAAACGGATTTGTCGAGTGAACCCATGCTTCAAATCCAACAAATAGATTACAGGTGGGCTCGGAAATGGAATAGCAGGGTTGGGGTAGGAGGCCGAGCAGTGTCAAAAGAACCAGAGGCTCAAAGGAAAAGAAACAATGAAGATTCGAAGTCTTCGGGCTTCGCAAATGGTTTAGAATGGGCCCAAAAATGACTAAGTATGGAGGAGACAGTGGAGGGAGCCAAGTGTCCAAACGACACACCTCCAAAGATTAAATCCAAAGGGGCAGACCCAAATGAGCACCAAGCTTCCACGTGTCCAGAGCCCAAAAATTTTCACCAGCCGTTGAAAATTCTTCGACTTAGTGGAGGGTGCCAAGTGTCTTAATGACACACATTCAAAAGTGGGATCCAGCCGAGACTCAAACTTGCGCCAACCCTCCACATAGAAAATGGTCAACAAAGGTAAAAAAGGAGAGCGGGCCCAAAATGACTAAGTATAGAGTGCAGGCGGAAGGTGCCAAGTGTCAACATGATGCTCCTTCAAAGGTAAAATCCTGAGTGGGTTTTCAAATGAGTGCGGGCCTTCCACGTGTCTTAGAGTCCAAAAAGGGATAGAGTCGAGGGTTGAATAGTCAAGGTAGAGGTAGGCCAGTGGAGGGAGCCAAGTGTCAACATGACGCTATTTCATAGGTAAAATTTGGGGCGGGTTTCCAAACAAGCGCTAGGCCACCACATGTCCAGGGTAAGACTTTTTTCCCTGCCAAGCAAAGAGACTCAAGAAAAATACAAAGAAGCCTAAGGAGCATGCAGAGGCTGCCATGTGGACCCTGTATGGATAAACTCTTTAAAATATTGTCGCTGCGATCCAAATATTCAAATGGCCATATCTTTTGACTGGAGACTCAGATTTTGGCAGGAGAAGACTTTTTGGAAACGTCTCAACACCCTCTACACCATGGAAACATAAAATATCATTCTTAATAGGCTTTAGTGGGTGAAAAATGGGAAAAATCTTCCAGGCCATTAATATAAAGCCTGATTTCTCCAACTACCAGATCTGATTCGATTTGATCTGTTGGGGAACCAGACATGAAAAAGATTTGGGGCAGATTTGAGAAAGGAATTGATTGATAGTGGTTGAGATTTCAAAGTAGGATTCAATGCGTATCTCTAGGTGGTTGAAGTAGGATTCTAATTCTTCCCTCTTCTCTCTCTTATTCTTCCTATATATTGTAATGAAGGGGCATATTCAAAGGGTTGGTCATTGTTTCTCCTCTTCCCCCTCCTCTCTCTTTCTTCCTTAGGGTAGAACATGGAGTCTAAGCCTCCTCCCATGGCTCTATAATGGTGTTTTCTTTCCTCTTTCCCACTGATGATGTATTGTGTAACATTTTGGAGCAATAAAATTTGTTTTGTGATGCATTTTTCCATCCTTGGCTTATTTTGTTGTCTCTTCTTACCTCTCATTGTTTCGGGTATACTGTGCATATTCTAATGTTCGTTGCAGGTCCTAAGAGTTGTGTTTAATGGGTTTTGAAGTGGTGTCTGTGTGAAATCTATCTCTTGACCATGGTGAATTTGTTCCACCCTCTCCTCTACTCACCTCTCTTGACTTCAGGCAGTCGGGTATGTGATTCAACCACTTCCTTTTCTGGTGTATCACCGCTTAGTGTAGGATCTTTCACCCTTTCTCTCTCTCTCTCTCTCTCCCCTTAGAATGATTAGATTAGGATAGAATAGGTTTTTCCTGCACTGGAGTAGCTTATGGCAGGTAGATTAGGAAGCAAGAATCGGCTTTCTCCGAGGTCCATCTCAAGTTTTGTAAGTCCCACAGCTTAAGAGATGGTCCCATGTTGTGCAATCACACCAAATGCCCCACTTCACACCCAGGCCATTCAGGGGTGATGTGATTCCACACTAATAGGTCTTGTCATATTCTTTATCAGGGATAAATTATTTAAGTGATACATGAGGAGATGGGATTTTAATTTCAAGTGGTAGGACAACTTTAGAGTCATAGACTAGTGAGAAGGGGGTAGAACATGTAGGTGTATAGATGCTAGTTTGATAAGCCCATAGAGAAAATGAGATTTGGAGATGACAATTCCTTCCTGTGTCGTCTATTATTTTCATAAGGATTTTATTAAGTGTTTTATTTGAGGCTTCATCCTCTCCATTTTCTTGAGGATAATATGGTGATGAAAATATGAGTTTGATGTTGAAGGTATCACATAGTTTCTTGAGTTCTTTGTTTGTGAAATACTTTCATTATGTCTGTGACAAGTATATGTGGAATTCCAAAATGACATATAATGTATTGATGTATGAAGTTGATGATGGGTCAAGATTTAGTTGAGGTGAAAGGGATAGCTTTAACCCACTTACTAAAGTATTCAGTAGGTGTGATAATTGAATGATGTTGTTGAGATGATTTAGGATTGATAACACCAATGAGGTCTAACCCCCATTGAGAGAAAGGCCATAAGTCTTGAGCGGGTTGTAATGCTTGATTGGGGACATGGATGAGATTTGAGTGAAGTTGAAATTTTACACATTTCTTAACATATGCACAACAGTCCTTGGTGATAGTTGGCTAGTAATACCCTAGATGTATGACATGTTTATTGATAGAATTTCCACTAAAATGACCTCCACAAATACCATCATGAACTTATTCGATTTCTTTGATTGATTCATGTGATTTAAGGCATCTTAATAAGATACTGTCAAAACTATGTTTATAAAGGATACCACCTATGATGACAAAGCGGGTGGCGCATTGAAGGAATGATCTTTTAGCATTTTGTGATAAGTCGGATGGGATTTTAGATTTGGTAAGGTAGTCGTAAATTTGCGAGTACCATAGATCAGTTGTATTGTTGTCAAGAGTGTTGATAGGAGGGAGTTCATTTTGATGTGAGGGGTAATCCAATCATTGAACAATCACAAATACTTTAGTGTTATCTTTTGATTCTTCAATTTCTAAAGGGATTAGGGATCCTAAAGAGGCCATAGTGTCTGCAAACTTATTAGAGGATCATGGGATGGTTTGAATGTTTTAATGATTGAAGGTGCCAAGGAGAAAATCAACGGTGGCTTTGTATTTTTGTAAGATTTCATTTTTACACTGATATTATCCTTTGATTTGATTAATGTCGAGCTGCAAATCTCCATAGATTTCTAAAATATGAGAACCTAGGAGAATTGTTGTTGTAAGGCCCATAATTAAAGCTTTTTATTCTGCCATATTATTAGTGCATTCAAAGTTAGGTTTGAATGATAATGGAAGCGGAATGCCCCAAGGAGGTATGATAATAACACCAGTTCCTCCACCTTCTTGACATTTAGAACCATCAAAGAAGAGGGTCATTTTAACGGGAATAAATTCATATTTGTCAACATTTTTGATGGATTTTTCAGAAAATATTTGTAACGAAGTTGATTTTTGGGGAGAGGAGAGTCAACGAGCTGGTCTCGCAATAGCCTAGCCCTTAATAGATTTTTGTGATATGAACTCAAGGTAAAATTTAGTCATAAGCATAAGCCATTGAGTGATACGGTCACTATGATATGGTTTAGAGTACATGGTTTTAAGTGGATTGAAGCTAGTGACAACATAAGTTTTGTTGGACAAAAATGGGGTCATCAATACCTGGATGTCATATTGCAAAAAAAGATGAAATCTCAACTTGTAGGGATTATTAGCAATACATATTGCAAAAAATAGTGAAATCTAAACTTGTATGGATTATTAGCAATACACGCATTCAAAATTAGAAAAAATATATAAATATGAATCGTAGCATCCGGAATCTAGTTTCTAAAATACTAATTTTTTTTTAAAATAAAAATGGACAAGTTTAGCTATATTAAACACTTAAAATTATATGACTTGGTTTTTTTTTTTTTTAAAAAAACTTATAAGATTGTAGTCCGTTTGCCCGCGATTTGGATGACCAAATCTTGTTATTTTTTTTCATTTGGTGAAAAGTTAGATGTAGTTGTCTATCTTGGGATGGATTTTATTTTGTATTTTTTGAGCAATATTTTTTTTTAATGATTTTTTCCGTGAAAGTGGTCTGAAAATATTTAGAAAATGGAGCGCTTTCCGTTTGCCCACCATAACTATATCAAAAAATATCAAAATAATTATTTTTTTTAAACGTGTATAGAATTTGTCCACGCTTGGGATGGTATAAGTTTTATCACATTTTGATAAGCGAAACAAAAGTTACAGTCTTAAACGTAGACATGAACATTCACGGAAAATATGTCTTAAAAACCTATTGTTAGTAAAAAATTATAAAATGATATTTATCTTATTCTATTCACTTTAAAATCAATATTTCTATGAAGCTAACAGTCTCCCCTACGCGATGGCACCATTTTTGTGAAATGTTTTCAGTTTTTTAGCATGGTTCAAGTCTTTGGAAGAGAAAATTTGAGGTTTTTGACCTTTTACACTTCATAATGACCTTCCATAGCTTTGGTTGGGGAAAAAAAAAGATTTCCCGAGGCTTAGGGTCGGCAGATAGATCCACGATCGATGGTTTATAAAAACGCGATCGTTTTTTAACACAAACCATGGTTTTTTTAAACCGATGATCGCGGTTTATAAAGCACGCTCGTGGTTCATAAATCATATTTACACACATCCCAATGTCTGAATTACCATGTGATTTTTACTCTCTGACCTTACCATATGAATTACTACGAAATTCTATCTTTTTCTACGCACATTTTTCTTATCACCGGAAGCGAAACATCATGGGAGACAAGAAACAAAGTCAAAAAAGGAAGTCATTAAGTAAAAAAACACCAAACAAATTAGAGGCCAACAAAATTCAAAATGTTGAGCGAATGCGGAATCTTCGTGAATCAAGAAGAGGTTCATCTTCAACCCCAACTATTGTAAGCAATGAAGAACCAGGTAATGTTTCTACTGTCAATGTTGAAGTTGAATTAAATACTCGTGATGAAGATGTTTTTACTGTCAATGTTGAAGAAGAATTAAATACTCATGATGTAGCAAATGTTGAAATTGAAGGAGACAATGAAAATGTGAATAAGGAAATTCATGTTGAAACTATAGACAGGAAAAATTTGACAAAAACACCTCCTAGGATTTTACGTAAGAAACCTAATTTTTTTATTGAAATTGATGAAAACATTTTGAAACCAATGTCTGACAAACTTTCTAATGACAAATCGAAGAAAAAAGCCCACTTTGAAATTTGGGATAATCATTTTGAAATTTTAAATGATTCCCAAAGATGTCATTTGTTGGTTAGTTTGATGAAATTGATTAAAATGAGACCTACATTAAACACCTTAGGATTGACAACATCTAATATACGTGGTCAAACCTCTACATTGTTGAAAACCTTCATGATGCATATCACATCTTTGGTGTCGAAGAGACACACTAGGGATAGTAATATTGTGCGTCGTGTACTTTGCTACTAGTGTTGTAAGTGAATCAATAAAAAAATAACGTTTGATTACGCAAAAACAAGTCGAATGTTGCAAGTTAATCGAAAAACTCTAATGAAAGCAATTGAAAGACGTAATATCCTTGATCACTCAATAACGCCAATTTTTGGGCATTTTACTAGAGCACCGCGTAAGGACAAAAATAATTCTAATCTTTATAAGAGAAGTTGTTATTCAATTTTGGCATGATAACACTAGAGTTTCACCTAATACAAGAGATGTTATAAAATGGAGAGTTGGTTCTACTAATCGTGAACCACATCCAAAGCATTTCTTAGATATGACTCAAACTCAATTTTTTCGTAAGTTTGAACAAGAGAATCTAGAAATTAAAATTAGTCAACATTTTTTGAAATGTTGAAACCATTCTATGTGAAAATCAACCACGCTCGCACCACTTGTTGTTGTAGGCAACATGTTGAATTTGCGATGCATTATGCTAAATTTTTACGTATTCGTTCTATTTTCATTATGAAACTATGTTATCAGAATGTGGTGTTCAAGTTCCACCAATATCTTCCAGGGATTTCATTCCTACTATATTTTGTGAAAAAGAAGTTGGACAATTTTTTTATAGTCAGGATTGTTTAGATGGAAGTTGTAGTACATGCGGCGGATTACCTAAATTGGAAAGTTACATCCATGAGAAAATTGAAGGTACAATAGGACATAATTTAGTTGAGTTTGATAAATATAAATCAGTTGCATACCAGTTGAAAGATGGAAAAGAGTCTAAACGGTGTGAGCTAGTTACAGAACAAATGCCTGTTTTCCAATTTTTGAGAAAATTTAAGGATGAAATTGTTTATGAGTATGCTAGGCATACACATAGAGCTCGATGGTTGGATGAATAGTTCAAGATATGCAAGGACACATTTCCTATTGGTACTATTGTTTTAGTGGTCGATTTTGTAGAGAATTACACATTACAACCACAAATGGAGGTTCAATCGCAATATTACAACTCAGTACAAGTTGCCATTTTTGCATATATAGCATTTCTACATTCTCTGATAGTCTGAGAGAATGATCAAAATTTTTTTTAAGAGAGAGTACCACTTTTATATCAGTGATGATCGTACTCATTCTACTTGAATTTGTGCAAGGGTGTTTCAAGTTATTTTATGGAAACTTGTCTGATAGGGACATCCACTTCAAACAACATTATATATGGTCAGATAATTACACGTCTCAGTTTAAGAATGCACGAATGTTTTATTGGATGAGAAGGATGCATCAAGATGGGTGTGCAACATATTTGAGTTTCACTGAGAGTTTGGACATGGAAAAGGAGAGCATGACGGTGCAGGGGCATGTGTGAAAAGAGCTCTTGCAAGAGAAGAGTTGAAGTACAAAGATGGTGCTAAATTAAAAGATGCAAAGAGCATAGTGGAATGGTGTATTGATAACATGGCCCGAGGTTCTCAAGAAAATTCCACATAGTTCACAAGATATTTTTGGTTGATAGAGGAACAACAAATTGCTAACTACGAGGATTGTATGACACTCACTGGGTCCAGTGATATGCACTCATTTTGTAGCTCAAATGCTACTTCGTGGGCCGTATGGACAAGAAAGTTGACATGTTTTTGTGCATCTTGTATCAATTTGTCACTTTTTGAGTGTGATTCACAAGAATGGGTGGATGGATGGATTTGTAGGCCTCTAACTCCACTTCCTAGTTATCAACCTCCACAAGCATTACGACTTGTTTCTGTAGATGAAGTTGCAACATCCAAGGACTTTGATGAAATTTTGATTTTGGTGTGACAAGGTATTTATGGTTATTTATTTAATTTTTGTATTGAGTTATGTCCATTGAAATTTTAATATGTAATTTAAATTTGAGTTGTTCAACCTTTGTTTTTGTAGGACATGTGTTTGCAGTTATTGCGACAGAAGACAATGAAGAAGGAACAAACTATTTCTTATGTCGTTGCATCGAGGAAAGAAAGAAGTTGACTTCTCCTATTATAGATGGCGAAGATATTGAGTATCCTACGGGTCAGTGGTAGTTCTTTGGAACTTGGCTTGACGGTATCCATTAAAAAACTCCTCTGTTTGGGTGTTTGAAGACTTTGAGACACACAGAAAATACTCTTATATTCATCTAGTTCTAGCGACAAATATTCAGCTGTATAGATATCGAGGAAGGCCTAATAACAAGATTCTTTGGAAGGTTCGAGAGTCAAATCATGAAGCAATCTTGTCCACTATTCAGAGTAGATCCGATCCTGATGGTTCATTGGAATGAATTTACAATGCTCATGTCTAGTATATATAATTTCTTTGATATATATAAATTTGTTAGTTAGATAGATTTAAGTTCATATATTTTATTTTAAATTTGTGTATTTTGTATATATCTAGTATGGTTTTGATTTGAAACTTAAATTTCTTTGACTAACACTTTTATGTTCAGGTTAGTGGTGCTAGAAAAGCTTCCACCTTCACGTGGTTGGCACTATTAGTAGATAATTTTAAATTCTCGAAGCTAAGAGAAGCTTTCATTGTTTTACAAGAAAAGAGAAGCAATTAACAACGATTTATGTACCCATGGAGGGGGTTCTTGGCTCAGAGGAGGTAGCCCAGAAGCACCTGGAGCTTAGAGAACCAAAATGACTCCTCCCCAAGTGTTTACAAGACCATACCTATGTGTGCACAATCGGTTTGGTGCCATGACCCACCGTTTGTAAAATATAGCGTTTGACAACCTTACACTTGGCTCAAACTGCACTATTTCACGTGTTTGCAAACAATAGGGCAGCGAGAGCCCGATATGAGAAGGAAAAAAATAAGAGAGGCTATTGTAGAGGGTCCCTACACCGAGGTGTTGGATCTAGATGAGACGTCTCTAGGTGCCATGGAGTCCGAGTAGTCACCCGTCGAAGTTGAACGATATTTTGGTCTCAGGGCTCTTAAGGGACTACGCCCGAAACGAAGTAGCCGGAAGCAACGACCTTGTCACGCACCAAAAAACCCTCCTCTAGTGTTCACCTAGCCACCCAGACATGTGTTGGCATAGTCGGTTTGGTGCCATGACCCACCGTTTGCAAAATATAGCGTTTGACAACCTTACACTGGCTCAAACTGCACTATTTCACGCGTTTGCAAACAATAGGGCAGCGAGAGCACCGATATGAGAAGGAAAAAAACTGAGAGAGGCTATTGTAGAGGGTCCCTACACTTTGAGGTTTGGGATCTAGAAGACATCTCTAGGTGCCACGGAGTCTGAGTAGTCACCCGTCGAAGTTGAACGATATTTTGGTCTCAGGGCTCTTAAGGGACTACGCCGAATGAAGTAGCCGGAAGCAACGACCTTGTCACGCACCAAAAAAATACCTCCTCTAGCATTCACCTAGCCACTTGGACATGTTGGTGTAGTCGGTTTGGTGCCACGACCCACCGTTTGCAAAATATAGCGTTTGACAACCTTACACTGGCTCAAACTACACTATTTTTCACGCGTTTGCAAACAATAGGGCAGCGAGAGCACCGATATGAGAAGGAAAAAACTGAGAGAGGAATTATTGTAGAGGGTCCCTACATGCTGAGGTGTTGATTAGATGAGACATCTCTAGGTGCCACGGAGTCCGAGTAGTCACCCATCGAAGTTGAACGATATTTTGGTCTCAGGGCTCTTAAGGGACTACGCCCGAGCAAGTAGCCGGAAGCAACGACCTTGTCGCACGCACAAAAAACACACCTCCTCTAGTGTTCACCTAGCCACCCAGACATGTTGTTGCATATTTTGGTTTGGTGCCACGACCCACCGTTTGCAAAATATAGCGTTTGACAACCTTACACTGCTCAAACTACACTATTTCGCATTTTGCAAACAATAGGGCGAGCGAGAGCACCATCGAGAAGGAAAAAAATGAGAGAGGATATTGTAGAGGGTCCCTACACCAAGGTTTTGGATTAGATGAGATGTCTCTAGGTGCCACGGAGTCTGAGTAGTCACCGTCGAAGTTGAACGATATTTTGGTCTCAGGGGCTCTTAAGGGACTACGCCCGAGCAAAGTAGCCGGAAGCAATGACCTTGTCGCACCAAAAAACCACCTCCTCTAGCATTCACCTAGCCACCCAGATGTGTTGGCATTGGTTTGGTGCCACGACCCCATTTTGCAAAATATAGCGTTTGTGACCTTACACTTGGCTCAAACTGCACTATTTCACGCGTTTGCAAACAATAGGGCAGAGAGAGCACCATCGATGAGAAGGAAAAGAGAGAGATATTGTAGAGGGTCCCTACACTTGAGGTTTTGATCAGATGAGACATCTCTAGGTGCCACGAGTCTGAGTAGTCACCCGTCGAAGTTGAATGATATTTTGGTCTCAGGGCTCTTAAGGGACTACGCCCGAACAAGTAGCCCGAAGCAACGACCTTGTTTGCACCAAAAAAACCTCCTCTAGTGTTTCCTAGCCACTTAGATGTGTCAACACATCTGGTTTGGTGGCATGACCCACCATTTGCAAAATATAGCATTTGACACCTTACACTGCTCAAACTGCACTATTTCACGTGTTTTGCAAACAATAATAGGGCAGAGCACCGATATGAGAAGGAAAAAAAAAGAGAGAGTTATATTAGTAGAGGTCCCTACAGTTGAGGTGTTTGGGATCTAGATGAGATGTCTCTAGGTGCCACGAGTCAGAGTAGTCACCGTCGAAGTTGAGCGATATTTTGGTCTCGGGGCTCTTAAGGGACTACACCCAAAGAAGTAGCCGAAGCAACGAACTTGTCGCACACCAAAAAAATTCCTCCTCTAGCATTCACCTAGCCACCCAAACATGTTGGCATAGTTGGTTTGGTGCCATGACCCACCGTTTGCAAAATATAGCATTTGACAACCTTACACTTGGCTCAAACTGCACTATTTCACGCGTTTGCAAACAATAGGGCAGCGAGAGCACCGATCTGAGAAGGAAAAAACTGAGAGAGGCTATTGTAGAGGGTCCCTACACTGAGGTGTTTGGATCAGATGAGAGACATCTCTAGGTGCCACGGAGTCCAAGTAGTCACCCATCAAAGTTGAATGATATTTTGGTCTCAGGGCTCTTAAGGGACTACGCCCAAACGAAGTAGCCGGAAGCAACGACCTTGTCATGCACCGAAACACCACCTCCTCTAGCATTCACCTGGCCACCTAGATGTGTCGTGTAGTTTTGGTGACATGACCCACCATTTGCATAATATAGCATTTGAGAACCTTACTTACTGGGCTCAAACTTGCACTATTTCACGTGTTTGCAAACAATAGGGCAGCGAGAGCACCTTGAATCGAGAAGGAAAAAAAGAGAGAGGCTATTGTAGAGGTCCTACATGAGGTGTTGGATTAGATGAGACATCTCTAGGTGCCACGGAGTCCAGTAGTCACCGTCAAGTTGAATGATATTTTGGTCTCGGGGCTCTTAAGGGACTACGCCCGAAAAGTAGCCCGAAGCAACAACCTTGTCGTCACACCAAAAACACCTCCTCTAGCATTCACCTAGCCACCCAGGATGTGTCAATACATAGTCGGTTTGGTGCCACGACATCACTGAGGCATGACTTCTCACTCCTCTCCTCCTCCGTCATTTCCTAGGACTCAAAACATTCAATGTCACTTGTTTACCTTCCATCTCTCTTGTTCTCTTTGGACTTGCCTCTATCCTCTTAGGTGCTTCATCACTATCCTTTCTTTTCTCTCTTGAGCTATGTTGTTGTGGTGATCTCTCTCCATCCTCTGCTGCCCCAGCTATGTGCTTACATGCTCATTATGTTTGCATTGTAATATGGTCATGCTCTTGGCTACCTTGAAACTTTTTACATACTTTTCATCCCTTAATGGGTATCTAATACCCTAATTATCATGCTTTGAAGATTCACAAGAATAAAGCATTCCCTTGTTATTCTAATAGTGGATTAAGTATTTGAATATAGGTCAAGAATACTAAATGGAGTTGAAATTAAATGAGCCATAATTGCTAGTGAAGCAAGAACTAGTGAAAAGTGGTGAGTAAAGGTAAGTCATGTTAAAGGAATGAAATGCATTTATTCATTGTTTCTAATAGTATGGTGAGAATGTGAACATATGAATAAGATTATCAATAAAATGCTAAGGCAAGTAGCTTCAAGTTTGCATATTTGGATGGAATTTTAGAAGGAGAGTGAAGTGGCCAATCAAGTCACTTATGAAGCATGCTAAAAGAAGTGAAGGAAACAAATAAGTGAGAGCCTATGAAGGAATAAGAGGAAAATAGTTTCCATGCACGAGAAACATGAAGAAGAAAAAAATTCTCATAATGGAGAACATAGCACGAAAGAAGAATAATGGAGGAGAAAGGAAGTGCAAAATGAAATGCTTAGAGAATAAATAGGTACTCATTCAATATGAAATGGGAAACAAGAGGAAAGTGGTGAGAAAAGGTCAAATTTCAGTTTGAGGCAAGCATGTAATGGTTGTGATCAATAAATGAAGAAAGTGAAGGAGAGAGTGAATACTTGTTGTACATGAGGAAATACAAAGGCTTGAGGAGATATTTATGACAGGATATTCAAAGCAACAAGAGACAAGTCAAGAGAAAAAAGAGTGAACAATGGCAGAATAAGAAGGAGAAAGAAAGAAGTCTTGAATGTACAAGAAAATAAAAGGAAAGAGAGGATGGTAAGTCCAAGAAGAAAGAGACAAACAATGAAAATGAAAGAGAGAAGTGAATCTACTTTAAACGATAATCAAATTGAATGTTTAACTTCTTAGTTGATTGGCATATAACACCAAATTATAAAGAGATAAGGTGTGTACATCTATTGATTCCCTTAATTTCTCTAAAACAATGTAAATGCTTCCCTTAATTTCTTAACAATTGTACCATGCAATGTTGCACCATAAGTAACGTTATATTCATATAGTTCAAGATGAACTCTACCTCGCTTATTTCTATCAATGTTCACATTAGTTGATATGCAACAGATGAGTGTTAGCTTTAAAAGAAAAAAAAGTAATTACGTATTGCCCTTTTGTAGTTCACCTAGCATGGTTTTGCTTAATGGAATAGGTTTGCTTAACAATTGTACCATGTAGTGCTCGGGACATGGTTTTTAATTTTAAATCAAACATACATATCTAGAACTAATAAATGGTTATGAAAACATACATAGAAGGATATCATACATGCAATGAAATCGAATCAAACATATAGAAGTAATATCGTTATGAAAACCAACACACATGGATATATAAGAATCAAACAAAGTGTGCTCCAGACGCACGTCTAAAAATATGTAAGTTCATAACATGTGTACATCTCGAACTAAGTGTGTCATACATATAGGACCACATGCGGTCATGAAAAGGCTATATATATATAATGGACTATATGAAGAAACATGTTCACTAGGACCAGATGGCCCATATATATATATATATATGTACATCCAGGTGGACTATGAATCTACTCATGAAACATCTTCCCTCTCTTCGCCCTGCTAGAAGTAGCACGTCCACGACCTGGGGATGTAGTGGAGGGAGATGCCACTATGGATTTCATCCATGTGGTCCTAGGCGTCTCTAAGCAGGTCTGCAACCTAACTTACACATTCATAAACAACAAGTTTTTAACACCCAAAATTTTAAAATACATTCAAAATTTAGAAACTTGTACAATTTAGTTAAAATGCATGTGAAATCTTACCGCAATGTCATGATCCCTATCAATTTGTCATTGACGCATCATAGGGACAACAGTAGACTCACGAGGGTAAGCTACATACAAATAATTAATTTTCAAATTAAATATTTCACATACATACAAAATTTGATATTGTAGATTTAAGTAATAAGAAATAATGAACCTCCAAAATTTAACAAATTTGAAAAATTGTACCTCAGTTAGTGGATCTACATGATCTTGTGGCGGTATCTGACAGTACCTCCACACAGATCTGCATATATGGAGGAGTCTCTCTGGCAGTCATAAGCTATACAAAAAACATGTACAAATCAATATTAAAATCTACATGACTACACCACATAACAGAGGTCCAAAGCATGTAATCCACGTGAACTTCCACAATTAGAAACAAAGTGTAAAGAGAAACTAACCTACGTAAAACTCATGTGAGGTGCCAATAGCCTTAGTTCCCAGAGCAGATGATGACCCACCAGGCTCCTGTGTATAAAAGACAAACATATTAATATGTACAACATACACGTGAAACATTATAATAATAATCTAGTGCAATCAAATGAAATTAAAAATGTAAGTTTGTACAACTTGAAACTTACGTTTGAAACATGCCCAACTGCAGTAGCTAGCATGTCGATGCCGGATGTTTCCTTCACCGCTCTTGCTATTTAAAATAAAATAAAAAATTAGTTTTTACATGTATGTACATGACGTACAATCAAATACATATATATTAAAATCTCAAACATGAATTAAACTATTGTATATATATATATATATATATATATATATTTATATTTATTTGAAATTTACCTGTGAAAGACCAATATCAGTGGCACCAGTTCCAAAAACATCCCCCAGCATCTCATCTATAGAAAATAAATCATGTGAACCAGCAAATGATGTCTCACCCAGCAGTGCATACGGCACCACATGATCCACAGTGGTGTGGTGCGCTAGAACTAGCACCTCCACCAACATCACCAGATGTAATCTGGTCACTATGTTGGGTCAGAGTGTCAGTGAGCTCCCTCAATGCATGCAGTGTGTCAATCTCCACAACCTCCTTCACTATAGGAGGGATAACTGAAGGCAGTGGGGGTTTTGGGGCATGGGGGATCCTTGGTTGACCTACGCGTGCACCAGGTCTACTCTATGTGCAGAGCCACCTCCTCACCCAAAAAAAGTCAGAAAAGTCAAAATAATTTGGGACCTCATTAAGCACGAACTCATGAATATAATTTCTTCAAAAAATAGAGAGGAACCTCATTGTTGTTGCATGGTGGATAATCAAAAAACCATCCACCATCGGTCCCAAAAATTGTTTTTGATTCGGTCATCGTGGCACCAATGGATTGGGAACCATTTGCAAGTAGTAGGGGGGCATTGGTTCTCGGGTCAGTAAATAATGCACAAATGAGGTCTTTTCCATTTTTTTGTCTTTTACGGCCACATGGGATAATTTATCCACATACCACCACCTACAATCACCTCTAAAGGTATTCCATCTATGTATTTGGTTGGTTGCGGAGTCGACTTCACCAATCAATGTTTGCAATGTGTTGGCTAAAGTCATGCGGGATGGATTTGTGGCATGATTTTGTCTTATAGTTTGAATAAGGTTCTCAATGACAATTTTATTTTCTCATATTCTTCCAACGATATTATCTTGTGTTCTGTTTTGGTTCAGTGGGGACAGAAGGAGCCACAGGAGGTGGATCTATGTTTGGAGGAGGGTTTTGAGGAATGTTCGGAGGGTTTTGAGGAATGTTTTGGAGGGTTTTGAGGAATGTTTTGATGGTTTGCATGATTTTGAGCTTGCCGACCAACTGAAAAAACAAGAAAATTGTATACATAAACAAACATTTCAAAAAACCCATGAAAATGCAAAAAAAAAACCTAAAATGCAAAAAAACCTAAAATGCAAAAAAAATGATTAAAATCGGGGCTTACCTCCTCGTCTTGGTGGCATGGTTGAATCTATCATGATCCAGAAGTCTGATGAGCAATTTTGAGGTGGTATTCAAAGCTCCAGTGAAAAACGTCTAGGAGAAATCGTGGTTTGAAATGAAAAATGGGGAAAATGAGGACTCGTGGGACTGATTTTTTTGTCTCAGAGTTCCGTGATCGTGGTTTTAGGTTTGGTTATTTCCGAAGAAATCGTAGGATAAATGATTATTCTGAAATTTTGGGTTTTTATGTCCACAAAAATTCATGCACTTACCCGATGATCTTTCTATTGTTTGGACTTTCCTAAGAGATCATCGACGTAATCTTCAATAGTTTTGTTAATAAGGTTGTGAAAAATGTAGGTCATGACACATTGGTAAGTAGCTCCTACATTTTAAAGACTAAATGACATAACACAAGAATATGAAAGTTCCCAAGGAGTGATGAAAGAAGTTTTGTGTTGATCATCTGTAGTGATAAGAATTTGATTATAACCATAAAATCCATCCATGAGTGAAATTATTTAATGGTGGATGTTAGGTCAACGAGCTGATCTATGTTTAAGTTAATTTCGCTAGTGGATTCATTGAGAAGAGTTGGTGTATTAGATGGTAAGGATTTTTGAAGGAAATGATCCTCAGCTCCCATATGTGAAAGGATCTCTTGATCATCATGACATTGAAGGATATCTAGGACAAGTGAGTCTTCTTCGACCATTTCTAGCCAAAAAAGAGGAATTTTTTTAGTGACGTGGTTGGAATAATAAGTTAGTGGACCTAAGGAAATGGTATTGACTAAAAAGAAGTTAGACATGATGGATACAACATCATCTACATCCATAGGATCTTTAGGGGTTACTGAGATGTTTACAATTCAAATTTGCTGATATGTACGGATGTAGTGGGTTTGGATGGGTTGGAGTAGGTTTCTCGGACCTAGGCCATATTTCTTATAAGTTTTAAGGGAGTGCTAGAAAATGAAGTCATGTATTCCTGTTCATAACAAACAAGGCCAAAATCTTTCCATGCACAATGATGAAGGTATATGTAAGAAAATTCTAGGTTATCTAAGGATTTAAGGTCTAATGTGTGGGGCTTAGTATATTGTTGGTTGATCGAATGGGATGGAGAATGGTCAATTCCCCCATAAACGATATTTGTTTTGAGATAAGCGGGACTGTAAGAAATAACATCTCTTACATTATGATCATACATAGGTTTCTTGTCAAGGCGACCATAAGTCTTTGGTGAGGGGATGGAGTTAAGCATGAGAAGACGGTACTCCCCCAACACAAGGCATTGTACAAAATCATTAAGGGATGAATCATCTGGTAATTTAGATGAAGGAATGGATGTAATAGTAGATGCTTCATCGGATGATTCAAATGTGGATTTGGTCACAAGGATGTTATTCGACGATACATCATATAACAATCAACAAAAGGATTTGGATCTGCTTAAGGACGGTGAATGTCGACCTTCATGTTTGTATTTGAAGCATCGATGGAGGTTTGAAGGAATGAAACACATAGTGCGTATCCAAGGGCATCCTAACAACATGTTATATTGAAATTCTCCTTCTATGATGTAGAAGAGTTCTGGTAAGGTTTTAACACCAACTTTAAATGGTAGGATAATGGAGCCCATCATTGGTGCAATGATTTTTCTTAAAAGCTTGCGGTAAAACTAGAGTTTGAGTGATAACAATGTTAGATAGATTATGCTGGTCAAAATTGAGGGATGATATAATGTTAATAGTGGCACCACTATCAATCATGACCCTCTTAATATGGACATCATTAATTTGAGCGGTGATAAAAAGTGGCAAGTCATGTTCTTCTAGCCTAAGAGAAGTCATTTTAGATGGCTCAAATGATATGGCGGCGGATGATTTAAGGATTCCTAAAAAGTTTTTAATATTTGAAGGGTCATCTGAAGGTACTGTTATTGATTGGAGGGCTTCAATCATATCTTGTTAATGAGAAGGTGATGTGACATTTTAATGGGAGCTTGGTGTAACTATTTAATGACAACCTTTTACATTGCGGTGGATGGCGAAGGTGGTGCGATAAGGATTAAAACCTTTGTTCTAGGTGAAATTGTTTAACCAGGTGCTTCAGGAATTATGGAGATGGATACTTTGGGTTTATCTGATGGTGCAGCTAATTCGGGGATGGAGTTATGGCTACAAAATTTTTACCTTTCTTAGGCTCAGATGGCTCTGTATCGTAGTTATGTGAATGAGTTGCTATATGTACATCAACAACTTGATGGGAAGAGATGGGTGCTTTAGATTTAGGTGAAGATGATGATGTTGTGTGTGATTGATAAGGAAGGAAGGCTGAATTACCGATATTTTGAGATATTATGTGAAAATCCTTACAATATTATATGGAATGACCTCATGTCCTATGATAATCCTAAGAGACATTAAAATCATAATAGGCAGGTTTCCATCCTCTTGGATCTGATGGTTTGGGAGGTGGTAATATTATGAGTGATTACTAAAGGAGGTCTTCTAAAATAGTTTTATAATGCCCCTTAGGTGCGGATGCGGATGGTGATGGAGTTTTGGGTATCTTATCTTCCGATGGAAGTAATAATTTGATTGGAGATTGTTATGTTGTTGGTTGTCGAGGGATGTTAGATGATGTAGAAAATGAGGGGTAAGGGCCATTTTTGGAAGCTTGGTATGTAGGTATTGGTATTGATATGATAGGGTGATTACTAGAAGTGGAAATGACCTTTCTAGGAGGAGTTGGAAGAAAATGTGGAGGGCCGGGGAAACGGTATGATTCAGGGAAAAGTATAGTGAAGAATTTTAAAGACTTGAACAATAACTTGTTTATTGGGTCCCTTTGTGGTTTTGGATGAGCTAGGTGTGGTTGTAGATATGGGTTATGGTGAAGAAATATGAGTTTGGATGATGTGGTTGATAACATCTAAATGATTTGTAGGTTTTGTAGGTTTTAGATTGGTTGATGTAGAAGTAATTGATTTTGTAGATGAAGAATGCATACGGTTCATCGTGACCTTAGGTGGAGGTGGTTGTGTCATAATTTTTTTGAGAGGTATCATATTTATATTTGTAAATTATGGAATAGATGTAGGTGTGGCTATGTTAGAAGGTGCAATTGGTGTGGAAGTGAATTTAATATGTGAAAAATCGGGGAGAATATTTTTAGTATTATCCCTAATAGATGAGGACTTGGTGTATGTTAATGTAGATGTAATAGGTTTTGATGTTGTTTCAATAGGTGATGATGTGGACTCATTAAATGTTGATGTTGGTTCAATAGGTGTTGATATGGAATCAGGAATAGGTAATGTTTTAGTGAAATTATTAATGGTATGATGTGCATGGAAAACGTTTGTTTGTGGTTGATATGAGGATGGGGAGTGATTTGGAAAGGGTTACTTAAATATGTCAAGATTTTGATTTGGGGGTGCATTTGTATTTTCTAATTGGAGGTCACCCTTGTAAATCAAATATTGAAGGATGATGAGGCTAGACTATGCCCGATTAATGTATAATATATGATCTCATCTTACTCTCCTTTTTATTAAGTTTGATTGCATTTTGTGACTTTTATTTGATCTGATATGAGTTAGGATGTAATTGTCTATCTTTTGATTGATTTTGATTCAAATGTTAAAAGATCTAGAATTCCTAACAAAAGTGTGTGTTTGAAATTCAATTTTGTAATAAAGCAAGTCTAATCAGTTGAAGAAATGAAGTATGTAGCGTTCAATATGTTTTCGGTAGCATCTGTTCCAACACAACTTAGTTTTGGAACTTCCAAGCTAGTTCCGAACTCCATTACATAGTCATCATCTAGTTCCAAAACTTTCGGACTTAGTTTTGAAACTCCAATATTTAGTTCGGAATTTTCGGACTTAGTTTTGGAACTCCTAGGTATAGCTCGGAACTCTCATGGTTTTGATCCTTAATGATTTCCTATGGTTCTGGAACTTCTCTGAAGTTCCTAACCGATGGAAGTTTATCTATTTTAACCACATCCGGAGATTCTACATCAATGACCCTTTCAATCAGGAAAGGATGAGAAGATCTCTGAACATAGATCCAGGGATAGTTATCTTACACGGTGTCGATCAGCCACAACCCGATTCAACGTTTATTCTGGGCGATTCGATTTCATCATAATTGTAGAGACAAATATGATTGTAAATGTATATATAAGTAGACCTACAGTAGATAGAAATATAGATAATATGAAATAGAGATAGAATAGAGAGGAGAGATATAGACTAAGTACATAGATCCAGTACGTTTTGTAATACCGAATGTTTTATCAATAAAATAGCCATTCCTGTTTGAGAGAATTCTGAGTTGTTAAATCCTAATTCACGAGGATTAAGGGCTCACTCCCCCAAGGACCAAGATATTCATTTATTTGGTATTTATATTTCTTAAGAAAATAGTTTAGATCTGTCAATTTTGTATTGCTTTAATTCTTCTAGTTAAACTCGTTGTATACTTGTTCCTACAGGTGTCTAGATAGATTCTTATTTTCCTTGCAATCGTTTTCAAGCATTCTAAGTTGAGTGTGTTTACTTTCATAAGCAAGTGTGTTTATTTCCAAAAGCAAGTGTGTTTATTTCCATTCTAGCAAAGTGTGTTTCTTTTCAACAAATCTTTCAGTGTGTTTCCTTTCAACAAAGTTTTCATAGTATGATTTAAATAAGGTTTTACCAAGAAGTCCTTAAGACATTGAAAAGATCCCCAAAAATACAAAAACAACTACAATCAACTACTAGATCAATAGGATTACACTTGTTGCATATAAAGTTAGACACACCCCGATTTGATATGACATCAACAAGAAGTTGATTAAATGAACAAAATAATGACACCTATGATTTTGGCGCCGTATTCGGGATCATTGGTTGGAATTTTCTAATTAAGTGTTGGAAAGAGCAATAATCATACATCTAGTAGTTGAAGGATCTTCCCTACTATATCATAAAAATATATGAGTAGACCAAGAGACTCAAAGGGTAGATTCCTCCCAAGAACATCTTCACAAGAATTCACAACATCCTCTAGTCCAAATAGGGAAATTGATCAAGAATTGGAGGCACCATCATCCCCTGTCATACAAGAAATAGAATTGGAGGCACCATTATCCCCTATCATATAAGAAACAAATTGCCACCTTTGGAATTCTTAGATCAGTCACCTGAAGGAAGTGAAACTTTTAGGAAAATGCTTATTACTCAAGATCCATTTAGGGTGAGTTTTGATTCTCAATTGAGTAGTCAACCTCCTACTCCTAATTTTTCACCTTCCCCAAGGCATACCACATACCACATTGATTGGGAGGAAAATTCAGAAAATATTTTAAAAATGGCATGAGAAGCTAAAAGAGTACCTGATAGGACCTTTACTTATCCAATCCAATTAGGAGATGATGATACATCAATGAAAAATATCTCACCTACACATTTACCCACATTTAGAGGGATGTCATCTGAAGATCTTGACCAATTTTTGTTTGAGTTCAAGGTACTATGTCAGACCTATGATTACAAAATAGATAATAAAAAACTCAAGTTGTTTCCATCCACTCTAAAGGATGCAGTAATGAGGTGGTTCATGGGATTACCATCCAACTCTATTAGCACTTGGGCACAAATGGAGACTGCCTTCCTAGAAAAATACCAAGATTATTATAGAGGGAGAAATAGGAAGGAAGAATTCTTCAAAATCAAGTAGGAGGAAGATGAAAATATAGAAGACTATTTAGACAAATTCCTCTTTGTGAGTAAAAGATTTGGATTTGTACTTCAAGAGGAGTTAAGTAAAATCATTTTTCTTAAAGGTTTAGCTAACGAATCTAGGGAAGCCCTTAACTTTATAGGAGGTGGAGACATTGATCAGTTAAGAATGAATGAAATTAAGGAGATTTGTAGAAGCTATTCCAAAACAAGGGGTGGACCTAGAAAAGGAAAATCAGTGAAAAGTCTGAATCCAGATATGAACAAACTAATGGATGAGTTAGCAAATTTTAAAATAGACATTTTAGTTCAATTAACCTCTACTATGGATGAATTACAAGCTAAAGCAAATGCCAAAATTGAACCATTGGCTATGTATTGTCCTATATGTAGGAAGAAGCATGTAATAAGAGAAGCTGTCCTTTGGATAAAATAGAAATGTGTCTTCTCTGTGAATCTACGAAACATGATATTGATGCTTGTTCTCTACTTACGGTCATAAAGAATTATATTAAACAAACCAAGACATCATCCACAATAGAAGAATTGAATTTTTTCGAGACAACCTAACCAAGGGCGATCTATGCCAAGATCGATTCCTAATCCCTAGACAATGCCATGGGTTACTCAAACAACACCAAAAATTAGGGACAACCACCTTGGGTACCTCAACCAACATGGAACCCTCAAGATTTGGCAAGTCAAGCTTGGTATGCTCAGGGACATCAACAACCATGGGCTGGTCAAGGAAATCCTTATGCTTGGTCACAACCTAGATGGAACCCTAGTAATTATGCTCAAGGAAGAACATATCCAAATCAGAATCAATAGGCCATCATGGGATCCCCTACACAAAATTCACAAACTAAGAATGTAGTCCAAACGCAAATACCAACACAACCAGTAGCAAACCCAAGAAACAAACAAACAACTCTTGTTTATGGAACAAAACTAGAAAAATCAGTTGATTTACATGTCATGGATTGTAAGGATATTCAAACTAGATCTGGAAAAATCATTAGCAATCCACCTATTATAATCACTAAAATGACAGAAGAAAATGAAATTCCTAGTATTGTTGTTCCAAAATATGATATAGAAAAGGAGCTAGATAGCAACACTAATGAGACTCCATTTCGAGAGAGATTTAAAGAAGCTATAGAAACCTAGTCCGAATTGGTATAGGAACTAAGGAAATTGAATATTGAAATACCACTGTTACAAGTAATTAAGGACATTCCCAAATTGAATAAATTAATCAAAATGTTATGTTTGAAAAATCCTGGAAGGAAGAAATGGTACCCCAAGACTATAAAAGTAGATGGGAAACTTGCTTGATTTATTAGTAGGAAAATTTTTACTTCCCAAATACGGAGACCTTGGAAGTCCTGTTATTTCTATCTCTATAAGGAATAAGGATATACATAATGGTTTGGTAGATTTGGGAGTGGCTATCAATGTAATGACAGTGGATACTCTGAAAACATTACCATTAACAGGTATACAACCTACTAATACCATATTACAGATGAAAGAATAGACCATTGTAAAACCAGAAGGGATTATTGAAGATGTGGCGGTTATGGTGGAGTCATGGGAATATCTAGTTGACTTCCTTATACTATAGCAAAAAGGTAAAACATTGGGTTATCCCATTATTTTGGGTAGACCATGGTTAGCTATAGTTCTTTGCCTTAATCGATTGCAGGTCAGGTGATATGACAATCTCGAATGGTAAGAAATCTAAGAAAATTTCCTTATATCCTTCTACACGACCTTTTACTGACAATCATGAACAATTATGGGTTGATTCTCTTGATACTAATAAGAAAAATTTGTCTTCTTTGGCTATGATCACATTGTAGGATCATGTAAGAGAAGTAGAAGAGATGATTAATCCACCATTAGATGAGCACCAACTATCCTCAAAGCAATCAAATATAGTTCCGGAACTTGCGACTATAGTTCTAAAACCTGTAAAATTAGTTCTGGAACCTGTGAATTTAGTTCCGAAACCACCACATTTAGTTCTGGAACCACCACATGAAGTTTTGAAACCACGACAACAACAGTTCTCTGTGATTGGAAATAATTTCACTTCAGAGGAACAAGATTTTCTTATGGGGAGAGGAAGAATCAGTAGCTTCAGTTTCAAATACATTAGGGAGTGGTGAAGAATTTATGGAAAGTAGCAGTGATGAAGAGTTTGGCCTGCAAAGAGATAAGTATCATAATTCTCATTATTGTCCTTTTTCCAGTATTCTATCTCAAGGAACTTTTGGAGATGTTTCTACATACCATATGTTGTTACCACATGCATGTCCACTAAATAATTTAATGGAACCCTTTCAAAAAATCAGTTCATCACACATTGGAACCAAGCATGTTGAGATTCAACCGGTAAAACTTTGAACATTAACAACTGGTTGAAGGATGATGAAGAAGCTAAACTGTTTGATGTTTAAAAATCATACTAAATATTTTCTTGGGATTACAAATACATGAAAGGGAATCACCCAAGTATCTACACTCATCACATCTATACTAAAAACGTTAAACTAGTTAGGAAACCTCAGAGAAGGATTAACCCAACCTTAAGGGATATAGTCAAACATGAAATTGAAAAACTATTACAAGTAGGTTTTATCTACCCTATCTCATATAGTCAGTGGGTATCTCCTCTTATAATTGTTCCTAAAAATAACAGAAAATGGAGAATATGTGTTGACTATAGGGAATTGAACAAAGCCACACTGAGAGATTATTTTCCCTTACCATTCATAGATCAAGTCCTATACAACCTTTTAGGTAAACAATACTTTTCCTTCTTGGATGGCTTTAGTGGATACAATCAAATCAAAGTTGTTGTTGAAGATCAAGACAAAACTACATTTACATGTCCATGGGGTACCTTTGCCTATAGGGTGTTACCATTTGGCTTATGCAATGATCCTACAACTTTCCAGAGAGTTGTACTTGCAATCTTTGTTGATCTAACAAATGATTGTGTTGAGGTATATATGGATGACTTCACTGTACACGGAGATACATTTGATGATGCTTTGAGAAATCTGGATAGAGTGTTAACAAGATGTGAACAACACAATATGTCTCTTAGTGATGAAAAGTGTTTAATGATGGTTGATGAGGGGATTGTATTAGGACACCATATTTCAAAAAGAGGAATTCAGGTTGATCAAAACAAAATTAGGATCATTTCAGATTTACCTATTCCTCAGACCCCCACAGATATCAAGTCATTTCTAGGACATGCTAGGTACTATAGGCACTTTATAAAATATTTCAGTAAAATTGTTGCACCCATGTCTAATTTGCTAACAAGGACCGTGAATTTCTTTGGGATGAAAAGTGTCAGCATGATTTTGAATAAATTAAAGAAAATTTAATCACTACTCCAATATTGAGAGGACCTAATTGGGAAAATCCATTTCATATCCAAATAGATGCTTCAAATAATTCCATTGGTGCAGTTTTGGGATAGAAAGATGAAGAAGGAAAAATGTATGCTATTTATTATCTTAGTAAGAATATTACTCCCACTGAAAAGAATTACACCACCATTGAAAAAGAATTTCTTGTTGTGATTTATGCAATCAATAAATTCAGACATTACATTATAGGTTACAAGATATTTTTACATAGATCATTCAACAATTAAATATTTAATGAACAAACCAAATTGGTTGGAGGAAGAGTAATTAGATGGTATTACTTTTGCAATAATTTTATATTACCATTATGGAAAATCTAGGTAAATCTAATGTGGTAGATGATATTTTGTCAAGACTAACCACTACGGGGGAGTAGGATCCATCAAGGATAGCTTTCCGGATGAACAATTGTTTGCTATCTCGTGAAGTACACCATGGTTTGCTGATATAAAAAATTATCTTGCAACAGGAAGTTTCCTCCTTTCACTAAGAAACAAATAAATGAGTTAATCAAAGCTAGTGCACAATTCACATGGTTAAATGGAATGCTATTTAAATGTGGGTATGATTAAGTTTTGCGTAGGTGTGTAAGAGAAGATGAAATATTTGACATCCTCAGAGCATGTCATGATGAACCAAGTGGAGGACACTATTAAGTGAAAAGAACAACTCATAAGATACTTGGCACTGGTTATTATTGGCCATCTCTATACAAGGATGTAAAGAGATATATCAAGCGGTGTGATCCTTGTCAAAGGATGGGACAACCAACTTTCACCAATGAAATTCCTCTTCAACCTCAAGTAGTAATTGAACCATTTGAGAGATGGGGATTGGATTTTTTGGTCCCTTTAATCCTCCTTCAGAAGGAAAGGAATATATTCTTGTATGTACTTACTATGTGACAAAGTGGGCAGAAGTGCAGGCATTGAAAAATGCCACTGAAGAAGCAGTTGCTGATTTCCTTTGGAACATAATTATGGTAAAATTTGGAGCACCGAGGAGCATAGTTTCAGATCAGGGACCAAAATTTATGTCTAATATGACCCAAGATTTCACAATGTATTACCAAATCAACCATAGGAAGTCATCTCCTTATCACCCACAGTCAAATGGACAAGCTGAAGTAACAAACAAATAATTAGAGAAAATCCTTACCAAAAAATTTGAATATGGAAGAAAAGATTGGGTAAAGAGACTACCTGAAGCTGTTTGGGCTTATAATACAACTTGGAAAACTACAACAGGATTTTCACCATATGAGTTAGTCTATGGGAAAAATCCCTTATTTCCCATTGAGTTTGAACTTTAGACATTGAGGACAATAGTTAAGGTGGGAATTGAGTTGGATGTAGCTCAAAAAGAAAGAATCCTTCAACTCAATGAGTTGGATGAATTGAGGATGGAAGCACTTTAGCAGATAGAGATAATCCAAGATCAAAGGAAGCAATGGCATGACACACATATCGGAAAAGGCAATTCAAAGTAGGAGACTGGGCATTGCTTTGTTTGATTCTAAGTACTAACAATTCAAGGGAAAATTGAGAACCGGATGGTTGGGACCCTATTAGATTGAGCAGGTATTTAAAAATGGTTCTATTCGATTACTTCCCATTGATGACCGTAGAAGATCACTCTGGTCAATGGACATAGGCTGAAACTCTATAGGAAGCCTCCCACTAAGGATGAATTCTTGAGGAAGATTGAACCCGGACAAAGAATTTGATCATATGGAAGAACCCAGTCCTTCCAAAATGATCAATTAACCGATGATAGATCCGAATAAAGGGAAGAAAATGAAAACTAGTAAATGACATTTTTTTCCCAAAAAAATAAAATATAAAAAATATAAAAAAACATAATAAATTTTTTTTTTTCTCTCAAAGGTCAATTGAAAACTAATAATGATAGTTGACCTCTTCTTTTGGCTAATTCAAATAAAAGGTAATTCTTTTGAATTCCAGTTGTCTTATCTAACTCGTGTTTTGTTCCACTTGTAGGAATGATGAGTCATCATAACAAAAGGATTACATCATCAAGGATGGTAATTATATCTTTTAACTTATTTAGGGTTAAATTAAATGTTTGCATGTGTGATTTGACTTGATTTAAAAGTTGGTATGATGAGTCATCTATTTATACATTATGATTACAAGTGAGTAATCATGAAGATGATATGGATGGAATAAGTGGTGGCATGGTTATTATTGGTAATCATTAAGTGAAAAATCAAGTGAAAGAAGTTGCAGAGAGATTTTGAGAAGCAATGAATTAAGCTTGTGTTCTGCAACAAAGAACAAGAGGATTCTATATCTAAGAATAGAGGTTTCAGAGCCAAAGTCATCGGTTTCACAAAAGCAAGCAAGGGTCCTGCAACCGATTTGCACATAATAAAAGGAAACACGACTTGAGCCGATATATGGGATTAAAAAGAAATCATAACCATAGGATGCTTCCCAACTGCTCGCAGACGAAGAAGTGGCATCAATCTTTGAGCATGCAGGATGGCTAGAGTTCCTGAAGAAGTTTTCAAAGTATAATGACGAATTAGTAAGAGAATTCTTCATAAACCTAGAGAAATCAAGGACAAAGGTGAGAAATATCTTTATTCCTTTTTCTATAAATACAATAAGTAATGTGTCTAGAGTGCCAATTGTGCATGTCCCACATCCTGCCAAAGAGACATTTAAAAAACTAGTTGAAATCCTACTACAATGAGGAGAACTGAACCCCAATACATCTAAAATACAAAGAAAATCATAAAAGGGGTCATAAGGGCTAGTTTTCCCAAACCCTTTGACAGGTAATATTTTAAATAGTGAAATATTTAACTGTGATGGTCAATTTGGGTCCAAAGGAAAAAAGTCCTAAAATTGCTCATATATCTCGAAGTATGGATCCAAAAACACGAGTACATAATAAAATTTCTAGGGTTTCTTGTTTATTCTATCCGAGACCATGGCCTCGAGGTATTCTTAGGTGTTTGGGACAATCGGGCATCATGGGGTAATTCATTTAGTATGCTTTAGCACCATTTTCTCACAAAGAAAAATGGATAAGAAATTTTGGAAAAGTTTCTTAGCAAGTTCAAGAAAATCCTAATATTATCGGAAGGACAATACCAGCTCCATTTTCTCATTCAACTAATTTGGAAATTGATGCCCTTGTAGAAGAATATAAGGAAGTGGAAAGAGAGAATATACCCAAAAGAAGAAGGTTTGTGAGAAAAATCAAAACAGCAGAGCGTTTTGTGCCTTTGAAGGAAATTACTTCTTCTATAGTAGCTTCAGAGGAGCTAATATCTGTCTCTGACAGTGTTAGATCACCTATGCAAGAGAAAGAAACAAGAGTAATAAGAAGCTATAGAAAGAAATCCACTGCTGGGCATGTTGAAATTCCCCGGAGAAGGAAAATTCATAAAAGGACAAGGGAAACCCCAGAGGGAAGGAGTGAACAAGAAAAGATGGAAAAGGAAGTTGTTGATACTTTGGGCAGCATGGCCATGACTCCTCTTGAACCAAGCCAAGCTGAGATGGATAGAGGAGATGAGAGACTTAAAGAGCAGGAGTTTCAAGAATTGGTTGAACCATCAGCATTGCCACATGAAGAAGAAGAGTTGGCATCTTGGAGAAGAAAAGGAAAATTTCTTTTGATAGAGGAAGAATGCTCAACTCCTCAATAAATTTCAGAGGAAGAAGAAAGACATCAAGTTAAACAAGATCTGTTCTTATCCAGAGCAGAGCTCATTATCAAAGAAAAGGATGAGGAATTGGATTTCCTCAAACTCAAATTAGAACAAATGGAAATGCTCATTGGAGAGCTAACAACCCAACTTACAGCCAAGACTAAGGAGTTATCAGTAATTAAGAAACAATTGATAGAAAAAGAGGAAAAATGTCGACTTCCGTAAAACGAATGCTATGTCCACAGTCTTTGCACGACCAAGTTAACCTATTTTCCACTCAAAAAACTATGGAATGACACCTGCAGGGAGCTTAGAGAAGATAAAACATCAAATGAAGATTTGAAGACCAAGATGGAAGAAGAGAAGAAGACAAGAAAAGAGTGGGAAGAAAAGTTTTATAAGGAAGAAGGAAACAAATATAAATGTCTTGCAAAAATTCAAATGGTCTACATTATGAGTGAAAAATTGCTTTCCTGTAGGAGGCCCTCTCCTGCATATAGTGTGTTTTTAAGAGTACTCATTCACCTGGAAGTGTCATCACGGATTGCATGTGGACTTCCACATGAACTAAAGGATGAATCTAAATTCATGAAAGCTTACTCTTTATCCAATCCTGAGCAGAAAAATCTTCTATGTGAATTTTATCTTTGTAATTTTATGCTAGAGAAAAACATAGGATTTATGATCAATTTGTATGTGGGGAGAGCCAACTCAATGCATTTGTCTTTGTTCTACAAAACCAAATTGCATGGAAGGAAAGGGAATCTGAGTTTTTATTGAAAGCTAGCTCAACTGGTCTCTGTATGAGATCTCACTATGGTAAACCTTTTGCCTTCCTCATACATTTTAGAACTCATGCCTTTGATGAGCGATTCAAGACACATTATTTTGCCATTCTACAAAAGAGTATTGATGCCTTTACCTCCTATGAGGAGGAGAAGTTTGAAGATATTTATGAAGGATGCTTGAAGAGGTGGGAAATCCTTACTATTTCCTTGAGAAGAAGGGAAGTAATATCCTGTTGGTTGGATATTTTGTCAAACCAAAATATGAGGTTCAACCACAGTACATGGGATTAAATCCCTCCTCAAAGACAGGTGAGGCTGCCTGTTTATTGCTAATCTAAAACACGGTAAACAATATATACAGTATTCACACTAATCTAACCATTGGGGGTTGGAATGAAATCCCGAAATCCACATTCACAGATTCAAGGGTATTTCTTTCTTAAATGAACTGGATTAGAAACTGTTACAATGAAAGAAGCACAATAGAAAGGAAATGGGAGAAACGTATTTTCTTTCGAGTAAACGCAGAGCACGAAATAATCATACGAGTTTTAGATCACAAATATAATGTCCGAAATAATCAGAAACACTAAGATGCTATGCAAAGAATAGCTTAAGATCATGAACATAAGAACACTGTCTTAAGTAAGATATATTCCACAACACAAAGTCTGTAAAACGATATCAATTCCTATTCTTCAAAATGATTGAATGAAAACACAAAGTTTTTCTTCTTTCCAATAGCCCCTAAATATTCCAAAAAATCTCGACCCTTTTGAATGCACAGGCATCCCTTATTTATAACAAAAGGAACTAGAGATAAAATAGGGCAGATCCTAAAAAGTAGCATGTTAACTAGAGTTCAGTTTTGCATGATTCTCACGCAGGAGATCAAGTCAAAGTATGAATCAAAAATATGACAAAACGGAAATAAAAAAGACATGTCAATCTAAAAATAGAAATGACATGGGACGTTGGGACTTAATCCGAATCATCATCTTTTGCTCCTTCCTCTTTTTCTTCCTCCTGCTGAGACTGTTTGCTCTGAAATTCCTGGAACTTTCGAATTATGCCTTGCATTTCGTTCTCATCAGGTGCAGTGGAATGATCATTCCAAATTTCGCAAGTTTCATGAACATCGCTGGCAGTGCCAGGAAGCTTTTTCAATCCTTTTCACGAGTTTTCTCAAGGCCTCCAAAGAATGCTCAATCTTTACCAACCGGTCCATCTTTTCAAGATCAAATCCGAGCATTGATTCATGCTTTACAGACTCTTGGAATTGTTTGAAGAGATCATCCGCTGATAGTACACCTGAATTTCCTACTTGACACCTTTCAACAAATCTTCAAAGCAACTCTTCTTCTAAATCACTTTTCCCATCAATCAGTTTATCCTCGATTCTCTCAACTTAGCGCAGCTTCGCTGAGAATCTTCACCCTAAATCGATGGCCTTGGTCACCGGAAATGCTTATCCGTATGAGGGAGAATACCTTCTTCAACCAAGAGATGTGGCCGGTATTTGCTTTAACACTTGAGAGCTTCATAAGTCAAATCAAGCATCCAATTTCTTGAGAAATCTCCTCATCCATCTTTTCTCCATCTTTCCGAATGTCTCCCACGATTGATGAACTTTCACAACGCTTGTATTACTTCCTTCCCCGTTGGAGCAACCTTTGGACCCATTCATCAACCACCCTTCCTTGTTTAGCAATCTTCTCAATCGTAGTCACCGATGAGAAATCGAATCCGGTAGAAACAGAAGAAGGTGGTATGAATTCAAGGGGTTTTGAGAGTTTAAGCAAAACCTTTGTCAACTGCTCCACTTTTCTCTTAAGTTCATCTCTGCTGTCCTTTGTTTCTTTCAACTTTTGGCATAGGACATCTATGGAATCCTTTGCATCTTGTTGCGCCCCTTCTGCTGTTACTTTCCCTAGAGCCACCCTGGTTACCTGATAATCAGCAGCTGTTATATCCTCTCTAGTTTTGTCAGCTGAGGGAGTGGCAATCTCTACGAACTTATCTCCTGAAGCATCTACCAAAACCCTTGAAACTGTTTTGGGTTTCTTGGCTGATTTCGATGAAGCCTTGAGTGAGCTGAAATCAAAGGTCGGTAGGGTACAATCACTTTCCTCTTCCTCGGAGTTTGCTCGAGTAGCCATTGTGGCGTATCAGAGGAAATTGCCAATGTTGTAGTAACTGGTATTCTACTCTCAAGGGGAGAAGATTCTACTATTGGAGGGGGAACAAAGAGCCAACGTGGTAGTAGATGCAACAAAGAGAGGTACAGGTTGGGGCGTGCGGGTGATCACTGGGTTCCAAAGCAGAGAGGGGTGAGAGTCCGAGAGAAAATACCGCCATACCCGAAGAAGTGGATGGGGAATGAGGAGGTTGGAGTGGTTGTTGAGGGGAGGCACAGATTCGCCTTTCCAAAGCCCGGGATGCAAGAGACAAAGTTTCTTCATTTGATAATCAACAAATGATGAAGTCAAGAGGCTTCCTCCTTCTTCCAAATTAATTTCTCCTATTTCCGGTGGTGTTGGTGATTCTGCACATTCACCGCTTTCTACAGAGAGGCAATTGAAGAGATTTCTCTTTCTTTCCTCTTTTTGACAATATTGACCTTTATAGGCGCCTTAGAAGACTTTCTGTCCTTTTCCTTTTTGAGGGCCCCGCCTCCGAAGCACCCAACTTTGGAAACTTGTCATCTTTAAAATTCATTCCCAAGAGGAGAGCCATTTTTGGTGCGAGCAAGAATGAGAACCGACCTATCTCGTAATAGAGGCTTTTTCACCGGGCCGACCAATCAATAGGTGGGAAAACGTATTGATCCTCATTAAGCCCATCATAGGACATATCCAACACACTTTCATTGTCCGTGTATCCATCGCAAATCGAAAGCTCCACCTCTCGAATCTCATCAATAGTCAACCTACTATTATCTTTTTCGCGAACCGCAACTTCCATTCTGCAGATCAACCCATATATCCTCAATGTCGCCATGCCCGAGATGTTGGGCTCCATAGGCTCTAAGCACTCCTCTGATGTCAAAACCATCCCGAGACTTCATATGTTTTTTCAATTTTTCCTCGAAGTTCGCATTCAACATTTTTGGCCTTTGCTATCTTGTCGAGCAAGTATATCTTCCGATAGAAATTGGGAAGGATACAATTTTATGCTTGCTTTGTTGGAATTTGTGAAAATCCAACAATGTTCCCACCAATTCTATCAATATCAATCTATCCCTGGATAGCGAGGCGCGGATGGAAAGGCTCTCCTGAGTACATGACTGCTCAAGATATGTAAACTTCTTGAATTGCAAGAAGATACACCCCCATTTGATACTTCACCCAAGCCTCATATGAGACTCTCGCCTTTCTCACCTCCGGGTTCAAATGCGAGATATTCTCATAGAAAAAGGCATCATTTACCCTCCCGAAATGATCTTTTGACCCCTTCTTTGTCAATTGAGGGAAATATTTATAAACCGGGTTTGTCGTTACGCTTCCCTTAGTATCTAGCCCGGATAGTTCCTCATCCCTACTGCAGTAAGCCACATATGAAAACATATAAAACTTTCCATCGATAAGACCGTCGTCATCTAAGAATCAATTTCATTGCTGATAAGGGTTCCCACCAATCCCTTTGCCGATTCTTCTTGATGGTGACCATAAACCGATACATCCATCCATGAAATACATTTGATTCAAAGCCAAAACCCGGCTCAAGAGGGTGATAATATCATTGATTTCTTGTATGAAATCACATCTCGGGATAGTCCTTGGAAATCTAGATATCTGGTTTTAGCCTTGACCAGAACTTCTTGTTGACATCCTTTATGCGCCTCTTCCCGATTACTATCCCAGGTGCCTTTTGAGCCGACTTGATGTTCGTGTCCCCATACTCTTCGAAATTAGGTAGTTTTAGAAGATCATCAAAATACGCTCCATCTAGCTTTCGATCACTACCTCACCACTGGCTCTTCACGAAATGAGAAGCCGAGTCATAACTAGACGCACAAGCCAAAACAAATTCTCGACATTGGGCGGACATGGGAAAGCTTCTTTGCGAAGGGGCAAGCCACCGTTAGCTAAAGTTTGTCATCCATGGGGTTTGATAGAACTCTTCACCCTATTCTAGAAGTCATCCATATCTATATTGCCAAGTTCAGTGTCCCTGATATCATAATTGCAATCAATATATGATGGAGATTCTGGCTTCTTGAATTTGTACTTCATTCTGCTAGATTTCTTGGCCTTCTCCTGAGATGTACCAGGGTCCGACATGAAGAATGTTGGAGGGAGAAAGGCTTGAAACTCAGGAGATGTTGTCTACCGTCAGAATTTCGATATGCTGAATATGCCGGAAGAACAAAAGAGTCCGACAAGCTGAGTAGGATGTCGGAATATCCTGAAAGTCTGATGTGTTGAAAATGTCGGAACTTCTGAAAAACCCGACACACTTGGTAATGCCGGAACTTTGGGAAAGCCCGGCACGTCTGCTACTGTCGGAACTTTGGGAAAGCCCGGCAGGTCTGTGTTGGTGACGGGAACTCTGGGAAACCCGGCACTCACTGTGGAGATCGGATATGGAAGAAACCCCGACACCTGTTGTGGATGTCAAAACTGGAAGAAAACCCGACACTTCAATATACTTCGGAACTTTGAGAAAGCCTAGCGCCGCCAATCCGTCCAATACGCTTTGGGTCTCCTACTCAGTAAACAATCTTCAAAACCCGAGAAGAAAAACAGGGTTTTTCATTGAATTCCAAAACATGTAATCTCCTTCTTTTTTATTATTCATATTCCATGCATATGATAGAACTTGGAAGAAACAGACACAAGGATAGTCTCAAAAGAGATAAACCCTAAAAACCTAAAACCCTTTCCAAAGCAACACAGAAAGAAGAAGGAAAGAAAACCTTCAACACCCGGCAAGAAATTGGGAGTAAAACACGCTCAATCGATCCATAAAAACCAAGAATAAAGAAGGGAAAGAAAATACCTTCAATTCGAGAAATGTAAGATCGAAATGCATAATCCAATCGAAGCAAGGTGAGTTTTTTGCGTTTGAAAACAAGAGCATGCACAAAAATTCCACGAATTAAAAATACGAATGGTAAGAATGATGTGGAAATCCACGTATTTATAAGAAAATTGGTAATCAATACACTTCAGCTCGGCACGTGCCAACTCACCGACCACTCGGCATGAATACCATGTCAAGCATGTTTGGGAGGTCTAAAAACCCGACACGAGGGGACTTAATGCAATTGGGTTTCGGGTTTGAAAACATGATGCATAAAGCATGAGGTGCTTAGATGCTAGATAGCCCTCGAAAACCCGATACAAAGGATTAAGCGGAGTTCGGGAATCGGAAAACATGGGGCATAAAACATGTTTTGGATTACGGATGTTCCGATGCTTGTGGGATCCGAAACCCGATTTTCTCAATACAAGGCGGGTTTCGGGTTTCGGAAGACAGTCGACATAAAGCATGTTAAAACTCATGTCGAGCTGTTGGTAAAACCTGAAAACCTGATTTTCTTAAAAAGAGGCCATAATGCAAAATCAACTTCGAAAATTTTCGTAGGGGTTATCCGATCGTTTTGTCGTGAACTCAAAACGGGGATAACAGCTGGCTCCAGTTGGGGACTTTCTTTGTAATACCAAAGGAAGAGAACTCAGAATCTCTGGTCTTATTCATTGGGCTACGGAGAAAAGAAGAAACCAAAACAAAATGAAGAAAGAAAGAAAGAAAACCAAAAGCAAACACACAACAAAAGCAAAATATGTACAATGCAAGAGAGCATCTTGCATTAATGGTGGAACAACTTTAGATGTTGTCCACTGAAAGGCAAAGGGAGTAACCCTCCATCCAGATATGATAGAAGGAAACTATTTTCACCATTCAACTCATGGATCTTGAAAGGTCCTTTCCATAAAGAATCAAACTTTCCATGCATTCCTTTCTGTTCTCTCCTTTTATCCCAAAGCAACACCAGGTCTCCAATCTGGAAGTTGCACTGCTTTGATTTTTTATCGAAAATCTTCTTCACCCTGCTCTGATGATCTGATATGTGATCAACCACCTTGATTCACTCTTCTTCTAGCCTGGTTAGGTACATAACCCTCTTCTCGATAGAATTCTGAAAAGCTACATCTTCAACCGCTTTTGCCAACTGCAAGGCCGGCAATTCTACTGAGATAGGAATTTCAGCATCAATCCCGTATAGCAATTGGAAAGGAGACATCCCTATGGCTCGCTTTGGGGTGATCCGATCAGCCCACAATGCATCATACAATGCTTTGTGCCATGTCCTTTGATTTTCATCCACTAGTTTCCTGATTATGGTAACCAGGTTCTTGTTGCTGGATTCAGCTTGCCCATTACCCTGGGGATAATAATCAGATGAGTGAGCCAGAGTGATGCAAAATCCATAGCAAAACTCAGTTAACTCATGTGATGAGAAATTAGAAGCATTATCAGCTACAATCTTATGAGGCACACCGAATCTGACGATTATATTTTCTTTTCAGAAATTGCAAACAAACTTGTGTTGCTTGCTTGATTGGTACAGCTTCTACCCACTTGGTAAAATAATCTGTAGCGGTCAGCACATAGTTGTGTCCGGCACTGGAAGCAGGATTCAATGTTCCGATAAAATCAATCCCCCATTGGCGAAAAGGTTCTTCAATCACTACAGGTTTCAGAGGAAGAGCTGCTAGCTTGGGACGACCAACGAAATGTTGACAAGCTTCACATTTAGACACCCATTCTGCTGAATCCCGGAAAAGAGTAGGCCAATAATACCTAGCCCGTAGGATCTTATACGCTGTTACAGAGGACGAAAAATGTCCTCCGCATGCTAGGCTATGAAAGGATTCTAATAACTTTTCCTGTTGTGATTTATCAACACAACGCAGGAAAACACCATCTATACCTCTCTTGTATATGAAATAGTTTCACGAAAGGCTGATTCCGAACCTTCAAAATATAGCTCACTGAAATTGTCAGCCTTTTCTAGGAAAGCCAACACCTGTTGATCATCGTTAAACACTTGCCAGTGAGTTGCATTATCTGGGACGCTAGGGCGGTACACAATCTCAATAGAGTATGTGTCTTGCTTGAACTGAGGATGAGGAAGAAGAAGAGATGCAGACACGGCCAAAGAATCAGCCTTGTCATTATAATCTCTTAAAACTGCCTTAATAGAAAATGCATCAAAGCATTCTATACTATCCCAAACTTTGTTCCTGTAATGCCTCAACCGATCGTTTTTTACCTGATATATACCCCTGACCTGATTAACAATCAGCTCCGCATCCCCCTGAACCTTGAGATTCCTGATTCCCTTCTGTCTGGCCAATTCTAATCCTAATAACAGGGCTTCATATTCGGCCGTGTTGTTAGTATTATCAAATTGCAACTTATAAGCTGATGGGAAAATCTCGGAGCTAGGAGATATGAGAACAACACCAGCCCCTGACCCAGAGGCTGAGCAGCTACCATCAAATTCGAGCATCCAAATAGCATTGGGATCTTCTTCTTCAACATCCACAATTGGTATCTCTGAAGTCATGAAATAATTCCCGAAGCTAGCATCTTCGAAAAGAATCTGAGCCTTAGGATCATCTGATTTGGTCACCAAATACTTTGCCTGCGGTTCAGGATGAAGAACCTGTTGAACCCCTTTGACTGGGATCTTGGCTTTGGTCCAATCCATACTAATCTCTCCTCCGACATCTTTACAGAATCCTCTACCCAAGAGGATACCGTAAGCTGCAGGAATATCGGCAACCAGAATAGTCATTTTCACTCTCTTCTCAGGAAAGGCAACAAATGCAAACTGTGCATCTTTGATTTGACCTATCAAAGGGACTTGTTTAGTTTCCATAGAATAGCACCGTCCATATGACTTAGTCAAAGTAAGTCCAAGGGCATGGGCCACTTTTGCGGGCATAACATTATCAGAGGCCCCTGAGTCGATGATGCAATTGCTGAGTTTAAACCCATTTATAAGTAGAGACAAATAAAATGGTTCAATCTTTCCTGAGGAAGAAGCAGAGGTCAGATTATTCTGAGGTGTGAGTTGAGTAGGATTTGGAAGGAGACCTTTTGAAGGTGATGGAACAGCCGCTTTACTCCTGATGAACTTGGCCAGCTTTTCAAACTGTTCAGGATTCGACTGAAGGTATTCTGCCTCTGACATTTGAATTTTGGTTCTCTTTGCATGATCAATAATGTCAAAAGCAGTATAAGAAGGAATGATGGTAGGCTCAGTTCTAATTACATGAGCTTGTGCTGAGGCACTGATCTTAGGAGAAGGAGAATAAGGAGCAGCTGCCTTTTTGGTAACCTCTCTTTCAGTTTGCGCCGAAATAGGGGTACCCCTCTTAACTATAGATATGGGAGGATCCTTATTCTTCTCCTTAGTGTTTTCAAGAGGTTTTCTGGGATTCTGAGATTGGGACCGAGTGAAGACAGCAAATGATTGACCATCTGGCGCACATTCATCTTCATCGTATTCCAAATACCCAATGCTGGAGTCGCCAGCTGACTCATCATAAGACTCATCAGCATATCCTGAAGCTTCGAAAGCCTCGTGAGATTCTTGTTCTTCTGGTTCATCTTCTTCATCAAGTATTTCCACTGCTGCATTGACGGGAGGAGCTTCAATTGCTAGTCTCGGTTGAGCAGGAGTTAACCGTGGCCTATCTCTGACAGGTGCACCATTGTTATTATTGAAATTCCGCCTAGGTATATCCCGATATGGAACATTGTTCACCTGCTGGGACATTTGCTTCTTTAAAGCAATCAAATCATTAGCCATTTTTTGAAACATAGGATCTGTGTTACCTTGAGAAGAACCTTGATTTTTGAGTTTGGGTATGTCTTTCTTGATCCTTCCGGCCAAGATGAGATCATCCTCTATTTCAGTAGCTGTTGACTGAGCAGTAGCCAAATCTGGGATAACCGACCTTCTTAATAAAAATCTTATATCAGGAGGTTGGGCATTGATGAAGAAGCATTTTTGGTTTTCCGGAGTAGGTACAGCTATTTCTGGAATCTTCCGGATCAGCTTGTTGAACTTTGCCATGAATTCCCGCATAGGTTCATGCGATTCCTTCTTCATATGAGTGAGCTGAGCTAACAAAGCATGAGAATTTTCAGCTGGTTTGAAATGTGCTTCGAACTTAGTCCGCATGGTAGCCCAGTTTGGGATGCATGCATTCGGGAGGTGATAAAACCATTCGGCTGCTACACCCTGCAACGTTTCAACGAAGAGTCGACGGAGACATCTTCGTGGGCTACTCCGAGAACACCGCATGCAACAAAGAAAGATGCTATGTGCTCGTCAGGATGCTGCTTCCCATCTCCATTGAACTTAGGAATATTTTTACGAGATCCACGTGGTAACTCATTCAATGGAGGAGTCAAGGAAAGAGGACCAATAACTGCACCCCAAGGCACAGGTTGAACCGCCATCCTTCTGAAAAGAGTGCGTACAGGGATCCGAGTATCAGATAAGAGTAGTGCACGACAAGTTGCAGATGCTTCCCCTTCCACAGGGATCCGGTTTCTCCGAACAGGTGAAGAACTTCTAGTTCGATTAGAGACAATGCTGTTGGGAGAAAGACTGAAATTGTGCTGTTGCAGTAACTCAAAGAGTGGATCAATTTCACCTTGAGCTCGGCGGGACCGAGTGAAGATCTTCCTGGCCAGCTTGAACTGAAAGGAGATCTTGTTGAAAAATAAGGCAAATACGGAGTCGCCAAATACCGAGAGGATAAGCTTTTACTATAGATTCGATCCCAATGAGTCGCCAAAATCATTGGTTGGATATTTTGTCAAACCAAAATATGAGGTTCAACCACGCACATGGGATTAAATCCTCCTCAAAGACAGTGAGGCTGCCTGCTTATTGCTAATCTAAAACACTTCAGAAACAATATATACAAAGATTCACACTAATCTAACCATCATGGAATGAAATCCCGAAATCCACATTCACAGATTCAAGGGTATTTCTTTCTTAAATGAACTGGATTAGAAACTGTTACAATGAAAGAAGCACAATAGAAAGGAAATGGGAGAAACGTATTTTCTTTCGAGTAAACGCAGAGCACGAAATAATCATACGAGTTTTAGATCACAAATATAATGTCCGAAATAATCAGAAACACTAAGATGCTATGCAAAGAATAGCTTAAGATCATGAACATAAGAACACTGTCTTAAGTAAGATATATTCCACAACACAAAGTCTGTAAAACGATATCAATTCCTATTCTTCAAAATGATTGAATGAAAACACAAAGTTTTTCTTCTTTCCAATAGCCCCTAAATATTCCAAAAAATCTCGACCCTTTTGGAATGCACAGCATCCCTTATTTATAACAAAAGGAACTAGAGATAAAACAGGGCAGATCCTAAAAAGTAGCATGTTAACTAGAGTTCAGTTTTGCATGATTCTCACGCAGGAGATCAAGTCAAAGTATGAATCAAAAATATGACAAAACGGAAATAAAAAAGACATGTCAATCTAAAAATAGAAATGACATGGGACGTTGGGACTTAATCCGAATCATCATCTTTTGCTCCTTCCTCTTTTTCTTCCTCCTGCTGAGACTGTTTGCTCTGAAATTCCTGAACTTTCGAATTATGCCTTGCATTTCGTTCTCATCAGGTGCAATGGAATGATCATTCCAAATTTCGCAAGTTTCATGAACATCGCTGGCAGTGCCGGGAAGCTTTTTCAATCCTTTGCTGAGTTTTCTTAAGGCCTCCAAAGAATGCTCAATCTTTACCAACCGGTCCATCTTTTCAAGATCAAATCCGAGCATTGATTCATGCTGAATAGACTCTTGGAATTGTTTGAAGAGATCATCCGCTGATAGTACACCTGAATTTCCTACTGACACCTTTGAACAAATCTTCAAAGAACTCTTCTTCTAAATCACTTTTCCCATCAATCAGCTTTATCCTCGATTCTCTCAACTTAGCGCAGTTTCGCTGAGAATCTTCACCCTAAATCTGATGGCCTCGGTCACCGGAAATGCTTATCCGTATGAGGGAGAATACCTTCTTCAACCAAGAGATGTGCTGGTATTTGCTTTAACACTTGGAGAGCTTCATAAGTCAAATCAAGCTGTCCAATTTCTTGAGAAATCTCCTCATCCATCTTTTCTCCATCTTTCTGAATGTCTCCCACAGATTGATGAACTTTCACAACGCTTTGTATTACTTCCTTCCCCTGTTGGAGCAACCTTTGGACCCATTCATCAACCACCCTTCCTTGTTTAGCAATCTTCTCAATCGTAGGCACCGATGAGAAATCGAATCCGACAGAAACAGAAGGAAGTGGGATGGATTCAAGGGGTTTTGAGAGTTTAAGCAAAACCTCACAACTCGCTCCACTTTTCTCTTAAGTTCATCTCTCGCTTGTCCTTTGTTTCTTTCAACTTTTGGCATAGACGCCTATGGAATCCTTTGCATCTTGTTGCGCCCCTTCTGCTGTTACTTTCCCTAGAGCCACCCTGGTTACCTGATAATCAGCAATTGTTATATCCTCTCTAGTTTTGTCACCGAGGGAGTGGCAATCTCTACGAACTTATCTCCCGAAGCATCTACCAAAACCCTTGAAACTGCTTTTGGGTTTCTTGGCTGATTTCGCAGAGAAGCCTTCCTGAGTGAGCTGAAATCAAAGGTCGGTAGGGGTACAATCACTTTCCTCTTCCTCGAGTTTGCTCGAGTAGCCATTGTGGCGTATCGAGGAAATTGCCAATGTTGTAGAATCGGTATTCTACTCTCAAGGGGAGAAGATTCTACTATTGAGGGGGAACAAGAGCCAACGTGGTAGTAGATGCAACAAAGAGAGGTACAGTTGGGGCGTGGCCGGGTGATCACTTGGGTTCCAAAGAGAGAGGGTGAGAGTCCGAGAAAATACCGCCATACTCAAGAAGTGGATGGGGAATGAGGAGGTTGGAGTGGTTGTTGAGGGGGAGGCACAGATTCAGTTTCCAAAGCCTGGGATGCAAGAGACAAAGTTTCTTCAGTTTGATAATCAACAAATGATGAAGTCAAGAGCTGGCTTCCTCCTTCTTCCAAATTAATTTCTCCTATTTCTGGTGGTGTTGGTGATTCTGGCACATTCACCGTTTCTACAGGAGAGACAATTGAAGAGATTTCTCTTTCTTTCCTCTTTTTGACAATCTTGACCTTTATAGGCGCCTTAGAAGACTTTCTGTCCTTTTCCTTTTTGGAGGGCCCCGCCTCCGAAGCAGCCAACTTTGGAAACTTGTCATCTTTAAAATTCATTCCCCAAGAGGAGAGCCATTTTTTGGTGCGAGCAAGAATGAGAGCCGACCTATCTGTAATAGAGGCTTTTTCGCTGGCTGACCAATCAATAGGTGGGAAAACGTATTGATCCTCATTAAGCCCATCATAGGACATATCCAACACACTTTCATTGTCAGTCGTGCCATCTGGCAAATCAGAAAGCTCCAGCGTCTGAATCTCATCAATAGTCAACCTACTATTATCTTTTTCATAACCGCAACTTCAAGCGCAGATCAACCCATATATCCTCAATGTCGCCCGCGTGCATGTTGGGCTCCATAGGCTCTAAGCACTCCTCGGATGTCAAAACCATCCCGAGACTTCATATGCTTTTTCAATTTTTCCTGAAGTTCGCATTCAACATTTTTGGCCTTTGCTACATGCCGAAAGCAAGTATATCTCCGATAGAAATTGGGAAGGATACAAATGCCTTTATGCTTGCTTTGTTGGAATTTGTGAAAATCCAACAAATGCCCCGACCAATTCTATCAATATCAATCTATCCCCTGGATAGCGAGGCGATGGAAAGGCTCTCCCGAGTACATGACTGCTCAAGATATGTAAACTTCTTGAATTGCAAGAAGATACACCCCCATTTGGATACTTCACCAAGCCTCATCCGAGACTCTCGTCTTTCTTAACCCCGGGTTCACCTTTACAGATATTCTCATAGAAAAGGCATCATTTACCCTTCTAAATGATCTTTTGACCCCTTCTTTGTTATTTGAGGGAAATATTTATAAACCGGGTTTGTCGCTCGCTTCCTTAGTATCCAGCCCTGATAGTTCCTCATCCCTACTGCCGCAGAAGCCACATATGAAAACATATAAAACTTTCCAAATGATAAGACCGTCATCATCTAAGAATCAATTTCATTGCCGATAAGGGTCCCCACCAATCCCTTGCTGATTCTTCTTGATGGTGACCATAAACCGATACATCCATCCATGAAATACATTTGATTCAGTGCAAGCCAAAACCCGGCTCAAGAGGTGATAATATCATTGATTTCTTGTATGAAATCACATCCGGGATAGTCCTTGGAAATCTAGATACTGCTGGTTTAGCCTTGACCAGAACTTCTTGTTGACATCCTTAATGCAAGCCTTCCCGATTACTATCCTGTGCCTTCGAGCCGACTTGATGTTCGTGTCCCCATACTCTTCAAAATTAGGTAGTTTTAGAAGATCATCAAAATACGCTCCATCTAGCCTCGATCACTACCTCACCACTGCTCTTCACTTTAACGAGAAGCCGAGTCATAACTAGACGCACAAGCCAAAACAAATTCTCGGACATTGGGCGACATGGAAAGCTCGCCGTAAGGGGCAAGCCACCGTTAGCTAAAGTCGCCATCCATGGGGTTTGAGAGGAACTCTTCACCCTATTCCGTAAGTCATCCATATCTATATTGCCAAGTTCGTGTCCCCGATATCATAATTGCAATCAATATATGATGGAGATTCTCGCTTCTTGAATTTGTACTTCATCCCGCTAGATTTCTTGGCCTTCTCCGAGATGGACCAGGATCCGACATGAAGAATGTTGAAGGGAGAAAGGCTTGAAACTCGTGAGATGTTATCCACACCGAAAATCCCGATCGATATGCAATATGCCGGAAGAATAAAAGAGTCCGACACGCCGAGGAGGATGTCGGAAATCCCCGAGAACCCGAACTTCAAGTTTGATGCGAACTTTGGGAAAGCCCGGCACGTTTGCAGAACTTTGGCAAAGCCCGACACTCATGCGTTGATGACGGAACTCGAGAAACCCGGCACTCACTGGAGATCGGATATGGAAGAAAACCCGACACTGCCGAGGATGTCAAACTGGAAGAAAACCCGACACTTCAATATACTTCGAACTTTGAGAAAGCCCGCGCACCAATCCGCAATACACTTCGGTCTCCGGCTCGCAAAACAATCTTCAAAACCCGAGAAGAAAAACAGGGTTTTTCGTTGAATTCCAAAACATGTAATCTCCTTCTTTTTTATTATTCATGCATCCATGCATATAATAGAACTTGGAAGAAATAGCACCAAGGATAGTCTCAAAAGAGATAAACCCTAAAACCTAAAACCCTTTCCAAAGCAAACACAGAAAGAAGAAGGAAAGAAAACCTTCAACACCCGGCAAGAAATTGGGAATAAAATACGCTCAATCGATCCATAAAAACCAAGAATAAAGAAGGGAAAGAAAAATACCTTCAATTCGAGAAATGTAAGATCGAAAACAGACGATCCAATCGAGCAAGGTGAGTTTTCGGGTTTTGAAAACGGAAGAGCATGCACAAAAATTCCACGAATTAAAAATACGAATGGTAAGAATGACGTGGAAATCCGCGTATTTATAAGAAAATTAGTAATTAATACACTTCAGCTCGGCACGTGCCAACTCACCGACCACTCGGCATGAATGCCATGTCAAGATGTTTGGGAGGTCCGAAACCCGACACGAGGGACTTAATGCAATTCGGTTTCGGGTTTCGAAAACATGATGTATAAAGCATGAGGTGCTTAGATGCTACATAGCCCCGAAAACCCGATACAAAGGATTAAGCGGACTTCGGGAATCGGAAAACATGGGGCATAAAACATGTTTTGGATTATGGATGTTCCGATGCGCCGGGAGTCCGAAAACCTGATTTTCTCAATACAAGGCGGGTTTCGGTTTCGAAGACAATCGACATAAAGCATGTTAAAACTCATGTCGAGTCATTGGTAAAACCCGAAAACCCGATTTTCTTAAAAAAGGCCATAATGCAAAATCAACTTCAAAAAATTTCGTAGGGGTTATCCGATCATTTTGTTGTGAACTCAAACGGGGATAACAATCCCCCACAAATCTGATCCGGAGTTTAGAAAGGGAAAAAGTGTTATGCATAATAATTCCTCGGATCAATGAGACCTACGGAAAATATGGATGGGAATGCGAACAAGGCCCCCTCTACTTCTCACCCCCATGTCTCCTTTGAAAAGCAGAGAACCTCAAGATCCCACCGAATTTGAAGAGTGGGAGAGGAAAATAGAAGCGAGGAGGTGGGTACAATAACTCTAAGTTTAAGCATTGGAAAATCCAATTTCAGCCATTTGATCTGAGCAATCAAATGGAATGTAGAACATATAACCCCACTTTTAAAGAATGACGTTTATAAATGGACTTACAAACAAGTAAGTTTGGGGAAATGATGAGGCCGTACTATGCCCAATTAATGTATAATATATGATCTCATCTTACTCTCCTTTTTATTAAGTTTGATTGCATTTTGTGACTTTTATTTGATCTAATATGAGTTAGGATGTAATTGTCTATCTTTTGATTGATTGTGATTCTAATGTTAAAAGATATGGAATTCTTGACAAAGTGTGTGTTTGAAATTCAATTTTGTAATAAAGTAGGTCTAATCAGTTGAAGAATTGAACTATGTAGCATTCAGTATGTTTTCGGTAGCATCTATTCGAAGATGACTTAGTTTCAAAACTTCCAAGCTAGTTCTGAAACTCCATTACACATTCATCATATAGTTCTAGAACTTTCAAACTTAGTTCCGTAACTTTCGGTCTTATTTCTAAACTCTCACAGCTTTTGATCTTAACGATTTCCTATGGTTCTTGAACTTCTCTGAAGTTCCAGAACCGATGGAGTTTTATTTATTTTAACCACATCCAGAGATTCTGCATCAACAACCCTTTCAATCAGGAAAGGATGAGAAGATCTCTGAATGTAGATCCAGAGGATAGTTATTTTACAGTTATGTCTGATCAGCCACAATTTGATTCAACATCTATTCTAGGCACAATTCGATTTCATCAGAATCGTAGAGACAACTATGATTGTAAATGTATATATAAGAAGACCTGCAGTAGATAGAGATATAGATAGTATGAAATAGAGATAGAACAGAGAGGAGAGATATAGACTAAGTACATAGATCCAGTACGTTTTGTAATACCAAATGTTTTATCAATAAAATAGCCATTCCTATTTGAGAGAATTCTGAGTTGTTAAATCTTGATTCAAGGAGGAGCAAGGGCCCACTCCCCCAAGGACCAGGATATTCATTTATTTGGTATTTATATTTCTTAAGCAAATAGTTTAGATCTATTAATTTTGTATTGCTTTAATTCTTCTAGTTAAACTCTATTGTATACTTGTTCCTGCAGGTGTCTAGATAGATTCTTATTTTCCTTGCAATTGTTTTCAAGCATTCTAAGTTGAGTGTGTTTACTTTTAGAAGCAAGTGTGTTTATTTCCAAAAGTAAGTGTGTTTATTTCCATTATGTAAAGTGTGTTTCTTTTCAACAAAGCTTTCAGTGTGTTTCCTTTCAGCAAATTTTTCATAGTATGATTTAAATAAGGTTTTACCAAGAAGTCCTTAAGACATTGAAAAGATCCCCCAGAAAATACAAAAACAACTACAATCAACTACTAGATCAATAGGATTACTCTTGTTGCATATAGCTTTAGACACACCCCTGGTTTGATATGACATCAACAAGAAGTTGATTAAATGAAGGGAATAATGACACCCATCAAAGGACATTACAGAATGTACAACACCTTTCAATGTCATGTCCCTTAGCCCTATGGTATTTGCATGAATAGTCGTTATCTTGATACCAAGAGGGTTTGGATACGAGATGTGTCAATAGGTTAGATAGGTGGGAGAGATATCATGTTTTGCAGTGAGAAGCTTATGAAAGATTGCATTATAAGTCTCTCCAATGGGTGTATAACTATGTTATTGACGAGAACGTTTGGTAGTAGGTTTTTCCATAGGAGTGGAATTAACCACTACAACCTTGGCGGATGACTCGAATTTTTAGGATTAGATGATGATTTAGATGGGAAATTAGTTCGGGGTTTCTTAGGATGAAGTTTAACTTGACCATATTCTAGAGCTTGCAATTCCAATTTATGGGCGATGGTAAATGCTTTTTCAAAGGTCTAGAATGATTAGATTTGTAAAGTTGATGAGATATGTTTGGCACATGAATGACAAAACACTTCGATCAATTCGGTTTGTGATAATGAAAAGGACAACTGATTGATTGTACCCCTCAAGTGGGAAAAAAATCAGCAACACACTCATCCTAAAATTGTTAATAGCATAGAGGTCATTCGATGATAGTGACTTTGCGGGCTATGTTTATAGAAAATTTCTCTAAGAATAATTGTGCGAGTTATACGAAGAAGAAAAGGGAGTATTGTAGAATTCTATTGTACCAATCCAAAGCAGGACCGATGACGGACATGGGGAAAGTCCTCGATGAGGTCTTGGTCATGGGCTATTAGATTACAAGCATGACAAAGATGAAACAGATGTGTTGTTGAAGATCTTACTTGCTATTAAATTTGATAAATTTTTGAAGTTCCTAGTGAGGTGGATATTATTTTTATGACACTCGAGGGTGAATAGGTTCATTCCATATTTAATCATAAGAGAACACATTCTTGGGTATAGATGAGGCATATTCAAGACTGGATATGCGGTTCATGAGAGCTTGAAGGGGATCGGGTTGTGTTGTTTGTTGCGAGGATGAGCCAAGTTGAAATAAAAACTGGCTAGGTTATGAGTATATATGGTAATGTTGAGGGATGTTTTGCTTGATAGGAGATATTTTGTTGATATGGGATGTTAATAGGAATGTTTTGTTGTGAAATATTTTGTTAGTATGAAATATTTTCTTTGTTGATATGGGATGTTAATAGGAATGTTTACTTTGTTGTGAAATGTTCTTTTGAGGAACATTATGCCTGATAGAGGATATTTTGTTTTGTTAGATTATTGTATGAAATATTTTGGAACGTTTGTGAAATTTTTTGTATTGTGGAACATTTTGTTGAGGAATGTTATATTGAGGTATGAGATACTAACGATTGATATGTTGAAAGATTTGTTGAGGAACATTATGCTGATAGAGGAATGTTTTGTTGGGATAATGTAGGTACTTTGTTGTGGATACTTTGTTTTGTTTTGTTGGGGATGTTCTTTTGAGGAACATTATGCTTTGATAGAGGATATTTTGTTGTGGGATGTTATATGTAGGTTGAGATACTAATGGTTGTGATGGTTGAATATACTGATAAGGATGTGGGATAGATGTGGTGATAAGAGGTTGTGAATAAGGAGACAATTGTTGAAAGGGTGTAACAAAAGTAACAGAGGATGGTTCTTGTTGTGGGATGTTCTGCACATGAATGGATTGGGGTATGGAAATTAACAATTGTGACGGTTGTGGTATGTGTTGTGATATAAGGGCATAGAAGGTTGAACTGAAACAAGATGAGTGGTGGTAATGGCACTAGTATTGATTAAGGGAATAGATGTAGGAATAAACATAGTGATATTTTGAATGAAGTGCTAATTGATTGAGAATGTGATGGCTAGGATACATCAACAGAAATGGTAACATAATTTAGTGGAAGTTTTTGAGCGGTTGAAGATGTTGAAGGAATAAATGAAGAAGTATTGGTATTTCTTTGAGGAGGTGTTGAACCAATAGAAGGCTCCGGGAAGAAGTGGATTGTTGGGTGGATGTGTTTTGAGAAGAGATCATGTGGAGACTAAAAACAAGGATAAAAGACACGAAAATAAATGTTTTGGGTTGACTAAAAGAAATGGAGGACTCAATGCTTAATGTTTCAAATATTTACAAGAATGGAAGATTCAACATTTGATATTTCAATTTCTAATGGAAGAGAAGATTCAACATTTGACATTTCAGGTTGACTTATGGATGTATATGAATGTATTTGTTGAATAATAAGATCTTGAATTGAATCAATAAGACTTGCAATACTAGATGAAGGATCATATGGAGGTGGTGGAGGTCTAAATGGTTAGAGTTGAACACCTCTAGCTGCAAGGTAAACATTAAGGGAAATGGGATTCAAATCCAACATCTCTTCAAAATTAGGATCTCCTCTATCATAGAAAGGAGGTTCAGATGACTCTTATTGAGAACTTGGAGAATACTATTTTTGAGTTTCTTCTTTCTTAGAGTTATGGAAAATTTGGCTACGAAATTGATGTGTGGAATCTAAGAGATGTTGTCACATTTCTTTGTTATATTTCTCCTCTATTTCAGTCCATAATTGTTAATTATCAGTATGAAGAGTGGATATAATTGGTTGATGAAATGGGTTTTGTTGTTGTAATGGTGTAGAAAATGTGCTAGGTAATGGTGTAGATAAGGAAGTAGATAAAGGTGTAGGTAATGGTGTAGACAAGGGAAGTAGATAAAGGTGTAGTTAGTGGTGTAGATAACCAAATAGATAATAAGATCGGTGATTACAATGATGTAGGTAGTGGTGTGGACATGTTTTGGAGACTTGATTACGGGCTTGTTGTCTGGTTTGAACCATTGTAAACAATCACGTAATCACCTAAAATAGAAAATAACTAAGTGGGTGAATTACAAAAACATACAAAGACATTGAAAATGATTTTTTAATATTTTGTTGATTTAATTAGGAAAAAGTGAAATGTGTAAAATGGTTAACAAGGGTCCTAGGAAATGACAAGCTATGGCTGGTTTCAGGTATGTTTATGGGCGGATTCCTTGATATACCCAAGGATACATGATCCAAAAATTTGTACTGCAGTTGATATGGGCATGGTATTGGGACTTACCCCTCCCTTCATAGTCCCATAGTGATAAGGGTGATAGGTGATTTTCCAATATGCCGACAAACAAATTATTATACTCGACTAGAATAGTAAGTCAAATTCTTCTCTTGGGATCAAATCCAAGTAGGTATCCACCTAGGTAGGAATATTTAAATGTAGATTATGTTTGATTGTGATTTGGTTGTGTGTGGGGAAAATAGAGTGAATGAAATTGATTACCTTTCTAATTAGAACTATGTGAAGAAAGAAGTATGTAGTTGTTCGTTTTAAAATCCAAAATAAAATGTTGATTTCAATTAGGAAAATCAACCAAGAATGCAATACTGAAAGCAAAGAGATGGATTTAAGACTCACCATGATAAACGCTTCGATATTTTTTTAGGAAAATTTTCTTGTAAAGTAAGCAATCCAAGAATCCAATAAGCAACAGTAACTACAACAATAACAAGCTTTAAAACCAGTAATCAAGAACAATAGAAAACAACGAAACTAGGATTAATAGGTAATTTATAAAGCAATGAAAAGTACTTAGAGAAATCATCGATGATTGAAAGAATCATTGGAAATTCACCCAATCGTTGGTGATTATTGTGTAGAGAACCAAAAAATGAAAAACAAATTCTATTTTCAAAAATTAAATTAGGGATTGGGTACCACCGGGCATGCCAAGATGTTGAGAATAAATCTAACCTCTTAAACTTAATTGAATGAGTAAGAAAGTAAAATTTAACTAACCTCAGAATAATGGGGTTTAATAATACCCGTGGATGTGACTAAAGGTAATTCATATTGCACTTCGTATATTAAATGGTGTAGGATCTCTTCCTGCAAGAACACCTACAAATCATAAACACTAACCAATAAATGATTAATAAAATATGAGGAAGATTTCCTGGAAAAGGCCAATCCCCAGAAGTCAAAGGACTTCCTCACAAGGATGTCAACTCCTTTTACACAATCAAGTGGATTTGAAAACAAAACATGATATATGATAATCAAATCACAATAATATGATGATAATTAATGAGTTTATTACAAACATATAACTGATAGATAATGAGTAATGAAAGGTATAAACTATGGCTCAAATTCATAATCTAAATCCGAATCCAAATTCTCAAAGAAATTTGAATCCTCTTCTTCAATGTATTCTATATTTTCTTCTTCAAAGAATTCATATTTATCTTCTTCAATATCGTATTGGTACTCAAATTTAGAATCTAAGTCTTCGAGTCATTTTTTCTCTCGTATTCGGACTCGATTCCAAATCCTCCACCTCACTTTGTATTGATATTAAAACCAAGCAAGATCAGCTCGAGATGTGCATGACATCAAAATATGCTTCCTAGAATTCTTCTACATCATCACGAATCCACTGAGTGGACTCAAAGATACTCTGCAAATGATCCAAAGTGACATAGTGAATAACACACAGCTCAAGATCATGTAGGATGTCATATTATTCCCAATACAATGGATGACCTGATAATGGGAAATGAGTTGATACTAGTAATCTCGTGACTTGGACCACCTATTTCCATCTAAACAATCCATGTTGGATAAAGTTTTAGGGATAAAAATATTTGTAATGGAAGATTAAACAAATTAAATGAACACTGATGAAAATTATAGAAGGAAAAAAATAGCAGGAATCGCAGGTGATTGCAACAATCACTGCGATCATGGAGAATAATGACAGACTAATAAAATGTAATGTTTAGTTGATTAATTTGAAATTGTGACCTTATAGAGACTTAGATAATGATGTGAAATACATAAATGAACACATAAACAGTACCTGGATCTTGTTATAAAGATGTGAATAATTGTTGACCTTAATGACTAATGATATATGAAGTTGATGAAGCCTAAAATTAGACTAGTAGGATGTTGATCTGAAAGAAATTTGGAACAACTTATAGATTTCTGATGAGTATTGGGATGTTATTGGATGATAGTATGAAATATTTGATGCACAATAATACTCAAGTAAAATCTCAAACTTGAAAAATGCAGGTGGATGATCCCCAAAGAGACTGAAAAATTATCTTAAGTAATGGTTGTCAATTACCTTAATAGTTGAAGATTTTGGTATGTTTAGGTTTGTTTAGTAAATGGTTGGAACAAATTGCTAATTCAAGGTTCTTGTTTTGTATTTTGAGGTGGTAGTTTTTAATTTGTTCGAAAATGTGTTGAGTTGGTTGGTGATGATAGAATGAGCTAAATTTGGCTAGATTATGTTATGATTTATCTAGGTTTATGGATAGGTTTATTAGGTGTATAGAGGATAATGATAAGCATGTAAATGTTTATGATAGGTGTATTAGGGGTAGATTTTAGGGAATATTCAGATAGCTAGGAAAAATTATTAGATTGGGGCTTATTTAGGATAAAGGAAGAATAATTATTTTCCATGTGGATATATATATTTTATTATTGGCAAATAGTTTTGAAGGGACTATACCCTATTACAAAAAGTCTCAATAGCCAGATAAATAGGAGGGAAAATAAAAAATGGATCAAAATCCAGATATTACAATAAGCCTAGTTGTAGTAAAAAAATAACTACAAAAAGGAGACAAGATAGGGATATAACTGCAAAAAAGCAACGAGTAAGCAACAACTGAAACAACATCAAAACAACATCAAGACAACTCCACAGTAGATTATTTCTTAGAAGCCCTGTCAATTCTTGACTTAACAATCTGCAATGAGGTAAAGAGAGCTAGGGTAGTGACATGTGTAGGATCATTGGCATCTAGTTGAGAAAGGACACGACCCCTTTCAACATCTGTGCCCCAAATTGCTTGTAGATACCACTGAGCATGCTAATACTTCTAACCTGTTGTTCCAGAAATTCACAAATAGCTTTAAAAATTGCAATGTTATGGTCATGTCTATCTTTAGAATTCCCTAATCTATTATCAAGGGAATTCAACTTCTTGTAGATTTCATTGATGTGTTCTTCACCAATGCCAACATCATCATTCAATTTCCTTTTTCCCTTTTGTTTGGCTAGTTGATGTACTTCCTTTTTAGACTTTCCATCTCTTTTACTGAAAGGAACGATAAGAATATTGTTCCAAGCCACGATCTTAGATGATAATAGCACACCACATTAGATTTGCAAAGCAAAAGAGCTAAAATACCATATATAGAAATCCATCATAATCCATAATGCTCAATACATTACAATAGAATGACTTGAATTATTCAATAAGAAAGATGTACATATAGGAGGAGGGAAGTGCAACTACTACCTAAATCAGTGGTGAAGAACTCCCACTAATTGATATTGGTAGTTAAGTTAACTCCATAAGACTAGTAAGCTAACTCCACATAATTGAGAAGCTAACTCAACACAACTAGTAAGCTAACTCCACACAACTAGTACACCTAAGCAAGCTAACCCAACAAGTGTAGGGCTAACACAAGTGTAAGAATTATCCTGATAAATAAATAAAAGGATAAATAATAACCTACACTAACACCCTCTCGTAAGCATAGCTTAGGTAGGCGAAAAAGAAGGTGGGTCCCGAAACAAGGCTTGATGAGGTACCCACATACAACAACTGGGAAAAATGGACACTCTCAAGGTACCCAAAACTAGTAATAAAAAGTAGAGAGAAAAATCTTGCTTTGTAAGATATCCTCAGAAGCTCGACTCCAAAAACTTGTACAATGCTGAAGAAGTGTGGTGCACACTATGGTCTGAATCCACTGCTCAATCATATAACTCAAAAACAACTGACACTGGGCTTCACTAGAATAGCTCCATGTAAGGAGACTGTCAATGGAGTGATGTCGAAAAGTGAAAAACAAACACCAAACATAATTTGATCAACTGCTACAAATAGGTGTGCCACGATCCAAGAAAAACCAAGGCAATAAGGCAAGGACATGAGATCTAAATAAATAGGAGTGCCACGATCCAAGAAAAAGCCAAGGTAACAAGGCAAGGGCATGAAACCCGAAGAAGCAATATCAACACCACACCCTCCCATACTGCAAAATGGGTAGAGTGACACCACATATCTGTATGAGTTGTCAAAATCAACTACTCGAACACTGACAAACTAACACTGGGCTCCACCAGAATAGCTCCCCCACAAGAGAGACTGTCAACATGCCAAAAAAGTGTCGAAAATATAGATCCAAAATATCTCAACAAATAAGAGAGATATAAATGTATACACCCATAGATACAAGAATGCAATACCCAAAATTTTAGGATATCGGGCTCAACCGAAAATGCATCCACAAGTGATCACAACACCCTCCCAAATTTGGCACTTTATAATTGAGTGCATGTAAATATTACAATGAGTAACAGTACCTTTTATATTTGAAATGTGTATAAAAATATCACCAATGCGTAGATCTCGAAAAATACACAATTTCAAAAAAAATCACCTTAATCCGAGCTACGGATCAAAAGTTATGAGCTCTACAAGGTTTTTCTATTAAAATAATATTTTAATGCTGATCTTTTAAAAGGTACATGTGACACCCAAATGTCCAAAGGGTAAAAGAGTGCATCCACACGATACATGCTTGCGACCAAAGGATAAAAGCCTGCGCCCAAAACCTAAAATGTCCAGAGGGTAAATCATTGCATCTAGAGGGTACACGCTTATATCCAATGGATAAAAGAATGCACCCATGAGGGTACAGATCTACATCTAGTGGATAAAAGACTGCATCCAAAACCAAAATACCCAGAGGGTAAAAGAATGCATCCGGAAGGTACACGCTTATATCCAATGGATAAAAGAATGCACCCATAGGGTACAGATCTGCGTCCAGTGGATAAAAGATTGCATCCAAAACCGAAATACCCAAAGGGTAAAAAAATGCATCCAAAAGGTACACGCTTATATCCAATGGATAAAAGAATGCACCCATAGGGTACAAATCTATGTCTAGTGGATAAAAGACTGCATCCAAAACTGAAATACCCAGAGGGTAAAAGAATGCATCCGAAGGTACACACTTATATCCAATGGATAAAAGAATGCATCCAGAGGGTACAGATCTGTCTAGTGGATAAAAGACTGCATCCAAAACCAAAATACCCAGAGGGTAAAAGAATGTGTCTAGAAGGTACACACTTATATCCAATGGATAAAAGAATGCACCCAGATTTGACTGTCTCAAAACATGGTTGAGTTTACAGTTGATTATAGGGTTTTGGCACCTTCCAAATCCAATTCCACTCTTTTTGCATAAAAATGCATGCTGCAGAAAATTGCTAACAAATTCCAAATACATGAAAAAATAAACCCTTGCTTGCAAAGAAAAACTTACAAATGGATGTCTACATCATCTATAGCTTTGATACCATGAAAGGAACGATAAGAATATTGTTCCAAGCCACGATCTTAGATGATAATAACACACCACATTAGATTTGCAAAGCAGAAGAGCTAAAATACCATATATGGAAATCCATCATAATCCATAATGCTCAATACATTACAATAGAATGACTTGAATTATTCAATAAGAAAGATGTACATATAGGAGGAGGGAAGTGTAACTACTACCTAAATCAATGGTGAAGAACTCCCACTAACTGATACTGTTAGTTAAGTTAACTCCATAAGACTAGTAAGCTAACTCCACATAACTGAGAAGCTAATGCAACACAACTAGTAAAGCTAACTCCACACAACTAGTACACCTAAGCAAGCTAACCCAACAAGTGTAGGGCTAACACAAGTGTAAGAATTATCTTGATAAATAAAAAAAGGATAAATAATAACCTACACTAACATTTTCCATGTTTTCAATTCTCTTTATAAGGTCCTCCTGAGTAGTATTGTTGTGTCCTATGGCACTGATGTGTAAGAGATTATGTGTTTCCATGTCCTTGCTACTATGAAGGACTCTTCCAGAGGGAGAAGGTTGCATTTTAGAAAAAGAGGGGTTTTTGGTTCTAATTTTCCTTTGCCCAAGGATAGAAGTGGGGATTACAAAATGAACAGGGTTGTGGGAGTCAGGAATGGATAAAATGATAGGAGTAACAGGTATGGTAGGGTGATGGGAAACATAATGCAAGTGAAGGAGGAAAATTAAGACCATGTGGATATATTAATATTTGATTAAATAACATGTTTAAATGGTGTGTGTTCATTTAAATAAAAATGGGGATATATGGCGCAAGAATGAGGGTATGAAGTGTACTTAACTAATTAATTAAATGAAGAGGGGGAATGACAAGAGACATAAAATTAAGTTATTAAATGAATAAAGATAAGGTATGTATTTATGGGATGTTGATGTATTTAATCAATTGACTTAGGAAGGAGGGTGTAGATTTTCGTGTCTACACCATCACATAGTCCTTATATTCTTTGACCTTTTGAAGCCTCACCTAAGTATCAGCAGCTAGTAATCTTGGCCCACCATGAAACTAATTTATACTAGAATTACATAGCTTCGACCAAGAACCCTACATCTCAGCTTCAAAATTAGTTTCCAAATTTTCAAGTGACTCGCATGGAACATAGATTCACTTCTCATTGATGTAAACCCAAAAGAGAATTTCCATATGAATGCCATAACATGTTGAACCATGTTTGGACCCTTATAAATCTACAAGATTAGATCATTTCATGACACACCAAATGACATAGAAAAGACAATATAAAGACTCCATAGATCACGAGGCCCAACCTTCATTTCTTAAACCTAGACATTGAGACCAGAAGTACACTTTTCATGAGTTCTAAGCCAATTAAACACCTCTTATGAATTAAAAATGTGACTCATGAACATATACATCCATCTCATATTAATTATACACCAAGATGACACAAACACAAACCATAATAACTTAGACAAGTACATACACCGACTTATATGTTTGACTATTAGCGTAGAATAAATTGGTTAACACAATGAGATCCCTCTCCACTATTAGTTCAAGATTTTTGTGTGATGGCATCATCGACATTCAATACATTTAGATAGCTGATCGATTACATATTTATTTACCAAGCCCTTCACCGAGATGAAGTTTCTTCACTTATGGTTTTTCTTGGGGTGAGGTCTTCTACAACTGCTCATCTTCTTCGAGCTAAGTAGTCCTTCTTTTCTTCTTCTTCTTCTAGGCACCTTATCGGGCCTTTAGTTGACGGGCCCCATTGACACATCTTTCTTAGTTGTTTAGGAGTGTCTTCTTTTGTCTGACTCATCATAGCTACTACCCCAGCTTCGATGAAGGGGGTGTTGGTGTGAGTTATCCTATGTGTCCTCCTCACATATTGGAGGGTCATCTCACATGGGTTAGGTTTAGGGTTTGCTATTGATTCATGCACTAGGGTTACTTAGCACCCTATATGTACCCTTTTATTATTCATTTATGAGCATGCCAAGAAACTCCGTGTCTTTTTCTTATGAGAAAGATTTATTATGTTATGCAACTTATTCAGTTGTTGATCTATTCTTCCGTGTGATTACATTAGAGCCATTGTGATTCAACTTGAGTGCAACTTCATTGTGGTGCATAGTTTCTAATATGATCCATTGACTCTTTCATGGTATCAGAGCTGAATGATTTGCCATCACACCAAAATTTTGAATGATGGTGGAGAGGGATCTCATCGTGTTATTCAAATTTCTTCATACGCCAACACAATCAAGTTAACATGATGAGATCCCTCTCCACTATTAGTTTGAGATTTTGTGTGATGGCAAATCGTTTGGTATCGAGCCAGAAGTTAAGCGCATCATCCCTAGAGTAGTGTGGCAATGGGTGACCTCCCGGAAATTCCTGGTGTCACTACCTCCTAATGTTTTGGTCCTTATTGGGTTTATACCCAGCTCCATCATGCAAGAGGGTGTTGGCATAACAACTGAATAACACGATGAGATCCCTCTCCACCATTAGTTCGAGATTTTGGTGTGATGGCAACTCGATACCAAACGATTTTCTGTTACACCAAAAGCTAAAATTAATGGTAGAGATGGATCTCATCGTGTTAAACAGATTGTTACGCTAATACCCTCCCATACATGGAGCCGGGTATACACTGTCCAATCAGTCCCAACAACATTAGGAGGTAGTGACACTGGGAAATTTCTGGATGTCACCCATCCCAGCTACTACTGCGGGGTTGGCGTGCTTAACTACCACAGTATCAAAGTTGCATGACTTTCCGTCACACCAAAATCCAAGATTAAGCGTGCCAGGCCCTCTAGAGTAGTCTTTGGGATGGGTGACCTCCCAAGAAATTCCTAGTGTCACTGCCTCCTAATTTTGTTGGGCTTGATTAGGTGTATACCCGGCTCCATCGTGTGGGAGGGTATTGGCGTAGCAACTGATTAACACGATGAGATCCCTCTCCACTATCAGTTTGAGCTTTTGGTGTGACGACAAGTCATGCATCTTGATACCGTGCAGTTAAGCATCAGCCCCAGCAGAGTAGTTCTGGGATGGGTGACCTCCCTGGAAAATTCCCACTACCTCCTAATGTTGTTGGGCCTAATTGGGTGTATACCCGGCTCCATCGTATGGGAGGGTGTTGGCGTAGTAGTTGTTTAACACAATGAGATCCCTCTCCACCATCAGTTTGAGCTTTTGGTGTGATGGAAAGTCATGCAGCTCTGATACCAAACAATTTACCGTCACACCAAAATCTCGAACTAATGGTGGAGAGGGATCTCATCGTGTACTATGCCAACATTGACAAGCAACAAGATATGACACTTTTACATACACAACAAGACTAGATAATAAGAACAAAATGAACATGTTGAATGACTTATAGAGACATATCTCAACACCATGGAGAATAATCATACTGACTTAGACATCTCCCCTCACTTCAAAGCTTCATTTGCACATATATACCTCTAATAATCCTAGTAGAGGCATATGTCACCATGGAGGAGCTTGATGAGAGACCTAAGAAGGTCTCAAACCATCTTCTTGCACCTTGAATAATTAATCCTTTTATGATTCTACTTTTTCATAGTAGATCCCTCCTTTTTATTAGTTATACCCTTGGAATATTCTAGAGCACTTTGACTAGCTGCTTCCTTCTTGAAATTTTGAACTTGTGGCTTGGGTCTTTGAATCTCTTTCTTCAACTAACCTACATCACAAAACCTTGTAATGTTCCCTACCTTGTGGCACATAAAGCATTCCAATTTTCTTCATTTTCACTCAAAAGCCATATGTCTATATCCATTGCAAGCATAAAAATAACCATTGAACTTGCTTACATACCTCCTTGTGTTTGATGGCCCATTTTTGCAATACTTTGCTAGATGTCCTTTCTCATGACAGTGATAACATTCAACTCCATATCTTTGACCTACTTTTTTCTCTTCCTTGCCTTGACATTCCTCTTCCTTCTTTCTTTTAGAGTGATGTTCTTGAGTCTTTTCTTTGCAATCTTCTTTCTTTTCAACCTTAGGACTACACATACTAGCCATATGTCCATAAAAACCATATTTATAGAAAACACCATACATATATGTATTTGGATTCCTGATAGATGATATTCCATGAGGTGGAAGCCTTGAACTATCTCCCTTGCTTGAATGATTTTTTTCTTTTGATCCTTGAATTGATTCTACTTCATTTTTCTCTATATTGCATGAATCTTCTATGAAACCTAGGCCTATTTTATCACCATATGCCTTTTTTTCTAATATATTATTTAGATTTTTTGAGATTTCTTGAAAAGATAATACCTTTCTTGTCATGGTGCTTAAATCCTTCTTTAGTTCCTCTTTCTCAGCTAGGGATTCCTTGAGTTGAGTCTGTATACACTTGATTACTTCCTCATGGGATACACACAATTTTTCTAGCTTCTCTTTACAGAACTCTACTTCCCACCTTATGTAATAAAGATCTCCCATCCTTGTCACCAAATATCTCCCTCTAGCTTGTTAAGGTTGCTTCCAAGGGCCTTCTTTGATACCAATTGTTAGAAATGACAAAGGACTGAGGGGGTGAATCATTCCCTAATAAAACATTTCTCTTTTCTATTTCAATCATCAAACATAAACCCTCATAAACCACAAACATTAATGCTTGATCATCATTATATATAGTTCATCATGAAATGCATACATAATAGGAAAATAAGATATACTCAGAGCCTTTCTTGATTAATATTCAAAGCAGAGCACAATGACTTGATCTCCTCATCAAAAATCTACAATATACAATCAAGAGCTCATAAATACTATACTAACATCAATATGCTGTGCATTCAACTACAAAACACCAAGACTGCTCTCCTTCATCAACTTGTTATTATAGAGACTTCATCATCTTTGTTTCACTACAACCAACTACTGACCTAGAAAATAATTCTAGGGAGTTTGGGCTAGGCCCAAGGGGTTTTGCTTTGCAAAGTTTTCTTCAATATAAGATAAAAGGGTGTTTTTCATCAACATTATAGGTAATTTTTTTCCCATTTTGTAGACTTTCATCACTCTACTTCAATACCTTTCACTTCCTCATGTCCTGCTCACTTACCATTCAACTTGACAATTCACCATTTTGTTCAACTAGCTCATATCACATTCCTTTGTATCAAAAGCACTTAAATTTTTTAATCCATCTATTTTTTCTCTTGGACCAAACCTTTTCAAATTCCACTCCAAAATATGAGCTCCACTTGGTAGCACTAACTCTTTATTTATCACTTTGACGTTCAAAAGAAACTATGAGTTCACCCCTTGTTTGAAAAAGACAAACAACTATATTTTGGTCTTCTTATTCAAGCTAAGAGGGAGTTTAATGAGTTTGTAACTATTGATAATTCCTCACCTTCTCCAAAAGTAACACAATTTTGAGCTAGAGCAATTTCAACATCCCTCTCCTTCGAGACAGATGAAGACACCTTGCAAATTAACTAATTCATTGAATTTCGTGGATTTGACAATGATAGTTGTGCATTCTATTCATGAATGTTACGTTCCTTGAGTATTCTTCAAGAACATTTATCATGTTTCAATTGATCCTTGATGTTTAAAATATCAACACTTTACTCTTAAGGGCTTTAAAAAACAAACTAGACTATCCTTCACCTATAATTTTGCTTTGGAGTGTTCCATTTGTTCATTGTTTCATGATTGTTGCATATACCTTGACTTTCAAAGCATTACAAAGACACATTTATACCTGTTGAACATGCTTGTGCTTGATTTGATCTCACCCTTTGTTTGGTATATAAATTCAATTTTTTTATCTTACTTGGTTTTCCCATGTAAAAATGTATGCTTGAAAGATATAATCATATTGAATGCAAATGAAAACCTTATGTTTAGGGCGTGAATCCTCTTTTTAGTTGAGGAACGTAATAGTCATGTTCCCCTAAAAATCCTTGTGAAAAATTGACCATGAATTGGGCCAATGTTGTATTTTTAATAATAAGTTAATGAAGTGCAAAGTGCAAAAAGATCTCTCGATGCTTGCCACTTTGTTGCCGCCTGTCCCCTTTTTTCATTTTAATTTTCTTTTGTATTTTGTGAGACTCAATTTTTCCTAAGTATGGAACTAGATACTGGAAGGTATCCACATGTCCCTTTAGCACATTTTGGAGAAGGTACAAAGAATCGGGGGCCTTCAAGAAGTGAGAATTGACCACGTGGCTAAAGTGTGGCAAGGTAGCCCGAGTGGGTTAAAAATTCAAGATAAAGAAGAAGAGATTGTGGGCCTCCACGTGTCACCCAGGCGCAGATTCAAAAAGAGAAAGGAAAGGAAAAGCCCTAAAGTTGTGAGAGGTATCCATGTGTCGTATGAAAAGAGTCTACCCGATGTTCAGTGGATTGAATGTAACCTTAGGTCCCAAGGCATGCAATTAATGACTTGGATAAAATCGGGGTTGAGGTTTTAAATGAATTCAAGGAGAAGATGAAGAAAAAGATGTGGGATGACAAAACCATGGACACCATTGATATGAGATTAGAGGAATTGTAGAGTTATAATCAAAGTCATGGGAATAAAAAAGGATGGACCAATGTGGGGATGCTTTGAACAGGAAAACCTTGATTTTTCAACACCATACAGGCCCAAATGATGGAAGATGAAGATGTAGATATGAAGAATGATAAGAAAAATGGGGATTCTATAGGGGTCCTTACCTAAGAAAGATACAAACATTCTAAAAAAACTACATCAAAAAGAAAATAAGAAAAGAAAGACATTCAATCATCCTCTACTTTTACTTTGAAATTTTCTAGTAAATGGGGGAATTCTATTCAACAACCTATTCTTCCTCGGTATAAAAACCTCTAAGCCATGAGCTGATTGTGAAAATACAACTGACCCAACCAAATTTTGAGACATCCCCATGTCCATCAATGATTCAACAGTCATCTTGGGGCCATCCATGATATTCCTTAGCTTTATCTTCTTCTGGTAAGAAGATACCCAGTCCTGAAGATCTAAACCACATATAGGAAATTTCGTCTTCCCTTTTTCATTATAAGAAGTAGGTTGATCAAGAATAGGTTGAGAAGGAGGATTTGGAGTGGTTGGGAGAGTGAGTATTACAACCTAGGGAACCGGTGGAGCAAGGGTTTTTGAACTAGAATCATCCTTGCATCTCCTTATGAAAGATGGATGCTCTCTTGGGTGAGGAACTAGAAAAGGTCTTGATATATTTTGATCCATCAAAAGAGTGTGTTGCACTAAGTGAATGGAAGTTTGGAGAGAAGACTTTCCCTTAACCTCTACTTCTTCCTCATCCAAAATGACAATTAGGGGATGAAATAGTTTTTTCCCCTTATTTCCTCTTGCTGATGGTGTTGGTGTTGCATATTTTTGAGGTGGTACAGGTCTCATTGGATCTGTTTCCAGATAAGTGACCCGTCACCGCAATTCTTCCACTTTGTGAGAAATGGCGGAATAATCGTATCAATTGAAGTTTTTCATAGAGTATGTAAGACTCCCAGGGGAACCTCTTTTAGTATAAACCCTTCACTGCATAGAAAGGGACAATTTTATCCAACCATCTTTGTCATAGTAGGCCTCCTATCAATCTAGAATTTCTTCAACTCTTCTGGAGATTTTTGGTGCTCCCAATAGAAGATGATAGTACATCGATTGGAAAGATGAGAAAATAGAGTTGATCTTAATCAATCTCAAGAGGAGGGAAATTTGAGCCTCTCAATATGTCAAAGGCCCTTTACTATCCCCCATGTATGTAATTTCAAACAAATCATTGAGAAATGCTTCATTTGGGCCGGTTAGATCAAAGATTTGATTTCAATATTTTGAGGATATTTCTTTCAAGATAGTTTCCACAACTACTCTTTCCATTACACCAAAAAAATCCTCACAATATATTTTCAAGTCTAAAAATGGAAGGAAGATGCATACCAATGAAGAAATGAAGTTGAATTTATAATGAGGATGTTGCATGAGACATTTGAGTCAAGTAGAATCATTTCCATCAAATGAAGAAATATCTTTCACTCAGCTCACACAAAAGAAATAAATTTGAGAGAGATTAGCATTGTGCAACAAAAGATATCTAGACTAATGTGACATAATTTATGGAAAAGTATTCATCCCATAAAGACATGAACATGAGTATGTGTTGTTCAAGATTGATCCTCAAAAGGTGAAAGGGATTTGTGTATCACATCAAGCCATATGGAGGTGCCTAAAAACTATCAAAAGGGGTTCTTTTCCCACCAAAAGGGAGAAATGATTAAACAAATGCAAAAAGGAATGACATAGTATCCCAATCATATGTAAAATATTTGAAAAATGAGAGTAACTCATAATTCCTCCACCTGGCAACATAAGATAACATATTAAACTGTATGTTGAGAAGAAGAATATTATTTAGATATTCATGCTTTTGGGGGGAAAATGAAAGGTGAATGAATGATTGAAAATGTATAAATGTGATGAGAATACTCTCGACATAAAGGGGGTTAATTTTTCTAAGCTTTAGAAAAAAGGGAGAGAACTTGTTTGTACTAACTGAAAACTGAACCAATATGAGATACCTAAACTACTATTCATTTGTTCCCAAGCCTTCTCACCAAGATTATTGCACTTTGTACAATCATTGGCAAATATTGAGGTCATAGTTGTTGTGTCCCCTTATTGAAGAATTGGTGTTTCTTGAATCAATTCATGTGTAGTCTCATGAGAACTATTACTTTGTTCAAGATGAATTGTTTTGAATTGATTGTCTGCATTTTTGTTGCAATCTTATGCTAATTAATATCTCTGAATTACATAAATCCTTAGTTAAAATAGTGACAATTTAGTAACTACAATTGCATGATTGATGGAGCTTTCCTTCATAATGTGGTAAATGGTTTTAAAATCAATTTGTATTTGTTTGATCTAAGATCTTTGTCAGTTCCTGAGTGTATCTAGAACGTATTTGATTAGAGATTGTTAGTATTTTGTTGAGATTTTTTCATGAGATTTTGTGTTTGAATTCTCAAAGTTTGTGTGAAATCTTGTGTTCTTGGGCTTCCATGAATACAAACCTTCTGGTTGAAGGAATGCTTTGGATTGTGTGATCCATATTTTACATCAAGAACAATTATCTGTAGTATTTGTAAGGTTCATTTGAGGTTTTTCATATAATCAACTTTATCTTGCTTAACTTCCCAAAATATAGCAAATTTTTCATAAATAACCATCGATCCACCTGAATTACCCTAACTTTGCAGACTGTTAATACATGCATAAATGCTAAGGATATTTGTTGAATTTTCCCATCCTTTATCCAAAATATGTAGAAACAAGTTGGAATTATGACTATCTTTAGTAACCTAAGCCTTCTTTAGAAGATATCTACATTTTCTAGTGTGAAAAATCATGAGAGTTAGATAATGTTTGTATTGACCATGTCTTCTTGAGGCTATTTTTCACTTCCCTAAGAAAAGGAGTCCAAATATTGTTGTTCTATCCACCGCTTTTCACAAATACAGTTACAAAATGGGTCCTCTCACCCTGGTTTTAGGTAGAACCTAAAGTAACAGGGTAGGTCATACCCTTAGTGAGGTGTTATCCAACATTCCCCAAGTCCAAGTAAAAAGAGACTGCTAGATCCATCCCCAACTACAAAATGACTCAAATCTTGGTCTTTCTTTCTCTAAGCATCCTCGCTTGCCTATTGATACTTTGCTCCACTTACAATGAAAGATTTATTTGGGTACAAAAAAACCATGAACAAGCTAATGGAACTATTGGATGAGTTTCTATTTTGAAATTGCACAAGTGAATGCACTCAAATGCTCCAAACTCGGACCCAACTACTATTTTCATGAAGTTACACAAAAATTGTCACTAAATTCTCAAATGATACTTGATGAAAACAAAAAAATATTTTCACAAATGAATCATGTGGAAAAATAGAGATATCCTCTAAAAATTATATTTTCCAATCGCTTATTTTGAGAGATACAAAGATTTTTGTGTTCTTAACCTAGAATCGGGTTTCACTATTAGAGCACACCCAAGAGAACATAAAATTAGATTTCTTGATGAAAATTGAAATTTCCAAATTTTGACACTTGGTTGAAACCTCATTCATCTTCTTCAATTGATTTGACAACTTAAAGACGTTCTATATGCTCCCGAAAAACAAAAATGCAAAGGTGTACAAAGATGAGGAACCATGACAATATAATGGTTTTGAGTAATGACATGCTTTGAGGTCTTGGGATAAAAATCCAAATAACATGAAGAGATAAATGATGAAAAGATAACCTTACCAAAGTTCTCAAAAATACTCTATATAATAAGAAATCATATTCATTGTTTGTCCATGCTTGCATGTTGGAGCTCGATCTTCTTCTTGATGCTTTTAAGCTCAAAGCCAATCTTCACTCAAACTTGTCATCATTTCCACTGTGAAAGATAAAATTTCCATAAACATCATGAATTTTAAGGGATTTGAGGTCATACTTATATGAACACGAAGATTTCAAGAAACCACATACATAACAATGTGTTATCTTTACAAAATTAGGCAAAAGCAAATTTGAGAGGTAATCCATACTTCACCATTTCACTTGAGGGATCCCAAATTTTTTTACTCTTGTAGAAGAAGATAACACTTCATGAATCCTAAAAATGTAATTTCACATCATATTACTGAAGAGTTACAATTTTGGAGGCTTAAAAACGACCCGCACCTAGCTCTGCATAGCAAAAGTATGCCTATATAACATAGATCAACTTGCGAGAAATGAGGTTGACCATTATTTTGAATTATATGGGGTCTCTTATTCTTATGATATGTGTATCTATATTTCAGTAGTGACTTAGTGTTGGAAAATTAACATTAGGCCACTCAACTCAAGAAGAAGCTTTGGAGAGAGAACAAACACCAAAAAAAGAATGCTCATAACTTTCTTAAAACTTGTCCAATTCACTTGAAAAGTTTTTCAATATATCAATATTAGAATCATTTACAAAAATCACTTCTATGATTTATCTAAAGGATTATTCATATTTTTTCTTGGGTGCTAAGAAGATAGACAACTCATTATGCACTTTTCAAAAATCTTGTTTTAGAAAAACTAGCATAACTTTCACATACCATCTCAAAACTTGATGAAATTTGGCATGGAGCACCAAAAATATCCCATATAAATGATTCATAATATAATTTTCCATATATATTCCTGTAATATTATATCCTATCTCATTTGCATCAATCTACACTATTAGTTCTCAAAGCCAATTTCTGTGAACTTTTGACTTTTGCCTCCAGGAGATAAAATAAGCCTAGTTATTGCTCACACATGCCCTAGAAAAAATTTATAGGATACTACCATGATTATTTGACCTTTCCATGACCTGTACCAACCTCTCACACCTCATCAGGCTCTAGAAACAAGCCTAAAAGAGCCAATTTGAATCAAGTCTTTCTCCAAATGACCTGATACACCTTGTAAGACATATTTCACATGCTTAAAACATCATATTTGACCTTTATCCCATCTGATCCAGCCATATAATCTATGTCCATGCTTCCAATGGACTCCTTCCTCACAAACAAAGCTTGTAGAACACTAAGACTGTCCTGAAACCATCTTGAATGCTCACTAAACCACTGAGAAGGCACTACCAATCAACCTTCATGCCTTTGACTGAGCTTCACTTCACCTTTCACTCCTTTTCCATCAATTCCACTTGACATCAATGAAAACACCAATGACCAGGGTTCAACAAATTATTCCTACACTTTGTTTGTTTGGTCTTACCTCCATCTTCTCGATGGTCCTTAGCCTTCTTACCTTGAATTCATTGTGATTTATTAAGTCATATGCACCTGGGTCCCATGATTTTTCATTTTTCCATCCATTTGATTCCACTTTGCATCTTTTCCTTTTGACCTTCATTCTCACTTTCCTCATCTTCATGCCTTTATTCACTATACTTTCTTTTCCTTGCATTTTTCTTGCTCAATCACAACTTTCATCAGACTGGCTGCTCTATGGTTGTACCTGATCCTTCTTGGTCCTCATTTTGATTAATATTTTCCAAAAAAATTGTTTCTTTATTAGTCATTTCTTCATTCTTCTCTTCTTTGTCCATTTCATCAATCAAATCTTGTGATAGCTCATCTAGTTTACCTATGAAAAGCTGATTATCATGCCTCTTATCTTCACTATACTCATCCATCTACATTTTCTTGTATCATTCTTTTGAGATACATGAGTAGAGTCATTTGGTACAATTTCAAGGAATTCACCCACAAAATCAGCATTATCAAGCACCTCATCATCAAAAGTACTCACCTTGTCTTCACTCCTTGCTTGTATACTTTTTGGAGAGTTCTTAAATCATGTACATTTGCTCTCTCAACATGAGAGTTTCTTATTCATCCATGTCTTCATCAAACTTGGGGCTGTCATGATAATCCTTCCTTGCAAAATCTTCAATTTTCCTTCATATTTCTTCTTAACTTGTGTGGGAGCATTCACCAATTTCCCATATAGCTTCTCTATTCAACTCTTATAAAGATTTGGATTTTGTTTTATTGATCCACTTAATGAGCTCAAGTCACCATGATCTATTACATTATCAAATCTTCCATAAACCAATTCCTCACCTTCAAATCTGTCTTGGTCTTCTTCACAAGTTTGTTTACTTTCTGTAAAATTCTTGGCTGTCATACTTGGGTTGCTTCTTTCACACTAGATTGTCCTTTCAAACTAGTATTCACCTCATTTTTCATGCATTATTGTGGTATACTTACTTCATTCTTGATCCACGACCACCCACTTCTTTCTTTCCATATGTTTGGGCTGAGTCTAGTCCTCATATTAACTACTTGATTGTATTTGTAGTCTGAAATGGTCTTATATCAGCCCTTTTTTTGGTTTTGGCTTGTAGACTTGGATTAGAACCTAGGTAAACCTACTTCTTTCTTGTATCCTCTTTAGGCTCCACTATTTTTACATTTCTCTTAAGCCATTTAGGCACAATATATCCATGATTTATGATCTCCTTTGAATGAGAAACTTGGTGTTTTCTCTTAGTATATTCCTTCTTCCTCTTGGCTTCATTAGGAGTGACTTTCAAACCTCTTTCTTCTTCTCTTCCAACCTGCACAATCTGATTGGTCTTCCATGTTTCATGGTTAGTAGCTTCACTTTTCTCACTAGCAATTTGTTCTTCTTCCAAGTATCTTTCCCATGCCTCATAGAATGGAATTTGATCTTCATAGTCATTTTCTCTGATCTAAGATCTTCTATTTTATCTTCATTTCCTTGTACCAATTTTACTTGTTCTATTTCAGCTTCATATTCTTCCAAAGGTGCTTCATTTGACCTTATTTTCATCCATCTTGAGGTCCTTTATTTCACTTTCTTCACAGTTGTATTCATATCTGCAAAGCACTCACTCAAACATAGAGTTTGATAATATAAATAGAGCCCATAAGGCACCTATGCGAGTCTTCTTCATAAGCATTCTCTTCTTTTCTTCTCTTTCCACTTCATCCTCTTTCTTGTTCTCCTTAAATAACATCTCATTTTCCTTCACTTTTTCATGAGTATCTTCTACCAAAGTATTCTTTCTAAACTCATCATCCTTTTCCTCTTATTCTTCTTCATAAGTAGCTTGATAAGCCACTTTATCTTATTTTTCAACTTCCATTCAAATCTTTGGTATTTCTCTTCCATCATGGTCTTGATCATTGTTTCCAAATTCTCAAACCTTTCCCTTGCTTCCTTTAGTTCTTTTTCTGAGAGTAACTCTTTCACCTTTGTGTTTTCCTTCATTTTACCATAGCTTTTCCTTCTCCTAACATCTTGAACTTCTTGTCCATATCTCTTCTCATTATCTCCATAAGATCTTCACCCAAGTCTCTTTCACCTTAGTCTATTGATCTCCTTAAGTCCTCACCTAGGTATTTTCCACCCTAGTATCTTAGTTTATCTAATTATTTAAATGTTATAAGTTTCTCTTTTATAGTCTTCTACCTCTCCTTAGATGCTTCACTAAGACTTTTATCACCTCAACCTATCTCTCTCGGACAACTTACTTTCTTAACTTCTCAACATGTCAATCATTCATCACTTCACCACCTATTAGGTACATACATGCCTAAAATCCCATAAAAATGGATTAGTCAACAATGTTCTAAAAATATTCAAGCATCAAAGAACTCAAAATATTCAAACATCAAGGTTTAGTAATACTTATGTATGCAAAAATTATGAAGGATTCACTCTTCAAAGCTTGGAATTTTTCACTTGGAGTTCAAGAAGGATTCAATCTTCAAGGCTTACTTCAAACAAATATTCCTCATCAAGGTTTGGTCACGTGCAATGATACCCCTAAGACAATTATCAATACAAAAAAATTTACATCCACCTTCAACAATTGCTTTTTCATTTCTTTCTTCCACAAACTTGATTCCTTTACTCTTGCAACTCAATCACTTTCATATTAACATCATATATGAATTTAAAATACATTACTCCTACTTTGATATCAAATTATGTAAATTTACTTACACACTCACTCCATTCAACAAGTTCAATATGATTCTAATGACAAACATTCACCATAACTTTGTATTGAGGATCCTTAATCAAGCTAATAAAGGCTAAAACTTGTAAGAACTGATCAAAATCACTTAAATGGTTCTCTCACTACCCTACTCTTCATCTCAACCCTACATTAAAGCTCACTCAATCATCAATATGATTCAACATCAAGGAAATAAGTCACGAACTCTATTTTACCCAATCTGTTTTTGGTCCTTCTTGAATAGCCTCTATTAGGATTTATAATAAATGTATAATTAAAAAAATTATAGATCCAAAAAATAAATGCCAAATATTATATATTATGATGAGTAGATTACAAAATGTAACAAAAATATCTGAAATCAAATAATAGAGAAGTAAAGAGATGGTAACACTAGATTTATAGTGGGGAAACCTAAAGGAAAACCCCCATCTATAATAAAGCAATGCTTGTATTAAGAATCTCGAATACAATTTTTACCTAGAACTTCCACTTCGCTCCTTTTACTCATAAAATGAATGCAGAGTTATTTCACTTTATCATTCAATACAATAATCATCTAATGATCTTCTAATATGATCTCAGTCTATACAAAATGTAAACATTGTTGATAGCCAATCCCAAAAGGGATCACCCAAATTAATATGGGTGGGTGAATTGGTTGAGCCACTTCACTCTTAAATGTGGAAAACCATCATAATAAATTTTTATGGACAAAATTTTTAAAAATAATATGGGGTGTACCACAGTGGTAGATGTCCCACTTGACATTATCACCCCAAAAGCATCAAGTCCAAGGCATGAAATTTATACCCTTCAAGCTTCTTTGTATCATCTCCACTCATATTCCCTATTCACACACTCCCAATAAGCTTAGATCCATCACAAGAAATGACTCCAAATATCAAAATACATCAACTTTGACAAACCATGGTTAACTAGCTCTTAAATGCCCTTAAGACAAGCTTCTCTGCACCATCCATAGTTGGAGTGGTCTAACAACACCTAGAAAAATTTGTAACCTTCATTATTCCTCTTTCAAGATCCCTAAGATGCATGCCAAAATTTAATATCTATCTCCTTCATTAGCTTTCTCATTCTTCATTTCAACTCTAGACTCACTAGGCCAAAATTAGGTCTTGGAAAATATGAATCCACTCATAACTTTCTCTAAATGGAGTGTCAAGACAAAAAATCTACATTTCAGAGCACCCATTAGGCCTTTCTATCTATGGAAGGAGTTTCAAGATGTAACTCAAGGTTTAAAGCATGGTTTCTTTGTTAAGTGACCCTTCAAACTAGGTCTATGACGTGTGCAATATCTCTTCTCTCACTTTGTCAAAGAAAGGTGAAATTCTAACCCTTGGTTCACTAGATTTCTTCTTAAATATCCTTCTAGATGATGTGAGGATGACATATTAAGAATTTCGAGGTAAATTTTTTTAGTTTGAGCCCTTAACTTGTAAACCCTAGCTACTTCCCTTGAGTAACCCTCCTAGAAACCCGAGAGGCTAAAAATGCTTATAAGTTTCTTTGTACTCGGTCTCAAGGCACCAAATTATATCTATAGATTATTAATTAACTTATCTTTAGGTTAAAATTACCAATATATCTTAGAGAGTATGTGGATCTTCATTTTTGTTTTGTTCCTTACATGTCCTATTCTATAGGGGTCAAGGTAAATGTCTAAGTGCTCCTCCTTCTTAGGCATTTATTTCTCCTCAACTCAACTTCCTTGATTACAACACACATCACCCCCTTTCACACATCATGTAGCATTAATGCAACTTGAAGATGACTGATAACAAGCTTTTTTATAAAACTCAAATCTTGCATTCCATCCTATTTCCCAAGGGATTGTAATATTCAAGTATTTCTCATACATGCATAGACATTTCACAATGAAAGACACTTCTCGCATTAATAAAATACCTTAATGCCACTCGAGAAACTCTCACACACTCCTCTACATGGGAATCATTCAATATTTGTCCCTATATACGTGATCACAGTCATGTTTCTCATGCTCATCTAAAGGAATGTCCTCCCAAAGCACAATAGTCCATCTTTAAACTTGAAATAACATCTCAACCCCCCCATCTCACCATTGTTATTAATAGGATCATGGATCAAATACCTTGAAGTGTAAGAATAAATGTAGTCTAGTTCATGATAGAGCATTATTTTTGAAAGAGTAACCTCTTACTAATATATGTGTTCTCATGTATAGTTTTCCTTTATTAACATCATCAAGAACACAAACATAAGGATAAAAATTCAAGGAATAAACTTGTACAACACAGAGATAATGTCTTCTTTCTCTATTGTATGCATTCCAAACCGTGATAATAGTAATGAGTCTTCTCTTTTACAAAAACAAAGTATCCCCTACATTTTTTCTATGTCTATTACAAAAATTCCACCTCCTTCAGGTTTCTCATCTCTCCCACCTTGAGGAATCCTCACTTACTCCTACCTCATCCTTCCTATCTACATGTATTTGAGTTTGTAACTCTCCTCCCATTTCTAGCTAACTTTCAAATCCTATCATGACTTAGGCATGTAACTATCCTGAAATGTAATTGTTCTTCCAAGCCATGGTGACTCATCATATACTCCTCATGTTCATACTTTTTTCCAAAATTGGCATCTACATCACGTTCACACAATTTATGATTTATACATATCTTTTGAGGATTCACTTTCATATGACTAGACCCTTAGACTTGATAAACATTAAACTCTAGCAACTTATCCTAACCTCACTCATACATTCTTGGGAAATTCAAACTTGTAAAATGGAGGGAAACTAGACTTTTGAAATTTGAATGACTTTACCTTCTAACCTCTTCTCATAACCCTTAAACTCCCTAACCTTTCTTAACTTGTTCTCCATAGCTATCCATTAAGAAGAATTTTTATTTTAAACGCTTTGATGATGCTCCCGCATCATTATACCACCATCATAATGTGTGTGTGTGTGTACACTCAAAGTATCTATGTCTAAATTCTACAAATTTGAAACATGTTCGAGTGAATCCACATCCACTTCCTTAAAATATTCATTTAAAATTATCTCTACCTCTTTGTGAACAATCATCGTAATGTGAAGTAATTGTCATTTCTTGAGTAGATGGTCCTTTATCGATACTTTTCCCCTAACCACGTGTGAAATTTTCTCTCTCTAGTTTTGTTGTTAGTAATATTAGTGCTCCATTAAAATATTATTGTGAGTCGCTTAAACTATCAATATACTTGTGTTATATATTTATGAGCGAGTCGTGATAACAATTCACATAGACAACGTAACATAGATATTAATATGTGGAAAAATAATATAATAGGTTGAGTGATTTGTGGGACTTTTTTATAAGGGGTGCTCAATAATCATAGGAGATATTCTACCTTTGTATGTGTAATTTATTAGGGATCAAATGAATAGATTTTATTGTGTGTTATTAATTTTGTTTCTAAACCAAAGTTCTCATTTGGCATTAGAGAAGCTAATATAGTGTTGGTCTAGTGGTCAATGTATGTAATTCATTAATATAAGAAAGAATCCATTTTAGTTTTATGAGTATTTAGTATGTATTAAGTGCGAGGTTAGGACAATCACCATTGATGGTGTAAGATAAAGGTTGAAATTTGTAATCAAAACTCATGTTATTACATTAGAAGTTGGAATAAGTGTTATAAATTTGAAGATGATGCAAAAATATTTCATATTTCTTTTTCTCATGTTGCTCATATTGATACATTAGAAGCATTCATTGTCACAAGATATATAGAAGATAAATTTATGAGAATCATTCAAATTCTCGCACTTATGAATTCAAAACGTGCATTCCAATATTCACTCAAAGCGTGTAGATATACATTTACATTATTCCAATGCCCTAAACCATTCAAGAAATAAAATCCATATGCATAGTTAGACTTGTAGTCTACAAAATCCAGACGCTCCATCATTGTGCATAAATCTTCTAAGCATAAAATCTCTGCATTGTGCATCTATTCCCAATGTTTTATCTCTAGGTGTAAATGAGAAAGTGTCTTGATTTCAAAATGTGGAAAAATTTCATCTGGTTTTTCTATGTCATAGAGTTTTTATTTGTTTTACTATAAATTGTAAAACTCAATAGTCTCTAATGTTTATATTAGTTATAATGAGTTATGATTTATTATTTTTCTTGAGTAAATTTATGTAATTTTTAGTGGTGATATATATTTAATCAAAGTCATCAATATTTTTATGTTTTGTCAAGTCCATTCATTTATTAACTCCAATATTTAATTGGAATTTTTAATTAGTTTTTATATGTCTCTAGATATCAAATTCATTATCAATTAATGTTTGTAAAAGACCAAATTATCGGGTGACCCCAATGTATTAATAAAGAGTGAATTAAAATTGTGGGGGTTTGGGAGGGGGAGGAGTCATTTCATATTGAAAAACAATATACAATTATGGCTCAAAGAAAAAAAAATCTGAGAGGAAAACATGTTATTATAGGAGAGAGCCACAAGAAGTTGGAGGTCAACCAATGACATCTCACCAACCATTAGTGATGAGGCCACACTATGTTATAGCGGTAGTAGTTTCGTTTGCATTTATTTTTGAGTGTTATGTGAATAATATCATATTGTAAAAACATTTGTAAAATATTCATATTTTAAGAAGATCACTTTTAAGGGAAGGGTAATATTGAGGTAACCTCAACATGGATTGTTGTCCGTATAGTTTGAGAGTTTGGGAATCTTGAATATTTAAAATTTGGGAGCTCTGGAAAAGGGGTCCATTAACCCTAGGAATTTAGCTAGGAGCTACACCTTACCGAAGGTTATGATATATCTTTAAGGAGTTGTACCTTGTCTAAGTAGTGTTTTCAGAGAGAAGATTCTATAGAATAGGATTCACTCCTTCCATGTTTGTACAAGGGGTATGTTAAGAATATTAGTGCTCCATTAGAATATTATTGTGACTGATTTATCATTAATATATTTATGAGCTACTTGTGAGAATAAATCACGTAGATAATGTAAGGATAATATTAGGATATACAGAGATAATATGGTAGGTTGAGTGATTTGTGGAATTTTTTTGATAAAGGGTTTTATTAATATTAGGAGCTACTTGACCTTTATATATGTAAGTCATTAGATATTAAATGAATAGAGTTTATTGCATGTTATTATTTTAAATTTTAAACCCAAGTTATCATTTTCTTTGTTACTTGTGTGTTATGTTTTCATCCAACTTCAAATCACATTGATAGAATTCCTCAACATAATGTATTCTAATAATGCTGAAGTCATTTTGAATCACTAAATCCATTCATATAATATGAAATATTTTTGCATCATCTTCAACATGAAAAACTCTAATGGTTAATTTTTAAAATTCTTTCGTGCAAGTACTTACTCTTAGATTTATTTGGCATAAATTTTGTAGTTTCTTAAAAAAATCTTGCATTGATCTTGTAAAATGAAATATACTTTAAATTTCATAACTATTCCAAGTCTTGGTTTTTTCTTTTCCTTTGCATAATTTTCATCTTGTACATGCTCCCATGATAAAGATGTATGACCCTTCAAGTTTACACCAAATATTTTGACTCTCCTTAAATGTTCCACATATTCATACTCAAAATATTTTTCTAACTCAATTATGTTGTTAATGAAAACTTCAAGGTCCAATCCTCTAGGGTAACTAAGAATATCCAACTTTGGTTTACTTGTCTTTTTGCAACAACTTAAAAAAATTATCTTCATGTTCTTCATCATATTTTTTATTCAGAAATTCAATTATTTTTCTATGGCTTAAGTATTTTTGTATAATATATAACAATAAAACCTCATATTTTAGTATCTTCATAGATTCTAGACAAGCTTACATGAATCTCTTAAAACATGCCACATCTATAAGTTTTGATACTCCTCAACCTTGGGCTCGAGATAGCTCATGATTTTCTTGAAATATTATCCTTTGTTTTCCATTTCATCATATTATATTTCCTTTGTGTTGATTTTTTTAACACCTTTTATCTAACTCAAGTCACTAGAAGATGTCATCATTTATCTTCGATACTAATAAATGATTATTTCCTTGACATTTTCTCTACCCTTTCTATAACATGTATTCACTTAATTTCCACCCACACTCACAAATTTGGAAAGTAAAAATACAAAATGATGTACTTATAGTGAGCCTAGCTCTAATACAAAATGATGTAGTCATGGTTATGCATCTCAATTTTCAAGATGCGAGTTTACTATATATCCCTAAAAAAAACTTAGTGGAATTATGAATAAATCCAACACACATAAAAGTGACATAACTATCAAAACTTTTATTGATTTAATAAAATGAAATACAACAAAACACACTTTATTACAATCTCACAAACAAATATTATCTATAATAATAGTAGATCTATAAATATGACTTCCTAACTCACATTTTATACCAAATAATGCAATCATGGTTACTAGTCTCAATTAATATATACCTAACACAATGCCTTTAAATACTAAACAAAATTATGCATAAATACACACACAAAATAATGGAATGAAACTTAAAACTTTTATTAATTCATAGAAATTAAATACAAAAACACTACAAAAATACCATAAAAATATGTTCTATTACAATAATAGATACACATATCTCAATTTCTAACTCATAGTCTTTACAAGTATGATTATGAGCACACTAAATTGATAATTTTTACAATAGATCTATTATCATGTGAAATTAATTCGTAGCATAAGTTTAGTGGCATGCTTATATAAACGTAAGTCCCAACTTAAAATATTTCTTTGAACTAACAGTGACCTATTAGACCTTAGATGTGTTTCAATCTTCTATGTAAGAATACAAACCAATTGAGAATTGAATTAGACACATAATGAATCATATCAATAACTATAACTATGAGTTAGGTTAAATCATGTACTCTCTATAAAAATATAAACTTTTGAAATCCTAAAATTTACATGCCATACTTCACCCTTTTGTATAAGACTACACAATGGATTCTAAAATGAATTGTTGTGAGCTATTACAATTTAGCTCAAGTGACCCTATGAATTAGTAGTATATATGTGACATTGAGATTAATTAAATATGCTATTATGATACTTCAAAAGTGTTCCTTGTGATGCCACACACAAATATGGTGATTCCTTATGTACAAACTACTTTTGTTGTAAACATACTTTTATATTGTGTTATTTAACTACTGCTGCGTTATCTCCTAAAATATTTCTAGACTCTATAAGAAACCACAAACGTTGTTTAGATTATTTAGACATAAATCAACATAGGAAACCTTAGAAATATTACATGATAGTTACACACATCTATAGAATTTCAAATAAAAATTATAGAGATAAAGGTATTACAAAGGTAGGAAAAAGTAACCAAAAAATATTTACATGCTAAAAACAACAAAAAAATTACAAATGAATCTTGCATTCTCATAGCTTGTGCACTCACTTACAAATATAGGTGCAAAAAGGTACTTATGAAAAATATAAAAACCAAATACTTGGTGTTATCAAAACAAGTGCAATTCTAGGCTTAACTTATTTCTAACATGTGTTTTTAGTGATGTAAGATTGTAAATGAGCTTAGACACTTTTTTATCACATAAAATCTATTATGCCATAAAATGCATTAAATTTTGATCATATACATGAGAAAGGAGTGTAGTGGAAAACCAAAATACTTGAAGAATAGATGCCCCAAAGGAATGATGCAAGGTAAAATTTTATAGTCATTTGTAAATTATATATTGCATACATCATAAATGTAGGAGATTCATATAGAAGGAAGGTAGAACCTTAATATAGTACGAAAGAGGAGATACATTTTCATAAGGACACGATATTTAATTTGAATAATATGATGCTAAATACTAATGCTTTGAGATACTAGAAAACCATATTCTAGTGCAAGAGTAACTATAAATATCTAAATATGGAATTAAGGAATTTAGATATTAATCCTTGGAATTTATTTTAGCCTATAACTCATTGTGAACAAAATTAAATAATTCACACACATCCTTTGCATAACTAGCACTATCATCTGCTAAGTTACACTTATTATCTTTCAATGACTGGTCAAAATCCCACTCTTAGAATGTACACCGTATATTTATACATCTTTCAACCATCTCATTTGACTAACAATTTGAATTATGCACTACCCCAGGATGAAGAAAACAATGGCAAAAAAGTCACTTGGTCAAAAATTTCTTGAGTTGAGACTTCTTCCTTTAAAGTTATAATATTTATATTTTCAAATGCACAAGTTATCCTTTTTTTGTCTTGTTTTATTTGAGTGGAAAATATTGTTTCAATAGTAATTAAATCACATTAATTTAACTCAGTCTAATTTCCTCATCTCTTACAAATTTGAACTACCTTGGAGATCGCAAAAGCACATAGTTTCTACATCAGTATATCAAGCATAATCAACTAACTCTTAGCCTACAAACTTCACACACATCTTCCCTAGGAAAATTTACAAAGCTACATCTCAAATAAAAAAAGATGATTACGAGTTTTAGAGGTCCTAATTAGAGTATTTATTTTCAAACACATTTCAATGTTCATATTTCACACATACATCAATAGGGGAACTATGAGTGTTTGATTCATGTTCATATTGTTGCAACATAGGCATGGTGGGTGTTATTTAACCAAAGAGTTCCCATTTCTAAGTTCAAAAGAAATGAATAAGAAACCCTAATAAACTAAATGATGGTAATCATGGGGTTTCAACCATAGAAAATGGAGGTATAGACACATAGGAACACAATTCTTAAAGTGAGATCAAGATCAAAATTTTAGAGAAAAAGGTCCTCCATATAGGATAGATTCACTCGAGTGAGTTTGTATAAGATAAGTGATTTCATCATGCACATAGAACTAGACTCCCAATTTTTTAACATATCTTAACAACAATCTTCGGACCCTTCATGCACATTTTTAGATCATTTCCATTATATCTCAAGTATGAAATCACTACAATACCCTATAACCCTAGTTTTTACAATATTTGTTAGCTCATTTATATTAGTGAAATTTAATATTATGATTTATATTTAACTTATGTTCGAATGTTTACTTTTCCCATGTTGTAATCTTATCTTATTTGATATTTACACAAATTTTAATGCTTTAAATAATATAAAGCTTACTATGTGCACCGCATTTTGGTGACCCCGCTTACTTTAATTATAGTCACTCTACATATTTTTACCTTAACCCCAACATTTCAAAATTTTCATATTGATTAGCTTTCATATTTATTATAGGGATTATTAAGGCCCTAACTCACTTTTGGATTCTTTTATACTACTATCTAAAATCTATGTGAATAAATTTTATCTAAGAAGCATTGATTCAATATTGAGTTAAAAAGAATCATCCTCCTTGATCCTAATAATATTCGACCTAACTATACTCTATATTTGATCAAATATTATTCTTCTATGAACTTGACATTAGTATATTAGACTATATATGCACTTTGAACAAATATTGCATCCATCCCTATTACAACTCCAACCATACCTATTCAAAGCAATAATACAATTCCTTCTCTTTGGTTAACTATTGCCTCTCACAATCTATCGATAAATCAAACCAAAACCACCCTTAATCATTAAGAATACTCATTTTCCGAACTTGACACCATACCATGAGATATCATTATTGAATCCAATGGCATCCATATTTATTTGTCTATTATTGAGTAGATAGAGTATGACACTAAGGAGAGGGCACAAAAAAGATTTGCATGCAAGAATAAGGCACATTTTAAGGCGCAGAAGGATAGGAAAGGAAACACACACCAAGACAAGCTGATTTGGGGACTTAGCCGTTTTCATGGTTACAGGATATTTTTGGAGATAACGTGCAGAGCACACATCGGGATGGAGACTTCCACGACACGAAATTGCTAATTTGGGATGAGCATTTGATGAGAGTCATGTACAAGTTGAAGATTATAATAGGATTACTACTATCAGTTAACTATAGGAGATCTATTACTAGCGCACTTGTATGTGTGCCTATTGTTGTAAAGGCACATGGTTATTTTTAGCATGCAGACTATTTTAGGAAGTTAAGGGAAAGTACCCACCCTTATAAATATGGATTGAACTATGTATTTTGATATACAGAGACATTGTGTATGATCTATTCTGGAGTTATGTTGCCAGATCTGATGCACACATAAACTTATGATACTACTTATTGTAAGAAGCTTATGTATTTACTGTGTTTAATATAATAGAGTTTATTGGGTGGATAAATGTGTTAGACATGATTGTAACTAGTTCTTGCATGGATGATTTCATTATGTTTATCGTTTATTTCATGATTCTTTAAGATCTAGATCTAGAATATGCTATTTGGTATGGTTATGCTATTTATGGATCTGAATGCATTATATCTTCATCATGTTAACATCCCGCTCAACAAACTATAAGGAGGGTCCTATTACCTTTGCACGCTTTGGGTGAGTACTCACCAGTGCAGGTGATGTGCCAACATGCTTGGGTTGTTCGTGGTAAATTCTAGGTTGCATCATTGGTTCCATTACCGAGACCTCTTTTCAGTTTTTTTAGGATGGTTCACGATGAAGACGTACCAGTTGACCCTAGCAAAGTGTTAAGGAGTGGATAAAATATCTATAAGAAGAGTACACATGGAGGTTCAACATTGGATCTGAGTTTTACGCATGCACGTGTAGGTGGAGCAGAATCTATATGACTATTTGTACGAGGATTATTTTCTATTTTCTCGGTAGAACTGTACGAGTGGCTGGTTACTTATGCATCTAAATGAAATTGGAGGTATCACACACTTGTCTGGACATAAGAATAATTTCAGGCCCTGTATGATGTTGATCTAATTTGGACATGCATTGTGGATACTTGGTTTCATGGTTTTTGAACAACTATATTCTAGATTACTAAATTTCCACTTATTCTTTCCCAGAGGTAGTGAGTTCCAATTTTTATGTTATCCCAGGGGAACTTACTTGCAAGGTATTCCACTGGTGATCAAGATATTGATGGTGACCTTGAACTTGGAAGAAAACTCGATGGCTAACTAAACCCCACCACGCACGGGGAAGGAGTAGGTTTGGTGAAATATGACAGAGCTAGCGGAAGAAAGGAAGAGAGAAGAAAGGTGGATTAAGTATAATGAGGTGCGTAAGAGAGATAGAGAAGATGTGTGACATTATAGAGAAGATGGTGTTGAGGAGAGAGATGGCTTGTGAAGGATTTGGAGCTCACGCAGAAGGCATGGAGCCAGAGCATCAGGAACTCCCCCATTTGGGAAAGCATGATAGGGAACTCTCCTTGGCCTCACACAGGAGTGCATCAATAGAAATGACCTAGACCATAGGTGCACATCTAAATCTGCCTAACAACCTAGCCCTTGTGCTTGGTTTTCAAGTATCTAGTACATCAATATTTGGTAAGCTAATTTGGGAAATGGAGAAGCGGGGGTAAGTCTCATAGCAAGTACATCTATGCCAAGGTAGATGTCTTCGTTATTTTTTGGAGATACCTTTTCAAGTGCATCATCAACACATAATTCAAGTGCATAGAATTTTGGACTCACTTCTGGGAGTAGTACCACCACGCAGACTGTAGGAGTTCATTTTAGTACTACTATTGGGACATAGGGAAGTACATATTTTGGTCTACTTCTAGCTACAAGTGGAGGATCAAGAGGTATAGGTGGCTCTAGTTCTGGTGGATTTGGTGGTTCTAGAGGTAGAGGTAACATAAGAGGTTCTGGATCAAGTGGGTAGGGTCTCGCACCAACCCCAAAATATTTACATGGAGATGTCTCATTGTCTTCTAGAATATAGGGGCATAGAGGATGCTTTGTTGAACACGTACACATGTGTGAGATACTATGCCGCGTAAAATGGATCACAACTTCTGAGCACAAGGTAAGTCAATTTGTAACTACATTACATGGATGTGCACACAGTTGATACAAGAAGTTTGACCAAGATCAAACTTGAATAGATTATGCAACATTAAAAGATGCATTCCTTAAAGAGTTCTATATCCTTGAATTTGAGTAGAAGAGTATAAGCGCGCTCAAGGATATTAAGCATGGAACTAATGAGAGTGTCCGGGAGTATGATGCCCATTTAAAAATACTATTATCTAATATTTCTTATGATATTCATGCAAGCCAACATGCACAATGGTTTTTTGAGGACTGATCACACCTTTTAGAAGGGAACTATCACATAAGACATACATTGATCCACACGAAGCACTTGAGGTAGCTTTGCGTGTTGAGGTAGTTGGAAGTATAGATACTAGAGTCATCCCATTCTTGGAAGCATAGATTGCAACTATGGAAAAATAGTTGGAGAAGCTATCGGTGAATTCAGCACATGAGACACGCACTAGGATTTGGTGTACAAACTGTGAAGTGGAAGGGCACACCAAGGATAGTTGTCCCCGTAGGTCAGTGTGTTTGTTATTGCTATACTATGAGATATGTCATCTTAACCATGACACCATCTCGCTACCCATTATTAAAATGCGTGATAAGGAAGAATGTATCCTGCTATTATAAAATTTTCTGGTCCATGACTCACGATACAAAAGATTGCAGGTTGATTGGTCAGATCCATGATGTTATAGATATTGGTGTGTAATAGACATGAGTATCAAATAACTCTAAAGATAAAGGTGAGCACCAAGATTAGAATCAAAATCAAGCACACTATGATTGGAACGAGGGGTGCTATGAAGGAGGATGTGGCAGAGGTCGAGGATACCATGGTGGATTCGAGGTCGAGGTCGTGGTGGTGGACAAAGTGATTTCCATCATGGAACATGCTTTACATGCAGATTACTGACCACTACAGGCATGAATGTCCTCAAAATATTACATGTTCTTTCTGTGGGAAGAATCATAGCTATAAGGAATTCCTAGACTTATATGAGCATCTTAGCAAGTAGCATAAATAGGAGAACAAAGGCACATGGATGGTTAGGATATAACACACTGGTGTAAAATCAGTGGATGCCAAAGTTGGCACTGAAACCTAAGGTATTACCTGTGAAGATTACTACACATGTTGAAGTTGCGCATGCTAGAGAAGTGTTATAGTAGAAGCCTACCATCACTAAGGAGGATGTTTTGCATGCAAGGTATCTAGATCATGCACACCAGAAGGAGGTTTATCAGAGACCATGGAGGTACTCAGAAACCTTCAAGGGGAAATACAATGTTTGAAGGAGCAATCACGGAAGATGGAACAAAAGAAGGCAAAGCAGAGATGGTTCAGTCGGATATTGATGACTTGAAGGAGGTATGCAAAATGTTGCACCAAGAGAATATCATTCCATTACTAGGGAGTTGGATAAAGGGAAACACTCCACGCGTGAATATTGAGAATGGACATTAGATCCTACATGTAAATATTCCCCCTCATAGCTTAGATTACAACAAGGAAATCACTCTGAATGTTGTTGTGGATGGATGGCTCTTGAGTAATATATTGATTAACACAGGTGCGAAGGTAAATTTGCTTACTTTAGATGCATGGGTACAGATGGGGAGACCTCTCATTGCAGCCATCTTCTAATGTATTGTTTATGAATAATCAAACTAAGGCCACTCCTATCATAGTTTTAAAAGATGCATCCATTACCATATAAGAGGTCAAGTCAAGTTCACTAGGGATTTCAAGGTTTTAACACTTAAAAATCGACATTTTCCCACTCTACTTTTGTGCACTTGGTGTTACGCAAACAATGTTGATCTTTGGTTCAAAAAAGGATATATAATTTTTGAGAACAAGGAGGAAAGAGTTATTATTCCTTTAACGGATGGGAAATCTACACCCTACATTGAGCCTTTGAGTGAAGAAGATCTGAATAGGATTTATGTACGTGCCATTAGGACCCAAAAGTACTCAAGCCATCTAAGGAAGGAATCCTCTAGTGGGAAGATGCATAGTCTATTAGTGATACCACAAGTATTGCTTGTGATAATTGGGCTCATGACACTTATGAGATGGTTGGGTGCAAAGTAAGGAGCGCATTTACACGGAAAAGCAAACCTCGTTGCATTAAGAGGATAGGTAACAACTTGGTACCTCGGTACACTAGAGAGGGAGACCCTACGGTATTCCTACGTGCCATGGAGGAACAATGGATAGACCAATTTGAAAGAAGAAATATGTTAGCATATACCTTGCGTGGTACAAGAATGGGATAATCTAGTGGGTGGTTCACAACTTGGTTTTCTAGAGCAATGCATCTACTCAAATCTACACATATCATGGTAATCAACCTTTTCAACACCAAGTTTAACAATGTGAGAGGATCTGGAAAGAGGGCAGAAGATTTATCGCCTTCGTTATAGGTGCACATAATTTATTCCACTTTGCAAGGTTACACACGCGCTTGGTATGTATATGTGGAGCTACATAGAGAGACTAGAAATTGGCAGGATTTGATTGCAGGAATGGTCCAAAATTTTGACTACTTCTCTACTAAACCTCCAGAGAAGAGGAATTAAGGGTTATAAAGTGTTTAACTATGGGTGACAGTGCAAAGTTGGAAGAACTCATTATGAATTTATTTGAGAGAACGGCTTAGAAACGTGCTTTGATAAATAAGAAGAAATAGATGTCGTGCTTCTTATGCGTGCTTACTTTGAGAAAGAAAAAGGAAAGATAGTCTACATAGTGGATGAGGAAGAAGTTGAAAATATGGATATAGATCATTCATCGGTACATGTGAGGTTTTAGACAAGACGGATAACAACATGCACACCTATCATGAACCTATGAAGAACAAGAAAGTGAATATTGGTACGGATGCTAAAACTAAGGAGACAATCATTGGAGATTATTGGTGCAAATCTTAAGTGGAAAAAAACATTGAGTTACTATGTGATTTTCCAAATTTATTTCCTAGGGGCTATCATGAATTAAAAGGAGTGCATGAACCATTAGGAGAGATAAAGATTAATCTTAAGGAAGGTGTGTTCTCGGTCAGGAAAATACCTTATAGAATGAACCCTAACCTACGTGTAAAGGTTAAGGAAGAAATTGACAAGATGTTGAAATATAGCATCATCAAGCCCCTAGAAGAATCGAGTGGGTTAGCCCCATGGTCATTAGTATAAAGAAAGATGTTCGGATTAGGATTTGTGTTGATTACAGAGAACTAAATGTTGCATGTGTGATTGATCCCTTTCCTACACCTTTCACATAGGAGATACTAGAAGGTGTTGCAAGGCGTGAAATCTATTCTTTTACAGATGGATTCTCTGGGTATCATTAGGTCAAGATTGCATAGGAGGATCAAGAGAAAACAAATTTCACCACTGAATGGGGAATTTTTGCATATATTGTGATTCCCTTTGGTTTAAAAATGTGCATGTTGTATTTTCATTCATAGTTGTTCAAACATTCCAGGATTTTATCCACATTTTCTTACAGGTTTACTTGGATGATTGGACAGTGTATGGACTTGTTAAGGATCATTGTGACAATTTGCGCTTAATATTTGAAATATGTAGACAAATTAAACATCTCTTTAAATATCAAGAAGTGTGTGTTTGCTACATCTTTTGGCACTTTGTTAGGGCACATCATCTGTAAGAAAGGTTTGTTAATGGATCCAGATAAGGTTGTAGTTATTGTAGGCCTAGAAGAGCGTACCAGTTAGAGTGAGGTACATGGATTCTTGGGTCACACTGGGTATTAAATTTTTTTATCGAGGATATGCTAAGATTGCCACATCCTTACAAGAGTTACTAAAGGGAAAAGGGACATTCTATTGGGGAGAACCATAGCAGTACGTGCATTTGAGGCATTGAAGGAAAGACTTACTACAACACCTATTCTGCGTTTTCCTTCATGGAACCAACCATTTCATGTACATGTGGATGCCTCTAGCATGGCCATTGGTGCGGTGTTAGCTCAATCTGAGAAGGTATTATAGATCATCCTATCTATTTTTCTAGTAGAAAGTTGACTCTATAGAGAGTAGAATTATACAACTACTAAGCGCGAAGCCTTGTCCATGATCTATGCACTACATAAATTTAGACAATACCTTCTAGCAACACCATTTGTATTTTACACTGATCACATGGCATTGAAATACTTGGTAAACAAGCTTGTTTTACAGGGGCACATATGTCGATGGGTGCTCTTGTTCCAATAATTTGATTTCACAATTGTGGTAAAACCAAGTAAAAGTAATTCTAGCCCAAAAAATTTATCAAGAATCCAGCTTAGGGAGGACGTTGACAAAAAATTTAAGATACAATTTTAGATGCATAGTTATATAGGTTATAATGCGCACCTTTGGAATTGGAGGATATTGCTATCTTTTTACATACATGTATGATGCTAGAAGGAATGAAATCCTTAGAGAAGAAACAACTTGCAATTCACGTGACACCTTTTATGTTGATTAGTGGTGACCTATACAAGTTAGGCCAAGATGAAGTATTGCGCCGATGTGTACTAGAGCATGAGCACATGGATATCATGGAAACGAATCATGGAGGTATTGTAGGAGGGAACTATACAGGTGACACCACCGTGCGCAAGATTTTACTCGATAGATTATGGTGGGAGACCCTACAAAGATTGTAAAGCATATTGTAAGGTGTTTGATCACTACCAACACGTTGGTAAGCCTATGAAAAGAGATGAAATGCCTTTAAGACCTATTCCTATTACAGAGCCATTTGAGAAATGGGCTATAGACTTTGTGGGTCCTATTTCGCTAGCCAATCATCGAATGGATCATGCTACATCATCACTTGTACAAATTACCTTACAAGGTGGGAAGAAACAACACCTACCAAGGATTGTAGAATAAATACAATAGCCATGTTCTTATGGGAAAATATTCTTGCTAGGTATGGATTCCCACTGAGATTGACAAGTGATAGTGGCACACACTTTCTAAATGAGATGATTAGGATACTATTGGATGAATTTATGGTTGCACACCATAAGACTACACCCTATCATCCTCAAGAAAATGGGACTGCTGAGGCCTTCAATAAGATTTTGAGCCAAACATTGACAAAAATTTGTGATGTTGGAAGGAAAGATTGGGATGATAAATTTTATGTCGTGCTTTGGGCATATAAAATAACATATAAGAGGTTGAACAAGGCCACACCCTTTCAGTTGGTGTTTGGCATAGAAGCAATTCTTCTTATATAATTTATGTTACCTTCTTTGCGTATTGTGCGCATTGGAGGTCTAGACGATGAGAAATATTTGGAAGAAAGAATTGATAAATTGATACAGTTGGATGAGAGGTGTACCATAGCACGTTGGAGTCAAAAGTAGAAAAGGCCAAGCATAAGGCATGGCATGAAAAAAACATCAAGGAAAAAAATCTTGAGATGGGACAGATGGTGCTTCTTTATGATTCTAAGTTTCTGCGCCATCTAGGCAAGCTTAAAGTGCATTGGTTGGGACCGTATGTTATCACTCACATACTTGAAATAGGTGCTTTCTAGTTAGAGACGCTTGATGGAATACGGTTACCCGGTTACTTCAATGGGAGTAGGCTTAATCCCTACTATAAATAAGTCTTCTTGGTGTTTGTAATAAGGCAGTGTTGTCATTTAGCATAGGTTTTTATTTATGTATTTCCTTAATGTATTTCCTTCTTCATCACTATGCTTTGTCAATTTAGTTTGGTGTTTTGTGTAATAAGCACATTTGTGTGTTGAAGCTAATTACCATTTGAAGTATTTTTATGTGCAAAGGACTACACATACCATTGGTGTGGGGTGGTTACTCACAATTGGGTACACATGAGAACAAAACTGTTACAAGTGCTAACTAAGTGTGGAAAGGAGTTGTTAGAAAGAAGATTGCTCTAAAAATATGACCATAGATGAAGATAAATGAGGAAAAATATAACACAAGGTAAGAAGTGGCCATGGAGACTACCAGGGGAAGGCACAATGGCGAGGTACTCAGGCGCATGGAAGCACGCTGAAGAGAAGTTTGTAGCTAGAAGGTAGGAAGGCATGCTAGAAGGTTATAGTGGGGTATGAAGATGTACCATGCGGATATTGTGAAAATGGTCAATTAATGAGAGGATTTTTGGTAGGTGGAGTAATAAATGCACTAAATTTTTGAAAATCTATATAAGGATGTGATGCGGGTTCATTTTTACCTTTGCAATCACAAGTATTTGAGCGAGCTAAGTGTGACCAAGCTGAGTGAATCATGTTGAGGTGTGAAGTGTTGTGAAACCAGATGTGGAGAGCATACTATTACATAGAAGAGGCTTACGTCCCCATTGGTGAAGGGTTTGAGTGAAGAATAAGCATTGAGAAGGAGCTAGGGCACATAGTTTCAAGCTAGGGAACACAAATTTGAGCTAGGGTTTGAGTTTTCTTGTTATAGACAAATACAAAGGTGGTATTTTTATGATGGCACCAAGAAAGCACCTGCAACATGCATGAAAGGAAAGAAGAAGGTAGAAGATGAAGTTGAAATTTCTCTTGAGAGTAATTTTTCAAAGATGTAATACCCAGAAGGAGTAATAATCAGACAAGAGTGGGATTCCCACATCCACAAATGCAAGATAAGTGACTATAACCACCGTACCTCTGACAACAAGGGAGATTTGGACGCATTGTTGAATAAGAAGACCAACAAGCACATGATGGAGGATATGCCAGTGTATGATGATGTTGGGGAGAAATTACTGAAGCAGGTAAGAGTTTACCAGTTATATGAGCTCTCATATTTTGGAAAATATGAACCCTTATACCAATGGCTGATGAGAAGAGTCCATGAGGACTTATTTTATTTTGTCAAACGCAGCGTTAGGATAACAACAACCCTGGTTTCGACACTAACAGGACTGAAGGGCACATGGGTAGACCTCGTTAGTGATCTGACTTATAAAGAAGTGATCATAGAAAAAGGAAGGAGTTGGGGCATACCAAGGGTCCACGCAGAATGGACATTGATAAACTGAAGAAGTTTCCTATGGTGCAAGCAGCCATGCATCTACTAACCAAGTTGAATGACCAAGAGATATGGTCATAGGTAAACACCATGTGGCTTCATATTGTAAAGAAAATGTCTCAGGAGTAGTATATAACCTAGCAAGATATATTGCAGACACCATTGTTGAGGAAGCACGCACATGAGAAAATATAAGTTTTGGCACTATCCTCCTTTCTCTTGTATTTTTAGAAATTGGAGTGCCCGATGGGCCAAAGAACAAGATCTGGGAGTACCCCTTGGAAAATAAGTCCCTCACGGAGAGGTTTGAAAAGTATTTATGTGAAGGATCAATGAGTGGGCCATTTAAGTAGAGGGCAGAGATGTGGTATGACCGAATTTGTGTGGAATTTGAGGAGTGACACATTCCCAAGGATCTACCTTCGGTGGTGGGTAAGGAAGTATAGTTCACGGTGTACCAACATTTCGCACATCGTGGTTGCCATGAGGGATGGGACATGGAGCCCATGGTGCAAAATTCCCTATACCTTCACAAAGGCGCTAATTATAGGCATCAGCCCATCGATTTAATGATGCATGTCATCTAAAATTTAATGCAGACAAGGTAGACTGTGACTACCACACTCTGAGGAAGACATATGTGTATCCAAGTCGACTACCTACATTGAGAGGATCATCTTAGATGTAATAAGTATGAATCCAGTAAGCTTGGATATTGGGGATAGTGGAGCCGTGCTCGTATACCTTTAACTTAAGCCTAAGCTGGAGAATAAAAAATATGTGGAGAATGAGTTTGTGCTCCCTGGGCCACCTAAGGGGAAACATATAGTGGAGAATGTGCCAGCTCCAAATCCTACAATGACTATAGAGGTAGATGAGGAGGAAGAAGAAAATGAAGATAGTGGTGGCTTAGATCATAGAGGTTGGAGGCATCCCACAAATAGAGTGGAGACAGAGCATGTGGATACTCCACCTCAAGCGCAAGAAGGAGACAAGGACTTGGATGTGGAAGTAGTCCATGAAGAGCACCATTTTAAGAGGGTATTCCAAAGAATAAGGACCCAAGGCACATGAACTCCACACCTATAAGGAGATCACCATGACTCTCCCCTCAGAAAGAGGCAATTGAGAAGAAGAGGAGGAAGCTAAAGTTGAATGAGGAGGTGAAGGAGTCTGCAGAGAGCACACCTGGAACCCTAGTGTAACCAGAAGATATAGAGGAGCCCAGAGATGAAGACATGAAGGATGAAGAGGAAGGTGCAAAGGAGGAAGAAGAATCAGAGCATGAGCAACCTCACATGCATGACACTACCCAGGACGTTGAAGGGCCAACTCCAAACCTTGGCACTCAAGTTCCTAAAGGGCCAAGAATAAGGAGAACAAGTGGAGAATATGTTGTGCCAAGTATGGGCTATGCTTGAGGACACAAGTAAAATCTTATGTGCCCATTTTCAAAGCATAATGGACTTGAAGGAGTTATATGGGTGGGAACTGATGGACCTGACATGGCCACTATGTGCACAAGGAAACAATTGTCCTGGTCCATGTAGAATCACATGGATGAGCCATATTTTGATGTATGTGAGGAGTCTTGTGTGTTGAGAAGAGTGAAGAAGGCACCTTAGAGTAGGCACATGACTATAAATCCCACTCTCATGTTTGATGAGCAGGTGAGAAATTCCTTAGTTAAGGTATCTACAGAGGTTGCGTAGAGGAACATCGATAAGGCTTCCACTATTAGAGCGCTACTTGAAGATAATAAGGAAAAAAATACAAAAATAACGTGTCTAAAAGGAGAGAAGGATCTAGAGAAGAAAAAGAATGAGGCCTTCATCAACATGGCAAAAGAAATTGGTGACTATGTCCTGAAAGAAAGACCGCATCTGGAGTCTAAGGTACCTGAAAATTTTCCTTTGACTATGCATTACTTGTGCACATTATTTGAATTTGTGCTCGAGGATGGACCACTTTGAATGCGAGCATTGAATGATCTAGAACAAGAAGCAGAGAGAGCCAAGGCCTCCGTGGTTAGAAAGATTTCATCTTATGAAGCATTACTCCAAACTTTACAAGATGAGCTGAAGAAATCAGATCAAGCTCTGAACATATGCACATCACTAGAAGCAGTGATGAGGATCATAACTATAGTAGAAGATAATGAAGTTATGAAGGTAATGAAGGATGATATTTTAGGGCATGTAGAGAGGTTGGCATTAGTAAAGAAAAATCTCAAAGCCCTTGCAACAACACAAAACTCGTTTAATGAGAGGTTGGATGATATTGGAAAGCTCATAGCACAAAAGATGGATCTTCTGAAGGGAAGGATGTCTGCTATGGCTAATGTTGTCCTCGTATTACCAAATGAAAATGGAGAAATAACCCAGGATGAGTTGAAAGCTATTGCCATAGATGTTGTAGAGAAAATGAGAAATGCGTTGGATGACTGGAAAACATTGGAGGTTGAGATAAAAACAGAATATCCAGAGTTGATCCTCCCAGTTGAAGTAGAGGGTGCTTTGTAGAATAGAAGTCCATTCTTTGTATAAAAATTCTTTACATTCTTTCCATTCTTATTCTTTATTGTTTGGGAACATCAAAGGAAACCCCATTGCTAGGAAAATAATGTAGTTTAGTGTGGGGTAATGTTGAGCAGAGAGTATGACACTAAGGAGAGGGCACATAAAAATATTTGCACATAGGAATAAGGCACATTTGAAGGCACGAAAGGATAGGAAAGGAAATGCATGCCAGGACAGACAAGTTGATTTGGGGACTTAGCCATTTTTCATGGTTATGGGCTATTTTTGGAGATAGCGTGTAGAGCACACATCGGGATGGAGACTTGCGTGACACACAACTGCTATTTTGGGATGAGTATTTGATGAGCGCCATGCACAAGTTGAAGATTACTACTGCCAGTTAACTGTAGGAGATCTATTATTAGTGCACTTACATGTGTGCCTATTATTGTAAAGGTTCATGGTTATTTTTAGCATGCAACCTATTTTAGGAAGTGCGTAAGCGGTGAAGGGAAAGTCCCCACCCTTATAAATATGGATTGAACTATGTAGTTTGATATACAGAGACACTTTGTATGAGCTATTATGGAGTTATGCTGCCAGATCTGATGCGCACATAAACTTATGATACTAATTATAAGAAGCTTCTGTATTTACAATGTTTAATATAATGGAGTGTATTAGGTGGATAAAGGTGTTAAACAGATCAGAATCGGTTCTCGACATGGTTAATTTCATTATGTTTATAATTTATTTCATGATCCTTTAAGATCTAGATCTAGAATATGCTTTGTAGTATGTTTATGCTATTTATGGATCTGAATGCATTATATCTTCATCACGTTAACATCCCGATCAAGCAACTCAAGGAGGGGCCTAGTACCTTTGCACGCTTGGTGAGCACTCATCTCAGTCGGGTGATGTGCCAACATGCCTTGGTTTTTCTTGGTAAATTCTAGACTGCATCATCTATTGTGGACAATAACATACAAATACCCATTAGCATTACATATCCAATTTCTCACATTGTTGATCATTTTAATTAACACAAGCCTTATGTAGGTGGAATCCCTTGGTTTCCTCATCCATGGTCTTATAGATCCTTATACTCAATGCATATACCACAACATTTTATTTCCACACTTCCGTACTATAATGACACCATCCTTAATTGAAATAAAATAACAATATAGGTTATGTAAAATATAAAAAAACATGCTCTCAAAGTCTACAACATGTTAACACTGTAACACACCCATACCTCCTCCTCAATCGCTTTTAATACCTTCTAAAATTAGAAAGATTATTCATACTTTTACATTATTCATACACGAGTATATCATGAAAATATAATTCCTCATATACCTTACAATGTTGACCATATAAGGGATTATATTACTAACATATAACCTTCATTTGTGATGCTATTTCTTCTTATATGTGATCCTATCTTACAGTAGGATTATAAATAAGATATAATACATAGTTATGTGTGACATGTTGTAGGTATACAATTTCCATGTGGGTGTGACCCTATAATTTCACCGATGCCCTCTCATTTACACTAATATCTTGTGGTCATTACAAGTACATATGACCCATAGTTTCATGACATAACTATTAATGATTATGGATATTATAGTACACATGATTATTTCTTTAATTTTTATGATGAAATACATTATTTTATCTCATGTGATATGGTCCTTACACCTATGCAAATTTATTCTCTTCATGATACACACATTTAGTAGTATGCATATATTTTTATACACTTTGCATAATTGTGCACATGAGCATGTGCACACATAAACATATGCTATATTATTTCTATTAATGGTTTCAAAACTATCCTCTATTTCTTAACTAGGGATTTATTTAAAGATACAACACATTTCTCATTGGTATGATGTGATTATTAAGGGAACAATACTTACCTAGAAACCCCCTCAACATTTTCCCTATTTTGAGCCATTATCCTAGGGCCTTTATCATCACCTTTTCATTTCATGTAATTTATTTCAATACAAGAAAAAACAATACAATGTTACAAAAATATAAAATTAGTACCTACATGTGACATATAAAGTTATTTCCTATCTCTAATATTTTTTATCATCTGCATTACAAAATTTATACCCTAGCTTAGCACTCATACTTCATAGAAAAGACTAATGACTTAATAAAAACCTATGGATATTATACACATTTTTACCCTAGGGAATATCCACACCAAGAGGCATCTTACATATTGAGCTTACTTTTATCACATCTTTTGAACCTTATGGATTCTTAAAAATTATATCCCAACGGATTCCTACCACATTGGGGAATTCCTACACTAGGGGCATTTTTACCAAATTTATTACAATCACGTCTCTTGATATAACTCTATTATAAGAACTATACTACTTTATTACTTACACAACATTATTTATTGTGTTGTATTTGATGATCACACTACTTTCTTCTTGACACAAATCGGACTATGATTCATACTTATTTTCTTTACTAATTTTATTAATGCACTAATATTATCCTTGGGCTATTGCTTTGGCTACACTTCATTTATTACACACAACATTGTTGGCATACATTACACTTGTTATGTACATACCTTGTTAGTTTCTTACATGACGTCACTTGCTTAAGATCATCGTTTTCTCACACTATGCTACTTTCCTAAGATCAAGGATTTCTAACAATACACTACTTTCTTACACAATCGATTGCTCAATTTACATTGATTACCTACATCGTTACTTTCTTTATGAAATTGTTTGACTTGACTGCTATATACACTTACATGTTAAATACCTTGAATGCTTTAGGAAATTCAATGGTTTGAATTCTCTATATGGTTATGTGTCTCATGATTTGGTTGATCTATGACATTTATTGACTTGATTTTTATATACATTTACATGTTTTATTCCATTTACTATTGTATGACATTGGTTGACATTAAATGTTACATGCACTTGTGTGATTACTATTCAATACCATCCACATTTGTTTCCTTAAACGCTTGTTCAAGTGTTGATATTGTCTTTATGATTGTTCCATGCAATTGTATGTTTTCTATTGTGTTTTCTTTTATTTGTATGTTATATACCATATATATTTTCTATACTTGTGTGATATATGTTGTGTTTTCTTAAAACACTTGTATTCTCTATACTTTATTTTCTCATCTACATGGATTTATAATTATTGTTTTCTTTATGATCATCTACATAGGGGGTATACTACCCCTCCTACTTCCTATGATAAATAATTTTTTACATGTTTAAAATTGAACAAACATCCTACAACATGTTTCTTGCAAAATATTTCATAGGATCACATACAATATGACATATTGCCTACTTTCTTGAGTTATTTCCATTATACACACATTGTTGGAAATACTTGGCTTATAAAACATGCCTTTATTTTCTACACATTAAATATTATACACAATGATTGAAAATGGATTATAGACTTATTTTCTTGAGACACATTTATTGATTACATCTCTGGATATAGGCCTTATAGTTGATTTCACTACGCTTATTGATTTTTGACATCACTTTTTACATATTAGTTTTGAGTATCTTAATTGATTGATAATTTATTATTACATATTTCTAATCAAACTTTGGATGATTACATATTAAGTCTTAGTTCATTTCTCATTAGACATTTCTCCATGAATATTAAATTTTTATGACATTGCTTACTATACATTACTCCATGCACATCGATTTCTATATTATACAAATATCGTGTTAGAGTAGGTATTTACCTTAGCTCATGTTCACCTAGGTACTTTATTTACCTTTATTGTATTTATCCTCACCCACTTATGTGTGTGGATATTTCTTTTATCTTATTTAGATATTAGGAGATATTATCTAGTTGTTAGGTATAGTTCTTTCCTTGATATATGGTATTGACTAGATCCTTGATGTCTAGTTCTCTCCTAAATCTATGGTCTTGACTAGTTCTTAGATTTCTATTCCTTGCCTATTTAAGCAAGGCCCATTCTCAATGTATTGCATTGAGTTCCATAATAATATATGATATTATTTCTCATTTGTTTGCAAAGGTTTTATGTAAAGTTATTATGATGAATTGCTTTCATCTTATTGACCGTGGTGTTTGATTAACATCTATGTTCTTGGCTTGAATGTACGATTTGGTTATCATGTTCCTTTCATGGTATTAGAGCAAGAGATTGTTGTTGACATCCGTTTGTAAGTTTTATTTTGTAAATAAAATATTTGTATATTCATATATTTGGGATTTGGTTGTATTTTGTTTTTGAATGCATTTTTATGCAAATCGAGGCTTCCATTGATTTTGGAAGGTAGAAAACCCTTAGATCGACTGTAAACTTGACCATTTCTGGAGGCAAATGTCGTTTTTACGGGTTTTTGTATTATTATAGGGAAGCACTCCGGTTTGCCTCGGGATTCATGCCGAAAAGAAAAGAAAATGTGGAATTATTTGGCGGGTCTGTTGGATTTCTTGAGATCTGCATGCACAGTCAATTTTCTATTGCGGCGTATCTCTTTTGGTTTGTGCGCATGACATTTTTTGGATCTTTCCTTTTTTGGCAGGGGTCCACGGATGTTGTGCACGTTTTTACTATTACGGAAAAATCCACAAGTTTCTATTTTTGGCAAATGAAGGTCACTGTCTACACAGTTCAAAAATAGTAATTTTTACCAGAAGAGGCAGTTGGATATGAATTTCTCGAAAACACGCGACACACCCAAAAATAGTAAGTTGTGCAAACACCCATTAAAATCCTAGAGCAAAATATTAAAAAGCTTGTAACTTTTGATCGGTAACTCGGTTTTGAGTGCCATTTTTACAAAAGTGCTTGTTTTTTTGTGCTCTTTCCATTGGAAATATTTATTTTGAGACTTTCACTATAATTATAAAGTGTCAAATATGGAGGAGTGTTGTAATCAATTATGGACGTAATTTCATATATGAGCCCGACGTCCTAAACTTCTGGGAGTTACATTTTGTATCTATCATGGATTATGAGAATGATATGCTTTTCTCTGAAGTATGTGGACTTCAAGAGGATATTGTAAAATTTGTGGAAGAAAATAGATCACTCAAGAAGTGAAATTCTCTTCTACAATCACTCATTCACGATAAGGATACAATAATACACTTCCTACAGAACAAACTTGCTAGCCTACAACATCAAAATCATATTGTGGAAACCATATCCATGCTCCTAGTCAACTTACAACTATTGCTCTTGAACCCATTGACATTGATTTGTTAGTCTTTGAGTCTGTTCCTACTCTTGATGCTCATACACCTATGAAGATTGTTACTACATGCTCTTCCACATCTGTGCCTATTACAGTATCACATGTTGTGTATCCTACTTCTTCTCACCGCATGGCCTTTTTAGAAGCATACCACCGCATTCGGATCTCACATGCTTGATTCGATGGGTCTCACTAGTGAAGTCATTGATAAACACTCACGAGGGTATTGTTTCCACTCTTCCACATGTTAAGTGGAATTCTCACCATGACATTAGTTTTCATGTAGATACTTCATTGGGATCACACATTGATAGAGCTCTTTTGTTTGTTCACTCGACTCTTTTGGAATCATGAACAACACATGAGTTCTATATCTTCACTCAGGATTGAGAAACCTGAGATTTCAGCTTTCAGATATGATCAACCTGACACACATTTTGATGTTCTTTTACATGCACCCATTGTCCATTTTACACCAAGTCATATGCAGGAATCTTCTTCATCCATCCATGTTGATTTGGGGTGGATATCTGATCACTCATGGAGGTGACATAGGCATTCATTGAGAGGACTCTATAGGCATGGCTCCTCCACCATTCGGCCTCTTGCTCCACTTTCTATACCTTTTACATTGTGATGCTTCTTGTTTTGAGAATTTTTCTTTAGCAGGTGTAGTGTATCTCTCTTATTTGTTAAGAGATTTTGTATTTGTATTTTCGACACTTTTGGCATGTTGACAGTATATTTTGTGGGAGATCTATTTTGGTGAATTCCAATGTTATTTTTTCAGTGTTCGAGTAGTTGATTTTGGGTAACTCATACAGATTTGTAGCATCACTCCACCCATTCAACAATATGAGAGGGTGTGGTGTTGATCCTACTTCTTTGGGTTTCGTGTCCTTGCCTTGTTACCTTGGCTTTTCTTGGATCATGACACTCTAGAGTTTGTGTCCTTGCCTTATTGCTTTGGTTATTGTTCTTGGATCGTGGCACACCTATTTGCAGCAGTTGATCGAATTATGTTTGGTGTTTTTTTGCACTTTCGACATCACTCCATTGACAGTCTCCTTGTATGGAGCTATTTTGGTGAAACCCAATGTCAATTGTTTTTGAGTTTTGTGATCGAGCAATGGATTCAAACCACAGTGCACACAAAACTTCTTCAGCATTGTACGAGTTTTTGAGCCAAGCTTCTTGGGATGCCTTGGAGTGGGTTTTTACTCTCTTTACTTTGTTGTTATTGGTTTTGGGTACCTTACGGTGTCCCTTTTTCCTAGTTATTGTACATGAGTACCTCATCAAGCCTAGTTGTCGGGACTCATACTATGGACATGCCACTTCTATTTTGGCCCCTAGCTTCACTTGAGGGGGGGTGTTAGAGTAGGTATTTACCTTAGCTCATGTTCACCTAGGTACTTTATTTACCTTTATTATATTTATCCTCACCCACTTATGTGTGTGGATATTTCTTTTATCTTATTTAGATATTAGGAGATATTATCTAGTTGTTAAGTATAGTTCTTTCCTTGATCTATGGTATTGACTAGATCCTTGATGTCTAGTTATCTCCTAAATCTATGGTCTTGACTAGTTCTTTGATGACTAGTTATTTCCTTGATTTATGGCTTGATCTACAACCTTGACTAGTTCTTAGATTGTTATTGCTTGCCTATTTAAGCAAGGATCATTCTCAATGTATTGCATTGAGTTCCATAATAATATATGACATTGTTTCTCATTTGTTTGCAAAGGTTTTATGTAAAGTTATTCGACAAATTGTTTCATCTTATTGATCATGGTGTTTGATTAGCATCTGTGTTCTTGGCTTGGTACGATTTGGTTATCGTTCCTTTCAATGACAATATTTTATACACATTTCTCTGTGCATATTAGTTATTTCTTTCATTATTATTTTTAATTTATCATCACATAAATTGTGTATATCACTACTTGTTGCACATTTTTTCTTTCACATAAAAACTAACATCTAACAAAGTGTTTACACTTTGGTCAAGTCTCGTACATCTTATTAATCATGTTTATTTATGATGTTCATATCAAGTCATGTTGTGTCATAGGTCCCTATGGATCCATTAGGAGTTGATTCATGTGTTTTTATCATGCCACTCATCACGTAACTATGATTTTATCTTGCTTTGAATCATACGAGAACACTTTCATGATATGTTTTATTTTTTTGATGATGCATACACATTATTGAGCTTACTCTTCTATTATGTTATAAATTTTACATAATTTTTTTCTTTAATTGATAAATATATCACGAAACATGTTATGACATGTATAATCAAATGATCATACACATTTCTTTATCTCACAATTGATACACATTACTTGTTTTAAAAATTGATTCATCGTATGATATAAAACTATTTTACCATATTAATTAATACACTATTTTTTGTTTTTTTCATTAGTATTGTTGTTATTACTCTTTTAAATGTATAAAAATTGTATCTTAAGCTAAGTTATCCTTTTTAGCATCCCTTAACTCAAAAAGGGGGCATATTATGGGGTTTTATAACGCATTAATGTATTTAATTTATAATGCTTCAATGATAAAGCATGCTGATATTCACTTAGTTGTTGCAAACATGACATCTACATGAATATAAATCATGATATTTACAAATGGATTCAATCAACAAGCCCAATTATTGTGGATGATTACAAACAAATTCATTCATTAGTCATATTTTTTTACAAATGGTTTACATGGCTTCACTTAAAATCTCCAATTGTTGTGGATGGTTTATAGGATTCACATAATAGGCTCAATTATTGTGGATGGTTACACACATATTCATTCAATAGTCTTAAGTGTTGTAGATGGTTTACATGGCTTCACTTAAAAGGTCTGATTATTATATATGGTTTATAGGCTTCACATATCAAGCCCAATAGGTAATATTTTATTTATGTTTGAGTATTATTCCATCATATAGGGAATTGAGGATTAATAGGTGTATACCTTTCATGATTTTTCACTTTTTTAGTTCACTCTTCCCTCACATTTACCACCATGGAAAAATAGGTGTACACATTTCATGATTTTAGTTTTTAGTTTATTGATTTTGTATTAGTACCTTGGTTGGAATTTAACACACATTTTTGTATGTGGAAAAGAGGCTCACATGTTTTATTATACACACAAGCATAGGAGAACATAAAATTTTTAGTTTCATGCATGCATTATCATCATGGGAGGTTTTTATTTCTTTTATATTTTAATCAAGCAATGTTCGATTACTATATTATGATGGGGGAAATGTAGATAATTAAATATATACTTATTTCATTTGGTAATTAATCTTTGGCATTTAAATCACACAATAACTCATTGTGCACTAAATTGACTAATTCCTACACATCCCTTACTCAACTAGCACCATGGCCAATACTTCACGTTTTATCCATCATTAACTAGTTGAAATTCCATTATCATAATGTACAACACATATCCATACATCTAATGACCATCTCTAAATTACCATTTCAATTATGCATTGTACCTAGACAAATTCATCCATGCTAGAAAAAGTCACATGGATGAATACTTCCAAAGCCAAAGAATTTGTCCTCCAAAGTTATAATGATACCATTTTTAAATGCATAAGTTATCCTAGTTATTAATTTTCATTTGAGTGGGAAATATTTTCACAACATTCACCTATAAAAAAAATTGACGTAACCCATTCCTAGGGCCTCATCTCTCACATATTTGGGCTACCTAGGAGATCACAAAAAGACACCCAATTTCGATATCAATCTCTTAAGCATATTGAACCAACGTTGAGACTAAATACATCACATGTGTTAGATTTGGGCTAAATTTTGAATCCAAATCTGACATACAAAACATCATTTGTCTAGTGTCGAGAGGTCCTAATCGGTCTTCATTTCCAAACACATTATTATATAAATCTTGTACACATACATATGGTGGGAACTATTATGGTTTGATGAATTTCCAAAGTATTTCTATGTATCCATGGTGGGTGCCACTTGACCCAAAATTGGTAACCCCTTTGAGGTCCCCAAGGAAATAAGAATAAGAATCCTTAGTAAAAAAAATGAAGATCATATGGTTTCAACCACAAAAATGAATCTATAGACATAAAGGAACATGTTACCTAAAGTGAGATCTAGATCAAAGCCAAAGAGTAAAAATTCCTCCTATGTGACGTTATTTGAGACAAGTGAATTAATCAACCACGTAGAAATAGAATCATAGTTTTCAACATAATTTTACAACCGTCACAACCTTCTTGTAGATTTTTATATCATTGTCTTTGCATCTCACCTAAATTAATGAAGTCCTCTCTAACACTATTATTTACATTCTTAGTTAGCTAATTTATGTTAGTGTAATTTACCATTATAATTTTTGCATGATATGGGAGCTGATTTTTTAGTTATCATATGTTTTAATATTATCTTATTTCATATTTCCAAAATTTTAAAATGCTTTAATTAGTATAAAACCTAATATTTTCATTATAAGAACCAATTGAAAAATAAAGTTCCAAGAGGGGAAGATACATTATAAATTATAGTATGTGTGTATTCCTATAACATTACAAGGAAGATAGTTCATAGAATTCATTGTACCAATGTTCTAAGGTGGAATGTAGTATAAGTTTAGGAAGAAAATTTTAATAAATAATATGACACCAAGATTCAAGAAAAGAGTATTGAAGTATCAAAAATATTAACACATAAGTAGAAGAGGGAGGTGTCATTTAATGAGTGATAAGAAGTGAATATTAGACATTCAAAGAAGCACTAAATGATAATGTAAGAGAAAATAAGCCTAGTGCTGAAATAATTATTTATTCAAAGAAGAGTTGAGAGATAAATGATGGATGAGAGAAGAGGAAAGAAAAGAGTCCAAATAAAATATCACTTTGAGGAAAGAACTTCATACTCATTTCTAAGGACACAAGCCAAAGGTTGAACATTTTTCTAATTAAGTTATGTCATTTGATATGAAGGAACAAACCAAAACTAAGAAATGAGATGAGAGAAAAAATGTCAAATGAGTATTATAAAAGGAATAATGGAATTATACAAACTTGAGCCTACGAAAATTGTTGAGTATGTAATTTAATAGGATTATGTCTATGGAACAAGATATTTGGTTGGTCACCTTCTTATGGATAATGTATAAACATGGGAACACTAAGTGAGAAAGGAAAGGTTATGCTTGATATTTAGTAAAAAAATATTAGGTTAAAAAATAAGGAGTTTGATGAAATAAGATAAATTTTAGGATAAATATCTCCCCCTTTCCCATTTCTAAAAGGGAGCCATTATTTATGCCATATTTTGGTAAATTGTAATGGGAATGGTGCATATTGTGTTATATTGTGTGCTTGCTAAAATCCACTAAGTGGGTGCTCAATAAATCTTCAAGTGGGTGCTTCATAGGTTGAGTGGGTGCTCAACTAAAACCATTATAAGCTTTGGAATTGGTGTTCCTAATAAAGCCTTGGTTTCAAGTGGGTTTTTCTCCCGAAAGGGTTTCCCACTATAAATTATGTGTTCAGTTTTTTACTGTCTGATATATGTTTGATGAAATGCACATGATATAGTATTACACAAATTTAAGGAATTGTGGATTGGTATAACTCTATAAATTAATTTTAATTTGCATTGATTCACCCCCTCTTAGTTCTTGTGATCTCTAATAATTGGTATCGAGTGAGTCCTTCTAGCATAATCTTAACATCTTTAAGGAGATCTCCTCTTCACAAGCATGACAACAAATCAAGCACAAGGCAGTTTATCACTGTCAAGATCACCTCTCTTTCTTGGAACGAATTATGCATTCTGGAGAATACGAATGAAAACATATCTTATGTCACTAGGTTTTGACATCTGGGAATGTGTTGAGAAAGGATACAATCCTCCATCCACACTAATCACTTCTTTAGCAAACAAGGAAGAATATGAGTGCAACTCAAGAACCATGGATGTTATTCTATGCATTCTGACTGAAACATAGTTTGTTAAAGTAATGCACTATACAAATGTAAAATAAATTTGGACCAAACTTTAGAGTATTTATGAAGGAGATGAAAAAGTCAAGTTAGCAAAGTTGTAGACCTATAGAGCTCAGTTTGAGAATCTGAAGATGAAATATGATGAGAGTATAGCATCCTACATGTAGAGAATAGATGAAGTTATCAATATGATCAGAGGCCTAGGTGAAAAACTAGAAGAATTTGTTATTGTCCAAAAGATTATGAGATCTCTGACTAGAAAATTTGATGCAAAATTTTCAGCTATGGAGGAAGCCAAAGACATGAATACTCTCACAATGGATGAATTACAGAGCATTCTTTCAGCATACGAGATGAGGACTATTGGATCCAAGACTACCAAGAAAGAAGTAGCATTCAAGGTCAAGAAAGAAACCAAGTTCAAGAAAGAAGAAAGAATAATCGGGTTCAAAAGATGAGTTAGATAATGAAAATATTAAAGAAATGTTTGTAAGAAGACTAAAAAGGCTCCCTTTCAAGGAAAAAACTCCTTTCAAATGCTTCGCATGTGGACAAGTAGGTAATTTTTCTATTAAATGTCCAAAAAAAAAAAAAAGAAGCTTAGTTTGAACATGAAAAGGATAATCATAAAAATAACAAGAGAGAAAATGGGTATAACAAGAAGAAGTTCTTTAAGAGAAAAAGGAACTTCTATTCAAAAGAAGAATTGAGTGAATCGATTCAAGAAACCCGCATAACTCTTGAAATGAAAATGATGAATATTAGTCTGAATGTTTTTCATGGCCATGGATGTTTCTGAAGAATGCATCTCCAAAGGAAAGAATATAGTTAAATTTGAAGAATCTAATGAAGAAGAAGCTAAAGTAAATCTTGAAGCTGAACTAGTATGTTCTCTTGAAGAATTGAGACTATGTAGAAGAAAGAATCAAAAGTTGAGATGCACATTAAAAGATTATGAAGAACAAATCTACATCTTTGAGGAAAGAAAAATCTAAGAGAAGAATAAGAGGCTAATGAGCTCAAAGAGCTTGAAAATATTTCAAAATCTTACAAATTAAAGGAGGATGAGTGCACAAAATTGAACTTAAAATTGGAGTGATTGAAAGTTGAGATGGAATAAATGAGCAACAAGATGAGTGTGTATGGAAAGTTAGTGAAGATTTCAAAGGTTTTTACTAGTATACTAAGTGGCCAATGTGATACAAATGGTGAGTTTGGGATTGGTTTCAAAGAAGACACTAAGGAAAATGAGCTTGTAAAGAATGAAGGAAACAAGACTGCATCAATTCCAAGAACCTCTTCTGTTGTAAATAAATAGTTCAACAAATCTGCCAAGAGAAGGACTACTGCTCCCAAAATCACCTATGCTATGAGGTACACACATTCTTTCTATGGTTATTGTTATTCATGTAATCAGTTTGGACATAAGGTTGCTAAGTGTAGAAAATTATCTAGAGGCTATAGAAGAAACTTTGGCCCATCTTACACCAAATTGAACTATAATGATGTCCACTACAATTATTACAAGAAAAAAATGAAGCATCAACAAGTAAACAAAAACCTCCTAAACAAAAGAAATGGGTGTATGTTGTAAATAAATATGAAAACAAGAGAAAAGAGTCTTTCTCAATAGTGCAAACCATGTTTCATGTGTAAAATGAAGACAAAATCTGGTATCTAGATAGTGGATGCTCCAAATGTATGACAGGTTACAAAAATAAATTCATTTATCTATCAAACAACACATCGAGCTGTTAGATTTGGTGATAATTAATCTGAAAAGATAATTGGAAAAGGAACTCGAGTCTAGAAAATGGTAAAACAATCACGAGAGAATGTCCTATATGTTGAAGGCCTCAAAAACAATCTATTAAGTGTAATTCAAATGTGTAAGAAAGGTCCAACAATTGGTATCAAATAAGTTGAATGAAAAAGGAGAAGTAATAAGAAACAAGGCTAGACTTGTGTGCAAAGGATATGCGCAAATGGAAGGAATTGAATTTAATGAAACATTTTCACTAGTGGGATGGAAGCAATAAGACCGTTCTGGCTTATGCAGCTTCCAAGAAGATCAAAGTGTTCCAGATGGATGTGAAATCAGCCTTCCTAAATGGTTTTCTGAATGAAGAGGTATATATTGAAAAACCTGATGGATTTTCACTAAATGAAGATAAATATTATGTGCATAGGTTTAAAAAGGCATTGTATGGATTGAAACAAGCTCCTAGAGCTTAGTACATTAGAGTGGGTTCATACCTCATTTAGTAAGGTTTCAAAAAAGGTGTTGTTGACGGTAATCTCTACATCAATGGAGAAGAAGATCTTACTCGCTTATTGTTATTGTATATGCGATGAAATTATTTTTGGAGGAGATTATGATAAAATGACATATGAATTTTCTGATATGATGAAAGAATAATTTGAAATGTCCATGCTAGGATATATTTCTTTCTTTTTGAGATTACAAATCAATCAATCATATCAAGGTATCTTACTTTCTCAAATTGAGTATATTAAAGAAATGCTGAAAACATTCAAATGGAATATTGGAGACTATAGAAACACCAATGAAAGTTGGATGCAAGCTGAGAAAAGAGGACAACTCACCAAAAGTAGACAAAACTTTGTATAGATCTATGATAGGTAGTCTACTCTACTCCACTGCATCAAGACCTGATATCATGTAGGTGGTAGGTCTAGTTAGAATATTTCAAGAAGATCCAAGGGAAACACACTTTTAGTAAAGATAATTCTGAGATATCTCATGGGAACACTTGATTATGGATTGTGGTACCCCAAAAGCAATGACTTCAACATAAAATCATACACATATGCAGATTGGGAAGGAAGTGTTGATAAAAAAGAGTACAAGTGGCAAAGCATTCTTTATTGGAAAATATTTAGTCTCTTGGTTGAGAAAGAAGCAATCATCAGTGACACTCTCAACATGTGAAGTAGAATATATAGCTTCCACAATGTGTTGCACTCAGGTTTTATGGATGAAGCAAACATTGGAAGATTACAAGGTAAAATATGATAGTCCAATTCCCTTGTTTTGTGATAGCACAAGTGCAATAAGTGTCTCTAAGAACCCCGTGTTCCACTCAAAGACCAAACATATTCCAATTAGATATCATTTCTTGAGGGAACAAGTAAATGAAAAGAAAATCAATCTAGAATATGTGAGCACAAAATAAGAAATTGCAGACATTATGACCAAGCCACTGCCAAAAGATACTTTTGAGCACTTAAGGAATGAATTGGGGGTCATTCTTGATCCCACCAACAACTAGAAGGTGTGCAGACAAGGTGAGGGAGAATTCTCAAGTAATATCAGCTCCTAATTAGTGTAAAAATTATTTATGCAAGGGGAGTTGTATGATGGAAAAGTGACATGCGAGCATGGGAATCTACAAGTACCTCTTCCTCGTACCCGACATCATGAGGTCATGTCGAGACAACCAGTGAATGTTGAATATGAATGGATACAGACAAGATAATCAGGTAATCTTATATCCTCAATACGCAATAATGGAATCTGTAAATCTAAGGCGAAGAAGGCCCTCCTAACCTAAATTGGTGTAATGGTTTGTTTGGATATAATGGCTGTTTGGATTCTCCAATCAATGTTGAGCTCTAGCCGAGATCCTGTTTCTTGGTTGTTGGATACGTGGGAAGTGACCTGTGGGAGCTTCGTATATATCTCCAGACAAGGTCATGAAAATGGTGATGGGTGATTTAGTGGATTTATAGTTAACTATGGGTGATTTTCTGGTCTAGCCTAGAAAGTATTAGATTGATTGGCTTCTATGTTTAATACGGAGAACTGTACTATAATATCTGGCGGAGTGGTGAGGATCTAAATACCAACATTCGTAAGTCGGTATCAATACTTAACTGATTTGTAGGCCCGTTGGGTTGTGGGACTTGGGGATCACAACCGTGAGTTCGTGGTTGTTGTGGACCTGTTATGGTCATGTGAAAAATCAATCCCTTCTCCCAACTATTTAGTAATCATATGCCTTTTCAGCCTCTATGTTTAGAACTAGTAGTTATATAATTTTCTCAGTACCTAACAGTGTGTTCGAAACTTTAATGCATAAATTAGTATCTATGTCAATAGGAGGTCTCTTGCATTAGGCTATGGAACTAAATGATCACAACCAAATGCATGTTCTCTTTCGAATCCAAGGCTATTTGGGTATTTTATCAAGGCAATCTATAGTTAGGATGATTTGACCAAAATGTGTAAGCTTTGTCATCTTTGATGTTTAATCCTCTTAGTTGCTCACTAATTGCTTGTAAGTTTGTTGTTGTTCAAAGACTTGTATCCTAAGGTCCTGATCTATATCAGCTAATGTCGTGGGTAGATTTGGCTGAGGCACTATGGGTTCAAATATATACTCTCTAGGCTCTCTAGGTCCTGTGATTGTCATACAAAATGATTCAAATTTTAACTAAAATTAATAAACTGATTACTAAAGAAGTATTTACACTATGCAAGCATTCTTCTATTTTTGTATTTTCAATGATGCATTTCAATGAAATTGAAGAGCAGCTACTCTAGTATATTTATAAAATGGACAACTAATCTAGTAATAGAATAAAAACAAGCAAAGTAGCCTGGTATGGCTATTTTCTTGTGCAGTTGTGATTTTATCCTAAGTATCTAAGCAACTATATATTTTGAATTAAAAAGACTCTCGATCCTACCTTAGAAGTGAGGAATGAATCACAGTTTCTCAGAAACTATCAATCCCCACAACTTGAGAAAACTTTTGACTGAAATAAAATAATTCACTACTCTATTTGATATGTCGTAACTAGAACTTTGATAGCTCAAACCTAGTGTTTACAGAACAGTGGTAAATCTAGTTGTGTGTGATTTCATCCCCTCAGTGTGATCTCCTCATTCCTTCGTGTCCTCACGAATCCGGAAAGTGTGTATATGATAGTATCAACAAAAGATGGTATTCGAACAATGGCAGCTTTGGATATAGACCGAATACAATGCGAGTAGGAGAGGGATAGTGCAAGTGAACAAATCTTGACTATGTAATTCCTAGCGAGATTTATTGTGGGAATACAACACAAGTGCACCAAGAGTTTTAGAATCTATCCTTGTGACAAAACAAAACCTGTAACTTTAATGGATTCTAGTCTAGAAATGAATCTATTCTATGCTAAATTGATTGTATGGAGTAGCAATGGAACAAGACTGAAACAAGAAGATTGAATGACTTCTAAACAACAAAGGAAAACTAATAACTGATGTAAAACATGAAGCTAGTAGAATTCTAAGTAAGAAATTGAAAGACTGAATAAGAGAATTGAGAAGATGAGGGGCCATTTTCTTGAAAACAAGATGGCTATTTATAACCAATGCATTTACCAGAGGGTAACACCCATTTGACCTCTTTTACAATAAACAAAGGAAAAACACTATTACCAGGGGACCAAAAACATTAATGCAAGCCAAAGTGGTTGAAGAAAGTGTGTAAAATCAAAGATTTATGTTTGACGTGATCATCGGAAGGATCTGGAAAATGCGTACAAGACCACCACCCTATCCCGGTGGTGGTTACTAGACCACCACCCTATCCCGGGCAGCGATCACGGGACCACCTCCCCGTCCCGGGCGGTGGTCATGGGACCGCCGCCAGCAAAGTGTGGTTTTGTCACCGAAGCCTAAAATGCAAGAAGAAGGGGGCATGAGGAAAAATAAAGAATGTGGAGGCCGAGCGGGGCATGTGGGATACAAATGTATACTTGGAAAGCCTTTCTAGATTCTCGAACACCTTGCAAGGAGACCTATATCATCATTGGGGCATGTGTAACATCATTCCGGTGGTGTAGTACCCTACAATTTCAGGTACGTACATATTGCCCCCTCGGAGAAGCGTCTTAGCCATGAAGAGGCATAAAATGGTGGATCTGAGTATGGTGGTCCCGAAATGGGGATTTAGGAGTTATACCTAACACGCCCGTGTGCTGGAAAGTCGCCATCCAAGATCCCACTACCTATAAAATGAAAAAAGGGACTCAAGTGTAAATAGATAAAATAAGTTGAGAAATAAGGCTGAATTGATATGAAAAGAGGACTTAACATTTACGTGGGGATTAGAACTTACCTCTATCGATGCTCTGACCCTACGAAAGACATTCAAAATCAATTTTAGAAAGCTATATATATAAAACAAAGTCATTTCACTATTCATTTGCGCGGATTGATTTGATAGTTTTTGAGCTCTGGGACCCACGATGATGGTTTTCGACGAGAGTATAGTCAAAACGTTTGTGGTGAGATAGCGATCATGCCTCCGAGAGCGGAACATCGACCCACAAAGTCTCAGGTTAGTTCTTCTCGATTTATTGTTTTTAAACCTAAAATGTGGAAATGATGAAATCTTTGTCTCGGGGGGGTCATTTTTGAAAATATTAGTTTTAAACATGTCTCTAGGGGGCACCCATAGGGTAGGTTTGGTTTTTTGTTTGGGTATTTTTTTGTTTTTGGGAGGGTATACGACCCGTTTGTATTTGTGGGACAGGACCGCCACCCTACACAGGGGCGGTGGTTATGGGACTACCGCCTTAGAAGGCGGTGGTTACGAACCACTACTCTGCACAGTAGCGGCGATGGTCCGTGATGTGAAAGTGAAAAAATGCTTTACCTTATTTATTTTTGCATTTTTGCACTTTCACATGTTTTTAATAGTTTTTCCAACTGGATTTTAGTACTAACTTACTCCTTTTTGTGTTTTTGGGTGTATGTAGAAGGAGGAGTATATTAGATGGAGCCAGGAGAGGGAGTGTGATTGGATCCCAGCAGTATTAGAGGCACTCTCTCAGGTGGAGTGAGATACCCTTGAGGGTTGGCATTTAAAAGATTGCATAGGTCCCTCACGTTGCAGACTCCGCCACCACATACTATGTGACTTATTTTCATACTGGGATGCGGATCAGAACACCTTCCGATTTCTAGGAGTTAGGGGTGAGTGGTCCATCACCCTGGAGGATGTTTACCGTATATTGGGGTTCGATCCTTGGGCGGTGGATATCTCTTAAGATAGTAGTATTGAGATCACAGGTGGTTCAGTGGGCCACCTACATGGGAGATGTAGTTGTATCGATGGGATCGAAGAAGGGAGTGAGGATCCACTCCATCATTGAGTTAGACATTCCCGTGCTCTATAAGGCCATCATGGGCATCCTTGCTTCGAGATTGATTGGGGACAAGGGAGGAGACACTCTCTTATATTGCTGGGCCCCCATTATTGCACATATTGAGGGCCATGGACGTGTCTATGCTTGGGGAGCAGATATCCTCGAGACCACCTACCATGATTTGTACAGGGTGATCTAATTATAGGGACAGTCATTGAGCCACCCAAATCTTGTCATGAGTTGGGTATATGAGCATATCACTCCATATGGGAGAGGTGTAGAGGTAGAGGATCGTGGGGCCATCAGGGCAGCAAGGTGGACAGGGATGATAGTTCTTAGAGCACCTCACCACCAAGAGCCTCCTTGACCACCGCAGCCATGGCAGGGGTATGGGGAGAGGAGACTGTTACATTGATTGCTTGTCAGACTACTAGCCAGTTGGTAGACAGGGGGGAAGTTGGAGATCCACCCCTTTGATAGAGTACCACAACAGTTCGGCCTCCCCTATAGTGACATGCTTCCTCTGGTGGGGCTAGTGTATAGATCTATTCATGAGGCTCGGGGAGGTCCTAGAGGCCGAGGTTGGACTATTGTTACTCCCGGTGTTCCTATTGTGGCCAGGAGGGTGGTATGTGCATGAGGGAGAGCCGGTGCTCCTCAGGCACCCTTACTTTGGATTGCCACCGTCCCGCCCATAGCAGTGATGAGCCCATTGACGTGGACTCCGAGTCTGAGGAGTTCACAGGGGGAGAGACAGAGGAGATGGAGATCAGTGAGATGGGTGGGGGAGATGATAGTGATCCCGAGTGGCATGACACTCAGGAGATCCTACGGGCCAAGAGGGCGAGTGGAGCACAGAGAGGGTGACTCTGGTCTCAGAGGAGTTTCTCTCTCAGGACTTAGGTGGAGATGGTGAGTCCATTGTAGGCCGTCACATTTCCCCAGATGTGGGAGAGGGACACCATCAATGGTGGCATCAGTGCCAAGTGTGGATCCTAGAGATCCTTCATGGAGGCTGAGATCCGAGTGAGTTGTCACTCTTCTCTTGACATTTGTTTTAGTTAGAATTGTCTTAGTTGTTATTTCTTTTTGTTTTGTTTACTCTTGGTTTTATCTTTTGATCATTTTCTAACTTGTTTTCTCCTTTGTTTGCAGTGACTGTTGATGAGTGGCGAGACTTGATTCACCGAGTATGCATCGATACCCTATTGCTCCCCTCGGAGAAAATCGTGCTGAGCTATCTCGTAGATGTGGGGGATCCTTTAGCGGCAAATGGGTAGGCATATTGATGTTTTTGCCTCTCGTCGCATGTGGTGAAGATCATGACTTCTCTCCGTGCTTGAGCTAGTTGGATATAGGGCATTTGAGCGCTTTGATGAGGAGGAGTCATTCTCATAGTGAGACGGTAGCTACTGCTGCATGACCATGAGCCCTCGGTACATTTGGAGCACCGCAGTCCTAGACGTGGTCGTGTGCCTTCTAAGGGATCCCATAGGGATTGAGAGGCAACTTTTGTAGTATTTTGTCAGATATCTGTATGAGTGCTTTTGTACTTTTTAGGCTCATTGAGCATTTTGACCATGCCTAGTGCATGATGGCATTGTATATGAAACTTGATATATATATATATATATATATATATATATATATATATATATATATATTTGGATCTAGACTCTTGGTACCTAGAATTTCATGACTTGTTTCCACTAGATGTTTGTAGAGTATTTGTTTTCATGCTTTCATAATGTATGCGATGGATAACAAATGGTAGTAAATAGAATGTTTTACTTTGTATATTTTGTAATGCTGATATGAGATGATACTAACATATGGTAGTACTGAACTTTTGAACTCTTTGGGAAATGCTTGTAATTTCTTCTTATATTGGAAAAACGTGATGGATGTATAGTGATAAAGAGATGAACTTGTCCCAATCCCAAATCCACGCAACTAGTAAGATGCGAGGGCTCAACACCAAGAGTTAGGAAGGGCACAAGTTGTATGAGTTTGACTGAATGGAATGATGAGAGACAGACAAACTAGTAACAGAAACCAAGTTTAGACCTACACACCTACCCTACTTAGAACTACCACCAGGCTTAGAAGGCCACTTACTTTCCAGTTTATCTAGACTTAGATTCATAAATGGCAACCTGGTTGACAAAATCTGGTTTTGAGGATTTGATCTCTTTGGAATTTGGATATTTGGATATTTGTTTTCTCTTAATAGAATTTGATTTGTGTTTTTAGCATACCAAGATTTTTTAATTTGTGTGACAGACCCCCACACCCTACCTCATGCCACTAGTAAGAAGCATGGGTTTTTCACCAAAGGCAAGATATAGGTGAGTAAGGGCACTTCTTTCCTTTCCCAACCTCACACCACTAGTAAGAGATGTGGGCTTATCACCGAAGGTTGATGGGGCAAAGAAGTGTGTAAAATAAAATATTTTGTTTGCTTGGTGCTTTTGATTTCATTTGATTTTGACATTTCTGATCTATGACTTTGGGATATCCTTTCATTCAAAGAGATTTAAGAGGGATAGATGTGACACCAAGAAGCTTCTAGAACAGACCATAGGCAAGGAAAACTTCACCTAGTAGAAAGAAAGAGCAAAGCCAAGTATGCAGGCCTTGGTATGGTTTTTGTCAATACTTGTCTGTCAACTTGATGAGAAGATTTGAAAATAGTTGATGATGTTTGGAGAGATGTGATTTGAATGATTTTGCCAATACTTTCAAAAATTTGTAACAAATTGCTTTAAGAGTAAGTTCTTGGACTACAAATTTTAACGAAATGAGTGGACATAATGAAACAACTAAATGACTAATGCAATGTAGGTAGCTATAATGTACAAGTGGTGATTTTGATGTTTTATGCATAAAACCATTTAAGATACAATGAATTGACAGTTTCATTGAATTCCTCACCTTCTAGTGTGCTCAAAAGATACGCACCATTTCCGTAGTCCTTCATGACTCGGTATGGGCCCAACCACCTGGGCCGGAACTTCCTTTGTTGGTTTTCTTATCAATCTGGCTATTTAGTCTTAGAACTAGATCTCCCTCATATATTTCTCGCTCATAGACCTTTTTATTATACTTTGGCACATCCGGTCAAGATAGGCTTTGTGCCGTTGTTCGGCATTTAACTTGATCTTGTCAATGCCTTCTAGTTGAGAGAGGCATGCCTCCCTATAAGCTTCTTCATCCAGAATCCCTTGTAATGAGATGCAGAGACTGGGTATTTCAACCTCAAGCGGGAGAACTACTTCGCCTCGAACACCAAATGAGAAAGGGGTTGCTCTTGTTGGTTTTCTTATTGAGGTTCATGGGCCCACAAGGCAAGATATAGTTTTAAATGCCAATTTAACTTGTTCTCCTTGACCATTTTGAGGAGAATAGATTTGAACCTTTTGTTTGTCATTTCGGCCTGCGCCCATTGGCTTGAGGGTAGTAAAGAGAGGTCAGTGTGATGGTTTATCTTGAATTTTCTACATAACTCATGGACCTCGTCATTTTTAAAGGACGTGTCATTATCTGAGGTAATGACTTGTGGGACACCATACCTGCATGAGATAATTTTGTTTAGAATGAATTTAGCAATCACCGAACCTCAGTACGGTGGTGAGAGGCATGGCCTCCACCCATTTGGTAAAATATTCCGTGGCTGTAATTATAAAGTTATGGCCATCGGTTTTTGAGGTAGAGAATTTCCCTATCAATTCCAAACCCCACGTGAAGAAGGGCCATGGGGTCGCTATTGGTTGCAGGGATTGTGCTGGTATGTGAATCTCATGAGAGAATTCTTGGCATTTGTGGCACTTACGTATAAATTCTATTGCGTCATGCTTGAGAGTGGGCCAAAAATAGCCCATCCGATGTATTTTGCGAGTGGTGGCGTGACCACCAAAGTGTCCTCCACATATCCCATCAAGGGATTCACAAAGAATCTTTTTGGATTCTTCTATGTCGACGCACCTTAGAAACATGTCATCGAAGGCTTTACGATAGAGTACTTGTTCTAAAACAACATATTTAGCGGTAATAATTTGTAACCACCTTCTTTGTTGTGATGTGGCACCTTCCAGGTATGTATGGTCCATGATAAAATTGATGATATCAGTGTACCAAGGACATGTATAGATGGGGGGCCTAGTTTCGACGAAGTATACACACTCATCAGGAAAGTCCAGATTTACTAGATTGCCTCCATCTAGTGGATTGTTAGCTAACCAATCTGCAATGATTTTTCCCTTAACGGATTTTCGGTTTACGAATGTCAACTCAAATTCACCCATTAAGGTTAAGAAACTTCCATACTTTTTAGATAAATATCCTTGCATGAGGAATGTTCATAAATGATCTATCTTTACAATGACCCTTGTTTCTTGGTTTAACATATAATGTCTTAAACATTTTGTTGCAAAGACTATGGCAAGGCATTCTCTCTTTGCCTGTGTGTAACGTGTTTCATAATCGAGCAATGTTCGGCTAATGAAATAGACCGCACATTCTCGTTTATCATTGTCTTCTTGAGCTAGCATGCAGGCTAGTGAGACATGAGTGGCTTGTGAGTATAAGATCAAAGGGCGGTCTAGTTTGGGAGGCATTAGCATGGGTGGAGACAACAAGAAGCATTTAACTACTTTAAAGGCTTCATTGCATTCTTTAGTCCAATCAATGTTATAATATTTCTTTAATAGATTGTTGATTAGATGAATGGAAAAACTTAAATCTGGGATGAACCTTCGATTGCACCGAGTTTCCCAAGAAATGACTTGATTCCAAACTCATCTGATGGTGGGATCATTTCAAGAACAACCCGTATTTTGAATGGATCAACATCAATCCCTTGTGAAGATATAATGTAGCCCAGAAGTTTTCCTCTATCACACCAAACACGCACTTCTCTGGGTTTAATGTGACGCCATATTCGATTAGTCGTGAGAGGATGATACGGAGCACTTCCGAATGATCACAATGTCTCTTGGCCTTGGCCAACAAGTCATCCACATAGGATTTCAGCATTCTTAAGACCAAATGGCATGACAAAGGTAGCAATAAGTTCCCAGGAGTTATGAATGTAGTTTTGGCTTGATCTGTTTAGATATTTTAATCTGATTATACCCTGAGAACCCATCCATGAGGGATAACAATTTGAATCTAGTTGTTGCATCAACGATAACGTCAATAGATGGTAATGGGAAGTATTCCTTGGGACAAGCTTTGTTAATATCCTGAAAATCTATGCAAATGTGTATCTTCCCATTCTTTTTGAGAAAAGGGATGATATTAGACACCCATTATGAATAGTCAATGGGCTTGATCAATCCCACGTGGAGAAGTTTTATTACTTCCTATTTTATCATGAGAGCCACTTTTGGCTTCATTGGTCTTGACTTCTGTTTAGTTGGTTTTGCATTTGGTTTAGTGACAAGATTATGTACCGTGACTTGTGGTGTAATGCCCATCATTTCTTTATAATTAAATGTGAAAGACTTTTGATGTTCTTTTAGGATTTGGGTATGTATTTCTATCTCCTCCAGAGTTAACGAGGATCCCAACTTCAAAATTTTTGGTTCTTCCTCCGTTCCAATGTTTATGTCAATGGTTTCTTCTATTAAAGAAGTGTTACCTTCTTCAAATTTAGGTGGGGCTAGAGGTAGTTCCAAACTTTCTCCGTCTTCTATCTTGTAGATATCGAGATCCTTCTGTGGAGGAGACTCTACCATGAGATTTCCAAAATAGGAAGAGGATTGTGGTATTAAGGAAAGATCAACTATAAGGTGAGCAAGGTGGGCATTTAGATATTCAAGAGTGACTCTATCATCATCAAAGTGATCCATGATAGAAAAATCATGCTCATCTTCTCCATGAGTCAAGAGTGAGTTTTTGATATTTTACGCACTAATGGCTCGGTAAGAAGTGATACCGTGAAATTTGTATCCTCCAACTTGTTGTTTGGTGTGAAACGGGAAGCTGAGGTTTCTATTGAGTCTGCATGAGAAGGTTCTTCTCTCATGGGATTGCTTTAATTGATATGAAGTTAAATCCCATGCTTAGATCTAATACTTGTTTTTTTATAGAGTTGTAAATGTTCACCCCTAGTTTCATATACCTCGAGACTTGGTTTGCAACCAGTTGCGAGTCTCCTAGCACTTGAATGTTATCGACACCCATTCTTTTGGTTAGGATGAGGCCAAGGATGAGAGCTTTGTATTCAGCCCCATTGTTTGTACATTCAAAGTTTAATTTAAAGGTGAAAGGTAGGATCTTTCCCTCAGGTGAAGTAAATATCACTCCCGCCCCAGCTCTAAAGTGACATCTAGCTCCATCGAAGTGGAGAGTCCAATACTTGTTTGGAAAAATGGATGTTGGGATATCTGTTGTATCTATTTCTTTTGCTTCGGTTACCTCTACCATAAAAACTTTGTCTAATGGAAGAGAAGCAATTCCTAGGGTGTGTCCCATACCCATGGAATCAAATGGTAGGAGAATAGGTAAGTCTTTCTCTAACAACTCGACAATTTTTTTGTAGTCCCTAGTGACACTATTTTTATAACATTGGTCTCACTTTTGAGTGCTGGAATGTCCTCGGTTGGATTTGTAATTTCTAATTCTGTGGTGGGTATCAACTCTTCTTTTGGTTTCAAATTAATTGGTTTGATGAGTTGATTTGTTGGGAGTTCAAACTCGGAGTGAACGCCCGATATTTTCTTCAAATCAGCTAGGTGTATATCGAAGGGTTTTGGGTCACCTTGCGCCACAAATATTTTCCCTAAGTGTAGAAATATTATTTCTTGGAATAACATGGAAGGGATTTCCTTCATGCGGTGTATCCATGGCTGACCGAGGATCATATTATAGTTGGTTTCCTGATCTATAATATAAAACTTAGTGAGGACCGTCTTGGGTCCTAAAGTGACTGGTAAAACTATGGTTCCAATCGAAGTGGCCTTGAGGCTATCATATCCTCTTAGCATATTTCACGTTGTGGAACAGTTTGTCTCTCCATATCCTAACTTTCGAAGAAAAGTGAAGGGGACTATGGTAACTGCTGCCCCATCATCAACCATTGCACATTTAACATAATTATTGTAAATCCATACTTGCAAATGTAAAGTTGTGTCACCTCTTCGTGCTATCTCTAGTCCGTCTGTTGGCATTTTCTTATATCGAATATAAACTCCATATCCCTATCCGGATGCCCGATGAATAAACATCAAAATCTACATGGTTTACTTGCTTTCCTAAGAGTGATGTTGATTAAATGACCAAGGCCTAACACTTCTAAGAGGGCAACTCTGTGGGTAGGAGAGTTCTTTAAAAAATCTAAAAAGGATATGTGAGAGAAGGTTTTAGTTAAATCATTAATTAAATCATAGGTGCCTATGGGTTTTACCAACGCTTGTTGACTTGTCCGGTTCCAATGGATAACTTGAAGTAGGTTGATAAGAATAATCCCATGTTCTTGTTATGGTTTCCATGGGTAGCTCGGTGTCTAACTCTACCAAACCAACTATCTTGGTTTGGGGTCAAGTTCCTAGTTGGGGTGCGACTGGTGGATTTAATGAAGTTGAATCTTCGTGATCATTGTTTCCTATTATGACACCTTTGTTTGTTCCGTTAGGATCTATCCTGTTATTGTTAGAACGGTTTGGGAGCGGATCATTAAAGATCTTGAGGATGAATTTTGAGGGAAATTTCCCCGCATAAGTGTTTGGTGTGGGTATTACAGAATTTGCTAAAAACATATCTATAAAAAGTTGTTTTTGATCTTTTGGAAAATGCTTCATGAATTTATTGTATTCACGACAAGTCCTAGTATCATGGCCTTGAATCCTTTGGAAGCCATAATATAAATTGGGATTATAATTTCGAGGCTGTTGATTTATAACTTGTTGTGGCCCGAAATTATGATAAGGTTGTTGGTTGTTAGAGTTAAAATTTTGATGTTGTTGCCTTTGGTTTTGACTCTCATATCCAGCTAGGTTTCAATTTGGACTTTGTGTTTGGATTTGTCATTGTTGTTGTTGTTGTTGCCATGGTGGATGATTAAAATCCATCATGCGTGATTGTTGGAGTAAAATTGTTATTTCACTAATTATTAACAGGTGGTGAAATGTTTACAATGTTTTCCCTTTTAACTTGGTCAGTTACTCCATCTGTTGTAACTCCACGGTTCTTGTTAAGGATCTTAGGTCCTTGATTAGCATTCCATGTATTAGAATAGGCCACGTGTTTTGATTAGGAGTGGTTAATTTCCCATTTGTCCCATATGTCTTATGACCACTATCTATCGCTGCTTGGTTGATTCGGAGAGCACTCTTGAGTACTTCATTGTAAGTTCTTAGTGGGAACTTCTAGACTTCTTCCTTTATCTCTCTATTGAGAGAATTAAGGAATAAATCACATAGTTCCATTTGATCCATGTTTGGAGCACTCGTTGATGAGTAGAGAACCGTATGCCATCTTTGGATAAAATGAGTAGTGGATTCATTATGTTCTTGTTTAATATGAAGGAATTCCCTGATTCCTGTTCTTAATAATTTGTTCATGTCAAAAGCTTTGATGAACTCTGACACGAGTTGTTTAAATGAGTGTATCAAAGCTTCGTATTCTTTAATACCAATCAAGAGCAATACCTTCCAAGGTCTTAGGAAATATTTTAGCGATAACCCCGTCCCAAGGAGTAACTCCCATATGGTCATGTGGCATAGGCCTTAATGTGTGCATTTGGGTACCCTTCACCTTTGTATTTGGGTAAATAAGGGAGAGGTCTTGGAAGAATAACACTTCGTATGGTGAATTCTAGGGCTCTTTTAAATATTCCAATAAATCCCTCTTGCATAGGCCTCACCATCAATGGAGTTTTTGAGGGGGCAGAGGTGGAAAGGGTTGTTGATATGGCGTAGCATATGCATTTGTAGGGACATAAGGGAATCCATGTCGTTGAAAGAAAATCCCGGGAGAAGATAACATGTCTCCTTATGGTGACTTTGAATAAATGTTTAGGTAAGGAGGATCATTGTTCTGGTATGGGTTGTTTGGTGCCAAGCCGGGAGATGTCATGTTTTCTACTGGAGCGGCATTTGAAAATGTGATCCTAGTGGGTGTTTGGTATGGGTAACTATAGGGATTTTGAGGAGGCATGCCTAATGTGCCTATTCCTGTAAGGAGGTCGACCTAACTGGGATGATGCGGAGGGTTGGGGATTCCTGCTTGCCTAAAATATGAATTTTGGTTTTCTTGAGCAAGTTCTAGCCCTCTAACCTTTTCAGCTAAGGCTGAAATGACCTCCATTGGTGAAGACACAGTGCTTTTCCTTAAGGGCATTTGTTGTATAGCTTGAGGTTGTAAAGGGGTATGATACCCTGCTATGAATTGATTGTTACCTTGCCAAGCTTCACCGAGGGTATTTCCCATAGGTGGAGGAATGGGGGTGTTTTCCTGGAATAGGGTATCAGACTATATTTGTAAACTCCCTATAGGTGGATACATATTTTGGAAGCATTGTTCACTTTTAGCGAAGTGTGCTAAGTACTCCTCATCCAAAAAGGGGAGTGGGTCTGATTGTCTACTGATATGTGGTCTGAACAAGACCCGAGGAGATGAAGCAGATTCCCCAGTAAACATCATATTATTAGAGCCTGATGGCTCTAGCTGTTGTGTTTGTGCAAGCTGATCAAAATCCTCAATTCAGAATGAAGAACTTGAGCTAGTTCTTTGAGGGGGAGTTTGTGACGACAAGTAATTACTTGAATAGTTATCAGCCCATGCAGAAAGCGAGGGCAATGGTTGCCTATTTGTTTGGCTATAACTTGCTTCAAGACCTGAGAGAGGTCTGCCATATGCATCGTATCCCGACATATTCGGGGGGTATATGAATACCCGCAAAATAATGGGAAAGAGCGAAGGTGGATGGAAGAAAGGAATACAAAAAGAGAAATATTAGTTTGTTCACGTTGGGTTCACCAATTTTGTACGATGGAAAAGTGACATGCGAGCATGGGAATCTACAAGTACCTCATACCTCTTCCTCATACCCAACCTCCCAAGGTCTTGTCGAGACAAAGTTGGGCCTTAAGTGAATGTTGAATATGAATCACCGTGAATAGTGGATACGAAAAGCTAATCGTAATCTTATATCCTCAATATGTAATAATGGAATCTGCAAATCTAAGGTGAAGAAGGCCCTCCTAACCTGAATTGGTGTAATGGTTCGCTTAGATATAATGGTTGTTCGGAGGCTCTAATTAATGTCTGAGCTCGCCGAGATCCTATTTCTTGCTATTGGATACGTGGGAAGTGACCTGTGGAGCATCGTATATATCTCCGCATAAGGTCATGAAAATGGTGATGGGTGATTTAGTGGATTTGTGGTTAACTATGGGTGATTTTTGGTCTAGCCTGTAAAGTATTAGATTGATTGGCTTCATGTTTAATATGGAGAACTCGTAGTATAATATGTGAAGAAATCCAAGCGAGAGTGCCGAGGATCTAAATACCAACGTTCATAAGCCAAAGAGTGTCAATACTTAACTGATTTATAGGCCCATTGGGTTGTGGGGCTTATCACAACCGTGAGTTTGTGGTTGTTGTGGACTGTTATGGTCATGTGAAGAATCAAATCCCTTCTCCCAACTATCCAAAGAATCGTATGCCTTTTCAAAAAGAATCTATGTTTAGAACTAGAAGTTGTATAATTTTCTCGAGTACCTAACAGTGGTCCGTAACTTGAATGCCTAAGCTAGTATCTATGTTAATGAGGAGGTCTCCTACGCCGACTTTGGAACTAAAGATCGTAGCCAAATGCTTGTTCTATTTTGAATCCTTGTATGGTCATTTGGGTACTTTATAAAGCAAATGGCAGGCATTTTTTCAAGAATATATAGTTAGGATGATTTGACCAAAATGTGTAAGCTTTGTCATCTTCGATGTTTAATCCTCTTAGTTGCTCACTAATTGCTTGCAATTTTGATGTTGCTCAAAAGAATTGTATCCTAAGGTCTTGATCTATATCAGCTAATGTCAAGTGGGTAGATTTGGCTGAGGCACTATGGGTTCAAATATATACTCTCAGATCTCTAGGTCCCGTGATTATCATACAAAATGATTCAAATTTTAACTAAAATAATTAAACTCGATTAAAGAAGTATTTACATTATGCAAGCATTCTTCTATTTTTGTATTTTCAATTATGCATTTCAATGAAATTAAAGAGTAGCTACTCTAGTATATTTATAAAATGGACAACTAGTCTAAACAGTAATAAAAATAAGCAAAATAGCATGGTATGGTCATTTAACCGTGAACTTGTGATTTTATCCTAAGTATCTAAGAAGCTATATATTTTGAATTAAAAAGACTCTCGATCCTACCTCAGAAGTGAGGAATGAATCACAATTTCTCAGAAACTAGCAATCCCCATTTCGGTGTTCCCCATAGTGATATTGAGAGAAAATTTCGACTCAAAGAAAATAATTCACTACTCTATTTGATATGTCATAACTAGAACTTTGATAGCTCAAACCCGGCATTTCCAAAATAGTGGTAAATCCAAAATTTGTGTGTGATTTCATCCCCCATCAATGTGATCTCCTCATTCCTTTGTGTCCTCGTGAATCCAAAGTGTGTATATGATAGTATCAAGGACACTGCAGATGGTATTCGAACAATGGGAGCTTTGGATATAGACTGAATACAATGTGAGTAGGAGAGGGATAATAAGCACAAGTGAACAGAGCTTGACTATGTAATTCCTAGCAGGGATTTATTACAGGAATACAACACAATTACACCGAGAGTTTTAGAATCTATCCTTGTGATAAAACAAAACCTGCAACTTTAATGGATTCTAGTCTAGAAATGAAGCTATTCTATGCTAAACTTATTGTATGGAGCAGCAATGGAACAATAAGTCAATGAAACAAACAAGAAGATTGAATGACTTCTAAACAACAAAGGAAAACTAATAACTGATGTAAAACATGAAGCTAGTAGAATTCTAAGCAAGAAATTGAAAGACTGAATAAGAGAATTGAGAAGATGAGGGGCCATTTTCTTGAAAACAAGCTGGCTATTTATAACCAATGCATTTACCAGAGGGTAACTCCCATTTGAACTCTTTTACTATAAACAAAGGAAAAACACTATTACTGGGGACCAAAAACATTAATGCAAGCCAAAGTGGTTGAAGAAAGCATGTAAAATTGAAGATTTACGTTTGACGTGATCGTCGAAGGATCTAGAAAATGCGTATAGGACCACCGCCTTGTCTCCGGTGGCACTTTCATCACTGAAGCCTAAAATGCAAGAAGAAGGGGGCAGGAGGCAAAATAAAGCATGCGGAGGCCGAGCGGGGCATGCGGGATACAAATATATACTTGGCGAGCCTTTCTGGATTCCGAACACCTTGCAAGGAGACCTGTATCATCATTGGGGCATATGTAACATTGTTCCGATGGTGTAGTTCCCTACAATTTTGGGTACGTACATGAGCTAGTCTGCTAGTTCAATTTTATCAAAGTATGCAATAGTTTAGGGAAGCCTTGCCGTGATTATATTAGGTATCAAACTTACCATTATTTTCAGTTTTATGTGGCATAGATGGGCCTTTTTCATTGTTTTCAACGGGGATAAATGTTGAAATCAAAAGTATGTCGCATAGGAAAAGGTGAGAGACTTTGAAACTAGTGAAGAAATATCAACAGAGGAGTGAAGCTGAAAACATAAACCAAGTATGCAAGTATTTTTCCATCAATTTTTTAGATGAAGTGTTGCCATCAATGAAAAATGGGGATATTGTTGGAAATTTTTCATTTTCATATGTGTTGTCATTGATGTCAAGCTACATTGATGGAAAAAGTATTTAATGTCAAGTGGCATTGATGGAAAAAAGGTTAATTGGTAAAGTGAGAAAGTGATGAAGATGAAGGTTGATTGGTAGTGTCAGCTCATAGAGGCTTTAGGATGATCAAGGATAAGTTCTAAGGGACTTAATCAGCTTTTGTACAAGCTACACACATAAGGATTTAGCCATCAAAGTATTGAAGTAGCCGCCAAAGTTTGTAGGAAGCCGTGGAACTCTATAAGAAGCAGCAGAGGCTTAGTGAAGGCTTTGGGTAAAGGAATGAAGCCACAAAGAAAAAGGAATATAGAGGATGATCTACGAGTGAGAAAGATGAAGCCACACATGTGAAGGTAAAGCCACAAGAGTAAGGAAATTCTTGAGGAAGCCGTGCATAAAGGGAAAAGCCGTGAAGAACCATAAAATCCGTTAACGATGAAAGATAACCATAGAGAAATATAAAAGTCAGTGATAATAGAAAAGAACTAAGGACATGGAATAAAGCCATGGAATACTAAAGAAGGTAGTAGACAAAGAAGGAAAGCCACAGTAATAATACTACAAAATCCATGAAAAGTAAAGAAAATCCGTGGATGACTAAAAATCCACCAAGAAAGTAGAAATGTTGTCGATCAAAGAAAAGTGTCGCGATATAAAAAAGGTCAAAGAAGCTAAGGAAAGTTGTGGATTGAATAAGTATGAACTGGACAAGGCTTGAGGATAATCAAATTGATTTAAACATGGACAAGTGAGATTTTTTTCTCCAAAATTGATGGTGATTCAATTTTTTGGTGATTATGGCTGAGTATATGACTTGAGCTCCATGAAGAATGAAGAAATCTACAGTTCCAACTATCAACATTTAATGCTCATTAAATTTTTGGAAATATAGTTGTAATTCTCTATGTGATTCCTAATTTTGAGGTATATTATAAATCGTAGAAGAAATCGGCTCGCTCATCTTAGTCACATTGGAAATCCTAAAAAGAGGAGAAAATCTATTTTTAGGTATCGACTCATAAATAATCTCTTGTAAATGCATAGAAAAAGATGAATTCAAGCTGAATATAGCAAGTGAAAAATCTAGAGTTAGTTGTATTCATTTAATGGACCAAATTTTCAAGAGACAATAGGAAATATTACATGGCACGCCAAAGGATGCATGGGGATGGATCTATTGTCTATATAGAGGAAATTCGATACCAATACGGTATTGCTCAAGTGAGAAGATGATGCATTCAAGCTAAAGGAGCTATAGAAAGAAAAGAGAGAGAGGAAGGATTAGAGCAGACAAATGAAGTGAAGAAGATATATCAGATGAGAAGAACATCAATGCAAAAATTGATTGAGCAAGAAGAGTTTGAATCAGATGAGCAGAAGAGAGTGAAAGAGAGAACACAAACATATACAAAAAAGTGATCATAATCCATTGTGTAATAAATCTTGAAACTAGATGATCAAAACTTGTATGTAAATTAATTCTAAGTTATAGCTTAGCATATTTAGGGGTTTCAGCCTCCTTGTGGGTAGGTTCAAGTAAAAGATCACTTAGAGTAGCTGATTAAATTAGGAGTAGGTGCTCCTTGCTAAAATTCGTTGAGTGGGTGCTCAGTAAATCTTCGAGTGGGTGCTTGAAGTTATGAAGTGGGTGCTTCATAGGTTGAGTGGGTGCTCAACCAAAACTATTGTAAGCTTTGGAATTTTTGTTCCTAATAAATCCTTGGTTTCAAGTGGTTTTTTCTCCCGAAAGGGTTTCCCACTATAAATTCTATGTTTAGTGTTTTATTGTCTGGATATATGTTTGACAAAATGCACATGATATAGTACTACAAAAATTTAAAGAATTTTGGATTGGTATAACTCTGTAAATTAATTTTAATTCACACTCGATTCACCCTTCCCCCTCTCAAGCTTGTGATCTCTAAAAATTGTGTTGTCCTCAATACTAGAGTAGGCTTTCCTTTAACATGATGTATTGTGTCACTTTATTTTGGTTGGGAAATAGTTATGCAAGTTATGTTGATCTCTCTTATGCTTTTAGTGAAACTTTATTTTCTAACTTTAGCACTTGAATCACATGTTTTTAACTTATAAAAAAATTTCGGTCCTAACGTAAAAATTTATGTGATTTAAAAATATTGTCAAAAAAATTTGACACTAAATGACACTTTTCATAGAGGATTTTATTGGATTATTTTTAGTATTGATCTTAGACATTTGTACATAAATTTATTTTATGTTAAAAAATTATGTTAAAAATATAAATTATGAATTTCTTTTCTTTTTTAAATTTTGTTGTCAATTTTTGCACCACAAATCTTGATGTTATTTGTGTCTTAGTTTTATAAAATTAAAAACTACAAATTTGAATTGAAAATTACAAATTTTGAAATATTTTACTAATGTATAGTTTATAATTTGATTAGATATTTGAAGTGACATATAAATTAAGTTTTTATTTCTAACATTCTACAACTATAATTGAATCATAAACAAAAAAATCCATCAATAACTAACATATTATATTAGATCAAAATATTATTCACAGTTTTTAAAAATTTAAAAATTCATAATTGTAATTATTATAATAATAATAATGAAATTTAACAAAAAAATAATTAAAAACATTAATGTTAAACAAGGCTTATATGGAATATGTCCTCTTTTAATAAATTTATAATATACAAATAATATTGATCTTCCTCATAATATTCATTATTGTCTTCATTCTTGTCCTCATCCTCATCATGTAAAAGTATTGTTTCCTACAAAAAACTTTACTGTAAAAAATTGGATGTCTTAAATTTGGGAAAAACTAGTAATGAAAATAACATACATGATGAGGTCTATGAGAGGTTCTTGATGTTCCCTACATAAGAAAAAATATGCAATTGCTAAAGTTATCATGTTAAAAATAGTACCTTATATTTAATATTTTAAATTTTTTTAAATATCAATATAACATAGTCTTGAAAGTCTAACTTAATGCTTAATAAATTTCAAAACTAATCTTAACTAATAAATTACCTAAACACCTTATGTGACATCTATGTGTCCGAGTAGTGTTTCTTAACCTTCCTCCATTACCACATGAATGTGATCATCAAGTAATGGGAAATGAATAATTAGTTTCCTAAAATAAATAAGTATAATTTTTATAACAAATTAGACCAAAAATGGATAACATTCAAGAAAAAATAAATGGCAAGGCTTAATTAAGTTATGTATGTCATGATGGCATATTAGTAAAAATGTTTTGTTTAAGGAATCGAACATATACCTCATTTGTTCAATGTTCAAATACCCTATGCTGGGAAAACAAAAAAATAATTGAAAGCTAAAAAACAATAATTATTTCATATTAAATTCAAACTAAAGAGAAACGATAACGATTAAACTTACAAAATTATCCACCATTCCTTTGATGGCTTGTTGGCCTATGCGATGAGTAACATGATTATTTTCAACCCTATTTTTGGTTGTTTTTAAATATCCACATTTATTTTCTTTTCTTACATCCTTCTTTTCATTTCCATCCAATTTTGTCAATTAACAATTTCCAACCATATTTTGTAAAATGGTGGGTGTGTTATGATTTCCATCAAGAATCGGACACATTTAAAATTTTCCTATAGCCCCATCTCTTTCCATTCTTAAGAAATCCATCATATAAATAAAAAATTCAAAAAAATTGGCCCATATTCTCTATTAAAGAGCTTTAATGCATGTTTCTTGTGATCTTATTGAATTTTGTATAGTGGAGATGGATTAGGGATTAGGGATTATATGTTGGCCAAGTATCTAATCACCCGATAAATATGGCTCAATTGTTTCCCATTGTAATCATTCCAAATACCCCCTCTCGGTGAACCAAGTAGGGATACCAATAGTTCCATAAGAGAACAAATGGAATTTAGAGGTCATTCCTATTGATCAACTAGGGGTGGATAAGGGAGAAGAAGAGGCGGGAATGGGTAAATCATAGTCCGTATTCACATTTTCCATGTATTCTTTTACTCTCTCCATACTTTCTAAACCACGTGGTTTGTAAAGTGTGCCTACTTTTCTTTATTTTTTCCTTTTATCAAGGATTTATATCTAATTTGGAGAAGGTTTGGAGATTTTTCGAGAAATCTTAATACTTTTGTTTTAGACTATTTTTTTAAATAATCAAAATCTAAAATATAAAAATAATAAAAATTAATTTTTAAAATCTATGTATAAATATAATTAATTTACTATATTTTCATCATCTTCCTCTCCACCTATGGTTTCAACCTCTAGCGGAAGCTCTTATATCATATCAATCTCTTCATCATTTTTTCGCTTATCCTTCACTTATCCCTTCTCACAATTTGGTTTCTCTATTCTTTCTATTTTGTGAATAGATCAGGATTTTGTGGAGAAAAATTTAAATGGAGGATCAAAATCAAGTGGCAAGTGACATTAAAAGTCACAAGTGATAATTAAACTCAATCCCCCTTTTTTATAAAAAGGGTGCATTCATTTTGTAATTTTTTAAATACCATTTATTATTGCTAATCCTAACACTATGTGTTAGAATCAATAAATAGTGCCACACACAAACTTTTTAATGAATTTGCTTATTTTTTAAATTTTTTTAATCTTTAATTATTAATTTATTTTTAAATATTGATTTCTATTTAACCCTTAAAGTGATATTTTATTCCATTCTTTAAGATCAACACAATGTCTTGTAACCAAACATTAAGAAATAAAAAAAGTATAAGGTTCGATGTATTTCAAGTAGATATTAAATAATTAAAATAATTTTTAAATGATTAATTAATTAATATTATAATTATAATATTTGCATGAAGTTTTATTCATATTTATAAAATAAATAATGAAATAGTAAAAATAATTGATATTGATAAAAGAAAAATATTACAAAATCTAAATTCAAACCACCACCTAGTCACTGTAAGCACTACTACATTCTAAAATATAAATTCAAACATTAAAATATCTAATATTAATCCTAATAGTCATAAATGTATCATCCTCCCAAGAGTAGTGTTCCTCATACTCATATTTGTCCATCTCTGGGGACTCATAGGATGAGTTATAGTCAATCAACATTAAAGGGCGATTTTCCTCCATCTCCGCTTCTTCAAAGTCATCCTCATCTATCTATTTTTATTTGTTTTATTTTTCATTTTTGTTAATATCCTATTCCTCCTATTATTTAAAATTATCCTTTTCTCCTTCATAATAAATATTACTATGAGCTTCTAATCATCCTTCATGATGATAGAGCTCAACGAAACAAGGTCTTTTGATCTCTTATTTTGTTGGGTCGTCCATTTTTTATTGTTTCTTTAATTTTTCATTATGGGGGCATGAATGAAGTTAAAAGAGAATTTAAATATGTAAAAATTAATAAAAATGGAAATTGAAGATGTGAGTGGACATTTTTCTAATATTATAAGGTTTTAAATATATAAGGGTTAAATCATTGACACTTACAAAAGGGACATTAATTAAACCCGTAAAAAAAAAAATTTTACATACCATTATTAGAAGTGTACCTAAGTGACCTTACTAACAATGATCTTGATAAATTGATGAAATTTACTACACTTTGAATGGTGCTTGTAAGTTTTATTAAAAGCACAATCTTCGGTGATTCCTACATGTAAAATCTAATTGCAATGGTTAATATATATTAGCGCACTGTAATGTACTACATTTTTATATCTTATAATACAATCCTAATTGAAAATCATGCATATGTGACCTTCTTGAAAATGATCTCAATCAATTGATGGAAGTAACCGTACTTTGATCAAGACATATAAGATGTATTGAAATCATTGTTTTATAGTGATTCCTTCTTATAAATATTTTTTTAGGTGGTTTTTGTAATGGTTGAGGCCATTTGAATTTTAGATTTATTAGTTAGGTATCATACTAATTTGAGGCAATTTGTAAATTAGGAAACAATAGTGTATATAAAAATGTGTGAATGTCATAAATTTCATCATACAAAGAGATAAGAGAGTATAAATATATATTTTCAAAAGAAAGATCCCCTTTCCCTATTGGCCCCACTAAATATGGCACCTCCACTAGAGATGGAACCTAAATGTGGTACATTATAAATAACATCAACTTAGCCTAGAGATGTGCATAGGGTGCACTATATATAGTTAAGGTAGCCTATGTCAAATTTTTATTAGTACATATAGAATAGTACACCAACAAAGACCACTTAAGTGCAATATAGGGAAAATTATATGTAACAAGAAGCCTATATGTATCATATGAAAATGGGACTTGAAAACTATACCCAATGAGGTACATGTGTATAATAAATTTGATCCCTCTTAAATTAGATAAAAAAGGAGAAAACTTGTAGGAAAAACTCCTAAATTGAGAGATAAAATGAAGGATACTAGAAAAAATGAGTAAACACAAGGTTTCTCAAAAACTAGAAGATCATAAAAGTTATAAAGGTGTTGAGATATGCTACAAGGTGTCCCAAGAAACATTACAACACACTAGTAAAACAATGTTGAAGAATCTTCACTAAATGGAATGAAAGTCATCACACAAAATACAAGAAACTAGACTAAAATCCATGAAAAATGCACTAGATGGGATTAAATTCATCACTAAATATGCAATGGATAAAACAAATTCCACCACTAAATAAATTGTAAGAAGTAATACAAAATTAGTTGAAAGAAAGGAAAATAACTCAAAATTGTATGATAAAAGTGAATCCACTACTTCAACACTAATTAACAAGACATTGTATACAATAGGATAGATCCATACAAGGAGACTCACACTTGATAAAGACGTGTTAAAAATAAAAGTCCACTAAATATATTCCTAAAGTAGACACAAGGGACAATCAACACAAAATAAATGATGACTTGTAGTAGATGCAAGGGAAACTCAACATCCACCAAATGAAAGCATTATCTCACCACATACCCCCCACAATGTTGAATAGTTGGAGAGAATGTAAAAAAATTATGATTGGAGTGAATACACTACTAAAACATGGACAAACTAATCTTATATGCAACAAAACATCTCTTGATAAAAATAATAATTCATCATATTAAGGATATGTCAAAGATATAGAAAAAATATACCTCTCAAGAAGAACGAAAGAGATTTTCTCTACAACTGGTAAATAAAATAGCTCAAAGAACAAAGGATCATTACAATATAGAAGTAATTTTGATAAAATTAAGAAGATGAATGGTGGAGGTTCCATTCCTATAGTTCCCTTTCAATGAGCGCCTATGTTACAACCACAAGTGATCAATGATGCATCCCGATAAACATGGATGGATGAGGAGGATGCCTCTATATGATTCAATGTAAAATGAACTATTAATACATGTGAGGAAACATCTAAATGTGTTATGGGTTGATCATGTATGAAAAATAAAATCTCGGGGTTCTTAGGATTGAGTGAAGGTGTAGTAGAACTCACGTGTTGCTCAAGATACTATAAAAGAGTGGAGAAAACAAAAAGGGATCTATAAATTGATCCCAAGGAAGTACTTGCATAAAAACTAATGTCATGTAAATAATTCCACTTAACATGTTAGATAGGGGAAGCAACACCCTATGAATTTTTACAATATCTCTACCAAGAAATTCCATAGAATGGAGCATATGAAAACCAAATCCAATAGTATGTCTCCCAAAATAGCTATGAACGTAACTAAATGGATCAAATGGGAAAATAAATGTGCAGGAGCATGAGAATTATTTTTATATGAGGAAATAACACAATCATCATGCTAAAAGTGTAGAAATAAACACATAATATGTAGAAGATCTAGATGGAACATCACAATTAGATACATGCTCAAATATTGAAAACTCAAAGTCGGTAGGTACATATATCATCTCTAAATGTAGACTAGGTACAAGTGAATATTAGTCCAATAAATCAAGTTGATTTTTCATATCTACATTTTTTCGTTCTAATGAGTGTATGAGAGTTTCTTTTAGGTGTACAAAGAGAATTTTGCTTTTAATTTGTCTATTATCTTCAACTAAAGCGATATATTCTCCTGAATTTGACATACTTTATATAAAATCATATCATTTTATGACTCGATAATGTGGATATGTAGGCATGAATCCATTAAAAATTAAATACAAAGGCATGAAACACACCCAACAAGATTAGAAACACCCCATATCGTTACTTAGAATTTTGTAGGTTTATATTGATTTTTCCAAAAACATTATGTTGGTATACAATCTAAGAAGTAATGATCCCAACCAAATTTTTATTACACTTAAGAAATAACCCCCAATATTAAAGTAGGTGGTACTTTATAAATTGTGTGATACAATGGTTTTTTAAATGTGACTTTTGACTAAAATGTAAAATAGTACATTTTTCTAGAAAATATCTTATCTAAGATCATAGAAGCATGTATCATGTAGAAATATAAAACTTCAAAAAATGGGACTTGAATATGAAGAACATATTAAAATATATAGTTGTTTGAATTTTGTAAAAAATAGAACCATACATTGAATTATGCCAAAATTACAATTTATGGGAAATGTAGTTGTAGATGGAAAAAATATAGCTATACTTTGTGATGAAGAAAATCATTATATATAAAGTTTGAAAAAATAATCACCTATGTAGCCTTCACAGATCAAATGTTATAGCCTCCCAAAGTTGACTTCTCAAAAAAGAAGCCCATTGGTGAGGTGTAGAGACCTTGGGAGATAAAACACACGGATATGTGGTCATGTGGGCATAATGGAGCTAATCTAAATGAGAATAAGTCCCTATAATCATCTTGAGTTTTCTAATATGAAAAAATGTAAAACAAATGGGGATAAGGAAGAATTCCATACCAAACAAGTGACCCAAAATAGACCTTCAACTTCATACTAACACCATGGATTCCTTGGTGATCTGATCCGAGAAAATAATAATTTTCAAAAATCTATCAATGACCCAAATATGATAGTATAATTTTTATAGGAAAATTTTCAAAAATATGATTGTTCTCTCATCGAAACTCTCTTATCCTCAAAATTTGTAACCTTCGATTTTTTCACAACAAGATATTGGGTGCTTTGATCTAGAACAAAAATACTTTCTAAATAGTTTCCAAAGAGATCGATATATCTTTGGCATATAAATTTTTAGGCATTTTTGGAAAAAAAAAATGCAAATTTTTTTACTAATCTCCACAAAGCCACGTTGTTTATCCATATTTGGATCTTCTAGAAATCATCAAAAATGACCACGAGTTCAAAAAGTTTCCATTTTTTAAATTCATATCTTTCCAAAAATATTCAATAAAAATAATTTCATATCTTGAAAATTCCATATTTCATTTAAAAATGGAAACAATTTCGAACAAGGCCTATGGCACAAATAAAAAAACACATATGGGTTTTTATGTAAACCTTGTTTTTGGTTTGGCTAAAAATGATTAAAGGGTCAGGGTAGTAGTTTAGGAGTTCATTTTTAATAAATATTTGATATCTAAAACTCAAAAATAATAAATCTCTTTATTAGTACCATGTTGTAATGGTTGAGGTGAAAAGATTAACGATTTCCTAATTAGGGCTCACACCATTTTGAGACAATTCACAAAAGAGGAAACAACAATGTATGTCAAAATGTGTGTGCATCATAAATTATACCATACAAAGAGATAAGAGGGTATACATAGCTTTTATAAGAGAAAGATCACCCCACTAAAGGTAGAACCTCCACTAAAGGTGACACATTATAGATTCCATTAACATATCCTAGAGATGTGCACAAAGCACATTAAATATAGTTAAGCTAGACCGAGTCAACTTAAGATAAGTGCAAACACAATAATGCACCAATAAATCCCGCTTATAAAAACTAATTAGGAAAATGAATATCTATTAGTGTGTACTTGGAAAGTAAAATATTTTCCATATTTTTATATACAATTCTAATTTAAAATCATGCATCAAAGACCTTATTGAGAGTGATCTCAATCAATTTACTAAGTAATTATACTTTGACTAAGTACATATAATTTGTATTGAAATCATCAATCCATAGTGATCCCTATTTCAAAAATGACCGTGATGGAAAAGATATTTTGGTGCACCTACAGAGTACAATATTTTCCATTTATTCCCATGTAATTCTAGTTAAAATCTTACATCGATGACCTTGATAAAAATGATCTTAATCAATTGATGGAATGGTGACATCAAGGTTTGGTTTGGTATATAATTATGTTTTTGTTTCCGCAAAGGACCTAATTAACCCCTAGTAGGGTTATATTAGATCCCTTTCTACCAAACGATCCCCATAACACATCTAATTATCTCACTAGGTGTATAATTAGGGTTTGGTTACAAAATGGCCTAATTTACTAAAGAATAATATATAATTTTTGCACTAGGTGTATAGGTAAGGTTTAATTAGGTGTATTTACACCATATGAATACTCAATACACATCTACTTATCACACTAGGTGTTTGATTAAGGTTAGGTTCTCCTCCTTTACACAAAATGATCCAAAATACATGTCAAATGACGTGCATAATTAGGGTGTGGTTGGTGCGAATGACCTAATTAACCCCTAATTCATATAAGTATCACACTAGATGTGAAATAAAGGTTTATTTAGCCCTTTGTACCAAATGATCCCTAATACATGTGTAATTTTGCAATATGTGTATAATTAATGTTTGGTTGGCATAAGTAACCTAATTGAATCCAAATACATTTATAATAGGCATTTTAGGTGTATAGTTATGGTTTGGTTAGCCCCTTTATACTAAATGACCCCTAATAAACATATAATTATTACACTAAGTGTATAATCAAGGTTTGTTGGCCCTCTTTGTGTTAAAAACCACCAATACATGTTTAATTATCACATTGGGTATATAATTAAGGTTTCCTTAGCACCATTTATGCCAAATCATCCCCAATACATATCTAATTTTCACTCTATGGGTGTAAAGAGGATTTTTTTTTGCCTAAATGATGCTTATTACACATCAAATGATCACACTATGTGTATAGTTAGGGTTTGGTTAACCCCCTTTATGCTAAAAGAATCCCAACACACATCTAATTTTCACATTAGTTGTATAATCAAGGTTTGGTTGGCCACCTTTGATCTAAATTATTCCTAATACATATATACTTGTCACTATATGTGTAAAATTAAGGTTTGGTTGGTGTAAATGGCCTACTTGGCCCCCAATACAAGCCTAGTTTCTATATTAAGTGTATAACTAGGATTTGGTTGGCTCCTTCGCACTAAATGTCAACCAATACATGGTATAAAATCAATGTTTTGGGTTCCCTATGCAACATGATCCCCAATACACATCTTATTGATGTCATAGGTGTATAATTATAGTTTTGTTGGAGTAAACAACCTAATTTACCCCAATACACGTCTAATTATTTCATTATATGTATAACCAATGTTTGTTTCCCCCCTTAACACCAAATGATCCCAAATACATGTCTTATTATTGTATAAGGTGTATAATGAGGGCTTTAATGGCCCCTTTTACCCTCAATGACCCCCAAATGCAAGTGTAATTGTATGACTAAGTGTATAATAAAGATTTTTTTGGCCCCTTTATGGCATATGATCCACAACACATATCTAATTGTCATATAAGGTGTATAATTAGGGTTTGGTTAGTGAAAATCATATAAACCTCATTTTGTATGGTTGTTATCCTTTTATCTTATGCATGTATTTCTAATGCATTATCCTCCCGAGTGGGTGCCTTAATGAGCCTTCTAGAATTGGGGTGTGAGTAGACTTGATCACATGGGCTAGACTGCAACATTTGAGAGATATTGCTATATTTCCATTTTTACCATAGTTATTGTTGGAAACATAATGGAATGAAGGGGGAGTGAATCGGTACTTCAAAAATTTATTCCATTTACCATTTATCATTTATATAACCATTCAATCAACCATGAACCATATGTGTGTTTACTTAAGCATAGAAACAACCATAAACAATAGCAAGAGCCATATAGTACACAAAAACACCAAATATAAGAGGGAAACACTCAAGGGGAAGAAAACCTACTAAAAAAATATTATATTGTCATGTTTCAAATTTAGTGAGGCACCAACCCCACAAGGATTACTAACCCCTAGTTTAGTAGAGCACCAACCCTACAAGGAGCACAAACCCCTAATTTAGTGAAACAACCACTCCACAAGGAGGCTACAACCCCTAAGATAACTAAGCACAAAATCATACACCTGAAGATGATGATTTCTTGATTTGTTTCTACAAAACTGATGGAGATCACAATTTCAGTTCACATATTCACCTTCAAACCCTCATTCATTTAACTTGATTTTTCCTTATTCTTCTTGGACTTGCATTGGATCTAAACCCTTGTTCTCATGTTCTTAATAAGTATAGAAAATTTAACACACTTTATTATCTCTCAAAATGGTCTCTCATACATGTTATACTCTTCCTCTTGGGTCGCACTTTTCCCCCATGCACAACTAGTTCAAATTTCAACTACAAATTCACATTTATACCCTTCTCTTCATTAAAACACACTATAGGTAGGTTTCCTCCTTTTTTATGACCAATAAAACTTACGAAAATCCCAATACATTCATTAAAATATTCACAATTGACCCATATAGGTCATCCATGCCCAAATGCACCATACCAGCACAAAAACCACTCAAAACCCCATCACTAGGATGAGTAATAACCACTAACACTAAAACCATTATTATTAAATCTCTAAAATTCATCACACATGTGTAATATAGCATAAAAAATCATCCATGGTCATTAATTATCTTGGACCAATCAAATAAATCACAACACAAACCAAAAGGCTCATATTCTTCACTAAACAACTGCTTCCAACACCTTGTCTTCACCTTTGGGCCTCAATACCACCCAATATCAACTAAACTATGGCAGTACCCACCCAATGGAATCCTTAGTACCTTTATATCACATCTATTCATGTTATAACTCATGACACATTTATATGTGCAAACCAAACCTACTTTCCTCTTCACCAAATCATGCTGCCTAGAAACTAGTTATGAAAGCTTAACTAATTTTCACCCTTAATGCCACTTAAAATACCTTAAAATTAATTAAATAGGAAAAAAATTAATCCATATTCACTCTCCAACTGATATCAATCATTAAATAATCCATTTCATGCCTCATTCACTTCATTCTTTCAGAATGAGAAATCTTGTCCTGAAAAACAAACAATCCTTCTTCTTCAGAAGCTGACCTGAATGGCCCCCCAAATATCATTATCAAGAGAAAATACTTATACCATTGGAAATAAATCTGAATTTTCTTTCTATAACATATTTTATTTCCTTCCAACTCCAAGTTTAAGGTCTTCAACCAAGACCATCTTTGAAAACTTCCTGAAACAGCCTCAAAACTGCCTTTTGACTAGTCTTCACAAATAGGGCACACTTTACCATTTAGAATCATCACCATGATCTAAAACCATCATGTAAATAAATAACGAATCCTATTATAGAAAATATTTTAATTTTATTTTACAACTCCTTATGAAAACCTTTTCCCAAACTGAACTTTTTCATAAACTTACTTATTTGAGTGGGGTCCACTCATCACCACATGCTCTAACATACCTTTATGGAAACCTAGAGGAGTCCTCTATAACACAAAATCATCATACTAGCACAAAAAATAAATTTTGAGCTCTTATAAATAAAATATCTCCTACCTCTTCCAAGCTAGGGTTTCAATCACACAAAAAGTAGTTTACCTTCTTAACAATCGTTCATAAAAATATGATGATGAAATGACCTCATTATTTTTTTGAAAATATCTTAGTTCCACGGAAAACAATCCCTATAATTATTTTTATCCCATGCAAATAACACAATTCATAGTGAGCATCGAAAGCCCACTTTTGTCTCAAAAACACATTATAATTTAGCCAATTTTTCCAAAACTGAAGTATCTTGCAAATCCTTATTCAAAATCACCTAAAACTTGTCATGAAGCATAATGAAAAACACTCTAAATTTCAATACTTTCCATATAGCTCTAATATTCATGTAACTCTCTATCCATTAAGACTTACATGTTCTTGTCTATTCTCACCTTCTTACTTCCCAAGGACCTCATATATGCATCACACCTCTGAGTTCTGAGCTAAAAATATCCATACATGCCCTGTATACCATCACCATTATATTACCATGCCTAAACAAGACTGATCATATCCAAATATCATACCTCCATCTCATTTTGCATGCTTTATGGCTATAAATAGGCCTTGAATGACCCGACTCAACCATGACACCTCATGAAATTACCTTTCGACCTCATGTAGACTTATGTACACCTTCAACACACCTCATGGACCATGAATAACTTGATAAAAACATTCAACCCACTCATGAGATCTCATACCATGACTTAGCTCACTAGACCATGCACCAGGACATCATTGAACTTCACCAAACTTAGTCACCCAAATCAACCGTCATGTTTGACAAGGATTTACACCTCACATGGAGACTCATATGACCTCATGACACGCTTTTCCATTAATGGACTTTAAATCAATGAAAAAAACATACATGTCTAAAAATCTCCCCTTTTCCATTGATGGCAACCACATTAAGAAACATTGATGGAAACCAACAAGACCAACACACCTATTAGACCTCATTTCTATGTTTTTTATGCTTCTTTCCTCCTTTGACATCGATGAAAAAGGATACTATGATAAAACTACATGAAAATTACAACACAAGAATAAAAACAAAGACAAAAATGTACAAAAAAACTTACTTGACTCAAATAGCTCCCCTAGGACTAAAATCTCTCTCTCTCTCTCTCTCTCTCTCTCTCTCTCTCTCTCTCTCTCCCGACTTAAAAATAACATAAATATGATTCATGAACCTGATAAGATCACCCAAAAATATCCCCCCACGAGCTGATATCCTCCTATTTTGTCTTCATTCACGTTTCTAAATCTCTCCTTGGTTTATACGATGCTTTAAAGTCAATAATTCTACCTATACTTCCTTCATAACTTCACTTAGGACTATAAGCCCTAAAACTCATCTTTAGTACCTTTTTGACCAACTTCATCAAGCTTTAAAAGCCAACATGCCTCATGAAACTCCTTCTCATTACTCCCCCTAGGCTCATACCTCATATATCACTAAAAATTCAAAACTTTAATTGCACACCTTGTTTACATTCCTAGAAGATGGGTCAAACACATCTTCACTTCTTTGAAGCATATCTCAAGTAGATTCAACCTTCTTTGCACACGTTAACATGTTTAATTCACCAACTTGTCTATCATTGAAGAGTAACTCAGTAAACCAATATTTTATTCACCCTTATAACCTCTTAGGCACCTTCTAGGCATTTTAGGAACCTAATAAAGAATAAATTTAAGCTCCCCTATCTCTGAGCACTCATACAAACCACTGAGTAGGCACCGATTTTTCACTATCCGACAAGACACACATATAGTTTTGCAGCACTAATTTTCCATTTGGAACTACTTGATGCTTCAAACATTCATTGAAAAGCTTGATAATTCTCCATATAACTTCATACACCCTAAAACATCTTTGACACACCATAAGCACATGAATTAGACTCGGATATATAACTTCCGTGATGAGCCAAACCTATAGCTTACCTTTGAAACCCTTAGACACTTTTATTTATTTTCAGTCATTACTAGTTCCTAAAAGTACTTAGATCATTGCAACATTCTTCACATGCCTCTTACATACCTTGTAAGTGAACCATCAAGCATTCCTTTTGATGAGTCGGATTAGCCCTATGTCTCGTAAGACCAACTCGGACAAGAAGGTAACATTTTGACTCAAATCTTACTTAACATCCAATCAATTATCCATACAGATATTGAATACACCCCTAGATTCTCTTTAAAATTTTGTATTAGTGAAAATAACATGAATTTCTTACCAAGATGAAGCTTTCCATCCTTATTACAGCCTTAGAGACTTTCTTTAGGGTATACTGATCTTATTGAACTCGTTCATCTACCTCTTTACAAGCTTGTTCAACACTCCATCTTGGGCTTCGATGTTCTTACCTCGTAAACTCATTATTTTCACTTGCAAACTTTCTTATCACTTTCATTCTAATCATCTTGATCCTGTAGAGACTATTGTTCATTATCCTTCAAATATATTTCCAAACATGGATTTCATACCAGAACATGTCAATTTTGACACATAACAACCATCTACAAAGCTTTGCAACATGTCATTCTACTCAATCACTCACAGCTACTAAGTTACTTCATGAATGCATCTTGTGAATACTTTTTTAAGTCACCTATAACATGACACACAACCAAAGACATTGAGTTTTTCCTCTTTTTACTTGTAGAATTCAATTTCATGACCATTGGGTTTCAAACCCAAATTTAAGCCCTACAACCTGAGATGACAACCTAACTATTTAGCTCATTAGTAGTCCTTCAACAAGTCTAATCCTTCATATTATGATTTTCAGACCCTCTTGATCATGTGAACCTTTGCTTGAGACCTTGCCACAAATTTTCAAGGAGAGATAAATCTCATTACAAACTACTATGCTAATTATGCCTCTATTATGAACTCATGAGAAATCTTCAAGGTGTATCTCGGACATGAATATCATATTTATCCAACATTTCTACTTAGGGAACATCATTTTTATCTTCTCAACACCTCTTGACCCTTTCAATATTTATTTGAGAGGGAGGAACATATCTCAAACAACTCATTTCGAGAAATTTCACAATGCCTAATCACCTTAGAAACTCAATTTAGCTTTGAATACCAAGATAGACATTCATGTTACTTCATACAAACATCAAAATGCAAATATGGATTAGATACCTTCTCAAACTACTTTTCATACATGTAGACATCCATTTTAGTCCTCTTGGGCCAAGTCTTCATAGTCGAATGAAAAAACTCAAATACCCCTATCTTGTGTCATTTTCACACACTTTTAAATATGGATCTTTACTCTGCACACCCTTTACCTCCTTGAATAGTCTTCCTTGTATTCTAGTACACTTTGTAACATGTATAAAAATTACCTTCGAATTCAATCTCAAGGCTTACAGGTTTGTATGTATTCTTCATATTAGGACTCTCTCCCTTCATGAAACTCAAAATCATAGGATTTTGCTCACATAAACTCCTAGATATATTCACTTACCACAAAACACCTATTTCCAAACATTAAGGCCATTCCTACTTCATGAACTCCATTATCTTTTTTCAACCAATCTTCAACTCTTCTTCTTAACAATGGTCAACTTTGACCCTTCTTTATATGGAAAATACTTTTGATGAAATCGGGATACTTGATACACCTATTTACTTCATGGGATGATTTAAACCAACATTATAACATTATCCTTACTTGAGTTGACTGAGATACTGACACAATATACCTCTTGATGGTTCTACCACACCTTGACCAAACCATTCTTAGAGAACTTTTGACAGAGAATGACTAATCTCAACACTTACTAGACCTTGACATGGTCACATACATATTTTCTTATTTGTTTACATGGCTAATGACCACAACTAAGAGTACACAACTTAGACTCACTCATGACATAATTGTGTTTCTTAAACTTAATGAACATGACCACACACCTAAAAGGACTTCACACATGAATACAATTACAAACTCAAACACCAATGAATGGAAAGACTACATGGATAAGTCTGATAAAAAAATTCATGCTTAGACACATATTATCATGATTTCATAATGGATACCATCACCTCTTGTATTCCTACTTTGACTTACCCATACAGACTACCATACTCGAATGCTCTTCATAGATCTTATAAACTTGATACCTTGAGAAAAGACATGATATCAAACTAAAAACTCAACAATCTCAAACCTTTGACTAAAATTAAATTCCTTGAGACACTACTTGACAATAACCTAGACCATGATCATGCATATTTTCACAAATCAAACACCTACTAATGACAAGGACTAAAAAAATATGTATATGTCACTTATAGCTATTGAAGTATCTCCCATAATCCCATACTCCTAGAATTTTCAACTTCTCATGAACTCAAACATTGAGACACATGTGATCTTCAACAAACATTCTCCTTGACTTGGCTTGGGATTTTTTATCTTGTTTTCAATCTTGATTGCATTAAAATCCTCACTTTTTTCTAGATTTAACTATTCAACTTTCACATTATGATAAATAGGTCTCTTGGCCTCATATATGGGACTGATATTTCTTTTGACAACTCTTCCATTTTCCCCATTGATATCCTGAAACCTCTTTTAAACCTTGGATTTCATCATGATGACAAAATATAGCAATGTTTCCCTAGTTGTGACATTTGAAACATACAATACCATTCTTCTTTCCTCTTGGCTCAAACACACTTAGGTTCTAACCACAATCCTTATCTCTATGACCATACTCATAACATGAATGAAATTCACCTTTGAAGAATCCTACACCATTCCTAGGAGACCTTCTTTTGTAATCTCTAACTCGTGACCAAAATCATGACAAATATAGCAATAACCATTAAATGAAGAACCATACCTCATAGCATTAGGTTGTCTAATAGGGTTAGAACTTCTCAAATCAGCCTTCTTGGTCACCTTCTCATCAGATTTAGAACTTGGACTAGATTCACCATCATTATTCACATGTTCTCCCTTAAAACCTAGGGTTGTCTTATCATTTGCATCTCTTTGTCTCTCTAAAATCTCTTCAAGAGCTTCATAACTCTTTCTAACCTCTCATAATTCTTCAACTTGCTTGGATGTATCTACTAAATCTGATTCTAGGGCCTTTAACTTCTCTTCATACCTGGAACAAACTTCTTTGTTATCCTTTAGGGATTCAGTCACAATTTCCACTTGAAATTACAAACCCTTGATAACTTGACCATGATTTATTTCCATATACTTGATATGATCTTGCAAGCTATGAATCATTGAATGAGAAAAATCATACTTCATTCTTAATGCAACCTCAATATCTGAAGACTTTCCCATTGCCTGTGCTTCAAAAGGATCTCCTTTAGGTTGCTAAGATTTCTTCACATGGACCTTCTTTGATACCAATTGATGGAAGCACAATTGAATGATAGGGGTGAGGGTGAAACATTCCAATAAAAATTTATTCCATTTACTATTCATCATTCATTATCATTTATACAACCATTCAATCAACCATGAACCATATGTGTGTTTACTTAAGCATAGAAACAAACATACATAAGAGAAAGAGAAGAGAAAGAGAGTACACAAGAACACCAAATATAAGTGGGAAACCCTCAAGGGGAAGAAAACCCACTGAAACACAAACATTATATTTCCATGTTTCAAATTTAGTGAGACACCAACCCCTAGTTTAGTAGAGCACAAACCTTACAAGGAACACCAACCCCGAATTTAGTGAAGCACCCAAACTACAAGGAGGCTATAACCCCTTAAGATTACTAAACACAAACTCAACAATGTGAAGATGGTGATCTCTAAATTTTTTTCTGCCACAACTGATGGAGATCACAATTTCAGCTCACACATTCACCATCAAACCCTCATTCCTTCAACTCATTGTTTTCTTATTCTTCTTGGACTTGCCTTGATCTAAACCATTATAATCATGTTATAAATAAATATTCAACCTATAACACACTTTCTCAACTCTCAAAAATTTCTCTCATATCTGTTATACTCTTCCTCTTGGGTCGCACTTTTCCCCCTTGCACAACTAGTTCAAATTTGAACTACAAATTCACTTTTATACCCTTCTCTTCATTTAAACACACTCTAGCTTAGTTTACCTCCTTTGGTTCGATGAATTCATATTAAAAAATACCAATACAATTATTAAAACATTCACATTTGACCCATTTAGGTCATCCATTCCCAAATGCACGATACCAACACAAAAACCACTCAAAGGATGAGTAAAAACTAGTAATAACAAAACCATGATTATTCAAGCTTGAAAATCATCAAAAATATATAGTATATAATATAAAAAAATTATATGGTATTTAATTAGATTTTACCAATAAAATAAATCATAACACAATCCAAAAGGCTCATATCCTTCATCAAACATTTACTTCCAGCACCCTATCTTCACCTTTGGGCCTCAAGACTACACAAGATCAAATCAACTATGAAATATAACCCCTTAATGGCATATTCAAGACCTTTATATCACATACATGCATGTTATATCTCATGAAACATCCATATGTGAAAACCACACCTACTTTCTTGTTCACCAAATCATGCTTTGCCTAGAAACCATTTTTGCAAACACAACTAGTTTGCACCCTTACTACAACTTCCAATACCTAAAAATTCCTTCAATAGGAAAAAAAAACATATTAAATATCCAACTGATAGAAAGCATTAACTAATCCATCTCATGCCTTATTCATTTCATTCTTTTATCCTGAGCAATCTTGTCCTGAAAACAAGCAATCCTTCTTCTTCAAAAAATCATTTAAATGATCCCTCAAATATCATTATCAAGAGACAAAACTTGTAAAACTGGAAATCCCTCTTAATTTCTTTCTAGAACATATTGTATTTCCTTCCAACTCTAATTATAATCCCTTCAACCACTTCCATCTCTGAAAACTTCCTAAAACTAACTCAAAACTACCTTTTGACTAGTCTTCACAAATAGGGCACACTTTTCCATTTAGAGGAATCACCATGATCCAAAACCATAATGTAAATCAAGAAAAATACCATGATAAACACAATGTTAATTTATTTTTGTAACTCCTTTGGACAACCTTGTCTCAAACTAAAATTCTTCGAAAAAATTCCTATTTGAGTGGGGTCCACTCATCACCACATGATATATTGTTCATGGTGGAGTTATGTACAACATAAATTCATCATAATATAAAAAAATTCAATTCTGGGAACTTATGAAGAAAATCTCTCGTACCACTTTCAAGCTAGGGTTTGAAACAATTAAAAATTAGTTTACCTTCTTAACAATCATTCATTAAAATAGAATTTTAAATGACCTCATTATATTTTAAAACCTTATTAGTTACATGGAAAAATATAAGTGAAATTATTTGGGTCCTATGCAAAGAACACAATTCAAATTGATCATCCGAAGGTCCTCTTTTATCTCAAAAACACATTGTAATTTACCCGGTTTTACCAAAACTGATGTAGTCACAAAATCAAGCACTTGTAGACATTATTTATCCTATTGTCATTCTACTATTTAGAAGTTTCTTGAGTGAAGAAATTGCTAATTAACCCCCATATTTTTCCATCTTATTTTATTTTATTTTGTCATTACCGACCCTTTTTATCTACATGCCCAGTCTATTTTGATCATTTCCCATCATTTTAACCTCAAATTGGGTGCTCGGGCTAATCTTGGGGCACCGTGGGCACCTCTGGTCCCACCAAGGGTGCCCCGGTATTTTTACATTTTCCTACCAAATTTTGGGCTCTTTCTAGCCATTTAGCATCTTTATCTTTCTTTTGCTCGGCCTTTTCAGGGTTAATTACAAAATTAGATGAAGAGAACCCTATAAATATAAAGTTATGAAACCATAATGAGGGACCTAACATCACTTACTATTATCACTCCATCTAAAGTTGCATCCATCTATTGCATTGGATACCACTTGCCTCCACATAGTTCCGTCATCAAGGCACAAGGCTATGACATCTACATCACACTTCATAGGGGGAGGGATTCTATTCTATTCCATGCACACATTCTACTAAATTTTCTACACATATTTATTGTTCCCTACTCACTACTTCACAAAGTATGACTAGCACAAGAGTAACCTAGGGCATGTTCACATACACTTGCACATATAACTACATTGGGTCTAAGATGTAGTTTCATGATTAGTTAGTAAGTCCACCATTGTGGCAGTTGAGGTTAGTCTGACCCCTTCATATGTATTATTATTTTTTAGGGTTTGATGCTTGTTTTGGGGTCTTGCAAGTCTTTCTTTCATCTTGGAGTATTAGTGACATCTAGCGCAGGACAGTGAAGTTGATGCGACACACAACGAAGGTTCCAGGTCATCTTCCAGCTCTATGAAAACTAGTTTCAGAGATTTTTCATAGACAAGGGTGCCTAGATTGTAGACCGAGCACTCATAAGTGCCATAGTCCTTCTCCAAGAACCCCAGTCTAGCTAGATCCTCTATATCCATCCTTTTTGGGACTTTGCACAATTGTTCTTGCTTTTGATTTTTAGTCACATCTGTGACATTCTCTGAAAAGACATCTCATTATCACTTAGTTCTTTCCTCACTCTCTTTTGCACATTAGGGTTAGCATTTCATTTTGCATAGTTGTTTAGCTCATTTATATTCTTGTTTACTGCATTTATCTACTTTATTACGACTATTCATAACTTAGATTAACTCTCCCCACATTACATAGTTAGTCCATTTTGAGTTAATCATTTTAGTGAACTCGACTCGATCATCCACACTTCTAGGTTCTTCCTTCTTACCTTACCAATCTAGGGTTTATTTTCCTTGTACCACGGTTCATTCTCATGAGGAATTTATTGAATCTCATCTTAAGGCCATCAATGATCACCTTGTTGAGCATCCCCAGATATAGACTTAATTTTGCATGTTGCCCCTAAGGAAGCTACTAATTTGGAGGAACTCATTGATTTTGCCATCGTACCCACTTCTGTTACCACTCTACCACCTACTTTTACTCTTCCTCCCATTTCTACTATTCCCGTTTCTATTCCTACTCCTACCAATAATTTTACACCACCCTTAGTTTCTCATGTACGACAAGTCTCATCTGTTGGCAATCAAGACTTAACTTCTCTTTATCACAATCTTCAAGCTCAAATTGTAAGTTACAACAAGCCACTTCACATGCATCACCATCTTTAGATTATACCTTGTTATTGCATACTCCATTTGCACATGTTATCTCTACTTATCCGCTTCCTCCTAGTTTTGTTACCCCTAAGCTTCCCATTTTCAATGGGCATGGTGACCCATAAGAACACCTTAGAGCATTTCATGTCATTTTTCTTGACTTCGCTGATGATCATACACTTTTAGCTAAGCTCTTTCTTTGTAGTCTTCATGATTATGTGATGCATTGGTTCTATGACTTATTTGTTCACTTGATAACCTCTTTCACCCATCTCGTTGAAGCCTTTCTTACTCATTTCTCCATCAATATCGACTCTAAGATTTCTTACACGCCTAACTAGCACAACTTAAACAAGGTTCAAATGAACACCTAACTAATTACGTTTTGAGGTATAAGAACAATCTAGCTAAGATGACCAACATGCTTGCCAAATCTAAGCTTCAGGACTTATTTATTCAAAGTCTATTACCACCTCTATAAGAGAGTGTTCTCTTTGAGACTCTCCTTCATTTGATCAACTTTTTCATACTCTCAAGCTTTGTGAGACTAAACTCCTATCCATAAGAAAGCTTAAGTATCAAGAACATGCTTCATCTTCCACTTGTTTTCCTAACAAAATCCATTTAAACCTTCCACAACTAAACCAACCGATGCTAAAGTCACAATCAACACCATCACTCTTACTAGGGAGTTCAATTATAGCACCCTCGACGCACATTTAACAACTTTCCCATGGCTCTACAAATTATCTTGAAACAAATTCTTGAGAGAAATCTTATTAACCTTCCCCACCACTCGAATTAGACCCATCACGACCAAAATGTAGGAATTACAATGAAAAATTCCACTATGATTATCATCGATGTGTGGGACATTCTACAAATAGATGCCTAAAACTTCAAACAATCATCCAAGATTTAATTGATAACAATAAACTAGAATTCCCAAAATCTACTAGCTCTACCCCAACCAATGAAAAAGGGTAAACTCAAGCTCTTTAACAATGAATCTCAACAACGTGACACAAAGACCATGGACTCTTCTGCTAATCATGCGTATCATGTGGTATCACCTCTAGGATCAGGAGCTCTGGATTTCTTAGTCGCTAACACCGAATCTTCACTACCACCAATCATTTATTTTTCCAACAACGATTATCACGCTAATTTTACATCTAATCATTTGCACATCCATGCATCTATTGGCTCAACCTCCATCAACAATACTAAGGTTGACCCATCATGGCCCATTAGTGCCTATTCTATTTCACTTCTCAAGGCTATTGGGTATCCTTCATCCCAAATTGAATACCCTTTCACAAAACCCTTTGGGGTTTTTTAGCTACATGTCAAAGTTGGTCCTCTTACTATGCTTGTCCCTTTCCTTGTTGGAAATACAATTGAGGGATGTGACATGATTCTTAGTCTCAATTGGATTCGTCACTCTCAATCTATCATTTCTATGAATCATTTACAACTCAAGTTCATTTACAATACACAAGTCATTTCTATTGACGGTGTCCCTCCATCTCGCCGCTCATGTGTCATCTACTTCTTCTAACACATCTCATTCTATGTTTCTCAAAGCACAATCTACTCCTAGTTCACCTACTCAAGTACCATCTACATGACCACATCATTCGCTAGTCATACACATTGACATAGGCCTATTCCTAGGACAGACATTGCATCTTGGCGTCGATTGCTACCTCACTTTATTCCATGTGGTTTCTCATCACCTTCACATTCAGCATCACATAGATCTCCATCATTGATACATTTTACTATGCCCCAACCTTCATCATATATTCATCCATCACATGCACATAGACTTCATTCACCAGCACAACATTTGTCTACCATACCACCACTATTAGATCATGGTCCTATGCTTTCATCCTCACAGACATCGGGTGGAGGACCTTCATCCTTCACTATCATTGGTTAGTTTACTCATTTCTATATACTTGGGGGGCATAGCACCTAATATAGCCCCCTCCATTTTATCATGGCATCTCTCATATTTACATTGTCATATACGCAGTTTTCATCATACGTTTTAACATCGTCACTACCCGATGATGCACTCTTGTGCTTCGGTTCACACTTGACTGTTGAGGGATTACTACTACATTGAACCCCACACACTACACTATAGGCATTACACATCATGTTTCATCACACATTACACATCATACACCTTACATTCTACATTTTATCTACATTATTTTGACATTTACACATTTACAAATCATATATCATCCCATTCTTCATCATATATGAGTTTAGAATTACATAATTCTACTTACTACACTAATTTTCTATCTATATATGTTATATGCCACTTTATACATTACATCTTGCATTGCATTCTACACATAACGTAACGTTTCACACATTATACTCATCATATGGTCATCTATCATCATGTATATTGCATTGTCTTCTACGTGCTACACTCACCACCCTATGATGCACTTTAGTTCCTAAGTCCATACTTGACTGCCGAGGGTTTACAAATAAAATGGACCTTACACTCATCACACATGCAACAATCCTAGACTAGTGATATATGCTTTAGGATAAATTGTCACTTGTTCTGCAATTTCATAGTTGTATACACCTTAGGTTACACTCCTTTCATCTTGTAATGGCATATGCTTTAGGATAAATCGTGACCTATTCTATCATTTTGTAGTGATATACGCTTAGGGATGAATCATCACTCTTCCTTTCATCTAGTAGTGATACGCTTAGGGCTAAATCAACACTCCTACATTTATCTTATAGTGATATCAGCTTAGGCTAAATCATAACTTATACATTCATATAGTTGTGATACACACTTCGGCTATAGGTTTCATGCACACATCCTTTCTAGGTCTCATCTCATCACTACACTTAGACATTCATCATATTGCATTAGACACAATATACACTTCGACCATTTCCCGATGACACACTCTCATTTACGGTTCATTCTTGACTACTAATGGGAAACAAAATGAACTTCATTACATACATTTTCATTCACTTGGGGGCACACGGATCCTATCATTCAATCTTACATTCCATTCCATCTATCCACTACATATTGCATTGTCTTGGGGACATTTACCCTTGTTTTCTAGTGTTTTACATGATCACATTACTACACATGTTAGATTTATTTTTATATGTCATTAGCTATACCATACACACATACACATTCACGCATTTGTCTAGTTGTGATCACATATACAAATATTTTACACGCAACATGGATGCTCGCCTTCTACCCTTCCTACACTAGTCGATGGGGGCATCCACATTCAATTCTCATAGGTGTTATTATTTTATTTTAAACTTAGCACTTTACATTACTTGGTTATTCATGATTTGACATAGGCTATTTCTCTAACATGCTAACAGGTGTTCCATGTGCAACACTTGTTTTGTAGGATTACATGTTTCCATGACTATTTCTCTTGTTTGTACTTGTCTTCCATTGTTTGTTTCTTGTATGCGGGCCTTGCCCTATGTTAGGTGTACAAATTTGTTTTTAGTTTTCAGCCATGATGGCCTTGCATCTCTTATGACATCATGAGTGATGTCCCATGTTTACAACCTGATTTGTGTGGCTTACTTGTCTTCTTGCATGTTTACACTATTGTGCTTAGTATTTTTACATTGTTTGTGTAATTTACGCTTGTTTACTACATGCATGTGTTTTTTTACTAACACTTATCTTTGGCTAGCCATCCTTGTTTATGCATGCCTTGGTTTCTACTGAGCACATTACCTTCCCCCTATAGGGAAGAGTTATATAGTACATGTGGTTGGTCCTCTTTTAGGGCTGCATTCTCCTATCAGTGATGTTGCATGCGCCCCTAAAGAGGGGGACATCATTTGGGGTTTTTCTACATACTAACACAAAGATTCTACACTAGTTAGGTTCAGTCATATACAATGATTGGGTCCCATACACAATGGATTTTATAGGACATGGTGTCCATAGCATTGTGGGAAAGCAGTTACAAGCTTGGAGGTTACAGTGGGTGTTCCTCTCTACACTACTTCATGCTAGTGGCGTCGGATCACCCAAAAAACCAAGACGATATAGAGATATCTTCACACACATTTAGGGAAGAAGTTAGAGCTTAGAGGACATAGAGCATTTCCTCCCTACACTTCTTCATCCAGGGTGGCATGAGATCACCCAAAATAAACTCACAATACATGATATCATTCTACACTCTCTTTCTCGACATGGATCAAGTGCACATGTTCCATTTACATTTTCTATTTACGTTAGCATATTTTACACTTGCATGCGTCTCTTACATAATGTTTTTACATATACATGCATACATATTTGACAACATGATCATTTTCTCTTTACATGTATGATCAGTATGAGAAACAAGCAGTCAAATTGGGGACAATAAACACAACAACATCAACAACAACAATTCGTGACAACACACACCTTACTAACCATGCAGGTACATTATATGCTACAACAACTACACATGCATTCCACCCTAGGTTCACTCTCATCACTTTTTCTTTGTGCATTTTTCATCTTTAGTTTCCACGCTCCTCCATCTTTTTTGTCATTCCATGATTTTTTCTAGTCCTTCGGTGCATTTCTACTACACTCTTCATGGACATCAGGTATGCATATCTATCTACTTTATGTTATCGAGATTTTTTCTCACCAACATAAAGTGGGGGAAAAATGTAGTCACAAAATCATGCACTTTAGACATTATTTATCCCAGTCTCATACTACTATTTAGAAGGTTCTTAAGTGAAGAAAGTACTAATTAACCCCCATCTTTTGGCCATCTTGTTTTATTTTATTTCATCATTATCGACCCTTTTCATCCACATGCCTAGTCTATTTCGGTCATTTCCCATCATTTTAGCCTCGACTGGGGCACCTAGGCTAGTCTTGGGCACTGTGGGTGCGTTGGTCCCATCAGGGGCACCCCGGTCCTTTTCGCACTTTCCTACCACATTTTAGGCTCTTTCTAGTTGTTTGGTATCTTTATCTTTTTGTGGTCGGCCTTTTCGGGGTTAATTATGAAATTAGATCAAGAAAACCCTATAAATATAAAGTTATGAGACCATAATGAGGGACCTAACATCACTCCATCTAGAGTTGCATCCATCTATTACATTGGAGATCACTTGCATCCACATAGTTCCATCATCAAGGCATAAGGCGAGGACATCTACATCACACTTCATAGGGTGAGTGTTTCTATTCTATCCCATGCAAACATTCTACTAAATTTTCTACACATAGTTATTTCTTGCTACTTCACAAAGTGTGACTGCACAAGAGCAACCTAGGGCATGTTCACATGCACTTGCACATAGAACTACATCAAGTCTCGAGATGTAGTGGCGCACTCGATTAGTAAGTCCACCATTTTGGTAGCCGAGATTAGTCCAAACCCTTCATATGCATTATTTTTTTATGGTTTTATGATTGTTTTTGGGTCTTACGGGTCTTTCTTTTATCTTATATTATTGATGACATCTAGCATAGGATAACGAAGTTGATGCTTTACACACAATGAAGGTTCCAGGCCATCTTCCATCTCTATGAAAACCAATTTAAGATATTTTTCATAGAACAAGGCACCTAGATTGTAGATCAAAGCACTGTATACACTCCACTCCTCCTCTAGGCATCCCACTCTAGCTAGATCCTCCATATCCATCCTTTTTAGGACTTCTACACAGTCATTCCTCGCTTCTAATTTTTTCCAGGACACCTATGCGACACTCTCTCCGGCATGCATCTGTTATCAGCTGAATTATTTCCTCACTCTCTTTTTCATATTAGGGTTATAATTTCCTTTTGCATAGTTTTTTAGCTCATTTACATTCTTATTTATTGTATTTATCTACTTTATTATAGTTGTTCATAGCTTAGATTAACTATCCCCATGCTACATAGTTAGTCCATTTTTAGTTAATCAACTGAATTATCTTGCAAATCCTTCTTCAAAATGACTGCACCCTTTCATGAAGCATCATGACAACATCCTATAACTTTCCATACTCACCATCTAGCTCAAATATTCCTAGAACTCTTTATCCATTAATACTTACATGTGCTTACTTGCATGTTCTCACCTTCTTACTTCCCAAGGACCTCATACATGCATAATACCTCCGACTTTTAACGTGAAACTCACCACACATGCCTTGTATACCATCACCATGCTTCTACCATGCTTAAAAATACTGATTAGATCCAAATCTCATACCTCCATTTAACTCTACATGCTCAAAGGCTAGAAATAGGCCTGGAATGACCTAACTCAACCATGACATATCATGAACTAACCTTGTTGACCTCATGCAGACTCATGTACACCTCTAACACACCTCATATACCATTAATGACCTCATAACAACATTTAACACAATCAAGATATCTCATACCATGAATTAGTTCACTAGACCATGCACCAAGACATCATATAACTTTACTAGAATCAATCACTACTAATCACCTTCATGTTTGACACACGATTTAAACCTCATAGAGACTCATATGACCTCATGAAACCATTTTCCATCAATGGACTTAAAATCAATGAAAATATACACAAACAATTCCCAACAGCTTACCCTATCCTTTATTTGTTTCCTCTCTTGTTTCTATGTTATACCCATTATAACCACTTGCCTCATTATGTTCACTTACATTCATTTATAATCTTTTCACCACTTTCAACCATCATATAAATTTTTCATTACCTCATTATTTCTTTTTCATTACCTCATTAACTTGTGAAGAAATTCAAAAATACTTCCCCCAAACAAAAATAGCCAATGAATTTACATGTTCTCATGCATTATAGGCTCTAGAATGTCATAGATGATGGAGTCACCGTGATGGAAAAGTGACATGCGAGAATGGGAATCTAAAATTACCTCTTCCTCATACCTGGCCTCTCGAGGTTGTGTCAGATAGCCGGTGAATGTTGAATATGAATGGATACAAACAAGCTAATCGGGTAATCTTATATCCTCAATACGCAATAATGGAATCTACAAATCTAAGGCAAAGAAGGCCCTCCTAACCTGAATTGGTGTAATGGTTCATTCAAATATAATGGCTGTTCGGAGGCTCCAATCAATGTCAAGCTTTGCCAAGATCCTGTTTCTTGGTTGTTGGATACGTGGGAAGTGACTTGTGGGAGCTTCGTATATATCTCCAGACAAGGTCATGAAAATGGTGATAGGCGGTTTAGTGGATTTTGTAATGAACTATGGGTGGTTTTCTGGTCTAGCCAAGGAAATATTATATGAATTAGCTTCTATGTTTAATACGGAGAATTGTACTATAATATCTAGCGGGAGTGGTGAGGATCTAAATACCAATGTTCATAAGCCGGTGTCAATACTTAATTGATTTGTAGGCCCGTTGGGTTGTGGGACTTGGGGATCACAACTATGAGTTCATGGTTGTTGTGGACCTATTATGGTCATGTGAAGAATCAATCCCTTCTTCCAACTATCCAATAATCATATGCCTTTTCAGCCTCTATGTTTAGAACTAGAAGTTGTATAATTTTCTCGGAGTACCTAACAAGTGTTCTGGCAACTTGAATGTGTAAGCTAGTATCTATGTCAACGAGGAGGTCTCCTGCATCAGGTTGTGGAACCAAAGGATCACAACCAAATGTTTTCTCTCTTTCAATCCTTGCACAGTCATTCAGATGTTTTATCAAGGCAGTCTATAGTTTGGATGGTTTGACCAAAATGTGTAAGCTTTGTCGTCTTTGATATTTAATCCTCTCAGTTGTTCACTAATTGCTTGTAAGTTTGTTGTTGCTCGAAAGACCTATATCCTAAGGTCTTGATCTATATCAACTAATGTTGTGGGTAGATTTGGTTGAGGCACTATGGGTTCAAATATATATTCTCTAGGCTCTCTAGGTCTTGTGATTGTCATACAAAATGATTCAACTTTTAACTAACATTAATGAACTAATTACAAAAGAAGTATTTACACTATGCAAGCATTCTTCTATTTTTGTATTTTTAATGACGTATTTCAATGAAATTAAAGAGCAGCTATTCTAGTATATTTAGAAAAATGAACAACTAATCTAGCAATAGAATTTAAAACAAACAAAGTAGCCCAGGTGGCTTTTTTTCCTATGTAGTTGTGATTTTATCCTAAATATCTAAGCAACTAATTATATTAAATTGAAAGGCTCTCGATCCTACCTCAAAATTGAGGAGTGAATCACAGTTTCTCAGAAACTATCAATCCCCACAACTTCCCGGTGATATCAAGAGTGAACTTTGAACTGAAATAAAGTAATTCACTACTCTATTTGATATGTTGTAACTAGAAATTTGATAGCTCAAACCTGGCGTTTACAGAACAGTGGTAAATCTAGTTGTGTGTGATTTCATCCCCTCAGTGTGATCTCCTCATTCCTTCGTGTCCTCATGAATCCAGAAAAGTGTGTATATGATAGTATCAATAGAAGATGGTATTCAAACAATGGCAGCTTTGGATATAGACCGAATACAATGTGAGTAGGAGAGGGATAGTGCAAGTGAACAGAGCTTGACTATGTAATTCCTAGCGGGATTTATTGCGAGAATACAACACAAGTGTACCGAGAGTTTTAGAATCTATCCTTGTGACAAAAAAAACCTCAAATTTAATGGATTCTAGTCTAGAAATGAAGCTATTCTATGCTAAACTGATTGTATGGAGCAGCAATGGAACAAGACTAAAACAAGAAGATTGAATGACTTCTAAACAACAAAGGAAAACTAATAACTGATGCAAAACATGAAGCTAGCAGAATTCTAAGCAAGAAATTCAAAGACTGAATGAGAGAATTGAGAAGATGAGGGGCCATTTGCTTGAAAACAAGTTGGCTATTTATAACCAATGCATTTACTAGAGGGTAACTCCCATTTGAACTCTTTTACTATAAACAAAGGAAAAACACTATTACCAAGGGACCAAAAACATTAATGCAAGCCAAAGTGGTTGAAGAAAGCATGTAAAATCAAGATTTACGTTTGACACGTGATCGCGGATCTGAAAATGCGTATAGGACCGCCACCTTGTCTGGGTGGTTACAGGAGCGCCTTGTCCTGGCGGCGGTCATGGGACCACCACCTTAGGGCAGGCGGTGGTTTCATCACTTGAAGCCTAAAATGCAAGAAAAAGGGGGGAAGGAGGAAAAATAAAGCATGCGGAGGCTGAGCGGGGCATGCGGATAAAAATATACTTGGCAAGCCTTTCTGGATTCTGAACACCTTGCAAGGAGACCTATATCATCATTGGGGCATGTGTAACATCGTTCCAGCTGGTGTAGTACCCTACAATTTTGGGTACGTACATATTTCCCCCTCAGAGAAGCATCTTATCCATGAAGAGGCATAAAATGGTGGATCCGAGTATGGCGGTCCCGAAATGGGGAGTTAGGAGTTATACCTAACACGCCCGTGTGCTGGAAATTCACATCCAAGATCCCGCTACCTGTAAAAATGAAAAAAGGGGCTCAAGTGCAGATAGATAAAATAAATTGAGAAATAAGGCTGAATTGATATGAAAAGAGGACTTACCATCTACGCGGGTTTAGAACTTACCTCCATTGATGCTCCGACCCTACGAAAAGACATTCAAAATCAATTTTAGAAAGCTATATATATAAAACAAAGTCATTTCACTATTCATTTGTGTGGATTGATTTGATAGTTTTTGAGCTTTGGGACCCACGGTGACGGTTTTCGACGAGAGTATAGTCAAAATGTTCGTGGTGAGATAGTGATCATGCCTCCGAGAGCGGAACATCGACCCGTGAAGTCTCAGGTTAGTTCTTCTCGATTTATTGTTTTTAAACCTAAAATGTGGAAATGATGAAATCTTTGTCTCGGGGTCATTTTTGAAAATATTAGTTTTAAACATGTCTCTAGGGGGCGCCCATAGGGTAGGTTTCTTTTTTAGTTAAAATGGTGTATTTGTTTGTTTTTGGGCATTTTTAGGGCATACGACCCGTTTGTATTTGCGGACAGATCGCCCCTGCGCAGGGCGGTTATGGGACCGCCACCTTAGAAGGTGGCGGTTACGGAACTACCACTCTGCATAGGGCGGTCCGTGACAGAGTTAAAAACAATGCCTTACCTTATTTATTTTTGCATTTTTAGTACTTTTTACATGTTTTTAAATTATTTTTCCAACTGGATTTTAGTACTAACTTGCTCCTTTTTGTGTTTTTAGGTGTATGTAGAAGGAGAAGGAGTATATTAGATGGAGCCGGAGAGGGAGTTTGATTGGCTCCCAGCAGTGTTAGAGGCACTCTCTCAGGCAGAGTGAGATACCCTTTAGAGGGCTGGCATTTGGAGGATTGCGCAGGTCCCTCACGTTGCACCTGTCAGTCACATACTGTGTGACTTATTTTCATACTGGGATGCGGATCGGAACACCTTCCGATTGCTAGGAGTTAGGGGTGAGTGGTCCATCACCCTAGAGGATGTTTACCGTATACTGGGGTTCCCTTGGTGGCGACTGTCTCTTAAGACAACAATATCGAGATCACAGGTGGTTCAGTGGGCCACCTACATGGGAGATGCAGTTGTATCGATGGGATCGAAGAAGGGAGTGAGGATCCACTCCATCATTGAGTCAGACATTCCCATGCTCCACAAGGCCATCATGGGCATCCTTGCTTTGAGATTGATTGGGGACAAGGGAGGAGACACTCTCTTATATTGTTGGGCCCCCATTATTACACAGATTGAGGGCCATGGACGTGTCTATGCTTGGGGAGAAGATATCCTCGGACCACCTACCATGATTTATACAGGGTAGGTCGATTATAAGGACAGTCACTGAGCCACCCGACTCTTGTCATGAGTTGGGTATATGAGCATATCACTCTATATGGGAGAGGTGTAGAGGTAGAGGATCCCGGGCCATCAGGGTAGCGAGGTGGACAGGATGACAGTTCTTAGAGCACCTCACCAGCCAGTGGCCTCCTTGACCACCGCAGACATGGAGGCCACTCCTTATCAGGCCATGGTAGGGGTATGGGGAGAGGAGACTGTTACATTGATTGCTTGTTAAACTACCACCAGTTGGTAGACAGGGCGGGGAAGTTGGAGATCCACCCCTTTGATAGAGTACCACAGCAATTCAGCCTCCCCTATAGTGACATGCTTCCTCCGGTGGGGCCAGTGTATAGATCTATTCGTGAGGCTCGGGGAGGTCCTAGAGGTCGGGGTTGGACTATTGTTACTCTTGGTGTTCCTATTGTGGCCAGGAGGGTGGTACGTGCTTGAGGGAGAGCCGGTGCTCCTCAGGCACCTTTAATTCAATTGTCGTTCCCGCCCATAGTAGTGATGAGCCCATTGATGTGGACTCTGAATCTTAGGAGTTCACTGGGGAGAGACAGAGGAGGAGATATAGGAGATGGAGATCAGTGAGATGGGTGGGGAGATGATAGTGATCTGAGTGGCATGAAACTCAAGAGATCCTACAAGATGAGAGGGCAGAGCAGAGCATAGAGAGGGTGACTCTGGTCTCAGAGGAGTTGCTCTCTCAGGACTTAGGTGGAGATGGTGAGTCCGTTGTAGGCCATCACATTTCCCCAGACATGGGAGAGGGACACTAGTTAGTGGCGGCATCAATGGTAGGTGCGGATCCTAGAGATCCTTCTTGAGGCCTCGGAGATCCGAGTGAGTTGTCACTCTTCTCTTGACATTTGTTTTAGTTAGAATTGTCTTAGTTGTTATTTCTTTTTGTTTTGTTTACTCTTGGTTTTATCTTTGATCGTTTTCTAACTTGTTTCTCTCCTTTACTTGCAGCGACTGTTGATGAGTGGTGAGACTTGATTCACGAGTATGCACCGATACCTTGCTTCTCCCCTCGGAGAAGACTCGTGTTGAGCTTTCCATGGATGTGGGGAACCTTTAGTAGGCTGGTAGGCATACTGATGTTTTTTCCTCTGTCTAGCATGTGGTGAAGATCATGACTTCTCTCCACGCCGAGGTAGCTGGATATAGGATGGCCGAGTGCTTGATGAGGAGGAGTCATTCTCATAGTGAGATGATAGCTACTAGTCGTGACCGCGAGCCCTCGTGCATTTGGAGTGTCGGCGTATCCAGTCCCTAGGCATGGTCGTGCACCCTTTGAGGGATCCCATAGGGATTGAGAGACCATTTTTGTAGAATTTTGTCAAATATCTATATGAGTGTTTTTGTACTTTTCGGGCTCATTGAGCGTTTTGACCATGCCTAGTGCATGATGGCATTGTATATGAAACTTGATTTATATATATACATCTCTTTTTGGATCCAAACTCTTGGTGCCTGAATTTTGTGACTTGTTTCCACATGTGGACTTAGATGTTTTTAGAGTACTTGTTTTCATGTTTTCAGAATGTATGTGATGGATAACAAATGATAGTAAATAGAATGTTTTACTTTGTACATTTTTGTAATGCTAATATGAGATGATACTAACATATGGTAGTATTGAACTTTTGAACTCTTTGGGCAACACTTGTAATTTCTTCTTATATTGGAAAAATGTGATGGATGTATAGTGATAAAGAGATGAACTTGCCCCAATCCCAAATCCATGCAACTAGTAAGATGCGAGGGCTCAACACCAAGAGTTAGGAAGGGCACAAGTTGTATGAGTTTGACTAAATGGAATGATGAGAGACAAAAAAACTAGTAATAGAAACCAAGTTTAGACCTACACACCTACCCTACTCAAAACTACCACCAGGCTTAGAAGGCCACTTACTTTCTAGTTTATCTAGACTTAGATTCATAAATGGCAACCTGGTTGACAAAATCTGGTTTTGAGGATTTGATCTCTTTGGAATTTGGATATTTGGATATTTGTTTTCTCTTAATAGAATTTGATTTGTGTTTTTAGCATACCAAGATTTGTTAATTTGTGTGACTGGACCCCCCACACCCTACCTCATGCCACTAGTAAGAAGCACGGGTTTTTCACCAAAGGCAAGATATAGGCGAGTAAGGGAACTTCTTTCCTTTCCCAACCTCACACCACCAGTAAGAGATGTGGGCTTATCACCGAAGGTTGATGGGGCAAAGAAGTGTGTAAAATAAAATATTTTGTTTTCTTGGTGCTTTTGATTTCATTTGATTTTGACATTTCTGATCTATGACTTTGGGATATCCTTTCATTCAAAGAGATTTAAGAGGGATAGATGTGACACCAAGAAGCTTCTAGAATAGACCGTAGGCAAGGACAACTTCACCTAGTAGAAAGAAAGAGCAAAGCCAAGTATGCAGGCCTTGGTATGGTTTTTGTCAATACTTGTCTATCGAATTTGATGAGAAGATTTGAAAATAGTTGATGATGTTTGGAGAGATGTGATTTGAATGATTTTGCCAATACTTTCAAAAATTTGTAATAGATTGCTTTAAGAGTAAGTTCTTGGACTACAAATTTTTATGAAATGAGTGGACATAATGAAACAACTAAATGACTAATGCAATGTAGGTAGCTATAATGTACAAGTGGTGATTTTGATGTTTTATGCGTAAAACTGTTTAAGATGCAAGGAATTGATAGTTTCACCGAATTCCTCACCTTCTAGTGTGCACAAAAGATACACACCATTTCTGTAGTCCTTCATGACTCGGTATGGGCCCAACCACTTGGGCCGGAACTTCCTTCCTTCGCCGGTTTTCTTATCGATCTAGTTGTCTAGTCTTAGAACTAGATCTCCCTCGTATATTTCTCACTCATAGACCTTTTTGTTATACTACCGGCACATCCAGTCAACCTAGGCTTTGTGCCATTGTTTGGCATTTAACTTGACCTCATCAAGGCTTTCCAGTTGAGAGAGGTGTGCCTCCCTATAAGCTTCTTCATCCAAAATCCCTTGTAATGAGATGCGGAGACTGGGTATTTCAACCTCAAGCGGAGAACTACTTCTACCCCGAATACCAGCGAGAAAGGGTTGTTCTGTTGGTGTTCTTATTGAGGTTCGATGGGCCCACAAGGCCGGATATAGTTTTAAATGCCAATCTCGCTTTGTTCTCCTTGACCGTTTTGAGGAGAATAGCCTTTAACGTTTTATTTTTCGCTTTGGCCTGCCCATTGGCTTGAGGGTAGTAAAGAGAGGCCGTGTGATGGTTTATCTTGAATTTTCTACATAACTCATGGACCTCGTCATTTTTAAAGGATGTTCCATTATCTAAGATAATGACTTGTGGGACACCATACCTATAGATAATTTGGTTCAGAATGAATTTAGCAATTACCAAACCTAGTACGGTGGTGAGAGGCATGGCCTCCACCCATTTGGTAAAATATTTCGTGGCTATAATTATAAAGTTATGGCCATCGGTTGATGAGGGAGAGAATTTCCCTATCAAGTCCATACCCCACGTGGAGAAGGGCCACGGGGTCGCTATTGGTTACAGGGATTGTGCTGGCATGTGAATCTCGTGAGAGAATTCTTGGCATTTGTGGCACTTACGTACAAATTCTACTACGTCATCATGCTCGAGAGTGGGCCAAAAATAGCCCATCCAATGTATTTTTGAGTGGTGGCGTGACCACCAAAGTGGCCTCCACATATCCCATTGTGGGATTCATGAAGAATATTTTTAGATTCTTCTATGTCGATGCATCTTAGAAGCATGTCATCGAAGGATTTACGATAGAGGATTTGTTTTAAAACAACATATTTAGTGGTAATAATTCGTAACCACCTTCTTTGTTGTGATGTGGCACCTTTCGGGTATGTATGGTCCATGATAAAATTGATGATATCAGTGTACCAGGGACATGTATAGATGGGGGCCTTGGTTTCGACAAAAGTATACACACTCATCAGGAAAGTCCAGATTTACCAGATTTCCTCCATCTAGTGGATTTTCAGCTAACCAATCTACAATGATTTGTCCCTTAACAGATTTTTGGTTTACGAATGTCAACTCAAATTCACCCATTAAGGTTATGAAACATCCAACCTTTTTAGATAAAGATCCTTGCGTGAGGAATGTTCGTAAATGATCTTGTCTTTACAATGACCCTTGTTTCTTGGTTTAACATGTAATGTCTTAAACATTTTGTTGCAAAGACTATGGCAAGGCATTCTCTCTCTACCTGTGTAACATGTTTCATAATCAAGCAACATTCGGCTAATGAAATAGACCGCATGTTCTCATTTATCATTGTCTTCTTGAGCTAGCATGCAGGCTAGCGAGACATGAGTGGCTCGTGAGTATAAGATCAAAGGGTGGTCTGGTTTGGGAGGCATTAGTGTGGGTGGAGACAACAAGAAGCATTTAACTACTTCAAAGGCCTTCATTGCATTCTTCAGTCCAATCAATGTTATAATCTTTTTTAATAGATTGTTGATTGGATGAATGGAAAAACTTAAATTTGGGATGAACCTTCGATTGCACCGAGTTTCCCAAGAAATGACCTGATTCCAGACTCATCCGATGGTGGGATCATTTCAAGAACAGCCCGTATTTTGGCTGGATCAACATCAATCCCTCGTGAAGATATAATGTAGCCTAGAAGTTTGCCTCTGTCACACCAAATACACACTTCTCTGGGTTTAATGTGATGCCATATTCGATTAGTCATGAGAGGATGATACGGAGCACTTCGGATGATCACAACATCTCTTGGCCTTGGCCAACAAGTCATCCACATAGATTCCACAATTTTATGGATAAGATCATGGAATATATATGTCATTTCCCGCTAATACGTAGTGCCGGCGTTCTTAAGACCAAATGGCATGACAATGTAGCAATAAGTTCCCCAGGGAGTTATGAATGTAGTTTTGGCTTGATCCTGTTTAGATATTTTAATCTTATTATACCATGAGAACCCATCCATGAGGGACAACAGTTCAAATCCAGTTGTTGCATCAATGATAACGTCAATAGATGGTAATGGGAAGTCATCCTTGGGACAAGCTTTGTTAATATCCCGAAAATCTATGTAAATGTGTATCTTCCCATTATTTTTTAGAATAGGGACGATATTAGATACCCATTGTGAATAGTCAATGGGCTTGATGAATCCCACTTGGAGAAGTTTTATTACTTCCTCTTTTACCATGAGAGCCACTTTTGGCTTCATTGGTCTTGACTTCTATTTAATTGGTTTTGCATCTGGTTTAGTGACAAGATTATGTACCGTGACTTGTGGTGCAATGCCCGTCATTTCTTTATAATTAAATGTGAAAGCCTTTTGATGTTATTTGAGGATTTGGGTATGTATTTCTATCTCCTCCGGAGTTAACGAGGATCCCAACTTCAAAATTTTTGGTTCTTCCTCCATTCCAATGTTTATGTCAATGGTTTCTTCTATTAAAGAAGTGTTACCTTCTTCAAATTCAGGTGGGGCTGGAGGTAGTTCCAAACTTTCTCCGTCTTTCTATCTCATAGATATCGAGATCCTTCATGGAGGAGACTCTACCATGGGATTTCCAAAATAGGAAGAGGAATGTGGTATTAAGGAAAGATCAACTATATGGTGAGCAAGGTGTAGCTCCGCATAGGCATTTAGATATTTGAGAGTGACTCTATCATCGTCAAAGTGATCCATGATAGAAAAATCATGCTCAGCTTCTCCATGAGTCAGGAGTGAGTTTTTTGATATTTTATGCACTAATGGTTTGAGTGCAGTGATACCATGAAATTTGTATCCTCCAACTCGTTGTTTGGGGTGAAATGGGAAGCTGAGGTTGCTATTGAGTCTCATGAGAAGGTTCTGCTCTCGTGGGATTGCTTCAATTGATATGAAGTTAAATCCCATGCTTAGATCTAATATTGTTGTTTTATAGAGTTGTAAATGTTCAGCCCTAGTTTCATATACCTCAGAGACTTGGTTTGCAACCAGTTGTGAGTCTCCTAGCACTCTAATGTTATCAACACCCATTCTTTTGGCTAGGATGAGGCCAAGGAGGAGAGCTTCGTACTCAGCCCCGTTGTTTGTACATTCAAAGTTTAATTTAAAGGTGAAAGGTAGGATCTTTCCCTCAGGTGAAGTAAAGATCACTCCCGCCCCAGCTCCAAAGTGACATCTAGCTCCATCAAAGTGGAGAGTCCAATACTTGCTTGGAAAAATGGATGTTGGGATATCTATCATATCTATTTCTTTTGCTTTGGTTACTTCTACCATAAAAATTTCATCTGATGGAAGAGAAGCAATTCCCAGGGTGTGTCCCATACCCATAGAATCAAATGGTAGGAGAATAGGTAAGTCTTTCTCTAGCAACTTGACAATTTTTGCGGTAGTCCCTAGTGACACTATTTTTATAACATTGGTCTCACTTTTGAGTCTTGGAATGTCCTCGGCTGGATTTGTAATTTCTAACTCTATGGTGGGTATCAACTCTTCTTTTGGTTTCAATTAATTGGTTTGATGAGTTGATTTTTTGGGAGTTCAAACTCGGAGTGAACACCGGTCTTTTCTTCAAATCAGCTAGGTGTATATCGAAGGGTTTTGGGTCACCTTGTGCCATAAATATTTTCCCTAAGTGTAGAAATATTATTTCTTGGAATAACGTGGAAGGGATTGCCTTCATGCGGTGTATCCATGGCCGACCAAGGATCATATTATAGTTGGTTTCCCGATCTATAATATAAAACTCGGTGAGGACCGTCTTGGGTCCTAAAGTGACTGGTAAAACTATGGTTCCAATCAAAGTGGCCTTGAGGCTATCATATCCTCTTAGTGTATTTCATGTTGTGGAATAGTTTGTCTCTCCATATCCTAACTTTTGAAGAAAAGTGAAGGGGACTATATTAACTGCTGCCCCATCATCAACCATTGCACGTTTAACATAATTATTGTAAATCCATACTTGCAAATGTAAAGTTGGGTCACCTCTTCATGTAATCTCAGCATCTGTTGGCATTTTGCTTATATCGAATATAAACTCTGTATCCCTATCTGGCTGCCCCAGGATAAATGTCAAAGTCTACATGGTTTACTTGCATTTCTGGAGGAGGAGTGATGTTGATTAAATGACCAAGGCCTAATGCTTCTAAGAGGGCAGCTCTATGGGTGGGAGAGTTCTTTAACAAATCCAAAAGGAGATGTGAGAGAAGGTTTTAGTTAAATCGTTAATTAAATCATAGGTGCCTATGGGTTTTACCAATGTTTGTTGACTGTTGTCTGTTCCAATGGATAACTTGGAGTAGGTTGAGAAGAATAATCCCATGTTCTTGTTATGGTTTCCATGGGTAGCTCGGTGTCTAACTCTACCAAACCAACTATCTTGGTTTGGGGTCGAGTTCCTAGTTGGGGTGCGACTGGTGGATTTAATGAAGTTGAAGCTTCATGATCATTGTTTCCTATTATGACACCTTTGTTTGTTCCATTAGGATCTATCATGTTATTGTTAGAATGGTTTGGGAGTGGATCATTAAAGATCTTGAGGGGTGCATTTTGAGGGGAAATTGCCCCTGCATAAGTGTTTGGCATGGGTACTACAGAATTTGCTAAAAACATATCTATAAAGAGTTGTTTTTGATCTTCTGGAAAATGCTTTGCATGAATTTATTGTATTCATGACAAGTCCTAGTATCATGGCCTTGAATCTTGTGGAAGCCATAATATAAATTGGGATTATAATTTTGAGGTTGTTGATTTATAACTGTTTGTGGCCCAAAATTCTGATAAGGTTGCTAGTTGTTAGAGTTAAAATTTTGAGGCTGTTGCCTTTGGTTTTGACTCTGATATCCAGTTGGGTTTCGATTTGGACTTTGTGTTTGGATTTTTTTGTTGTTGTTGTTGTTGTTGTCCATGGTGGATGATTAAAATCCACCGTTGATTGTTGGAGTAAAATTGTTATTTCACTGATTATTAACAGGTGGCAAAATGTTTACAATGTTTTCCCTTTTAACTTGGTCAGTTACTCCATCTGTTGTAACTCCGTGGTTCTTGTTAAGGATCTTAGGTCCTTGATTAGTGTTCCCTGTATTAGAATAGGCCACGGTGTTTTGATTGGGAGTGGTTAATTTCCCATTTGTCCCATATGTCTTACGACCACTATCTATCACTACTTGGTTGATTCGGAGAGCACTCTCGAGTACTTCATCGTAAGTTCTTAGTGGGAACTTTTGGACTTCTTCCTTTATCTCTCTATTGAGAGAATTAAGGAATAAATCACATAGTTCCATTTGATCCATGTTTGGAGCACTTGTTGATGAGTAGAGAACCATATGCCATCTTTGGATAAAATGAGCAGCGGATTCATTATGTTCTTGTTTAATATGTAAGAATTCCCTGATTCCCGTTCTTAATAATTTGTTCATGTCAAAAGCTTTGATGAACTCTGACACGAGTTGTTTAAATGAGTGTATCGAAGCTTCAGGTATTCTGTAATACCAATCAAGGGCAATACCTTCTAAGGTCTTAGGGAATATTTTAGCGATAACCCCATCCCAAGGGAGTAACTCCCGTATGGCTATGGCATAGGCCTTAATGTGTGTGTTTGGGTCCCCTTCCCCTTTGTATTTGGGTAAATGGGAGAGGTCTTGGAAGCATAACACTTTGTATGGTGAAGTCTAGGGGCTCTTTTAAATATTTTGAATAAGTCCCTACCGCATAGGCCTCGACCATCGATGGCACTTGTTGAGGGGGTGGAGGTGGAATGGGTTGTTGATATGGCATAGCATATGCATTTGTAGGGACATAAGGGAATCCCTATGGTTGAACAAACATCCCAGGAGAAGAGAACATGTCTCCTTGTGGTGACTTTGAATAAATGTTTAGGTAAGGAGGAGCATTGTTCTGGTATGGGTTGTTTGGTGCCAAGTCGGGAGGTGTCATGTTTTCTACTGGAGTGGTGTTTGAAAATGTGGTCCTAGTTGGTGTTTGTTGTGGGTAACTATAAGGATTTTGAGGAGGCATGCCTAACATGTTCCTATTCTGTAAGGAGGTCGACTTGACTGGGATGATGCGGAGGGTTGGGGATTCTGCTTGCCCAAAATATGAATTTTGGTTTGCTTGAGCAAGTTCCAGCCCTCTAACCTTTTCAGCTAAGGCTGAAATGACCTCCATTGGTGAAGACATGTAGTGCTTTTCCTTAAGGGCGTTTGTTGTATAGCTTGAGGTTGTAAAGGGGTATGATACCCTACTATGAATTGATCATTACCTGCCAAGCTTCACCGAGGGTATTTCCCATAGGTGGAGGAATGGGGGTGTTTTCTTGGAATAGGGTATCAGATTGTATTTGTAAACTCCCTATAGGTGGATACATATTTTGGAAGCATTGTTCACTTTTAGTGAAGCGTGCTAAGTACTCCTCATCCAAAAAGGGGAGTGGGTTTGATTGTCTACTGATCTATGGTCTAAACAAGACCCAAGGAGATGAAGCGGATTCCCCAGTAAACATCATATTATTAGAGCCTGATGGCTCTGGCTATTGTGTTTGTGCAAGTTGATCAAACTCCTCAATTCGGAATGAAGAACTTGAGCTAGTTCTTTGAGGGGGAGTTTGAGATGACAAGTAATTACTTGAATAGTTATCAGCCCATGCAGAAAGTGAGGGTGATGGTTGTCTATTTGTTTGACTATAGTTTACTTCAAGACCTGAGAGAGGTCTGCCATATGCATCGTATCCGACATATTCGGGGTATATGAATACCCACATAATAATGGGAAAGAGTGAAGGTGGATGGAAGAAATAAAAATAAAAAGAGGAATATTAGTTTTTTTCACGTCGGGTTCACCAATTTTGTATGATGGAAAAGTGACATGCGAGCATGGGAATCTACAAGTACCTCTTCCTCGTACCCGACCTCCCGAGGTCATGTCGAGACAGCCGGTGAATGTTGAATATGAATGGATATAGACAAGCTAATCGGGTAATCTTATATCCTCAATACGTAATAATGGAATCTACAAATCTAAGGTGAAGAAGGCCCTCCTAACCTAAATTGGTGTAATGGTTCATTTAGATATAATGGCTGTTCGGAGGCTCCAATCAATGTCGAGCTCTACCGAGATCTTGTTTCTTGGTTGTTGGATACGTGGGAAGTGACCTGTGGGAGCTTCGTATATATCTCCAGACAAGGTCATGAAAATGGTGATAGGCGGTTTAGTGGATTTGTAGTGAACTATGGGTGGTTTTCTGGTCTAGCCTAGAAAATATTAGATTGATTGGCTTCTATGTTTAATACGGAGAACTATACTATAATATCTGGTGGGAGTGGTGAGGATCTAAATACCAGCGTTCGTAAGCCGGTGTCAATACTTAACTAATTTGTAGGCCCGTTGGGTTGTGGGACTTGGGGATCACAACCGTGAGTTCATGGTTGTTGTGGACCTGTTATGGTCATGTGAAGAATCAATCCCTTCTTCCAACTATCCAATAATCATATGCCTTTTCAGCCTCTATGTTTAGAACTAGAAGTTGTATAATTTTCTCAGAGTACCTAACAGGTGTTCTGGCAACTTGAATGCATAAGCTAGTATCTATGTCAACGAGGAGGTCTCTGTGTCAGGTTGTGGAACCAAAGGATCGTAACCAAATGTTTTCTCTCTTTCGAATCCTTGCACAATCATTCAGATGTTTTATCAAGGCAATCTATAGTTTGGATGGTTTGACCAAAATGTGTAAGCTTTGTCGTCTTTGATATTTAATCCTCTTAGTTGTTCACTAATTGCTTGTAAGTTTGTTGTTTCTCGAAAGACCTGTATCCTAAGGTCTTGATCTATATCAGCTAATGTTGTGGGTAGATTTGGCTGAGGCACTATGGGTTCAAATATATATTCTCGAGGCTCTCTAGGTCCTGTGATTGTCATACAAAATGATTCAACTTTTAACTAACATTAATAAACTAATTACAAAAGAAGTATTTACACTATGCAAGCATTCTTCTATTTTTGTATTTTCAATGATGTATTTCAATGAAATTAAAGAGCAACTATTCTAGTATATTTAGAAAAATGAACAACTAATCTAGCAACAAATTTAAAACAAACAAAGTAGCCTGGTGTGGCTATTTTCCTGTGTAGTTGTGATTTTATCCTAAATATCTAAGCAACTAATTATATTAAATTGAAAGGCTCTCGATCCTACCTTAGAAGTGAGGAGTGAATCATAGTTTCTCAGAAACTATCAATCCCCACAACTTCCTGGTGATATCAAGAGTGAACTTTTAACTGAAATAAAATAATTCACTACTCTATTTGATATGTTGTAACTAGAACTTTGATAGCTCAAACCTGGCATTTACAGAATAGTGGTAAATCTAGTTGTGTGTGATTTCATCCCCTTAGTGTGATCTCCTCATTCCTTCATGTCCTCATGAATCTAGAAAAGTGTGTATATGATAGTATCAATAGAAGATGGTATTCAAAAATGATAGCTTTGGATATAGACCAAATATAATGTGAGTAGGAGAGGGATAGCGCAAGTGAACAGAGCTTGACTATGCAATTCCTAGTGGGATTTATTGCAAGAATACAACACAAGTGTACCGAGAGTTTTAGAATCTATCCTTGTGAAAAAACAAAACCTGACAACTTTAATGGATTCTAGTCTAGAAATGAAGCTATTCTATGCTAAACTGATTGTATGGAGCAACAATGGAACAAGACTGAAACAAGAAGATTGAATGACTTCTAAACAACAAAGGAAAACTAATAACTGATGCAAAACATGAAGCTAGCAGAATTCTAAGCAAGAAATTTAGAGACTGAATGAGAGAATTGAGAAGATGAGGGGCCATTTGCTTGAAAAAAAGCTAGCTATTTATAACCAATGCATTTACTAGAGGGTAACTCCCATTTGAACTCTTTTACTATAAACAAAGGAAAAATACTATTACCAGGGGACCAAAAACAATAATGTAAGCTAAAGTGGTTGAAGAAAGCATGTAAAACTGAAGATTTACATTTGACGCAATCATAGGAAGGATCTGGAAAATGCGTATAGGACCGCCGCCTGCTGCTGGGTGGTCTAGGCGCCGATCACGGGACCGCCACCCCAGGCGGGTGGCGGTTTCGTCACCGAAGCCTAAAATGCATGAAGAAGGGGGGCAAGAGGGAAAATAAAGCATGTGGAGGCCGAGTGGGGCATGCGGGATACAAACGTATACTTGGCGAGCCTTTCTGGATTCTCGAACACCTTGCAAGGAGACCTATATCATCATTGGGGCATGTGTAACATCGTTCCGGTGGTGTAGTACCCTACAATTTTGGGTACGTATAGTCACCAATACTCTTCTTTTCTAATAGGAATATCCATGGCAATGATTATTTTACTCCTAATCCATAAAGAGGTTCTCATTGTTATTATTCCTCCCATAATGATTGTTACCAACCTCTGACTAAGAAGGATTTGAGACAATGTCTACACCAACCATTCAACATGGTTATTGATCTTTTTACCTCTTCTTTAATGGCATGATGAAACAATGTTTTTGGTGGCATGAAAATTGGGGTCATTCTTATGTAAAACATTGGGACCTTATCTCATTTTCTTATACCATTCTCCTTGGTGATAACTTTGATAATGAATCCATCACTAATGAGAGGTTAGATGAAGCTTTAAAGGAACATGAAAAACAAAAAAAAATCAAAATGGGGTAGTTCATATGGATAATAAACACATTAAAGTATATATTGACCCTCTCTTTGATCTCTAACTTTAACCAACTACTCTGCATCCTACTTAGAACAATAATGTATCCACCAAAGTGGTTAAAACTTCACATAATTCTAAGTAGTACATCTGTGAAAACCATAGTTAATATGCAAGGTGTTATATGTATCATTCTTTGCATTGACCCTACATAATCTTATGTTCATCACATAACTTACAGAACCATCTACTCATGATCTCAAAACCAAACATTTAATGAACAAAAATCCAATTATTATTCTATAGTCCAAATAATATGAACCTATATGAATTCTTCTACATTGTTGATATTTTATATACTTTCTCCATCATCTTTATATATCATCGACCCTTATGAATCTATATTGTTGGTATTGTGTTATCTCATCTATTTTATTTATCACACCATCATCACCTATGGAGATCTTTCTTCCATGCTCGATCTCATACATATAGAAAAATAAATAAAAGAATGGAGTAAACAACAAGCCCCACACCTTCATAACCACTTTAGCATGATCTCCCATTGGTTTATAATGTTACATAGTTCAACCATGAATATTAGGACCCCATTAGAGAACTCTTTAGACTCCCAATCAAATCCCATTTCTAGAATGTATTTGCACATCACCTAAACATTGTGAGTGCTTCATGTCAACCTTATTTACCATGAATATTATCTTCCACCCACTTTGTAGCAAGGGCCTACCCAACATGTTTTTGAGGAGAGTATATTATGCCAATGTGAATATCTATCCATTCAAATCATCCTTTCTATTCACAATTATTTTTGAATTTACTTCCCACTCAATGTTATGATTCTAATTTAGCTTCTCTTTCATGTTAAAAATTCTCCCCTTTATTAAAATTAAAATTGGCCAAAATATGGTTAAGATAGTCCTCATAGATAAATTTTTGGTACTCGTGTTACCTCCCTTGATTTCATCAAAAACTTGGTTATTATATCAATAATATTAAGTATAATAAGATCATACAACAAGGTTATGATTGCTTATAAACTCCCCTATGTGTTGCATTAAGTTACTAACTAACTAAAATTAACTAAGATGGGAGATAATTATAGTTAATCTAATCTAGAATAACATGTAAATATAGTAGATAGATGTAGTTAATAAATATGGAAATGGCCCAAGAAACTAAGCTAATGGAAATAGAAACTCTAATATGCAAGAAGAGCAAGGAAGTGACTCACGTGATTAGAGAATTTTGATGGACTATGTTGTAGAGGTGACATGGGAAACTGGAAGTGTGAATGACTATGCAGAGGCCCTAAAAAGGATGGATCTAAGCTATCTAGCTAGACTGGAGTGCCACTGTAGAATGGGTGCCCTGGTTTGTGCAAAATCTCCATAACTCGAGTTTCTCAAGTTTGAAAGATGGTCAAAACCCTCATTTTGTGTTGCATCACATTTGTTGCATTGTGCCAAGTTTCCCTGATAATCCAAGATGAAAGAAATCCCTACAAAACCCTAAACAATCATCAATCCCTAAAAAAATTGATATGATAGGTCAAACTAACCTCAAATACCACAATGGTGGTCTTACTAACTGAGTGTTGCACAACATTCTAGACCTAAATGTAGTTGTGTGTGTGTGTGTATGTGTGTGAAACATGCCCTAGGTTGCTCTTGTGCTAGTCACACTTTGTGATGTAGAGAGCTAACTATGTCTATAAAAAAATGTAATAGAATGGTGGATGAAATACAATAGAATCTTCCCCTATGTTTATGTGATGCAAATATCCCATCCTTGTCCCTTTTGATGGAGCTATGTGGATGCAAATGACCTCAAAATGTTATAGATGGATGAAACTCTAGGTGGATGGTGGTAGTGACTAGTTCTTGGTCCCACATTATGGTATCATAACTTTATATTTATAGGGTTCTCTTTGAACAAATTTCATAATTAACACTAAAATGGTCGACCACTACAAATATAAAGACCTCAAACTACTAGAAAGAGCCCAAAAGTGACAAGAAAGTTCAAAAGGACCGGGCACCCCTAGTGGGACCAAGGCACTCATGGGCACCCCAAGACTAGCATGGGCTCCTAGTCAAGTCTAAAATGACGAAAGATGATGAAAACTGACTGGGCATGTGTGTGGTGGAGGTCGGGAATGACGATAGAAATCAAATAAAAATGACCAAGAGAAAGGGGGATAATTAGTACTTTCTTCACTGAAAAACCCTCTAAATAGTAGTATGAGACTCGAGACTAAATATTACCAAAAGTGCATGATTTAGTGTCTACATTTTCCCCCACTTTTTGTTGGTGACCGAAAAGCTCAGTAATATATATTAGATAGAGATGCGTACTAATAACCATGTAGATCAATAAAGTAAAGCATTTTGAAGGACTAGAAAAAGCGTGGAATGATAAAAATATGATGGATCATGGAAACTAAAGATGAAAATGTGCAAAAATAGTGATGAGAGTGAACCTAGAGGGAAAATTCATGTGTTTGATGTCGATGTTTGTAGTGTACCTTCATGAGTATGTGAAGTGTGCTTCCTGAAAGTGTCATTGTTGACATCGTTATTGGTTTTATTATTGTTGTTGCCCCCATTTGACTTCTTGTTTCTCATACGGTCGGACCTACAAGGAGAAAATGATCAAGTAGTTAAATATGTATGTAGTATGTGTAAAAACACAATGTAAAAGATACATATATGTAAAAATCATGTGAATGTAAAATACACAAATGAAAAATGTAAATGGAACATGTGCACCTAATCCATGTTGAGAGAAAGAGTGTATAAGGATATCCTATATTGCAAGTTTTTGGGTGATCTCACACCACCTTAGGCTGAAGAAGTGTAGAGAGAAAGATGCATTATTCTCCTTCTTGTAACTACTTCCTTGAAGATATGAAGAGATCTTTGTATTATCTAGTTTTTTGGGTGATCCGACACCGGTGGTAGAAAAATTATTGGGAGGAATTCCATTGTATCCTCCAATCTTTAACTTCTCCCCGAATGCTAAGGAAAACCATGTCCTATAAAACCCATTGTTTATGGGGTTTGTAGAGACCGTTTGAACCCACTCGTTATATATAATTGAACCGAACCGAAGTAAAATCTATTTGTAGAGTGTAGAAAACCCCAAATGATATCCCCCTCTTTGGAGGTGCATGTGGTGTCGTTGATAGGAGAATACGACCCCAAAAGAGGACCAACCGCATGAACTCTTTAACTCTTCCCTGCATGGGGAAGGGAATGCGCTTGGTAGAAACCAAGGCACAAAAAAACAAGAAGGCTATCCAAAAAATTACTAGTACGAAAGCATGAATGTATAAATCAATGTGTAATCTATGCAAACCGTGTATAAGCTATCAAATAAAGTCGTAAACACGCAAGAACAAAAATATAAGCCACACAAAGTAGGTTGCAAACATGGGACATCACTCATGATGTCGCAAGACACGTAAGGCCATCATGGCCACATACAAAAAAAAGTGTGTGCATCAAACATAGGGACAATCCCGCAGACAAGAGAAAACAATAACATAAAATGTAACAAACAAGTATGGAAGAAAATATCCCTGCATAACAAATTTTACACATGAAGCACCCATTAGCATGTTAGAAAGATAACTAGTATGTAAAAAGTATGTATAAGCAAGTAATGTAAAGTGCTAAGTACAAAATGAAACCATAACACCTGTGAGAGATGAATGTGTATGCCTCATGTGATCGGTGTAGGAAGGGTAGAAGGCAAGCATCCATGTTGCATGTAAGAGACCTGTATCTGTGATCAAAGATAGAAAAATACGTGAATGCGCATGTGTGGATAATATGGATAAATGAAATACAAGTAAGATAACTAGTATGTGTAATAAAGCGGCCATGAACAAGCAAAAGTAAGAAAGAGTAAAAGCAACCATAGTATGTAGTATGCTCAAGATGGATGGAATGGAATGCAAGATGAAGTGATAGGATCCATGTGCCCCCAAATGAATGGAAATGTATGTAATGAGGTTCATTATGTTTTCCCCCTCGAGTCAAGAATGAATAGTAAATGAGAGTACGTAATCGGGAATGGTTGAAGTGTGTGTTGTGTCTAATCGCAGTGATGATTATGTATGTGTAGTGACGACATGTGACCTAGAAATGATGTACATGTGTGAACCCTATAGCCGAAGTGTATATCACAAAAAAATGAGTGGAGTGATGATTTATCCTAAAGCGTATATCACTACAAGATGAATAGTAGGGAGTGGTGATGTAGCCTAAAGCGTATACCACTACACGATGATAGAGTAAGTGAAGAGTTAGCCTATAATGTGTGTCACTATCCTAGAAATGTCACATGATGAGAGGTCAAATGATAAATGTGTGATGATTGTAAGGTCCATTTGATTTGTAAACCCTTGGCAGTCAAGTTTGGATGAGGAACTAAAGTGCATCATAGGATAGTGAGTACATCCCGTTGAATACAATGTAGTATGTGTGATAATAGATGACCATGTGATGAGTAGAATGTGTAAATACGTGATATGTAGAATGTGATGCAAGATGTGTAGAATGTGTAAAGTGTAATGTATGGTATGTAATGTAAAATGTGTAGATAGACTAGTAACGTAGTATGTAGGATGCAATGCTAGATGAGTATGATGAAGACTAGGATGATGTATGATGTATAAATGTGCAAATGTCAAAATGTTGTAGACTAAATGTATAATGTAGGATCTATGTTGTGTGATGTGTGAATAGGTGTAGTGTGTAAGACCTATTGTGCGGTGTGTAGAGTTCATGTGTAATACACCCTCAAAATCAAGTGTGAACCAAAGCACAAGATTGTGTAATCGGGTAATGGTCGAATTGTGTTACTCTAAGCGTAGTAATTTTTAAGATGCATTATATTGAGTGGATTTTTAGTAGTTTTCCTAAAAGGGTGGTGAGGCGATAGAATCCACCACCAAGCTTATCAATGATAATGTATGGACCAAGCCAATTGGGTTTAAATTTTCCTTGAAGTGGTACCTCTGCATTTGTATTCTTTTAATATTTTTTCAAAACAAGGTCACTGATGTTGAAATATTGAGAGAGAGGTTTTCGGTTGTAGGCATGGGTGATTTGAGATTGATATACGTGAATATGCTCGAGTGCTTGGACATGACAAGAGTCCAACATTTCTAGTTCATGTAATCTATTTTCACAATATTCATTATCTTTAAGTATTCCTTTAAGAGAGATCTGCAAGGATGGTATCTCGAGCTCAAGCGGGATGACGGCCTCAACACCATAGACCAAAGAAAAAGGGGTGGCGTTAGTAGGTGTATGAACACTAATACGATAAGCCCATATGGTGTAGAATAGTTGGTTATGCCAATCAGTACCACTAGAGTCAACAATTTTGTGTAATATTTTTATAATGGTTTTGTTGGTGGCCTTAGCTTGACCATTTCCTAGAGATAATAAGGTGTGGAGAATGATTTTTTGATTTTGAATTTAGCACAAAACTTTTTAACATCCTTATTTTTGAAGGAAGATCTGTTATCAACGATTATAGCAGAAGGCACACCAAAACATGTGATAATATGTGTGGTGAGAAAGTTACAAATATCTGTACCAGTGACTATTCATAGGGGAGCCGCTTCAACCCACTTAGTAAAGTATTCGGTAGCTGTAATGATGAATTTATGTCATTCGGCATACTTAAGATTGATCATACCAATGAGGTCAAATCCCCAAAGGGAGAAAGGCCAAGTAGGCACAATGGGTTGGAGGTCATACGTGGGTGCATGATGGAGATTACCATGTTTTTGGAATTTTTCACAACGAGTAGCATATTCGAGGAAATCTTGTTCCATTATAGGCCAATAATATCCTTAGCATAAAAGCTTTTGTGACATAGCTTTTCCCGAGAAATGACCACCACATATGTTGTCATGAATTTGTGAGATGGAAGTGGGAATATTTGTGAGTGCAAGGCAACGTAGAAGCTGACCATCAATAACACACTTAAACAATTATGTCCCAATGATAACATAACGAGTAGCCTCACGATGCAACCGGTGAGCTTCATGAGGTTGGATAGTGTCAGGGATAATTTTCTTATATAAGTAATTATAAATTGGCATGAACCATTCTAAGTTTTCATGATTGTGCATTATGGCACAAGATGCAAGAGGTAATGTAGAGATAGAAGGATGTCATAAGTGCATAATGATGAATGTGGCTTGTTCATCTATGATGTCTTGTGGGATGAGTGATGTAGCACTAGCCATGGCATCTACATGACGATTATCCTTGCGAGGAATGGTAGTAATGGAATAGGACTCGAATGTAGCTAGGAGATATTTGACAAGTGTATTATAAGGAATTATATGCTCCTCCTTTGTATTATATGTATCATTGACTTGATTGATGACTAATTGAGATTCACTATGTATGCATAAGCTACGAATGAGGATTTTTTGAGCAGTAAGTAGACCTAAAATGAGAGCTTCATACTCTACGATGTTATTTGTACAAGAAAACCCTAATTGATATGCAAAGGGGAGTGGGTCACCATGTGGGGTAATGAAGACTATCCCAGCTCTAGCACCAGATCGACAATGAGAGCCATCAAAGTACATTTTCCATGTATGTGGCTCAATAGTATAGGTAGTGAAATCATCATGAAAGGAATCAGAAATGGGTGATGCATCCAAGAGTGGTGCCACAACTAATTGATCAATGATAACTTGTCCTTTGATTAATTTTGTGGTATGAACTTAAAATCAAATTCGGTGAGGAGCATGACCCAATGAGCCAAATGTCCTGACAGATGTGTGCGGGATAGGAGGTAATGTAATGGATTGAACTTTTTTATAATATGTACCTCATTGTTAAGGAGATAGTGTCACAATTTGTCTGCAACAAAGACAATGCCAAGGCACAATTTTTAAATGTAGCTATAATTACATTCGTAAGAGAGTACATTATGATTGATGTAGTATATGGCTTGTTTGCATTGGGAATCATCATGTTGTGCCAATAAAGCACCCAATGCATGAAACGTAGCAGATATACTACAAGAAAGGTCGATCAACTAAAGGAGGAACTAGCATAGGTGGATTTAAAAAATAAGATTTGATATCATCAAATTCTTGTTGAAATTGATCATATTAAACAAACTTGGTATATTTCTTCATGATTCGTGTGAACGGTTGGGTCTTATCAACAAGTTGTGTAATGAATCATCGAATAACTTGAATGTTACCCTGTAATGATCATAATTGATGTAAGTTTTGGGCGGAGGCATATTGATAATAAATTTTATTTTGTTAGGATAAATCTCAATGCCACGTTGAGAGATAATATATCCAATAAGTTTACTTGTTATGACCCAAAAATACATTTTTTTGGATTCAAACGCACATGAAATTTTTGTAATCATTCAAATAGTATTTATAGATCCTTCACATGAGAATATTGTTACCTAAATTTTTCCAAGATGTCATTACATAATCCTTGATGATCTTGTGAATGTAGTCATGGAATATATGTGTCATTTCCCCTTGATAAGTAGCCCCAAAATTTTTAAGGCCGAAGGGCATGACTGTATAGCAAAATGTACCCCATGGCGTGGTGAAGGAGGTTTTTCTTGGTCAACTAGGTTGATCTTGATTTGATTTTAGCCTACAAAGCCATCCATGAAAAAATAATATCATATCCAGCTGTAGAGTCAACAATAACGTCGATGTGTGGCAAGGGAAAACTATCCTTAGGGAAATCTTTATTTAAATCACATAAATCATCAGAATAACAAATGAAACCATCTGGTTTCATGATCAAGATGATATTAGATAACCATTCGGGATAGTCAATGACATGAAAAAAACCTACATTGAGAAGCTTCTAAATTTCTTCTTTAAATAAGAGGGATAATTTGGGGGCATCTTACGAATTTTCTATTAGACATGTGCTTGGCACATAGATTAAGGACAATATTATGCATTTCCACACATGGTTCAATACCCATCATATCACTATAATCCCATGCAAAAATATAAGAGAAATCATGAAGGAATTACTTGATATATTTTTGTTCATCAGGGGTAAGGGAAGTGGAGAGCAAAACTATGCATGGATTTTCAAATGTTCCCAAGTTGTATTGTATTGTTTCTTCATTGAGAAGGGTTGAATGATCTTCAATATATGGATCATTAGGAATAGTTTCAGATAGATCGGCATTGTCAGTGGCAACATCATATTCTTTGAGATAAGACATATTAGTGAGAGATAAAGGATGATGCCTCTTATGATGAAAAGAGGGAAGATGATCATAAGCACCCATGTAATCAAGTAGCACATTATCGATAGAAAAAGTATCGAGGGTATCCCAAATAGTAGATGCATCATCACTAATGAATTCTGGATGCACTAAGGGAAGTGAAGTAAAATAAAAAGTTGTATAAGTATTCATAGGAGGCGTAGAAGGATGTTGATACCATGGCTTGAACTTGTGTGACCATGTAAGGAGATCCCAAATCTTAGTGACTTTATGTTCCTTTTGATCTACCTATGTATTAGAGAAGCCAAAGTGGAAAAAATATTCATTCCCTAACCCATACCTAGAAAATTCTTGAGTAATATCAGATGAAGTGGGAATATCGTAGCTTGTTTAAGAGAGTTACAATACTCAAAAGGTGATGGATCATCTAGTACATCATATACAAAGGCCTTGATGATAGAATTTAAGCGAGTGCATGTAGTGTAGAGGGGATTGCATTTATATCATGGATCCAAGGTCACCCTAGAAGGATATTATAATTAAGGTTATTAGGCATGACATGGCACAAAATATTAATTGTACATGGACCTATAGTGATGCATAATTGGGACAAGATCCGAATACATACTTTGGAATGTTATCAAATCCACAGAGATAGAGATGGATGAAGGAGCCAAATATGCTTATGACATATGTAACGATGAAGGAAAATGATGTTATAAATATTGAGGTTAGATCCATTCTCAACTAAGGCACATTTGACTCCGAATTTGTTAACGAAAACTTGAATATACAAGGGAGGATCATGTTGTAGTATTTCTTGAGAGGTAAATCATCTATTGTGAAAGTTATTTGATCCTCATTAAGGGATAAAGCAAAAGTGAACTTATGGTATACATATTCGGGAAAAGTATGAGGAGGGATGTAATTGGTAGCCAAGTACTTCCTAATCTTATCGATATAATTAGGGTGATTTTGTAAATAAGTGTGAATAGAGATATTCATGGTGAGAGGAATCTAGGATGAAATATACCCTAGAACTATAAGCAATGATTAAATATCCTATAAGCATGGAGATCGGAGTTCACCAAAATGATTAATTAAAATGGGAGATAATGATAGTTAATCTAATCTAGAACATCATGTAAATACAATAAATAGATGCGGTGAATAAATATGGAAATGACCCAAACAAATAAGCTAATGGAAATAGAAACCCTAATATGCAAGAAGAGTAAGGAAGTGACTTAGCTGATTAGAGGTGCTCATTAAACTATGTTGTAGAGGTGACTGGAGAAACTAGAAGCAAGAATGACTATGTAGAGGCTCCGAAAAGGATGGATCTGAGCTATCTAGATGGACTGGAGCTCCTGGAGAGGGAGTGGGGCACCTACGGGTGCTTTGATCGTAGAATGGGTGCCTTGGTCGTGAAAAAGCTCCAAAATTGAGTTTCACAAGTTTGGTGGATGGTCCAAAACCCTCATTGTGTTTTACATCAAATTCACCGCATTTGCATTGTGCCAAGTGTCGATGATAATCCAAGATGAAAGAAATACTTGCAAAACCCTAAACAATCATCAATCCCTAAAAAGAAAAATGCATATGATAGGTTTAGACTGACCTCATTTACCACAATGGTGGTTTTACTAACTAATAATTGTACTACATTCCAGACCCAAATGTAGTTTTGTGTGTGTGTGTGTGTGAAACATGCCCTAGGTTGCTCTTGTACCAATCACACTTTGTGATGTAGCGAGCTAACTATGTGTAGAAAAAAATGTACTAGAATGGTGGATTGAATAGAATAGAATCCTCCCCATATGCTTGTGTGATGCAGATATCCCATCCTTATCCCTTTGTGATGGAGCTATGTGGATGAAAATAACATCTAAATGCTATAGATGGATGCAACTCTTGGTAGATGATAGTAGTGACTAGTGTTTAGTCCCACATTATGGTCTCACAACTTTATATTTATAGGGTTCTCTTGATCTATTTTTGTAATTAACCTATAGACACCGGTTTTTGGTGTGACCCCTCTCATTCTCCTTCATGCAACTTCCCCTCTCGCCTTTCTCTTTCCTAAATTTGAGTAAATTCCATCTATTTACTCACCTTATTTAATTAATTATCAAATGGGCTCCATGTGGACCCATTTGATAATTAAAATTTTGGCATTATCTCCCATATCAATTTTATTCAATTCATGGGTAATAATATACCCATCCGACACCCCTTTCTTAATTTCAAAAGATGGAATCTATTATCTCACCTACCATGTCAATCATGCTCCCCACTCCATCTAATAAGTCAAACCATGGGCCCCACATGATCACATCATGTCTCTTAACCCAAGTTAATTTATCAAACCCCGGTTATTCGTTAACCCCAATCTAACCTCACCTCCAAGTTATAAATATGGGTTTTCCCCCATCTTTCAAAGGGACCTGGAAGGGAGGACTGAGACCTGGACCTGAACCTGGACCGGAACCAAGGAGGAGTATGAAATCTCTGCGTATTGAAGTTTTTAGAGAGGAAAAGAAAGTGCTTAATTAAGTTCTGCAAGTTTGAGGTCAAGGAAATTTTTTTCCATTGTTAGAAGTTAGAGGTGAGGAGTGTGGGAGAAATCTTTTCCATTGTTCGTCATCTTTCCATCCCGATGCCCAGTTCATCTCCATATTAGAGCACAAGCTAAGTCACCTTGTCATTTTAGTTACTTGTTATTTTGTATTTCACTTTTTTTTTTGCATGCTATCTACTGTTTATCATCTATTGCTATCTTTCTCGACACGGGGTTGAAATCCTCTAAGGGAGTTCATAGCCTATTGGAACCGGTATTATCTAGGTAACCCTCGCCTATTGTTATAGAATCACATATGTTTTAGTTTTTCAAATATTATCACATATCTATCTTCTTTTGTCACCCGATCTATCTTCTTTGCACATGTAGATTCATATCAACATCCGAGGTCCTAAGCCCTACATCATTCAAATTTTACGGTGGCTTCTAGTATCGGCTTTCACCCGCATGAGAATTAGGTTTTCTAATCAACATAACCCCGAAATGTCCAACCACTAAAAATATAAAGACCTAAAACGGATACAAAGATCCAAAATGTGGTGAGAAAGTTCAAAAGGACTAGGGAACCCATGGGCACCCCATTACTAGCTTGGGTTCCCATCAAGGCTAAAATGACAAAGATGAAAAAAATTGACTAGGCATGTGTGTGGTGGAGGTCAGGAATGATGATAGAAATCAAATAAAAATGACCAAGAGATGGGGGTTAATTAGTACTTTCTTCACTCAAAAACCCTATAAATAGTAGTATGAGACCGAGACTAAATATTACCCAAAGTGTGTAAAATTTAGATTCTACAACTATCTATCACCATGCCTCCTAGTATCATCTATGTAAAAATCATGATCTTAAACTTCCCTTTATTTTATAATATCCTCCTAGGTCATCCACAGACCCATTGCATACATATCATCCACCTTATAATATGTTGAGTTCATATATCAAGGATTATTTGTAAAGTATAAGGTGACATTAATCCTTAGAACTTATACCTCTTTCAAGAACAGGGTGAATTAAATATTCCCACTTTAGAGGAGATCATTCCTCCTATTCCATTTCATGAATAAAAATTCTCTATCATGTTGATTCCCTTCATGGCTATAGTGGTCATCTTGAGGTCATCGACCATAGTCCACCCAATCTTCTTGACTCAAATGATGAAAAAACTAATGAAATCATTCTTACGATCAAAATTTCTTATCTCCATGATCTCATTATCTGATAGTTACCTCTTTCATATGACCTCTTTCATGTAACTAGAAGGATGCTAGATAATCTCCCATTACTATTACTCACACTAAGTGTCCTCTCATAGAACATCTCATTCTAACTAATACTATCCTCAAATCATGTTCTAATGTCATTACTACACCCAAATATGATGATGGTTATACCCTAGATAAATTTTTCTTAGTAGGCTAGGTTCGGGATAATAGTGTGACTATTTTTTCTATTAGGAATCATTGTAGTTTCAATTTACTTATAGAATTAACACTATTCATGTCTCATCAAGAGACAAAACTATTGACTTTGACCTTGAACAATACAATTTTATGGATGATGAGGGGTTTTTATCTTATTATAAGGATGATCTAACACATTTCACTTCTTTAATTAGCAATTTGATGCCTAATCCATAAATTTCTCCCTTAGTTAGCTTCACTACTCTCTTTACACCTCGTGCAACATTTCCTCATTCTTTTACTCATCCTTATTTTTTAAATGTTCCTACAGACATACCTTCCCGAGGTCACCTACATCTCTTCTTGCCATTATGTCTTCAACCTCGCCCAAGGATGAACCATACTACACATGGCATGAGGCTCTAGGGCATGATTTTGTATATTGTAGAGCCTATCAATGACATATGAATACACCATAAGCTAGAGGTTAGTCAAGATCAAAAAAATATCCACATGAACCTCTTCTTCTACACACCCTATATATATCATCATGTATTTTGTTCTCATACGATGACTCTTTCCAAGTTATCCACTACAAGTATCAAATTCAAGAACATTCTCCTTATGTTCTTAAGAAAAGGGATCATTCTTCACCATTACCATAACCTTATTTTATGCCATCATCTAGTTTTATGCCTATTCATTCTTCCCCCATCCATCCCTTGATGATATCCACCATGATTTTCTCACACAAAATTTTGAAAGAATCAATGATTCTACATTTACCACATGATCATATTTCCATCACACAATCAACACCATTCAATAAAATATAGAAGACCTCATGTTTCATATTTGACATCAAATATTGCATCAACTAAACAAAATTATGATGTAGGAAAGGAAATAACATTCATATACATACATCAATAATCAAGAAATCATAGCAAATGTAACTTTACTTAGCTCTGCCCCTTTGAGGATCATTTCATGCTTCATGATGGTTTTTTTGTTTATGGAGTCAATATTTTCCTTAAGGAGCTTTAGAAATCATTCTATTTAGTCTCATACTCTTGTCCTTGATTTTAATTCATCCATCCAATAATCATTCTTCTCTCAAGTTAATTGGCACTTACATTATAGACTCCTCTCTTTTGAATTTTTCCTCTAGGCCTCTTATCTCAAGCATGCCTTCTTTATGTCTTATCTCTCTTCAGAATCTATCGAGATAAGTTCCCTACTCAAAACTTTAAGGAATGGTTATTGGAATACCCAAAATGAATCAAAACAACACAATTTGCAATGATTCTCTTCTTTACACAAATTATCCTTCCACTCTTTAAACAATGCGGTTTTTGTGCATGTATCGGTTTTGGTTTATAGTGGTGTTTGAGAGACCTCATAATATATTTTAGGATTATTTTTCTACTCCAGAGGTGTCCTCAAAGTTTTAGGATCCAACTCCTTGTATAACTATTTATTCTTCCCTTTTTGTGTTTTGATTTGCAACCCTTGACTAGGGCTGGTACAAGGAACTTTCATGCATTAAACTCATTTTGAATAATCCATTTGAATAATCATATAAGTTTTAGGCTTCCTTCAAGGTTTAGAGATAGGATCCTTTGTAAAAATTGCACTCTAGACTAGGTCTAGATTGTAGATCTCACTATATTCCCACACTTGTCATCAGCAATAGATCCAAATTTTACCAATAAAACATTAAAATTCCTCTTGAATCACCTCATAAATTCCCTTATTGTTTTTATTTCCAATTTTAAGAGGAAAATAATGTGGTTTTAAGGCTCAATTATCAATCCCTAGCTCTCCTTCACCGTAATTCTCGGTCAAGTTCGAGAGTGATAAAAGACTTAAAACTTTCTTCTTCGGTGGATTTAAGACTTCAACTTTGTTCCTAGGGTCTGTGATATCCTCTTACCTCTTTTTATTTTTTAGAGATTCATGAAAAATATCACATTCCATCCAACTAACCCAAAGTTAATCCCTTACTCACGTTGGAGGTAGAGTTATATCACGATTAACGAGATTTGGGAATTATAATGAAATAACTCTTATTTGTTTACTCAAACCACTCTCTCATATGATCAAAACCTTAATGACAAACCTTTCTTGTAGAATGTAGTGACAAATAATTCTTTACTATAAATGAAAATATAAAACACATTTTTCAGTTAGGGTAATGCAATGAAACCCTAACATGCAAGAATATCACAGGTATAGAGATCTATTACCATACATTTTCTTACCATCATTCAAGATTACTTACTTGGATACTTATAAGCCCATGTGCATTCCCATAGATCAAAGGCCAAATAGAGGAATTCCTACATCTCTCTACTCCTATGCAGGTCACAATCCACAATGAGTATCACCATGCAATGCAACAAAATACACTTCCCTGTCCTTGATCATCATAATCTCTTACTTATTCAAAGATCAATCATAAATAGTTTTTTCCCTAACATGACATGTATAATTAGCTTCTTTACAGAGATACCATTCACTATTATAAAGTCTCATAGTACCATATAGTCACAGTTTATACATGTAATAGATCATGAAATAGAGTGCACCCACATTCAAACGTTCTCTCAGTAATTACAAGCATTATTTCATGTATAAAATGAGAAAATATAAGGGATTCCTCTCATGCATAGTAATAATCACTAGAACATGCAATAACCATCAAAATTAACTCACACATAATTCTTACAAAATCCCTCACTATCCTTGCTCGAGTGAATTCACCTTTCAATCCCATAGTTCAAATTTTCACCACATACAAGCATATAATCTAAAAATATTTGCAATCATGATCCATTTACAAATGCAAAGCACACGGTTATTACAAACATGCAACACACATCACCGAGATTACAAACAAACATTCACAAACTCAACTTCTTCCTCCAATACTTCTTGAAAACTTTACACATTGAGACTCTATCTGGATAGAATGAGGGAAAATAGTTATACTTGAGAAATATATAGCCATCTCTCAACTTCTAACCGAATGAAATCTTAATTCTCTTGGTCACATGAGTGACTTCTAGGCTCAATCACTAGGTTTCTTAGCTTAAAGACTCAAAAACCTTAATTTTTAACCCATATTATGACACTCTAACCCCTTAAAAGACCTAAAACAATCCTTTTCACCTCTATTTCATCATTTTACAAGTTTACAAACTCAAGAGTTCATGGAAATAACAAAGACAAGCAAAAATGGCCTCCACTTTCAAGTTTTACATTTTGGAGGGAAAGTGAATTTTCAAATTTTAAATGTCCTAGACTCCCATTAACACACCTAACTAATATCTAATGACCTCAAAGACCTATGACCATACATGGAAAACAAAATTTTATGCCTTCATGGATTATTCATGTACATGGAGTGATGCTCCTACATCATACTCCAGGGGTAGGAAAAGATTAGGACTCATAACCTTGTCTTCTTCTTCTTCTTCTTCTAATTTCTTTGCTTCTTCATCTTCACTCTAATATTCTCTTTTCCTTCAACCTGCTCACTCTTCATTTTCTCAATCCTATGAATTTTCTTGGTATCTATTGGTACTTGGTATTCATAAAGGAATTATGTCTCTAATAGGATTTTTATTCTCCATTCTATTCCTCAATATTCATATCTTCCTCTTTAGCTTGTAATATCTCCTCAAGTTCTTCTTTTTCTCTCTTATAGTATTCATCATTCTCAAACAAGTATGAAATATCTTATCCTTGTATGATTTTTGCCACAAAAATTCCTCATCAATTGTCAACTCTTCTTCATCATCATTCTTTTCTTCATTTCTAAGGTTCTTTAATCTCTTCGCTAGCAAATTTTTTCATTTCTAGACTTTCATCTCTATCACTGCATGCACACACTCAAAAGAAACATTAGAACAAAAACAAGGAGGCATTTTAGCCTCATAAGATTCTTCATTCATGATCTCTTTCTCATTTCCACTATGTTGCTCCATTTCATCATCATCTCCTTCATCTTTTCCAAGGCAAGCTAAGAAGCTTGCAATTATTTCTTCCTCATTTATGCTCTAAATTTCTTCATATACAATCTCTTTGTTGACTTATCTCTCTTGTCTTCTCTTCCTATTTTCTTCATCTCAACTTCCTCTCTTCTTCTCTTATATTTCTTCTTAGCTACTCTCTCTTTTTCTTCCTCACAAGTAGCTCTAATGACCACTTTACCTTCTTCTTTACCACTATTCCAACTAGTTAATCTACTTCTCTCTAGATTTCTATTATTTCCAACAACCGTGCCACATGCCTCTTCTTGAACTCTTGTATCTCCTATTGAATTTTCAACTCTCTTATCTTTGTTATCTACTTCTTTTTTTCCTATTTACTTTTCCTCTCTCTCTCTCTCTCTTATTGTTCTCTTTTTCTCTGACTTGTCAATTTCCAAAACTCTTTTATCATTTCCTCTCTATCCATCTATGGTGCTGATTCTTGTTCCTCTTCATCATCTGTTAAATCCAATTCATGAGACTTAATAATCTTTAATTCTCTTTCTCTGCATGTTTTCCTTTGTTCCATCATCCTGGATATTCTTCTTTGTTGTTCTTGTTCTCTTATATTTTCATTAACTTGCTTTTTCTTGACCTCTTCTCTTCTTTATTGATTCCTTCATTCAACTTGGCATCCTGTAACCATGGTCCATGACTCATTTCATATTCCTCTCTTCACTCATTTCCTTGTCAATATTCACTTCACACTCACAAAAATTTGTTAGCAAAAAAATATTTCCTCAATCTCAAATCCTTGCGCTGATACCAAATGATACATAAAAGGAAAATACACTCATATTCATACATCCATAAATCATAGCAAACAACTTTAAATAACTCTTGCCCCTTTGAGAATCACTTCATGCTTCATGATGGTTTGTTCTTGTTTATGGAGTCAGGATTTTTCTTAAGGATCTTTATAACTCATTTTATTTAGTCTCATACTCTTGTCCCTGATTTTAATTCATCCATTCAATACTCATTCTTCTCTCAAGTTATTTGGCACTTACATTATACACTCCTCTCTTTTGAATTTTTCCTCTAGGCCTCTTATCTCAAGCATGCCTTCTTTGTGTCCTATCTTTCTTCACACTCTATTAGATAGGTTCCCTTCTCAAAATCTTCAAGGAATGGTTAGTGACATACCTAAAATGACTCAAAACAACAAAATTGCAATGTTTCTCTTTTTGCACAAACTATCCTTCCACTCTTGAGACAATGCAATTTTGGTGCATGTATGAGTTTTAGTTTCTAGTGGTGTCTAAAATACCTCATAAAATATTTTAGTATTATTGTGATACTTCATAGGTTTCCCCAAATTTTGAGGATCCAACTCCTTGTATAACTCATTATTCTTCCCTTTTAGTGTTTTGATTTGCAACCCTTGACTAGGGTTGATATAAGGAAATGTCATGAATTAAACTCAATTTAGGATCTTTCAAGATGAAATGAAGGAAAATTTAGACACCCAATAATCCATTTGACCAATCCTAGAAGTTTCAGGGCTTCCTTCAAGGTTTAGAGCTAGGCTCCTTTGTAAAAATTACTCTCTAGACTAGGTCTAGACTCGTAGATCTCACTATATTCTCACACTTTGTCATGCAAGTAATAGCTCTAAATTATACTAGTAAAATATCAAAATTAATCTAGAATCACATTATACATTCCCTTATTATTGTTATTTCCAAATTTCAGAGGAAAATAATGTGGTTTGAAGGTTCAATTATCAGGCCCTAGCTCTTCTTCACTGTAATTCTCAGTCAAGCCCGAAAGTGATAAAAGACTTACAACTTTATTCTTTTGTAGATTTAAGATCTCAAATTTGTTCTTAATTTTTTATATCCTATTACCTCATTCTATTTTTTCATATATCCATGATAAATATCACATTCCATTCAACTAATCCAAATTTACTCCCTTACTCATGTTGGAGGCAAAGTTATATCATAGTTAACATGTTTTGGGAATAACAATGAAAGAACTCTTACTTGTTTACTCAAACCACTCTCTCATATTCTCATCACCTTAATGCCAAACCTTTCTTGTATAATGTAGTGAAAAATAATTCTTTACTTGATGCAACTATCAAACATAGTTTTCGGTTAGGTTAATGCAATGAAACCTTAGCATGCAAGAATATCACAGGTATAGAGATATATTACCATACATTTTCTAACCATCATTAAAAATCACTTACTTGTCTACTTAGAATCCCATGTACATTCCCACAAATAAAATCCAAACACAAGAATTTCTACATCTCTACTCCCCGAGGTCACAACCACACTAAGTATCATCATGCAATGCACCAAAATACACTTCCATGTCCTTGATCATCATACTCACTTACTTATTCAAAGATAAATCATAAATAGTCTTTTCCCTGAAATGAAAGGTATAGTTAGATTCCTTACAGAGATACCATTCATTGTTATAAAGTCTCACAAGACCATATAGTCCTAGTTTATACATGTAATAGATCCCTAAACAGAGTGCACCCACATTCAAATGTTCTCTCAATAACTACAAGCATTATTTCATGTATAAAATGAGAAAATATCAGGGATTCCTCTCATGCATGGTAATAATCACTAAAACATGTAATAACCATCAAAATGTAATCACAAAGAATTCTTACAAAAGCCCTCACTGTCCTTCCTCAAGTGCATTCAACCTTTCAATCCCACAATGTAACTTTTCAGCACATACAAGCATATAATCTAAAATTCTTCTCAATCAAGATCCATTTGCAAATGCAAAGTACAAGTTTATTACAAAAATGCAAGACACTATCCAAAATTACAAACAAACATTCAAAAACTCAGCTTCTTCCTCCAATACTTCTTGAAACCTTTACACATTGAGACTCTATCTGGATAGAATGAGGGAAAAAAATTATACTTGAGAAATATATAGCCATTTCTCAACTTCCAACGAAATGAGATCTTAATTCTCATGGTCACATGAGTGACTTCTAGGCTCAATCACTAGGTTTCTTAGCTTAAAGACTCAAAACCTTAATTTTGACCCATATTATGACATTCTAACCCCTAAGAAGACCTAAGACACTCCTTTTGACCTCTATTTCATCATTTTACAAGTTTACAAGCTCAAGAGTTCATGGAAACAACAAAGACAAGCCAAAAATGGCCTCCACTTTCAAGTTTTACATTTTGGAGGGAAAGTGAATTTTCAAATTTTGAATGTCCTAGACTCCCATTAGCACACCTAACTAACATATAATGACATCAAAGACCTATAACCATACCTAGAAAACAAAAATTTTATGCCTTCATGGCTTATTCATGTACATGGAGTGATGCTCCTACATCAAATTATCACTAACATCTGTCAATATTTCATAGAATGTCATTGATTTGTTTAACTTTTACTCATCTCTCCTTATTTCATCTCATTTGGGTTTATCTCTCCCACTTAGGTTTATGTCTCATGTTTGGGCTTATCCTTCCCAATTGAGCTTATCTCTCTCACTTGGGTTTATCCTCCTCATTTGGGTTTTTCCACTACTTACACTTTTACCCCCAATTTAGTTCTTCCCCCTTGCTTGGGTTTCTATGACCATCATCTCCTAACTTGGACACTTTGGTCATCTATTTATTACCTCTCCTTTAGGTTTCTATGACCATCATCTCCGAACTTGGATACTTTAGTCGTCTATCTATCACCTCCCACTTGGGTTCATCTATTAACACTTGGGTTGGTCCTATAATTTCTTCCCATCCCATTCATCACATAATATGTATTATATTATCATCATCTTATGCCTTTTATTATTTCATTTTCCTTATCCATATGTGTTCTTAATTTTTCACAAATAAAAAAATAAGTCATAAAAGTAATCATACATCAATATAACATAAATAAATACACATGTTTTCATCACAATAATGGTATCTCATATATATCTCAAAATAATACATCATCATAATATAATCTCTCTCTCTAAAATACATCATAACACATATCCATCACTCAAACATCTCCTCTCTTAATTAGAGGTCATCTAATGTTTAGATACAATATTACTTGGATTATATCATATAGGTAACTTGTTAAAGATGTGGCTCTAGACCAAAGCCCCTATGACCTATACCTTCACTCTCATTGTGTGAACATCTTAGTCTGAAATATGTGTTGCATATTTCTCTTAGTGCTTAGCCATAATCTATGCATATGAAAATATAGCTACCTACTATCAACCCATGGCCTCATGTTCCTAGAGGAGGCCCTATGCCAATGCATTCATTTATCCTACATCTACATTATTATACATACTTTGATATCTATGAATCTCATGAGCTTTCTCTCCCACAAACCTAAGGAACTCACTTTGTGTCCCTAACCATCTCTATACGTAAATGTTTAGTTCAATATAAACACAATAATACTCAAATGATAGCATAATAATAATATTTGAGACAATTGATCCATTATTCATGAGATAAGGTACACATGTACTGTATTGAAATCTTACAAAGTATGAGCTTAAACTTATAGACTCACACAAATAATAGCATGAACAACTACACTTTAACTATAGAATGTAACTCACACATCATTACTTTAATAAAATATTGAAACACATAATATAAGTTGTTATTACACCACATATACATGTGAACGCTAACAAGATATATCTAACATTATCCCCCTTATTGTGAACATGGGAAGTAATCACACCATAGGAACTAAAAACAAAAAATGTTTCATATGGATGCAAGTTGTACATCTATAGTTATTTTACTCCAAATATCTGTTGCACATGATCACCTACATATGAGAACTCAACAATTCTCACTTTCACTTTTAGTGAATGCTCATATTTTTCTTTGGTTGACCACTCTTCCACTAACCATTGTATAAGGATAGAAGATAGAAGATAATTGTAATTATTTGATATCATATTCATCTATTTATAGTAGGGTTTTATTTTTCACAACACACAACACATAAAAAACATTGAAAATAGACATGATACTGTATTAAATATGTGGCCCCATCATTAGTAGCCGATGATATAATATTGATTCTCCACTAACCTTAATTTCCTCCACCCCATTATTCTTGGATAGTTACTTATAATAATTATTTTGAAGATCATATGTATGAACCCCCTCAAAATTGAATTTTGACTTTCAAGATGTTGGGTATCACCAAAAATACGTATGTGAGGATTTTTAAATTTTCAAAAATGCTTCAAAGAGGACAATTTTGAATTTAACATGAAAATATGTATAAAATAACAATTAAAGTTGCAACCTATATCCCTAGAAATATATTAAAAGACACTTTGGACTTTTATAAACATACTATTGATGACATGTCATACATATGACAAATAACTTGAACCAAAAAGACATATTTGTGACTATAGACTATAAACAAGGTCTCATACAAAATCTATTTTTAAACTTAACTCCAATTTTGTTGTTCTCTTCTTAAGAATTGAGACACATTACTTTCAAATGAAATCATCAATTCACCAAACTAAATATTTAATGACCCAACTAACTCTTGAAAATCACTTGACACAAATCAAATCTCCCTTGAACACTAAGTAATTATACATACTAATTACTTGAAATTAACATAATCTCCCTTAAATTGATATGCACAAATGGAAAGAAATTCAACATATACATTATGTTTATCAATCTTCGTGCTTCTCATAAATGTACATGTGGTATTGTTGAAGAGGTGTATGTGGGTCTTCATAAATTAGTCAAGGTTATAAATATTTAAAAAAAAGACGCGTCATTTTATGAATATCTATAAGAATTTTGATGTCGAGAATGCATAGCAGAATCAAACTAATATGTAAGTGGGCACATGTGTATTAATGACATGATTCATATATAGAAATATGGATTTGTGAGATCAAAACATAATTGCAAATTCATAAAACTATCCCCAAATATATCCAAAAATGGAAAAGTAAAGACATAAAATGGAAACCTCAACACATTCTCATTAATTTTCACAAAGGAAAGATGGAAAACTAACCACATGGGATCTTAGCAAATCTGATATACAATTATTTATACAAATATTAGCACATCTTGTTGCAACTGAAATGTCATTATATATTGTGCATGGATAAGAATGTGTATACACACGAAGGTCCTGTGTATCTAAATAGAGTAGAATGACTTTCATTTTCTCATTTTAACACCTTCTAGATACTTGGAGACAATGACAACTTCCAATTTACACATAGATTGACAATTGGTAGTCAAATAGCCTTTCCTTCACACGAAGGAGAAAATAACAGATGGTAGAACTTTGAATAATGATAGCATTATCAATACGAAATGTAATATGGAATAATTCTCACCGGAGAAGGATGAAATGACAACGCCATAAAAATGGGTGAGAATAGTGACATAATTATTCAATTGTCCAAGCTTAAAGTATTGTGTATAAAGGGATTACTCATTATAATCTCACAAAAAATAGCTTATGTTAAGGAAAAATAAGAAACTATATACTCTCATTTGGAAGCTCTTTTCTATTATAACAAATGAAATGTTTAGTTTAGTATCAACACAAGAATACTAAAATGATAAAAAATTAGTAATATTTGAGATGATCGATCTATTATTCATAAAGAGAGAAGGTACATAAATCATGTAATGATCTCGTACAAAGTAGTGTCAAAACTTATCATCTCATACCTAACAATAAAATGTGAAGTTACATTCTAACTGTTGGTGCTCGAATTAATCTCGCCCCTATCTATTTACGCTTTTCTGCAATGTCTGTTGTATTTTTGCTTTCTCGTAGGGGGTGTAAGTTGATATTTTGGTTCTCCTATGTGGTTTTGTCTTTCCTCTTTTTTGGTCGAGGATCATGTTTGGATATGTATTGTTTTGAAAATTCTCAAGGAGACCAATTGTGATTTAAGTTTGAAATCGAGGGATCAATTGTATAAATTATTCCTTGGTCATGTCTCTATTTTTCATTTTTGTCCCTTCACCTCGTTGGTATGTGGTGGTTCCCAATTGAATGCGGTATGGTGGGTGTAACTTAAAAACTTATAACTTTCTATTGCATTCACAAAATGCAAAGTTGGTCCCATGACCCGACGAATATTCGCAATCATAAAGTTGCACAAACAAATTTTAAATTCACCTCTGAAGGTGTACACTTGTTGCAAACTGAGTGGATGTGGGGAAGTGGTGCATGATTGTATTTTTACACACTAAGGAGAAAAAGTATAAAAGTGTAAAAAGGTTCTGAGACCCACAAAGGACACGTGGCTCTTTTTTATGCAAGGATCAGGGAAGCGGTCGTTGAGCACTTTGACACTTTTGGTTTTAAATTGGAAAGGGAATAAAATTATAGAAAGGGCCCGTAGTTCCGCTATCACTTAAATGTGACCATGTGTCAAGCCCGTGTTGAAATTCAAAAGTGGATGGGCGGGTCAAATGGCCAAAAGTGTATGAGTTTTAAAGCATGGAAAAAAATACAAAAATCTCTCCTGAGCTCGAATTAATGAAATAATTTTCCACATGGATGAGATCATTTTTAAATTCAAAAATTGGAATGAATGGCCACAATGCATTATATTTATTTCGCTGCCATCAATGCATTTTGCATAAATAAAGGACATATTTTAAAAATATTTCAAGTGTTTCGATCCTTTATTATTAAATTTGTTGAGATGAAATTTGCATTGTTGATATTTGCATTGTGTGAAAGTGTGAAATTTGATCGTGGAGCTTGTTTTGAGAATCGAGAGATCAAAAGACAGTCGGATTAAAGTTGAATGGTTCAAGGATTCACATAAAATCAATAAGAGATGAAAACTCTTGTACTTTTCATATTATTGGCAAGAAAGTTTGAGGTAAAGTTAGGGTTTTCAAGGATGAATACCATGCCATCTTCGTTCTCAGTTTTGTCTGGGATTACAAGTGATTTAGACATAATTACAGACACAGACTGATGAATGTTGACTTAGAGGAATTTCTTCAGCAATTAAATGACCCCAATCAAAGTGAGTCTTTAAAAGAAATTAAGGATATCCGCATCGCTTTAGCTGGTTTTATCCCACCATCGGTTCGAGTGACCAAAATCGGTATGGCATTGTGCTTTATGAATTATGACCCGAAGAAAAGGGAAGTATTAGACGAAAGTGGTGATGCAATGTTGACATTGACACCTGTGGCCATTAGAATAATGCTTAAATTTCTGTAATCACAAATCCAATCACCATTGGTATCAAATTAGCTTTATGGGATTATGAAAAGAAAAAAAAAGGACTATGCTAAAATCATAAATACAAAATGGCTCCTCACGGAGAAAAAGAAAACAACTAGAATCCCTAAAAGGCTAGTTAGGGCATAATTTGTTGAAGAGGATGAAGATATTATTGTGTTATTAAGTCAAATGGTGGGGTTGGAAACTATAAATGAATTCAAGGAATGGATGTGTACCTACATGTGGATCATTTTGGAAAGAAAATGGAACATCTGCTTGGCTACTTTTATTACAGAAGCACTCCATAGTCACATGGTTACTTTAGCATAAAAAATTGAGATGGGTGACACTTCAGAGCTGGAATTCTACATGATGACCTACCTAATTTACAATGTTGCAGGGCATAGAAGTTTCCCAGGTCTATTACCACGTGATGATTTTAAGCAATGCCAAAGGCACAAGATTTTTCCTCTACTGCAGCTGGTCAATTGGAGTGGGAATGTGAGGTTGGTCAATGATGCTTTCTTTTCCCCAATCATTTGTCTTTTCAAACCAGAGTGGGGGCAGTATAGAATTTATGAGTAGGCTAGGAAAGTAATTTTGGATTATGGGTGTTACTTCATTCAATACAAGAAATTCACATACATAAGGGCTAGTGGTTTTGAAGGTAAACCCTGTAAATTGCCCAAATATTTAGATGATAAATTAGCTTTATGTGAATTGGTAAGGCAGTTAACACCTATTCACAAACTGATTTCCAGAAGACATAAGACAAATATTAAGTTCCCCATTAGAATTGGAAGGTATTCATGCCCTTCAATCATGAAAGCCAAATTGATTGAGGATGAAATGAAGAAGTTTGATATGGAAAAGTTTGAGGCAATAGCTAATTATGATATTAGATGGGTATTCAATAACATTACAAATAATTTTGAGCATGAGCCTCATTTTAAAGATTATTGGATGAATTGTAGGGATGAAGAAGAGGTCAGGCTAAGATATTTCTCTAGAATGACCCTTGCACAAGTCATAGATTTCAAAATTGTAGTTATCCTAGAGGGAATTATGGATGATCCACATATAGTAAGTAAATATTACCTTGATCAGAAGGTGGAAGGACATCTTATAGCCCCTCGAATTAGAATGACATAGAATTTGATGATTCTTACATATGGATAATTGATGTAATGAGGAGGAATATAAATTGGTTAGCCCAAAAGAATATTGATCTATCAATCCAGAGTAAAGAGTTCTAAATAATTTTAGAGACTTGGGTTGCTTAGTTGATGATCTTCCACCCTTGAGAGAAGGTGTAAATAGAATTGATCCATTGGAAGGAAAGGCTCCTCAGCTACCATCAAAGAGACCCACTTCTAACTAATAGATGAATGGACCTCATCTACTAGTGGGACCAACACCTCTATATCTTCTTTGAAGCAAAAGACTGAGGAAATGCTCCTCAAATCCATGGAAAATGCCCCCATTACTTTTGCAATGCCAATTCAAGAAAAGGGGAAAGGTTTGACATCTCATGGGGTTTGCTCGAGTGTTTTTCCAAAACCACACAATGATGAAAAATTAATGAGCGGAGAGCTATAACAAGTGGTCATTCTCAGTCTAAGCTACATAAAGAAGAGTGAAAGGAAACACCTGACTTGAAGAAGTTTGAAAGAGCACACAAGAAACACAAGGTGGTATATGAGCTATTTTGGTGAGGGTGGGTTCCCACATGCCCAAAAAACATAAACATAGAGATATGGTAATTAATCCTCTTGAGTTTGAAAGGAATGATGTTTTTCAGGCACAACGTATTGCATCATTGCCACAATTGAAACAATCAGATCCTCTATTCCCACCTTTTTTTTTGGAGGAAATAACAATTAGAAGCACTCAAGATCAAGTAACCCAAGAAAATGTTACAGCTAATCCAGTAGGCAACCAATTTTTAAGTCCAGGTATGAAAACATCTGAGACCCTGCCTACCAAGGATGAAAATATGCCCTCGGTTGAAACATTGCACAAATTTGTAAAGACTCAAACTGATGTGATTGATGTTGATATTGGTGAATAATTTTCTATATTAGATGCACTTGATTTATCTATGAGTGAACCAATAATGACACTAGTAGATGGCCTTCAAACAAATAAGGAATTGGAAGGGACTACTCATGTACTAACCAATGAAGAGAAAATCCAAGCAACAAAAGCTTCTCCTACACAATAGGTGGTTTTAGAATCAGACAAACTAGAGTTTCTCGGTGGAGAGGACATTAATGCAAAGATATCAATGGAAGAGATTGTTTCCCATTCTGTTAAAGTTACTAAATTTGATGAGCTTTGTCAAGTAGAAAAATATATCTTTGAAGAGAAAATAGAAATGGCACAAGATGCAACTGCTAGAGAGAAAATCATTTCTGATATTGATATACAACATCTAGATGGGAATGTGAAGTTGACATCAAAAGAACAACCCACCATGACATTACCTAGATGTATCATCAAAACATGAGGATAGTAGGATGTCAACTCAATAGATTTTGGGGAAGGAAGAGCCTGCAAGCCAATCATTGGTACAAGAAAATGTTGGGGGATAAATTGAGTTTAATTTTGCATCAATTAGAGAAATAAGGAAGGAATCTCCCTTAATTACTAATATAAATCGATAAAAGAATGATCAATCTCAGGTTCTAGACCAAGGAGAAGGAAAATTGAAAGAATTGTTAGCACAGGGTGAGAGTAGCAAAGTGGTTATTGAAATAAATGAGGAAGAGTAGGAAAAATCACGGCTCAGGATGAAAAAGGGGTGTTCAAATAATTGGTTGTTGTCCTGAGAAACCCCAACATGAATCACAAGAAGAAAAGGATGGAACAATTCTGGCAAAAGGATGGATTGGTGAATTAATTTCGAATGAGGAAAAGGAGGTCCTCCTATTCAAGCCATTGACCTTACTAATTTGTCTTTTCCAAAGGTGGTAAGAGCCTCAAAAAGGGATAGGATTATCACCAAAACTCACATTGATTCATTAGGAGCCAAAAATATGGAAATAGCAATCCCTTTTGAGGGAAAAACTAGAGAAGATGTGATAGCTAATGATTATAATGTTCAAATCATTCCTTTAGGGAAGCCCTCAAGAGACCAACTAAAACAAGGAGTATCTAAGGTAGTGAATGACCTTTTGCAAAAGGTGGACGAAGATAGGGTGACAAAAAATTAGTTAAAAGAACAAGTTAAAGCCTTGAGTTCTAATTTGCAGTAGTTGATTGGGCAACATAGTCACACTCAAGCAAGTGCCTCTATAGATACCCCTGAGGGAATGGAAAAGATTAACAAAGTTGTCAAGAAGGTATAGGCGGTGGATACATGGATTGAAAAATTAATCAAAAAGGGAAAAGAAGCAATTAATGAAGCTAGATCAAAGTATGAAGAGCTTAAGAATAGACTCAATGAGATCGATGAGATAATTGAACAATGTGAGAACAAGATCATCTAATTTGAGGGAATTTTTCCCAAACTAGACCACATAACTTAGCTCAAAGTGATGAATTTTTGAGAGAAGTTAACATTATGCCAGTGGAATTCAAAGGAATATAGCATGACATAGAAGAATTATCCAAAATTAGAGTGGAAACCTTGAATGGGATCAAGGAAAATATTGAATTCAAAAGAAATTGGATTGATGATACTCTTGATGCCATTGACGTGAAGTTATAAGATATGGTACACGATAAATTCAAAAAGAGTTATGGGGATCTAAAGATTGAATTTTTTCTTAACTCTTTTGAAAATAATATTCAAAACGATGATCTCTCCTATGAAATCATTAAAACAATGAGAAAGCTTGAGAACGGAATTATAGAATTAAAGGCCATACCATTGGAGTACAAAAAAAAGATGAGCCATTGCATTGATGCAATATCTAGGAAAACACTAATCTTCTAACATCACATTGGACCAGATGAGGATGAGATAAATGAGTTGTTCCAAAGGTATGATGCATATGTGGCAAGGTTTCCAAAGGAACAAGATGCAGAAATGGAAGTTGAGGAAGAAAAGAATGCAAATATAAAAGATGATGAACAAGCTTAAGCGTGTTGTTCCTTAAGTTGTATTTTCTTTTCATACTTCTTCTCTAAATTGATGCTTTAAACTGATATTTCTGTTACATTGGATGTAATTTTTATTCTAAACTTTATTGTTTCCTTATGTCAATTGTAAAGTGGAAGAATGCAATAGTTTCATATTGACTTAGGTAAAATTTTACATATATTTGGATAAGCATGTAAACTATTGATATTTTTGTGCTTCTTGAATTTTGAATAAGGAACAAAATGGGGTTCTATAGGGGCCCTTCCCATGATAAATAAAGATATATACATGCCAAAATTAGGGACAATAAAAGGAAATCAATATTCAGACATTTTTCAGTCCTGCTTCAAAATTTCCTCCCAGTAGGGGAAGCTTGTTCAAAATCTTATTCTTTATCAGCGCGAATTCACTTGAATCTTGTATTGTCGAATAAATATTACTGACCTTGCTAAGTCCTAGGACATTCCAATGTCCATCAATGATTCCAGTCATTCTAGGATGACTCATGATTTGTTTGAGCTCAATTTTCTTCTATTGTGACGATACCCAATCCAAGATCCATACCGCCTGTGAAGAATGTTTTTTTCCCTTTCCCCTTGTGAAGGGTTGACTTACTAGAAGTGGTTTGAGAGGGGAAATCCAGGGTGATTGGAAGGGAAAGCATTGCACGTTGTTGACAGGGAAGATTGTGAGGTCTTGAGCTTGACCCAGTCTCCCACTTCCTTGTGAGGGGTGGATTGTCTCTCGAGAAGGAATGGGTTGAGGTCCCAAAACTCATGCTCATACGAGAGGAGCATGACATGAATTAAATGGGTGGATGGCCGAATTGAAAATATTCCCTGTTTTCCCAAGAAGAGGATATTGTTTCTCTTTAACAATGAGTAGATAATGATTGATCTTCTTATCCATCCGAGATAATGATTGGAAGTTGAGGATGTGATTCACTCTTGCTCTTACCCAAAGATGATGTTGGCACTTAACCTAGTTGTAAGAACACAATATATACTTGTTTTTATCCAGAGAGTTGATTCTAACTCATCCACTTTGTGAGAAATGACATGCACGGTGTCAATAGAGGATTTGTCATATAGCACATATGATTCCTTGGGAATCTCCTTCAATACAAATCCTTCATCACATAAAAATGGGCATTGAAAATATATTTTCCCATATACTTAGGGTCTTCTCTTGACTCAATATCTTTAAATCTTCAGGAGTTTTCAGATGTTCCCATCTGAAGAGATGAAAGTACATAACTTAAAAGGTTGTAAACACATGATTAATCTTGATCAGCCTTATAAGAAGTGCTAATCAGACTTGTCGATATGGTGAATGTCCTCTAGTATCACCTACACACTCTACATCAAGAGGGCCCTAACAAAGGCTTCATCAGGGACCACTTTGAAGTTGAATATTTGATTTAAATCATCTGATGAAATTTCTTTCAGACTGTGTGCTATAAGTACCTTCACCATTTTTCTGATAAAAATCTTTATATTCAGAATAAGAAGGAAATACATAAAGGTAATGAAGTAGAACCAAGTTTTATAGTGAAAGGGGTGCATATGGTTCTGATTTAGAGAAATATTTCCCATGAGATGAGGAATATTTTTCTCAGTTTGCACGAGAAGGATTTAAGATTTGGAAGGGATTAGGAATAAGTAGAACTAGTGAATCAATATGATTTGACATGAACCTTGTGTGGTAATTAAACTAGTGAGACATGAAATAGAGTGCATAGCACCCAAGATGGATTATTGAAAGGTAGATGAGGATATATGTCATATCAGAGTCATCTAGAAGTGCTCATAGGTCATTTGAAATGATTATCTAATCAATATGAGGGAAAAGTGATTAAAATAATTTTCTAGAAATGATGACCTGATATCCCAGTCGAGCACAAGTGGAACCAATTGAAAAGACTCACATTTTGTACACCTGGCATCTTAAAGTAAAAATGGCATGTTCTAGAACAAGTATTGTAAAAGGGAATATTCTTGGGAATGTTTGTGCTTTTGGGGGAATTTTTTTAAAGGATAGCAAGTGAATGGAGTGATATAAAAATGAAAAGAATAATCGTGAAAAGGGGGTTAATTTTCTGAGAGTTGTTTAAAGAAAAGAAGAGGAGAGAAAGTTGAGAGAAGCCATTTTTCCTAAAGAACCTATCTGAGAAACTTGATATTTCTTGTGTGTCTTTATATTTTATCGTTTCAAGATGGTTGCAAGTGTCTAGCCATCGACAAGGTTTAAGATTATAAATATAAATTTCCCTTGCTAATCAATTTGAAGAACCTTGAATAAATCATGTTAATCATGAGAATAGTTATGTCTACTTTCATTTTGAGATATCTTCAAGTAGTTATCCATGTTCTTGTTGCAATCTTATGTTAGGATTTCCTCTAAGTCACACAAGATCTCATCCTTGTGATAGTATTGTGGCATTTACAATTACATCGTGAAGAGATTTTTCATTTCATGATGCAATAAACAATTTAAATTCACTCTACTTTCATTTTACTAATACAGATTATTTGTTAGTCTATGATTGTATCTTAGGCATGATGAATCAGAGATTTATAATGTTTAATTGAGTCTTTAACATGATCTTTTGTGTTGAATTCTTAAAGAATGTGTGAAACTGTGTATCTTTGGGCTTCCATGGATACACATCTTCTGGTTGAAGGATCATTTTGACCATTTGAAGCATTTTTGTCATTTTGCTTAGTAGATGTCCCAACATTTGTTAAAATTTCCCAAGATTTTGGTATAATCAACTTTATCCTACTTAACTTCCCAACAACAAATTATACATTAAATGATAAATCTTACAAGAACTACCCCTACTTGCACTGTGTATCCATAAATGCTTTGAGGAAATTCGTTGAGTTTTCCATCCTTTAACCCAAAATATGTAGGAGCAATTAGGTTTTAGCGTTTTCTTTAGTAACTTGGACCTTGTCTAGAAGACATCTTCATTATCTAGGGTGACAACTCGTGAGAGTTAGATTATGTTGCATTGACCATGTTTTCCCAAGGTTTCCTTTGAATATTGCAAAAGGAGAGTCAAATATTGTTGATCCGCTGATATCCTTCACTAACACAGGTTACAAAATGGGTCCTCTCACCCTGGTTGAAGGCACAACCTAAAGTAGTAAGGGTAGGTCAAACCCTTAGTATGGTGTTATCCAATTCTTCCAAGCCCGAGTGATAAAGAGTCAGTTAAATCCTTCCCACTACAAAATGACTCATATTCTAATCTATCTATCTCTAAGCATCCTGCTCAACTTGTGATGCTTCTTTGCTTCAAAGTGAGAATCAATTTGGGTACCAACACTAACTATATAATGTAAATTTCCTAATAATCTCTCTCACACCTCATTATTTTAAGCAATTATTACAACACATAATTTATGAGTTATTATTATAACTCATTACACCACACACACAACCTATGAACACTAAAAATATATTTCTAATAGATATTGGATCTATCATTTTGGAAATATCCATCATGTACATTATTTTATCTAATATCTCATGATGTGCACCCTCAATCAAAGAGTTCCACTTAGTTTTTTTCCGTTGTACAATCACACAATCACATAACTCATAAGAAATCTATATATCAACACTACTATTTTATATCACTAACATCAACATAAGTGCATAAACCACTTTTAGTCTCACCTAAATTATCAAGTCACTCCACCAAAACAGCTCTATCTCCCCATCCTCCCAAAACTTATTTGTCATCCTCATACTTTGATAGGAGATATCCTACCAATTATGCCTAATTATCTCTAGGAACTAAAATCATATGTGGCCTCCTCTCATCATCCCATCTCTACCTTGGATGTTGTATCATGTGGATTCAAATCTAGGAACATATCACTATCAAATATCCTCCACTTGATCTCTACAATCCCACTCATGGTTCCATCGACTCGATCTCTATGATATTATCACCTCTAGAATATCCTCCTACTCGATATCTTGTCTATCAGGTTATACCTACCCCTACAATATTAATCCCTCTACTCCTCTCCTGTGTTTTTTCTTCTTAAATTCCAACTACGAGGATTTCCTAACTAAATGTGGTCTTAAGGGTAGAACGGATGGATATTTTCCCTACTCTCTATCCTCTCTTTAGATAGATACCCAAAATAAAATAGAACTCTATCAATTACATGTTTCTCCAACCACCCCATATTATGTGCAAGGTGATCTAAAATGTATCCTCTATCATCAATATCATTGGCTAACTATGCCACTAGTCTATTGTACCGTATATGGTTCCTACACAACATGATCCTAAAATACATGAATCAACAATCTATACCCCAAATGTTCCCTCAATGTTGGGAATATATCCCACTAAAGTAAACTTGAGACATCCCCTACTAACTATAATGGTGTCCATGCAAGAAAATACATCAATAATCTCTTAAATATCCTATTTTTTTTTAAAAATAACTAGCCCTAGTTCCCTTTACTATCTCACTTGAATCATATACACATTTTGAATCATTTGCACCCATGCGGAAGTCCCCTAACTAAACTAAATACCCAACTATAAAAATGAATGCATGTCACCATAAAAATAAGGGAAATGCTCCATCTTCCATGTGTCACAATATTCGTGCCACAATCATCCCTATAATCACCTTCGGATATCTAGAATCTATGTAGCAAAATTGACACTAAAATATATCATCAATTTTCTTGGATGGTAGTCATAATTTTTGGTGTCCCACCGTGTTGATGTCCTCTTCTCTATTGTACTATATGGCACATCAAAAACATCTACACACCCTAAATGGGAAGCTCAAGATTCATATACACATCATGTAGAATGACGACAATGTCTATCATTTTTCATATGGCTCTCCACATGAAGGTGTTATAATTGAACTCCCACTTTCCAAATAACATATGAATCATATATGAATCCAATATAATCCAAACCATATCCATAACCCTCCAAAACTAATGCCATATAGTTGTTCAATAGCTTGCAATGGAAATCCCCTCAATAACTTTAGCATCCAAGACACATTTACAAATCTCCATAGTAAAATCCTTTGTGGCACCTATAAAATATCAAACAACATGCATCCACCAAATATCAATCAAAATCATAAATTACATCACCAACATTATGAGAAACTAAAATTATACTACATTATTGGCTATGTAAGCATATGTATTACATAATATTCTTATCTATATAATTTCCTTAGTTCCCTATGAAATCAGCCATACCGGCCCTTGTAGAAAACCAACATCCTATAATGGACATTCTTTAGCTAGGTACACATGTCATCAACCATACTATAAATTTACAATACCGTTATCCACTTTGCAATTTTCATCTCTACCATGGATGATCACATATGTTTCATGGATACATGACCCTTCCTAACATCTAAAAAATAAAAAGCTCCTAAACGCACATAGACAACAAACTGATCTTCATTTTAAATATCTTTGGGGAAATTTTTTCCAACTTAGTTTTACCTGGAATACAAATTTCTACTTTTTCCTAGATACCATTTCTTAATTCAATGTAAAGCCTTCCATGTGATTTACACCTCTTCATGCCCCATCTCATTCACCTCAACCAAATCCTTAGACCCTCTCTATATTTAGTCAAAGCAAACAATCTCATAACTCATAATATCTTAATATCATTTAGCGAAGAGACAAATGAATTACTATCTTTCCTATTTATAGTCATTTCTATACCTGATTTCAATGTATTTCCTCCAATTTTTAAACATTCATATTTTTAAATTAAAAACCCTAAAATATAACGTAAGCTATGCCACAATCTTGGAAGTGAGCCAATAATTTTGAAATATTAAATTCAATTCTATTAAAAATTATAAGCATCCCCATTTATCAAACCTTTCATCATTTTTCACTCAATTACATCATCTCATCCTAGCTAAGTGATTTATATTTTATTATACTAATTATATTCTAGTGTTTCTTGTTAGTCCTCTTTAGGGTTTTTGGTAGTAATTTCACCCACCACAAGAAAGTTGAGTGACATCGTAAGGTACATATGAGGTATTATATTTCATTTAATGGATTTTGTATTCCTTTCATGAACTTATAATATTCCTTCATTTAGAAGATTTAATTTTAGTTTCGGTGTCACATTCATCTTTTTTAAAAACCATCTCGTATATTACTATTGATGACATGCATTGATCTTCATTTAGAGCATAAGTATACACCTCATTTTTGTTTGCTAAACTTTTCCCTTATATAGGGGTTATAGATTTATTATAATCCTTAGATGGTGCCTTAAGGGGCTGTCGGGGTTATGGTGTGATCCGAAATTGACTCATGGGCTAGACCATAGAATTTGAGAGATATCTATATTTTTCGTTTATACCATAGTTATCATATTCTCTCTTTGTTTTCTATGTCTTTTATATTTTATACCAATTATGTAAATTTGTCTCATTATGTTCAATTTCTTACACTCATTTCTACTTTTTAAACCACTTTAGGTCATCTTAGACCTTTTTCATTGCTTCACTATTTATTTTTCCTCCTTTTCTAATTTCCACCCTTTGACATTAAGTTTCCCCCAAGGTTGACGTAATCACCCATGGGTGATTTTTTTAGGTTTAGTTTTTCTATGGCTAACATTTTATATGGGCGATCATGTTGGGTATATATGTTTCACCAACCATATCACTATATCATCACTTATTCATCATTCTAATCACTTTACTTTAATTTTAAACATTTTATATTTTTACATGTATTCATATCTAGTTTTTATACTTGAGGTTTTGGAGCTTATCTCTTTCCATTAGGGTCACCGTAGTGAGCTATGATTAAAGGATATTTTCTTGAACTTCCCTTCTTGACCCATAGTGATTCTCTCTTAGTGATGTTATCTTTGGGGAGTATCATTCATCAATAGTTACACTACATGTAAGTATCTCTAACCCTTATTTGTCCTTTATTTCATGTTTTTTTTTATGGTTGATCATTATTTTTTATAGATTAAGGTACATGCATGTTTCCTTTAGTTTATTTATTTATCTTATTATGTTATGTCCCTTGCCTTTATCTATCTCTTAGCTTATGTTTATTTTGAATCCTAATAGGATACCTCTCTTTATCTTATGTATAAGAATTGAAACCTATAGCTATCTTAGGATTAGGGATATTATCCTCTAGAATTGCAATATGTGTGCTCCTTGAGAACCTTTAGTATATACATCTTATGTGTAGGCCTAAATTTGGTCCCCAATATTTGATAGTACACGTGGGGATCCATCTTATCCCATAGAAAATTTACGTAATTGATTTCCAATATATGTTTAATTATCGTATTAGGTGTATAACTAGGTTTTGGTTGGCCCTATTTATACTAAATGACCCTTAATTCATGTCTAATTATTTCACAAGGTGTATAATCAAGGTTTTGGTCCCCATTTCACTTAATGATCCCCAATACATGTGTAATAATCACACTATGTATATAATTAGGGTTTTTGAGTGTAAACAACCTAATTTATTCCCAATACATGTCTAATTATCACATTAGGCATATAATTAATGTTTGGTTAGCCTTGTTTGATCTAAATGACCCCTATTATACTTGTAATTTTTCCCTAGGTGTATAATCAAGGTTTAGTTGTCTTGATCTATACTAAATAACCCTCAACATACGTCTAGTTATTGCACTATGTATATAATCAAGGTTTGGTTCACCATCTTTACATAAAATGATCACCAATGCATTTCTAATTATGACACTAGGTGTTTAATTTGGTTTTAGTTGGCCGTAAAGACCTAGTTGACCCCAACATATGTCTAATTGTCATACTAGATGTATAATCAAGATTTGGTTGGCCTTATTTGTATCAAATGATCCCCAAAACATATATAACTATTACAAAAGGTGTATAATCAAGGTTTGGATGGACATATTTACACCAAATGATCCCCAATACATGTTTGATTGTGGGACTAGGTGTATAATTAGATTTTAGTTTGTTTAAATGGCATAGATAACCCCAATACATGTCTAATTGTCACACTACATGTATAATCAAGGTTGGATCCTTTATCCTAAATGATCCCAAATACAACATGTCTAATTATCACACTAGGTGTATAATTAGGGTTTAGAAGGCATAAACAACCTAATTGACCCCAATCCATGTATAATTTTCACATTACGTGTATGAAATTTGTCTTGGGGGAAAAATTGGTGGTTTCCAAAATAACACTATGGGAATCTAAGTCCCTCTACTTATAACGGTGCAAATGCCATATTATGCATGAAAAACAAGTGGATTCAATGGTGGTTTTTGAACTAGAGATCCATAGGGGCACTCCACTGACCCTATGGCAAAGCCTGTAATTTCTTGCAAGGACAAAAAGTGGTCTAAGAGTGGGAAAGGGAGTGGGAATGAAGGCAAGGAGATCAATGATGGAGGTAGAACATCAGAGGCCTACAAACATTGATCAAAAATTTTATAACATGCATTTAAATGGAAGAAGAATACAAATTCGCAAACTAGAGCTACAAGACTGAATAAAAACGCATTGGTCACAAAGTACCAATCGAATCCTCTATCAAAGGGGCATAAAATCCTTCTTTTCTTATTGCAGCTGAAGTAGAAACTTGTACAAGGAAAGGAAATGGAAGAAAAATATAGAAAGAAGAAGCTTAGAAGAATGGATGACTATTGTTTTTGTCCTTTGTTCGTGAAAATCATTTACAGTCTTCAAAAATCAAATGCCAACCCATGCAATGACTTCCAAAATCCATGAAATAGCTCACACGAGGTAGTTACAACTTTTCCAATGGCCAAGAAGCAGTTACAAAAATATCTCATCATTTCACACCATTTCGGATTCTTCTTTTGCATAAAAAAATGACCATGGCGGGAAATGCCAGAGAATTAATAATTAAAATGGTTACAAACTTGCCAAATTAAATGTGGGCTGTTAGATTTATCTTTTTCACCTTTAAATATGAGCCATCCATGTGGCAGAAAGTGATTGGAGCAGCCATGGTGAGCTCCCTTTGTTTCACGACTTTTTTAGAATTCGGCAATTTGGAACAATTTCCTCCTGCCGGCCCGGTTTGACTTTTCAACATGCATACGTGGCACCTTTTTGGATACATGCATTTAGAACATTTTGAACCTTTGTTAGAAAAAGGTTCAAAATCACAACATCCTCCTATGCCCACCCACTCCCGCATTTGATTTCTGCGAGGTTCGAAAACTTCATTATTTTCTCCACCTAGCTTGGGCTCATGGATCCGCCATCACCATTTACACCTTTTTCCAAAAGGCAAAGTGACAAAGAAACCTCCATCTCCTCCATTGGTCCGCCTTGGGCAAAAAATACAACTCAAGTCCGTCGAGCCATATCTTGCACAAAACAAGGAGTTAGAACAACTTCTTTACCTTTTTGGAAAGGGGAAGAAATTTCCCATCTGATGAAGTAGGTTCCAAACATCCTTGAGCCCTTGGAAAGTGCTAGATTTCAAAATACTCTTATTAGACCATTTTCAAAGGGTAACAACTCAAAATTTCTAAGTCCAGACTTGGAAAAAGAAGGAAAATTTTGAGGGGACAACAATGGCTCTAGCTTGGGGACATGACATGGATTGAACAGGAGAAAACATGGCATGAGGATCTATAATCTCAAGTTTTAAAACATATAACGTTGACCAATGCCTTATCCATTGGGCCTTGCAGAGTCATGTACAACCTCTGAGGAAAGCAAGAAGGAAGAAGAGGACACACAAACAAAAACACACCAAAATAGAAAAGGAAAAACAAAGCACATGACAGAAAAGGGGAAAAAAAAAACTATGCTACAAGGTGAGGGACAACTCACTTTCACTGATGATATAGCTTCAAATATTTCCCACTTCTAGGCAATCCTAATGGAGTCCCATCCAAGTATGATAGGAGAAAAACATTCTCACCACAAGTTCCAAGAATTTGAAAAGGTCCCAGCCACAAAGAATCAAATTTTCCATGACTACCCTTTGGTTCTCTTCTCTTGTCCCAAAGTAGGACAAAATCTCCAACTCTGAACTCTCTTGCCTTGGTCCTTTTGTCAAAGAGATTTTTCACTTTCAGCTGATGTTCTTTGATTTTATCAACCACCTGAGATCTGCTTTCTTCCAACCTCTCAAGAAAAAGGATCCTTTTGTCAATGGAGTCTTTGTATTGGCCATCATCCACTGATTGAAGCAATTTGAGAGCTGGCATTTCAATTGTGATAGGGATCTCTACTTCGACTCCATACAACAGCTGAAAAGGTGATGTACCTATGGCCTTCTTGGGAGTGATCCTATCAGCCCACAATGCATCATACAATCTCTTGTGCCAATTCCTTTGGTTCTCATCAACAAGCTTTCGAACAATGGTCACAATGTTCTTGTTACTTGACTCAACTTGACCATTTCCTTGTGGATAGTAGTCAGAAGAATGTGCTAGAGAGATTCCAAAACCATAACAAACTCTGTCAATTCTCTTGAAGAGAAATAAGTGGCATTGTCCACAACAATCTTTTGAGGCACTCCAAAATGGACAATGATGTATTCTTTAATGAAACTGCAGACTACTTCAGAGCTAGCTTGTTTGGTTGGAATGGCCTCCACCCATTTGGTGAAGTAGTCCATGGTGGCAGTGAGCACATAAGTATGCCAACACTTGAATGAGGATTCAACATGCCAATGAAGTCCAGCCCCCATTGTTGAAATGGTTCTTCAATAATCACAGGCCTGAGAGGCAATGCAGCTAATTGTGGTTTTCCAACAAATTGTTGGCATGCTTTGCATTTAGAAACCCAACTCTGAGTATCAGCAAAAAGAGAAGGCCAATAATATCTACCTTTGAGAATCTTGTGGGTAGTCACCATTGCTGAGAAGTGTCCACCACATGCTTGGTCATGATAGGATTTAAGCAACTTTCCTTGTTGCTCTTTATCAACACATCGAAGGAAGCAACCATCCATTCCTTTCTTATAAAGTGCATGATTCCAGATCATGTACTTGGTTGCTTTCAGTTTGAGAGTCCTTCTTTTCTTGTAATCTAGATGAGAGGGACATTCTCCATAAGTAAGTAGAAAATTGATGTCTACATACCACTCATCAGTAGTGGTTACAAAGAGAACTTGTGGGTAGTTTTCTGGGCAAGTTAAACAAGTGTCATCTTTCTCTCGTGCTGAACTTTGAGAGTTTCATCTTCAGCAATTAACTTGCACAAATTGTTTCCTCTTACTAGATGGGAAGGCCAAATCTCTAGGTCATACTCTTGAGTTTTTGCATCCAATTCCCTCTTTTGACTCCAGGGATCTTGCTTGTGTCAAAATGGATTTGATTGCACTTCTAGGGACCATTACCACAGTATGAGAATTGAGAATGTAGAAGTGAAATTTTTTACAGCTTTGACCACTGTGAATGCATGCTTTTCCAATTGACTATAATTGAGCTCATGTTTCTTCAAAGGACAACTCATGAAAGTAATGGGTGCTTCCAAATCTTCGTCATTCTTCTAGACAAGGACAACAGATAGAGTGTGTTCTGAGGCATAATAGTACATGATGAACTCTTTGTTAAAATCTGGAGATACAAGAGTAGGAGCTTTGGCAATAGCTCTTTTTATCTCTTCAAATGTAGTTTTCCCTTCATGGCTCCATTTGAAACTTGATTGAGGCCTCATCATAGAAGTGATGTGCTTTGTCAATTCAGCGAACTCAGGGAAAAAGCGGTGAAGAAATTTACCTTCCCAAAGAATGAATGCACTCCTTTCTTGTTGGTGGGCAGAGATAGTGCTTGAATAGCTCTTACTCTTTCGGGTCAATGTGTGCTCCATGTTTGTTCATGATGTGTCCCAAAACTTTCCTTCTATGACTCCAAAGATGCATTTCTTGGGATTCAAATATATACCGTGTTTTCTACACCTTGCAAGAACTTGTTCCAAATGATAGATGTGCTCTTCTCTTTTCTTTGAAAATACCATGAGATCATCCAGATATATAACAATGCAATGTTTCAGATCTCTGAAGGCTAAGTCCATTTCTCTTTGGAATGTTGCTCCCGCATTGATTAGGCCAAAAGGCATTCTGCTATAAGCAAAAGTGCCCCAAGGAGTTGTGAATGTTGTTTTTTGCAATCTTCCTCTACCACTTTGATTTGGTTGTACCCCAAAACCCATCAAGTAGAGAGAGCATCTCATATCCAGTGACTTCTTGCAAAATGTGATCCATGATGGGTAGAGGATAGTTTTCTTTGAGTGAGGCTTGATTCAGATTTCTGAAATCAACACATATCCTTATTTCACTATTCTTCTTTCTTACTGGCACAATGTTAGCCACCCACGTTGAGTGGTGGATGGGAAAAATGATTCTGGCATTCAACATCTTGGTCACTTCTTCCTTGATGATATCAACAACCTTTGGATTATAGGGCCTTTGCTTTTTCTTGAAAGGCTTAGCACCTTGCTTCAAAGGAATGGAATGGTGCATTTCTTTTGGCTGGAACGACTTGAGTTCTTCATAGGAGTAAGCTAAAACATCAAATATTTCTTGAGCAGAGTAACAAACCTTCTCTTCTCTTCTCTTCAAGTGAGCAACATTTACCAATGTTTACCATTCTTGGATCTTCTAAAGTACCAATATTTTCTTTGTCAAAGTCAGATGGACACCGAGAAGATAACTTCTCCTTCTCTTGAATGAATCTATCATGTTTGTCAAACAGATCTTCCAAAGAGACTAAGCCTTTGGGAATTTTGTTTCCTTTTAGTCTGATCATTCCCTCATCATCAACTTCATCAATTCCATTAGCTTCTTCCTCAGCAACAACTTCTCTATGAGGATTAACACTTCCTTCAAAGAAGAGATTATTGAAATTATCTCTTTGCTCTAAGAAGCTCAAAATTTGATTGTCATCATTGAAGACTTGCCAATGATTAGCATTATCAGGTACACTCGGTCTGAAAACCATCTCAATGGTTATCTTATCTTTTCCAAAGGAAGGATGAGGTGTCAATAAGGAGGTTGACACAACAAGAGAATCATCCCTTTCATTTTGTGCCCTTGGAACGGCTTCAATAGAGAAAGCATCAAATGATTCAATACAATCCCAAACCCGATTTCTATAGTGTCTGAGCCTTGGGTTCTTCACTTGATATTGTTGGTGGATTTGTTTCACTATTACCTCTGCATCACTAAGGCATCTCAACTTCTTGATTCCCATATCCTCTGCAACACTCATGCCTAGAATAAGGGTTTGTATTCTGTTGTATTGTTTGTGTTGTCAAACTGCAGTTTGTAAGCAAAAGGATGCATTTCCTTTGAAGGTGAATACAGAACAACACCAACTCTAGAACCTACCCTTGAATGACTGCCATCAAATTCCATCATCCAGATCTGATCTTCTTCTTCCTCCATGAGAAGTGGCAGGTTTTCATCTTTTTGTGATGTGAGGAAGTAATTTCCTAACTCAGAATCTTGAAGAAGGATGTTAGCTCTTGGATCATCAGACTTCTTTACTGTGAATTTCATCTTTCTAATAGGAAGCAACCTCTTCATTTCACCTTTGACAGGGATAGTAGCAGATGACCAATCCATTTTAATTTCTCCACCTAGATCTCTGCAAAAAATTTCTCAGAAGCATGCCAAAGGATGCTGGGATGTCTCACCACCAAGATAGTTAGGAGAACTTTCTTTTCGGGAAGTCAGCCAGAGTTACTTGTGCATCCTTTATTCTTCCAATCAACGGCACTTGTTTAGATTCCATGGAATAACAAGCTCCATTTACTCTAGTCAAAGTTAGGCCAAGGGCATTTGCAAATTTGAGTGGCATTACGTTATCAGAAGCTCAAATCAATAATACAGTTGTTCAACTCAAAACCATTTATGAGGAGAGACAAATAAAAAGGCTCAACTCTAGATGTTTTGGCAGCACTGAGAGCTAACATGTTTTGAGATGGAGGTGTGGATGGCATTGGAAGGATTCCTTTAGAAGTGGAACTTGAAGATATAGAGCTACTACCTCGACTTGCATTAATAAATCTATCAAATTGGGTCGGGTGTGTTTACAAGTACTCTAACTCTAAGAGTTGGACTTTGGTTTTTCTTGCGTGCTCTACAAAATCAAATGGGAAATACTAGATGAGGAGGAAGCTCCTAGGATGAAAGAGGATTTACCTGCAAGGGCTTTGAAGGAACCTTGGATATTTTGGATGAAGGATTTTCTCCTAAAGGTGAAATAGTCGGTTTAGCAGAAGGAAAAGGTACAGCCTTTGGCTGAACTATTGGTGCTTTGGCAGAGACTCCAATGGAAGGGGAAGTACTCTTAACAATTACAAAACTAGAAGAAGGAAAAAAGACTTACTTGGTATGACAACATGATCCTTGACAATGACCAAGTCTAGTTTTTCTTTAGCAGAATCCATGGAGGGCGGAAATGGAGAACCTTTGTTGATAATCCTCTTCTGTGCGACCTCAGAAGTGGAAACTTCTTTGGTTTTCTTCTCCTTTGCAGCCACCGAGGATGGAGTGTTCTTCTTGGACTGTGTTCTGGTGAAAACAACGCATGAAAAACTTGGTGTTTCCTCCTCTTCTTCTTCATCATCATCAATGAATTCGAACAGGCCATTGTGCATATCGACCTCCTCAACTTCTAGGTAGCTCTCATAGTTTTCTTCATCATCTCCTTCGAGCTCATCAACTTCAGCTTCCTCTCTTATATCACAGGCCACATTGACTGGTGGTGCTTCAAGAGCAAGCTGGTGAGGAGGTGGTGCAATCCTTTGCCTCTCATGGAAATTTGGTCTTCTTGGAGCGTTCCTCATAGTAATTTGTGACAATTGCTTCTTCAAGGCGACCAGATCATTTGCCATTTTTTGGAACATAGGATCTGTTGTGACTGAATTTGAACTCTGACCCTTTTTCTTTCCATTTGGGCCCTTCACCTTTCTAGAAAGGATTAAATCATCATCAATCTCGATTGCAAGTCTTGAGCTTCCCTCAATGTTCTTGGTTGATCTCTTCTGAGGAAGAAACCAACTTCTGATGGCAAGGCACTGATGAAGAACCTCTTCAAGTTGTTTTCAAGAGGAACTACATCTTCGGGGATTCTTCTTGTCAATCTATCAAATCTTGCTACAAAATCTCTCATGGACTCAGAGACTTCTTTCTTCATTTGCACCAATTGAACCAGCAAGTCTTGGCCATCTTCTATGCTCTTGAATCTACTTTCAAATGCACTCCTTATGTCCTCCCAACCAGTGATAGATCTTGGGGAAGCATGTAAAACCACTCAACATCTTTCTCTTGGAGTGACTCCACAAAAATTCTAACCGACACATCTTCATCTTCAACACCCAACACACCACAAGCAGTGATGAAAGCCGCTACATGTTCCTCAGGGAGTTGGGAGCCATCTCCTTTAAATTTAGGAAAGTTCTTTCTTGAGCCTCTTGGTAGATCATGGAGTATTCATGGGAGGGCAAGTGGACCAATATTTCTTCCCATGGTACATTGGGTCTACGTGCTTCACGTTCATTATCCACCATTCTATTTCTGTTTCTAGCCTCTTCAGCAGCTAGGGCTTCTTCTCTTTCCTCTACCTCTCTTTGGAGTCTTTCAATCTCTTCAAGTTGAGCCCTAATCACTTCTTCCTTTCAAGTTGAACTCTATCTACTTCCTCTCTTTCTAGCTCTTGTTCTTCTTCCTTAAGCTCGTCAAGAGTAGGATTAACGGTCCTCCTAATCTCAATATTTCAGAGTGAAACTATTTTTTTTTTTGTATTGTACACCGGGTATACCTTCTGTCAGCCAGCTTGAAGACTTATTGTCTTCTCTGAGGTGCCAAGATTTGTCTTTGCTCCTCCAACTCAAGAAAGTTCTTCTTCTTGGTCCAAGATTCTTGAAGCAATAGAGTAATGGTTTACACTCTACCTATTATGCCAAATAGCCTCCCTTAGGTCTAAATGATATCTTCTTGAATGTGAAAGAGCAAGGTAGGTCTCTCAATAGGAGGATGTGCAAGAATTTCCATGATTGGTATCCATGTGGATCATAAGAAACTTCAAATTTTCAATGAACTCTAATGATATTTAATGACCTTGTGGTCATTTCTAGGGTGTAGATGCTGCAAAATCTACCCCACGGTGGGCACCAAAACTGTTGGCTTGGAAATTCATCTTGGGGACAAATTGGTGGTTTCCAAAACAACACTATGGGAATCTAAGTCCCTCTACTTATAATGGTGCAGCTGTTGTATTATGCATGAAAAACAAGTGGATTCAATGGTGGTTTTTGAACCAGAGATCCATAGGGGCACTCCATTGACCCTATGGCAAAGCCTGTAATTTCTTGTAAGGACAGAAAGTGGTATGAGAGTGGGAAAGGGGAGTGGGAATGAAGGAAAGGAGATCAATGATGGAGGTAGAACATCAGAGGCCTACAAACATTGATTAGAAATTTTATAACATGCATTTAAATGGAAGAAGAATACAAATTCACAAACCAGCTATAAGACTGAATAAAAACACATTGGTCACAAAGTACCAATCAAATCCTCTGTCAAAGGGGCATAAAATCCTTCTTTTCTTATTGCAGCTGAAGTAGAAACTTGTACAAGGAAAGGAAATGGAAGAAAAATATAGAAAGAAGAAGCTTAGAAGAATGACAACTATTGTTTTTGTCCTCTGTTCGTGAAAATCATTTACAGTCTTCAAAATCAAATGCCAACCCATGCAATGACTTCCAAAAGCCATGAAATATCTCGTATGAGGTAGTTACAACTTCCGATAATGGCCAAGAAGAAGATACAAAAATATGTCATCATTTCGCACCATTTCGGATTCTTCTTTTGCTTAAAAACGACTATGGCGGGAAATGCCAGAGAATTAATAATTAAAACGGTTACAAACTTTCCAGATTGAATGTGGGCCATTAGATTTATCTTTTTCACCTTTAAATATGAGCCATCCACATGTGGAAAAAAGTGATTGGAGTAGCGCGGGTGAGCTCCCTTCGTTTCACAACTTTTTTAGAATTCGGCAATTTGGAACAATCTCCTTTTAGGTTTGACTTTTCAACATGCATACATGTGGCCTTTGGATTGGATATGGGGTCAGTGGCTCCATTTAGAACATTTTGAACCTTTGTTGGAAAAAGATTGTGTCCTCTCGTCCCGGCCCCACACTCCGGTTAAAACATTTGATTTATTATTATTTTCTCCACCTAGTTTAGGCTTTTAGATCCACCATACCATTTACACCGCTTTTTTCTAAAATTCAAAGTGACAAAGAAACCTCGTAGCTCCGCTGGTCCACCTTGGGCAAAAAATACAACTCAAGTCCGTCAAGCCATATCTTGCACAAAAAGGAGTTAGAACAACTTCTTTACCTTTTTGGAAAGGGGAAGAAATTTCCCATCTAATGAAGTAGGTTCCAAACATCCTTGAGCCCTTGGAAAGTGCTAGATTTCAAAATACTCTTATTAGACCATTTTCAAAGGGTAACAACTCAAAATTTCTAATTCCAGACTTGGAAAAAGAAGGAAAAATTTGAGGGGACAACAATGTATAATTAGGGTTTGGTTGGCTCCCTTATGTTAAATGACCCATGATACTAATTTAAAAATATTAAATTTGTGAAATTCTATTCGTAGAGTCATATATGCTAAATAAAGCAATAAAATACATATATGACCTAAGCAATAATATAGTTGAAAATGAAAGCCTAGGTGCAAGAGGGAGAATAAAAGACTTAGCTGATTTTGCAATTGATCCTAAATTATGTTGGAATGGAATACTAATGAACAGGAGGATGAAATTTTTGTAACCGCACACATAAAATTGTAAAATTGTTAAATATTCTAGCTTTAGACAATGAGTAAGTTCTGGACTAGGGTGCCTGGATTGGGTCAAGGGCGCCTAGTGCAAAAAGTCTGCTCTTGGGTGCCTATGACTTCAAAATACTCGTAAACTAATTTTTTTGTGTTGTACAAGTGGCACTAACCTTTGTTGTTGATTTCTGTGTGTCGCACTATGCCCACAAAATTCTCCCCTGTAACATGAAAAACAAATGATCTCCTGCAAAACCCCAAAACACATCAAATCCTAAAAAGAAAAAAAGATTTAAATGGGGAGTCATACTAACATTAGAAGTCACTCAACATAGTGACCTTAAAAATGTGCATTGCATGACATATCAAGATCCATGTAGTTCTCTCTGTGTGTGTAGAATTGTGCCCTAGGAGGCTCTTGTGCAAGATGTACTTGATAGTGAGAAATAACTAGATGTAGCAATGTAAGTAGATGTGTGTATGGAAAAATGAAATTCCCCTCCTATGAAGTGTATGCAGAAAATATAGTCCCTTGTCCCTTGAATGATAGCTAGATGGATGCTTTGATGCTCTTAGAATGCCTTTAGATGCAACCTTAGGTGATGATAGTAAATGCTTAGAGCTTGGTCCTTTATTATGATCACATAGATTTATCCCTTATTTGATTTTTGAGATTGATGTATAAAAGGCAAATCCATAAGAAAATAAGATGCCCAAAAGATAAAAGAGGTCCAAAAGGTGCGATCAAGATACAAAGAGGTTAGGGGCGCCCAAAAGGACGAGGGCACCTAGGAACTATCTTCCTAGATGGGCACTAGTGTACAGATTTAAGAAAGATAAATCATTAAAGCATAAAATAGGAAATAAGGTGTAGAATACTAGAAAGAATACATAAAGCAAAGAAAATTTTCCAAAGATAGGTGTCAATAACTATTTTTCTCGCTTTTCGTAGGAATCATATGAATAGTAGTATGTGATTAGGACCTAGAAATGTACCCAAGTGCGTGATTTAGTGTCTACATTTTCCCCCACTTTATGTTGTTGAGTGAATTCTTGATAACATAAAGTAGATAAGAGATGTGTACCTAATAACCATGTAGATCAATGGAAAAAGTGTGCTAAGGAGACAAGTGAAAGCGTGGAGTGAATAAAATGAAGCATGGAAGCTAAAGAAGAGGAAGTGACCCTAGGGGTGAAGCATATGATGATATATTGTGTTGTACATGTTGTCATTGTCGCTTGTGTTTGATGTGTTTGCTGATGTGACTACTACTTCTCATAAGGATGGACCTACAAAAAGAAGAGAAAAAGAGTAGTCAAATATGTGTATATGAAAATTCGATCCAAATATGTAAAAACATGAAAAAGTAGTAAAAGGAACATGTGCACCTAATCTGTGACGAGTGAAAAAAGATAGAAAGTGTCCTGAAATACCTTGTAGAAGGGAGAGTTTTGGGGTGATATCATGCCAAGGAAGAAGAAATGTAGGGGAGAAAGGTCTAGTGTTATTCTCCATCCCTGACTACTTCCCAAAATTTATACACCACTACAGATGGTGTGATCCTTATTTGTTCTAGTTCAATCTAGTTTGATCCAATGAAATAGAAGAAAAATGGAGATAGAATGCATTTTGATTTTTGGAAGAATGTTTATGTATTGTGTAAACTAATTTATGTAATGGTGAAAATTGTGTTGATCCGAGAAAGTAAATATAGTTTCCCCTAGTCATAGATTACACCTAGGAAAGGTCGGGAGCACCAAGGAACTCATATTTGTATCTTGGCACTAGCATTTGTGTTGTGATGAGGACCTAGGTCAGATTCTATTACAATATTGTGACTATGTCTCTACTTTGTTCTTGTGCTTTGCAAGTGTGAACTGTGACTTTGTCTTTGCTTGAATGGGGTGACCGATTCACCCAATGTATGCCCCCTTGTTTGGGTTTCATGTGACATCACTAGGATGATACGACCCAAAGGAGAGTACCAAACGTTGATATGAAATGGATACCCTACAGGGGGAGAGGATGTGTTGTGTAGAAACCAAGGAACATGAAAAAAAGTGACTAGAAACATGTGTTAGTGTAAACAAAACAAATACATATATAGAAGATATTGTGTAACCTAGTAAGAAAGAAAACAATGCAGAAAGTACGAAAATCAGGTTGCAAACATAGGATATCACTCACAATGTTGCAAGATAATCAAGGCCAAAGTCACCAAAAACATACAAGAAATGAACAAGAAATACATAGGGAAAAGTCCACAAACAATGGCATACCATGGAAAACAATGGAAAATAGTAACAAGCAAAGTATCATACAACCATGGTGGTAAATAGTTAATACAAGGAAAATGTTACACATAAAGCACTCGTTAACATGTTAGAAAGATAAAAAAGTATGTCAAGACGTGTATGTATTGATAGATTAGTGTGATAGTAGGAATAGTAAGTATTATAAAACAAAACAATAGCACATGTAGTGTCAAATATAGTAGATGCTCCCAAGAGCCGTTGGTGGTTCTGATAAGAGGTACAGTGCCAAGAATCCATGTTGTGTGTAAATATTTGTAGGAAGTATGCAATCACAACTTAGGAACAAGTGAACATGCATGTGTATCTATAAATTATAATGACATACTAAATATCTAAATGGCATGTGAAACAAAGTGTGCATATGAGTATAAGTAAGAAAGAAAAATGTGCAACCAAGATATGAAATATGTTATGAGCGAGTGAGGTGGAATGGTATGCTATATGAGTGTGATAGGAGCAACGCGTTTCCTCAAAGGATGTGAATGAGTATGAGATGAGGTTCATTTATAAAAGACCCCTCGACAGTCAATAATGAACCATAGAACAAGAGTGTGTCATCGAGAAATGGTTTGAATTGTATGTGCTAGAAAGATATGATCAATTATGTATAGAACATAAAGAGTGTGAGATGAGGTGAGGTTAATTTCAGATTTAGACCCTCAACAGTCAAGTATGAACCATGGAACTAGAGTGTGTCATAGGGTAGTTTGTCATGCGAGAATTTTATGCTAGAAAGATGTGCCATGAATGCACCGAGTGTTGAAATGTGTAGTGTGCGAGGTTCATGTATGTAGAGTGCCCTCAATAGTTAAGTGTGAACTATAGCACAAGATTGCATCATAGGGTAATGATGATACAAGTGTATCAAGGGGTTTGTAATGATGATTAGGAAGTATTAGACAATTAAGTGTGGTGTGTCAAGTGCAACGGATGATAGAGACATTTAATAAAAATTCAAGTGGGAAGAATATGTTGATGCCCTCCAAGTCTTCCAATGATGGAGATCTATGTGATGATGCAAGAGAAACCATGCCATTTTGGAAGAGCGTTATCTCAGTGCCATGATAAGAGAGAGAGAAAAAATGGTAGGTAGAAGCAATAGTAGCACCATGCGATGTTGGAGGAGTTTGAAATGTGTCCTGGCCTTCGATGAAAGGAGCATTGCTTTGACAAAACGAATCGGGGAAGAAAATGAAGTAGGGTGGGGATGAATCTTAAATGGTGGTCACTTATGTGGGATTGATAACATTGTAGAAGACTCAAAAGGAGAAGAGGTTGTACTGATGTTGACAGGAAGTTACTTAGGAAACTCTTGACTTTCCATAGAAGGAACATTAACAATGATGACATGATGCTCATTAGACATAAATGAATCAAATTTAGGAACCCAATGAGATTTAGAAATTTGAGATGGGCATGCATTAGAATGTCATGCAGTGAATGAGATAAAACCATGAAGATCAAGCTACTTGATTCTTCATTGTAAAACATAGAAATCATCGTAATTATGTCTATTGATTTGATGGTAATTGCAATATGGATGACCTTGATAAATTGTGAGCTGATAAGGAGCATAACAATAATTAGATGGAAAGATATTTAATTGATGAGTGAGTATTTGAGGAAGAATATCTTATTACTTAGCGGTGAGATCAAACTTGAGAGGCACGGGAGCAAAGTAATATTATAGGTTCACTGATATGAGCACATGTAGAAGACATAGAATGAGGATGAGAAGAATAAATAGCATGAGCCTAAGAAGCGTCCTTAAGATGTTGGATTTCAGATTTGAGATATGCGATCATGGATTCCATCACCTGAATTTATCTTGAAATAAATAATGTAAAGCTTAAATTTATTCGCAAATAGATTAATTGGAATTAGGACAAGGAGTGTCACTTAAAGAAGATCGAAGATAGCACTGACTCGAGCATGTGGTTTATCAAGAGGGAGGTAGATTGAGTGTACGACATTTTGGAGAGCATCTTTGTAAGAGGGGTGCATTTGAAATAATTGATATAAGGGGACTTGAGGAGCTTGAGAAGCCATGAAAGAATAAAAATGAGGATCTAAGAGTATTCGAATGAGATGGGTTCACCAAATGATTTAACAAATATATAATTTGTGAAATCCTAATTGTAGAGTCACATATGATAAATAAAGCAATTAAATACATATTTGGCCCAAGCAATAAGTTAGATGAAAATGAAACCACAGGTGTAAGAGGGAGAATAAAAGAATTATCTTATTTCATAATTGATCCTAAAGTATTATGGATTGGAAGACTGATGAACAAGAGGAGAAAGCTATCATAACCACACACAAAAATTGTAGAACTATTAGATATGTCGGGACTAGGGCACTGGATTGGGTCAAGGATGCCTAGGCACCAAAGTATGCTCTTGGGATCTTATGACTACGAAAATACTCGAAATAATTTTTGTTGTGTCATACAAGTGTTGCTAACCTTCGTTATTGATCTCCCATGTTTCGCACTATGCCCACAGAATTTTCCTATAACCTGCAAAATAAATCATCTCCAATAAAACCCCAAAACACATCAAATCCTAAAAAATCAAAAGATGGAAATGGGTAGTCGGATTGACCTCGGTTGTCACCTAAAAGAGTGAACTCATAACGAGCATTACACTACATCTCATACTCCATGTAATTTTCTCTCTCTATGTGTAGAATCATTCCCTAGGAGGCTCTTGTGCAAGATGCACTTTATAGCTAAAGCAATAACTATATGTAGCAATGTAAGTAGATATGTGTATAGAAAAATGAACTTCCCTCATATAAAGTGTATGCATAAAATTCAGTCCCTTTTCCCCTTAATGATAGCTAGATGAATTCTTTAATGCTCTTAGAATGGCTTTGGATGCAACCTTAGGTGATGATACTATATGATTAGAGCTTGGTTCTTTATTATGATCACATACATTTATATTTATATGATTCGCTTGTTTGAATTTTGTAATTGACAACTACAAGGTGACCCATAAGAAAAAAAAGATTCCCAAAATATAAAAGGGGCCCAAAAGGGGTGAGCAAGATAAAAAGAGATCGGGGGAACTTAGGAGGACAATGGTGTATGGGTCTTTAGTGTCTGTTAGGCTTTGGTGTCCGAGTCAAGAAAAATAAAGCAAAAAGCATCGACTAAGTAGTAGGTCAGTAGAAGACTAGAAAGAAGACAAGAAGCAAAGAAAACTGGCCAAAGATAGATGTCAATTACTAGTTTTCTCCCTTAGGAATCATATGAATAGTAGTATGTTATTAAGACCTAGACATGTACCCAAGTGTGTGATTTAGTGTCTCACAGATACATGCATAATTATTGTACTAGTTGTATAATTAAGGTTTAGTTAGTCCCTTGTGTGTCAAATGATCCATAATAAATGTCTAAGTTTTGCATTAGGTTTATAATTAGGGTTTTGTTGGCACAAATAACCTAATTAACCCCTAATATATGTCTAAATGTCAAACTATGTGTATAAACAAGGTCTTCTTAGCCCTTTTTGTGCCAAAATATCCCCAATAAATGTGTAATTATCACACCAGGGTGTATAATTAGGGTTTGGTTAGGCGTAAATGACCTAATACAAATCTAATTGTGATATTAGGTGTATAATTAGGATTTGGTTAACACAAATGACCTAATATACCCCAATACACATCTAATTGTCACATTAGTTGCATGATTAGGGTTTATTAGTGTAAATGACCTAATTAACCCCTAATAGATGTTTAATTATCGGTGTTTAATTATGGTTTGGTTGGTGAAAATAGGTTGAATGATCTCCAATACATGTATAATTGTCACATTAGGTGTATAATTAGGGTTTGGTGGTGTAAATGACCTAATTAACCCCCAATACACATATAATTATCATAATAGGTGTATAATGGAGATTTTTTTTATATTAGCACCAAATCATCCCCCCAATAAACATTTAATTATTACACTAAGTATATAATTAATTAGATAACCCTCTTAGTGCTTAATAACCCTTAATACACATATAATTACCATTATAGAGCTACAATTAGCTTTCAATTGGCCCCCTTTACAATAGTTGAGTCCTAATACACATCTAATTTTTGCATTAGGTGTATAATTAGCAATTGGACCGATTGACCCCTAATACATGTCTAATTGTTGCACTAGTTGTATAATTAGACCTTGATATTAGTAACTAAAATTAAGTGTTTTCACATAAATTTTGAAGTTCCACAAATTAAAAATACGTATTTATTTTAAATGGAAATAGCTTTTGTTACTTAATTTTAATGGAATTTTTTTATTCTAATGTTTAATATTATGTTTTTTATCAAAAAAAGCAATAATCTTAACTTTACATTAAATTTGCATTATTTTTCTAAATTGAAACTATTTGTGTCATTGATTTAACCTAAAAATGAAATAATAGTAGTTTTTTTACTCTTTAGATTAGGGTTAGAAACATGAGATATATTAAAATTAAATAATTTAACATTAATTTGCACATTGGAATATACCTATATGGAAATATGTAAGATAAAATGATTGAAATAAGTGTTAAATGAAACAAGACAGAAAAAGGGAGATACACTTAGCTATTCTACTACTTTGGAAGCTAATTTGGCTATGGTAGAAGGGTGAAAAATATGGAAATGATATGAAATTAATTTGTTTCTAGGTCCAGGAGTGCGGGATGAGAAAATGATAAATATTTGGGTGCATATGGAATCATTTGGCAGATCCATACTTGTTTATTAGTTCAAACAAAACTATGTTAGTGTTTAGAAATTTTGTGTGTTTGTGCAATCGACTATAGTATACTTGACTATGAAACACTAAGTTTCATAAATGTGAAAACCCCTCTCTATGATTTGAAATATCTTAAAACCATAACTATGGGTAGGATACCCTAAAAAAGGTTAGTGGTTGGTTGAAATGCAATCTATACACCACCTATATTGGCACTACTTTGAAGAGACCTCAAAGCGCATATAGCTCTCCACCTAGATATGTGATATATATATATATATATATATATATATATATATATATATATATATATATATATATATATATATATGCAATGTACACTTGATAATTTTTATATTTTAATGGCAAGTTTATGCTTTAATTATCTTGGAGTGGTTATAACTTGGGAATCAAGACTCTATAACATGGTTTGGAGTACTTCTAACCTATGTGGAGGATTCTTCTAATGTGTGATGCTACTTTAGAATGATTCAGGGATATATTTCAGGTGATTTTGGGGTGATATTTATAGGTATTTCGTTAAAAATTCTAGGTAAGTAAATGAGTGCATTTGACTTGCTTATAAAGGGGTTCATAAGTATGATTTTGCATTAAATATAACCCATGAAGAAAGTACCAACTCATAAAAAGATATAAAATTTAGAAAGTGACTATTGGGCGATTAGGGTGAAATTTCTACTTTCGGACCAAACTATTAGATGGTTTGGTCCTTATTTTGATATCCCATAGGGATTGGGGGTGAGGTGCTAAAATGTTTTGAGAGTGACACTTGGAGGTAATAGACTATTATGGTTTGATGCAATAAATTATATGATTGACTAAGTAATAAAAATAATGAGAAAAAATCATACAATAGGGCTAAGGATAGTTCTTTGACCTCAAAAGTTTGTGCAAGTCATGATTTAAGTATCAATCCAATAATAACAATACCAAGTAATAAATTACTAAATTTATATCTTTACATCCCCACCTTTAAGATAGGAAATGAAATTTACTTTATTAAGGGAAAAAATATTTGAGTTTGTAGACACACTTTGTCTTCTCTTGAGGTCTATTATTTTCTTGACAATTGACATGATCTCCATAGTAAAACCCGTAACACGAGTGTAGTTAATGTCCATAAAAATAAGTAAAATTTAACTTGAGTTTGTAAATGTATTTGAATCTTGAAATTTAAGTTTTTAGTTACAAACATGAAAAGTAACCAAAACAAGGAAGAATTACACTTATTTTTATTTCAAAGGAGATTCTCCTTGATAAAGTGCTCGATGTATGGATTGGAATCAAGCCACTAGAGGATTAAAACTGAGATATTAAAGGATTAGGGTTGATCAATCCCTAACTTAATAATGGAGAGGTTGGAGACAAAAGGGAATCGAGAGTCACTTGACCTAACATCAAATAATATCATATAACTTTCTAGTCACCTTGAAGAACCTTATAAAAAGAGGAATCTTGTAATAAGATGTTTATCCATCCCAAAAATATAACAAAAAGGAATGGGAAGAATATTGTCATAGGGATTTCTAGTCACCCTAAAAATATTTTACCCATGCAGAATTAGAACACCTGCAGATGAATCTAGGTCTCAATTGTGCAAAATAGCACAAATCTAAAAGGGAATAAAGTATACTCATATCCCTAATATGCGATGCCCAAACGTATCAAGTATGAAAATATGAATACATAAGGAAGAGGAGGTATATGCCCCATAATGTGTATTATAAATGTGCTTAAAATGTACAAAGTTGAAAGAGAATGAAGTACCCATGCCCCTCATCTTTTGTACTAAAATATAGTAAATATTTCTATGAATTTTTCCAACTATATTTGAACCCATATTAGAAACATGTAGAAGTGTGTATTCTCTATAAATTATAAATTCCTTACTAATAAATTACCTAAGATGAAACTATCCATAGTGGACAACAACGATTGATAGTGTCATCCCTCATTAAATGGTTTTGTCTATATGTAAATTTTGACCCCGATCTATAGTTGTTCTTGTTCCTATGTATCTATACCATGTTCCATTTTGTTTTAAATTTTAAATTTTATCTTTGTGCATAAATTACATAGATAATTGAGTGGCTCTTCTTTTGAGATAGACCTTGAAAGATATTTTTTCCACTCGGGAAACCCTAAAGGATGCCCCTAATAAGTGGAACAAGCATGAATCCCTAAGGAAAAATAAATAAATAGAATTAGGTCATGAATACAAATATAAATTAGAATTAAATATAACTATAACTCCTAAAATATTAGAAGTTTGAAACCCTAGGGTGAGAGAAGTTGGATTCAATCAATAAGTAGGTTCACCAAATGATTTAACCTAAAAATGTAATATGACGTAGGTGTTACTTATTATACTTTAGATTATGGTTAAAAGCATGGAATATATTCATATTAATTGATTTAATACTATTTTTCATATAAAAATATACCTATATGGTAACATGAAAGATAAAATGATCAAAATAAGTTCTAAACGAAACAAGATATGACAAGGGAGATGCACTTAACTATTATGCTACTTAGGAAGCTGATATAGTTAGGGTATAAGGGTGAAAAGGTTGGAAATGATTTACAATTGCTTCATTTCTAGTTCTTGGAGTGCAAGAAGATGTGGGATAAATATTTCAAATGTGTATGGAACCATTTGGTAGTGTTGTACCTATTTATTAGTTTTGTATGGTAAGATGCTACCATTCACTAACTTTTTGTGCATGTGTAATCAATTGTATTATACATATATTTTAAACACTAGGTTTTTTTGATGTGCAAAATCCTCTGTATGACCCAAAATATATTCAAACCATAACCATGGGTAAGATATCCTTAAAAAGGTTAGTGGTTTGGTTTAAAACATTTCCTATGAAGGAACTACTCCAAAAAGGCCTTAAATTGCATGTAGCTCTTCATCTAGAGATGTGATATTTAGTATTGATGTAAATATATTTGTAAATTCATTTGATAATTATTTGTAGTGTTTTGGCATGCTTATGCACTAATTGGTTTGGAGGTATTGTAACTTCAGTGGCTAGAATCTTAAACTTGGTTGGGAGTACTTCACATCTATGTGGGTATTTTTCCTTATGTGTACTATTACTTTAGGGGTAATCTAGGAGAGTTTTGAGTAATTTTGAAATGATATTTGCAAGTAGTGCTCTTAAATTTCCAAGTGAGTAAATAAGTACATATACAGGTTTATAGGTATAATTCTTCATTAAGGCTAACCCATAAGAAAAGTAAAAACCCATAAAAATATATCAAAGTAAAAATTAACCATTTGGTGGCTTGAAATGAAACCACTAGTTTAAGACAAAACCATTGGATGGGCCTATTTCATAGTCCTTTTATAGACATGGAGATAAGTGTTGAAAAGTTATGGGGATGATACTTGAGGTAATGATTGTCATGAATTGATGGAAACAATTCTATGAAATTTATGTAATGGGGATAAGGTAGGGAAATTGAGCTCAAAATTTGTGCACAAGTCATGACTTAAGGATTAAGCCAATAATGACATTATCAAGTGATAAATTACTACATGTAGGTGTCTATAGTCATGTAGTTAATTGTGACATAATTGCATAAATATTAATAACCCAAATCCATTTACATCAAAAATAAAATCAACCACCACATTTGTTAGATCCACCCTTAATCTACACCATTTGGTAAAGTTTTTGTTAAAAGGGACTTTTGGTTTCATTAGAAACTGAAAAACACCGTCTTAAATTGTGAAATAATTTTTTATGAAAATAGTGTGACAATAACCTCAAAATATATTACTATTCCTTACAAAGAAAGGTATATCATCATGTTGGAGTATTGTATCTAATGTCTAGGATATTAATTCAAAATTCACATAAGATAATAATGACCTACATTCATATATTTTTTCAAATGTTAATTATATTTAAAAACCACACTTTTGTTGAGAAGGGGTGGAAAGTTCTAACATGACCTAGTTAGCTGATATGCCATATAACATGAGCATTCACTCTTCTTGATTCACTCCCGAAATTTGAAGGATGCCAAAATTTCGTGCCACAAGGAAGCTACATCATTATAGTTTTTGTTGAAAACTACTTGCAATTTTATGATATTTTCATCCTCTTGAACTTGTAGATTTTAAAAATGAAAAAAATTACAACAATGCCCAAACCAAAATATTATAGATCTTGTTACCATATCAAGGCCTCACCCTTGCACCCACAACCCATATAAACCTCTCTATTTATCTTCAACTATTATAGACCTTCATTTTCAAGAAATCCCTTTCAAAGGGTATGTTGATTCAATCTCACATAAATGAGAGGGAATTTAAGTTTGAGACCCAAAAATTGTTAGGAAATAAGGGATAAAATTTGCAGAAAAATCCCACACAATCACAATAGTAGAAACTATTATGCGAATAATATCACACATTTGAAATAAAAAGTGTAGAAAATAAAAGAACACACACACGAGAGAGAATATTTAACGTGGTTCACAAAATTTTTGCTACGTCCACCAAGAATAATTTCCTCATATTTTATTACATGCCACTTCTTTCTCTCAATATAATACCCAGATCTGTTTGGAGTTGTGCTCAACAAAATCTCTCGAATTCATACTTGAACTCACACATCTACAATGTTATATCTCCCCTACCATATGCACAAAAGCACATCAATAAGCAACTGCTTAAGTAGTTTTACAATACCATGGGTACCAAAACCATGGGACAAAAAACCCATAAACCTATGGGTCAAAATACTACCCATAGGAGAAGAGCAAATTTATCGAGGTATCATGCATGTTTTTCGGTGCTCGTCCCTAACCCCGATGAGAAAACTATGGAGAGTGTATAGTAATTTTAGTGTACAGTCTTCAACACTTCCACACATGAAAATAGGCTCCAAAACATAACAATATCCCACTTGGAGACTGGTTTTCCTCTGAGCAAGCTTCTCAACCCTTCATTGTCATCCATGAAGACCAACCAAAGTTGAACATAGCTTCAATTTCTCCCTTGTGACCACCTTGTTCATCATGTCTACATGATTTTGACTAGTATGAATCTTCTCCAAATTCAACTTCTCTTCTTCCCAAGTTTTCCTAATAACATGGTACCTTAACTACATATGCTAGAGTGGGAAACAAAGTTCTTAGCTAGGTGTATAACACTCTAACTATCACTATGCAACTTCCCTTCCTCCTACTTATGCCCCAACTCCTCAAGAAATTGTTGTAACCAAATCATATCTTTGCTTTCCTCTATGGAAGAAACATACTCAGCCTCCATGGTTGATAAATCCATAAGCTTATGTAGTCATGAAATCTATCTCATTGTTGTCCCACCTACAATGAAAATATAACCTATTGTGCTCCTCTTGTTTTCTACATCTCTAGCCATGTTTGAATCTACATAACCACACAAAGTGGTGTCCAATCCACTATAGCCAAAAATTGTCCCCATGGTCCCTCTCAAGTACTGAAGGATCCACTTTATTTCCTGTCAGTGATCTTTACCCAGATCACTCATAAAGATACTCACCGCTCCCCTTTGCATGGGAAATATCAAGCCTAGTACACACCATGGCTTACATCAAATTACCAACCGTTGATGAGTAAGGTATCTTGGACATCTTGGTTATCTCTCTACTCTATTTTGGAACACAACTCCTTTGATAACTTGAAATGGCTTGCCAAAGGAGTCCCAATCGGTTTAACATCCTACATATTAAATCTCTCCAAGACCTTCTTAATGTACTCTTCCTAAGATAAATTCATCTTTCATTCCTTCCTATCTCGATATATCCTCATACCAAGGATTTGTTTGGTTGCCCCCAAATCCTTCATAACAAAGGAGTCACTTAGTTATTTCTTGAGTACTTTTATTTCCTACATGTTTTTTCCTGCAACTAACATGTCATGCATTTATAAGCACAATATAATATAATTACCATCCTGAAATTTCTTTATATACACACAATGGTTAGAATGACATCTAATATAACCTTTCTCCATCATGAAGCTATCAAATTTATTATACCATTGATGTGGATCATGTTTTAGGCCATACAAGATCTTCTTCAATTTGCACACCATCTCCTCTTTACCTTTGACCTCATAGCCCTTTGACTACTACATATATAGATCCTCCTCCAAATCACCATGGAGAAATATAGTCTTTACATATAGATTCTCTAATTAAAAGTCTTTTACTGCCACTATTCCAAGAACTGTTCTAATAGAATTCATTTTTACTACAGGAGGAAAAATATCATCAAAATCTATACCTTTTTCTATGCAAACCCCTTGACCACCGACCATGCCTTTTATCTTTTCTTTCCTCCTTCTTCCTCTTAAACTTTGTACACCCACTTGTTCTGAAATGTTCTTTTTCCTTTGGGTAGCTTCACCAAATACCAAGTTTGGTTCTCCATGAGACATTGATGCTCCTCATCCATGGCTTTCTCCCACTTCTTCCTAGAATCTACACGCATTGCTTCATCAAATCTCTCTAGATCTCTATTGTCAGTGAGTAATAAATAATTAAAATAAGGAGAAAAATGTTTAGGTGCTCTTCTTACCCTAAAAGACCTCCTAAATATAGGAGTTTTGGGTTCCTATTGAGTAGGTTCCTAAACTGACTCATGTGCCACTTTCCCATCTGGAAGATCCTCTACCACTACATATTATTTCTTAGATTATTCCCTATTTTCCTCTGCAACTATTTCTCATACATAACTTTCTCATTAAATACCATAGCCCTGGATCGAATGATTTTATTGTCCTTAATAATCCAACATTTATATCCAAAATCATCACCACCATAACTAATGAAAGTGCATTTATCTTATTTAGCCTCTAACTTGGTCCTATAATCCTTGTCAATATGGAAAAACACCTCACATCCAAAGGATCTAAGAAATAAATAATCAAACTTCTTACCAAACAAAATTTCCTCGGTATGAATCCATCTAAAGCACTTAAGGGTCCTCTTTTTATCAAGTACACAACAGTGTGCTTACCACTTCTTCTAAAAATAAATAGGCAACCCCACGTGTAATCTCATGTTCCTAGCTCGTTTTATTATTGTCCTATTTATCCTTTCTCACACCCCATTTCACTACGAAGTTCCCAAACCATATTTTTCCTACATATTCCATTTTAGAACAATAAGATCATAAAACCCATTGTTGCAATACTCTGCTTCATTATCTGACCTGAGACATTTCAACTTGAGACATGTTTCATTCTCTACTAAGGCTTTCCATTTAACAAAATTTTCAAATACATCAGATTTATTTCTAATATAATACACCCAAACTTTTCTTGTTGCATCATCAATAAAAGTAACATAATAATATGAAACCCCAAGAGATGATACCTAAGTTGAGCCCCACACATCAGAATGTACTAGCTCTAACTTACTCTCTTTCTTCGTAGGTCCAACCTTGAGAAAATTTACTCATTTATGTTCCCCATATACATAGTTATCACAAAAATCCAAACATGTTTCTGTATATCCAGGAAAATTCTTCTTTATGATCTACATGCCCTTATGGCTCATATGATTGACCCTATAGTGCCACAATGTTGTATATGCATCTGAAGCCAAAAGATTACAAACATTAGTGCTACCAGTGGTTAAATACAAGGTTCAAATCTTCTTACCTCTTACCACCACAAGAGCACCCTTGGTAACCTTCCAATATTTCATTGTAAATATCATAACAACATCATCATTCCCAACTATCCCGCTGATACCAAGTTTCATCTTAATATAGGCACATGTTTGCCATCCTTCAATAGCCATGTATTCCCATTCTTTTTTCACATAAACACAACCTTTTCCAACTATGTTGTAAGGCTCATCATCACCAAGATAAACATGCCCAAAATCCACCTAAACATAGTCAAAAAAATAATGCCAATGTGGAGTAGCATGGAAAGAATCCTGAATCTAAAACCCAATATTCAACAATATTATCCAAAGACCTAATCAAAGCATCCCGATAGGAATTACCTTGTCAAATTCACCTCCTTGTTTTCTTCCTATTGTTTCTTCTTATCATGAATATCCCCACAATCCTTATTTGCATGCCTAAGATTTCAACATGTTGCTGACATACCATCTTGCTTTTAGATTTTGACGTTGCCGATCTTTTGATTTTCCATAACTTCCTTTATTCTTTTGTCTCCCTCTAGTTTCCACCATGAAGTAGAATATTCCCGAGATTTTTCTTCACATTTCCTCCCTTAGAATCACCCCTACAACATCCTCAAATTAAACTTTGAGTTAGCCGAACCGAGTTGTTTACCGCCATTACTGCAGGCTATTCTAACTCTTAGGTAAGAGCACAAAATTAATAAAGACCTAATTTTTCTTCAAAATATATTGTAATCTGAAGCTAGCATATTCACAACGGTATTAAATTCAGTCAAATATTATGCTATTGAACCATTCTCGACATCTTCATATTAAACAATATTTTTAATTAAAAAATCTTGTTAGAGGTAGAGGGTTTTTCATTTAACTTCCTAATGCATCCATAAGTTCTTTTGTAGTCTTTTCCTTTAAAACATTAAATAATACCGAAGATGCAAGAAATAGCCAGATTATCCCGAGTTCCTTCCTATCTAGAAAATACCAATCCACATCCAACATGGTCGAGGGTTTGGTCCTTTTTTTAGACAAATGTGGGATATACAAATCCTTTTGATAAAGGTAATCTTCAATATGTATCTTCCAAAGACTAAAATTCTTCCCATTGAATTTATCAACCTTTGATCTTCCATCATATGTCATCACTCCCACTCAAGCTAAAAATTTCCTTGCAACTCAACACTTTAAAAACTAATCCAGGATCGATACCAATTGTTGGGAAATAAGGGATAAAATATGCGAACAATCCCACACGAATCACAATAGTAGAAAATAATATGCGAATAATATCACAAATCTGTAATAAAAGTGTAGAAAATAAAATAACACATCACAAAGATATTATTTAAGGTGGTTTACCCAATTTGAGATACATCCACAAAGAATCACTTGCTCAGATTTTATTACAAACCACCTATTTCTCTCAATACAATACCCATATATGTTTGGATATGTGCTAAAAAAACTCTCTTGAATTCACACTTGAACTCACACATCCACAATATTATATCTCCCCTACCATATGCACAAAATCACATCAATAGGAAACTGCTTAAGTTGTTTTACAATACCATGGATACTAAAAACCAAGGGCCAAAACCACCCCATAAACCTATGGGTAAAAATACCGCCCATATGAGAAGAGCACGTTTCCCAAGGTATCATGAACATTTTTTTGAGGCCCGTCCCGAACCCCAGTGAGAAAACTATGGAGAGTGTACAATAATTTTAGTGTACCGTCTTCAACATTTCCACACATGAAAATATGATTCATAAGACAACAAAAATTTACAACGCACCATTATATGTATGTGTGACAAGAGGAAATTTAGTAGAGGATGCCAAGTGTTTTATCAAATGACAAAATGAGATGTCTTTTCATGGAATATCATAATTTTAACTTACAGAAGACATGATCGTGCTCACTATCTATTGAGAATGCTTCACCAAATAGATTCCCAACATGATTAGTTCACCTTTTATAGCATACACCCAATTTAAGGTAAAGCATATGAGCTTTGGAATATGGTATATACCTCCATTAAAGAATAATAGAATGTGGTATTTTTCAAATGTTACAATTCTGCAAGTTCCTAGTTGATATGTATGTAAAGTGTGGAAGTATACACAAGGAATGTAAATTGTTTGGAAAACTACCTCGGATATTTCATCTCATGGAATGGAACGATTTCACGATATTCACAACATGGGGTTACTAAAAATTCCTTTTAAATTTTTAAGCAAATGTATTTTATACGTGTTAATCTAAACTCGCAACCTTATCTAGAATCCTATTAGCTTGCACTAAATGAGGAGCTTTAAAAATTGTTGTGGACATCCATCAAGAGATTATGGAAAAGGTATTTTTGAAAAATGTTGCGGTTGGGAATGATCTGTAAATATGTATGAAAATTGTGGAATTGTACATAAGGCTTGAGAATTATTTGACAAAACACCTCATAGAAATTTGGTCTCATGGACTACTATGATGGCAAGATATCCACAAAATGGCTTTGTATAAAAGGCCTTGAATTTATTTAAGCATATTTAATTGAAAGGTGTAAATCCACAATCCTTAACATATTTGAGCATACTCCTAGCCTATGCCAAAATGGGATCTTTAGAGTGGGGTATGGGCATACATCATATTATAACGGAAAGGGGATTTTTAGGTGTCCTAATTGTAAATGCATTGATAGATATATATGTAAAATGTGGAAGCATATACAAATCACATAAACTATTTGGCAAAATACCTCAAAATAACTTGGTTTCATGGTTCAACTATGATTGTAGGATATACTCATAATGTGTTCTTGATGAGGCTTTAAGACTTTATGAGGTAATGTTTTAACTGGATATGTACAAAATGTTTTTTTTTTTAAATCCTTGGAAAGTTGTATGTGAGTACAATTTACATGTGTAAATCCATACTCCAAAACCTGTTCTATCATCCTCTCGACATGTGCCACAATTGGGAGCTTTACAACAAGGAATAAACATCCATCAAAGTACAATGATGGAAAGGGTGTTCTTGTCGATGATTTCGCAATATGATCTATTTTCTCGGTCTTTACGCCAAAAATAATTGTGATCTTTTGAATAAACCTTTAGTAAATGTTTATACATGTAAGGAAGGTCAGAACATCTCTCGCCAACTTTCCATTTATTTATCTCCGTTTAATTTGATGTACTTTTCTAGCATAGTTTGGGGTTTCTCTCTTACAATTTCTTGCACAATGGTGGCTTTAAGAAAAATATTTTACCAATTGGTAATGTATGAAGTTTTGTGGGTTGAATTCATTTTTCATTCTCTACCCTTCACTATAGTGCAACCAATCAAATTTAAACAAAATTAAGTGCATATGCTCCCGACCAAAATAATACAAAGTAAGTATATATACTCTTGTTCTTCCTCCATTTATAGAGACAAAATATTAAAATGTCGGTAGTATGGAATTTGATGTGATGGATGGATGACACAAAGAAATAGAAAATAACAAATACACATGGTCTAAACAAGTTCAAAGAGGTGGAGGAAGTTGATATTTTCTAGGTGTTGTTTATCAAACACAACGATCCCGAATCCCCAAAAATATGGCCATTTAAAATTTTGAATGAAAATGACAACAATATAATTTTTAATTTTATCGGTTGTCATTATATTTTATTTTTATAGGATGTGCATCAAATAACGATAGTGCTCACTCCTACCTTATCTCTTGCCTCTTTATAAACAAATAAGGGATGGGCTTTATATATAAATATTTTCCAAATCATCTCACCGGTCACATGGAATAACTTAAATTTTTGTAGAGCCTTAGAACCACAGTCCACACATTATAAAATTAGCATGGTCATATGTGAATGTAGTGGCGTATATGGTGTTGAGGTTCCCATCCAATTTGATTTCCTTGCATAGCAAAATCTTATATTTTTGATGAAAATTTATGAAAAGAACTTGATAAGGCTATTGCAAAATTTTAACTTGTTATAACCATTGTCAAGTAAAAGTTTAAATTAACTTGTAAATATAAATCCACTCTAAAACACCAAATCCATATAAATAAACCTTAAAAACGCGTAAATATAATTGAATGTGCTAAAATAAGCATGCAGGAAAATATCAAACTTCTTACACAATACACAATAGAAACAACATATTCTAGCTTACCACATCTTTTCTCCTTTTAGAACCCGCTTACATGAAACTCTTACCATTATAATCATGTGCAAAAAGAGACTGAACACCAATTGATATATAGTTTAGACGACTTAGTTGAAATATCCTTTCCAACCAAGAGTTTTATGGAAAATACTTATACTTAACTTTATTAGTATAGACAATAGTTTAACCAATGAAATAACAAGAAGTGCATACATGTGTATTGGCCTTTTCCAACTTATGATTTCTGCAACCTTAGTAGAAGAGAAATTCTTTAATAAAGTTATTTCCTAGGCTATAAAAAATAAAATCAAACATACATTACATATATGAAACGACCTTCAATTTTTAAGAGAATAGGCATTTCACCTCACAAAAATAAATTGTTGGGCTGATGAAAGAACAACATTAACTCTTTCCATGCTTTTTAATAGTGATTCTACTCCCACAAATTGTAAGCCTACTCACCATTATATGAAACAAAATGTATTCGCCTTCACCAATATGAACATGTTTCCAATGTTAACTCCTTAATTTCTATCTAAAATCAAACCAACAATGTTGTTAATTTTAATATTTATATAAGTAAACATGAAACTAGTATGGTTGATGGACTTCATTTTATCTTGATAGTTGCACAATTCAATAATATGCGAGTTTGTTTTAGATAAAAACAAACAATTTTAAGACCAAATTTTGTTTTTGATATTCGTTGTTGAACTTATTTTATTATGTTGATAGGTATCATATAATGGTATTTAGGGTAGAGGTGGTGGACTATAATATATATGAGATGTTAACAATTAATAAATGATTTTAAATTTATCATTCGTTTTATCATTATTTAGATTTTTTTTTTTTTGCTTAGAGAAATCAATTAAAAAGTTATAATATTATGGCTATGGAGTGGATTTGGAGTCCTTTTTTTGGAAAAAGATTTTTTTCCAAGCTAAACACTAATAACGAAATTGACATCATTTTTACTAATTAATAAAAATGATTTTTTCATTATCATGTGTAAATATTTTTGACTAGAGCTATGAAGTGGGAAATACTTTTAGTTATAGTAATGACATAAATCTAAGACACAAAATTGCTCAATCTATTGTAATCTCAAAACCAACACAGATCTGCTACCACCGACCCACAAGAAAATAAAAGTTAAAGTAAGATAATAGTATTAGATAAACCATGATACTAGTAAGATAATAGTATTCCAACCTAAAAACCTTGAAAAAATAAAAAACTTTGAACAAAAGATCACTATTTTGAACTAATCATCCAAAAAAAAACTAAAAATTTATTAATCAATATACAATGTGAAAAATCTAAATAAAATCTTTGAGATTGATATCTCCCCACATTTTCATATCAATATGTTCAAAATACCTATACTCTTATTAAACTTGTATAATTGGTGGGAGCAATTTAATTGATCTTGAAAATGACCTACACAAATATACAAAATTACTAAGTTACTTAGGCTTTGAAAATGAAACAAATATGTGGTACATGTGGGCCAGATAAGTGGGTCTTAATGTGTTGAGAGTATTTTCTCAATCATTAGGGTCAATCTATGGGAAGATGGAGACCATGTTATAAAAATATTATTTTTATCAATGTCAATTTGGAAATGAACCCATGTTAGCAATGTAATTCTCCATCATAGCCCAACTTTGAAGCCTAGAAAAGCCCTGTAACCACTGGGGACTCCATTTTCAAGCGGTCCATCACCTCGGAGCGGAGGAAGAATATAGTCTCCATGTGAAGTTTTAATGTGTGCCAACCAATGTGAAGATGAAAGTTCCTTACATGGGGCCTTGTACAACATTAAATCATTGATATTCTTTCTAATCAAATCAATTGTTACCTTTCCTCGAATATCAAAGAAGATACAACCCTAGATAATAGAACAAATACACTAGATAATGGAACAAAGGATAATAATATAGTTATCAATGTTTTTACCCTTGATTATTACACTTTGATGTTTATGGGCCTCTTATGTCATTGTTCCCTTTAGTGATAAGACATAATCAATATGGCGATAATACATAGGCCATATAAAAATTAAATTAAAACATTTTATTGGATTCCGTCCTTCAAAATTTCAATCATCACTCAATAAAGAGTTTATTCGAATCATAATGATAAAAATTAAAGCTGCAAAGTTCCCCTTTGTAATTATTTGTAGGTCCTACAACTAAGAGTAATATCCATAAAGGAATTCATAAAGGGGTAGGAAAAGACCCTAAAGATGCTCACCAAAGAGTACAGTTACCCTTCAAAGATGCTCATTTTGCCCTACAAAGACGTGTATATCTTAAGACTATTGTCAACGACCCTTTTGTAGCAAGGAAAAAAGTTTGGCATGGAGTTCCTTTGACTTGTATAATTGAACACAATGTTTTTTTAGTATTTTATTTTTTTGTAAAATTATATTATTGTAATATATTTGTGTATGATAATTACCAGTTTAGGATAAGTTTTATTGGCATATCTATGTGGACCCATTATTCTTTCTCTTTATTTGATTTTTGTGTTTTTCATGGTTTAAAAAATTGAAGTATATGTTTTTAGACCTGAAATCATGAGTATATATTTCTGCATCCTACAATTGTGTGTATGGTTTTATGTTTAGTTTATTTTGATCCTTGTTTTTAATCTCCCATGAATTGTGGGTTCATCTTTCTCATCCTTCCCACTTATTTATGTGTTTGTTTATGTGACAACAAAGTGTTAGTTCAAATTTGAAAAGTATATAAAATCATAAATGGGTTGACATGTTTAGGAGAACAAAGAGCGTTGATGTGAATGTGCTAAAATTAATTAATTATTCAATAACTTAAAGCATAAATTCAAGAGTTTTAGAAAATTTGAAGCATTTACAAAATGGACTAAATGGTTGCAACATTGCATTATACTTGGTGTGTTGCTTTTAATATTCTACATCATTGAGAGGCCTAACACGTATCGAGGAAGAATACACAAAAAGACATCCTTTTCCTTGCCATTTTTCATACTTAACTACCCTATTAGGATTTTGAAGAAGGATATAAATTTTCATGAGATATGTACGAGAATTTCATGAATTCGAGTGAGGTTTTCGGGGCCCATACTTGACAAATGAGTTATTAAAAATTTCTTCATGCCTAATAGTTACCGAAAAAGACCCATTTGTTATGAGAATGACCCAACAATACTAGGAATGTTACTTCATAGTTTTGGTGGTTTCTCGTTATTTATCCCTAAAAATCATCATTTAGTTGTATTTTCCCGATGATTGTTTTTAAATTCTTGTGAAATCAAATACCCTTCTAAAACCCCTCTTGTCATTTATTGATAAAAAAACATGTTAGAATATTTATGTAACTACATTTGATTTCACTATTTTAAATATGATTAAATTTAATTTCATGTTTATGGGTAGATGTATTGAATTTTAATGTTAACTCACTTTCCCATAAAATATTTTGGTGAAACCACATTACCTTTCATGCTTTATACTCTTCTAAGGTTACCTTGTACATCGGAAAAGCGACAAAGCGCGTGAGAATCAACAAGTAACTCTTCCGCGTACCCGACCTCCCGAGGTCGTGCCGAGACAGCTGGTGGGGGTAGAATATGCAGACAAACTAGTTAGGCAGTCTAATGTCTTCGACACGCACTAGTGGAATTTGCAAATCTAAGGCAAAGAAGGCCCTTCTAACTTGGACTGGTGTGATAGATCGATCAGCGAGGATGACTGCTCGAAGGCTCCAATCAATATCGAGCTCTGGCGTGATTCGATCTATGGGTTGCGGAATACGTGGAAAATGACCTGGGATAGTTTCGTGTATATCTCCTGATAAGGTCATATGGTGGATGATGAATATAATTTGACTCTACGGACGATTTTACGCCTAGTCCGAAATTCCCTAGCTTCATTAGCCGCGATATCTAGTAAGGACAGTTGTTCGATGATGATAGGTGGAAGTGGAGTGGACCTGAATACCAAGGTGCGTAGGTTAGTGTCTATATCTAATTGACTTATGGACTCGTTGGGCTGTGGGATCTGTGGATCACAACCATAGACTCTCGGTTGTTGCGGTCCTGTTATGGTCATACGCGAGATCAAGTTCTAATCCCTAGTATCCAAGATGTCGTATGCTTTCTCAGCTTCTATATTTAGAACCAATAGTTGTGCAATCTTCTCAGAATACCTTATAGGCGTTCTCGCAACCTGGATTCTTAAGCTGGTATCTATATCTACGAGGGTGTCTCCAGCGTCTGGCTGTGGAACTAAAGGATCGCACCCGAATGTTTGTTCTCTTTCGAGCCCTTCTACAGTCATGTGAGTGCTTGTGCCTAGGGAAATCTATAGTTTGGTTGGTTCGACCAAAATATGTGTGCTTGGTCGTCTTCTATGTTTAATCCTCTTAGTTGAGGACTGATCTGTTGTAAATCTGTGGTTGTTCGGAATACTTGTATCCTGAGATTTTGGTCTATGTCAACTATTCTTTGTGACTAGGTTTGGTTGAGGCACGATTGACTCAAATATATATCCTGGGCTCTTGAGGTCCCGTGATTGTCATACGAAACAAAATGCAAATCTAAGCGTGTGACAAGCAAATTTCTAACTATGTGAAATAAATCTAAGCTTCAGTATAACCTTTATTCTTCTAAGAAAACTTTTAATAATTTTAAGGAAAGCAAACTATTTTAAGTGTATCTAGAAATAATAGCTAAACAATAATTTAAAAGACAGAGATAACCGAGTGTGGTTATTTGCATGCGATTTGTAGAATTATTCTAAATAAATAAAATAACTTTGTCTAATCTACTGCAGAAGATTCTCGATCCTACCTCGAAGTGAGGAGTGAATCATAGTTTCTCGAAACTATCAATCCCCACAGACTTCCTGCATGTCGAGAATAGAATGAAATGAAATAAAGCGATTAACTACTCTATTTGATATGAATCTGACTAGAACTTTGAAATTTAAAACCTGGACTCCGCAGAACAGTGGCGAATCCGATGGTGTATGTGATCTCGTCCCCTCAGTATGATCTCCTCGTTCTTTCGTGTTCACGTGGATCCAGAAAAGTGTGTAATGCTAGCACCGATAAGAGTAGATTTTGGGACAAGGACAACTCAGAATGCAGACTAAGAATGCGAGTAGGAGAGGGATAAGCAAGAGTACAGAGCTTGGCTTATGCGATTCCTAGCGGGATTTTACTGCGAGTCATGCAACATGAAGCGACCAGAACCTGTAACTATCTTATACGAAGAGCAAAACCTGCAACTTTAATGGCTTCCTAAGCTATTCTGTTCCAATGGATTGGATAAAATAAGACACTGCTTGCACAAGTTGGATATGTGGCTTACCAACAGCTGAATAAAGCTAACCAGGCATATAATGGATTGAACTAAGAACTCCAAGACACAATAAAACAAATCTACAACAAAGAGAAATTTAGAGGCAAGCTTCTAACTGGATTGGGATGAGATAACAGCACTGCCTGCACAAGATGGGTCTATGGCTTACCAACAGCTGAACAATACTAACCAAGTATGAAATGAACTATGCTATCAATCCTAAGCAAGCTAACAGACCAAACCACTGAAAATCAGAAGACTCTAACAAGAAAAATGGTGGCCATTTGCCTCAGCACAAGCTATGCATTTATAGGAATTCCAACACTCAAAAACCAAAACCAAATTGAACTCCTAAACAATAAACAAAGGAAAAACACTATTCCAGGGGACCAAAAACATAAATGCATGCTCAAGTCGGCAAAGAAAAGCTGGTGAATCATGATATTTCATGCGGGTCGCGTCAAAAGAGCATTCTGGAAAACGCGCACAGGACCGCCACTCTGGCGGCGGGCGGTTCGAGGACCGCCACCTGCCGGTGGTGGCGGTTTTGTCACTGAAGGTCAAGAGGCCAAGGAAAGAGGAAAAGGGGAAAACAAAGGGTGCGGGGGCTAAGCGGGGCATGCGGGATGTTAACGCATACTCCGAGGGCTTTTCCAGATCCCGAACACCTTGCGAGGAGACCTGTATCATCATCGGGGCACTTGTTACACTGTTCTGCAGTACAGTACCTTACAATTTTGGGTACGTACATATTGCCCCCTCGGAGAAGCGTTTTAGCCATGAAGAGGCATAAAACGGTGGGTCCGAGTATGGCAGTCCCGAAATGGGGAGTTAGAAGCTATACCTTACGCGTCCGTGTGTTGAAATGACGCCATCCGAAATTCCCGCTACCTGCAAAATGAAAAGAGAGCTCAAGTGCAGATAGATGCAATAACTTGGAAGATAAACGCTAAAATAATAGGGAAGGAGAACGTACCATTCGTGCGGGGATAGAAACTTACCTCCATCAGCGCTCCAAACCTGCGAAAAAGTCATTTTAAAACGAAATAGAACGATATATATATGAAAGTGGGCCCATTTTCCTATTCATTTGCGTGAGTCGATTTGATTGATTTTGAGCTCTGGGACCCACGGTGACGGTTTCTCACGCGAGTAGAGTCGAAACGTTTGCAGCGAGATCGTGATCATGCCTCCACGAGCGGAACACCGACCTCAGCGATCACAGGTTGGTTTTCTTCCATTTTGTGTTTTTCCCCCTTTAAAATTGAAATGTTAAATTCGTCATAATGGGGGGGTTATTTTTGAAAATGTTAGGTTCAAAAGGTCCACCTAGGGGGGGCGCCTACTGGGTAGGCTCCATTTTTAGTTTAAATGGTCTATTTTTGCTCATTTTGGGCTTTTTGGGGTTAACAACCCACGCGGGTTTTCGGACCGCGACCGCCGCCTAGCCGGGGGGCGGGTTACCACCCGCCGCCTTGGCGGGCGGTTCTACTCGCCTCCTCCTCGGGCGCGGTTTTACCTGAGAATGCAAAAGAACTTATTTTGGAGATTGCACTTGTATTTTCTGCACTTCTATATGTTTTTATGACCTTCTTGGTATTGTTCAGATATTAACTTGCCCTGTTTTGTGTGTTTTTGGGTGTATGCAGGCGAGGGAGGAGTATATCAGATGGAGCCGAGAGAGAGTGTGTGATTGGCTTTGGGGGTATTGGATGCCCTTTCTCAGGATGAGGAGGATACATTACAGAGGGCCGACATATTGCATATATCACGCGTGCCCCATGTCACACCATCCAGTCACATACTTTGTGACTTATTTTCATATTGGGACGTAGATCGGAACACTTTCCGACTGCCAGGGGTCCGTGGTGAGTGGACCATCACTTTGGAGGATGCCTACCATATCCTGGGGGTCCCGATCATTGGGAGGAGACTCACACTGGAGACGGCAGGGTCCCGAGCACAGATTGCACAGTGGGCAGGCTACATGGGAGATGCAGCTATCTCGACGGGGTCGAAGAAGGGAGTGAGAGTTCGATCCATTCCTTCTTTGCCCATCCCCGTATTTCGACAGGCTATCATGGGGATCCTTGCCTCGAGGCTGATCGGGGACAAGGGAGGGGATACTTTACTATACTGTTGGGCCCCCATCATTGCACAGATAGAGGGGCATGGCCGGATATACGCCTGGGGCGCAGATATTCTGGGGACCACCTACCATGATTTATACAGGGTGGTCCGTCTACAGGGACAGTCTTTGAGCCACCCTACTCTAGTCATGAGTTGGGTGTATGAGCGTTTTATCCCCTATGGTAGAGGCGTGGAGGTGGCAGATCCCGGGGCTGTGAGGGCAGCCAGATGGATAGATATGTCGGTGCTTAGAGCACCTCACCCGGCCGATTGCCTCTCTTACTACTACGGCAGACATGGAGCGACACCGCATCACCAGAACTTATGGCCGGTATATGGGGAGAGGAGACTCTTACATTGATTTCTTGCTCCACCACAGGGCAGCTTATTGACCGCGTGGGATGAGTGGAGGTACATCCTTTCGGCAGGGTTCCTCAGCAGTTTGGCCTACCATATATGGGCATGCTTCCCCCAGTGGCGCCAGTCTATAGATCAGTCCGCGAGGCTAGAGGGGGGCCTAGAGGCCGTGGTTGGACAGTGATTACTCCTGGCACTCCCATTGCAGCCAGGAGGATAGTTCGGGCTAGAGGGAGAGCTGGTGCGCCTCGGGCACCTTTGCTTGGATTGCTGCGGGTCCCGCTCACGGCGGCGATGACCCCATAGATATTGACTCCGATTCTGAGGAGTTTACGAGAGGAGGATCGGGAGGAGTAGATGGATGACAGTGATCCTGAGTGGTATGACACTCAGGACATCATGCAGGCAAAGAGGGCCGAGCAGAGTGCAGAGAGAGAGACTCTAGTTTCAAAGGAGCCACTCTCCCAGGGCCATGGTGGAGAGGATGAGTCCGTTGCGGGGTGTCATGTTGCTCCTACTACAGGAGCAACCCCTCAGTCGGCAGCGGCATCTGCGGCGGGTGTTGGCCCTAGCGACCCATCTTGGAGGCCCGGTGATCCGAGTAAGTTATCCTTTCTTCCTTTTAATGCTTGTTTAGTTTAGGATTTGTTTTAATTGCTATTTCTCCTTGTGTTTTGATCTTGTATCTTTTAGTCTCTTGCCTAGTTTCTGATTCATTTTTCTCCTTTGTTTACGAGAGGCCGATGAGTCGCGGATCTCGATCCGCATGGTATGCACGATTCCCGATGATCCCCATGGATAGGACCGTGCGGAGCTATCTGTAGATGCCGAGGATCCCTCGGGGCCGGTAGGCATCTTGCGCGTCTTCGCTCCTGTTTGGCACGTGGCCAGGATGGTGTCGACTCTCCATACAGAGTTGGTAGGCTATAGGACAGCCGAGTGTCTTATGAGGAGCCATTCTCGTGGCGAGACCGCGGCTGCCCCTCGGGACCCTGAGCCCTCCGTGCATTCAGAGCGCCGGCGTAGCCGGAGCCCTAGGCGAGGTGCACACCTTCGGAGGGGTCGCGTAGGGGTTGAGAGACCACTTGGCTCCTATGTATTTTGTACTATAGATTCTTTTGTATATCACGGGCTCTTTGAGCATTTTGACCATGCCTAGTGCATGATGGCATTGTATATAAACATTGATTATTTATATATATGCATTCGTTTTTGGACCAAAACTTGTCACTCATGTTTTCCCTTTCTGTTTCCAACTGCTTTGTGTATACTACGATGTATGTTTTATATGCTTTCTAGAATGTATGCAATGGAAAACAGATGATGTAAATGTTTGCTTTCTTTTTGTGTTTTATGATGCTGATACATGATACTGTAGATATATTGTGATTTTGAATCTTAGCTTCTGTGAGCAATTTGGATATCTCATGTTTGTTTTGGCAAAGTGATGAAAATAACAAATATGATGAACAGATAAACTTGCCCCACTCCTAACTCCATGCGGCCCGAGTAAAATGCGAGGGCTCATCACCAAGAGCCAGGAAGGGCGCAAGTTATGAAATGTGATGAAATGATAGTGATGAAAGATAGACAAAGCTTTGGCGGACCAAATTGAAAGCTACAAGCTGACTCCACCCGGGTGACTTCATAGTTTTGGATGCAACTTGCTTTGCGGTTTATCTAGACTTAGACCCATAGATGGCCACATAGTAGACAAAATATGGGTTTTTAGGATTTTTAACTCTTTTTGGAATTTTGAATATCTGATTCATTCGTTTTTGACTCAAAGTTTGAATAGTTTGTTTATGACCTTTTAACGTTTGCTTTGTCAAGAGGACCCCCTACACTTTGCCCCATGCTGCTAGTAAGAAGCATGGGTTTATCACCGTGGGCAAGGCATAGGCGAGTAAGGGCATTTCCATCCTTTCCCAACCCTACGTCACTAGTAAGAGACGCAAGCTCATCACCGAAGGTTGGTGGGGCAAGGAAATGTGTAAAAATAAAATTTTCTGTTTAATCACTTTTTGACTTGTCTTTTTGAGTAAGATGTCAGTATATGCTTATTTCCAAAGAGATGTATATATGGGATAGATGTGACACCATGAAGCTTCTAGAACAGACCTTAGGCAAGACACCTATTCTAAGAAGAAATCAAGGCGAGAAAAGACTTGCAGATCTTGGTATGGTTACCGTTAAGACTTTGTCATGTCTATTTTATTTGATAAAAGATTCTGAAGTGATTGATGATATCGTGAAAATGGAGAGATATGATTAGAAAGTTTTGTGCCAACAACATCATGAGTTTGTAATGAATTTCTTTGAGAATAGACTCCTTGATCACAATCTGTGTAAGAAACGAATGGACAAAATGATCCTAATTTATATGAAAATGCAATGTAGATAGCTATATAGGTAGCGTTAGCTGCTTATGCGTAGAAACGTTTGAGGTGCAGGGAATTGACTGTTTCGCCAAACTCCTCGCCTTCTAACGTACATAAGAGGTATGCACCATTTCCATAGTCCTTCATGACTTGGTATGGGCCCAACCATTTGGGCCGGAATTTCATTCCTTCGCCGGTCTTTTTGTCGATCCGGTTTGTCTAGTCTTAAAATTAGATCACCTTCGTATATGTCGCGTTCATAAACCTTCTTGTTATCTTGCCGGCACATTCGGTTAGCATAAGCTCTATGCCGCTGTTCAGCATCTAACCTAGTTTCATCTAGGCTTTCTAATTGGGAAAGACGTGCTTCTCTGTAAGCGTCTTCATCCAGAATCCCTTGTAGTGAAATGCGAAGACTGGGTATTTCGACCTCAAGCGGGAGAACTGCTTCTGCCCCAAATACCAGTGAGAAAGGAGTTGCTCCCGTTGGTGTTCTTATTGAGGTTCGGTGGGCCCACAAGGCCGGATATAACTTCAAATGCCAATCTCTCTTGTTTTCTTTCACCGTTTTAAGGAGAATGGCTTTCAGTGTTTTATTTGTTGCTTCAGCCTGTCCGTTGGCTTGGGGATAATACAAGGAAGCCGTATGATGGCTTATCTTAAATTTATTGCATAGCTCATGAACCTCTTCATTCTTAAAAGAAGTTCCATTATCGGAGATAATGATTTGCGGGATACCGTACCTGCAAATGATTTGGTTTAAAATGAACTTAGCGATTACAGAACCAGGTACAGTAGTAAGAGGCATGGCCTCCACCCATTTGGTAAAATATTCAGTGGCCGTGATTATAAAATTATGGCCGTCTATGGATGAGGGAGAGAATTTCCCTATTAAGTCTAGACCCCATGTAGAAAAGGGCCATGGAGTTGCGATTGGTTGTAGAGCTTGTGCCGGCATGTGGATCTCATGAGAGAATTCTTGACATTTATGACACTTGCGTGCAAACTCTATCGCGTCACGTTCTAGAGTGGGCCAGAAATAGCCCATTCGATGTATTTTTCGAGCGGTGGCATGGCCACCAAAGTGGCCTCCACATATACCACTGTGGGATTCATGGAGAATCCTCTTGGACTCTTTTGTGTCAACACACCTTAAGAGCATTCCATCGAATGCTTTTCGATAGAGCACCTGCTCTATAATGACATATTTAGCTACGATTATGCGTAACCGCCTTCTTTGTTGCGGTGTAACTACCTCTGGGTACGTATGGTCCATGATATAATTAACGATGTCAGTGTACCAAGGACACTCAGAGATAGCGGGTCGTGTTTCAATGTAGTATACGCATTCATCTGGAAAGTCTAAATCTACTAAATCGCCTCCGTCTAATGGGTTGTCAGCTAACCAATCCGCGATGATTTGTCCTTTAACCGACTTCTGGTTTACAAATGTTAATTCGAACTCTCCCATTAAGGTTATAAAACGTCTAGCCTTTTTAGACAAGGACCCTTGTGTGAGAAAAGTCCGTAAATGGTCCGTTTTTACCATGACCTTTGTTTCTTGATTCAGCATGTAATGTCTTAGACGTTTAGTAGCAAAGACTATGGCAAGGCATTCTCGTTATGCCTTTTGTGTATAGCGTGTTTCATAGTCGAGCAGTGTTCGGCTAATGAAATAAATCGCACGTTCTCTCTTGTTATCGTCTTCTTGGGCCAACATACAGGCCAACGAGACATTGGTAGCTCGCGAATATAGGATTAACGGGTGATCCAGCTTAGGTGGCATTAGCGTAGGTGGTGATAACAGAAAATGCTTAACTGCATCAAAAGCTTCATTGCAATCTTTGGTCCAATCAATGTTGTAGTCTTTCTTGAGTAAATTGTTGATTGGATGAATGGCGAAGCTTAAATCCGGGATAAATCTTCGGATTGCACCTAGCTTTCTCGAGAAATGACCTGATTCCAGATTCGTCCGAAGGTGGAACCATTTCGAGGACAGCCCGAATTTTGGTTGGGTCCACATCTATTCCCCGTGACGATATGATATAGCCTAGGAGTTTTCCTCCTGTTACACCAAAGACGCATTTCTCTGGATTTAGCGTGACTCCGTATTCTATTAGGCGTGAGAGAATGACGCGGAGTACTTCCGGATGGTCACAACGCTTCTTGGCTTTGGCCAATAAGTCATCCACGTAAGATTCCACGATCTTATGAATTAGATCGTGAAATATGTATGTCATAGCTCGCTGGTAGGTAGCACCGGCATTCTTGAGGCCGAATGGCATAACAGCGTAGCAATAGGTTCCCCAAGGAGTTATGAACGTGGTTTTAGCTTGATCTTGCTCGGATATTCTGATTTGATTGTATCCCGAGAATCCATCCATGAGAGACAAAAGCTCAAACCCAGCTGTTGCATCAACAATGACATCAATAGATGGCAATGGGAAGTCATCCTTAGGACATGCTTTGTTGATGTCTCGGAAATCTATGCAAATGCGTATCTTTCCATTCTTCTTGAGAACGGGAACAATATTAGATACCCATTGGGAGTAGTCAACCGGCTTGATGAATCCTACCTGAAGGAGTTTTATTACCTCCTCTTTTACCATGAGAGCTACTTTGGGCTTCATGGGTCTTGATTTTTGTTTAATTGGCTTTGCATCGATCTAGTGACAGGTTGTGCACCGCACAATGTGGGGTGCGACTCCCGTCATCTCCTTGTAATTAAATGCAAATGCCTTCTGATGTTCTTTGAGAATCTGAGTATGTATTTCCACTTCTTCTGGGGTTAATGAAGAACCTAGTTTCAATATTCTTGGTTCATCTTCTGTCCCCATGTTGACATTGATTGTTTCCTCGATCAAAGTGGTGTTACCCTCTTCGAACTCGAGTGGTCTTTGGAGGTAAATCTAGATCATCCCCATTTTCTATTGCGTATATGCTAGGCTCCGTTTGTGAGGGAAGATCCATTACGGGATTTCCGAAGTAGGAAGACGAATGCGGAATCAGGGATAAATCTAGCATGTGATAGGAGAGATGTAGTGCTGCATAGGCATTTAAGTAATCCAAAGTAGCTGCATCATTTCCAACATGGTATAGGACGGTAGATTCACTTCGCTTGAAAGAGAGGATTTGTCATTGTTTTTATCAATGGTTTATCACGAATGGATACTATGAAGTGAGTATCTTTTAACTCATTGCTTGGAGTAAAATGCGATCTTTGAGGTTCTTTATTGAATCGGCGAGAAGATTTTCTCTCGAGGATTGCTTGATGGATATAAAATTAAACGCCTTGGTTAAATCTAATACTGACTTTTTGTAGAGTTGCAAATGTTCGGCTTTAGTTTCATATACTTCAGAAACTTGGTTTGTCACTAATTGCGAGTCTCCCAGGACTCTGATGTTATCAATACCAATTCTTTTGGCTAAGGTAAGGCCAAGGAGGAGGGCTTCGTACTCAGTGCCATTGTTTGTACGTTCAAAGTTTAATTTAAAAGTGAATGGGAGGACTTTCTCCTTGGGTGAAGTAAAAATTATACCCGCCCCCACTCCATAACGACATTTAGCTCCATCGAAATGGAGAGTCCAATACTTAGCCGGGAGTATAGATGTTGGGGCATCTGTTGCGTTTGCGCACTCTACTTCTACCATACAGAGATCTTCTGCTGGCAAGGAACCAACACCTAGGGAAAATCCTATGCCTACTGAATCGAATGGTAAGAACATTGGTGAATCTTGTTCTATCAACTCAACGATTTTCACAGTAGTCCCTAATGATATTGTTTCTTTAGTTTTATCTTTAGGGGTTGGAATTGTTTTGGCTACACTGGTAGTTTCAAGATCCGTCGTAGGTACCAACTTTTCCTCTGGCTTTGGGTCAGAGGGTTTATTAAGTTGGTTTGTTGGAAGTTCAAATTCTGAGTGCACCCCTGGTCTTTTCTTTAAATCAGCTAGGTGTAAATCGAAAGGTTTTGGATCGCCTTTGGCTACAAATACCTTTCCTAGATGCAAGAATCTTACTTCTTGAAATAAAGTGGAAGGGATTGCCTTCATTCGATGTATCCAAGGTCGGACGAGGATCATATTATAGTTAGTTTCCTGATCTATAATATAAAACTCAGTCAAGATGGTTTTGGGCCCTAAGGTGACCGGCAGTATTATAGTTCCTATCGAAGTGGCTTTAAGGCTATCATAGCCTCTCAAGGTATTTCATGTAGTGGAACAGTTTGTTTCTCCATATCCAAGTTTTGGAGGAAAGAGAAAGGGACTATGTTAAGCTATGACCCCATCAAATCAACCATTGCCCATTTTACATAGTTATTATAAACCCACACTTGCAAGTGTAAGGCTGGGTCACCTCGGCGTGCGATCTCAGCATCTGTGGGCATTTTACTTATTTCAAAGATGAATTCAACATCCATGTCTGGCTGCCCCAGAGGGTGGATATCAAAATCTACGTGATTTACTTGTGTTTCGGGAGGTGGAGTGATGTTAATTAGATGGCCTAGACCTAATGCTTCTAAAAGAGCAGCTCTGTGAGGGGGAGAGTTCTTTAGTAAGTCCAAAAATGAAATGTGTGAGAAGGTCTTTGTTAGGTCACTAATTAAATCATAGGCACCGATGGGTTTTTCAACTATTTGATGACTCTTATCTGTCTCTGGCAGATGACTTGGGCTCGGTTGAGAGAAATACTCTCGTGTTCTTGTTATAGCTTCGATAGGTAGTTCAGCGTCTAATTCTACCAAACTGACTATCTTAGGTCTCGGTTGAGCTCCCAACTGTGGCGCAACTGACGGATTTAATGAAGTCGAGGCTTCATGATCATTGTTTCCCGTCACTGCACCTTTGTTTGTTCCAGTTGGATTCAGCCTATTGCTATCATGATTTGGGAGCGGATCATTAAAGATCTTGAGGGGAGCATTCTGAGGAGAAACTACCCCTGCGAGAGTATTTGGTGATGATGAGACGGGATCCGCTAAAATGCAGTGCATGAAGAAGCGTCTTTGTTCTTCACAGCAGCGTTGCATAAATTTATTGTAGTCACGGCACGTTCTACTATCGTGACCCCGAATTTTATGGAAACCACAATAAGAATTGGGGTTGTAATTCCCGTTTTGTTGGTTTGGTGTGTATTGTGGCCTAAAATTCATCAAACTGTTGCTATTAGGACCAAAGTTTTGGAATTGTTGTTTGGTTTTGACTTTGGTTTTGGTAACCAAATGAGTTTTGGCTTGCCCTTGTATGGGATTTCACCGTTGTTGTTGTTGTTGTTGTGGATGGTTAAAATCCTTTGTATTGATTAATCGGGGTAAAGTTGTTGTTTCGTTGGTTGTTTGTTTGTAACGGAGCATTAACAACATTTACCCTCTTGGGCTGGTCGGTTACCCCATCCGTTGTTACCCCACGATTTTTGTTAAGGATTTTGGGTCCTTGATTGACATTTGTGGTAGTTGTAGTGTTTTGAGTGGAGGTGATTAACCTCCCATTTGTTCCATATGTCTTACGACCACTATCTATCGCTGCTTGGTCTATTCGAAGAGCGCTCTCAAGTACTTCATCGTAAGTTCTTAGTGGGAACTTCTGGACTTCTTCCTTCACCTCCTTGCTGAGAGAATGAAGGAATAAATCACATAGTTCCATCTGATCCATGTTTGGAGCACTTGCTGATGAATAAAGGATGGTACGCCACCTTTGGATGAAGTGGGCGACAGACTCGTTATGCTCTTGTTTGATGTGTAAGAACTCCCTGATTCCTGTTCTTAATAGTTTGTTCATGTCGAAGGCCTTGATGAACTCAGACACAAGTTGTTTGAATGAATGTATGGAAGCCTCAGGTATTCTGTAATACCAATCGAGAGCAATGCCTTCCAGCGTTTTGGGGAATATTTTAGCAACAACCCCATCCCATGGGAGTAATTCCCGAATGGCTGTAGCGTAAGCTTTGATATGCGCATTTGGATCTCCCTCACCCTTGAACTTGGGAAAATTAGGGAGAGGTCTTGGAAGCATGACGCTTCGTATGGTGAAATCTAAGGGTTCCTTTAGGTATTCTGAATAAGTCCCTATCGCATAGCTTTTGACCATTGATGGTGTTTGCTGAGGGAGTGGTGGTGGGATAGGTTGTTGATACGGTGCAGTGTATGTGTTGGCAGGGGCATAGGGAGGTCCCTGTGTTTGAGCAAACATGCCGGGAGAGGAGAACATATCTCCTTGTGGTGATTTAGAGTATATGTTTAAGTAGGACGGGGTATTATCAAGGAACGGACTGTTCGACACTAGACCGGGAGGAATAGTGTTAGAGATGATAGGCCTTGTTGGCGTTTGTTGTGGATATTGAGGAGGCATGCCTAACGTGCCTACTCCCGTAAGGAGATCTACCTGGCTAGAGTGGTATGGAGGATTGGAACTTCCTGTTTGTATGAGCGGAGAATTGTGACTTGCTTGAGCCAGTTCTAACCCTCTCACTCTTTCTACTAAAGTTGAAATGACTTCATTTGGTGAAGTCATGGTACTTTGCCTAAGCGGCGTTTGTTGTATACCTTGGTGTTGTATAGGTACGTGATATCCTGTCATAAACTGATCGCTATCTTGCCAAGTTTCTCCAAGAATATTTCTTGTATGCAGTGGCATAGAGGTATTTTCTTGAAAAGAGATTTCGGGTTGTATTTGTAAACCTCCTATAGGTGGGTACATTCCCAGGAGCGTTGTTCACTCCTAGGATAACGTGTTGGCTATCCATCATCTAAGACCAGGTATGGATCTGATTGCCTACTAACTTGTGGTCTGAGTAGCATTTGAGGAGACGAACCAGATTCTCTAGTAAATGTCATATTGTTTGAACCTGAAGGCTCTGTTTGTTGGGTTCGAGGGGGTTGATCTAACTCCTCAGTTTGAAAAGACGAACTATATCTGATTCTTGGGGTTTGTGCCGACAACTGATTAGTTGAATAGTTGTCACCCCATACTGAGAGTGAGGGTGATGATTGCCTATTTTGTTGGGCGTAGTATGCCTCAAGACCCAAGAGGGGTCTGCCATATGCATCGAATCCCGACATATTCGGGGGGTATATGAATACCCACAGAATAATGGGAAGGAGCGAAGGTGAATGAGAGAAGATGAAACTTCTCAAAGAGAAGGTGAAACAGATTGTTTGTTTCACGTCGGGTTCACCAATTTTGTACGTCGGAAAAGCGACAGGCGAGCGTGAGAATCAACAAGTAACTCTTCCGCGTACCCGACCTCCCGAGGTCGTGCCGAGACAGCCGGTGGGGGTAGAATATGCAGACAAACTAGCTAGGCAGTCTAATGTCTTCAACACGCACTAGTGGAATTTGCGAATCTAAGGTAAAGACGGCCCTTCTAACTTGGACTGGTGTGATAGATCGATCAGCAAGGATGACTGCTCGAAGGCTCCAATCAATATCGAGCTCTGGCGTGATTCGATCTATGGGTTGCGGAATACATGGAAAATGACCTGGGATAGTTTCGTGTATATCTCCTGATAAGGTCATATGGTGGATGATGAATATAATTTGACTCTACGGACGATTTTCTGGCCTAGTCCAGAATTCCCTAGCTTCGTTAGCCGCGATATCTAGTAAGGACAGTTGTTTGATGATGATAGGTGGAAGTGGAGTGGACCTGAATACCAAGGTGCGTAGGTTAGTGTTTATATCTAATTGACTTATGGACTCGTTGGGCTGTGGGATCTGTGGATCACAACCATAGACTCTCGGTTGTTACGGTCCTGTTATGGTCATACGCGAGATCAAGTTATGATCCCTAGTATCCAGTAATCGTATGCTTTCTCAGCTTCTATATTTAGAACCAATAGTTGTGCAATCTTCTCAGAATACCTTATAGGCATTCTCGCAACCTGGATTCTTAAGCTGGTATCTATATCTACGAGGGTGTCTCCAGTGTCCTATGTGGAACTAAAGGATCGCACCCGAATGTTTGTTCTCTTTCGAGCCCTTCTACAGTCATGTGAGTGCTGTGCCTAGGGCAATCTATAGTTTGGTTGGTTCGACCAAAATATGTGTGCTTGGTCGTCTTCTATGTTTAATCCTCTTAGTTGAGGACTGATCTGTTGTAAATCTGTGGTTGTTCGGAATACTTGTATCCTGAGATTTTGGTCTATGTCAACTATTGCTGTGACTAGGTTTGGTTGAGGCACGATTGGCTCAAATATATATTCCCTGGGCTCTTGAGGTCCCGTGATTGTCATACGAAACAAAATGCAAATCTAACTGTAACGAAGCAAATTCTAACTATGTGAAATAAATCTAACTGTATAACTTTTATTCTTCTAAGAAAACTTTTAATAATTTTAAGGAAAGAAAACTATTTTAAGCGTATCTAGAAATAATAGCTAAACAATAATTTAAAACAGACAAGATAACCGAGTGTGGTTATTTGCCTGTGCGATTTGTAGAATTATTCTAAATAAATAAAATAGCCTGTCTAATCTACCTGCAAGATTCTCGATCCTACCTTAGAAGTGAGGAGTGAATCATAGTTTCTCAGAAACTATCAATCCCCACAGCTTCCCTGGCAATGTCGAGAATAGAATGAAATGAAATAAAGCGATTAACTACTCTATTTGATATGAATCTGACTAGAACTTTGAAATTTAAAACACGGACTCCAGCGAGCAGTGGCGAATCCGATGGTGTATGTGATCTCGTCCCCTCAGTATGATCTCCTCATTCTTTCGTGTTCACGTGGATCCAGAAAAGCGTGTAATGCTAGCACTGATAAGAGTAGATTTTGGGACAAGGACAACTCAAAATGCAGACTGAGAATGCGAGTAGGAGAGGGATAGCGCAAGAGTACAGAGCTTGGCTTATGCGATTCCTAGCGGGATTTTATTGCGAGTCATGCAACATGAAGTGACCAGAACCTGTAACTATCTTATACGAAGAGCAAAACCTGCAACTTTAATGGCTTCCTAAGCTATTCTGTTCCAATGGATTGGATAAAATAAAGACACTGCTTGCACAAGTTGGATATGTGGCTTACCAACAGCTGAATAAAGCTAACCAGGCATATAATGGATTGAACTAAGAACTCCAAGACACAATAAAAACAAATCTACAGCAAAGAGAAATTCAGAGGCAAGCTTCTAACTGGATTGGGATGAGATAACAACACTGCCTGCACAAGATGGGTCTGTGGCTTACCAACAGCTGAACAATACTAACCAAGTATGAAATGAACTATGCTATCAATCCTAAGCAAGCTAACAGACCAAACCACTGAAAATCAGAAGACTCTAACAAGGAAAAATGGTGGCCATTTGCCTCAGCACAAGCTATGCATTTATAGGAATTCCAACACTCAAAAACCAAAACCAAATTGAACTCCTAAACAATAAACAAAGGAAAAACACTATTCCAGGGGACCAAAAACATAAATGCATGCTCAAGTCGGCAAAGAAAAGCTGGTGAATCATGATATTTCATGCGGGTCACGTCAAAAGAGCATTCTGGAAAACGCGCACAGGACCGCCGCTCTGAGCAGGGCGGCGGTTACAGGACCGCCGCCTGCAGGGCGGCGGTTTCATCAAGGTCAAGAGGCCAAGGAAAGAGGGAAAAAGGGGAAAACAAAGGGTGTGGGGGCTAAGCGGGGCATGCGGGATGTTAACGCATACTCGAGGGCTTTTCCGGATCCCGAACACCTTGTGAGGAGACCAGTATCATCATCGGGGCACTTGTTACACTTTTTATACAGATGCATACCTTACAATTTTGGGTACGTACGCTTACATATTTTTTAAATCATTATAAATCTTATTATTTTAGAGAGTGTTCCCTTTAGTTTGTTCAAATTGGTTAGCCCTAGCTCTATGTATTGTATTTATTGCATATGACTCAAACCCTATGATCTTTACAAATTTTTAGGTTTTTCTTTTATGTCATCTAAAGTAATTAGATCAAAATCCTAAAGTAGGAGTGCTTAGAAAAATTATGACCCTTTTGATTTTGTTAAAAAGTCATTTCACTAGTAGATTTTAAGTAATCAAAAAAATAAAAGTGGCAATTTTCATGGTTTTAACAAAAGTTTTATGTTAGAAAATTTGGCTAATGTAAATTACATTCACAAAATTCCTATAAAAAACAATAAAAATTCTACCAAATTTTGTGGGCAATTAATTTTATATGGCATTTGTGTTAGGGAGTGCTAAATGTGTTGTGTGCCTACTTGGCTAGATGTTTGAACTCTCGACGCTCCAAAAATTATGCTTTAAAGTATTATTATTGTTGCATAGTTTTGTTATAAAACATTTAAAAATATTTTTATGTTGATACATATATCATGTTTACATTTTGTGCCAATATGTTGATTTAAGTTGCAAAATTTGTTCGAGAGCGGGGTCACATGAATCCTATATTGAAATGTGTTTTCTAATTTAATTTTGGATGTAAGTGTGGAAATACCAATATCAATTAAGTGATGTAAAATACAAAATGATGACATGTTGGGGACTTTCTAACATGGATCGTAGATTATTAAATGATAAAAATGAGGGTTAATTATTATTATTTTCTAGAATTTCATTTATTGATTTATTTGGACTAAAATTTGTAAATTGAGTCACATAAAAATAATAACGTTGTTAGAGTGAAACAAAATTTTAAAAAATAATTAATTAGTTTTATTTTAAGATTCAAGATGCAATTTCTTTTAGCCAAGGATTTAGGTGTAGACACCTAAAATTGGGTCGCAACCCTCTAAGCCCCTTTCAATTAACACACCCCCTTACCATGACCCCTTCCACACATTATTATTAATCTAATTATCAATATTAGGTTAATCACCACCTCACCTCTCCACCTCACCTTGGACCCATTCCAAGGGCATTTAACTAACTCAGACTAGGTCATCACTCCTAACATTGAGTCATCACTTCACTTAACTAACTAAGAATTCTTCTAAACCTAACATTAATTGTCAATTGCCTCTTCCATCAATTTCCCACGTGTTTAAACGTGAACCAAGACTCCTAGCCCACAATCAAATCTTGACCCACACCAAAAAGGGAAGAAACAAGCTATTTTGAGAAAATTTGACTATTTCTCCTAACTAACACCGGTTATTCCTCGATCGGTGCTAGTCAAGGAACCACCATTGGTTCCTTTAAATAAGGATTTTCCACTCTTTCACCGGGTTATTCTTTTGGTTGTATTTTGATTATTCATTGGCATCCTTGCATTCGACGACGATCAAACACAACACTAGAGCATTCAAGTTCTTCACCAATAACCAACCTCTTGCTCCATAGCCTCATATCATTCGCATGCGAAGAAACACAGATTCGTTGCCGCGACATTGGATCCAAACCCATTTCTTCTACAAGCACCCACCAAACATTGCCATCTCCCAATCGCTGGATCTTCATATAAGTATCTTAACCAGGGTGTTAGTTTCTTAACTTTGGTCTTATATCTCTTATTGTTTATTACTGTACTGCTTCTTTCTCACCTGAATAACATCTGTCACCCATCTACCCGATACCCTACCAACTTGAACCTCTCTGCCATTCCAATCACCTCACTCACCCTTGTTGAGTCTTCATCTAAATCCCAACACCTTGCCTAATCCTTCCTAACACTCAGGTGCAATCAAAGAGAGTCCACACTAAACCCTTTTCACCTTTGGCACCCAATTGCCCCTGCTTTGTGATTGTTTAGTCAACCGATCTTGGCTATAACCAATTAATTACCGACGTCGGTTCCTCGACATCGTATAGGTTTATGTGTCTGGCATTTTCCCCATAATAGCAAGCACATTCACTCGCCAAAAACCTCCCAAAACTTCACCCAGACCTCCCTAATAGCCTCTGCTACACCTACAGACCTTAACAACCCACCACCCACTTTAAATTTATTCTCCTATTCACTATTTACATTGGATTTAAATTATTGTTCTTGTGTGAGATACCTAAATTATACAACTACTTTATGACTCTCTATTTTATGTTCTTATCAACATTTAATTTGTTTTAAAATGTAGATTGACAACCTTCTAGGAAGTACCCCACTTCTCAGATCTAGATCTCGCTAGGAAATCCACCAACCTATGCGTTTAATTCTATCTTGTGGTTTTACTTTTCTTCTCAAGTAGTCATTCCTAGACAAAAAGGAGTGCTCTCAATCGGCTGGTCTTTAACGGTGCATAACCTCTTCATGACCTCCGTATTCCTCACGTACCCAACCTTCTACCTTAAAAATTTTGCTCATATGTATGTTCTTATTGATGAAATATTTTGGCACGCCCGATGGGACCCTCAACATTTGTGGGTTATTTATATTCATTTAAAATTGCATTTTTTATTGTTTCTTTTGTGAAATATTCACTAAATCTCTCCTAGGTAACATTCTATTTCTTCTATTTGTTCTATAGGAAACACTTCATTTGGTGCAAATTAAAACAAATCATTCTTTCTTTCTTGCTTGCATTAGTGAAAGTCATACTCTTTTCCTATTCACTATTGCTCTCATCCAATTTCCATTTTTCGATTTGGGCTTAAAATTGTTGCATTGCATCATGTGTATTCTTGCATTTAGCTCACATAGTCTAAATAGCAATCAAATATAACAGAGGTCATGACCGATTGATGATTGGGTAATTAAGCGTAGTCCACTTTTGCACACACTTTTTCCAAATCACTCAAACAAACAACACATTTCTTAAACATTCCCCAAATCCCAGGAAGAAGCTATCAAGGATTTAAACACCCGTTGATAATGGGCCCCAATCGGTGTTTTGGCCAAATTGTCATATCAAAGCTCGGACCTCACATACCAAAAGGTATATCAAGGATTCCCCCACCAAAACATTCTTAAAACCATCCATAGTTGGCTTCTAGGTACCTTATATCCACTCCTTTATATATATTCGTAGTCACTCCTAAGGATTAAACCATAAAAACACTAAAATATGATTCCTATGATATCGTGTTTGATAGATTTTGCTTGTCAAATTTGCTACTTTTTCTTGTCTTTTGTTATTTGAGGTGTGAGTTCATACTTCATCACTTTTTTAATTTTTCACACTCATTCATCACAACCAATTAATTATGGTTCTCTAGAGTGTGTTAGATTAGATTTTCTATACACAACCTCTTTCTTGGATTATTTTGACCAAATATAACTCAGAAATTTCAAATTTCTTCATTTTCACAATAACTGCTATCGGTTCAACAACCGATATCAGTATTTTTAGCTAATCGGCACCAGTTCACCGACTAGTATCGACCTCTGTGTTTTTAAATTTCTGTCAAAAACAACAACCTATTCTCACCTACCAAACTCTTTCAAAATTTGTTTCTAAGTTCTGTTGGTTTCACGAGATACTCGAATACCTATTGTTCATCATTCCGTATGGTTTGAATCACCAACAGTGCAAGCTCTTACTTTCCACATGAGTTGTATACCTTTACCTACTACCCCCTCGTCACCTTCCATTTCATCTCCAATGGATCCTAATGCACCTATGATCGTACCCGAGGGTGATGAGGAATTTACTAGATTCCTTGATCATAACACCAAGGCCTTATGCAACATTACCTTGCTAATTCTTCCACCGCAACTCATTAGGTCAACCTCTTTATGGAATTCCCACTTCCATGCCCCCATTTATACCACCTCTGCCATATTGGGGAATGCTAATGTAGCTACCCAAACTACTCTAGTGTCAACCAACCCCGTCTCACAACCACCTACTTCACAAGTGACATCTACACCTTCGACATCTGTCCATACCCTTAACCATGGCCCCTCTTATAGGGGTCCCTTCATCATCAATACCTTATGTACCTATGTCTATGCAACCACCAGTTGAGTCAACATCTTCCACTCCATTTCAGATTTTTGTGGTTTCTATTCCCCAAACTCTTCCACCCATCACTACGAGGATCTTTCCACAAGATCCTCCCACCTACACCTTACCTCAAGACACAACCTATCGCCTCCAATTCATATTCGGGTATTTTCCCTCCTCTTCTACCACTACCTACATACCTACATCTCAATTCACTTACTCAGCACCACCACATACTGGCATGCCTTCCACGACCCACTTATCTTATCCACCCCCTTATACATCAGGGGGCATCCCTTAGCCTAACCCCACAACAGATCTCATCAAAATGATGATGGAAAAATGTAGATGCTCGAGGCCTCCATTTTCGGATCTCATAACGTCTTAACCTATGATGAGATTTGTAATGAACCCATCCACCCCTCCATACCTATTCATCCATATCCCACGTAATGGGAACTACCTAAATTCAACCGCTTTAATAGTAAGGAGGACCCAAAACAACACTTGCATTTATTTAGACACGTTTGTTACCTAATAGGCCATGGTGATGCCTTGCTCCTTCATACCTTTCCCATGTCCCTATTGGGACCCACCTTAGATTGGTATAATGATTTTCCCAAACACTCAATATTTTCCTTTAATCAATTGGCGCAGACCTTTCTCGATCACTTCTCAATAAACATCTCTAAAAATGTCTCTATGACATATTTATATTCTATTTTCCAATATGATGATGATTCTATCATTTATTTCATCACGTGGTGGCGAGGCCTAATAAATCAGATCTCCTTCACTCTCCTACAACCTGAGCTCATAGAGTTGTTTATCAGGGCATGTGCCATAAACATTTCCCCAACTCTTCAAATTCAAACATTTCATATGTTTGATGAGGCTTTCACTATGGCTCGGAAGCTTGAGATCCATACCCTCAAAGAAGACAAGTTAAAACTACGTAACAAAAATTCCACCTTCAAATCAAATGAGTCTTCTTCCAAACCACCTAACAACCATTCCAAGTCTTAAGGATCTACTAACGTGGTGGTTTTGAAAGTTGGCCCTTATCATCCATCCAATCAACTTAAACCTCATGCCAATCTCTTGCCTGTTCAAAATTTTTAATAAAAATATGAACACGGAGTTACAAACCCATCGGTGAGACATATTCGTATGTATTGTACAAGATGTTGATGGATGAAGCCATCACTCTTCCCCCTATCAAACCACAAAATGGTTTTCATCCTTCTTGCCCCACACGGCTTGGTATAAGGAAAATGATTTATGTAATTACCACTGCGTGAGAGGCCATAGTGGCGAAATTACAAAACCTTTAAATTTTTTTACAAGGAATGTTAGATAGTGGTAATCTCGTCCTCGACAACCCTAACACACTGCTAATGCAAACTTAGACATTTTCAGAAAACCTTTTCCTAACCATGCCCCTTCATCAACTCACACTGGTGAGACATCTAAAGAAGAAACCAATGTACATGTGGTTCATGTAGTCTTCAATACAATTTGATCCTTCTATCCAGTCTCCTCCTATAACATCTATTGAGGAAATATTCACACAAACTCCTCTACCCATAGAGGATCCCACCTCACCTACTCCTCCACCTATAGAGGATCCCACCTCATCTACTCCTATACCCATGGAGGAACATGCCTTACATGTTCCTTTACCCATAAAGGAACCTACCTTACTTACCCCTTTATCCATAGAGGAACCCACCTTACATGTTCTTTTACCTACAGAGGAACCCACCTTATCATCCTCTCTACTAGTAAAGAAGTCTACATTACCCACTTTACTTCCTCCTCAACCCATAAAGGAGCCAATTATATCTACTCTTCCTATTGGTGATACCTCTCCGAAGGCCTTCAAAGATCTCTTCGCTCTCCTTACCTCACTCTTACCCACCAAGTCTAAGGCCAAGACCTTCCCTGTCTCACAAACCTCAGATCTCATCATGTGATTTAGTAATAAGTTGTCATCCTCTTCATCTACTCTAAAACCATTCTCTCGTTTGGTCGATTACATGGAGTATTTCAATTAGTCTACCCTCTGCTAGCACCTTAGACTCCCAGTTTCCACCCAAATGCAAATGTTATCCCTGGATACCTCAACCATTTACCCCAAGGTATTCAAAGTGACTAAGACTATTGCACCTGAGCCGTGGTTCTAGCCCCTACCTCATCAAGCACCCCTTTCACTCAAATCTCCATCATCTCATAAACCTCTGACAACCACCTTAGGGGTTTTACCTGCACCAAATATGTTACATCCCCATGTGAAGCTAGATTTGTCAACTTCTTCACCTCTAATCACAAAAATATCTCTCGCACCTAAAAGGAAGACCCAACCTTTTAGGGCTCACACCCCGTATCTCCCATGCCTTCTCACTCACCTTCACCTCTGCCGTCGATTTTAGGCCCACATCCTTCAACCTTAGTTAACCTACCTCTTCAACAAGGAAAATATAAAGTGTGACACCTATACCCTCGCCTTCACCTCCCATTCTTCCCACACCTTCTTCACTACCTTTACCCTCACTCTTTCCAACACCCCCACTTTCACCTTGGCTTACTCTCGATACCTACACCTTCTAAGTCTCCTTCTTCCTACCGCATTGTTCCTCACCTTTACCTAAGAAGGCGCAACCTAAACCCCAACCTTCACTACCTACCAAAAAGGTAGTTGCACCATCACGATCCTCACCCACCCTTCTCATGAAGGTCACCTACCCCTTCGCCCAAACCAACCTTGACCTCTCATTGTGATCCTTTAGTAGGATCCTACTCTAATATCATTTCTCGGTTGTTAGAGACATCTGCTATATCACTTCCACCTATCAAGCCTTACAATCCTCTTAAACCTAAACCAGTAGGGTTTGATGACACAAAAATTTGCACTTATCATCACTCACTAGGGCATGATGTCGAGAGTTATAAGGCTCTTAAAAACATTCTCCTTCAGCTTTGCAATTACTGATGGTCTCTTCAAAGAAGATGATCTATTGGAGGAGGATTCCATTCTTTCTTTATTCGTTGTCACAACCCTCTTTTCCTCCTCCTATCTTTGAAATTAACATGGTGTGTGTAGCCACTCGGTCACAACATACGAAAGACAAAGGAAAGGAAAAATTTGGTAACCCTTCTAGTTCACCTTCACCTACCATTACACTCACCCCTCCCCCAAGATAACCATCCTTGGGTTGGTACCACCTACTTCTTCTGGGGTTACACATCGTTTAATGATCAAACAACTTCACCAGTCCCCATTGAAGATGTCTTTATTCGACTTAATTCAAACCTTTGATTCTCATCATTAGGCCCTCATCGAGGTCTCACAATCCATTGAAGTTCCACCCAATGACACTTCACCTATTGCCACCAACATCACCCCTCATCAGATTTCTTCCATTAATTTCTCCAAATCAAATAATTTCCCTTCACAACTTGATGATCTTGACCCCATTATTTTCATCTCCACTTACATTAATGACATTAGCATTAAGCGCGTTATGATTGATGGGGTGCTAGCATGAACATAATCTCTTCTCATGCCTATGAACCAATAAGCATACCACCTAATAGTATGTGATGGGTGTCGTCATTCCCTTCATTTAATCAACTTATTGTTGATGTCATATCAAACCGGGGTGTGTCTAAAGCTATATGCAACAAGAGTACTTTAACTAATCTAGTAGTTGATCGCAGCTATTTTTGTATTTTCCTGGGATCTCTTTAATGTCTTAAAGACTTCTTAGTAAAACCTTATTTAAATCAAACTATGAAAACTTGTTGAAAGTAAAACACACTGAAAGCTTGCTGAAAGTAAACACATCGTGCATAATGGAAACACACTTGTTGTTGGAAAATAAACACACTTGCTTCTGAAAGTAAACACTCTTGCTTTTGGAAATAAACACACTCAAATTAAAATGCTTGAAAACATTTGCAAGAAATATAAAGATTTATCTAAACACCTACAGGAACAAGTATACGACAAAGTTTAACTAAAAGAACTAAAGAAATACAAAATTAACAAATCTAAGCTATTTGCTGAAGAAATATAAATACCAAATAAACGAATATCATGATCCTTGGGGGAGTGGGCCCTTGCTCCTCCTTGAATCATGATTTTAACAACTCAGAATTCTCTCAAATCAGAATGGCTATTTTATTGATGAAAACATTAAGTATTACAAAACATACTGGATCTGAGTACTTAGTCTATTTATTTTCTCTATTCTATATCTATCTCATTCTATCTATAATAATTAATTTCTATCTAATGCAGGTATGCTTTTATATACATTTTACAATCACAACTGTCTCAATGATTCTGATGAAATTGAATCATGCCCAGAATAGATGCTGAGTCGGATGGTGGTTGATCAGATAGCTATAGGATAATTCTCCTTGGATCTACGTTTAGAAATCTTCTCGTCTTTTATGATTGAAGGGGTCGTAGATGCAAAATCTCTGGATGTGGTTTAAAGTAGATAACTCCCATCGGTAATTATTAAGAACCAAATCCTGTGAGAGTTCCAGAGATTTGCCCAGGATTTCTAAAACTAAGTCTCAAAATTCGGAACTAAATACGGAGTTCTCGGAACTAAGTCCAAAGTTTCGAACTAAAGATGACTGTGTGATGGAGTTCAAACTAGCTTGGAAGTTCCGGAACTAAGCTTAGGAACAGATGCTATCAAAAACATACTAAATGCCACCTGCTTCATTTCCTCAACTAATTAGACCTACTTTATTACAAAAATAAATTTAAACACACACTATGCTAGGAATTTCAAAGCTTTTAACATTAGGATCACAATCAATTAAAAGATAGACAGTTACATCCTAACTCATATCAGATCAACTAAAAGTCACACAATGCAATCAAAATTAATCAAAAGGAGAGTAAGATGAGATCATATATTATACATTAATCGGACATATTATGGCCTCATCAATATGTCTAGTAACCCCGTCATGCTCCGATCCTTTAACGATGCCATGACCACTACTCTTGGCATTGTTTTCCTCCACATCCGCGTGGGTCCCCAAACTATTCCTGAACTCTTATACGTTCTTGAAGGAGAGTTCCAGTATAACATGTTGTTGGGTCATCCCTAGATTCGCACCATGGCTTGTGTCCCTTCCACCCTTCACCGTTGCCTTAAATTTGAATATGAAGGGGAACCTTACACCATTCAGGAAGATCCCTACCCCTTCAAAACTTGTAATATGCTTTACCATCCAAATGATGTCCTAATCCCAATTAAAGCATCTACCACATCTACCATTTTTGTCACTTCACCTTCCTTATCTAGCCCACCTATTGACCCTCCTATTCTCGCTCTTTACTGATGCCCCACCTTCTCAGGCTTTAGATATCTCATCTATACCTGCTACCCAAGTACCAACCATAGACCCCTTGGTAGGAATTTTTCAACGCCTTTCACTCAGAGAATACTACCTCCCAAAGATCAACATGTTCCTTACTTCTTGGGAGTATGGAAAACTACACCAACAACCACGTTACAATCATCATATAAGAGAGGTTATACCATATGACCATCCCCACCTTCGCACCAACCTAACTTATGGGGGGCTTGACACTTCCTATTATTCTATTGAACCTCCCTTCCAAACCAAACCTTTTTAATCTGATTTCTCCTACCTCACGAAACACATATTCGTGCTCACTTTTCTTCACCATTGCGCTTGGAAAGGATTCACCTTTGATCATTACGAACAAGGTTATCACACCATCATACCATGTACCACTAAAAACCACAAAGACCATTGTGGTATTGTATTTTCTAGGCATCCTCCTTCTAAGAAGGCCCGAATCACTCTCATAGAGGACAAAAATCCTTCCCAATGTCCTCACTTCTCGTCTTTGCCTTCACCCATAGATTCTATGGATCATGAATCCATTCCGCCTAAATTTTTTTCCATGAACACCATCTCCTTAAGACCTTTGGCATATCAACGTGATAGTGAGATTTCCTCTTCTCTTCCTCTTCTTTACCTTGACATGTTGGATGATGATAAATATTCTATAACATTCAACGCGTAACGTTGATTCTATTCTAACCTATTTAGGTGCGGAGGATTCTTATATTCAAATGTCGTTACCCTCTGACACACAAACAATGTTGAATGAATCTACCATTGAAATCAACATTCACACTCAGGACAACCCACAAATTATAAAGATAGGCCAATCTTTAGACTCCATGGAACAAGAATCTTTCACCACTTTTCTTCGCGATCTTATCAAATTATTTGCTTGGTCGTATAGTGATAAGTCATGTATTTACCCTAATATTGTGCTTCACAATATTGTAACTAACCCTGACGCCAAACCCGTGAAACAAAAGCTACGTAAAATGCATCCTCACATTGCCCTTCTTGTGAAAGAAGAACTCCAGTTCCTTCTCTCTATTTCCTTCATCCTACCTATTAACTATCCACAATGAATCTCTAATATTGTTCTTGCCACAAAAGTGACTAGTGGACTTCATATATATACTAAATTTCATGACCTTAACCTTTCTGTCCAAAATACGACTTTCCTCTCCCAAGAATTACCCAACGTGTTGATCTCACACCAGACCATGAGATATTATCTCTTATGGATATGTTTTCAGGTTATAATCAAGATATTATTCACTCTAGAATATCAACACAAGACTTCCTTTATAACCCCTTGGGGGACCTTCTACAACTGCGTCATGCCGTTTGGCTTGAAAAATGCTGGTGTTACCTATCAGTGCACTATGACTTATATTTTCCATGACATCATGCATGACATATTGGAAGACTTTATCAATGACCTTCTTGGTAAGTCCAAGCATCGCACCGAACACTTGGTTGTTCTTAAATTTATCTTTGACCACCTTATCCAATATTCTATTCACCTTCAACCAAAGAAGTGCATTTTCACATTTCTCTTAGGTAAGCTCCTTGGTTTCATCATCTCTTTACTAGGGTATCAAAGTTGATCCCACTAAGATTAAGGCAATTCTTGACATACCTCCACCTACTAACCTTTGACAACTTCATAGATTTCAAGGAAAATTGTAATCCATCCAACGCTTCATCTCCCAACTTTTAGATAGATGTTAATTGTTTCATCACCTTCTTAAAAGGGTGTTTCTTTCCATTGGAATGATGAGTTTCACAAATCCTTTGAAGCATTGAAGAACTACCTTCTTCAGCCTCTTGTGCTCATTCCACCTAAAGACAATTAACCTTTTTACCTTTACATTTCTACTACTAATCATTCCTTGGGTGCCATGCTCACTCATCGTGATGAGCAACACGGGAAAAAGTGGTTTACTATATAAGACATACTCTTATAGACTAGGAAACTCGGTACACTCACGTTGAAAATCTTTGCTTTGCCCTAGTCTTCGTAGCCACAAAAATTCATCACTACCTTCTTAATCACAAAACATTTGACGTTACTAACACCAACTCTCTTCATTACATGTATGGAAAACCTTGCCAACATTAACGCACCGCTCGTTGGCTCATGATTATTGCAGACTTGGAGTTTGATTTCATTCATCAAAATTATGTCAAAGGACAAACCATCATAGATCAACTTGAAGATGCTCCTCTTTACGGGAATCAATGCTCAAATTTTGATTTTCTCGACAAATTTATCGCCACCCTCTTCATTGATGATATTGTTTACTAAATGACATTATTATTTGACGGATCCAAATGTCCCCGTGGAGGAGGTGTAGGGGTCATCCTCATTCCTCTTGATGGTGAGCCCATGCCACTATCCTTTAAACTAGATTTTTACTTTGCACCAATAACATAGCCAAGTACGAAGCCTTTGGTGTTAGGTCTTAAACCGCCATTTTCTTAGATGTTAAATCCATTAACATATTTAGAAACTCTCAACTAGTTGTGAACCAAGTCAATGGTTCATACCAAGAGTTGTTATAAGGAGATTAGAAAGTATAGACATCATGTCCACCTACTTTTGACCATGTTTGATCACTAACTCATTCAAGCCACTCCGCGATCCACTAAAAATTCACGAAACCATTGCTTGTCTTACTTCTTAAATACTGCCTCACCTTTAGACTCTAGTTAAGGAACCACCATTGGTTCCTTTAAATAAGGATTTTCCACTCTTTCACCGGGTTCTTCTTTTGGTTGGATTTTGATTATTCATTGGCATCCTTGCATTCGACGACGATCAAACACAACACTAGAGCATTCAAGTTCTTCACCAATAACCAACCTCTTGCTCCATAGCATCAGATCATTCACACGAAGAAACACACGGGGCTTGTTGCGCGACATTGGATCCAAACCCATTTCTTCTACAAGCACCCACCAAACATCGCCATCTCCCAATCGCTGGATCTTCATATAAGTATCTTAACCAGGTTGTTAGTTTCTTAACTTTGATCTTAGATCTCTTATTGTTTATTGTTGTACTACTTCTTTCTCACTGAATACCATCTCGTCACCCATCTACCCGATACCCTACCAACTTGAACCTCTCTCGCCATTCCAATCACCTCTCTCACCCTTGTTGAGTCTTCACCTAAATCCCAACACCTTGCCTAATCCTTCCTAACACTGCAATGCGATCAAAGAGAGTCCACACTAAACCCTTTTCACCTTTGGCACCCAATTGCCCCTTCCATGATTGGTTAGTCAACCGATCTTGGCTATAACCAATTACCGACGTCGGTTCCCTCGATTGGCATAGGTTTATGTGTCAGCATTTTCCCCATAATAGCAAGCACATTCACTCGCCAAAAACCTCCCAAAACTTCACCCAGACCTCCATAATACCCTCTGCTACACCTACAGACCTTAACAACCCACCACCCACTTTAAATTTAATCTTATATTCACTATTTAGATTAGATTTAAATTATTGTGCTTGTGTGAGATACCTAAATTATACAACTACAGTAGGACTCTCTATTTCATGTTCTTATCAACATTTAATTTGTTTTAAAATGTGGATTGACAGCCTTCTAGGAAGTACCCCACTTCCCAGATCTAGATCTCGCTTAGGAAATCCACCAACCTATGCTTTTAATTCTATCTTGTGGTTTTGCTTTTCTTCTCAAGTAGTCCTTCCTAGACAAAAGGAGTGCTCTCAATCAGCTTGGTCTTTAACGATGCACAACCTCTTCATGACCTCTAGGTATTCCTCACGTACCCAACCTTCTACCTTAAACATTTTTCTCATACGTATGTTCTTATTGGTGAAATATTTTGGCACACCCAATGGGACCCTCATCATTTGTGGGTTATTTATATTCATTTAGGATTGCATTTTTTATTGTTTCTTTTATGAAATATTCACTAAATCTCTCCTTGGTAACATTCTCTTTCTTCTATTTGTTCTAAAGGAAACACTTCATTTGGTGCAAATTAAAACAAATAATCCTTTCTTTCTTGCTTACATTAGTAAAAGTCATACAATTTTCCTATTCACTATTGCTCTCATCTAATTTCCATTTTGTGAATTGGTCTTAAAATTGTTGCATTGCATCATGTGTATTCTTGCATTTAGCTCACATAGTCTAAATAGCAATAAAATATAATGGAGGTCATGACCAGTTGATGATTGGGTAATTAAGCGTAGTCCACTTTTGCACACACTTTTTCCAAATCAATCAAACAAACAACACATTTCTTAAACATTCCCAAATCCCAAAAAGAAGCTATTAAGGATTTAAAACACATTGATAATAGGCCCCAACTAGTGTTCGGCGCAGATTGTCATATCAGAGCTCGGACCTCACATACCAAAAGTTATATCAAGGATTCCCCTACCAAAACATTCTTAAAACAATCCATAGTTGGCTTCTAGGTACCCTATATCCACTCCTTGATATATATTCATAGTCATTCCTAAGGATTAAGCCATAAAAACACTAAAATATGATTCCTAGGATAACGTGTTTGATAGATTTTGCTTGTTATATTTGTTACTTTCTTTCTTGTCTTCTATTATTTGAGGTGTGAGTTCATACTTCATCACTTTTCTTTATTTTTCACACTCAGTCATCACAACTAGTTAATTATGGTTCTCTGAGTGTGTTAGATTATATTTTCTATACACAACCTCTTTTTGGATTATTTTGACCAAATATAACTCAGAAATTTCAAATTTCTTCATTTTCATAGTAACCGCTATCGGTTCAAAGAACCGATATCAGTATTTTCAGCTAATCGGCACCAGTTCACTGACTAGTATCGGCCTTTGTGTTTTTAAATTTTTGTCAAAAACAACAACCTATTCTCACCTACCAAACTCTTTCAAAAATTTGTTTCTAAGTTCTTGTTGCTTTCACGAGATACTAGAATACCTATTGTTCATTGTTACGTATGGTTTGGACTCGCTAATAGGTGCAAGCTCTTTCTTTCCACATGAGTTGTATACCTTTACCTCTACCCTCGTCACCTTCCATTTCATCTCCAATGGATCCTAATGCACCTATGATCGTACCCGAGGGTGATGAGGAATTTACTAGATTCCTTGATCATAACACCAAGGCCTTGCAACATTACCTTGTTAATTCTTCCACCGCACTCATCAGGTCAGCCTCTTTATGGAATGCCCACTTCTATGCCCCCCATTTATACCACCTATGCCATATTGGGGCTACCCAAACTACTCTAGTGTCAACCAACCCCATCTCACAACCGCCTACTTCACAAGTGACCTCTACACCTTCGACATCTGCCATACCCTTAACCATGGCCCCTCTTATAGGGGTCCCTTCATCATCAATACCTTATGTACCTATGTCTACGCATCCACCAGTTGTGTCGACATCTTCCACTCTATTTTAGATTTTGGTGGTTTCTATTCCCCAAACTCTTCCACCCATTGCTACTGAGGATCTTTCCACAAGATCCTCCCACCTACACCTTACCTCAGACACAACCTATCACCTCCAATTCATATTCGGGTATTTTCCTCCTCTTCTACCACTACCTACATGCCTACATCTAAATTCACTTACTCAGCACCACCACATACTCGCATTCCTTCCACGACCCACTTATCTTATCCACCCCCTTATACATCGGGGGCATCCCTTAGCCTAACCCCATAGCAGATCTCATCAAAATGATGATGGAAAAAATGTAGACGCTTGAGGCCTCCATTTTCGGATCTCATAACATCTTAACCTATGATGAGATTTGTAATGAACCCATCCACCCCTCCATACCAATTCATCCATATCCCACGTAATGGGAACTACCTAAATTCAACCGCTTTAATAGTAAGGAGGACCCACAACAACACTTGCATTTATTTAGACACATTTGTTACCTAATAGGCCATGATGATGTCTTGCTCCTTTGTACCTTTCCCATGTCCCTATTGGGACCCGCCTTAGATTGGTACAATGATTTTCCCAAACACTCAATATTTTCCTTTAATCAATTAGCGCAGACCTTTCCCGATCACTTCTCGATAAACATCTCTATAAATGTCTCCATGACATATTTATATTCTATTTTCCAATATGATGATGATTCTATCATTTATTTCATCACGTGGTGGCGAGGCCTAATCAATCATACCTCCTTCACTCTCCTACGGCTGAGCTCATAGAGTTTTTATCGGGGCATGTGCCATAAAAATTTCCCCAACTCTTCAAATTTAAACATTTCATATGTTTAATGAGGCTTTAACTATGACTCGGAAGCTTGAGATCCATGCCCTCAAAGAAGACAAGTTAAAACTATGTAAAAAATGCTGCCTTCAAATCAAATGAGTATTCTTCCAAACCACATAACAACCATTCCAAGTCTAAAGGATCTACTAACGTGATGGTTTTGAAAGTTGGCCCTTCTCATCCATCCAATCAACCTAAACCTCATGCCAATCTCTCGCCTATTCAAAATTTTCAATAAAAATATGAACATAGGAGTTACAAACCCATCGGTGAGACATATTCGTATGTATTGTACAAGATGTTGATGGATGAAGCCATCACTCTTCCCCCTATCAAACCACAAAATGGTTTTTATCCTTCTTGCCCCACACTAGGCTTGGTATAAGGAAAATGATTTTTGTAATTACCACCGCGTGAGAGGCCATAGTGGCGAAAATTACAAAACCTTTAAATTTTTTTACAAGGAATGTTAGATAGTGGTAATCTCGTCCTTGACAACCCTAACACACTGTTAATGCAAACTTAGACATTTTCATAAAACCTTTTCCTTACCATGCCTCTTCATCAACTCACGCCGGTGATACATCTAAAGAAGAAACAAATGTACATGTGGTTCATGTGGTTCATGTAGTCTTCAATACTGACATTTGATCCTGCTATCCAGGTCTCCTCATATAACATCTATTGAGGAAATATTCACACAAACTCCTCTACCCATAGAGGATCCCACCTCACCTACTCTTCCACCTATAGAGGATCCCACCTCATCTACTCCTATACCCATGGAGGAACTGCCTTACATGTTCCTTTACCCATAAAGGAACCTACCTTACTTACCCCTTTATCCTATTATTCTATTGAACCTCCCTTCTAAACCAAACCTTTTTCATCTGATTTCTCCTACCTCACCAAACACATCTTCGTGCTCACTTTTCTTCACCATTGCGCCTGGAAAAGCTTCACCTTTGATCATTACGAACAAGGTTATCACACCATCATACCATGCACCACTAAGAAACACAAAGACCATTGTGGTCTTGTATTTCCTAGGCATCCTCCTCCTAAGAAGGCCGGATCACTCTCATAGAGGACAAAATCCTTCCCCAACGTCCTCACTTCTCACGCCGCGTTCACCCACGCAGTCTATGGATCGTGAATCCATTACGCCTAAATTTTTTTCCATGAACACCATCTCCTGGGACCTTTGACATATCAACGTGATAGTGAGGTTCCCTCTTCTCTTCCTCTTCATTACCTTGACATGTTGGATGATGATAAATATTCTATAACATTCAACACCAGAACGTTGATTCTATTCTAACCTATTTAGGTACGGAGGATTCTTATATTCAAATGTCATTGCCCTCTAACACACAAACAATGTTTAATGAATCTACCATTGAAATCAACATTCACACTCGGGACATTCGACAAATTATAAAGATAGGCCAATCTTTAGACTCCATGAAACAAGAATCTTTCACCACTTTTCTTTGCGATCATATCAAAGTATTTGCTTGGTCATATAGTGATATGTCATGTATTTACCCTAATATTGTGCTTCACAATATTGTAACTAACCCCCTGACGCTTGAACCCGTGAAACAAAGTTGTGTAAAATGCATCCTCACATTGCCCTTCTTGTGAAAGAAGAACTCCGGTGCCTTCTCTCTATTTCCTTCATCCTACCTATTAACTATCCATAATGAATCTCTAATATTGTTCTTGTCACAAAAGTCACCGTGGACTTCATATCTATACTTGAATTTCATGACCTTAACCTTTCCTGTCCAAAATATGACTTTCCTCTCCCAAGAATTACCCAACTTGTTGATCTCACAACCGGCCATGAGATATTATCTCTTATGGACAGGTTTTCAGGTTATAATAAGATATTATTCACTCTAGAATATCAACACAAGACTTCCTTTATAACCCCTTGGGGACCTTCTACTACTTGCATCATGCCGTTCGACTTGCAAAAATCTTTGGTGCTACCTATTAGTGCACTATGACTTATATTTTCCATGACATCATGCATGATATATTGGAAGACTTTATCAATGACCTTCTTGGTAAGTCCAAGTGTCGCACCGAACACTTGGCTGTTCTTAAAGTTATCTTTAACCGCCTTATCCAATATTCTATTCACCTTCAACCAAAGAAGTGCATTTTCACATTTCTCTCGGGTAAGCTCCTTGGTTTCATCATCTCTTTACGGGGTATCAAAGTTGATCCCACTAAGATTAAGGCAATTCTCGACATACCTCCACCTACTAACCTTCGACAACTTCGTAGATTTCAAGGAAAATTGTAATCCATCCAACGCTTCATCTCTCAACTTTCGGATAGATGTCAATCGTTTCATCACCTTCTTAAAAGGGTGTTTCTTTCCATTGGAATGATGAGTTTCAAAATCCTTTGAAGCGTTGAAGAAATACCTTCTTCAACCTCTTGTGCTCATTCCACCTAAAGACAATAAACCTTTTTACCTTTACATTTCTATTATTGATCATTCCTTGGGTGCCATGCTCACTCATCGTGATGAGCAACACAGGGAGAAAGTGGTTTACTATTTAAGACATACTCTTATAAACTAGGAAACTTGGTACACTCACGTTGAAAATATTTGCTTTGCCCTAGTCTTCATAGCCACAAAAAATTCATCACCAACTTCTTAATCATAAAACATTTGTCATTACTAACATCAACCCTATTCATTACATGTACGGAAAACCTTGCCAACATTAATGAACCGCTTGTTGGCTCATGATTATTGCAGACTTGGAGTTGGATTTCATTCATCAAAATTATGTCAAAGGACAAACCATCGTAGATCAATTTGAAGACGCTCCTCTTTCTGGGAATCAATGCTCAAATTTTGATTTTCTCGGCAATTTATCGCCACCCTCTTCATTGATGATATTGTTTATTAAATGACATTATTATTTGACAGATCCAAATGTCACCGTGGGGGAGGTGTAGGGTCATCCTCATTCCTCTTGATGGTGAGCCCATGCCACTATCCTTTAAACTAGATTTTGACTACACTAATAACATAGCCGAGTATGAAGCACTTGTGTTAGGTCTTCAAACTGCCATTCTCTTAGATGTTAAATCCATTAACATATTTGGAAACTCTCAACTAGTGTTGAACCAAGTCAATGGTTCATACCAATTTCGTAACAATGAGCTTAGAAAGTATAGACATCATGTCCACCTACTTTTGACCATGTTTGATCACTAACTCATTCAAGCCACTCTACGATCCACTAACAAATTCGTAGAAACCATTGCTTGTCTTGCTTCTTAAATACTTGCGTCACCTTTAGACTCTAAAAGTTTTGTCACAATATAACAGTTGTAGTCACCTTCTTATATTATCATCGGCGTTAATTTTTTGGGTATCATCGATACTGACCCACGCGACCTTTGGTATAAGCAGTTCGCTGACTACCTCTTGCTTTCAACCTTGCCTCTAGATCTCACTCACAATAAACAACGAACCTTCCTATAAAGTGTCTCTCATTATGTCATCTTGGGAGGTCTTCTCCACAAATGTGACTTTGACGGTATCCTCCTATGATGCCTCACCAATTCTAAAATCCCGTACACCATCAAATAAATTCATGATGGGATTTTGGGGGTCATTTTAGTGGCCTCGTTGTTGCAAAGCGTATCCTTCAACTCAAATACTACTGGCCAACTCTTAACCAAGACTATTGTAACTATGTCAAATGTTATGTGAAGTGTCAGCAACATGTTGACCTTCATCATACTCCAAGCCATGCCTTACAAGTTGCCAGAGACTTTTGACCCTTTTCTCAATGGGGTTTGAACCTCGTTGGAGAGATTAACCCTCATCCCTCACAACGTCATCATTGGATCATCACTGTGACTGAATATTACACTAAATGGGTGGAGGCCATCCCTCTCATTTCTACCAAAGATGAGAAAATAGTTGAATTTATCAACCACCATATCATTTTTCTATTTGTTGTTCCTCATCTCCTTATCACTAATAATGGAAAACAATTCAAAAACAAAACCCTATAAAACTTGTGTGACAACTTTGGTATTTAACTCAATTTATCTTCACTATATTACTCTCAAGAAAATGGTAAACCCAAATCTTTTAACAAAAATATGAACAAAATTCTTATTAAAGTGGTTGATGACTCAGTAAGGATTGGCACATGCACATTACTTTTGCCTTATGGGCTTATCGTACCAACATTCGCACCTCTCTTTGCTACCACACCTTTCTCTTTGGTTTGCGGTAGAACTTGAGCTATTGGATGAATGTCATTTAAATGCTCTAGACCACCTCCAAATCTACTAAAATATAATTAAGCGTGCCTATGAAAAACACATTCGAGAACGAACATTCAAGATCGATGATCTTATCTTAAAGGAAAATCAACATGTAACCAAAATGGAGAAAAGTAAATGAGGCAATTTTTCTCCTAATTGGCTTGGACCTTATATTGTCACCCATACCTATGGATCAGGAACTTATCATTTATCTTCTCTTGAGGGTAAACCTAAACCTGATCCCCTTAATGCCTTGCATCCTTAGTCGTTCTATTGTTGAATAACGTACTACATCACTTTATGTATCATATATTCTCGTCCCTTGAGTGAAACTCTTCTTCCACCTACCTCTTTTAAGGACCAATGACTTAAATAGAATTATGTGATTATCCATCACCATTCAACCTAATCTTGAATATGAGTACCAAGACTCTTCTCATGGCATGATTCTCATGGATACCTTTTGTCCTTTTCAAAATGGAATCCAATGGTCATTCATCACTTGAACCCCCTCTTTCCTAGCTAACCTTTTCGTGCTATCATTTTTCCTTCATATAAGAGGCCTCCTCTATATTCCTTTCCATGACTACAAGTCCAAAATAATGCAAAAAAATTTGGATAATGAAAATTCTACTCTTTGAGTCAAACTTCTCACAAGTAGATGATTCCCTCAAATGAACATCTATCTGTTCTTTATTGCTGCTATAAGTAGACTTTGCTCCCTTGAAGGATAGATATAAAAAACCAGCCACATACTATACTTAGTCTATCCAAAAAGAAGACTAATATATATTTTTAAAACAAAAATGATCTTGGAGCTTCCCGCATCAATCAGCTTCACGAATACCTCAAGGAGACAGTACTTATTCATACCAATATAGACTTCCCGCATCAATCAGTCTATGAATGCAAAAAGAAAAAAAAATCAAGAAAAGGAAAAACTTTTGGTCATGGACTTGCTTATTCTATTTTTGGGTATCTTGCAAAAGGGGCATCTTATCCCATAACAAGGTTACACTAAACACACCACTTCACCCTACCCTCTTTTATTTTCTCCTATCTACTCAAGGGATGTGGTGCTCATGCGACACTTTGTGATCATGCAACTTCTTTCAACTATAGACCTATCAACCATGAAATACATCTAAAATATTATGTTCATAAGCCTATTGGTATGGACCTTATGGTCCTTACCAAGTATGGAGCATTTTGCTTCTTGTTGGTTCATCTTTGCCTACTTGTTGCTTCTTCAGTAAGACGAGACCATTGAAATTAAATATCTTGGTCTAATTCTCATTTCACCCACACCCATACTAATCATCATTTCCAAAACATTATACATACTCATCAAACTCAAATCAAAACTTAAAACACAAACATACCCATACCAATCACACAAGTTAACCGGTTGCCCTTTTTACTTTCTCGCTCAACATTTAACCTTGCCTATTTTCTACCTTGCCTTACTAGGACCATTTTCCTTACCCAACCTACTTATTATTCCATATCCTATGGGAGAACTACATCAGCCTAAGGCCCCTTTTGCAAGGGATATGTAGGCAGCACTTTGAAGACATGGGGTCTTTGGAGGTTAGCTCGACCACCATTTTTCTACCATCTTTCACTATTTTCCACTATTTGTCCCTACTACCTAATCTTTCTCATGTTTCCATAATATCAATAACATGGAAATTAAACCAAACTAAACCATAACATCAACCATGCCTACACATCTAGTTTCCATAATATCAATAACTTTCCAAACCAAACCATAACATCAACCATGCCTATACATCTAGTTTCCATAATATCAATACATTGGAAATTAAACCAAACAAACCATACATCATAACCATGCCTATACATCTAGTTTCCATAATATCAATAACTTGGAAATTAAACCAAACAAACCATACATCATAACCATGCCTACACATCTAGTTTCCATAATATCAATACATTGGAAATTAAACCAAACCATAACATCAACCATGCCTACACATCTAGTTTCCATAATATCAATAACTTGAAAATTAAACCAAACAAACCATACATTATAACCATGCCTACACATCTAGTTTCCATAATATCAATACATTAGAAATTAAACCAAACCATAACATTAACCATGCCTATACATCTAGTTTCCATAATATCAATAACTTGGAAATCAAACCAAACCATAACATCCACCATGCCTACATATCTAGTTTCCATAACATCGATTCATTGGAAATTAAACAAAACCAACCATATATCATAGCCATCCTTATACATCTAGTTTCCATAATATCAATAACTTGGAAATTAAACCAAACCATAACATCAACCATATCTACACATCTAGTTTCAAAATATCAATACATTAGAAATTAAACCAGGACCATAACATCAACCATGCCTAGAACCGGTTTCCATAATAACAACTGCAAAGGAAATGAAACAACACACAACAAAATAATAATGCCATCATTTATATACTAGAAATGTTGTGTAGCAATACACCGTATACATAAATATAAATAAGTCTCTCAAAAACTCTCATGTACATCTCTCACCTCTTTGCGCGTAGGCCAGTATATATAAGTCAAAAATTAAAAATAAACAACATCTCAATATCTATATCATCCCTAAGAGGGTCTGGTGCCTCTCCCACTCTCTCTTGTCCCCTCACTTGGCCTCTGTCTCTGGGAACCGATAACCTACCTCAGCCCCTGCCCATGAGAACGGTGGCTCCCTGAACTACTAGCACTATGGGTCTGTGAGCTAGACCTTTGATTGGCTTCCTGTTGAGCTCTGTAGGTAGCATAGCTAGCAATAGGAAGACCAAGCTCTACAATCTGATCCTCATAATACCTAGCCTTGGCAACAACCTCTCTGTATTGATCCATAGATATCACATGTGGTGGTGGCATCGCTCTAGACACCTATCTTTAGGTCTTGTCCCAGCCTAGTGGTCCATGTCCTGTACCTAAAGTTGTGGGCATTAACTTGGTACTGCACATATAATGTTGGGGCATGTCCTTGTACCTGTGTCCCATCATGTGCCCTCGACAGTGAAGGAGGGAAACCACGTGTCACCGACGCTAGCTTATACTCATGTGTTGATCCCAATTGTGTACGTAAAGTGGTTAGATGTTCTGTAAAAGCAGCAACCTAGGCCTGTAGTGCCACAACCTATCCCCATCATCGGCCTATGCCTTTGCCACCACTAGTTATGCACTGTAGGGTAGCTACCTATGCTTGTAATGTGGTGACCGGGGCTGTAATGTTGTCACCTATCTCTCTCATTGATGACTGTGTCTAAATCGGTCAGTCGTGGTTTGGCTGGTGCTTCTTATAACATTTCTTCCCACCAATGACTATAACTCATTGTGAACCCAACGTCATCTATAGTCTCATCCACTACATGTGCCGAGCTGCTCTTACTAGATCTGTATACGATTGTGGAAGAGGTAATGACATCTCCACATCCTCTTGACAGTACTATAGGAATGGTGGGGGCATATCTCATTATAGGTCAAACTATCGTTTGAATTGATCTCTGGGTATGCACTCTTGCTCCCCCACCCTATGCAATCAATCCATATAAGAAGTGTAAACCTTCCATCTCCTCCTCCATGCATGTGAACTGCGGATACGTGAGGTGTAACAAAGACCGTAACACCATATCCTCGTGTAAGCCCACAACTCCTTTATAATACACCAATTATGTTGGTGCCCATGCAAAACAAATCTAGTCAAACACCATATCCTCTAATACTCCCATCAAATCCCTAGAAATTTTCCACCCTCCGAGTCCTAGAAGGGAAAATAATTGATGCCAACCATCATCAACACTGCCAGATGTTGTCTCGTGAGGGTGTGCCACATATATCTTGTAATAACTAATACTCATACTATGGAGTGACAACTCTTCCATAGCTAGCCCAAACACCATAGCCATGTGATCCACTATCTAAAGATGATACCTGATATAATGGCTCCCAATAATCGACATCAACGAGAATCATGTAGACGTCCTCCAGTGTGACGGTCATCTCTCCCGTCGGTAGATGGAAGGTGTTGGTAGCCAGATCCCATCTGTCGATGAGGGCTACCATCATGTTGTGATCTCAAGGAAATCCTCCTATATCTCCTCACCATGCCCATCCCAACTACCCACATGTGCTCCCACTCCTCCTCTGAAATGGTAGGTCTCATATGTACTAACAGGGTGACATTCGATCCCTCATTGTCATCACCTACCTTGCCTACATCATCAACATTCATACACATTAATCATTTACCCTTTTGACTTTCTATTCAACACTTAACTTAGCCTATTTTCTACCCTGCCTTACCTAGACCATCCACCTTTACCTAACCTACCTCCCAGACTCATATTCTTCCCACTATTTCACCTATTTGACCTAACCTTCCCCATCTCTCCCAACTCATCCTATTGCATCATCATTTACCTAAAACCTCCCCTCAACATTCTTTTGGACACCTTACCTAGCCTACACCTACCTTAGACCTAGCTTTGACACCCCATCTACCTTAAACATACCTTCGATATCTCTAAACACCATTTTCTTAAAAATTTAACCATCCCTGCGTGCAGGCATTGGTCACCCTACCGATGCCAATCCCCATTCCCCATGTCATTAGTGGTTCACCCACCGATGTTGGCCGATAACCAATTGACGCGTCGATTACCAGTTTGGCCCCAAATCGAACCCCATGCCCCCTAATCCAATAAATTGACCCATAATTACCCCAATGTTCATTTTAACCCCTAATTAAACTAATTCCACCCTCCTCACAGCCTAATTTCCCCCTTTTTTCAATCAAAATTCAAAAAACCAAACTTTTCATTTTTCTACCCTATTCTTCAACAAAAACGCGTATTTAAAGATTAAAGCCTACCTTTACTCGTTGGTGCCTCCATGTTGGGACCTTTGGAGCCTACACTGGAGCACCCCTGAGCCTTCTCATGCCTTTTTCATGTCAACTGACTCTCCCAACTCTCAACCAATACAAATCACTCTAGTGGCTGAAAGAGGGCCCTCGAACACACTCCTCCAACCACTAATCTCTTGCCAAATCACTCCACTATCCCTCTCTTTCATTTTTTTCTCATGAATATTCTCTCCACCTATCATTTTCCAAGTTACCAAATGCTCAAATGAGCACTTTTGGAGCGGGATTTTCATTTTAACTCGCCATTTTGGTGACCGACGTTGGTCGGGTTGTGCCCTAGTAACCGAAATGGTCCCTATACATGATTAGTTCTCCACAGAATCCGACATTGGTCACCCTCATAATAACCCAATCAACCACATTTGACCTAATGTTTACTACGGGTGCCTTTTCCTTGCTACCACACCCTAAAACATCCCTACATACTCACCTACCAACCTCACCACCTCACCAACTCCCTAAGGATACTTAGGGGCATGTTTGCCTCACCTGTACCCTCACCAAACCGACCCTACCTATTTGACAATCAAACTCACTTACTCACTCTATCATGCGATAATGTTACACGTGTTGTTTCACCTACCAACCTTTCCTTGCCTTATTTTGTGATGTTTATCTCAACCAAACAAAACCTTTTGGTGTTTTGGAACACACCTATACCCATTCTTGTACCTAGACTTGTTGTGTTTCCAGGATCACATCCTATACCTTGGATACTTGGATCACATCACCCTTGTTTGGATAAAATATCAACCTTTGACAATGTAGATTTTGTGTGCTCTTCAACCTTGTGCCTTATTGCATTTTGAGCACGTATGTGCGTTTGACTGCCTCCACCTTATCACACCCATTACCAATACCTACACCTACACCTTACCCCATTTTTCATCACCTACCACCTTATCAAACCCATCACCGATTTTTCCTTCCACTACATCAGTTCTTGGTTTGTTCTTGTTTTTGTCATAATCATCGTTTATTAGTCACTTAGATACACAACAAAAAGGGGAAAATGTGGACACCCAAAATTGGGTAGTAACAATCTAAGCCCCTTTCAATTAGCACCCCCTTACCATGACCCCTTACACACATTATTATTAATTTAATTATCAATCTTATGTTAATCACCACCTCACCTCTCTAGCTCACCTTAGACGCATTTCAAGGGCATTTAACTAACTTAGACTAGGTCATCACTCCTAACATTGAGTCATCACTTCACTTAACTAACTAATAATTCTTCTAAACCTAACATTAATTGTCAATTGCCTCTTCCATTAATTTCCCACGTGTTTAAATGTGAACCAAGACTCCTAGCCCACAATCAAATCTTGACCCACACCAAAAAGGGAGGAAACATGGTATTTTGAGCAAATTTTACTATTTCTCCCAACTCGACTCAAGTTATTCCTTGGCCAACACCGCACAAGGAACTGTCATTGGTTCCTTTAAATAAGGATTTTCCACTCTTTCATTAGGTTCTTCTTTTGGTTGGCTTTTGATTATTCATTTACATCCTTGCATTCGAGCATCATGATCAAACACAACACTAGAGCATTCAAGTTCTTCACCAACAACCAACCTCTTTCTTGATAGCCTTAGATCATTTGCATGAAGAAGTGAAAATGCTTCGTTTACGTGTCTTGGATCCAAACCCATTTCTTCTATGAGCACCCACCAACCACTATCATCTACCAATATCTAGATCTTCAGATAAGTATCTTAACCAGGTTTTTAGTTTCTTAACTTTGGTCTTAGATCTCTTATTTTTTTGTTGTTTTACTTTTGCATCTTTCTCACCCAATACCATCTATCACCCATCTACCTGATACCCTACCAACCTAAACCTCTTTTCCTTTCCAATCACCTCTCTCACCCTGCTTAGCCTTCACCTAAATCTCAACACCCTGACTAAGACTTCCTAACACTTTTTCAATCACAGAGAGACTTGAAACTAACCCCTTTTCACCTTTGGCATCCAATCACCCCTACCGTGATCGGTTAGCCAACCGATCTCGGCTATAATCGATTACCAACATTAGTTCTCTAGCCAACATTGGTCTCTATGTGTGGCATTTTCCACACACCAACAAGTTCATTCACTTACCCAAAACCTCTCAAAACCCTCCCACAACTTCACCCAGACCTCCCTAATACCCTCTTCCATACCTACAGGACCTTAACAACCCACCACCCACTTTAAATTTAATCTTGTATTCACTATTTAGATTAGATTTAAATTACTATGTTTGTGTGAGATACCTAAATTATACAACTACAGTAGGACTCTCTATTTCATGTTCTTATCAACATTTAATTTTTATTTAAAATGTGGATTGACAACCTTCTAGAAGCACCCCACTTCCTCGGATCTAGCTCCCGCTAGGAAATCCACCAACCTATGTTTTTAATTCTATCTTGTGGTCTTTCTTTTCTTCTCAGGTAGTCCTTCCCAGACAAAAGGATTTCTCTCGATCGACTTGGTCTTCAATGGTGCACAACCTCTTCACGACCTCTAGGTATTCCTCACATACCCAACCTTTTACCTTAAACGTTTTTCTCATACATATGTTCTTATTAGTGAAACATTAGGATAAATTAAAATTTTCATATTGTTTACATGTAATATAAGTAACTATAGATTTAAAATGGAATTTATTTTAGCACTAACTTCCATAAGCATCATGAATTTAGATAAAATTTAAAATTAATTAAATGAAAGTTGTTATGCCTCACAATGAAATACAAATGGGAGGTGAATCCACAGGGTGGGTTGCTTTAGATATGCAATTGACATGACAATGTCGGAGTTTTCTCAACGTTTTCCACGTTAATGAGACATTTGATAAATTACTTTAATTTTCTACGAATTGGGCCCAACCAAGATGTAATCGACTTTATGTTATAACTATTATCTCAAAAAGATTATGATGCAACCTAGAATTACTAGATAACACCCTAGTCGTGTTGGCGCATCACTTAGCCTAGACTGAGCGCTCACCCAAAGCGTGCAAAGGTACTAGGCCCCTCTTTAGGATTGTTGTAGCAAGATGTTAGCGTGATGAAGGAATAAACATATAGTTCCATAACTAATCCATCATTCTATAATGCATGCTACATTTAGATCTAGGAAAGAACAAGTTTAAACAATAATCATGATTGAATCAATAACATGCACTACTCAATTACACACATGAATGACACTTAGATTCAACCAATATCTTACATCTATTAATAAACACGAAGTTCCTTACAATAATGGAATTCTATCCCAATGTGCGTATGGATTTGATACGATAATCTCGTCGTATACCTCTCTATATATTCATACATCCATCTCTCCTGTGTATATCTCTATATATGCTACACATGCCTATATATCTCTATCACACACCTCTTTATATCTCTATCTATGTGATTTGCATCATATATATAGGGTGGGGACTTTCCTTCACCGCTTATCTATCCCGAAATAGGTTGCATGCTATTAATAGCCACACACCGTTTACATGCATAGCCACACATGCAAGTGTGCTATCTATAGACCTCTTACTGATTAACTAAAGTGAAAATCCTATTCCTAGCTCGTCTCCATAAAAACACTTTGATCCGATCCTCCAAAGATAGACTATGTGTGGTATGCACGTCTACGCATCGTTGATGTGTTACGCATGCCATCATTTAAAAAATAGGTCTTCATGCTCAAAATAGGCTAAGTCTTGAATGTTGAACTTGCCCTCGTGCGCGTGTTGTTTCTGTCCATTTGTGCCCTTAAACCTTGCTTTTTCCCGTGTGGACTTCTTGTGTGAGTTACGTCCAGTGTTCTCTCGATAAATATTACCCCACACTAATTGCATTGTTGCTCCGACAATGGGTATGTTAAAAAATTTGCGGTAAAGAATATGCAACTGTGAAATAATAAGAAAGAACATAGATGAATAAAGAATGTTTTAAGAGGCAACATCCTCTGTATTAGTTTGAAGGAGAAAATCTTGATACTCCTCTTTTATTCCGACCTCCAAGGTCTGCCATTCAGTGAATGCTTTTTCTACTTTCTCTGGAATGTCCACAATGAATGGATTCCAACTCATCCCTCGTAATCTCCCCTTTCTCATTCTTTAGAACCAACACAACACTAGACATTGATGTCATTCTTCCTTCTAGAAGATCCATATTTTACACAATGAGCTTCCCAAGTTCTTCCAGCCGAGTATTGTGTGGCTCTTGTACTACTACCAGGGCCTCACACTTCTGCTTAACCATTGATAATATTTCTGCACAGCCTAATGTTTTGTCCTTCATTACTCTCTAGACCTCATTTCTTTCTTCTAGGGTCTTCATGTTGATAAGCGCCTCTGGAGTTTTGCAGATGTTTAAAGCCTAGTATGCTTTCTTCAATACTTCTTGTAGCTTGCAGCAGCCCTTCATATGATGCAATATCTCACATCACCAATGATATCTCTCGTTCTACCTCTTGTTATGAATTCCTTGGCACTAGTATGCACAAAGATTCATCTTCAAGTACCAAGTCCACCAACTTTCCTACATAATGTATCGCTGAGGGAAATGTCTGTGGTACCTTGGTCTCCAAGTGTGGCCTTGCTCTTATGACATTGTCCCCAATCTCCTCTACAATGCTTGATAAATACTTCATTCTTCTTCTGCGCTAAGTCCCTCTCTTGTGTTATGTGCGCTATCTCAACATCCTTTGTCTTTAGCTCCTCACGTAGTGCTCTTATTATTGCAGCTTTGTCCATGTTTCTTCTAGCAACTTCAGTAGAAAATTTTACCAATGCATTGCTGACCTGCTCATCTGACATGATAATAGGCTTTACTATCATATGTCTAGATTGTGGTGCCTTCTTCAGCCGTCTTGAAATGCATGAATCTTCACATATATCAAAGTTAGGCTCATCCATATGGGTGTGCATTGACCATGATAGTTTCTTTCGAGTGCGTACAGTCACCATATCCTCATCCATTAGCTCTCTCGCCAAATAAATCCTTTTGTGCTATCATTCTTTGAAAGCGGGCACGATAATTTTACCTACGTCCACCACATACCCCTTAGGTGGTGGAATGTGTTCTCCACTTGTTCTTCTAGACCATTGTTGATTAGGGACCTTAGCTTCCAAATTTGGGACTTGTGTCTCCATGTCCTGAAAATTCTCTACAGCTGTCTCCTCTGGTCCCTTCTCATCCTCTCCTCTTTCCTTTGATTCCTCACCCTGTTCTTCTATGTTCTCTAGAAGTGTAGGAGAATTAGGTGTGCTTTCCTCTGACTCTTCCACCTCCTCATTTAACTTCAGTTTCCTCCTTCTTTACACGGTTGCCTCCTTCTGTGGAGAGAGTCTAGGTGATTTGTGCATCGTGGTTGGAGTAGCACCTTGGGTCATTGTTCTCCTAAACACCCTCTTAAATCTATGCTCCCCTTGGACTGCATTCAAGTCCTCATCATCCCCCTCTTGTGGTTGAGGTGGTGTAGTGGTGCGCTCAGCTTCACCCTTATTTGTAGGATGTCTCCTACCTCTATGCTCTAAACCACCACTATCTTCACACTCCTCCTCCTCATCCTCCACTTCAATTGGCTCTGTGGGCTTAGGCGTTGGGATGTTCTCCATTGTATGCTTTCCCTTTGGTGGTGCTAGAAGTGCAAACTCACCTTCCACATACTTGTTATTCTCCATCTTTGGCTTCATTGGAGATACACCGACAACCTTTGCTCCAATATCTCCCACCACCAAACTTATTAGTTTAATTCTCAAAACATCGAAATGATTCTTTCAACATATGCACCCGTCCTAGATACACATATTTCTTCCTTAACATGTGGTAGTCGCAATCTACCTTATCCACGTTGAACATCATTCGCCACGCATCTGTAAACCTGTGTATTGATGCCTGTAAGCACCTTGCTATGAATGCATATGGAAATTTGCACCAAGGAATCCATGCCCCAGCTTTCATTACAAACCGTGCTATATAAATTTCTGGTATACAAAAATTGAACTACCTTTCCAACCACTTTGAAGGTATGTACTTGGGATGCACCATTCTTCCTCAAAAGCTACATGGAGCCTATCATAACATTTCTTGGCCCTTTTCTTAACCTGATCTCATGGAACCCTCACATAGGTACTTCTTGAAGCATTTTTCAAGTGATTTGTGTTCCATCGGATACTCCCATACCTTATCCTTTGGTCCATCGGTACTCCGATCTCCATGAACACTAGTGTTAAAAAAACAGCTCCAAAGATAATCTTTCCTCCTACACGTGCTTCTTCAATGATTTTCTGCGATATGTTAGAAATATCACGTGCTCTCATTATTATATATTGTAATATTATTAATATGAGTTATATTATAACTCATTATTAATAATATAGGTTTGTTATATTGTTTCAACAATATATTTTTGTTATACCCGTAATGATATTAACGGGTTGTTTTGTTGTGTGACTTCCTTGTTTGTAGGAGGTTAGTTTTATTGTTTCATGGCTATTTATTAGCCTCAGTATTGATTGTAATTATGCCGAATACAATGAAGATTATTCCTGTATGAAATACTTGCAGTCTGATCAAAGTGAACATTTGGTACCAGAGCGATATGAATCCTGTGCCTGTTACATGAAAGAATAATATTCAAAGGGGCGGATCATTTAGTACCTGCAGCTCGATGGTGTCCTAAATATTCTGTGGGGGCAGATATATGCTCATTGATGGTCACTCTTCTTATTAGCACACAACTTGGAAATGTTTCTTTGGTTCTTGTCAGATCCACACGTTTATTTGTAGTATTCTGCAGGTTTTTATGCTTTGCGTAATCTATCTTCTGAGGTTTTTTTGCTAGAACAATTCCTGCATGAATGAATAGTTCCAGAAATATTAGGGTAAAATAGATTTATGTTGTGATTACGGTTTATCATGAAAGTTTGATAATAGTTCACAATGAGTTTGGTAGACATGTAGCATCAATTTTGAATCGATTTTTCTGAAGCAAAGGTGACACCCTCTACACAACTACGTCTCTTTTATTATCCATGACTGGGCATTCCATTATTCACATCTGCACATCTATCTTTAGAAGGTTTTTATCTATTTAGGACAGATGCAATTGATAATCTATATGGGTCTGAGTTTTTCCTTTGGTTGCATTACCTTCTACATGCATTTTTTTCCAAGTGCCATGCCATAACGCCAACAAGTAAGGATTTAAATACCATAAAGATTGGGATAAATAAAGGAAGACGTCTATACACTCTTATATGTATTTGCTTCAATTTTATGTGTATTTAATTCAGCTTCCACGTCTTTACCAGTATAAATATTTTATTATTGTCTGGTTCAAGTTTCCTGATTTTGTGGAGTTTCAAAATGGAAAAGATAAATTTAATTGAAAGATTTGATGGTAAATACTTCCACACGTGGCAAGTACGAACCCAATTACAATTGATTGACAAAGACTTATGGGACATTGTCGATGGAAAAATTAAAAAACCGAATGATGCAGATGAAGTAGCGAAATGGGAAAGTAAGGATCAGAAAGCAATAGCAATTATCAGCCTTGGTCTATCTCGATGCATATTTGCATCATATTGATCTAACCAAGTCATCTAATAACATTTGGGTGACATTAAACAAGTTATTTGGATCTCAAGTAGGTAGTGCAGCAATGGCGTTGAAGCAAAAAAAAATTGGGCTAAAGATGGGAGAAAACAACAATATGGTTCAACATATCAGTAAGTTTCGATCCATTTTAAATCAATTAGTAGGAATAAAAGTAGAGGTAGATGGAGAAGATGCTAAAGAAATCTTACTAAATAGTTTTCCAAAAGAGTATTCGAGTATTGTTTTTACTCTTAGTAAGATCAATCCTAGTTTGGAAAATTTAATTTCCTCTTTGCTTGATGAGGAAGAAAAAATCAAAAGGTCTATACTAGAAGAAGAAACTATCATGGTTGCAAACAATAAATCATCATTCCATAAAGGTAAAAAAGGTTTGTACCGTAAAAGAAACGTCTTTTGTGTCATTACTGTAAACAACCAGGACGTGGTTTTGCGAATTGTAAGAAAAGAGCTCAAGATCTCTTAGATGATAAGTTGGATCAAAAGGCTTTAGCTGCTGAAGAAAATTGGAATGATTATTCTAATCCTACAAGTGATAATGAACCTATTAATTATTCAAGTGATGAAGATTATTTGTTTTGAGCATCTATCCTCTTATTGGAGGATGGAGGCAATGGAGGCATGAGGACAGTCAGCGTCCTCGAGTTCGTCACTACCTCAGAGGCTGCAACTGCTTTAGTGACATCTTTGTGTCTTATGTGATGAATAAGAATAGATGAGCATCCCTGTTCCTATGTGCAGTGCAGTGCTTGTGTGTCCCCCGTGATGATAATGATTTGTACCATTGATACTATTGTAGGAAGTGTTCTTGATCAGACTGATTTGATGGTTGATGTGAATTGGTTGAACGGTCCCAGTTCATGTATTCATCTAATAGGTTGAATGGTCCCTGGATGATGTAGTTCCCACAGTCAGTGTTGAGGATCGAGACCATGTGTAGGCTATGGAGCGGCATGCTGCTTGGTTGAAGATGGTGTTTTCCCCATGTTTGCACTAAGGGGGGGAATGTTAGAAATATCATAGTGCTCTCATTATTATATATTGTAATATTATTAATATGAGTTATATTATAACTCATTATTAATAATATAGGTTTGTTATATTGTTTCAACAATATATTTTTGTTATACCCGTAATGATATTAACGGTTGTTTTGTTGTGTGACTTCCTTGTTTGTAGGAGGTAAGTTTTATTGTTTCATGGCTATTTATTAGCCTTAGTATTGATTGTAATTATGCCGAATACAATGAAGATTATTCTTGTATGAAATACTTTTAGTCTAATCAAAGTGAACACGATATACCATGAAATGTTTTAGACATCTTTTTGGCAATGTGCAACCACATGGTGTTCACTTATGACCACCTTCCTAGTTATTGAGCTTTGTAATGAGATGTGTGGCCTCTTACACAACTGGATACTTCTTTAGTTTGTCGATGTCCATACCGCGTGGACCTTTTGTATATCCCAACTCTTTCATGGTCTCCAATATTGCGGTTTTATCCATCGGATCATCTCGTAAATCGTCTCCCATGCCTTTCAACCTCATCCTTTGTGGAGATGAGTGCGGCTGAAATTCGACTCTTCACCTAGCAAGGTAGAAAAATCCTCGTGCACTCTATTCATAAGCCCTTTGGTATAATGGATCATACTTCTTGAAATAAGGGAGCTCATAAGTTGGTAAACCCATATCCTCTACAAGACCTTCTCACCAACATCGTCATACACCGGCATATCTTCCTTCGTGCGTTTATTTGTCTTTGTGTTCAACAGTGTCAAGCTCCTTCTTGTTCTCAATAGTACGGTGATTGTACTCACTCGGTTTTCTTTTCCTTATGTGAGAATCCCACTCCTGGTTGAAAATAACCCCCTATAGAGATTGCATCTTTGAAAAATTACTTTACGGAGCCATTTCTTCCTCCTCAACGACCACCTTCTTCTTTCCTTTTACTCTGTTGCAATTGCCTTATTAGGTACCATTTTTACCTTGTAAGTTACGTCTCCTCTTTTTAACTCTACAATTTGTGAATCTTACACTATCTCGATTCAATCGTGCCCTGGGAAACTTCGTGCCCTAACTCCTCTCTGTCACCTCACTTCACTCAACCCTTCACCACCGGGGACACAAGCTTTTTTTTGCACATAGATCTCTTCGTCACAACCGGTTACACACCTCTCGCACCTTAAAACGATCACTTGAATCTTTGCACTTAGTTTATTTTAAATACTCTTAATTACAATGGTAAAAATGAATTCGCATCCCATCCTTATATAGATTTTTCAAATTTTGATGCATTTATTGCTCCTTCACCTACCAAATGTCCCCTCATTCATTGACCAAATTCATTTGTTCCACACGGTACATCTTCATGCCCTAGTTATAACCTTCTAGCACACCTCCCTACCCTCTGGTCACAGACTTCTCTTCAACGTGTGACCTTGCACTGAGTACCTCATCACTTTGTACCTTCTCTGGTAGTTACCATGCCCTTCGCTTGCCTCACGTTATACTATTCCTTCTTTCATCTCCATCGTTGGTCCCTTTTGAGAAGCAATCTTCTTTTGAATTAAAGCACACCCGTAGCATCTTATTCCTTTCACCTTTTCAATTCTCACAGTCTTTTACTTGGATAATTACAACCACCCCACACTAAAGTCATGTGCAGTCCTCTGTGCATAAACATTCTTCACATAGTAATTAGCTTCATGCGTGCAAACACGCTTATTACACAAGAATAACAACTAATTTGACAAATCATAACAACAATGAAGGAGATAAATAATTGAAAACCTAATCTAAATGGAAATACTGCCTTATTACAAACACCAAGAAGACTTATTTATAGTAGGGCTTCAGCCTACTCCTGTTAAAGTAACCATGTAGCCATGTTCCATCAAGTGCTTCTAACTGAAAGCACTTGATTCAAGTATGTAAGTGATGACATACGACCCCAACCAATGTACTTTGAGCTTTCTGGATGGTGCAAGAACTTTGAGTCATAAAGAAGTACCATTTTTCCAATCTTAAACTTCTTATCCCTTATGTTTCTATCATGCCATGCTTTCTACCTGGCCTTTTCTTTCTTTTGACTCCAATGTGCTATGGCTCGTCGCTCATCCAGTTGAATCATCTTTTCAATACAATCTTCTAAATCCTACTCATCATCTAGACCTCCAACACACACAATGTGCAAAGAAGGTAACATAAATTCTATAGGGAGAATGGCTTCTGTGCTAAACACCAACTAAAATAGTGTGGATTTGTTCAATCTCTTATAAGTTATTCTATATGCCCAAAGAATAGCTGACACTTTATCATCCCAATCCTTTCTCCCAACATCACAAATTTTTGTCAAAGTTTGGATCGAGAATCTTGTTGAAATCCTCGCAATTATATTTTCCTAGGGATCATAGGGTGTAGTTTTATGGTGTGTAACCATAAACTCATTTAATAGGATCCTGATTGTCTCATTCAAAAGTGTGTACACCTATCACTTGTCAAGCTTAAAGGACATCCATATCTTGTAAGAACATTCTCACATAGAAACCTAGCTATTGTACAATCCTTCATAGGTGTTGCTTCTGCTCACCATGTTAGATAATATGTGCAAGTAATGATATAGTGTGATCCGGTCTTACGCATACAATTTGGCGAAATAGGTCCTATAAAGTCAATGACCCATTTCTCAAATGGTTCAGCACTAGTAATCCTTCTCAAAGGCATCTCATATCATTTCCTAGTTTTCTTAGGTGATAACAATGGTCACATGCCTTGCAATATGCCTTACAATATTTATACAAGTGTCTCCCACCATAATTCAACAAGTAGGATCTTCCGGCGGTGCATCACCACTGCATAATGGCCACCTGCAATACCACCATGGGATTCTTCCATAATATCCTTATGCTCATGCTATAATACACAATGACGTAATACTTCATCTCTGCCTAACTTGTAGAGGTCATCATTGATTAACATAAACGGTACCGTGCGTATAGTAAGTTGTTTCTTTTCTAATGCCTTCATTCCTTCTAGTGCTACACTAGTCCATAAAAAGACAACAATGTCTTCTAATTCTAATGGTGTGTGTTGTAACCTATATAACTGTGCATTTGGCATGGTTTCTTCAATTTTCTATGCTTCTTCTCCTGAGTGAATTCTAGACAAGTGGTATGGTCCAGAGTTACTTTTCCCTGGCTTCACCACAACTATGAAGTCAAACTCTTGAAATAGGAGTACCCATCTACATATGTGCCCTTGCAAGACCGGTTTGTTCACCAAATACTTTAATGCCAATTGATCTCGTATAAAACACAAATGGTATTGCTAAAGTACACTTGAAACTTGTGTAATGTATAGATCATTGACAAAGCTTCACGTTACTGTAGTTGTATAATTCCTTTTAGCGAGTCACTTCCTACTACCAAAACAAATTGGATGATCTACAATACCTTCTCCAGTTGAGCTAACATCATGCCAATGGCCATGCTAGAGGCATCCACATGCACATGAAATGGTTTATCCCATGAGGAAAACATAAAATGGGCATGGTAGTAAGTTTCTCTTTTAATATCGCAAACGCGAGCTACGTGGTTCTCCCCAATAAAATGTACCTTTCCCTTTTAGTAATTCTTCTAAGGGTGCAGAAATTTTGGCACGCCCTTTGATGAAATTTTAATAGTAACCTATATGACCAAAAAATCCACGCACCTCACTTTGAATGGTAGGCGCTTCTAGGCCTAAAATGACTGTAACCTTAGATGGATCAACCAATAACCCTTCCTTGTAGATTATATGTCCTAACAATATTCCAAATGGTGTAGTAAATATGCACTTCTTGATGTTCAAAGAGATACTCAATTATCTACCGTTCAAACATTAAGCGCAGATTGTCACAATGATCTTTCACAAGCCCATATACTATCCAATCATCTAGATAAACCTGTAAGAAGTTGTGAATAAAATCCTTGAATGCCTGAACAACTATCCACGAGAATACAACATGCACATTTTTCAGTCCAAAAGGCATCACAGTATATGCAAAACTACCCCATTCAGTAGTAAAATTTGTCTTTTCTTGATCCTCCTGAGTAATCCTAACCTGATGATACCCAGAAAACCCATCTGTGAAGGAATATATCTTGCGCCTGTAACTCCTTCTAGTATTTCCTCAGTAAATGGTGTAGGGAATGGATTTGTGACACATGCAACATTTAGCTCCTTGTAGTCCACACATATTCTAATTCGTCCATCCTTCTTGATACTAGATCACCATTGGACTAAACCATTTTGACTCATGAAGGGGCTTGATAATTCCATATTTCAACATGTTATCAATCTCTTCTTTTACCTTTTATCATAAATTTGGGTTCATTCTATAAGGTCACCTCCTAACGATCGTACACCATCCTTAAGTTTTATCTTCATTTCCTAAGTGATTCATGCACGCCTTTAAGTTCATGATACCCTCAAGGGAATAAGTCCTTATAATCCCTGAGTAACTCAATGATCTTTGCTACTTCGAGTTTGACCAGTAGTCTCCAATTATGGCCTCCTTAGGCTCAACCTCCGATCCTATATTCACCTTCTTTGTCTTCATGGGTTCATGATAGGTGCACATATCCTTTTCTACATTGTCTAAGACCTCGCACACCCCTTGTGAATGTTCAATATCTAGGTTCTCAACTTCCTCATCATCCATGATGTAAACCATCTTTCCTTTCTCTTTCTCAAGGCAAGCACGTTCAAGTAGTATGGAGTCCATTTCTTCTTCCCTTTCAGAATGCGCTTTGGACTTTGCCTCACCAAATAATTGCTGAATATACTCTTCTACTTTTGCACTATCTCCCATAGTTAAGCGCTTGACCAATTTTAATGCCTCTTCTACTGGATGTTTAATCGAGAAGTAGTCAAAGGTCTGGATCATTCCTGCAATCAAGTTACGCCAATTCCTAGCCTCTCTATGTAATTCGCATATAAATACTAGGAGTGTGTGCATCCTTGTAGAGTAGAGTACAATCTATGCACCCAGTGAAGGTGGTAATGCTTCATGTCCATTTTCCGAGTCTCTCAAACTACTCGAATGTGATGCTTTGAAAAGGTTGATCACCATGATAGGTGTAGATCTGCGTAGGTGTATTGTTCCTTAAAAATCTAATAGATAAGGTGACACCAATTGCTTCCCATTCTATAATATTATCTCTATGGACTACCCACCAGCGCGCTGTTGTCCCACACAAGGTATATACTAACATATCTCTTCTCTTAATTTGATTTTTCCATTGTGTTTCCATGGATTTGAAAAATACAAGAAGATCTTCTCGCTCATGTATACCAAGATACTATGTTACCTACCTATCCGTCGAACCGAGGCAGAAGTCCATTCTTGCATGCAACCATGCATTTTACCTTGCATCCTACAAGTTAATGTGTACCATGAGCCCAATTGTCACAAGAAATACTCGTAGTATCACTAATAGAATGAGAATCCTCCCACTGTAGGATGCCTTCTTTTAATGGCTCATTGACCTCTGGGACTTGAATAACGCATACATAGATTATGTTTAAGTCCTCCTCACTTAGAGGCTCAACATATGGTGTAGACTTCCCATCTGTTAGAGGTATCACAACTCTTTCCTCCACATTCAAAAAGCTGATATACCCCTTATAGAATCTCAAGTCAAGCATTATTCGCATAACACCAAGGGCATCCAAGTAAGGCTAGAAAACTTTCGCTTCTGCAAGTGCTAATACCTCACAATCCCAGTGAACTTGGCCCCTTGTATGGTTATAGATGCATCCTTCAAAACTCATATGGGAGTTGCCTTAAGTCCTGTTTTCCATAAACAAAACATTAGATGATGGCTGCAATGGATGCCTACCCATCTGTACCCATCCATCTAATGCAAGAAAATTTACTTTAGCACTAGTATCAATCAAAATATTGCTCAACACCATCCATCTACAACATCATTCGAGTGATTTCCTTGTCATATTCAATGCTATCGGTGGAAAGATTTACATGCGGGATCTACCGTCCCAGTTTGATACTTGTGCACGGAGTGTTTCCTTTTAACCAACTTCCTAATAGTGGAATGATGTTCTCCTGGCGCAACATTTTGCATACTTCTCTTAGATCATCGATATCATTTTGGACTATCTCTAGATGCTTTCTTCTACTCCTTTAAGTAATGTATTTCACCCTAAAGATTCCTTAACACTTCCATGGTATCGTGATAAATCTCCTTCTGATGAGTAGGATCTAGGTACCTTGCATGCAAAACCTCCTCCTTGGTGATCGTAGGCTTCTCATTACGATGCCTCTCTTACGCGTGTTGCTTCAGCATGTGTGGTAATCTTTACAGTTAAGGCCTCAAGTTCTGGTGCTATCTTGGGTATCCACTGATTTTCCTCCATGCGTTGGATCCTAACCATACCTGCGCCTTTATTTTCTTGCTTATGCTACTTACTGAGATGCTCATATAAGTCCGGGCACTCTTCATAGCTATGGTTCTTTCCACGAAATATTCTTAGGAAATTCATGCATATAGTGGTCAGGAGATCCGCACGTATAACATGTTCCATGAGGGAACTCACCTCTACCTCCACCACGACCTCATCCTCCATATCCACCATGATATCCATGTCCTCTTCCACGACCTCCTTTAAAGAGTCCATCATTCTGTCATATAGCGCGCTTGATTATGATCTTGATCCTGGTGCTCATTCTTACCCTTAGAATTATCTGTTATACTTGTCTATCATACCCCAATTTCTATAGTATCCTAGATCTGACCTATCAATCGACAATGCTCGATGATCATGCATCGTGGACCTACAAATTTTGCAAAAGCTAGATAAATTCTTCCTTATCATGCGTTGTAACAAAGGACAGTGACTAACATTATGATTCAAATGATAGATCTCATAGTCCAACAGTAATGAGCGTACTATTCTGCGAGGACAACTATCCTTAGTGTGACCTTCTACTTCACAATTTATACACCAAATTCCTGAGAGTGTTTCATGGGCTGAATTTGCTGATAGCTTCTCTAACTATTTTTCCATAGCTACAATCTGTGCCTCTAAGAATGGACTAATGCTAGTTTCAATGCTCCCAATGGCCTCAACACGTAAAGTTGATTCTAGAGCTTCACGTGGATCAATGTATGCCTTATGTGACAATGCTCTTCGAATGGTGTAATCAATCCCCCACAAACCACTATACATGCTTTGGCCGGCAAGAATATCATAAGAAAGCTTAGATAGAAGTGTCTTAAAATAGGCATCATACTCACGTACACTCTCAGTGGTGCCCTGCTTGATATCTTTGAGCGTGCTAATACTTTTCTGCTCAAACTCGGGATATAGAACTCTTTTAAGAAATCATCCTTCAATGTTGCATAATCCACACAAGTTTGATCAGGGTCAAACTTCCTATACCAGCTATGTGCTCATCCCTGTAAGGTAGTAGCGAATTGACTTGCCTTACGCTCAGCAATGCGTGATCCCTTTCATGTACCATAAGATTTCACACATGTGCACATGCTCAACAACATCCTCTATGCCTCTATACTCCAAAATATGAAGAGACATCTCCATATAAATGTTTTGTGGTTATTACGAACCTTGACCACCTAATCTAGAACCTCTTGTGTTTCTCTCCTATAAAACCACCAAATCCACCGAACTAGAACCACATATACCTCATGATCCTCCACCTCGTAGCTAGAATATGACCTATATATGTACTCCTCTATGCTCCAAAAGTAGTAGTATCTTGAACCCCTACGATCACGTGAGCTAGTTCCAGTTCTAGAGGTGAACCCAACATTTGGTGCACTTACATTCTATGTGGATGATGCACCTGAAAATGTTCCTCCAAATAACATTGAAGTCATCTGTCTTTCCATTGATGTACTTGCTCCTTGACTTACTCTTTCTCTCCTACTTCCCAAGTTAGCTTGTTGGTTACTTGTCATACTAGATACTAGAAAACCAAGCGCAAGGGCTAGGTCACTAGGTGGATTAAGATGCACACCCGTAGCCTAGGTAGTCTTTACTAGCACACTTCTATGTGAAGCCAAGGGGGATCTTTGTCATGCTTTCCAAGATGGGGGAGTTCTTGATGCTTTGGCTCCACGTCTTCTACGTGAGCTGTAAATCCTTCATGAGCCATATCTCTCCTCAACACCATACTTTCTGTAACGAAATGCTGATTCTCTATCTCCCTCTCACGCACCTCATTATACTTAAGTCACCTCTCCTCTCTCTTCCTCTCCGCCACTACGTCTTCCATCTTTCACCAAACTTGTTCCTACCCTCATGCATGGTGAAGTTTAGTTAGCCATTGATTTACTCTCTAGGTTCAAAGTTACCATCAAGATCTTGATCGCGGTGGAATACCTTGCGAGATATATTCCTCTAGGATATCGCAAAAATTGCAATTTAGCTACCTCTGGGAAAAAATACATCGAAATTGAATATTCTAGAATATAACTGTTTAGAACACCATGAAACCACGTATCCACAATGCGAGTCCATATCAGATTAGCATCATAAAGGGCCTAAAATTCTTCTGTGTCCAGACAAGTGCATGATACCTCTAATTCCACTTAGATGCATAAACAATCAGCCACTCGTATAATTCTACTAGAAAGATGGCAAAAAATCTCTCATATAAGCTATCATACATATTCTATTCTACCCAAGTGCATGCGTTAAACTCAGATCCACTACTGAACTACCATGCACATTCTTCCTCCAAATCGTGTATCCACTCCTCAATACTTGCTAGAGTTAACCGATACGTCTTCATCGTGAACCATCCTAAAAACAACTAAAAAAGAGGTCCTGACAACAAAACCAATGATGCAACCTATAATTACCGGATAACACCCTAGTTGCATTGGCACATCACTCGACCACGGGGGGTTCACTTAATAAAAGTATGTTATAACACGTGTGTTCGGAGGGTATTAAAGAATACCCTTAATTCTAGTTTTTACCTCTAATTATTCAATTCATAAAACCCCCTCCTGTTATATTATTAGAATGAAAATACCCCTATTTTTTCCATGTACCTACCTTACTTACCCATTTTTCAATTTAAATTTTATCTACCCTTTTTATTTCTAGCCTAATATATTAAACAAAAATATATCATATTTCTCACTCAAATTTTTTAATATGTATTTCCTCTTGAAAGATAGTTTGAAGCCATTGAAGACCTATTACCAATCACCTTATAAATGTTAAGATTTAATCATTTATCAATAGTTCTTCAAATAATTAAGATGGTGAAATAATATCACTTGTGTTGAAAAACATACTCAATCCTAGTTTTCTACCATCTTATTATTTCTTGGTTAAGAATCTCTTAATTGAGATTTATTTATTCAAAAGATATTATAATTTAACTTTATGACCACACTCCTTTTGTAATTTTAAGATATTTACTTTTTAAAACTAGGGTTCAAATGTTTTAGTTTTATATTAAAATTAAACCTCCCTTTCTTTTGGCCAACCTCTAAGCTACCCCCAATATTTTATTCAAAATATTAATAAATTAAACCCTTTCACCCCCTCATGTCTACCGGTATATTGAATTTAATTTTATTAATTTTAATTACCTCAATATGAACCCATGTGCTAGGATATTACCTAGCAAATGAACCCCCTGTGCACTTAGCCTGGAGTGCTCACCAAGCGCGTAAAGGTATCGGGCCCTCTTTAGGGTTGTTGTAGTAGGATGTTAGCATGATGAAGAAATAAACATATAGTTCCATAACTAATCCATCATTCTACAATGCATGCTACATTCGAGATCTAGGAAAGAACATGTTTAAACAGTAATCATGATTGAATCAATAACATGCACTACTCAATTACACACAGGAATGACACTTAGATTCAACCAATATCTTCCATCTATTAGTAAACATAGAAGCTCCTTATAATAATGACATTCTATCCCAATGCGCGTATGGATCGATCAATAATCCCGTTGTATACCTCTCTATATATTCATACATCCATCTCTCCTGTGTATATCTCTCTATATTCTCATATGCCTATATATCTCTATCTATGTGATTTGCATCATATATATAGGGTGGGGACTTTCCCTTCACCGCTTATCTATTCCAAAAATAGGCCGCATGCTATTAATAGCCACGTTGTTTACAGGCATAGCTACACATGCAAGTGTGCTATCTATAGACCTCTTGCAATTAATTGAAGTGACAATCCTATTCCTATCTCATCTCCATGCAAAATGCTTTGATCTGATCCTCCAAAGATAGACAATGCGTGGCGCGCATGTCTCTGCATCGTTGGTGTGTTCCGCATGCCATCTTCTAAAAATAGGTCTTCATGCTCAAAATAGGATAAGTCCTGAATGTTGAACTTTCTCTCCACATGCATGATCTTTCTATCCATTCGCACCCTTAAGGCCTACTTTCCCGCATGGACTTCTTGTGTGAGTTATGCCCAGTGTTCTCTCGATCAAAAATTCACTACCCAAACTACATTTAATATTGATCTAATTACATAATTGGTTGAATTTTATATGTAAATATGGGGCTAATCGAGCCCCAGTTATTAGTTCATATTACCCAAATAACACAAATTGGTAAAACCAATTATGTTTGAGATTTAATCAATTATGCAATTATTTCAATAAAGCTCCAAATAATTTAATATTATGGAAAATTACGTGACAATGTTTGATTGGACTTGATTTCATGTAATATTTAGATAATTGTGCAATTGGTACAATTTCATACCCAATTGATCCACGACTTAGTTCATATAATCACAAATAGACGACAAGGATCGGTTGGCCCAATTTGATTTGAGATTGAATTCATTATGCAATTGGTTCAATTTCTTCATTGATCCCCAAATTAATTCATATTAGTATGAATGGCATGAAGAGGCTCACTTGGTTTTATTTTTAGATTGAACCAATTGCATGATTTATTTAACTTTGCACACAATTAAGCCATAAATTAGTTTATATTTTTTCAAATGGTGTGTTGAGGATTTCTTCGCCTTATTTTTGTTTGAGATTGAGACAATGATATTGTGGTTCAATTACTAAATGAGCTCTAACTCGATACACATTATCACAAATGGTGTAAACAACTTGATTATCCCCAAGTTTGTGTACAATTGAGCCATTTATCTATTTGTATTGTTGCAAATGGAATGAAAAGGTTTAATTATATTTAATTTATTTTGTGATAAAATTAATGGTGTGATTGGCTCAATTTTCTTTGTAATTGAGACATGACTAAGTTCACACTATCATAATTGGCATGATAGGACTCAATTGGTCTTTTTCAAGATTGATCCAATTGTGTGATTAGTTTGATTTTGAATATAATTGAGCCCCATCTCATTTCACATTCTTGTAAATGGCATGATATGAGCTCATTTGGCCTTGTTTTCTTTCAAGATTCATCCAATTACATAAATGGCTAAATTTCATACAAAAATAAGTAACAAATTGGCTCATAACATCAAAAATGGCAGATGAGGCTCAATTTACCTTGATTTATTTTAAGATTGAACCAATCACATGATCAGTTCAATTTGGTGCACAATTAAGCCCCAAACTTGTCCACTTTATCGTAAATGACATTAGGGTCTTGATTGACCCTTCTTTTGTTCAAGATTGAACCAATTGCACAATTGGTTTAATTTCATATATAATTAAACCCCAAATTAGTTATAATTGTTTCAAATAGCATTATTGGGATTGTTGGGCATGATTCTATATGAGATTGAACTAATTTCATGATTGGTTCAGTTTCATATGTAATTAAGGTCCAACTCAATTCATTTTTTTGAAAATGGTACAATTTTGGTTTGTTAGAGTATGACGCACGTTTGAAGACCTTGTTGTCTAAGCTTTCCTATGACATTCATCGAGCTAGCATGCGCCATGGTTTGTCCCTTTACTTATTTTTGAGTCTATAATGAAACTTGTTGTGTATTAATACGAGGTAAAGAATCCTAACGAATATCTACCCTTGTTCTTCTAGATACCACAGTTATCCCCACTACGGCTGCCACATCTTCTATTCCACTCTCCTCCCTTCTTATCAATATGGGGGCTTCTACAAGCAATATTCCTCTTTCTGAACATAATACTCATCTCTTTTATCCTCTCATTTCTCATATCCAACCTAGCACTTATTCACAAAACCATGCCTTAGATTATTTGTACCATGATTTGTAAGATCAAATTCATCAATTGATACCACAGTTATCCCCACTATGGCTGCCACATCTTCTATTCCACTCTCCTCCTTCTTATCAATATGGGGGATTCTACAAGCAATATTCCTCTTTCTAAACATAATACTCATCTCTCTTATCCTCTCATTTCTCATATCCAACCTAGCACTTATTCAGGAACCCATGCCTTAGATTATTTGTATCATGATTTGTAAGATCAAATTCATCAATTGCAACATGCCTCTTCTTCTTCTTCTCCATCCCTTGATTCTTCGCTTCTTCTTCATAGTCCTCTTACACCCGAGGTTTCTTCTTATCCACTTCCTTCCAATTTTTCCTCACCCAAGTTTCCTTTTTTATGGCCATGAAGATCCCCAAGAGCACCTTTGATCATTTCATGTTGCATTCCTTGATTATCCTTGTGATGACACACTCTTGACTAAGGTGTTTCCTAGGAGTTTATAAGATTATGCCTTATGATGGTTTTATGACTTGCCTTTGCATTCCATTCAATATTTTATCCCTCTTGCAAATCTATTTCTAACTCATTTTTCTATGAATATTGGCACGAAGATATCATATGCAAAAATGGACAAAATGAAGCAAGGCACTAATGAGAATATTAGTGACTATGTGTTATGTTATAAGACCAATCTTTCTAAAATGCAAAATGTATTGGCTAAATATAAATTGCTAGATATTTTCATCCAAATTTGCTTCCCTCCTTTATAAGAGAATTTATTCTTTTCTTATTTTTAATATTTTGATCATATTTGTCATAGTTTGAAAATTTGTGAGATCAAGTTACTTTCTTTGGGAAAACTTAAATACGGTGCTAATGTTTCTAATGCTTCTACCAACAAGTTCCAAAGAAAATAATCCTTCAAGGGCAAGCCTAGTGACCTTAATCCTATCACAATGCTATATCTCAACCTTTGAAGCTACAATTATGGCCTACACGCCACATTTTTGTAACTCCATTGGCATACCCACCATATATGTTGTTTCCATAACTCATTGAAAATGATCTCCTCTTGAGCTTGATCCTAATAGGCCTTGTGGAAAAAAATTTGATGAACATGCACATTGTGATTATCATTGATGTAATGGCCTTTCTACTTGATAAGTGTTTTAAGCTTAGACATATCATTCAAGATTTTATTGAAAATCATGACATTAATTTTCTTGAATCTACTTATATTCCTAAATCTACTAATAACAACAAGTTTAAAATATTTGATTATTCACTACCTAATCATGAAAAATAGGCTCCTTAATCCTCTTTGAATCATGTTTATCATGTTGTTCCTCCTCCTTTGAGTATTCATATCATCCTCTTGAATTTCTTGTTGGTACTACTGATCTTCCTTCACCTATCATTTCTTTCAATGATGTTGATTTCTTATTTTTCATCATATAGATTACACATTGATGCTTCTATTGGTTCTCATGTTATCAACAATGTTATGGTGCATCCTATTTACAAGTGCAATGCATGTTCATTATCTTTTTGTAAGCTACATGATTATTTTTCCATTATCTCGGATGACCCGTAGATCACCTACTTCTCATCTTTAGGAAATCTATGTTAGTGTTAACATGTGATGAGTAAATAATAATTACATGAGTAATTATTATCTTGTAAATGGTTACTAGTTAATAATATTATTGTTATATTAACAATAATATATATATATATTAGTTTGGAGTTGTTTTAAAAAAAAATATGTAATTTGAGTTGTGCATTGTTACGTGAGTAACACTCACATCTAAATAGATATTTGGGGGTTAGTAGGTTGAACAAACTCCTCATTTGTAGGAGTGATATTTCATATATATTTGTATGTCCCGTATGAATGAAAAGTGAGAAATAATAGAGAAGATATTATATAATTGTGTTTATTATTATTGTTATCTCTGTGTAGATCTGGTTATACGGCTTTATTTGGTATCAGAGCAGGGATTCCAGGATGAGAGGATTTGAATAAATGTTTTCCATCACAGGGCTCATCACAATTTTCATGGCCTGGTAAGGTGGATATGTTGATTGCATCGTCCTGCATATTGGATCATTTTGTCTTGCATATTGGATCGTTCTGCTGTGCATTTCATCATTGTTCTTGTGTATTGCATCGTTTTCATACGTATTGTATCGTTCTTCTAACCTCGCAATAGGTCTGCCTATGTATTGCATCATCATTATGGTAACTCTACGCGTTCTTTTTATTTTTTCCATTTTTGGACATATTGAAAAAAAAACAAGAACATAAAAGAAACTTTCCATTTTTGGAAAGGGTCCAGAAAGATGTTGGACTTATAAGTTGTAAGTGGCATAAGTTTCAGCTGGTAACTCGGAATGGGGTGCCATTTTTTTGAAAATGTATTTTTTTAGCTCTTTGCATTGATCCTATGTTTAGAAATTTTTACTTTCAATTTTTAAATTTTATTGTAAGGGTGCATTTTCGACTGAGTTCGACACCCATAATGGAAATTCCATTACGAAATTCAATGGAAAAGAATTTCACACATGGCAAGTGTGAACTCAATTACTTTTGATCAATAAAGACTTGTGGGAAATTGTTGAAGGTAATATTTCAAAACCAACTGATGTTGATGAAGCCACCAAATGGGAAAGCAAGGATAAGAAAGCAATAACAATTATTGGTCTTGGATTGTCTGATGCTTATTTGCATCATATTGATTTATCAAAAAGTTCAAATTTCATATGGACTACTTTGAACAAGCTATTTGGATCTCAAACAGGGAGTGCAGCGGTGACACTCAAGCAAAAACTATTCGGGCTCAAGATGGAAGAAGGTGAGAGTATGGTTGATCACATAAGTAAATTTCGTTCTATTTCAAATCAACTAGCTGGAATAAAAATTGATGTGGGAGATGATGATGCAAAATCAATATTGTTAAATAGTATGCCTCCAAGCTATTCTAATATGGTATTTACATTGAGTAAAGTAAATCCGAGTTTGGAAGATCTGATTTCTTCTCTGATAGAAGAAGAAAATCGACTAAGAAAATTGAACCAGAAGAAAGTGCAATGTATGGAAAAAATAGATCACATACTAAAAGTAGATACAAATCCTCTTTTAACCAAGGATCACATTCCAAAGATACTAGCAAATAGATCACTTGTTACTATTGCAAACAATCTAGTCATTTGTCTATAAACTGCAGGAAAAGAGTGCAAGATTTACTTGATGGAAAACTACAAGAGAATGCCATGGTGGCTGATGACGAAGAATGGGATGATATAGAAGAATCAAAAAATAATGATAATGGGTATGATTCTGAAGACTATCTATACTAGATAAAATACATCGGAGGATGGAGGACATAGGAGGTTGGAGGTCAATCAACGACCTCTCGTCAGTCATCAGTGATGGGGCCGCACAAAAGCATTGGTGACTTGTGTGTTTTTTCAGTATTTGTTTTTAGTGTGGTGTTCTTCTTTTATAGTGTTTTCTAAATAATGGAAATTTCACATTGTGGGGGAATATGACACAATATTCCATTTCCATTCTACATGAAATCGAGCTATGTAACCTCGTAGTGTATAAACATAGTGAAGAAAATGAAAGCACAAAAGTAAAATCAACATCATGATACTTGAAGAGGATGAGTAGGGGCTCGTACCTAGAACAGGGGTTCCTATTTTTGAACAAGGGTTCATACTGGATGGACAGGGTTCATACAGAGGTCCAAGATCATGAGCGAGCAGAGGCAAGCAAGCTGAAAAGAAGTGTGACTATATTTTCTCCCATGTAAACACTAAGGGGGGAATGTTAGGAAATCTATGTTAGTGTTCACATGTGATGAGTAAATAATAATTACGTGAGTAATTATTATCTTGTAAATGGTTAGTAGTTAATAATATTATTGTTATATTAACAATAATATATATTAGTTTGGATTTGTTTTAACAACTTATGTAATTTGAGTTGTGCATTGTTACATGAGTAACAATCACATCTAAATAGATATTTGGGGGGTTAGTAGGTTGAAAAAACTCCTCATTTGTAGGAGTGATATTTCATATATATTTGTATGTCCCGTATGAATGAAATGTGAGAAATAATAGAGAAGATATTATATAATTGTGTTTATTATTATTGTTATCTCTGTGTAGATCTGGTTATACGACTTTATCATCAACATATCATTCTTCCCATAATGGTTGGGCATCTCACTATCTCTATGCATTTAACTATTGGATATACGATTGTGCATTGTGATATGGTCTTAGGACTCCTTTTCTTAGGGATGCAACATTTGTTCCATCCATAGTTCACCTATGCCTCAAGTTTGTACATGAGATTCACCTTATCACTATTTGAGGCATCCAACAACACACTTCTTTGTCTTTTCCTCCTCCTACCATCGCATTCTTAGTTTCTCCTTTCACTAGTATACCTACTCCTACATATTCTCATGATGGTATCATGGCTTTGCACATATTCCATTGGAATCTAGAGCTCCTACCATCCCTACTGTCATTGTCCTACACACACTGGATCTATTTCATATGTGGTTTATACTTATCACTCATGATGGATACATAAGCCTCATAGGGACATACCTCCTCATAGGAAACAAGCTACTCATGATACATTTAGGTCCATTTCACGTTCTCTTTCTCTGTGTGTATTCCCATGCGCCCATAGAGTCTTTCACCATGATCACATGTGTACTTCATTCACAATAGCATATAGTGGGCCCTTGCCCCTATCCTTATTGGATAGAGAATCTTGGAATTCACACTTGGGGAATATCCTCCCCCTTTTCTACCCAATGACACACTCTTATTCTAGGTTCAAACACGAATATTGATGGGAAATTTACTTACGTGGACCTCAATTTACACACATACACTAGGGGAAACCTTTCTCCCCTCCTAGATGTTCTATTTCATGTTCACATATTTACAAAAATTAAAAAATACTAGCTTAGATATTGATTGGATGTATCCTTTCTTTCTCATTCTATTCTATGTTTCACAATACTTATCATGTTACTTGGATTCATAGTATTCTCTATCATTTTTTCATATGCATAAGCGCATTCATGGTACTTTTTGAGGTGAATGCAAATCAAGTATAGTTTCTTATTTTAGTAGATTATCTCATTACTTTTGTTTCTTAGAGTAGGTGTTATTATAGTCTCCCTTTAGCATTGTTTTGCTTTGGTAGTTTAGTCTGGGTTCTTTCCCATTTTTGTATACATCTCCCTTCTTGCATTTCCTTGCCCCTATTTGTACATATCTCCTTTTTTTTTTTTATGTTTTTCCTTAGATTGAATCTTTTATCACAATAGTAATCTCTTGAAAAATGTGGAACATTCCTTGAAACAAGTTTTGGGGTTGTTTGAATAATTGAAATCATAAATGGAAAACATGATTTACCCTTATCAATAGGCCAATTGTATATTTCTTGAAAATATAGTTGTCTTGAAGTTAAAATAAATTAAAAATTAGATAAAAAAATTTCACTCAGAACTAAAATAAGTTTGCATCTATATCATTTTTGCATTTGAAAATAATTTGATCATAGAGGTAAAAATTGTTTTGAACTTTCATTGAAAATTAGATTTGCTCTTTATGTGAAAATAAATGTGCTCTTTCTTGAGGAAATTCCCTTTGTTTTTGGAAGTTATGAGTTGTGATAAGTATTAAATGTTTTTAGAAGAATTTAAAAGTGAATTTTTACATTTGTTATTCAAGCTATCCTTAAGAATAATGGATCTCTAAAAATGTTAAGTGGATTTTAGAAAGGTTCTAACTCTTGAAGGAAGTTGAGCTCCACAATAAAAATATGCAAACATCTAAAATTTTCTTCTTGACCTTGTTTGTTATCAAAGGAGGGTACTTAACTAATTTCAATTGAAAAATCCTAAAACCTGCTATCTTGGTTCCTAAACCTTGAGAAGAAGACATTAAAATCTACAAATTAAGAAAAATAAAATATCTTTTTTTGAAAGGTGGTTCTGTAACCTACATCATGGCCATGAACATTTGATGAGCAATGGAGCAAGGTCATGATAGGAGCCAAATGAATCTATGTCAAGGTTATGGATGTTTATTTGGTAGTAGAGTAATTCTTGAGCATTACTCCCCTTTGAACTAGATCCCTAAAATGAAGAAAAAGGGAGAAAACTAGTCATGAACTATCAAACAAGTTTCTCATCCAAAACAACTACAATTTCAAGAAAGAACATGGTTAATAAACTCATTTTCACACACTAAGATCTTTTTCTTCATGATTTTGGACTTAGTATTTCACTTATTATGATTAATTCATTTTATTTTTGATAGTTATGCTTGCATTTCAAATGTTTAACTTTGAATTCATACTCTTTTAATTACATTTTTGAAAACCAGAGTTCTAGGTTCTAAATAAACATGATATTTTCCTTGTTGAGTTTCCATTTGTTATTGTATAACTGACCCAACCTTATTTTAACTAGTTAAAAATTCATGTTGATCAATTTTTATTATGGTAAAATTTAAGGAAACAAAGGAATTTTATATGTTTAAATGATAATTTATAGGTTTCATTGACCATTTGCATGTTTGGGTGGAAAATTACATTATTTAAGGCTTAATTATTGTACAAACTTATTTTGTGGGTTCTTAGCTAAGTTTTCGTGCTTGTTTCATGCCTTTTTCATGTTTTCATGCATCAAATTAGGTTTTCAAATTAGTTTTCTAACTTTCCTTCGTTTTCTTGTCATTTTACGGGATTACATAAATGAACTTAGTCTTTTGTGGCATCATCCAAGAACTTAGTCTTCGGTGGATATTGGATACCTAGTGTTTTGTGGATTGAATCCAATTAAAAATCCATGGGAAGCCACAAAGGTAAAAAAATAGTCTTTGGCTAATTGGAGAAAACACATAATGTTGTGGGTATAGAAAATTTGATATCCGATGGATTAGAATCCGTGAAACAGAATGTAAAATCCACTTTGAGCCACGAGTAAAGGAAGTGGATATTTAATGGAACTAATTTTGGAAGCCATGAAATATATACCTAGTCTTCTAGAGGTTTCTAAAGACTTAGTGTTCCGTGGTGATCTCAGTAAACTTTTACTTTGGAACTCTGTGAATCACACAAATATGTTGTTCTACTTTCAACTTTGGAAAATGATAGATTTTCTTGAAAAATTAGAGCTTAAGTGAATGATTATCTAGTGCTATAGAAAGGAAATTGCAGATATACGGAAATAATTCAAAACTTCAACACCAACAATTTTATCTTTGAAAACTCTAATGGAGGAAAACTAGTGGGAAGGGAAACTGCTCTTTCTTCCCACTTTTATCATCTAATATAGACAATTGTAGATTACAATAAGTATGAAAAGAAGTAACAATGTAAACCTTCTCTCCAATTACTTGCTTGCTCTGTTTCTACACCTTTCTCCTACAAATTCCACTCCAGCATTGAAAATATTTGTCACTACTCTCATTAAACTAGCTACTTCTCGATCTCTTTGGATCTTCAAATCCTCATTCTCTTGCTCCTTTCATGCATTTATAGTCCTTCCCATGTCCTCCCATGTATCTTGAAGGATGTGAAAGGGCATGGAAGCGGAAGAGACAGAGTTGGGTGCTTTCAAATTTGCATCCATTTGCTTTCCATTCTTCTTTTCTTTCAAAAGTGTCGGGACCACTACCCTAAGAAGACTGGTGGTCTTAGGACTACCGCCCCTGCAAAGTCAGTGGTTCTAAAACGCCACTCTGCACAGAGAAATGGTTCCTTCCAGAACCTTCGTTTACCTCATTTTATTCACTTTTCTTGTTTCTCCTTCCAGTGCTTGATGGAACCGATGAAGTGGTGTGTTTTTCTAGATCCCTATGGATCACGCGGGTTATCCTAACCTATGGAATAAAAGGAGCATCTATTTGGATTTGGGTGGATTTTTGAGTTAGTCCGAAGATCGAGGGAAGGAACTTAGTGCTTCGTAGGATCTCCTAACCCATGGAAAAATGGAGCATGCAAAATTAATTAGGAAGATTTTAAGAGGTTGTGAAACACGGGAAGAATTTTGCAATGTTGCGGGGAAAGGAAAATGGAAGTTTTGACAAGGCTAAGGTTTAAAAGTCATGGAACACTATCTTAGTCTTCTTCAGGCTTCTAGCAAGAACAATGTTCTGTGGAACAAAAGAAACATGCTCAAAGGCTAAAGAAAAGGAAATATGACTTTCACGGCATGAAAGGAAGCAATGGATAAGTTTTGGATCATCAAAGGGCTGAGTGCACGTAAGATTGGAAGTCATGGAAGTGAGAAAAAATGTTTTTCGAGATAGAACAAATTGTAATGTTCCATAGAAAATAAATGATATAAAATAAACTCACACAAAATTAAAAATCCGCAATATAAAGAAAATTGAACTCCAAAGCGTGATATAAAGAAAAGTGAACTACAAAGCTGCAATACAAAGAAAATGAGCTCCTAGCCCGCGTAATAAAGAGAACATGGTTGTGCCCACAAGAAATAGATTGAAGACACGTAATCTCCTTTTTTAGGATAAATTTGATGGTGATAGGCCATGTGTTAGCCATGAATAACAAATCAATTCCATTAAATTTGATAGGTACAAAAAAATTTAGAGTATGAATTCATGAATTTGCATACATATTTCTTGCATTTCTCATTCTGTGATTAGCCTTTGCCTCTTCTAAAGGGATCTAAATGATCCGTGTGTGCCTATCAACCACTTCCAAGGTGTAAAAGGATGCTAATGACAATTTTAGAAGAGACAAAATGTTTGTTTCCCTAAAATGGATATTCTTCAATTTCCCTCGCATTTGCATCATTGTAAGCATAAAAGTGGCATCTTTCCTCATGGGACCCGCCTCATGCTTCATTTGAGTGAATTTGGATGAATTTCATTCAGAACCATGAATTTAATGAAATTATGCTCTTTATTTTTGTATGTAAGTTGTTTGGAGGTTGTAAAATGTAAAAAACTTCTTTTGCTTGATGGGTTTAGGGTTTTAGTACATTATAAGTCGATGGAAAAGGATGTTTGAAAATTTTAAAAGTATTTTAAATTTCCCTATTTCAAAAGGGTACAATCTTTATAAAATAATACAATCAATGTAAAATACTCACTTATGCAAGCTTTGTGGACCAAAATCTCCATTTCTCAACTTTGTTGTAACTTGTTTGTGTTGATTCCAAGTGTTTGAAATATATTTTATATGATTTCCTTTCATGATTTTTCTTGATTGTGGTTGTGCTAGTTCATTTTTAATCATTTTGGCACCCTGCTAGTTAAATGAACCATTTAGATGTGCTTTGGAATTTGACATGGTGATTTTGATCTGCACGTTGCTTAACACTAATCCCTTAGAATCCTTACACCACGGGAATGGAAATTTGAGTGATTAACTAGATTTTATGCCTTTGTTTTAACTAGGAAAGTAATGTTATCTCCATCAAGCACTCAGGATTTGCATTTACATGTTTCTACATATTTCTTTTCTCCTTTCCCTTCTTTCCCTTTTTTTGTTTCTTTGGAAACACCCTTTTAGATTAGGTTAGATTTAGGTAGGTTTCAAAGAAAATCAAGTGAATAATTGTAGGAGTGGCACTAAAAGGACTAAAAATCTAGAAAAAACCCCTTACTATTGGTCTAAATAAAGAATGCCCCGTAACTTATGCTTTGAATCACACAAGTTGTGGTTCTAAAATGAGTAGGATGTAAGATCCTTTCATTCCCCTTCTTGGTGAGTATTTTGTGTGCATCAACAATAGTGAGTCATAATGTGACATATGAAATATTTGGGATAGTATTTAGCACATAGAGTGGGGTCTGTCAAGTTTCATCAATTAGGCATATAGTCAAAATGTCATTTTACAATCACTTGTTTGTTCCCATATATTTTCCCTACGAATTTTCCCTCATTTGATTCCCATCATTTGGACCCCTTGATCTCAATTGTTTTGGAATTTTTTCCTATTACATCTAAGAATATACCTCATATTTGGTGTTGTTCATTAGTGTCATCATTGAATAATGGGCTCATTTGATGCAATTTACTAGTGACATAAGAGAAACAATGTTTTCTAGGATCGTGATTTGTAAATTATCATTGCATTGACTATAGTTCATCTTGAATATAGAAGAATAATTGAGGTTGTCCTAGAATCTCAAAACTATGGTATAACAAAGGCTCTAGCTAAAAACTACATTCACTAATGGAATGCGAACTCTAAAATCTTATATATTTTTCAACCATTACCTTATCCACCTTATATATCGTTGTTAGCTACTACATTATTAAACACTATGATGTGGGATTTTTAACGAGTTTAATGAGTTAATAATTGAAACCTCTACCGAAATTCTTAGTTAATTCCTATAGTTATTAGTTTTATATTTGAACATTCTAGAAACAATCTTGGCCAAGAGTTATCAATGTGAAGATAATATTTATATTTTGGGTTGTCCACCTATGAGAAAAATTCAATGATATCATATGTTTCAAATTTATTCATTAATTCAAGTTTTCAAGAGAATTTTTTTCCATGGGCATTTATTGTATATCCCACAATCATTTTATCCCACAAAGACACATTTATGTGAAGAATATTATGAAATAAGTCTCACATATACTCCATGGAGTGCATACCATATGGAATAGGGTCCATTGATTTTGATCCATTGCAAATAGAGTCAAAATGTGATTTTATGATCATCTACTTGATCCTATGTAGTTGTGTTCCTAATGTTCTCATTTGGACCCCCTAATCCCAATTTTTATGACATGTATTTCCTATTCAATCTAAAACTAGTTTACCTTTTATTTTCCATTATTCATTGGGAACATGAATGAATAATGAGTATGTCTAAGAAACTTCTTTTGCTAACACAGGGGACACCCATGTGTTTTATTTTCATAATTTATACATTATCAATGCATTCAATATAATTCACCTATGGTTGCTTGTAGAAATAAAATTGAGATTGTTAGCTTAAATTTTCAAAATTATGGGATTATAATGGCTCTAACTATATATAGAATTGCATTTCCATATGGAATATAGAAATCCAAAATTTTATATATTTTTCAACCATGACCTTATCCACCATACAATACCTCATCAACCATTGTGTCTTCCGCCAATTTTCTATGATGGTAAAAATGTTAATTAAAACCTCTTCCAAACTGCTTAGTTGAGTCATGTAGATATTTGATTGAGAATTGACCATTTCAAGGTAACAATGCCTCAACAATATTATTACTTAATGTGAAGATACTATTTATATTGTAGCTCACCTTCCTATGATAAAATATACATGATCTCCATAGCATTCTCCATTATCAATATTTTTGTTCAATAGTTGTCACTTCATAAATTCAGAAGTTTTTTTAGCATTCTTCACCACCACTCTTAATATTTCCATTTTTAATTTATTAATTGTTTCATATTCACCATGAAAACATTTCACCTTACAATATTATGCTTCTCTCTATTTGTTTCCATCATGACTCGTCATCTATAGTTTGTTATACAAGTGACTAGTTCACATTTCAATGTTTACATATTGGCTCATTGGCTAGATCGTAAATTTTTACAACTTGTAGCCTAGTTAATTATTTGTATCTTATTAATAATTTTTTATTTTATTTCAACTTCCCAAGGTCAGCATTCTATACACGTGACATTATTATTTTTCTATGGTTTCGGTAGGTCACAATAAAAAAATATCCTAGGTTGGTCCATGAAAGTTTTTATCAAACTCACTACTTTGACACTTATAGGGCCACCTCAATGTGCTCAAAGGTAATTTCTATCTCTAAGTTATCTTTCTTGTTTCCCATTGATTACCTCTAACAACAAGTCACTTCATTGCATTCTAACATCTTGTTCCTCAATTCTTTACATAACTTTAATCTCATTGTTAATAATTACCATCTCCATTTTTAGATATAATATTTTTCAAAATTCATAATAAAAGATGAAAATGAACCATTTTGGATTATGATTTTTAATCTTTAAAATTCCCTATCATATATTTATGCTTTACAAGTAAATGAAGATCTAATAACTTGGTATTTCAAAAATATTTAACTTTCTCTTATTAGTCCCAATAATGGTGAGAGGGTTGATGTTGAGAGTAGATTTCATGTCAACTTAATTGTTATAGCTTATATCTTATACAGACTTCCAAAATCCAAATAAGAATATAAGTATTAGATAAAGATAAAGACATATAAGTCCATCGTGAACCACAAGAGAACAATTTCCTCTCGAGAATATATTATGGAACATTAACAAATTCTTTTGATACACAAATGAATCACTTTTCTTGTGCCAACAAGGAGATTGATTGATAAATATAGTAAATCCCTAGGATTTGGTATCTTGCATGTCACCTTGTAGAGATGGTAATTAGTATTTTAATAACCCGGTTTGAAGAGCTACTCCACTAAGTGTTGCTTGAACACCTCTTTCTCAAGAAAATATATTGGGATCCAAACTCGAATTGGACTTCATCATACACTTTGTGATAAATTCAATTACATTCAAATGGAATAGGGAGAATTTTAGTGGTGAATATTCTATTTTTGAAAAATTTGAAAAGACAAATTTTCTAGCGCGGGTCAGTGACCTGTTCACCTAAAAATTACAGTTTATTTTTTTTTAGGGGTCGGCTTCACCTACCCTTGAAACTACCTCCTATATAATGCTAGATTATTCGCCAGGTAGAACACTACTAGCTCACTCATACCACATGGGGGCATATGTATTATCAAGTACGATGAAACACGCGAAAGGAGGGAAGAGGCTACGGGGCGCGCGATAGGAGGACGAAGGCTGCAGACTCGCGACAGAGAGTTTGTTGACACACGACAGGAATGCAGAGAGAATTAGACATGCAATAGAGTTTATTGATGCGACACGACACGAGATTTTGTTGTCGCGCGATCAAAGGGCGGAGAGGCTAGATCGTGACGAGAAGATTTTTTGTCACACGTCAATAACCTTGTTGACGTGCAACAATAAATCTCTTATCGCGCGTCTGCAACATTCTATCACACCAATTAAAAATCAGGCAACAATTTTGCTATTGGACCCCCAAAAAATTTGCCTTCTCACAAAATTGGTTCCAAGGATATTCGCTAGGTATTTTCCACCTCCGATTTCTAAGAGGTCTCTTAAAATGAACCCTAAAATGGAATAGAAATGGGCTATATCAATATACTATAATAAGTTAAATTAGATGGGGATGGATACAAATCTCAAACTCCACAATTTTAGAGATGCAAACATTGAATTGAAAATAATATGTTTTTTCGATAGTAGTGCAAGCATTTGTACCACCATTTGCATTATATATGTGCCACCTAAAATCTATAAACATTAAAATAAAAATAAAACAATATGAAATTGACCCTAAAATTAACATTAATCACATTTTATGCAATAACTTAGTTTATATTGTATATGACCGATTTAATATCTTGTCTTACATATGACATATTTAATCCTTTTATTTTGAAATATATGCTCAAATCTTAAATGTCCAGATATATCTATCATATATAAATACATCATCAACATATTTGAAGGCAAATTAATGATAAGTATAAATGTCCGACTGATCATTATTGTAATATCTTATCTTACATATGATGTATTTAATCCTTTTATTTTGAGATATATGCTCAAATCTTAAATGTCCTGATATATGTAACTCATCATATATAAATACATATTATAACATATTTGAAGGCCCGTAATGATAAGGTGCCTAACTCTTTATTTCTAAAATTTAATTATATATTGAGTCCATATCCCATTAAGGTTTCTAATTGTATAAGACCATACTCATGATTGTATTCAATTTTCTTTAGAGTGGCACTCGTTATTTAATCTAGATTTTACTAAGAATAGTACTAAAAGTGTGTATTCATAATTGTATGTAAGATTTTAAACATAATTGGAGACACTAGATTTCACTACATGGATATTATATGCACTCTAAGTCAAAATTATGTATATCATATTCAGATTTCTATTCCGTATATGTGTGGGAAAAAAGTCTTACAAAATCACAAGTATATTGGAGTTTTAGGAACACATAATTTTATATTTATACTGTATTTTAAATGTTTACACTGATATGTATGCGCGCATGTTAAAACCATAATCTTAGATTAATCTTATATTAAAATGAAGCAAAATATGAACACAAGAAAATGTTTTATTATTAATCTTATATTAAAATGAAGCAAAATATGAACACAAGAAAATGTTTTATTATTAATTTGTTTTGATAGAGAAAATCAATAGTTCATTAATTTTTTCAATTTGGAAATCAAGAATTACATAGATATGGACATCTCTGCCCATGATAAATCAAGAGTCCATTAACTTTAATTGAATTACTTAAAAGGAAACCTTCAATTACATAGAACAGTGGACTTTACATTGCAATTTAATCAATCATGCAATTTACAAAAGAATGAACTGTGCCGAATAATATTTTATATTTGGGTTGCAAGAATTAATTTAAAGTTGCTTTTGGTGAGTCAAACAATTTCACCAATGAATAATTTATCTGTTAATCAAATAGAAAAAAATTCAAAAACATGTTCTCTCGTATATGGTTTCAAGTTTAATCTTTGATGCATTCCCAGAAAATAACATCTCCTCCAATCCCCTGAAACACATGACATCATCTCCGATCTCTCTGTATAAATATTATCTGTTGATGCGTTTCCAATTATCTGTTTAATGGCAGAATTGGCCTTGAACACCATTGCAGCCATGTCTGAAATGGAAAGAACATATTGCAGATTACTCAGAGGAAGAACAAAATAAAGCTCTCCCAACTCCAAATCCTCCTTTGAATTAACACCCACCATAGATTTCCCAATGTGGAGAGAATCCCAATGGCAGAGGAAGTAGCCAGGATTTTGTACAATGATTTCTTCGGCCTTAATGGGTTTGCTGAATTCCTTCAAAACTCCATCGAAAAATATTACTTTGGCCGTTTGCATGAATTGGGTATTGGAAGAAGACGTGGAAACGCGGTTGCCCATTAAGGAATTCGAACCAGGCTCGCCTAGGTTTAATAGTCTGCGATATATGTAATGTGTATATATAGTGAAACTATCCGTTTGTAGATGGATAAACATTGTATATATAAAGAGACTGTCTGTTTGAAGGCTGATAAACATCTGACGTGGATTTGTATATGTCAAAAGGTTAGAAATTGTGGAATGGATAAGAACTCCACAGCCAATGACAGCTTTGCAAACGCGTTGTGTAATTTATGAGGTCTATCTGACTCGGACAAGTACGGACACGGTTGAAATATATTTTTAATTATTTAAGAATGAGTCAGCTTATGGTTTTTTTTTTTTTTTTAAATTATAACAGTGAGGATAACTACATCAATTGTTTTGGAAATTATAAGTAAAAATGACTCTTATAAATTCATTATTGTGGAGGATTCGACCTTGTGACTATGTGCAACAATTTGTTTTTATAGGTAGTCAACTTCTTAGTTGACACCTTAAAAATATTAAAACATTTATTAGAACTTGTTAATTATGTACAATGTCAATTATTTGAGTCAATGTAATTATTAGTTATAGAACAATTAAAATGTGTTTATGGTTAAATGTTTCAATACCATTTGTAGTGTTTGGAAAATATGTAGTCCAACCATTCATATAATATGGGCGAGTAGTTCCCTCACGTCCCCACGTTTCACGAGAGAGAGAGAGAGAGAGCCGCCAACTCGTTAATTCTATAGATTGTGTGGACTACGTTATTATTATGTAAGTCATCATTATGTGATTGTTCCATACATGTATTATATTAAAGGAAGTAATCGACGTGGTCTCAATATGATATCATTTTGTATGTAAATAAGATTTATTTATTTTTAATGTCTTGAAACTTTCCCCCTCCTCGCCATTATTGCGGGGGGTCAATTCAATCTCAAATACTCATTAACATGTGAGCTAACAAATTGTGAATTGCAAGGATTGTGACATTACACATTGTATAATTTCACATTATTATTTACATTTTTAGACATTATTGGATTATGGTATGGTAAGAGCTTCATTAGTTATTTGTACTACTTCTTATATTATTCGATATGTGTAAATTTGTTTAACACCGTGAGCTTATGTATAAATAATATGCTCTGCATATTGTTTAGGTTTAGGATTTGGTCATCTTTCTCCCGGACGAGAAATAAATCATGGATATGTATTTGGATATTACATCGCGGTTAGGGGTCTCAATTAAGAGATGTCTTCGACCAAGGTCCCTTCACAACTTATAAGAAATAATAAAAACCTCTTCTATTTATCAATGAAGAAAATATTATAGCCTCAAGAACAATACATTCTCATTTTGCTTAAATCTTATAAAAAAATCTGCAACATCCACTAAGGTACGTAATTCTAGGACTTTAACCTAACCATGCTTGTAACTTGCAAAACTTCAATTGAACCAAACCTCCCTCTCTAGAAAATAGATCTTTGCTACAAATCTAAATCTACTCAAATACCATTTGACTATTCTTGCATCCCTCTAAGTTCGACTTGTTTTGGATCTCTTGATCTCTCTCCAAGATAATATTATTAATTCTATCTACTTTACACATCCATCACTCCCTCTAATTATAGAATGTAGAGGGAAAGAAAAGATACCTTTGCGAAATAAAGATCCCTTAATTTCATCAAATTAGTGTCGATTCAATTTATTTGGTTTACAAGTAAGATCATTCATGGGGAATTTGTCATTAGATCAAAGCATATCTTTGTAACTCATTATTTTATTGGTGAAGAAAACAAATCAAGACCCATGTGTTCCAATTACAATCGTGTCAATTTTGACAGGCATGCAAAAGAACATGGGATTTGTAAAGGCATAAAATGTTAACCACATTGACTAGCACACAAAAGAACGTAGGATTTGAAAATGCATAAAAGTGCATAGTATCCACATGGTGAAACATTTAAAATAGTGTGTGTGTGTGTGCGATTCTGAGATGGTCCCCGCATAAAATATCCAAGAGAACAACTCTAAAGGTTATGCGAGAACCAAAAAATCTTCATGTTTTGTCTTCCTCTGTGACCAAACATTATAATAAATGTTAAGGCTCATGTAACAAATTTCGTCGATCATATGTCCATAAGTGACATGTAGATCTTAAGTCCAACTTCATGCTCAATTTCTTCCACAATGTGTGCCAAAATTAACCCACAAACATAGTGTCTTTGTGCCACACAATATTGCACAACAATCTATGCATCCTCACAACTTCCTTGGAAAACATGTTAGGTATATATGTGGTGTTACTACTCTCCTTACAATCAATAAAATGGACCATATAAGAAAATCAATCTATAAAACAAAGATAAAATCATGACCCCTTTACATTCTAGGAAAACCCAGACCATAATTTATATTTAGTTACTCCTAGAGTTTCTTAGGTACTGGCAATGTCTGATATAACCGTGCATTTTGACTCTTCCCTTTTCCAATTGGAAAATTTTGCATCATTTTAGGTATCTATGCACATATGTAGCCACTCACAATAAATAATATCTCTCATTTAACTTTGTTAAGGTCTTGTTTATACCAAAGTGAGTAGCTAATCCTCCAAAATGATTCTTATGGATCTAATTCTCTCACATTGACCCCTATGTATATACTACTACGTTAATTTAAATAACAACCCTTCCTATATGAAGTAATCTAACCAAGGAAAGCAATCAATGCTTGTTGGTTCTACATATTCTCTCCATTCCTCATCTAAATCTATGTATTCTATATAGAGTTCTTGCATAACATTAAACCCTATCACTTCTACATGAATGTCGCTCAACAAGATGCATCTTCTACTCAATGCATGACAACTCTATTTGACTTCCCACTTCTATGTTTCAAGACAAATGAGAAAATTTGGCATAATTTAACCTATTTCATGTCTCTTTTCTTAAACTTACCTTGTTTACTTATGAATTATAGGGCACACAAATTATTTCAAAGTCTCATATGAACTTTCTTCAAATTCTTATGAAACCATGAAAACTTTTAAACTTCAATTGTACACTTGGGTGACTATAATTTCAAAACTATGATTCATCTAATTAAGATATTTCATGAATGTGTATTAAAATAATCTAAAACAGTAAATACATAATTCCTATACTATGAAAGGATGAAATATTAAATTAAATACACTTCTAGAAAGTAGATGATAGAAAATAGGGTTAGGGTTTGGAACATATTCGTGCAAGACATGATTAGGCCATGTGAAAGTGATTTAAAATTGGATGAGGATGGTGTGCAAGGTGTCATAAATCTTCCTTTGAAATCTAGAATCTTAGGAATGAGTGGAGAACAAGTTCATCCTTTTAGGGATAGGTTCACCTTTGGATGAAGGTTCCTTGGGGATGACACATGTTTCTTTTTCTACTATGATATATAATCTACCTCTAGTACCAAATTCAACTATATCTCTGATATATTTTTATATTTGGACATATAGTGCACTAAATATCTTATACATGTGTTTGACTTTTTTTTATTCAAAACCTTAAAAACATTTACAAAAAAATCAATATATGTGTTGGGATAACCTCAACATGCCCCCATATACCTGAGCAACATTCAGCACTACGAACCAATATACTAAATCAAGATCAAGCCATGCGTAGTTCTCTATGAGGTGGATTGTAGGTTTAAAAGTATAAATAAATATGGAGACCTAATTCAACCATCAACAATTGGTATTTGATGTTTGGCTTGATTTTTAGTGATGATGTGATCTATGATAGATAAGGATGAATGTGTTCATCTTTTCATAGGTTGGAGTATAAAACGAATTAGAAATTTGACATGGATATAATTTTTATGTTTGTTCAAACCTCTTATATAAGCATATTTTAGATAAGACAAATTGTAGAATGTATAACACCTCTAAGGATAGATAGAGAATAGGATAAGCCTTTTGATGTACAAGAAGAAGTTGAAAGGACTGGTAACTCAATAGTCATGTTGTTTTGTATAAAACTATGTAAGCCCATTGCATAGAAGGTTTATCTTGGATCCCAGTAGCTAGTTAGCTTAGGTTCCTTCCATTATATCTCTTCTTTTCAATTTATGTAGATTTGAGCTATTGTTCACATTGAAGAAATTAGCCTAATTTTGAGACAAATATGGATTAGCCTAGACTATAACATGTTTCATGTCATGAAGCCATGATATAGGGACCTTTGCTAACAATGGTGTGGTTTGAGTGTGGATGAGAGCACGTGGAAGGAGCATGAAAGAGAGCACCTTGCGGGAGCATTGATTTTAAGAAGCAAGAGTGAACATTGAAAGAAAACTTGTTGTTTTGTGTAGCCTCGTGTCCTCAAACAAGTCACTTATGTTGATGTTCACTACTACAAGGGGGGGTCATTTGAGACATTAATTAGAGACAAAAATATATTTTTGTCTCTAATTAATGCACCCTCCTACTTTTGTCTCAAAAACCCTTAATGTATTTTTTTAATTAAAAAAACTCTCTAGTATTAATTTGAGGCGCGCGGCTTGCAAAGCGGGCGAACTGGGCGAAAAATCCGAAGGCGTGGAAAATGGCCAACAAGCTCGGGCGGGAGGGAAACAAGCATGCACTAGATGGTCATGCGGATTTGATCAGGCGCAGAGGAGGAGGGCGAGCTGCAGGTATCCGCCGTTTTGCCCTGTTTTGTTTTGTTTTAGCTGTGAGCATTTAAAGATTTATGCATAGAAATGGCCGCCGCGATGGTTTGGTTTTTGACCTGTCCGGCCCTTACAGGATTCCGCGAGGGTTTGGTTTTCGACCTGTCCGACCCTTACAGGATTCCGCGAGGGTTTGGTTTTCGACCTGTCCGACCCTTATAGGATTCCGCGATGGTTTGGTTTTCGACCTGTCCGGCCCTTACAGGATTAATGCAGATTTGTTGCAAGGAATATCTTGATGAATTATTATAGTCCTTGCATATAATACATTGTTCTTGCCTTATGGGTATATGATTCTTGAATGATAATTATAACAAAATTGTGACTATGTTGGACAAATCCTGATTTGTTCGGCAAAATGATCAGAGCCTTAGAAGCATGATAATATTAGAAGGTTCTTCAAATGTAAATATGTGAAAAAGTTGGAAGGACTGCTATGGCTAGGTCTTGAGGATGAGTTCCTTGATATTGCATCTACATTCATGAAACTCTGAAGACTGTGCTAGTATTGATATTTGAAGGGTTTGTGTATTTGTAAACCTGTGTCTTGTATGTTTGCACAAACTGTGATTTACCTAAGCCTTGGAGAAGTGAGATAAGGCACATATGATGCATGGATGGGAGCTAGATAGTAAAGGAGTTTTTGTTTCTTTATGTAATGGTAAAGTCACCAATATCTTGTTGTACACAGTTGTATGCAAGCCTGATTTCCACGAAGATGATCACACTAAATCATTTCCATGACTCATTACTTGCTCAGAACTCTTTAGGAAGATTGGATGGTTTGTGTTAATAAGTTGCAGACATTGAAAATGAATCCATTCCATTATTATATAGAAAACTATGCTCTCGGGCTATTATTGTCTTCTACCCAGGATTTGATCTTTGGAGGCCTGAACCCTCAATTTTAAAGCTAAAATTAGCAGGATAATACTATGACTAAGCCTATTAAATGATTTTCAAATAAATTTTGAACTCCAGTGGGTGAATTTCAAGTTATCTTTACTTGTCTTTGAAGGATACAAAAACACAGTTAGATACCTAGCTTTTAGGGGTCCATTGGCAAGAGAAGCGGATCTAAGTGATAGGGTCTTGTCCTGAAACTTGGTACAGAGATAGATTAAGTAAATGGTCACTCAAAATTATTATTTTTGCATCTTCAAAACTTAGCGCAATGAAGATAAACCTGACCATACAATGAACCAGACCTAATAGGAGAGGAATGCACTAGAAACAAAAGAGTTGGACTGTGAGAAAGGACTAAGAAATTGAGACTTAGAATGTTGTATACACTAAAGGGATGTTGTATATGTCTTGCATTGCAGTCGAAGCATGAGCTTGGTCAGACTGATACTGGGAGTGCTTAGATGAATCACTGGTTAAGTCTGAGAATCCATTGACGTGCATATGATCTCCCACAATGCTGGTATTCATTGCTAAGTTTGTGATCTCGAATCTCTGCCAATGCAAGGCACATATGTGCAGTGCCTTGCCATAAATTTGATCCAGTTCTGATGTATGAATGTGATGAGTTTCTGCATCATCTGAAAACTGAACACCTACAAATGCTCTTCCCAAGAAATCTTCCAGCTTTGGGCGTTTCTGATCATTGTTGTTCGCATTCATAATTGCTTCAGATTTCATGACTTCTGACTGATTGCTCAATCTCTTCTGATGCCATTCTGCAACAAAATTGTACATGAAAAAACAAATGTTAGGGCCCATTCTGCAAAAATAACTGTGTATGACAACCTTAATGTTAGGGTCCATAGTTTACTGGGTATCACAATGTTTCTGTCAAATCAGTCCAATAAGTTATGTATCACCATAATCATGTTGGGAGTCATGTACGGAGATACCTGACCTGCACTGGTAATATATGAAAAGCCTAATCTGAACCAGTACATCATTCTAGTAAGGAAGCCCTAATGCATGAATACAATATTTCTTTCATCATCTTAACAGCAACCCATATGAGAAATATAAGAATGACATTCTAAACCGTTCGGAGGAGATCATATCCTTGTGTCACAGTGCAGTTACACACATTATAACAGTGTAGCTGATTACAGACTAAAAAAATCACAAACGTTGTATTCTTTGCAGGAAATCAAATCGTTGCCACACCCATTGTAATAAACCCAACACACACTTGATTGCGATGTATCAACATCCTTGATTGCGATGTAAAATAGACCTTTAAACAAATTTTTGTCCTGCTTCAACAAATTGATGCCATTCTAGAACCGGCTGAATGCAGATTCTGTGTCCTTGTCTAAGTGAAAATCCTGTTAAATACCGGAAACAGGTAAGAAAGAAAGTGTACGATGGATGGGTTATTCATATTTTATTTTTCATAAAATGGATTCCCCCCTCATCTCAACTAAGTACATCTTATCAAAGCAACAGGATTTAAAACAAAAAACATTACAGAATTTTAAGGCCACAAATTGCATACCTTTTTGTTAAATAGTGTAAAATTGCTAACAGCAGCGTTGAGAACAGAGAGGAGCATATCCTCCTGTTCGCTTCGTTCGAAGCTGCCCAGTCCATCAAAGTCTAAGAGTACATACAAGTACCTGCTGTCCCCCTGGCCATCTCCATTTTCACATGTTGTAATTGTCATCCAGACACCATCAGTGCACCTGCCCCCTGCAACATCCAGAAGAGACTCAAAAGATGGTTCAAAGAAATATGACTTTCCCATTCGCTCTACTTTCCCATGGAAGATATAACCTTAATTTCACCCTTCCAGCTGTTGAGAACAACATCATAGAAGCCAAAGCGTATAGAATTAGCAAGCGATACGCTGTCCACGTAGCTAATATCATGGGGTATTTGAAGTCCATCCTAGAGAGCTACCATGGCATTGTTTTCTACACGAGCTATTTGAACGGGCACGAGGCATACAAGCTTGCGAACCCACATTCCCATTTTCACAGGGTTTGTTCCTCTCTTTGAACCGATATCGTGGTAATTCTCTACATTGTCGGTTAGGAATTGAATCTTCATATTTGTAAAATCTTTATCTTTACCTGCCTTAAGTTGTCTAATAAGTTCTTCTAAATATTTGATGCATGCCTCTCCATAGCAGGGAGCCGATCTGCTGCTTTCTAATACCACTTTGAACGTAATGCACTTCTTATAATCTGGAAACAATGCAGGAGTTGTAGAAAATTTGTCAAAAATGTGGTATATGTATCCTAAATAGGGGCAGGAACCAACAATTCCTGTTTCTTCTCTTTCTAGTTCACGAGCATTGTTATGGATGACTTGTTGCAATCGCACAACTTCCCTAGCTAAAGCAGCTTTTCAACACATGGGAAGAAATAACACCAGGGCATCTGCATTATCAGTATAGTAAAAGTTGATTTTGTGATCCGAAGCTCGTAAATTTCATGTCGAGCAGATCCAAATCAGATAAATTGCCCGCTTGTCCATTCAAATGAATGGTCTTCAAGTAGCTCATGTTATCACCCAAAACATAAATTTCTAACATGACCCCAGGACTTGAATGTCTTCTTCCGACAAGGTGCTCATCAACATCATTACCTGAACATTGGAATTGCCTGAACACAATGAAGAAATAGCCGTCAGCAGAGATGCATGCTTTAAAAGGAGGCCACTGCATCGGAAGAGAAATATGCTTTGCCTTCATCATGGATTTCTACTACTCTTGCCCTGTTTCCGACATCAACCAAGAGCAGCTCCATTTTCCATGGAATTAAATGCATCCATGTAATGATCTTGTTCCCCTTATATGATTCAAGATTAACCTCAACACCAGTCCAATAGACCTTCCGAAATGATTCATCAAACTTGTATATTACTATCTTGCTCCTTTCTTTTCCATATAGAGCCATATAGCGTGTAGATTCATCTAGAGCCAGCAAATCGAACCCCCTCCTAAATGTATATATAGGACAACTCGTGTTATTCAAGTTGTAGCCGACCTTGGGACATCGGTATAGATACAGGCAAGAATCTTTGAAGTTGTGAATAAAAACCATTGAATCTGATCCTGCAGAAATTTATTGTTGGCCAGTTCTCGTAATACGCTTGTGCCAGAGTTACTTAGTGCAGTAATATTTTTGAGTATATATCTCTCTTTTATGTTGTGCCCAATCAAGAAATATGAACTGTGGAGACACAAAACAAGTTCAACTCTCTCAAGAGGACCCTCTCTTTAGCTTATAGGGATGAGGCACTCCACCCCTCAAAGAGATACAACAATGACAACTACAACAATAGTAACAATGTATCATCCTTTCTCAATTCAATGCAACCCAATCGAAATTTCCACCAGCAGCAGAAGAACTTTTTGGAGGCATTGAATGACTGCCACCCAAATTTCAGGATGCCCTACATGTAACACAGTTAGCGGAGCGACTCTTAAGAAATTTCCAATCATCTGCAGAAAATTTTCAATTCATTTCCAAGGGATCCATGATTATTGATGGTCATGGTATTCTGCAGGAAACTTGTTGCTATAATTTTTTTTGCAAGTATAGTGGCGTCCCTTATACATAGGAGATTGACATAGTTTTTGCATGGAAGGAACAATATCAAGTACCTATATGAACAGTGTTAGAGTAATACCCCATTAATATCATCTTTTCCTTTTAATGTTTTTGTCTGCAAAGTTTGTACATAAATATGTGCTGCAGTATTGGGAGGGACAAGTTTGCATAGTTTTACATCTCTTCTCCAAGATTTACTCTGTATAGAGCTATAGTATGATTAAAATTTCAGTTTTTATTAGTTACATTATTCTTTGTGTGTGTGAATGTATCATATTCACTTTATGGACTGTTGGTTGATCATAGCTAACAACATAAATTTCACTTCTGTTTATAGCACATAAGATTATGCAATGTGGATTAGAGATTGCCTCAATTATGTGGAACATACTAGAGGCATGTCAATGTGATGTAACAACATCCAGGTTCACAAACAATTCTTTATCATCCAAAAACATTTAGATCCACTTGAATACAGACTTGTAGAATGCCGCTCCACGTTTGAGCATGCCACTCAAACCTTAGTGCCTTGACTCTTTTTTATAGAAGCCACAGATGCCTACCCAATCTGCAAAGGCTTAACCTTGTTGCGCAAGCCTATACTTAGCTGTGCATCACTATTTGTGTCGTATGAAACCTTGGGACCTTGTCTCTTGTTGTGCAACACTTCTATCTTGCATGTTGAAGCCACGAAGCCTTGCATATGCTGCCCAAGCCTTTTTCAATGCCCTGATGTATTCTGGATGTTGCCTAACACTGCTGATGTATTCTGGATGTTGCCTAACTCTTTAGGCTTGATTAATGTTCCTCGTTGTTAGTATAGTTTTAATGTTATAATACATTACAGCTGAGCACACTGTAACTTATTCTCGGGTTTGGAAAATTCTAAGATCAGAAATAAAAGCCATATTCGAAAAGATTAAGTGGAGTAACACAATAATAAAGTAGAATAATCTCTTGTCATTATAATATATAATCACAAGATACGTGCTTTGATAAGAGGCTTTTCTGCCCTCCTTTCATTTGAGAAAGGAATTAAAATATTTCATGACTTGTACATTTGGGCAGAGAAGCCTCTTATCAAGGCACATATTTGGTCATTAGATATTATAATGACGGAGCTTATAGAGTATAAATTGGATTGATACTGGATACTAGACAATGAAAAGCAATCTACTTTATTTGTAATGAAAACAAAGACCTATGATAAGTTCCAAGATTCAAGTTTGCTTCCAAGTTAACCTTGTAACTTATCATAGGTCTTATTGCAGCATGGTTTTGAATATGTGGACCTTCTCATGCTATTTTGTTTTCATTTTTAATAAATTAGATTGCTTTTCCTTGTCTAAGTTCTTCGTCTTTTCTTTTTTCCGGTTTCATTGTCTTCTCTTGCTCTAGTTGGTGTGGAGTGGCTTTACTGTAAGAAGGTAAGATAAGATGACATTCTAGTCCTAGATATATTGGTAAATAATTAGAATGTGTAGATACTTTTATTCATTTTTTAAAAATATTTTTCTTTATTATTATGACGAGTGTTACTTTTTTTTGTAGGACACTATTACCTAATTAGCCACTATTTTTGGAAAAAATGGAAAGACAGGTACTTTCATTTTCTGCCACTTGTATTATTTCTTTAATGAATTTAATCTCAATAAAGATTAATATTATCATAGTCATGAGTTTTTTTAATAATACTCAGATCTTAAATAACACTCATAATGGACCCTATTTTAGCTTACAAAAAATGGATTATGAAACGTGGCTTATTTAACAAGCCACGTTAAATAAGCCACGTTTCAGACCCACAGTGAGCGTTTTAGGCATCTCATAGTTCAAACTAATGATGTTTTAGTTTACGAAAACATCATAATGAGAATACCCATTTCCAAACTATAAAAATAAAAGTCTCAAGTTGAGAGGTAGATGCTCATTATTTAAAGTATATGATTTATGCAGGAAAATAATATATCTTCATTTGAATGTTCAGATGAACATATACCAAGACCTACTCCAGGGACAAATGAATATTTTAATGAAATGATATATTGTACTTGTGAAAAGTGCAAAAATAGAAAATTAAAGAAGCGTCGACTCGTTGGTATCCATAGGTTGAAGTATGGAGTTTATATAGAAGAGGTATACTATAATGAAATTTCAAAAATGCTTGTTATTAAAAAATATAAACTTTTCATATCGCATTGACTATTTTAAATGATATTGTAATGTTTAGCCAATCCAAGTTCATAACAATGTTGAGGAAAGGGCATATGACAATGATGATAGTGGCACTCACAATGAAGAAGAAGACACATATATGGGTGATACCACTTCTCAATTAAATGAAGATGGGGTGAACGAATTTTTACAAGACTTCTACACATATGTTGAAGAAGTTGATGATTCGCCCCTAACTCAACTTGCTAGGACGCCTCTATACCCAAATGCAAATTTGTCTGTATTGGCAACACTTATGTTATTTTTGAACTTGAAAGTTATGCATGGAATGACGAATACATGCTTCACTGATATCTTGAGGTATATTTTAAACTCCTCTAAACTATATCTCTCCATGTCATTCAAGTTTTGAATATTGTGTATAGTGAATAATTTAAAGATCTTTTGTTGTTTTATGCAGACTTTTGGCAGATAAGATACTTCCAAAGGAAAATAAGATGCCTCGTTCACAAAAGGAAGTATCTTCAGCAATGAAAGACATTGGGATGGAGTACAAAACATATGATGCATGTCCAAATGACCATATCTTATACTATGGTGAAAATGAAAATTTACAGCAATGCCCAATATGTTTCACCAATAGATATCGTGAAGATCAAGTGTCCAAGAAAGTTCCTTATAAGGTTCTACGCCACATTCCAATAACACCGAGGTTTGAGAGGATGTTCAAATGTAAAGATTTGGCAAAATTTATGGACTATCATGCACTAAGAAGGAGCCAAGATGGTGTCATGCGTATGGTGGCTGATAGCAAAGATTGGAAGGAGCTTGAAGAAAAATGGCCTGATTTAAGAAATGAGCCAAGGAATGCAAGACTTTCATTGGCAATGGATGGTGTCAATCCTTTCGGAGATCTTAGAACAACATACTCTGTTTGGCCGGTTTTCCTTGTTAACAATAATCTTCCCCCTTGGATGGCAATGAAAAAAGAGCATGCAATGCTAACTCTAATAATACCAGGTATATGAACTTCTTAGTGTTATGTTCTCTTGAAAATGATGTACATTTACATGAATATATTTAAATTTTAATTCACATTTTCTTCATAGGAAAACACCAGGTGAAAGATATGGACACATACATGGAGCCTCTCATTGATGAGTTATGCGAATTATGGAAGGGTGTCAACATGTATGATGTATCAAGACCTAGCAATGATAGGATCTTCCTTTTTCATGCAATACTTATGTGGACAATTCACGACGCTCCGGGGCTCTCTGTGTGTTGTGGTAATCTATTTATCATATTCATTTGTAATCATTCTATTTATGTTGCTGCCCATTAATTAAATATGGTTTCCATACTGATTTTTCAGGCCTACAAACTAAAGGGAAACATGGTTGTCCATCATGTGGGCCAAACACTGTATCTAGGCAATCAAAGGATCTTAAAAAAACCGTGTACGATGAATACAGACACTTCTTACCTCAAAACCATCGTTATCGCATGCATGAGAAAAATAAGTTCAATGGAAAGGAAGAGGAAAGGAGGCGGCCAAAAAGGATGAACCCTTTGAGGTGGAAATCAGCATATGACAAAAAGGAAGGGAGAGCTTATCCATTGGGAATGAAAAGACTATCTAAGTTTTATAAGTTAGATTATTACGAGCATCTCCCAATAGCTCATTTATTTGATACAATGCATATTGGAAAAAATGTGGCAGAGTGCTTATGGAAACATCTAAAGGGAACCAACAATGAAGACCAAATAAAATTAAGGAAGGACCTCAAAACCGTCAATATGATGCCAAACATGTGGTTACATGAAAATAACACATATGATCTGCGCCATGGGTTCTTACAAAGAGAGAGAAACAATATATGTTTGATACTATGCGTGCCATAAGATTTCAACTGGTTTTGGTGCGACATTAAAAACCGTATTCACAAGAGATGGTTCGAGTTTTCTCGGAATGAAAACACATGATTGGCATAATTGGATAAAGGTAATTCGTGATATCTTATATTTCTTGATAGTATAATTGAAATTTTCAATATATTAGTAATGTAGAAGATAATATATATTTTAAACGCTATTTTTCAATGTTGGTGTAGTATGTGCTTCCTACAGCAATACAAAGCACTTTCAACCATGACATCGCACAAACAATTTACAAATTGTCCAAATATTTGAGGTATTATAAACCATCAATTGTTATTCAATAATTAATTTTTTTCCTTCTATAAATATCATTTTCAATGTCTTTATAATTGTTTTAACATATATTTTGCAAATATTATAACTGGTGATATGTTAATGCTTGTTAGTAAAATTTATAGGTGGGTATCATCTAAAGAGATACATCCAGATGAGCTGAACTATTGGAAGAGGAATGTTGCTCTTTTGATGTGTGACATTCAAATGTGTTTCCCTCCAAGTTTCTTCAATTCTCAAGAGCACTACCTTATACACCTGGTAGAAGAGATTGAACAATGTGGGCCCATCCATCTCAGGACAATGTGGCTTGTAGAGAGATATATGAAGGTCCTAAAACATTTTGTGAGGCAAAGAGCTCAACTTGAAGGTTCTATGGTTGAAGGGTACATGGTTTTTCAAACCATGGTTCATTTATCTGAGTACTTGCCTCAATTGCATCTGGAGGCTCCAAGATTATGGGGTGATCAACAACCTCAATCCATTGGAGATAGAAAACTAGAGGGTCAAGGAACTTCAAAGAGGATAAAAGGTAATCTTAAATGTTAGTAGTAGTTTTTAATCCTAAGTATTGTATGATGCATCCTTTAAAGAATGGTTAGATCAATGATTAGTTAAATACTTTTTGTTGTAGATGCTAAGGAGTGGGAGTCATTGCATTTGTATGTTGCATACAACTCTAAATTTATGTTACAATGGATGGAGAAGTATGTTGAACAAAAGAAAATAGAAGATGAGAAGGCATGGGCTGATATATATAATAGACATGGTCAAAACTCTAATAGAGGACTTCCTGCATGCCATAAAAGAAAATGGCCAGATAGATGCTCATGGCATTGGTTAAAGACAAATGTTGAACACGAGGCAACCAAGGGAATGAAAGCAGTGACAAAAAAAAAGTAGATTTCGTTAAAGGATCTATAAATGGGGAGGTAATATACAAATAAAGTATTATGATGAAAATTGTTTAATCTAAAGTTTTTTTATCGTTGAAACTAGTTAGTTAACTTTGTGTCCTTGAATCTAATTGGATAATATGTACATATGCATTTAGGTAACATATTACAAAGCAATGTGGATTAGCGGTCATCATTTTCGAATCAGGAAGATCGATGAGAAGCGGAAAACTTATGATAGTGGAATTTCAGCACCATTTGAAGTGGAGTGTCGTTCACATGCATATGACACAAACACAATCACGAGTACACTTCGGTATTATGGAGTGTTGGAGGATATAATAGAGCTTGATTTCACATCTTTTAAAAAGTTATTTTTCGTGTTGAATGGTATAGGCTCATTGAAGTGGGCCTTGACAAAACTATTTTGTTGCATGAGAATGGATTCAATATGATAAATACATCGAGGTTTGAATCTACTTCTGAACCTTATGTGTTTCCAAACCAATGTAGTCAAATATTTCTTGTTCCAAATTTAGAACACCCTGGCTGGTCCTTTGTGATAGATTATGATCCAAGAGGGCGAAGAGTCACCTTTTCCGAAGATGTAGAAGGCCATGATGTAATTGAAGAGGTAGAAGATCCACTTGAAGACATAGATGACCAAGTGGAGGATGATGATAACATGACTATTGATGATGAATATGAACAAGATGAAGTTCTAGTAGGACAAGAACAACATTTTGGTGATGAAATACATGAACATGATGAGTTTATTGATCATCATTTACCTATGGCTGAAGGGGATGAAGATCATGAGAACCATGGTATTAATTTATTTGTGGATCTGGGGCCCATTAATTATGGTGTATTCATGCCTCCAGATGAGGAAATTGTAATGTCAGATGAAGATGATTTTATTTAATCATAATGTAAACCTTAAATTCATTGTAAGGACATAACACAATTTGATATATTTTATGAGTGGATTGCTAATGTTTTTTTCTCTATGTCAATGCATACATTGCACATGTTTCCTTGTTTCATTAAATGTTTCCTTATTGAAGATTATATGAAGATGCACACCTTTTGGTCCTTTTGAATATATATATTTTTGGATACATGAAATGGCCAACAAAATGTCAAAGCAGTTCTGTTTTGCTGCTCTCAACATGCAATGGCCAACAAAATGTCAAAGCATACCTTACCAATTTAGTATTGCATATGTTATTATTCATTTGTTAGTGAAGTTGTTCAATGTTACATACAACTTTGAAGTTTTTTTTTACTATTAATAATTTTGTTTTATGATATTTTGAAGGATCGTGGCAGGCCCTCTACATATGCACTAGAAAATCCTAACATGAGAGTGCCGCCGACAAGTAAATCCCGTACCATACTTTCTACATCCAACATTGAAACATTTAGTATTCCAATTCCGTCAAGCATGCCAACACATAATATAGCACCAGAGTTAAGGAGTAACCCTTCATGTGTGGGTTCTCTCCGAATTCACCCTCCAACACCACAACATGCTTCCTTGACAAGTATCATAGAATCACAAGCCAAAATTTTAACGCTCCTACCAGATACTCCTGAATTTTATGAAGTTAGACAGGAAGTAATTAAGCAAATTCATGCATTGGAGTCTACATTGCTGGAAAGTACAGGCTTTTTTGCACCTGAACAGGTATGCTTATGATAATTAATTATGTATAAAATATTCCTAACAGTCCTAATTATCATTCATGTGCTATAAAACAGTCATAACAGCAATTTTTCATATTGCATGGTTTACAATAGTCCTAACAAACATTCATGCTCTATACATACAGGAAGAAAATGGCATGCCCCCTGATGTACCTAATGGGAAGCTACTGTGACCCCTACGATTTGCAACAATCTCCACAAAGGAACACAAAAGGAAAGAAAGAGGTTACAATCTTGTTAACCTCGGATGGAAATGTCTTAAAAGATGAAATGGGGTCGAAATTTTTCCAATTTCTATTTCATCGCGCAGAATGCCTATTTGGAAATACCATACAAGTGGATTGGAGAAAGCAAGCCAATTCTAAGAAAGATGAACTCTTTGAAGATGTCATAAAAGAGTTTGGAAATCCCGGTTTTAACAAGGATTTCATAATGGATTATGCACGGAAATTCATTCATTCTAAAAGAGACAAAATAAGGTCAAAGCTAACAAATGACTTGAGATATCCCCGACCAGCTTGGATCACTAACCAAACAACATGGGATGAGCTTATCAAAGATGCCAAATTCAAGAGAAAGTCCTTCAAAAATCCAAACTACATGCCATCTGCACGAGAAGGAGGTAAAAGACGCCTTCGAGATACAACAAAGGCTACCCAAGCTAGGTTGTCAAGTATTGGGTCCCATAAATTGGGGTCGGGTGGGTATAATAGTATTCGTGGGAGCTTGGTAAGTGAATAATTTCATTTAATTTTTTTATATTTTTTGGTGACTTGAATGTATTGGATGACAAATGATACTTGATAAATTAAAATGTCTTTGTACACTTAGGTTCACCAATTTCGAAAGGAAGCTTCAGATGAAGATCTGAAATATGCTTTAATGCATGGTTCCCAAGGGCTCCGTGACATATGATAGATCGAGGGGAGAAATTGGTCATTGAGCATGAATCTGAGGTAAGTTTATTATAGTATTTGATGACATAATAAAACATTTAAGTATCAATGTTGTGATAATTTAATTAACTAAAGTATGTTGTTTAATAGGATGTGCAACAATCAAACTCCTTAAAGGGTGCAACTGACAGTGAACATGAAGATGCCACAGAAGGATGTGATGATTTTGTTGTTGGACAAAATGAATCGATTGACCTTCTTGGAACTCATCTGGAAAACAACCCAGAAATCCAACAGACAAGAGTTCAGGATGATTATCATGTTGCACCATCTATTATAGTTCCTCGTCAAAAGAGGACAAAAAAGAATAGACATTTTTCCTATCCGGCTAAATAGATTTAAATTGACTGTTATTTTATGAATTATTGGCTATTTCATTACCAGTGAACTTATTGGTTGTTTTATGATTTGAATTTTAACTATTTTAATTTCACAGATGTGTGATGCAAACTCATGCAGGCTTCTTCTAATCAGATTTGTATTATAAAATTTGTAGGCTTCTTCTAATCAGATTTGTAGGCTTCTTCTAATCAGATTTGTATTATTAGCTATGTATTATTATTATTTCCCTAACTTTGGAATTAGTTTCTTACTTGAATTGGCTATGGGAGGGGAAGGAGGAACCCCAACAAAGTCTGGAAAACAATCTTCTACACCACAGGTAGGAGGGGAAGGAGGAACACATGCAAAGATGGAAAAGCCATCTTCTACACCACAGGTAAGGATTGCTATTTTATTTGGCTAAGATCCATGTCCACCTTATATTGCATTCAAAGAATAAAAAGAGAAATTTAGTATAATTTTTCTATATTTTCAGTGTTTATTCTGAATCTTTAGGAAGTATGTTGTTGAAGCATTCAACTAATATTATGGAGTGGTAAATGTACTGGTCTTAGCCATTATTGTCACCTTATGCGGTAGCCCCTCCATGTGCTGTTGTGTATTTTCCTGGAGGAATTTATGGACATCCCTCTGTGCCTCCTGTAAGTTCTATTGCCTTGGATCATGTAATGCATGTCTTTTCTTTCATTGTGTTTTTCTTTCCTAGTAGGTTGATAGTGAAGGAAAGGACCACTCCCTGTGTTACCTATTGTTGAACGAGAATTTTTGGAAAATGCATGTAATCATCATTTTCTTGAGCTGGGAGCATTCCATAGGTATTTGGTGAACGTATAGTTTCTTCCTGCCCAGCTCCCTTCTATATAGTTTTGCTTTATCTTTTATGCTCGACAATTTTGTAGATGGTGTTTTATGGTAGCTATGTATATAGATGGTACAAGGGTACATATGCAGAATAAACCTGCACGGGATATGCGGGGCATACATTCTTTTTCAAAATAGATTGCATTCACGAGGAGACATGTCGCAATCAACTTATAAACCTGGCCAGGTGGGGACCATGTTGCTTCTGTTTTTATTTGTCAACAACCCACATCCCAAATTCCTTGTCAACTGTCTTATGATTAACAACATCTCTCCTGTAGCAAGTGAATTTTTACTCTAAACAATCAGTAATTCAGAAGTCCACCAGCCAAGCATTTGGCCTTGAAACCACCTAAACATGCAAACTAAACCATACATTATGTCTGTCACAAAGCTGTTGTGCAGTCCTTGCAATGCACCTGTTCCTTTTGGCTTATTACCATTCGCATATATTCCTTGATAATCTACAAAACAATAGTTGCTATGTATGTTGTAGCAGGTGGTCACATGCAGGAGGAGCAACAGCAGCAGATGGAGGGCATGGCCAGTGATGAACTGTCCATGAAACGAAGCAGCGATTTCTTCAATGCTCTGCAGGTTTCATGGCCTGCTTTCTTCTGTTTTTTCAACTGTTTTTTTTTTTTAAAGAACTTCTCAACCAATGTTTATGTTGTGTAATGCAATGCAGGAGCTGAAGAATTTAAGGCCACAATTTTACCATGCGGCTGATTATTGCGAGAAGTCATATTTGGTTGATCAATATAAAAGAAAGTAAGAATCCATAGACCTCTGTTTGGTGTCAAAAGAAACTGTAGTGTTTTCAAGTATGTTTCAGAGTTCTTTTGCGCTTTACTTTGTCTGATATATTTTACCCATTTTTATTTTCTGTTCACTTTTGATGGTAGGTGCCAGACCCTATGCTTTGGCTCATTTTTGGGTGGTTTTTGATGAATGGCTCCATCCCTTTGGCTATATTTTGGTTTTTTGTTCAATTTGGATGTTAGGTGCCAGCTCCTCAATTTTTTGGCAAATTTTGATGAAATGCTACAACCCTTACTTTCCTTGTTTTAATGACATCTTTTATATTATCAGCCTAGTTATGGGGTTGTCATTTTGCTTGGTACACACCACCTTTTTCTCTGTGAGTATGCTCTATTAATGTTTTTGAAGCATATATTCATGTGCTACATAATTTCGCATACCAAGAATCCCAAAACAAGCAAGTCATAATGGAATGAAGATGGTTTTCTCAAGTTGAATTCTTTTTGTTGGGCAAGTTGGGATGCCACACTGTGATCAAAATAATAAAGCACAACAATCATCGTGGCGGGCATGAACGCTCCAATGATATATACCAATGGGACATCAACCATTTCCTGTTCCGACAAGCACCTATCATTAACAGCCAAATGTTCCAGACCTCTGTATAGAATTAGTCAGTGACAAAAACTAATCAAATCATGGGACAGAGTACCTTAACCACAGTCCAGTTGGCATAAGCGCCTGATGACCATGGATTAGGACTAAAAAGGCGCTCGGGAAATTCCACTTGGGACATGGCTGGTTGGAGCATAAGACACTGCAGTCCACACAAGGACCATCAATGGCACACCATAATCAGCAATAAGCCCTCGGAACCATCCTGTTAATGCAAATTTATGTCAGTCTGCAGTCCTGCAACACAATAATTTATTCAAGCTAGTCTAATGGGTGACCAATGGAATTCATGGAGTCGTTTGATCACTCTAAAATAATGTTTGAATATGCACATGTGGCTGTAGATATGTATAACATCATCTTGCATATTTTGAAGTGACTCTAGCATATCACAGATATTGATCAGCGCAGTTGCTTGTTTAGCTCATGCTATCTTAAAAGTAGCCCAATTCATTGGATTGGCGTCGTAGCTTAAATGTTGCATGATGCATCTACCAGGGGTCTGAGCGTCTGCCATAATCTTTAGTCTGTAATATTATGTCCAGGCTTCCAGCACACCACTTGGCTTCTTATTGTTTGTTGACATACTATTTAAGTATCTAGTGTATTATTCTGGTCCTTCCATTTTGATTTGAGATCCATTGTTATTTCATTTTGTTTTACGCAGTGTAATCAAATTTCCTGTTTTCTTGATTTAAGTTTTTGAGATAATTTTTGGTTAGAAGATTGTTCTCCGTGCCCATTTGAATGTATCATTAATTTATAAACTATTACTACGATGCCATGCGATGCCTGTCTTTGCTGGGATTTAAAGTTTTATCTACCACCATGCAAATATGTTGAACTGCTTCCTATAAACTCTCTTTCTCTGCTCCTTGGATTGTTTCTTGTGCTATAGTTTTGAACATCATAGTGCCTTGTCATTGTTTGTTGGGATTTATCGGTGTGCTATATTTTTCTCGTAGTGCCCTGTACCGAGCTTATCCATTCTCATGTATTGCTGTGTTTTCTTGTTTCTTGAATCCCCACTTCCAATTTTTAGAGTAATGCAGGCATGGGTGTATTTTTCTTTGAACTGTGCTCTAGTTGGTGTGTGTTTTTCGTTTCTTACAACTTAATTTGCGATTGTTTCAAGATATTTTTTGGGGTCTATATTTCTCTGCGTACAGTGCCTTTAGGAGCTATGTATACTTTAGAATTAGATGATAGATAAGTCATGATTGGGTGTTAGGGCCTATTTGTGATTGATTGATTGATATTCTCAGCCTAATCAAACCTGTTTTATTCATGTATCTTGATATGTACATTCGGGCTGCTCTTGTTTTTACAACTGCAGTTTTAATGTGGATATTTAGTCAGATGTGTTTGGTGGGTGGTTTTTCAGTTTTTGCGGGAGAAGCCCTGCCCTGTACCATCTGGATTGTGGAAACAGACAAAACCCAAGCAGGGTCAGTCCACGGGAATTGCTGAAAATTCTTATCCACCGTGGGCTTCGTACAGGGTGGCGGGTCAGGCATGAAAGCAATTTTTCCTGAATCTAATGGACTGGGCAGAGAATCTGGAGGCACAGGGGTTTTCCTACCTCGCAGAGCTGGCATGTTTTCGATTCAAAGAAAAAGAAATCTGGTGGGTTGTTGATCTTGAACTATTTACTTATCATATGGTTTATTTGTATTTTACCGTAGTTCTTGCAAAACATGTGAGAGAACTGTTATTCCTTGCCTGCAGGTTGCTCTACTGTACTCCTTCCTTACCGAGTTGTGCAGGCATTGAACCTTACTATCCAAAATATGAATTCACAATCTGTGCGCTGTAAGACCTGGGCCATATTAATTTTCTACCTTGAGATTGTTTCATATTTAAGCTATTTGACTGTTCCTTTAAGACTCTATATATAGCTTGTACTGTTCACTTTAGGTTTTCCATGCACTGCATATATTCTAGTGAAAATTTCTGGTTTTTAGCATCAAGGGGCAATCCTAGATGATTGTCCCTCATGATTTCTGTATGCAGTTGATATCACAAATCTGCTACATTTACTGTAATTGAATTTCTGTTGTGAGCAAACAAGACTAGTCACTCTGGACTTTTTCTGGATTTAGGTTGGTCCCTCGTCCCTTTGCCATATTTCCATAGAAATGCATATGTTCTCTTATGGCAACAACGTATTGTTGCTTGACACTGTAGTTGTGCTCAGAGTCCAGACCTTAGCATATACCAAATTTGGCTCTATTGAATGTTTTGTTCCCTGGCATGAGATCTACTCCGATTTTGATCCTCTTTTGTTTCTGTACTTCTAGTTGTCATATCAGCTCTTTCAGAATTGGGATCAACTCAATTTCGGATCTGGCATTGCTTTATGGAGAGTACTGATTTTAGCTTTACTTTATGCCACATGGTTTATTTGAGCTGAATTATTTTTATTCATGCGTTGCAGGTTTAGACAATTCGAAACACATATCCATCTGTGGCAGGATGATTGATAATAATAAACCTCTTCCTCAAGAAGGGTGGTCTCAGCAACCAAAAAATGATTTCTATCCCGTCAATTCAATTACTCAAGCTCTTCCCCCTGAAATTGGGAATTTGTTGGTGGACGACCTTTGGGTGTGGCTCTTGGTCCTAATCAGGAGCTCATTGTGTGCGAACTTACCCAGGTAATTTATTTTCCATGTATGTAATTCTGTGTTATAAGTTCTAAGGGTCATCTACTTTCATAAATTTGATGTAAGTTTATATGGAATCATTAGTTTGTTTTGTTCAAAAGTTTTGGATTGAATACTATATTCTTAAAATGAACTGTGTTAGGGTTTGCTGAATGTGACGAAAGACGATTTTTCCCTCTGTATTTGAAATTTCCCTGCATTTGATGCTCTGAGGACGACTTTATTTGAGTTGCAGAGATTTTAGTGGTCATCATGAGTGGTTCATAAGGTGTAATATTTACTGAAGGTTTTGCAGATGGGGTAGAGTAAAGTAAGCAGATTTTGATTGTGGGAGGAACTCCATGGTTAAGCGCACATGAAGTAGAGTAATTTTGGTATGAGTGACCTCTGGGGAAAGCCCTTGTACTAATTCACCCCTATGATCTTCACCCAGATGTATTGAATGCCAATTGCGTCATTCATACTTGTGAGAGTGACTGCTACTCATGAAACATGGGTCAATGTGGGAATCATCTCACTTAATTTGATGGAGGCCAAGATGATCAAGTCAAGCCTTCTTTGCTTAAACAGAGGAATGAGTTATTGATAGGATTTTAGAGCCCAAAGTCAGAAGGTCACTGTCACAGGGTAGAGTTATAGGGGTTTCAAAGTATTAAGCTCTCCAAACATACTCTTAGGCTTATATTACATTCCCTCTCAAAAGTTCTGATGGAGGCCTATATGATGACAGCCAGGTTTCAATGCTACAGTTTCCAAAATCACAATTTGTAACCCTAAGCACATGTTTACTAAGAACAGGACAGAGCATGAGAGATTTAAGAACCAGTGACTCTTCAAGAATATCTCAAAGGATCCTGAAATTTTTATTCTTATCCTCGTTCATTGCCATCTTCTTTTGGGTCAATGATGGAGGAGGAAACTTGAATATTGCTGAAATTTTAAGGTCATTGTAAAGAGTGGATAAATTGTCTATGTTCATCTAGGATAACATGTTCTTACTAATGTCGTGCAGAAGCACTTTAATATGTGCCAATCAGCTTCTTGTTTGACTGGAATAAATACACCATTACTTGTTTTGCATATTGCAGGTTTAGTAAATGCTGGAAATTGTGTTGAGTTGGCAGCACATCTTAATGTTGATGGATTTCTAGTCGGAGGGGCTTCTCTGAAGGTTGGCTGCAAACTGTTTTACCCTCTTTATACCTTTTCGCTGAAGTTTTTCAAGCTCTCCATATTGTTTACTTCAATACAAACTTTTCTCATCCTGGCCTACAAAAGCTCGTGGTCAAGTTATGCTTGGAGGTGACTATACTCTTTTTTATGTGAGCTCGTATCATCAAAATAACTTCAAGTATAAGAGCAATGTTATTATGTATTGTATTTTCAAGTTACCCGTCACATTATGAAAAGGCTCAGCATAGACATGCCTTGTTATTAAAGATGGCCTTTTTTATGAAAGGTTGATGGTTTCTTGTTATATGTTTAATTCAACCTCAGTATTTTAATGAGATGTTTGTTATAAATTTTCAAGTGATAGTTGATAAATGCAACAGTCATTATAATCTTTGTTTTCATGAAGACTAAAGATGAGTTGCTTGGTGCTATTGATAGTAGAGAATTGTATCAAAGTTGAGACAATCAAAGCGAAGAACATGAAATGACAGCTGCCGACAGAGAGACACTGACTCAAAATTAAAGTTAAGAAAAAAACCTCAAAGTAGCACTAGGAAGCAGACAGATCGCTTGAAGTTGGGGGTGGAGAGGTGTTCATATTGTATGCAAAGGGTTAACGGAATTTAGGCACCCTTTTGTATTTTATCATTGTATTTAAAGGGTTAACAGTATTTAGACACCCTTTTGTATTTTATCATTGTATTTAAAGGGTTAACAGTATTTAGACACCCTTTTGTATTTTATCTTATTTGATATTAATAAAATGTTTGTGGACCCATTTGTTGGGCACAAGATTCAAATCAAATTGTTTTTAATTTATGATATTCCTTACCGGTCTACTCTAACATCATAGATGATATGTAGCCGTCGATTGCACTATATGATATTTGGTTATTATTTATTCTTGAAATTCAGATTTTTCATTCTTTAAATTCGTATTGTCTCTAGAGAGACAATAAAAATTGAAATTAGTATTGTCTCTAGAGAGACAAAATCAGTATTTTGTATTGTCTCTAGCGAAACAATACAAATATTGTCTCTAGAGAGACAAAAACTATATTGTCTCTCAAGAGACAAAATATGTATCAACCTATATTGTCTCTGAAGAGACAATAATTAGAGACAATATTAGAGACACCCGCTTTGAGACAATAATAGAGACAATATACAACTTTTTTATTGTCTCTATTTGAGACAATTTGATCAAGTATTGTCTCTATTATTGTCTCAAAACACCCCCTTGTAGTAGTGGTTGGATCGAAGTGAAGAAGTTTCTGAGAATGATAAGACATGGGAAAAAGTCTTGGAATTGTAATACTATGTTATGTGGGCATAGATTACCTTGGGATAATAGAAAAAACATGGCACACTATTGTTTTTCTGAGATTTCCACAGTTCAACATTGTGCCAAAATGTATTTGGAATATACTGTGTAGAAGTTTGTTACAGAGTCCAAAGTTTCGGGTCACACTTCCGGACCCATCCTCAGGGACAAATCAGAAATATTCTATTCTTCAACTGATTCTATGGCTTGTATTGGAGCTTGTTGCTATCTTTTGGGCACCGTTTCACCCAGATTAAAATAGCATTTCCTTCCTTGGATCCTTAATCTCCATGCTCACTACCATCACTTTAAAATCACTGTCTATGCACTTCCTTATTGTCGTGCTTGGCCTCGACTGGCCGTGATTGCATGAAAAGGATATTAATTGCAGGTATTATGCAAAGAACTACAGAAAACTTATCTGAAAGCAAAGAAGACACAGGAGGAGTAATTTAAAATATTTGTTTCTTGTTATGTGTGCTGGAGTCAGAGGAATTACAAGCACAATGATTGCACAAGGCTAAGGGTTTTTCATGTGGACATTGTGGCGTTATTCGGAAGGCAGGTGAAGCATTAGAAGTTTCTTCCCCACGAAGTTAGAATAGGATTTGGTGAATACAGAATAGGAAGGATAAACAAATATTCTCTCATTTTGTTTAGCAAGATTAACTTACACAATAGGGGTAGATATTTCTCCTGGCGCCTAACTAGTTGTCGTCCCCTAACCATTTTTATTTACAGAACCCCTCCAATTAATATCTTTTACGTGTAATCCTGTGCCAATCAAGGCCAAGCACGACAGTAAGGAAGTGCATAGACATGGATTTTAAAGTGATGGTAGCGAGCATGATAATTAAGGATCTGAGGAAGGGTAGTGTTCTTTTAAGCTTGGTGGATCTGATAAATAGTATCAAGCACCAATACAAGCCATAGAATTGGTTGAAGAGTAGCATGTCATGTTGCTTCCATTCTCCCAAGATAATTTGCACCAGCATAATTTAAATTTGGAATTACAAGGCCTTTTCCCGCGTCTTACCATTCTCATAAACTTCTTCACTTCGATCTAGCATCAACGTAAGTTACTTGTCTAAGGATGCCATGCTACACAAAATAATAAGTTTTCTGTCAAGTGCTCTCTTCCATGTTCGGATGTTCCTTCAACGTACTGTCATCCATGCTCAAACCACACTATTGTTAACAGTGGCCCTTTGTATAGGGCATGCTGAGAAGATAAATAACTAAGCATATTTAATTCAATTGTGGACATGATAAACCAAAATTAAAAAAACAAGGATAAACATAAAAGAGGAAACACAAATCTAATTCTTCGTTAAAACTGAGAGCAGATATATACTTTTGTTTAGAAAAAAAAAAAAAAGGTCATGAGAAAACAAATATGAAAATACAAATCATACTCATTGTTTCTCCTCGTAACTCAATTCCTTATTTATTAGCGATAAGTCTTCGTATTCCATGTTGTTCTTCATTTCCTTTGTGTCTCTTGACAAAAATTAAATAAACATTTAAGTTTACCCCTACTAACATTATATCTCTTTTGTAACGTACTCCAAGGAGAGAAGCTTCAATGTTGGGCTCAAATACCTTCTTAGAATGTTCTTGGATATGGGATCCCTGGATGTCCCTAATAGGTTAGGGAGTGTTTGTTCGTATAGATGAATTCTGTGAATGATTTCCAACTTAATCAATCCTTACCCAAAAAGTTTACTTGAAAAGATGACCATTGCAAATACAAAAGACATGTTAGATAGCCTTATGAGAGATTCATCACCCAAACTTATCTTTCACCCATAAAACCATTTGGGATTAGGATTAATCTGATTTGAGACATGATATGGATTGCAAACATTTTGAATGTGCTATAGATAAGGTGCATTGATTCCTAAGGGCCAATATAAAGAGCAAGTCACGACTTAGTGGAAACAAAGTGTGGGATTTAGAAGGATGCTTTAAGTAGTCAATAAATGTGTAAATGGGAAAATGTTGAGATAAATGTTAAAGGATTATTTACAAGTGCTACATGACTAGATTTCAAGTACTACAATTTCCCCTTTTACACTAGTAATAAAAATTCAAGATTAAAAGTAAAAGGGATAAGTGAACCAAAAAAAAATTAGTCCCTAACCCTCGAGTGATATGCATGTAAATAAAAGAGCGTGAACCCACCCCATGCATTTGAAATCTACAAATATATGTCAAATATGTTTATTAATGTTCAAGAGATATGTATAAAATCAATATATGAAAATTGAGATGTGTAAATACCATTAAAACATGAAACAATTACACTTGATTGCCCTCAATGTGCTTGGATAAGGGATACATGTGAACATATTGTGTAAGAATTAGCATTGGAATGCTATCTCACTATAAATTTTAGGGATCTATGACACCATCAAGAGTTAGGTAGGTATTTCATCAATAAAATTTAGGTAATTAAGTTACCATCAAGTATTAGTTAGACAAGTCACCATTTAACATTAAGACAACTAAGTTGCCATTGTATTGGTCTAGAAGATCATTCATGCTTTGATATAACTGAGTAAATATCATAAGTGTAACTAAATATGTTAGATGAAGTTTTCTTAAATCCATGTAGATGGCATATGATCTAAGTGTGTTCCATAAATGTATCTAAATATGCGAGATGAATTTTCCTCCAAGTCCATGTATATCGATGAATGAAATGTCTAAAATTCTAATATATTTTGAAGGACAATCCCAAGTCAATGAAAATATGATAAATGTGTGTGATATATAATGATGAACCATCCGAACTCCATTTAAATATGATTTACATTTGTAAATTGTAATGATAGATCGTAGTCAATTTTTATACCCCTTAACAGATAAGGATAATCCCATGCGCACCGGCCTATCACCCAGCAGCCTTGTCTACTCACCCGAGGCACACGCAATCGCTGAGCCCCTCTTTTATGTGAGTTGTGCAAGAATGTAGCATAGATGCGAAATAGAAAGACATAAGAAAATTCTCATTCAGCTGAGAATTTCAAGAGTAAATGTTACACTAATGTATCCATTCAAACAAGAAGCACATTGACAAAAGATAGATCTGAACCATGAGGGAAAGAGGATGCATAATGATTATACTCATTCATATGAAACACACTGAACATAACAAAAAGAGATATGTATGAACCGCGAACCACATATATTCATATTTGAACATGTCCAGTAATCACATTACATCTATCGGGTCATTACAGACCAAAATGATAGTGTAGATTAGAACCATGTAGCAAGACTAGACTTATGTCCCTTACAATGCAAAAGAAAAACATGTACCCATCCCTTGATACATCATTCTTCCTACAAATATCCTAGCCCAACCATAAAGATCTTCATGTATTTCTACAGAGCTTCGCCTCTCATCTGCTCTCTCTAATCTCTATGTTTCTCTACCGATCTCTTCTCCTTTTTTTCTTCTACCAGGGAACTTGTATTTATAGCCTTTCTCAACACCTTCAAGCCTTTGCGGGAGTTGCAGATCCATTTCCAAGTGTCCAAGGTGGTCCTCTATGGGAGCATGCTTCTTCAGGCTCGAGCTCTCCACTCTTTACAATGATGGCCTTCTAGAATCTTCCATCGCAAGGTATATTCCTTCCTAGGCCACCTTGTTGCCAAGTTAGCACCTTATCCACTCCACATGCGCAGTTGGGTCACATTTTTCTCATAATCTATATGATATGCCAAATATGGCTAAGTCCCAAAGCCTTTGCTTTTCCTTGCACGTGCCCCACTTGTTCTACTAAAGCCCTCCTAGAACCCTTTCCTGTGCACTTTCTCCTTGCGCGCCCTTCTTAAAGCGGGTCCAGCGTGCCTACGTGCTTATTTGTACTTAGCCAATAAATTAGGGGCCCAACATCACCCCACACTACGCTTGTTCTCCACCCTCGGGAACACCTTCTCAATGAATAAAGAATGATTGTTTTTTAATAGTCTGGAGAAAGAATAAAGGAAAGAAGAATTTTGGGAAGAATGAAAGAATGCAAAAACTATGATTACTTCTACAAGAGGAGAGGGAAATATTTTATCAAGTCTGCCTCCAAATTATTCCAGGTATTGACCTCACTTTGTGCCTGTTAATAGAGGTTGCTTTGACTAAGGTGCTCACCTCTTCAAATCTTATCCCTTCTCCTTGGGTATCCATTGTTTCCACAATCCCCTCTAACTGTTTGCCCAAATCCTCAAGTGCGTCCATTCTTCGAGTGATCTAGGGATACAACTCTTTCATCCGAGTTTTTGATTGAGCCCAAGGTCTCAATAGCCTCTGATTTCTTTTCAACCTCAGCTAGAATTTTGTCTCTTTCAGCCCTATTCCCCTTGTTCTTTTCTTGAAACTCCTTGAGCTCCACCTCATGGGTGGTGACCAGGATACTCACCACTCTATCTCTATCGGTGCAGTTGTCATAGGTGGCCTTAGCGACTTGGGTAGCGGCTTTCACATCTGTGAGGAATTTCTTGTACTGGGCCATAATGGCCACAACCTTCATCTTGTCCTCTTTTTCTCTGCATGTTGATGCCTCCTCTATAGAATCCAAGGCCAGTGGTTGTCTTTCCATTGTGAGAATGCGAGTTAAGTCTTCTAGGCATTATAGGCTTGATTCATATTTCGTGCGGGTGGTGTCAAGTCTAGATGCTTCAAGATAATGACACTTGTGATCATCTCCACCTTCTTGGAGACTTCGCGTACCCTTGCCTTCTCTTCCTTTAATTCACACCTTAGTTGAGCACTGACTAGTTCCTCATGTTTTAACTCAGTCTTTTTCTCCAGCTCCTCTTCCTTCTTCTCCAGCTCTATCTCTAGAAACTTCACTCTGTTGTTCCTCCGAAGAGTCTGGCCTCTACTTCCACCGAAACTTTATTTAGCGCATTGCAGATCTATTCATCTGATAGCTATTGAGAATTTACCAAGGGGTTATCACCTTTTGACTCTGGTACCTTCATTATTTCCCCTTGGCTCACTTCAAATTTTGGTTCGTCGATGTGGGACTCAAATGCCCAAGAAAGCATTTTCCTTATCCAAGGGTATGCACCTTCCTCATCAAATGATGCCATAGCCAAGAGTTTCTCCATTGGAATGGTGCTTTGAAAATGCGCGTGCAACACCTTGTTTGGGTCATCAATATAGCCCATCCTCTGAACTGTGATGCTTTTACATTTTTTTCTCCCTATGTGCGCGTGACCTTAGGAAAGCTTACAACCAAATTGGGATCCCCTCCCATGCTGCCATATTCTTTTCTACGCTTTCCTCCTTTGCTTCCTTCATCACTAGGTCTCGCATTGCATTCCATCTCTTGCTCCACTAGGTCCTCAATGATCTTGGCCACTTCCTTCTCCGTGGCCTCGTCTATCTGTTCCTTAGTGAGGCTTGGGGTCCTTTGTTCTTTTGTGACTTCCTCACTTACCCCTTCCCCGAATATCTTCTTCTTCCTTGTTATTCTCCCTCTTGGCAAAGACATATTTATTTTCTTCTTCCTCTCCTTCCTCCTCTGAGTCATGAACCTCAAATATAGGATGGTCCTCACCTCTTGGTTCATCTTCATCAGCATCATCTCTCTCGCCTCTATAGGCCTCAAAGCTCTCTATATCCTCTGAATAATTTTCTTCTATCACATTCTGCTTCTTCTTGGCAGAAGATTTTTCTTCCTTCTCCTCCTCCTCTTGTGACCTCTCCTAGCTAATGGGTTCCTCGTGCTCCGGTGCTTCTTCCTCTAGAGTCTTCGCTTTCACTTTGGGACTTATTTCTTTGCATGTAAGTATTGAGTTTGGTGCTTGTCTTCAGCGCGCTTTATCGCTTGCGTGTCCTAAACACTTGGTGCTTTCTACCCCTCTTCCCTTTCCCTCTTCTTTGGCATGGGCTTCTTTCTACTTGTGGGGTCCTCAGGGATGGATACATCATTTTCCAAGTATGCACCCTTTTCAAATTTTAGCCTGATGCAAAGGTATATTCTTGTTGCAGCCCTTCCAGTGATTGGCAAAGTCACTGGTTTCATCATTTGTATCTTATGGGAGACATATCTCTCCATGTATGTGCGCTTCTTGGGGTAAACCAACTTCCTATGCAGTTCTCTATGGTCTTGATCTACTTTGCTAAGGTCGAACCTTAGTCTCTTGGCCTCTTTGAATCTGTTTACCCAATGGGGTAAACCAACTTCCTGTGCAGTTCTCTATGGTCTTGATCTACTTCGCTAAGGTCGAACCTTAGTCTCTTGGCCTCTTTGAATATGTTCACCCCCACTTGGAAGTATAGCATAGTGAAGGAGAAGGGAAGCTTGCACCATGGGCTCATTGTTTCATCTATCAACCTAAATCTGCCAATGTAGAAGTGTTGATATACCACAAATTCTACTTCTCAGTGCACAAGCGTGGGTAACTACTCTACAATTTTTCATTCGCCTCAAATACACCCCTCATGCGCTTGTACCATTTCTCTAAACGCACCTTGTGAGTGGATGTCATGGTCTCGCAAGTATATTTTACGAACCGATTTATGGGCGAAGGATCCTCTTCTGGGTATTCCCAAACAAACCTCTTCGGCCCATCAGGAACTCCGATTTCTAAGAAGACAATAGTGAGGAGGATATTCCCAAATAATATTTTTCACCCTCCTACCTATGTGTGAGGATCATTTCTATTTCTATTTCGCGGGAGCACTTTGGGAGAGGTGCTTAGGATTTCTAAAGTATGGCATTTCATAAAGTTGCAACAACCCTTATTTCTCCATCTTAAATTTTACCTCATCAATGTAAATGGGCATGCCTTCTGGCGTTCTCTTGTTAGTTGGGCACACCAACTCCAAGGCCATCTCCTTCTCTATTGTAGTTGTGCGATGGTTATAATTGCTCACCGTCATCTTCCTTAGGTGCAATTCCCATTCTTTTCCTAGTAACACCTTGTTTGGGTACTGCATCTCTATATACCATTCTTCATTTGTGCTCTCGATGGTTGTTGTTTGTTTTCCCTTGCCCTTTTGTTTCTACTTCTTTGGTGAGATGGTTGGTTTTCTGGGTGCCATCTTTCTGACTAGTTTTAGTACTTATAACTTCTCCCTCTTGCTCTACTTTACCACTCTATCCATCCCCAAGCTTGATCTTCACGGAAAAATCCTTCTAACTTCATGCCCTAGTTGCCAAACCCTAACTAGAAAAACCCTTCCACAAGACGGCGCTTGCTTACTTAACTTCTCCACGCCCATGTACTCCTTTCCTACTGGTTTGTGAATTTACCCTAGCTATGCACTTTAGATCTCTCAAATGCTTCCTTTGTCACAAAGATCTTTCTTTGGATGCCCTAGTTCGCAAGAGCTTTCTTCCCTTCATAATCACAATGTAAATAATGAAGTGCTCGACCTCTTATTTATAGTTTTTCCCTTTTCCTAGCATTAAATGCTCTCTCACCTACCACTATACTTCGACCTTAAATGCAGCTTTTTCCACTAAGCTGGTCTTAAGTGCCTTTCCCACGTGCCACATCTTGTGTGAAAACCCCTTTACAACCTTCTAGTGCATAAAAATCCAACCCGACTGAAGACTCTTACACACGCGTTCATAGCGCCAAAGGCACTTCTTCCGTCCTTTTCCCTATTTTTTCCCTCACCTACCTCATGTTGTTCCTGTGCTCTTCCTTTTTCCTATACGTGGTTTCTTCAAGGCTTTCTTAACACCAACCATTCACGTCCATCTCTTCTCTACACACCTATTAACCTTATACACCTTTAGTCCTTTAATCGGGCCATTCACCGCAACTTCTCTACGCCATGCACACTTGTATTATAGGCCCATACTTTGCATCACTCCACCCCACACTAAAACAAATGCATGGTCCTCTGCGCATGCACAACCTTCAAAAAGTAATGTGGTTATTGGTGCACATGGCACAAAACAAAACAACAAAAAGGAATGAACAACGAGAAAGGGAAACACAAGAAAATAAAATGCATTAAAGGAAAGTCTATTCTAACTGCAACATTGCCTTATTTACAAACACCAAGAAGACTTATTTATAGTAGGGCTTCAACCTACTCCCATTGAAGTGTCCTAGTAATCTCGTCCCATTCGGTACATGCTTGAATCGCACGCATCTAAATCAAGGATGTACGAGATGCTTTGAAAGGGCCCAACCAATGGACTTTTAGCTTCTTAAGATGGCGCAAAAACTTGGAATCATATAGAAAAACCATCTTCCCAACCTCAAACTTCTTGTTCTTGATGTGATGATCATGTCATGCCTTTTGTTTTGCTTTTTCAGTCTTCTAGCTCCACTTGGTGAGTGACTGTCTTTCATCCAACTACATTAATTTTTCAATCCTTTCTTCTAGTGCTTTCTCATCGGCTAATCCTCCTACTCACGCTATACGCAGAAAGGTAACATTTATTCAACTGGTAGGACAGCCTTCATGCCAAACACCAATTGAAATGGTGTGGCCTTATTTAACCTCTTATAGGTTGTCCTGTATGCCCAAAGAACGGTTGATACTTTGTCATCCCAATCTTGTCTACCAACATCACAGATCTTAGTCAACGTGTGACTAAGTATTTTTTTAAATGCCTTAGCAGTTCCATTTTCTTGAGGGTGATAGGGGGTAGTCTTGTGATGGGCCACCATAAATTCTGATAACAAAATCTTGACCGTCTCATTGAGAAAGTGCGTACCTCTATCACTTGTCAAACTCAATGGGCATCCATACCTGCTGATTATATTTTCCCATAAAAATCTAGCAGTTGTAGCCATTGTACAATCTTTTGTAGGTGTTGCCTCTACCCACCATGTCAAATAATCAATGCAAGTGATGATATACCGTGAACTAGTCCTTCACGTCGCCAAAGAAGATTGGTCCTACAAAGTTGATAGCCCATTTCTCAAATGGTTCTGCGCTAGCTATTGGTCGTAAGGGCATTTCATCCCTCTTTCTAGGTTTTCCAAGGCACTGGCAATGGTCACAGGCCTTGCAAAACTCAATACAATCTTGGTAAATGGTTTCCCACCAAATCCTTGTAAGAAAAATATTCCACGCGGTTACATTTCCCGCATAGTGTCCTCCAGCGATCCCACCATGCACTTCTTCCATAATTGTAATGTGCTCATGTTCTAGCACGCATCATCACAGAACCTCATCACGAACTAATTTGTATAGATCTCTACTAATCAGTATGTAAGGCGCAGCACGTATGGCTAATTGTTTCCTCTCCAAGGCCTTCATTCCTTCTTGCGCCACACTGTCTTAAGAAATATTGTAATATCCTCTTAATCCAAGGGCGCACTCTACAACCTAAAAAATTATACGTCTAGCATAGTCTCCTCAATGCTCATTCGTCCTCCCCTGTGTCAATCCTAGACAGATGATCGGGTCCAGAATTACTCTTTCCTAGCTTCACAACCACGGTAAACTCAAATTCTTGAAATAGCAGGACCCACCGACATATGCACCCTTAAAGAACATGTTTATTGACTAAGTATTTTAATGCCATGTGGTCCGTGTAGAATATAAAGGGTGTTGCCAATAGATACTGCTAAACTTATGCAATGCGTAGATCATGGATAATGCTTTGCGCTTAGTAGTTGTGTAATTTTTCTCTGTTGGTGTTAACTTTCTACTTGGAAAAACACAAGGGATGATCAACAATCCCTTCACCAGGTTGTGTCAATACTACTCCAATGGTTGTGCCTGAGGCATCAACATGAACATGGAAAGGCTTATCCCAAGAAGGGAATCATAGTATGGGCACGGTGACAAGCTTATCCTTTAAAGTATTAAATGCCTTCTGTTGCACCTCTCCCGAAAGGAAAGCACTCTTGTTTTTAAGAAATTCTTCTAAGGCGTGACTATCTTGGCATATCCCTTGATGAACTTTCTATAATACCCTGTATGCCCAAGGAATCCATGCATTATGCTTTGGCTAGTAGGCTCCCCCAACCCCACAATGACAACAACTTTGGCGGGATCTACTAGTAAGCCCTCCCTACATATGATGTGCCCCAATAATGTTCCAAATGGGGTAGTAAAGACACATTTCTTAATTTTGAGGGATATTCTCAACTACCGACATCTCTCAAACATTAATCTTAAGTTATCATAGTGGTCCTTTACTAGCCCATACATTGTCCAATCATCCTAGATAGACTTGAAGAAATTTATGGATAAAGTCCTGAAATGCTTGTACCACAATGCACGAGAACACAACAGGCACATTCTTCAACCCAAAGGGCATGACCATATAGGAAAAACTTCCCCACTCAGTGGTGAAATTTGTCTTCTCTTGGTCCTCCTTTGCGATCCAAACCTAGTGGTACCCTGAAAATCCATCCATAAAGGAATAGACTTCACATTTGGCCACTCCTTCCAAAATTTATTCAGTGAAGGGGGTTGGAAAAGGATCGATGACACAAACTGCATTCAACTCCCTATAGTCTACACAGATCCTTATCCTTCCATCCTTTTTGATACTAATGACCATTGGACTTACCCACTCTGACTCTTCAACAACTTCAATGATGCCCGACACTATCATCTTATCTATTTCTTCCTTGACCTTCATGCGCAGGTTAGGATTCATTCAGGTGGTCTCTTCCAAACCAGGCGTGCACCCTCCTTCAAATTGATCCTCATTTCCCCCAAGGAATGGTGAACACCTTTGAGCTCATGATACCCGCGAGGGAATAAATCTTGGAACTCACATAACAGATCAATGATCTTAGAGACCTCCTTCTCTAACCAATAATCCCCGATGATGGCCTCCTTAGGTTCCTCTTTTGTACCAATGTTAACCTTTTTTGTCTTTAATAGCTCATGGTAGGTGCGCGCCCATTCATCAAAGATCATCTATTACTTCGCGTGTCCCTATAGAATGGTTAACATCCAAGATTTCCGCTTCCTCCCCATCAATTACATACACCATCTTCCCTTTTTCTTTTTCCATGCATGCACACTCAAGTTGTATCTCTTCTAATTCTTCTTCCTCAAAGCATGCCTCCAAGCCAGGTTCTCCTAGCAACTCTTGTATTCTATCCTCCGCCATAGCACTATCCCCTATTGTAAGGTGCTTGACAACCTGTAACGCCTTATCCACTGATGGATTTGTACTCCGATACTCAAATGTTTGAATGAGATCAGCCGTCAATTCTTTCCAATTACCAATTTGATGATGCATCCCCAAGTGTATATACCATGCATGTGCACAACTTTACAAGGTAGAATACAACTTGTGAACCCATACTAAAGATGATAATACTTCTGCACTTCCCATCCGTGCCATCTCACATGTTTGGATATGAAATGAAGTGATCTCTTTACCATGGTAGTCTTGAATGACTGTAGACACGTTGCTCTATAAAATCTTACAAAGAACACAATTCTTGCCTTACACCACTCTAGAAGGCTCTCCTGATGTGTAGCCCACTAGTGCGCTACAGTCTCGAGTAGGCTATAACTGAGCATCCCTCTTCTCTCGTCCTCATTTTTCCACTGAGCTTCCATGTCCTATAAGAAAACTTTAGGGTATGCCCCTCCAGAGTAACTTGGTAACTTCTTTCCTCCTAGGCACTTGAGTGAGCATGCCTTGGTCACTTTTGTTACATACCCCCTCATTTATCACCCAATTAACTCATAGGTCCCATGCGCCTAATTTTCATATGCCATGTTTTTGGTATCACTCATAGACTAGGCATCCTCAAATTGGATAACTCCTTCTGTAGGGTGAATTATCTCTGGTCTCTAATGGAGTGCACATAAATTCTATCAAGGACCTCTTCTCCCAAAGGTTCAATGTAAGGTGTCGACTTCCCATCCGTCAGAGGGATGATGACCCATTCTTCCTTATTTTTGAAATTGATATATCCTTTGTTGAACCTCAAGTCAACGTTGTTCTTATAGCACCATGGGCACCCAAGCAATGCTAGAAAATTGTCTACCTCGACGAGTGCCAAGACTTCAAATTTTCCAGTAAACTTGGCCTCCTGAATGGTAATCACTGCATCCTTTAATACTTCAATGGGCATTGCCTTAGTTTTTTTCCATACACGGTACATTTTAAGATGGATGTAATGTGGGCCTTCTCATTTGAATCTAGGAATCCAATGTAAGAACATTGACTTTTACTCCCATGTTAATCAATATGTTGCTTAGAAGCCAACCATCCACAATTGCATTCAATGTGATCTCTTTGTCATAATCAAGGCTATGGGGAGGGAGGTTTGCATGCAACACTTTCCTTTTGCACTCCGCTCTGGCACGTGGCATCTTTTCTCGTAGCCATTCTCCTAGAAAGGGAATAATATTCTCTTGCCTTAAAATTTTGCATACTTCCTTGACCTCATCCAGGTCATTTTGCAGGGCCTAAAATTCCTTGTTTGCTCCTGCTGTCTAGACTGCTCCTTTAGACACTGGATTTCTCCCTGTAAAATTTGAATGACATCCGTTATTTCTTGGTACAATTCCTTCTGGTGGGTAGGGTTTGAATACTTCCCATACACCACTTCCTCTCTTGAGACTAGAGTCTTTTTCCTTGGTACTTCTTTGGCGCACGTAGCTTCTTCTCTTGTTGTTACCAGAACATGTTCTAACCTTGACTCGAGTGCCACTCTAGGCATCCACCGAGTGTCATATTTCTTTATACTTACCATCATGGTGCCCTTGTCTTTCCGGTGTTGTTGGCTCATGTGCTCAAACAACTCAGGGCACTCCTCATACTTGTGCTTCTTTACTTTTGAGCACTATAATAACTCTAGGCACTCACGCTTGTAGTGTTATGTAGATCCGCAATTATAGCAAGTTCCTCATGGGAACTCACTTCTTCCTCCTCCGTGGTTACCATGACCATGAAATCCTCTATGTGAACTTCTTCTACGTACCCTACATCTCGCACGTCCTTCATAATGATGATCATCGTCCTTGGATCTACTTGGAAAGAGGCGTCAGCGGACATCATGATCAATGGCTTCATGGATCTAGTCAATAAGTCTACAATCCTTAGTATCATGGGTCGTAGAGGTGTAGATCTTACGATGTGAGACACATTCTTCCAAATTAAGAGTTGCACAGGGGGACATATACTCTCATCATGGTTCCCATGACAAATCTCACAATCTACCGCTATGGTGCATACTGATTTCTAGGGCCAACTATCCTTGGCATGCCTCGCTACTTCACAATCTGTACACCACATTCCACTATGAGTCTTATGGGCTGAGTTTGCATATAAATTTTCCTCCAGAAAAGGGCTCACACCAGTATCAATGCTCCCAACTGCTTCAGCACGTAAGGCAACCTCTAGAGCCTCGCGCGGGTTAGTAAATGTTTTATGGGACAATGCCCTCCTAAAAGGAGTGATTAACCCTCCAAAAAACCATTAAGCATGTTGTGAAGGGTGAATGTCATATGAAAAATTTGACAAGAGAGTTTTAAACCGTGCATCATACTCCCGCACACTCTTTGTCATTCCTTGCTAAATCTCCTTTAGAACACTGATACTCTTATGCTCAAACTCACGGATGTGGAATTCTGATAGGAAGGTATTTTTCAACACGGTGTAGTCTACCACCATCTGATAGGGGTCATACTTCCTATACCAGCTATGTGTGCACTCTTGCAATGTCGTTGTAAATTGACTAGCCTTCCATTCCGGGGTTGTGATCCCCTTCACATGCCATAGCAACTCACACTTGTGGACATGCTCCACAACATACTCTATGCCCTGGTAGTCTGGAAAGTGTAAAGACATTTCAAATATTACTTGAGGAGGTGGCTGAGGCCCCTGTGCTCCTGATTTAGATCCTTGGTTTCCTCTGGTGTTCCCTCCACCATATTTACTGGATCCACCAATTCCACCTCCGCCCTCATGCGGAAAGTAATGGGCATGTATTTGGCACACCTAGTGTCCCTAACATCTCGGTGAACTACGAGCCAATGGTTTGTGAGATCATTCCACTCGTCAGATGTGTGTCTCGTGCTACTTCCCGACGCATTGCCTAAACCTTGCATATTTTCCCCTTTCCCAAAAATTCCTCCAAACACTGGAATGGTATGTACAGCCATAAAATTCCCAAACGATAAGTTATATCTCCTAGGTGTAGATCAGTCACTTCCACCGATACAAACTAGGTTAACAATACTTCTCCCTTGATCTAGAAAACCAAGCACTAAGGTTCAGTCACTAGGTGGGTTCAGATGCGTGCCAACAACTCTTCTTTCTCCATGTGACAAAATCTCATCAGAAGCTAAAGGGGTCTCTCTCCCGCACTTGCCAAGATGGGGTAGCATAGACTGCTTAGGTTCCACATCCTCTACGTGAACCTCAACTCCTTCCCGCAACATCTGCCTCCATAGATCCATCACACTTGTAACCTCGTGTTTTCTATCAATCTCCCTTTCACGTGCTTCACTATACTTGAGTCATCTCTCTTCCCTTTCCTTTTTCAACCAAATTTCTACGATCTTCCTCCACCCTATTTTCCTCACCCAATGCTCAGAAGGGTTTAGCCGGCCATTGTAAATGCCTCTAAACTCAAAGTAACGATCAAGATCTTCATCGCCAAAGGAATAACACGTAGAAATGATCCTCTGGGCTCCCTCAGAAATTCGAACTCAACAACTTTCAGGAAAGAATACATAGAAATGGTGTATTTCAGAATATATCTAGCCAACACTCCCTTCCACAACGATCCACAACATGAGTCCACATCAGATCTGCATCTTGCAACCTCTAGTAATCATCTTGGGTCCATACGTGCACTCTATAGTACTAGCTTGATCTGGATGCATATGTTGAGAGCCATTCATACAACTCTACTGGGAAGCAACAGAAGAAAGTTTCATACAACTCATGGTAGAGGTTCTCTTCTACCCATCTACGTGCATCAAACTCAAGTCCAGTGTTGAATCTCTAAGAAAATTCATCCTTCGTGCTCTTGAACCATGTTTCAACACTTTCCAAGGTTAAATGCTCTATCATCACACAGATGATACAAAGATGCATGCCATTTCTTACAACAACTTCAAAAAGAGGTCCCGGCAATGGAACCAAGATGTAGTCAATTTTATACCCCTTAATAAATAAGGACAATCCTATGTGCGCGCTATCACCTAATGAGACCAAAATATGTCTCATTATATCACCAAATATCACTCTTATTCTCTCTCTTATAGTAAAAATTTCAAGTGAATTTAGATGTAGTTTTAATAACAGTATAACATATTTAAGGTAGAATATAGGATTTATCTTATCATCTCTTTAGAAATCTATTTGCAATCTAAATGTTTCTATTTCTTGATATTTCTTCTAAATTTGGAATGCAATACATCGTGTAGAAAACAAGTCATAAGCAACTCTACTCCAAGTTCATAGATTGTAGCTACGGAAATTCTTTACGCAACTATGAAAACTCCCGACTAGTGAAAGTATTTTGGTTTGTTCCAAAATAGCGTAAAGGAGCACTTGAACTATTCAGCCCACTCTTTGCTTCCACATCATTAACGAAGAATATAGATCCAAACATGTGGCAATCCAAAGTCATGCATACATGTGGTGTTTGTACGTACCCAAAATTGTATGTACTGCACCGGAAAGATGTTACACATGCCCCAATGATGATTAAGATCTCTTCGCAAGGTGTTCGGAATCCAGAAAGCTCGTTGAGTATACATTTGCATCCCAAAAATCCTTGTCTAGCCTCTACATGTTTTGTCCTAGCCTTTTCTCTCTTTTTCCTTGTTGTTTTGTTGTTAGTTACAGGACCGCCTCCCTGCCAGGGCGGTGGTCCTGTAACCGTCACCCAAGCCAGGGCGGCGGTCCTGTAACCACCACCTAGGCCAGGGTGGCGGTCATCTTAACCGCCGCCCCCGCAGGCGGCGGCGGTCCTGTATGCGCTTTCTAGAATGTTCCGACGATCGCGTCAAGCGTGAAAATTCAATTTTCACCCGCATTTCTCAACCACTAAAGCTTGTATTTATGTTTTAGCCACCTAAACAGTGATTTATCTTTGTTTAATGGTGGGAGAGTTCAATTTGAACTTGCCTTCTAGTCATTGCAAATGCTATAAATATGTAGCTTGTTTACAAGTAAATGGTCTTGGTTCTTTGGTCTAGAGTCTTCATTCTTGAGTTTCAGTCTTCAATCCTCAATCCTAGTTTTATTTTATGAATCATTTTATCTTTAGCATGGATTAGAATTTTGAGTATTTAGTTATGCCTCACTGTACACCGACAACGATCCTGCTAGGAATCATATAGGCCAAGCTCTGTTCTCTTGTGCCATCCCTCTCCTACTTGTACTTCGTTGTATTTCTCTAAAGCTGCTATTATTCATTGTTTGAGTACCTGTTGTTTATCATTTTATTTCATCATTGCTGCAACGACCCTGCTAGGAATTACATAGGCCAAGCCAGTTCACTTGCGCTATCCCTCTCCTACTTGTGCTTCGTGCCATTTTTACTTCAAAGTGACTATCGTCCCAGTGCCTTCTCTTGCTGATGTTGCCATACTCCTACTCTTTCTGGATTCATGTGAACATGCAAGAACGAAGAGATCACTCTGAGGGGACAAGCTACAACAAAACTGGATTTGCCTCTTTTCAGTAAACTCCAGGTTTAAATTGTCAAAGTTATTATCAAATAGAGTAGTGAATCATTTTATTTCAGTTAAGCTTGCTTTCAATATTGCCAGGGAAGTTATGGGGAATGATAGTTTCTGAGAAACTATGATTTGTTCCTCACTTCTGAGGTAGGATTGAAGGTTTTCAATTAAGTTAATTAGCTATCTTTTATTTAGATTCACACATCTGCATAGGTGAATAACCACACCGGGTTATCTCGCTTGTTTAGTTTTAGTATAAAAGTAGTTTAATTGTTGCTTGTAATTATAATGTTTCAATCATGTATTTTGTTTAGATTAGTTTCCCTTTCAATAGTAGTATAAATTGTTATTTTCAGTTTAAGTTAATTTAGAGACTTCATAACTAGATTAAACGCTTAAATTCTAGTTAGGAGGATAAATCACTAGGGAATTTATGCTACCCGCTCATAGCCTCTAAATCTCCCCTTTGTCATTTTAGCTACCAGGAGATCACACTACCAGATCTTAGTCACTGATCCTCCCATGGTTAGCCATAAGAAAGTTGCTTGCTCGATTCTCATCCTCGCTTGTAGCTTTTCTATCATATAAAATTGACCATAATCCCGCTGTGACTTCATCTAAGTCACCCGCATTTCAAACCACCGGTTTCTCGGCACGACGACCTCGGGAGGTCGGGTGCAGGAAGTCACTTGTCGATTATCATCCTCGCATGTCACTTTTCCATCATACAAAATTAGTGAACCCGACGTGAATAAACAAAATTGGTGAACCCGACATGAAACAAACAAAATTGGTGAACCCGACGTGAAACAAACAACTGTTTCACCTTCTGTACCTCATTAGCCTTCACATCAGCTTCACCAACAAAATTGGTGAACCCGACGTGAAACAAACAACTGTTTCACCTTTTGTACCTCATTAGCCTTCACATCAGCTTCACCAACAAAATTGGTGAACCCGACGTGAAACAAACAACTGTTTCACCTTCTATATCTCATTAGCCTTCACATCAACTTCACCAACAAAATTGGTGAACCTGACGTGAAACAAACAACTGTTTCACCTTCTATATCTCATTAGCCTTCACATCAGCTTCACCAACAAAATTGGTGAACCCGACGTGAACTAACAATTGTTTCACCTTCTCTTTGAGAAGTTTCATCTTATCTCATCCACCTTCGCTCCTTCCCATTATTCTCATGGGTATTCATATACCCCCCGAATATGTCGGGATTCGATGCATATGGCAGACCCCTCTTGGGTCTTGAGGCTTACTACGCCCAACAAAATAGGCAATCATCACCATCACTCTCGGTATGGGGTGACAACTACTCAACTAATCAGTTGTCAACACAAACTCCAAGAATTAGATATAATTCGTCTTTTCAAACTGAGGAGTTAGATCAACCCCCTCAAAAACAACAAACAGAGCCTTCAGGCTCAAATAATATGACGTTCACCGAGAATCTGGATCATCTCCTCAGATGCTATTTAGACCACAAATTAGTAGACAATCAGACCCATACCTGGTCTTAGATGATGAACAATCAATACGTTATCCTAGGAGTGAACAACGCTCTCGGGTATGTACCCACCTATAGGAGGTTTACAAACGCAACCCGAGGTCTCTTTTCAAGAAAATACCTCTATACCATTCCATATAGGAAATACTCTCGGAGAAACTTGGCAAGATAATGATCAGTTCATAGCAGGATATCACATGCCTATACAAAACCATGGTATACAACAAATGCCACCAAGGTAGAATATCGTGACTTCACCAAATGAAGTCATTTCAACGTTAGTAGAAAAAGTGAGAGGGTTAGAACTTTCCCAGGCAAGTCAAAATTTGTAATTCATGCAAACAGGGGGTTCCAATCCTCCATGCCATCCTAGCCAAGTAGATCTTCTCACAGGAGTAGGCACGTTAGGCATGCCTCCTCAGTATCCACAACAAACGCCAACTAGGCCCATCATCTCTAACACCATTCCTCCCGGTCTAGTATCAAACAATCCATTCCTAGACAATACCCCGTCATACTTAAACATGTACTCCAAATCACCACAAGGAGATATGTTCTCCTCTCCCAACATGCTTGCTCAAACACAGGTGTTTCCTTATGCCCCTACCAATGCATACGCTACGCCATATCAACAACCCATTCCACCACCACTCCCTCAGCAACCACCATCAATGGTCAAAACCTATGCGATAGGGACTTATTCAGAATATTTGAAAGAGCCCTTAGACTTCACCATACGAAGCATCATGCTTCCAAGACCCCTTCCCAATTTTCCCAAGTACAAAGGTGAGGGAGATCCAAATGCACATATCAAAGCTTACGCTACAGCCATTCGAGAACTACTCCCTTGGGATGGGGTTGTTGCTAAAATATTCCCAAAAACCTTGGAAGGCATCACTCTCGATTGGTATTATAGAATACCTGAGGCTTCCATACATTCATTTAAACAACTCATGTCAGAGTTCATCAAGGCCTTCGACATGAACAAATTATTAAGAATAGGAATTAGGGAGTTCTTACACATCAAACAAGAACACAACGAATCTGTCACCCATTTCATCCAAAGGTGGCATACAGTTCTTTATTCTTCAGCAAGTGCTCCAAACATGGATCAAATGGAACTATGTGATTTATTCCTTCATTCTCTTAGTAGAGAAGTAAAGGAAGAAGTCCAGAAGTTCCCATTAAGAACTTACGATGAAGTACTTGAGAGCGCTCTTCGAATAGATCAAGCAGCGATAGATAGTGGTCGTAAGACATATGGAACAAATGGGAAATTAATCACTCCCAATCAAAACACTATGACCTATCCTAATGCTGGGAATACCGATCAAGGACCCAAGATCCTTAATGAAAACCGTGGGGTTACAACAGATGGAGTCACTGATCAAGTCAAAGGACCAAATGTTATGAACACCCCGGCACCTTCTAACAATCAACGCAATAAATAACTTCACTCCAGCGATCAATACAGTGGATTCTAATCATCCTCCACAACAACAAATCCAGCCACAAGGCCTTGCTCGGGGCCCAGATGGATATCAAAACCAAAGCCAAAGGCCACAACCTCGAAATTTCAACTATAACAACCAACAGCCCAATCAGAACTTTGGGCCACAACAGGATTCAAACCGACGACCACGGAACTATAATCCCAATCTATATTGTGGTTTCCACAAAATCAGGGGTCATGATACTAGGACTTGCCATGACTACAATAAATTCATGCAACGCTTGCCAGAAGAACAAAAACAACTTTTCATAGATATGTTCTTGGCAGATCCTGTGTCACCAGCACCAAATACTTCCGCAGGGACAGTTTTCCCTCAAAATGCACCTCTCAAGATCTTCAATGATCCTCTCCCAAATCATTATAACAATAACAGGTTAGATCCAAATGGGAAAAACAAAGGTATCATAATAAGAAATAACAATCAAGATGCCTCAACTCCTGACAACTCTCAGATTGCTCCTAACCTAGGTTCAAATGGTAATACAAAAATCTTGGGATTAGTTGAGCTAGAGGTTGAGTGTGAAATTAATGCAACAACTCGGACAAAGGAGTATGTTTCACAACCCCTACCCGATATTTTCTCCACACGAGATGAAGTTCCTACAAATGCTAAACCGGTAGGATCCTATGATTTAATATCAGATTTGAACAAGACCTTTTCCCACATTTCATTCCTAGATTTGCTAAAAATTCACCCACGCATCGCTTTGCGTTGCTCAATGAATTAGGTCTTGGTCATCTAATCAACATTACGCCACCACCCGAAACACAAGTGAACCATGTAGACTTTGATATCCACCCTCCGGGGCAGCCAGATAGGGATACCGAGTTTATATTCGACATAAACAAAATGCCAACAGATGCTGAAATTACACGTAGAGGCGATCCGGCCTTGCATTTACAGGTGTGGGTTTACAACAATTACGTTAAATGCGCAATGGTGGACAATGGGGCAGCAGTTAACATAGTCCCCTTCTCTTTCCTTCAAAAACTAGGATATGGGGAAACAAATTGTTCCACGACTCGAAATACACTGAGAGGCTATGATAGCCTTAAGGCCACTTCGATTGGGACTATAATACTACCAGTCACCTTAGGACCCAAAACAATCCTCACTGAATTTTATATTATAGATCGGGAAACCAACTATAATATGATTCTCGGTCGTCCATGGATACACCGCATGAAGGCAATTCCTTCTACGCTATTTCAAGAAGTAAGGTTTTTACACCTAGGAAAGGTCTTCATCGCTAAAGGGGATCCTAAACCCTTTGATATACACTTAGAAAACCTCAAGAAAAAGAAAGGAGTCCATACAGAGCATGAACTTCCCATGAATCAATTAAACAAACCACCTCCAACAAAAGAGTTAGTCCCGGTCACCCCAAACATTCCAAAGGTTGAATTTGTTGACCCAAAAATATACGAGGTGGCAAAGACAAATAAAGATAAGTCAATTTCTGTGGAAACAGTCTCCACTAAAACCACAACAGGAATTATGAAACTCTTGGAGAATGATGAGCCAATCTTTCTCCCATTCGAACCACAGGGAATGGGTAGTCTTCTCGGTATAGCACCTCTTCCCTCCGATGACCTAAATCTAGATATAAACATGATAGAATTAACAAACGAAGAAGGGCAATTTAAAATTGAAACGATGCCTATCAAAACCATCTCTAGGCACTACCCTATTCTAAAGTCTAGCTTCGACCCATGCGTGTCTAAAGCTAAGTTTTCCCTATCCATGGGGCAAGACCTCATCATTAACACAATGCTCACTATGAGAGAGAAGGTCGAGCAACATAGTCATGCTCACCCACATGTCATCTCTCAAAAACATGACAAAGAGGCATACGCGAATGCCTCTTTCAAAAAATGTTTTTAATAATGGGACATATACACCTCTGGGCAAGGGTTGTAAGTTCAAACCCAGAATGGTAGGCCCTCGTCAAGAAAATGAAAAATTTGAGGATAATGGTTCTCCGTTGTGTACTTCTAGGGGTGAAGAATTCGATATTCGTCAACTTTCTTCACCTTAGACATCATGACATATAGTTCCACCTACATTTTCATATGTACATGGTTACAGTTGCATTACATATTCATTTAGATAGGTTCATTTTGTTCACTCGTTTCATAAATATTGTAGTCCATGAACTTACTCTTAAGTAATCTGTTACAAATTTCTGAAGATATTGGAAAAATTATTCAAATCACATCTCTTCAAACATCATCAAGTATTTTCAAATCTTCTCATCAAGTTCGACAGACAAACATTGACGGAAACCATACCAAGACCTGCATACTTGGCTTCGCTCTTTCTTTCTACTAGGTGAAGTTGTCCTTGCCTACGGTCTGTTCTAGAAGCTTCTTGGTGTCACATCTATCCCTCTTAAAATCTCTTGGAACGAAAGGATATCCCAAAGTCATAGATCAGAAATGTCAAAATCAAATGAAATCAAAAGTGCCAAACAAACAAAATATTTTTATTTTACACACTTCTTTGCCCCATCAACCTTCGGTGATAAGCCCACATCTCCTACTGGTGATGTGAGGTTGGGAAAGGAAAGAAGTTTCCTTACATGTATCTTTCCTTTGGTGACAAACCCATGCTTCTTACTAGTGGCATGAGGCAAGGTGTGGGGGGTCTAGTCACACAAACTAACAAATCTTGGTATGCTAAAAACACAAGTCAAATTCTGTTAAAAGAAGGCAAATATCCAAACATCCAAATTCCAAAGAGATCAAATCCTCAAAACCAAATTTTGTCAACTAGGTTGCCATTTATGAATCTAAGTCTAGATAAACTGAAAAGTAAGTGGCCTTCTAAGCTTGGTAGTAGTTCTGAGTAGGGTGGGTGTGTAGGTCCAAATTTGGTTCTTGTTCTTGTTTTGTCTGTCTCTCATCATTCCACTCAAATCAAACTCATACAACTTGTGCCCTTCCCAATTCTTGGTGTTGAGCCCTCGCATCTTACTAGTTGCGTGGATTTGGGATTGGGGCAAGTTCATCTCTTTATCGCTATACATTCATCACGTTTTTCCAACATGAGAAGAAATCACAGACATTGTCTAAAGAGGCCAAAAGTTCAAAACTACAACATGTTCGTCATCACATATCAGCATTGCAAAAGCAAATAAAGTAAAAACATTCTGTTTAACATTTGTTATCACTTGTCATCCATTGCATACATTCTGAAAAGCATGTGAAAGTTGGCGGCATTTCGACACACGGGCATGTCAGGTATAGCCTCTAACTCCCCATTTTGGGACCGCCATACTCGGACCCAACGTTTTATGCCTCTTCATGGCTAAAACGCTTCTCCGAGGGGGCAATATGTACGTACCCAAAATTGTATGTACTGCACCACCGGAAAGATGTTACACATGCCCCAATGATGATTAAGATCTCTTCGCAAGGTGTTCGGAATCCAGAAAGCTCGTTGAGTATACATTTGCATCCCAAAAATCCTTGTCTAGCCTCTACATGTTTTATCCTAGCCTTTTCTCTCTTTTTCCTTGTTGTTTTGTTGTTAGTTATAGGACCGCCTCCCTGCCAGGGTGGCGGTCCCAGAATCGCTACCACCTAGCTAGGGCGGCGGTCTCAGAATCGCCACCCGGCCAGGGCGGCGGTCCTCAGTAACCAACGCCTCGCCAGCGCAGCAGCCTCCGTCTGTCGCGCTTTCCAGAATGTTCCGACGATCGCGTCAAGCATGAAAATTCAATTTTCACCCGCATTTCTCAACCACTAAAGCTTGTATTTATGTTTTAGCTGCACTGAATAGTGATTTATCTTTGTTTAATGGTGGGAGAGTTCAATTTGAACTTGCCTTCTAGTCATTGTAAATGCTATAAATATGTAGCTTGTTTACAAGTAAATGGTCTTGGTTCTTTGGTCTGGAGTCTTCATTCTTGAGCTTCAGTCTTTAATACTCAGTCCTAGTTTTATTTTATGAATCATTTTATCCTTAGCATGGATTAGAACTCTGAGTATTTAGTTATGCCTCACTGTACACTGACAACGATCCTGCTAGGAATCGTATAGGCCAAGCTCTATTCTCTTGTGCCATCCCTCTCCTACTTGTACTTCGTTGTATTTCTCTGAAGCTGCTATTATTCATTGTTTGAGTACCTGTTGTTTATCATTTTATTTCATCATTGCTGCAACGACCCTGCTAGGAATTGCATAGGCCAAGCCAGTTCACTTGCGCTATCCCTCTCCTACTTGTGCTTCGTGCCATTTTTACTTCAAAGTGACTACCGTCCCAATGCCTTCTCTTGCTGATGCTGCCATACTCCTACTCTTTCTGGATTCATGTGAACATGCAAGAACGAAGAGATCACTCTGAGGGGACAAGCTACAACAAAACTGGATTTGCCTCTTTTCAGTAAACTCCAGGTTTAAATTGTCAAAGTTATTATCAAATAGAGTAGTGAATCATTTTATTTCAGTTAAGCTTACTTTCAATATTGCCAGGAAGTTGTGGGAATGATAGTTTCTGAGAAACTATGATTTGTTCCTCACTTCTGAGGTAGGATTGAAGGTTTTCAATTAAGTTAATTAGTGTCTTTTATCTAGATTCACACATCTGCACAGTGAATAACCACACCGGGTTATCTTGCTTGTTTAGTTTTAGTATAAAAGTAGTTTAATTGTTGCTTGTAATTATAATGTTTCAATCGTGTATTTTGTTTAGATTATTTTCCCTTTCAATAGTAGTATAAATTGTTATTTTCAGTTTAAGTTAATTTAGAGACTTCATAACTAGATTAAACGCTTAAATTCTAGTTAGGAGGATAAATCACTAGGGAATTTATGCTACCCACTCATAGCCTCTAAATCTCCCCTTTGTCATTTTAGCTACCAGGAGATCACACTACCAGATCTTAGTCACTGATCCTCCCATGGTTAGCCATAGGAAAGTTGCTTGCCGATTCTCATCCTCGCCTGTAGCTTTTCTATCATAGAAAACTGACCATAATCCCGGCTGTGACTTCATCTAAGTCACCCACATTTCAAACCACCGGCTGTCTCGGCACGACCTCGGGAGGTTGGGTACAGGAAGGTCACTTTTCGATTATCATCCTCGCATGTCACTTTTCCATCATACGGTGTTCTAAGAATAAATATGTCTCATTATATCACCAAATAACACTCTTATTCTCTCTCTTAAAATAAAGCTTTCAAGTGAATTTAGATGTAGTTTTAATAATAGATAACATATTTAAGGTAGAATATAGGATTTATCTTATCATCTCTTTAGAATCTATTTGCAATCTAATTGTTGTTATTTCTTGATATTTCTTCTAAAGTTGGAATGCAATAGTGTGTAGAAAATAGGTCATAAGCAAATCTACTCCAAGTTCATAGATTTATTTGAAATCAAATGCTACCAAATTCTTCACGCAATAGTGTGTACTTAAAACCATAAGAAACTCTTCATAGATTTCTTCTATGTAAATTTCTACTAAAATGACCAGAAAATTCTTCACACAGCTACGGAAATTCTTCACGCAGCAAAATTCTTCACGCAACTACGGAAACCCATTAGTGAAAGTATTTTGGTTTGTTCCAAAATAATGTAAAGGAGCACCGAACTATTCAGCCCACTCTTTTATTCCACATCATCAACCAAGAATATAGATCCAAACATGTGGCAATCCAAAGTCATGCATGCATGTGGCATTCCAAGAAGAATTCAAAGTCATAGACTTAACACTCCTCCATTTTCTCTCCATGTTTCAAGGATGAGTAAATAGTGGAATAGTATTAGGAATGTTGAATAAGTACTCTCCCACTTTGTGTTCCTAGATTAAAGGGATGAGTTGTAGAAATATTCTCCATGATAAGTGGGTTGTTGTAGTCAAGTTTGTTTAGTATTTATTTCTTTGAATAAATCCTCCCAAGAATAGGTAGTTAGTTCTTGGAGTGTGGACCAAGTAAACTAGGAGTAATGTCTATAAATACCTCTTCCATATATTTGGAAAGGGGGCATATTTTGTAAATTAGTTTTGAATCAATACAAGTGTAGTTTTAAAAGTTAATTGTAGTTGCTCCAAATCCAAAGGGAAGAGAATGGCCAAAAGCCACTCTTCCCCAAGGAGGAGGATTTTTCTATTATTTCTTAGCATATTTTATTTACTGCAGATTTATTTCAGTAATTTAGTTGTTGTGTGTTTCTTTTCATGCATGTTTAATTTCAATATGTTTTCTTAGGAAGAAGTATTGTTGAATAAGATTTTCTTTCTCCTTTTGCATACAAATTTAGACACCACCTTGGTTATAATGACACCAACTTGTCTATGAGTTGGTTAAATGACTGGTAATATAATGACCCATCATTTTTGGCGCCATTTTCGGGACTATGGTGTTATTAGGAGACTCATATTTTTTCTAAAAGAGTATTCTAGTGATAGTAGAATACCTCTTAGCAAGATTTGTGACAGAGATTCTTATTCAATAGCTTCTTTAGAATTTCTTTTCATGCAACTAGATTAGAATTTGATTTCAAGTTTTTCATTTCTTTCTTTTCTCTTTCTTTTCCTGCAAATTTTTTTTCTGCAATTTCATTTCTTGCAAATTTATTTTTGCAAATAGATTAAATTTTATTTCTGCAATTAGATTTAGAAACTTGATGGATATTGCCAAAAGAAACCAACCCCCTCAATAAAATGGAAACACCATTTCATATTAGTCCATCAGACATGTGTTTATGCAATTATTTATTCTTGTTAAGAAATATTTCTATTATATTCATATTGATCATTTCAATATGATATTGTAGATTGTTGATAAGATTGACTACCTTAATCAACATATGGATGAAAATTCATAATAGAAATATGTATTGTCATCAAATAAAACCCGTATCTAGTTCCATTTCCTATATACACAACAATTACAATGGCTAGTTACCCATGTATTTTGGTGTGATGGAATGGATACAATAGGAATCTGATGATAATTTTTCTTAATCTTTATAAAAATTGTAAAATAATATATTTTTGTAGGGTCTAAATTGATTTGGGTTTCCTATTCTAAAATATTTCTTGTTTGCATGTATTAGATTAAATACTAGTTCATGCATGCAAGAAATGCAAAAAAAAACTAACTTTGTGCAGGTTAACAGAGAAAAAGATTTCTGTGGATTATTTGTGCAAGAAGAATTGGGAAGGAAAAATGCAAAAAGAAATGGGGCATTGCAGAGGAGGTCAAAGAAAAATTCAGCTGATTTAAGGAGTTTTTATGTGAAAATAAAAGCATTTTCTAGATGAAAACTGATCATATCTCATAAAGAATTAGCTCAAATGATTTATGGGTCTTGTTCTACATGATCTAATCTTTCCAGATCATTTTGAATCGCTCATTTTCATTGAGAAATGACCAAGATATCGTAGTTTGAATGCACGCTAAAAAAAAAATGTTGAAGACTATTTTTTTTCTTTAAAAAATAATCTTATGATGCATGCAAGTATTCTTCTAATACTCCTCATTTTCAGTACATGATTCATTCCATGCTACCCTCTCTGTCTCAATTTTTTGATTTTTTCTAAAACTCATTTTCCCAACTTTTGGAACCACCAAAATTCCTCCGATAATAAGTAGTCAATGTTAATCCTTCTCATGATTGTAGAAAATATTGGCTCAACCAATATATGCTAATTGAAATGCCAACATACCATTTGTATTCAGGGATCATACCCACAACCTCTCATAATAAACCATCCATTCCCAATAAATGAAGAAGTCCTTGAACCATCTCATTTCCCAGAATAGTTTACCATTGTTTCTCAACTTCTTATTTGTCATGTACACCTGACTCTTCAAAGAAACAATTATAGCCAAAGTTTTCTCCTATGCCAAACCATACCTCAGAAAAATGAAGTTTTTGATATTTTTGTTATCTAATACATTAATATTTGTATTTCATTTGCTCACAATTTGGTGACAACATAAGCTTCTAAGCAGTTTCTTTGTTCAAAGAAAGTTCATCACTTCATGGAGCACTCATCATATGAGGATTCCAAGGGCGATTGATTCTCTGCAAAAGAAGACATTTGTTTCAATGGTTGTATATTGTTCTTAGATCACAAAGGTTACATTTTGAAGGAGAAGTTGAAGATTGTAATCAACTTTCTAAGTTGGTTGGATGCTTATAGAAAACTCTGGAAGATTGCTTCCTGATTTTCCATCATGTTGACATTTCTCAAAAGGATAGTGATTGGTTAGAAAACTAGTTTACTGGCTAGCCAATTACTAAAAAAAAAAAAAAAAAAAAAAAAAAAAAAAAAAAATTGCACTTCAAAGTCTTTCTTGGATCATATGACTGCTTCTCTTATGCCGACTTGGTTGATGAAATTATTTTCTACTGAAAATTTCTATGTTGCATAGAGGCCTTGACTTCATATCTATTTATTTTTTTCAATTATAGATGGAAATCAAGGTTATACAACATGATGAAAGCAAGGATAACTACTGAGTATGGTATGGTAACTTCTATTTTTCTATTCTTGAATATTTTTATTTGTTGTTTTAATTACAAATAGATTCACTTCTCAAAAGCTTACAAAAAAAAAAAAAAAAAAGAGAAATTTGTCAAGATCTACATGTGTTGATCAAGTCAAGTAACAAAGAAATGATGCAAATGACGTCTTTCTAGTTTACAACAATTGGGATCTATAAGTCTCAATAAAAAAATAGTTTTCATGAGGGCATGCACAAAGCTAAGTGTGGGGGAGACTCACTCTCTTCCAAATATTTTGAAGAATGCATGAGAAAAAAAAGAGCTAAGTGTGGGGAAAATCTCTCTACATTATCTAAGAAAAACCTCATGAGAGCATGAATAAGAAAGAAGTAAAAATTTTACTTCTAGAATCTCAATTTGCTACTATCATGAAAAAAGGAGAAGACAATTTGAAAGATGTAGAAGTATTGACAAAATCAGATTCTATAGAAGATCAATAGCTTGCATGAGGGCATGCAAGAAGTTAAGTGTGGGGGAAATGATGAGACCAAAATATGTCTCATTATATCACCAAATAACACTCTTATTCTCTCTCTTAAAATAAAGATTTCAAGTGAATTTAGATGTAGTTTTAATAACGGATAACATATTTAAGGTAGAATATAGGATTTATCTTATCATCTCTTTAGAAATCTATTTATGAATCTAATTGTTGTTATTTCTTGATATTTCTTCTAAAGTTGGAATGCAATAGTGTGTAGAAAATAGGTCATAAGAAACTCTACTCCAAGTTCATAGATTGCAGCTACCAAATTCTTCACGCAGCTACTGAAAATTCCCAAATTTGTAGATTTCTTCACGAAATTGCTACTAGAAATTCTAACGCAGCTACGAAAATTCTTCACGCAACTACGGAAACCCAACTAGTGAAAGTATTTTGGTTTGTTCCAAAATAATGTAAAGGAGCACCAAACTATTCAGCCCACTCTTTGCTTCCACATCATCAACCAAGAATATAGATCCAAACATGTGGCAATCCAAAGTCATGCATGCATGTGGCATTCCAAGAAGAATTCAAAGTCATAGACTTAACACTCCTCCATTTTCTCTCCATGTTTCAAGGATGAGAAAATAGTGGAATAATATTAGGAATGTTGAATAAGTACTCTCCCACTTTGTGTTCCTAGATTAAAGGGATGAGTTGTAGAAATATTCTCCATGATAAGTGGGTTGTTGTAGTCAAGTTTGTTTAGTATTTATTTCTTTGAATAAATCCATTCAAGAATAGGTAGTTAGTTCTTAGAGTGTGGACCAAGTAAACTAGGAGTAATGTCTATAAATACCTCTTCCATATATTTGGAAAGGGGGCATATTTTGTAAATCAGTTTTGAATCAATACAAGTGTAGTTTTAAAAGTTAATTGTAGTTGCTCCAAATCCAAAGGGAAGAGAATGGCCAAAAGACCACTCTTCCCCAAGGAGGAGGATTTTTCTGTTATTTCTTAGCATAGTTTATTTACTAGTAGATTTATTTCAGTAATTTAGTTGTTGTGTGTTTCCTTTTCATGCATGTTTAATTTTAGTATGTTTTCTTAGGAAGAAGTATTGTTGAATAATATTTTCTTTCTCCTTTTTTATGCATAACATAGATTTAGACATTCACCTTGGTCACATTACAAATGTAACATAGATGCAAAATAGAAAGATGAAGAAACTCCTCATTCAGCAGAGAACTATCACATTAACAAAGATAGATATGAACCATGAGATCATTCATTCATATGAAGCTAATGAACATAACAAAATTATAGTGTATATTAGAACAAACATTTCCAGTATCACAACATCTATCAAGAACTTACGTTATAGTGTAGATTAGAACCCTTACAATGCAAAAGAAAAACATATACCCATCCCTTAATACATCATTATTCCTTCGAGATCTCCTAGCCCAACTCATAAATCTCTTCACGTATTTCTACAGAGCTTCACCTCTCATCTTCTCTCTCTAATATCTATGTTTCTCTACCGATATCTTCTCCTTTTTTCTTCTATCGGGTGCTTGTATTTATAGCCTTTCTCAACACCTTGAAGCCTTCGCAGGAGTTTCGATCCATTGCCAAGTTTCCAAGGTGGTCCTCTATGGGAGCATACTTCTCGGCTCAAGCTCTCCACTCTTTGCACCGATGGCCTTCGAGAATCTTCCATCGCAATTTATATTCCTTCTTAGGCCACCTTGTTTTCAGTGGCACCTTATCTAATCTGCATGCGCAATCGGTCATGTTTCTCTTGTGTTCTTTTCGATACGCCAAATATGGCTAAGTTCTAAATCCTTTGCTCTACTTTGCGCGTGTGCCACTTGTTCTACTAAAACCCTCATAGAACCCCTGTCCTCGCGCGCTTTCTCCTTGTGTTTCCTTCTTTAACTCGTCCAGCAGCACCTATGCGCTTCTCTATACTTATCAAATAAATTAGGGGCCCAACATAGACCATTTGAATTCCATGTAAATCTATTATGAAACTATAATATGTCATAAATAGTTATTTATATGACATGTTTGAATACCACTACCTTGTCCACCTTATTGTATTGACTACTAGAAGAGACAACAATATGTGCCCCTTTTGAGATGGGGAAGATGGAATTTATCACTTATCTCAAAGGAGAAATTGTTAGCTTTAAAGAGTATATAATCAAAGCATTGAGGATATAAATCATATATATCACGAAACTAAATATGTCATGATATATTAAATGTATAACATATGTGATAATTTGAAAACTAGAAGTAGATGTCATCTTATATGTAAGCATGGCAAACAATCCATATAGTGTAACAACTAAGATCATAACAATGAATGGTAAAGTAGCATGTAAGTGCACATATGACTCCAATGAGACTTGGGAAAAACTTGACGTGATAGAACTACCATTAAGTAAAGATAACTGATAAAATACGAAGACTTGACTATTATTATTAGTAGTTAGTTTTTGTGTAGAGTATGTATGTGTTAATCAATTTTACAAAAGTAATGTGTCGAAATAAAGATATGTATCAATCAATGTGCTATGAGAAATGTGTCTAGATCAAGATATGTATTAGTTAATGTGTTATGAGAAATGTGTTTCTAAATTAAGATATGTATCAATCATTGTTCTCTAAGAAAGTGTTTCTAGATCAAGATATGTATCAATTAATGTGTTATGAGAAAGTTTTTAATTAATATATGTATCATCAATGTGGTAGGATAGTTTCTAGATTAAGACATATTTTAATTAATGTTTCATAATGATGGCACGAGTCTTCCTCTATTGGGTACTCCTCGAGATTTCATTTCCTCATAGTTTGACACAATGGGATAAAACTATTTATGTTTCAATTATTTCGTGACTAATCCTTTACGAAAACTACAATATTTCCCTTGAAGGTGATTTACAACTAATGGCACCTCTTAGGGGTAGCTAGACTTACTTCTCACTTCGGCTTTATGGCTGCCCTCGACCTTCGTATTTCTTCCCCTCTCACTCTCTCTTTGGTTGATTTTGCATTATTTTCACCCTTTCATGGCACTTAGACTTATTTGCAACTCAATTAAACCCAATAACCTCCTCAATGGTAGAATTCCCTCCTATTTATAGTTGTGCACTTGAACTTTCCCACTTCTCTCTCTATGCACTGTCTTCTTCATTTTCTCGCTTGGGCTTCAAATTCAAACTAAGCTCTTTAATGAGATTATTTATGTAATCCACTTTCATCCAATCCCCTTATGCCACATTATCTAGTGGTTGGATTCCCCTTTTGGGTGTTCCATCATTTGGTCACCATCCACCACATGACCCCACAAATTCAATCTATCGACATTTTCCTCTCGCCTTGCTACTATTCTTGAATCATTATCTTCTCGGGCATTTTCCTTCATGCTTATGTTGTGCTATCTCTTTACGCTATGGCATCCCCCAAGATCCTCACACACCTATTTTATTTCTCCGTGCACCATCCTATGCCAATTCCTCATTACACATGTTTTCCCCTTTAGCTTCTAAGAAACTGCTCTCCTACACATCTTTGTACCTCCTCATACCTAATTGCTATCATAGACAACTCTTCTTTGTGTGCCCTGTCTTGCATGCCTTGCTTCCCCTTGTTTTTTGTTGAATGTGACTTTATTTATTCTTATTTACAACTTCCCTTGGCTAAGACCTTTTTCCTTATTTCTACCCTATGCACAATTCTATTACACATGTATCTAGGATTTATAGCTTCAGAAACTTCTCTCATGTGTCTTCATCATTTTTCGTTGTGTCTATCCTTCACCCTCTTGGAATATCTCCATTTTCCACTTATCTCATCAACGCTTATTTTCTTTGGCAGGATTTTCTACATGTTCTACACATTTAAAAATTTCACAAGACTCTTCATTCAAGATCTGTGCACCTTGTTTCATGTGCACTCTTGTAACCTCTCCTATGACTTCTATACTTTTTTACCTTCAATACAACATCTTTCTCTCATTAAAATGGTACTCCCATTATTGTGTGCTCTTCCTTGTGCTCTCCTTCCTTCTTTCTCCCATGTGTCCTTCAATTTTACGCACATCTGCCTTCTCCATTGCGGGGTATGTCTAAGTCCTAGGATTCCCCCACATCAAACATCTCGAGATAATGTAATACTTGAGGCACTCCTCAAGTAGATGTGAGTGGTCGAATCACCCTTTAGACAACTTGTCCTAGATCCAATATCCAACAAGACATCCTCTCCTTGTGATTCTTCTCAAACCTCTTATAATCCTTATATATTTAATGGTGACTCTACAATGCCCTCTCGTATCTTCTCACGAGTACCCTTTGCATGAGACTTATCCTTTTTGGGTAGATCCTCCTTTTTTATCCTTAGTGATCTTCCACTCGTCATTTCATGTAACTCTCAACTTGCTTTGTATCTTCTTCCTCCTTATGGAATTGTTTCCATTTTCTCCTTCGTTATCTGTCACCCTTTCATAAAAATTTCATTTTTTCACACATTTTTACTCTACGCATTTGTTATCCTTTTTCCTTCCCTTCCTTATTTAGGCCCTTCCTACGTATTTGAACTCTTTGTTCTTCCTCCACTCCTTTGAGTTTCCATCTCCTTTTTCACCTTTTTTAATGCAACTTCTTTTCACCTCCACATCTCCTTTGCATGTGAAATTCTTAAGGGCTTCTTCTCTCTCTCTCACCTCTCGAAGATCTGTTAGACTACACTCCTACTAATGATATTTTTTTCTTCTCCTTCTAGTTATTGAAATTTTGTTCTGCCACTTCTTTCATTTTTCTACTTTTCTCTTCTTGTATATTCTGCTTTGTGCAATACTTTTAGAGCCTCTCCATAGGATTCCTACTTGAGATCTTTTTCAATCTATTATCCTCCTTATGTGCCTCTTTCCATACACACTTTGGAAGCTATCCTTATTTTCTTTGCATTTTTCCTTCAAGGAAACTTTTTTTTAGGTCAAACTATTTCAGGACTCTCTCAATCCCAACTCCTTCCTCTATCTTCTCCTATAGTTTTTACAAACTTCCACCACACTCCTTATGAATTGTGCAATATTTTTCTCCTACATTCATTTGTGCATAATTTGTCTCAATATTATCTTGTATCTCCAAGTATCAATTAGGCCCTTTGTCATGCGCACTATAGCAATCTTCCTAGATTACTTAATTCTCCTGTAATTGTACTCCCATTGCAACATGTATCTTCACCTTCACACTCCTCTACTCATCTTGGAGTATTTTCTTCTCGTGCATCCTATTGTGACTTTATTTTTTGCTAGGGTTTATTCCTTTGTGATTTCTACAACACACCCCACTCATAGTCCATCCAAGATGATTTCCCATGCATCTCCTATGTATTTTATTCCTCTCCTCTTCATTTACACTTTCTTCCTTTTGTTCCTCTTCCATCATTATAGCCTCCTCTGATGGCTTTGCACATGCTTATGTGTGCTCATGGTATTTTCCAACCATCTCTCTTTCTTCCTAAGAATCCTCCTTTACTAGCGTGATACTCTCATGTACATTTTCATTTGATGTGTCTCCACCTACACATCTTTTTGTAGTACTCCCACATTTCTTTGAACCCTCTTCTCTTAATGGTTCTCCCAAATTGGATTCTTCTTTTCTAATGTGATTTTCCCATCGCAACCTCTGGTTATGCCTCCATTCATACCTTCTCCTTGTAGTGATCTTCTAACACTCCTTACATTTTCTTTCTGTTACACCCTCAACTCTTTGTCAAGTCCTTCACCTTCTTCATCTCCTCACCACCTCTAATTATAGGAACTTTCTTATTTTATCCTTCTTTTTCTACACGCTCTAGTTAGATCCGAACCTCTCAAAGTCCCTGACATTTTCCCATCATTTCCTTGAGATTCTTCATGACTATTACATACAACACATATCCCTTCCTTGGCACCATCTCACCAATCATCATGTTTTGTCCTCACTTGAATTCTCTACCCACTTATCACAGTGTAGAACAAAATATATACATTCTACCTACCTCACATTCAACAATCATATAGATATTATTCTTCTTCACTTTCCCATAGGAAAGAACCAACTATAATACCACTCTGATGGCACAAATCTTCCTCTAACAGTACTCCACGAGATTTTTGTTTCATCAAAGTTCAACACAGTGTGATGAAACAATTTATTTTTCATCTATTTCATGAGTAATCCTTTATGACATCTACAATATTTCCCTCGAAGGGGATCTCAAACTGTTGGTGCCTCCTAGGATTAGCTGACTTAGTTCTCACTTAATCTCTTTGGATGACCCTAGCCTTCATCTCTCGGCCCCTCTCACCTCTCTGGCCGACTTCGCAGCAAGGAAAATGTTAAGGGTCCCTTCAAAAATTCCTTAGAAAATATTTGGCGAATCGCGTGAAAATTATATTTCACACGAATGACGAATATCTAGACATCATGACATCACTATTAAATGCTACCGGATAGTAGATTTATAATATGATACCGGTCGACAAACTATAGTATATTGTCGATTGATGGCATAAAAAATGCTACCGTCTAACAACTTTTTATACTACCGAGCGATAGCATATAGTTATCTTTGACGGACGGTAACATAAAAATGTTGTCGATAACAATATTTTTGTGCTAAAGTGACTATATTCGAGTAAATTTTGTGAATTTATATTTCGCAGGATTGGTGAACGGACCCCTAAAATTAACTTTTACCCGGAAAATTTTTACAAACTGGTCCTAACTTTTACCCTAAAAATTCACCAATTTTAAATTTCAAAAACTGGAATATTCATGAATTAACGAATATTCACGACTAAAATTTTCCCTGTTTCACAACATTTATACCCTTTTACTTTGCTCTTAGGCTTAGTTAAACTCAATTAAACCCAACAAACTCCTTACTTAGAAAAATTCCCTCCTATTTATAGCCACATGCCCAAATTTTCTTACGTCTCTCTCCTCTACGTTGGTTTCTCTATATTTCCTGCCCGGACTTTAAATTCAAACTAGGATCTTTAATGAGCTTATATGCATAATCCTCTTTCGTCCGGTGCCCTTGTGCCACATTATCTAGTGGTTATATCCCCTATTTTGGTCATTCCATCATTTGGTTTCCATCAACCACATGATCCCATGGATCCGTTCTATTCCTCTGCTAGTTTTTATTTATTATTATCTTTGCATGCTTCATCCTTCATTATTTTATTGCACCCTCACCTTATGCTACAACATCCTCTGAGATTCTCCCATTCTTATTTTATTTCTCCTTGTGACTTCATATTTCAATGCCTCCTTACAAAATTCTTCCCCTTTAGCTTCCAGGGAAATCGCTCTCTACGCATCCGTACACCTCCTCATACCTAGCTGATATTGTGGATAATTATTCTTTGTGTGCCCTGTCTGAGGTAGTATACTTCTAAAGATAAATAAGATAAACTTCTAAACATTTAAAAATTTAAGAGTAACATGGAAAGTGCAAGTAGGTTGAAATACTAATGATGATGTGATGATAAATGAACTTGAATTACGCCTATAAATAGGGAACATGATTTATGTTTTACAAGTCATTGTAATGAATGATATCAACCATGGGAAATGTAGTCAAGTTAGGAATGCAACTAACATGTTATATCTACATGGATGCAACTAAATTTTAAATTTTATCACTTGATAATGTAACAATGGCTTGGCATTATCTTGACATGGATTGAATGGTTTCTATCTTCGGACGCATGACCACCTAACCTAGTTAAGTATCCTTCATACCAATGTAGGGTATGATCCTAGAATGAGATACTACTTTTTAATTATTTATGAGAGCTTGGAGTGCTTTAGGAATTTATTTTACAATTATTCTCTTGAATGTATGAGTTGAGATAAATAGGTGAGTTAGAATTGCTTATATATGATTTTGTAAGTAAATTTCTTATTAAATCTGACCTATAGGATATGAATCAACCGTAAAGATATCAAATTGAAAAATTAATTGTTACATGGTTGGGGATGAAAACTTCATCCTTGGACCAAATTTTGGATGGTTTGTTTCTAGATGAATTTTCATATTCAAGAAATTTTTGACATTCTACAAAGTTTTAGAAATGATTCTTGGGAAGAATATATTGTTGTGGGCTGATATAATTAGTTTTATGAGTGCTTGAGCAACATGAATAGATAATCAAATCATGGAGGAGAGATAAGGATAGGTCACCTAGGCTTAGAATGTGCATGAAATTCATGATCTAGGGATAAATCCAATTATTTCATTGCAAAATAATAAATTACCAAATTTATGTGTCTACACAAATCCTTAATTAATTCACAATCAAAAACTAAATCATGTAAGATCATTTGATCATCTTTAATTCCAAACATTTATAAATATTAATCAATGACCATGCCTCTTTCACTCCTTGAATGTTACAAGATAGGCCCACAATCAAGAATTCTCTTCTTGAAGATGTATTAACGTGTAAAAAAGACAATCCAAATGCATCATTTATAGGTTGTGGTAGATATATATCCATCTCTACTAGCTCAAGTCAGATTCTAACAAGCTCTTGCTCCACTATATCACACTAAATCACCTCATAGTTATAGGTCACTATTATACACATTGTTGTATCCAACAAGGGTTAAAACTACCCATGTTCCTTTGTGAATATCTCCATCCATCATCTCTTCTTCGTGTCTAAAAAATATTGGGTAAGCCTCTATAAGGAATCCTCAATCATGGATGTCCATAAGTGCATCACTACATGATATACACATACATGTCAAAATACATTAAAATTTTATGATACAAATATAAGGTGTTAATATAATAAAAAAATATAAACATCTATATAATGTAGTCATTAGGACCAGTCTCAAATGGTCAAATAATAATTGGGACATCTAGTCTCACACCCACATTTACCTCAAGAGAAGACCCTATATACCCAAGCCAATTAACAAATAGTGGAGGCCACCAAATCTCTAGCCACCAATGATTATATACATGTATATATGCTACATGATTAGTATCAAGAATGATGACTTCACAATCTCATTCATCATATTATGCATCCACTATCTCTACCATCATATGGAAATATAAAACCTAGGCCAACAAGCACATGTGTGTTTCCTAGTACATGACATAGGAGAATGTGGCACATTTTGAATTATTTCAATTTTATGTGTCATGTTTTCATATTAAAATAGATACATGTGCCAAATCCATTTCCTTAGGGAAACATGATATAGTTGATCCCTACCCTCTAGGCACCCAACATGATCTTGATGCAGCTAATAGATCACATCACCTTAAAACACTCTTATGACATTCTCCTACACCGGTGGTGCTTCATCCAATGACATGTGGCACAAAAATCCATCAAGCTACATAACACTAATATTATGTCTAATCAACTCTAGAAACTATAGGCATCATAAACACTATGTGTTTATATGCTCACCGGTGAAGCAAATTCATAGTACTTAAATCACCCCCATGAAACTCTCTACTGAACTAATACAAATCTTGATATAGGTGTTAATTCAAAGTACGCCCCATGCAAATTAAGTCATGTTATACTCAATATCTTGAATAATGGGGTACATATTAAAATATATAAAAACTATTATGTTGTCATTCATGTCAAAGACACCGATAATAATGCAAATGTACTTCTACAATGACAAAACATTCAATCAATAAATAAAACAATAGAATCATGCTAACTATTCTAATCAACCCACCCAACACCCATAAAATATTGTTGTTTCATGCTATCATCAACATTTTTATTCATGGTAACGTGTCGACAAGAATTGATAACCATGAGATCCTCCATGTGGTATCTAGGGAATCAAAAGTGTAAAAATTTATGGATCCCATCTCTCATACAATGACCTCAAAAATATATATCATGGATATATGATCCAAGCATCTCAAGACCCCAAACTATTCTTTTTCTATAGCGTTTCTATTTATTATATATCAAACATAATACTTCCATTTTAAGCATTTGTTTACTATGGAAGAAGTCACATGAGTGAACATCCACTTGTAAAAGGGCCACAAAAATAAATAATGAACATTCAAATGATCATAAAAAATTAATTAAATTTATGTAAATTAAATTACTCAATAAATATATATCAAATGAAACCTATATGGACATCTTTGTCACATTGGGTGTTATCGTCAAATAATTTCATTGTGAATAAGGAAAAAAATTCTACACCTAGACACCTTCATCAAGCAAATGATACCTTCTTCTAGCCTTAATTATAATCCTAACATACTTATTGGTGAGGGAATTTTTCGGGTGGAAAAATTTGTGAATTCCTTACCAACGCTCTGGGAATCTAAGTCCCTATACTTAACCGGTGTAGCTGTCGTATATGCATGCGTGAGAAAATGTGGATTTTGTGGTGGCCTTTCGGTCGGGATCCAACAGAGCACTCCATCGACCTGCGACAAAGCTAGCAATCTCTTGCTAGGGAAGACTTTGTCTAAAAGTGGGAAAGGGAGTGAGAAATGAGATAGGGAAACTAATGTTGCAGGTAGGAAATCAGATTCCTGCACACATTAGTTAGAAACTTTAACACATGCATTTATGAGAAGAAAACAACCCTGCAAATGGAAACAAGACGAGATAAGATTGCGAACTCAAAGTTTCGAAATCTCCTCATCAAATAGGCTAAAAACTCTGTTGTATATATCTTCCCCACTGGTAGATATAGATAAAAAAAGAATATGGAGATCAAATAAACTCGAGCCCGATATTTATTGCATCACCAACAGTGCCCGGCGTAGGTAAAAAAGTGTCGACACGAAAAAGTTTGTGCCAATGAGCAGTAGAAGGCGCACGTCAAAGAGTGTCGACATGAACATGGATGCACCCTGGCGCAGGTAAAAAAGTGTCGACACGAAAAAGTTCGCGCCAAGGCACAGGTAGAAGGCGCACGTCAAAGAGTTTTGACATGAACATGGATGCACTCACAGCGCAGTAAAAAGTGTCGACATGAAAAAGTTTACGCCAAGGCGCAGTGAAAGGCGCACATCAAAGAGTGTCGACATGAACATGGATGCACCATGGCGCAGGTAAAAAAGTGTCGACATGAAAATGTTCGCGCTAAGTGCGCAGTAGAAGGCGCATGTCAAAGAGTGTCGACATGAACATGGATGCGCCTTGGCATAGGTAGAAAAGTGTCGACATGAAAAATTTCATGCCAAGGCGTAGGTAGAAGGCGCACGTCAAAGAGTGTCGACATGAACATGGATGCGCCACAGGCGCAGTAAAATGTGTCGACACGAAAAGTTCGCGTCAGGCGCGTGTAGAAGGCGCACGTCAAAGAGTGTCGACATGAACATGGATGCACCTCTGCGCACTTAAGAGTATGACGACACACAAATGGATGCGCCAAGGTGCACCTTCAGGAGGTGCAACATTTTGAGCACTGACAGGAAGCAAACCCTGACCCAGATATTCAGATGGCCATAACTTTTCACAGGGAGCTCGGATTCACGCAAGGTTGGACTTTTTGGAAATATTATGAGGTCCTCTATCCAACTATGACTAGATATCTTTAATTGGGTGGGAACAAGTTCTTAAAAATACAAAATACAATTCGCCACTTTTTGGGTTTGCTAGGGTTCTCACCTACCACCATAATGAGATGAATTAAATGCAACCTAGAGGTGGTTGGGGTAGATTTGGAATTCCTCTCTCTTTTCTCTCTCATTCTTCCTATAAATTGTAAGGAGGGGCTTCTTTCTAAAGGTTGGACATTCTTGTTTTGCCCCTCCCTTCTTCTCTTTGGCAGGTGAATTTGTGGAGTTCAAACCTCCCATCTAAAACTGTAATGCAACTTTGCCTCTTGGAATTTTGTAGTGTATTGTATCAATCTTTGGAGAAAATAATGCATGTTTGTGGATGATTCTCAACCCTCTCTATGTTCATTTTCATCCTCCTGATCTTTCACTGCAAATTTTGTTATCTGTGCATGATCTTGCATTACATTTTAATGGTTTGTGTTTATTGGCAAGACAGGTGTTCTTCATTCCTCGGTGCATCACCTTTGTTAGTTTAGGTTTATTTTTATGCATCTTCTTACCTTGTCTCCTTGGAAAGTTAGATTAGGTTTTTGAGTAAACCCTCTACAATTTTACATGTGCATCTGAACAGAGGAATAGGAACCGACCTTCATCCTAGAGAGCTTTTCCAATTTCGCAAGGTCCCACACTTGGGAAAAGCTCCATGTTATGCAATCACACTGAGAGTCTCAACCCATCGAGTTGCATACATTCAGGGGTGTTGTGATTTGCCATCAACAACTCCTCCTTCTTTTATTGATGCTTAAACAAAAGTTGTACATAATGTGGGAATGGAAGAAATTTGAGAATGGAGGAAATTAGAAGAAAAATGGCTATTTCCTTTGCTTTCTCTAGGTACAATGCACTCTCGAGTCTACAAGATCAATCACCAACCTTGTACAATGGCGTGAAGAAGCCATTAAATATCTTGCAAGAAACGGTTACAAATTCTTCTTTGTTAGCAAGAAATGGTTTACAATATTTTCAGTCATTTGCATCCATTCAGATTCTTGATTCGCGAAGAAACACCAATGGTGGAAAAAACTAGACTTTTCATAATGTAATCATTACACTTGTTTTGTAACTTTGAATTTGAACCATTCATCTTTCCTTTGAAACTTTAAACCAGAGCCTTCCATGTGGGAGAAATTTACTGGAGCAAGCATGGAGGATGCCTTTTGCATTTTGTGACTTTATAGAGATTTGGAATTTTTTACATTTTTGGTCCGCCCTTCCGCTTTTGATATAATCCTGACACGTGGCTTCACTTGAGTGGAGACAGAGTCATGGGGTCACTTTTATAATTTTACCTTTTTCAATGCGGGCTCAAAAACACAAATTGCTCCGCCAGCCTACCTCCCCACTTTGACCTTCGATGCGGGCTTAATATTTGACTTTTTCCATAGCATGATCAGGGTTGCAGGTCACTTTATGACTTTTAGCCCTTTTTACCAAAAAGGCTCAAAACCTCAAAGTTCTCCACCGACCCGCTTCCCCGCTTTGACTTTCCAACGACGGGCTCAAGATTTGACTTTTTCCTTTGTGTTTGGCAGGCTATGGGTCACTTTTTAACTTTAAGCCCCTTTAATGAAAAAGGCTCAAATTCTCAAATCTCCCGACGATCCGCCTCCCCACTTTGACTCTTTTGATGCGGGCTCAAAATTTGACTTTTTCCCTCATAGCATGATCGTAATGTGGGTCACTTTATGACTTTTAGCCATTTTTACATAAAGGCTCAAAAACACAAATTTCTCCACCGGCCCACCTCCAATTAGATATGTCCATGTACCCATGGATAATGGGGCCAAAATTTGTTGGGGAAAAAAATGATGGCCGTCATTCACGATCACATTTGTGAAAAAATGTAGAGAAGAAGAAAACTCCACCTTTTCACACCTGATTTTCAAATTTATTTCGTGAACCAAGGGATTGAAAACAATACAAGATTCGATGATCCATGTCCATAGAAAGATTGAAAATTTCATTCAAATGAGGACAACAATCAAATTTCCACGCGTCTAGATACGAAAATAGAAAATTTATCAAAACGTGTAGACTGGAGAGTTTAAACAATTTCAAAGCATGAATTTCTCTATCTTTTTGGACTTTTAGATTTACTTGAACACCTCTAGAGGGTGTGAGCTCAAAATTTTCAAATTTTACTTTTAAAATGAGGGGGGGATTTTGAGGGTGACAACAGTTGGCTCTAGCTTGGGGACATGACATGGACTGAACATAGTGAAGACATGACATGGGAATCCAAAATATCAATCTCTAGACCCTGTAATTCGTTGACCAATGCCTTATCCATTGGGCCTTACATATTCATGTATCAACTTTGAGAAAGAAATATTAGAAGAAGGAAACACACAAGCACACAACGGGAAGGAAACACATGACACGCAACATAAGGGGAAACAAAAGCATGCAATGGAAAGGGAAACACGCTTATGGTACAAGGTGGGGGAACAACCCGCTTTCACTGATGATACAATTTCAAGTATTTCCCCTACGAGGCAATTCATGTGGCGTTCCATCCAAATATGAGATAAGAAAAGTGTTCTCTCGCCACAAGCTTCACGAATCTGGAATGGGCCAAGCCATAATGAATCAAACTTTCCATGGCTGCCTTTTGGTTCTCTTCTCTTATCCCATAGTAGGATGAAGTCTCCAACTTTGAATTCTCTTGCCTTGGCCTTCTTATCAAAAATATTCTTTACTTTCAATTGGTGCTCCTTAATGCGATCCACCACTTGGAGTCTATTTTCTTCCAGCTTCTCAAGAAAGAGGATCCTCTTGTCAATGGAATCCTTGTACTGACCATCTTCTATTGCCTGTAGTAGCTTGAGAGCTGGCATCTCGATCGTGAGAGGAATTTATGCTTCAAATCCATATAGTAGTTGGAATGGTGACATACCTATTACCTTCTTGGGAGTGATCCTATCCACCCATAATGCATTGTACAACCTTTTGTGCCAATTCCTTTGATTCTCATTTACAAGCTTACGGACAATGGTCACAATGTTCTTGTTGCTGATTCATCCTATTTGTTTCCTTGTGGATAGTAGTCAGAAGAATGAGATAGGGAGATTCTGTAGCTATAACAAAACTTGGTCATCTCTCTTGAAGAGAAATAGGTAACATTATCTCATGACAATCTTCTATGGCACTCCAAAATGGACTATGATATTCTCCTCGATGAAGTTGATATCTTGTTTCAAGTGTTGGCTTGTTTGGTTGGAATGGATTCCACCCATTTGGTGAAGTAGTCTATTTTTGTGAGTACATAGGTGTGCCTCGCGCTTGAGTGAGGGTTTAGAACACCAATGAAGTCCACCCCCACTGTTGAAATGGTTCTTCAATAACCACATGCCTGAGTGGTAATGCAGCAAGTTGTGGTCTTCCAATGAATTGTTGGCATGCTTTGCATTTAGAAACCCAATCTTGAGTGTCTGCAAAGATGGTGGGCCAATAATACCTTCCTCATAGGATCTTGTGTGCAGTTACCATTGTTGAAAAATGTCCACCACATGTTTGGTTATGGTATGATTTAAGCAACTTTTCTTGTTGATCTTTATCTACGCACCTGAGGAAACAACCATCTAGGCCTCTTTTGTAAATCGCATGATTCCAAATTACAAATTTAGTTTCCTTTAGCTTGAGTGTTCTCATTTTCTTGTAATCAATATGGGGAGGGAATTATCCATAAGTTAGGTAATAGGCAATATCAGCATACCACTCATCAGTAGTGGTGACAAAGAGAACCTATGGGTTGTCTTCTGAACAAGTTGAGAAAGCACAGTTTTCTTCACCATGTTGAACTTTGAGTGTTTCATCTTCAGCAATCAACTTGCACAAGCCATTTCCCCTTACTAGATTGGAGGGTTGAATCTCCAATTCATATTCTTGAGTCTTTACAATCCAATTTCCTCTTTTAGCTCCGAGATCCTGTTGTGTCAAGATGGACTTGATTGCACTACCGGGGACCATCACCACCGTATGGGAATTGAGGATGTAAAACCTAAAGTTTTTTACATCCTTGACCATTGCATAGGCATGCTTCTCCAATTGGTTGTATTTTAGCTCATGATTTTTCAAAGGACAACTCATGAAAGCAATAGGTGTTTCCATGCCTTCATCATTTTTTTGAACGAGAATGGCAGAGAGTGTATGTTCTAATGTATAACAATACATGATGAATTCTTTGTTAAAATCTGGAGATACGAGATTCGGAGCCTTGGCAATGGATTTCTTGGTCTCTTCGAATTTTGCCTTCCCTTTATTGTTCCATTTGAATTTTTCTTGTGGTTTCATCATGGAAGTGATGTGCTTTGTCAACTCAAAGAAACTCAGGCACAAAACGACAAAGAAATTCACCTTTCTGAAGAATGAATGAACTCCTTTCTTGCTTGTGGGCAGGACTAATGCTTGAATGGATCTAATCCTCTCAAGATCAATGTGTGCTCCATGTTTATTCACAATGTACCCCAATAACTTGCCTTCTATGACTCCAAAATGCACTTTTTGGATTCAAGGTGATATGCCATGTTTCCTACACCTTACAAGTACTGCTTCCAAGTGATAGATATGATCTCTTCTCTTCTTTGAAAATATTGTGAGATCATCAAGATATATGACAATGCATTGCTTCAGATCTTTGAAGGCCAAATCCATTGCCCTTTAGAATGTAGCTCCTGCATTGATTAGGCCAAAAGGCATTCTGTTGTAGGTAAAATTGCCCCAAGGTGTTGTAAAGGTTGTCTTGGTGTGGTCCTCCTCTGCCACTTTGATTTGATTATATCCTAAGAATCCATCAAGTAATGAAATAATTTCAGATCTAGTGATTGCTTGCAGGATATGGTCTATGATAGGAAGAGGATAATTGTCCTTTAGTGATGCCTGGTTCAGGTTGCGAAAATCTACACATATCCTTATTTCACCATTCTTCTTCCACACTGGCACAATGTTAGCCACCCACGTTGAATGGTGGATGGGAAAGATGATCCTTGCATTAAGCATCTTCATTACCTCCTCCTTGATGGTATCAGCAATCTTTGGGTTATACAACCTTTGTTTCTTCCTGAAGGGCTTAACACCCTACTTCAAAGGAATTGAGTGATGCATTTCCTTTGGCTGGAAGGATTTGAGTTCATCATAAGAGTAGGCCAAGACATCTGATTATTTCTTGAGTAATGTAACAAACCTTCTTTTTCTTCAAAGAGCAACATTTTCCAATATTGACCATCCTTGGTTCCTCTGGGGTACCAATGTTTTCTTTATCAAAATCAGCGAGGCACCAAGAAGATTGCTTTTCTTTCTCTTGAATGAATTTTTCATGTTTGTCAAAGAGGTCTTCTAAAGAGACTAGACCTTTGGGAATTTTGTTCCCTTTCAATTTGATTACTCCCTCCTCATCAATCCCTTCAATTCCTTCTTTCTCTTCTTTGGGGACTACTTCTTGGTGTGGATTTTCACCTCCTTTGAAGAAGAGATTATTGAAATTATCCCTTTTCTCTAAAAAGGCTAGAATTTGGTTATCATCATTGAAGACTTGCCAATGATTTGCATTGTCTGGTACACTAGGCCTGAATACCATTTGAATGGTCATTTTGTCTTTACCAAAAGAGGGATGAGGTGTCATAGGGAATTTGACACTTTGCAAGAGAATGAGCCTTTTCATTCTATTCCCTTGGAATAGCTTCAATGGAAAATGCATCAAAAGATTCAATGCAGTCCCACACTCTATTTTTGTAATGTCGGAGTCTTGGATTCTTCACCTGATATTGTTGGCGGACCTACTTTACTACAACCTTTGCATCACCTTGGCATCTTAGTTTCTTAATTCCCATGTCCTCTGCTGCACTCATGCCTAAGAGTAGTGCTTCATACTCTGCAGTGTTATTTTTATTATCAAATTGTAGCTTATAGGAAAATGGGTACAACTCATTGGAAGGAGAGTACAATACTACACCAGCTCCCAGAATGCATAGGAATGACTACCATCAAATTCCATTGTCCAAATTTGTTCTTCCTCTTCCTCCATGAGAAGTGTCAAGTTCTCCCTTTTTCTGATGTGAGGAAGTAGTTTCCTAGCCCACAATATTGAAAGAGAATATTTTCTTTCGGATCATCAAATTTTAAATCTTGTGAACTTCATCTTTCTTACTTGGTAGCAACTTATTCATCTCACCTTTTCTTTGGGGGATATTTACAGATGACCAATCCATTTTTATCTCTCCACCCAGGTCTCTTCAGAAACTCCTACTCAATAGCATACCAAAGTATGTTGGGATGTCTGCTACCAGTATGGTTAGGAGCACCTTATTGTCTAGAAAATCAGCTAGTGCTACTTGTGCATATTTGATTATTCCTACCAATGGAACTTGTTTGGACTCCATTGAGTAGCAGGTACCATTTACATGGGTCAAGGTGAGGCCTAGATAATTTGCAACTTTGGCTAGCATCACATTATCTGAGGCTCTGGAATCTATGATACAATTATTTAGTTGGAAGCCTTTAATGAGGAGTGACAGGTAGAAAGGTTCAACCCTGTTAGTTTTGGAGGCACTGAGGGCTAGCATGTTTTGGGAAGGTGGTGTGGATGGTGTGGGAATTAAGCCTTTAGAATTAGGACTCAAAAATATAGGGTTACCACTAGAACTGCATTAATGAACTTGTCAAACTAGGCAGGGTGTGTTTGTAGGTATTCTATTTCTGAGAGCTAGACTTTGGTTTTGCTTGCATGTTCCACAAAGTCAAATGGGGTTATGGTGAGTGAGGAAGAGGTTTTGGAAATGGAGGAATATTTAAATAGTAGAGGATTTTCTACTTTGGTTGTTGAATTCTCCTTTTCGGTGTAGCTTTTGATTGAACCTTAGATGTTTTTGCAGGAACAACATTTAAAGGAGAATTGTTCTTAGCAACTTTTGAGCTAGGAGAATAATTAGATGACTTACTTGGCATAGTAGCATGATCCCTAACAACTAGTGAGTCTGGTTTTCTTTGGCAAACTCCATAAAAGGCGGTAATGGTGATCCTTTGCTGATGATTTTATTTTGTGTGACCTCTAGGGAGAATCTTCTTTATTCTTCTTATCCTTTACTGTAACCATTGAGGATGAAGCACCTTTCATGGATTGTGCATGAGTGAAAATAGTAGATGATAAATTTGGAGCTTCTTCATCATTCTCATCTTCTCAACGTACTCAATTAGGCCATTATGCATATCAACTTCCTCGAACCTCAAGATAGTTTTCATAATCTTCCATATATTCGTCTTGATTTCATCAATTTATGCTTCCTCCTTCGCCTCTTTGGTGTCACGATGGCATTGGCGGTGGTGCTTCAAGAGTAAGCCGGTGAGGAGGTGGAGCAATCCTTTTCCTATTCTGAGGGTTTGGTTTCTCTTGAAGCATTCCACATTGTGATATGAGATAGCTACTTCTTCAAGGCAACCAAGTCATTTGCCATTTTTTGGAACATCAGATCTGTGGTGAAAGAGTTTGAATTCTGACCCTTTTGCTTTCCATTGGGGCCTTTCACCTTTCTGGACAAGATTAGATCATCATCGGTTTCTATTGCATGGTCTTGAGCTTCCCTTAATGTTCTTGGTTAGGTTCTTCTAAGGAAGAAACCTACTTCTGATGGTAAGGCACTGATGAAGAATCTCTTCAAATTATTTTCAGGAGGCACCACATCTTCAGGGATTCTTCTTATCACTCTGTTATATCTTGCTACGAAGTCCCTCATTGACTCGGAGGTTTATTTCTTCATTTGTACCAATTAGACTAGAAGATCCTGACAATATTTTGTGCTCTTGAACCTGTGTTCGAATGCACTTATTATATCCTCCTAACAAGTGACAGACCTCGGTGGTAGCATGTAGAACCATTCGAAGCTTTCTCTTGAAGTGACTCCACAAAGAGTCGGACTGACACATCTTCATCCTCAACACCCAACACACCGCAAGTAGTGATAAATGTTGCTACATGCTCTTCAGAGTTGAGAACTATCCCCTCTAAATTTTGGGAAGTTTTTTCTCGAGCCTCTTGGTAGCTCATGGAGTGGTTGAGCAAGAGCCAATGGACCGGTGTTTCCTCCCCATGGTACATTAGGCCTACGAGCCTCACGATCACGTTCATGCTCATGATCATGATCCCCCATTTTATTTCTGTTTCTAGCTTCCAACCTTGCTAAGGCTGCAGCTTCTGTTGCTTCTCTTTCATCTGCCTTGGCTTGAAGTCTCTCGATTTCTTTGAGTTGAGCTCTTATTTCTTCGTCGCTCTCGCCTCTCTTTCTCTAGCTTCTTCTTCAGTCTTCATGTATGGTGAATTCTACAAGGTTCTCATTAATGTATGAAAATTCATCGTCCAAAGGATTGGTAACACTCAGGTTCCCAACGTGACCGATTTCTTGAAAAGGAAGCCTTTGGATTCTGAGTAGCTCTTGTCTCTTTTGAAGTTCCTCAAAAATGGGATCAATTTTTCCTCCTTGTCTATGTTCTTTGAGTGACTTTTCTATCCGCTTGACTTGAAAATATATGCTCTTCTTTGTGGTGCTGGAATTTGTCTTTGCCTCTCTAATTCAGCAACGCGTTCTTCTTCAAGGTCCATAATTCTCGTGGCAATGAAGTAGTGATTGACACTTTGTCTATTATGCCAGATAGCTTCCCTCAAATCTAAAGCAATGTCTTCTTGGATATGGAAGATTAATTCATGTATTTCAATCGGAGGGTTTCTAGAATAGCCATGATTTGAATCCATGTGGCTCATATAGCCATTCAAATTCCAAAAAAATCTCTTTTTTGAATTTTGAATTTTCTGACCTTGCAGTCACATTCAGGTGCAGATGTTGCTAAATCTACCCCACGGTGGGTGCCAAAATCATTGTAGGGAGTTTTTGGGTGGAAAAATTTGTGAATTCCTTGCTAATGCTTTGGGAATCTAAGTCCCTCTACTTAACCGATGCAGTTGTCGTATATGCATGCGCAAGAAAACATGGATTTTTGTGGTGGCCTTTTTTTGGGGATCCAACAGTGCGGCACTCCACTCGACCTGCGACAAAGCTAGAAATATCTTGCTAGGGAATAATTTGTTTGAAAGTGGGAAAGGGAGTGAGAAATGAGATAGGGAAACTAATGTTGTAGGTAGGAAATCAGATTCCTGCACACATTAGTTAGAAACTTTAACACATGCATTTATGAGAAGAAAACAACCTATCAAATGGCAACAAGATGAGATAAGATTGTGAACTCAAAGTTTCTAAAATCTCCTCATCAAAGAGGCTACAAACTCCTTCTTCTTGTATTGATTCTTAAACAAAAGTTGTACATAATGTGGGAATGGAAGAAATTTGAGAATGGAGGAAATTAGAAGAAAAATGGCTATTTCCTTTGCTTTCTCCAGGTACAATGCACTCTCGAGTCTACAAGATCAATCACCAACCCTATACAATGGCATGAAGAAGCCATTAAATATCTTACAAGAAATGGTTGCAACTTCTTATTTGTTAGCAAGAAACGGTTTACAATATTTTTAGTCATTAAACTCGTTTAGATTCTTGATTCGCGAAGAAACACCAATGGCGGAAAAACCAAACTTTTCATAATGTAGCCGTTACACTTGTTTTGTAACTTTGAATTTGAACCATTCATCTTTCCTTTAAAACTTTAAACCAGAGTCATCCACATGGGAGAAATTTACTAGAGCGGGCGTGGAGGATGCCTTTTGCATTTTGTGACTTTATAGAGATTTGACATTTTTTACATTTTTGGTCTGCCCTTCCACTTTTGATATAATCCTGACACGTGGCTTCACTTGAGTGGAGAAAAATTCATGGGTCACTTTTATAATTTTACGTTTTTCAATGCAGGCTCAAAAACACAAATTACTCTGTCAGCCCACCTCCCCACTTTGACCTTCGATGCGGGCTTAATATTTGACTTTTTCCATAACATGATCGAGGTTGTGGGTCACTTTATGACTTTTAACCCTTTTTACCAAAAAAAGGCTCAAAACCTCAAAGTTCTCTGCCGATCTGCTTCCCTGCTTTGACTTTCCAATGATGGGCTCAAGATTTGACTTTTTCCTTTGTGTTTGGCGGGGTTGCGGTCACTTTTTAACTTTAAGCCCCTTTAATGAAAAAGGCTCAAATTCTCAAATCTCCCCGACGATCCGCCTCCCCGTTTTGACTCTTTTGATGCGAGCTCAACATTTGACTTTTTCCCTCATAGCATGATCGGGATTGTGGGTCACTTTATGACTTTTAGCCCTTTTTACATAAAGGCTCAAAAACACAAATTGCTCCACCCGCCTCTAATAAGATATGTCCATGTACCCGTGGATAATGGGGCCAAAATTTGACGGGGAAGAAAACGCCTGTCATTCACGACTGTGGAAAAATGCAGAGAAGAAGAAAACTCCACCATTTCGCGCCCAATTTTCAAATTTCTTTCGCAAACCAAGGGATTGAAAACAATATAAGGTTCGAAGATCCATGGCCATAGAAATATTGACAATTTCATTTGAATGAGGACAAAAATCAAATTTTCATGCGTCTAGACAGGAAAATGGAAAATTTATCAAAACGTGCAGACTAGAGAGTTTAAACAACTTCAAAGCATGAATTTCTCTATCTTTTTCGACTCATAGCTTTACTTGAACACCGCTAGAGGGCGTGAGCTCAAAAAAAATTAATTTGACTTTAAAAATGAGGGGGATTTTGAGGGCAACAACAATACCTTAAAAGACACAAAATAAAATTTGGACTTTAGTAAAAATTCTCAAAAGCTAGAAAAAAACACAAGGGTTTCAAATACTTATCATACAAGAGGCTCCCAACTAGTTAAATACTCTCAAAATTGAATAATATGGGGTATAGAGATATGCCATTATGTAAACATGGTTATTGATCAAAGATCAAATTCTTAAATCAAAAAATAAAAAAGAATTACTAAAAATAGAAAATTCAACCTATTTACTGCTTTGGCATAACCGTATTACCAAAATTAGGGTTTCTTATAGTTAGGTTTTTGACACAAAACGATGATATCATGGTCCCAATTGCTCCATTTATCTAACTACTAGTTTATTTGGAATAACCATTCTATGATATACATTTATACTTATATTACAAATACAAATTAACATGTAATTTTTAAAATCATATATACAAGAACTAGTTAGTTATCCAGGATATTTTAATATTTGCAACATGTCTACTCAATAGTTGGCATGTCACTATTTGGGGCATGCTTCCATCACTATTGTAGCTATAACACATTTACAAGAATCATTATCAATTCTCAATTAAATATATTGTTGGCAATCATTACAACATAGCTATTGTTACATATGATGTATCTTATTTCAGGTCTTAACCTAGCTTACTCTATTCGTCTAAATATCATTACCATCATATTTCTCCTAGACTTAGTTTACTCTATTTTCCTCACAACTATTATCTTTTTTTTTTTGCTCTTAGCCCATACCCTAGTTCATTATATATTATGTTCATGATATATAGGCTATTGACTCTTTTCCTACATACGAAAATATAGACCGCATAAATGTACATCCTAAATATAATTTACCTTAGGCCCATAATTATTGGCTTCTTCAATTATGATTATCATACTATCATTGGAACTCATCTTGACATAACATATCATGACTCTTTCACATGTCACACTTCACACTATTTTCCCTTTACCATTTACTAAATCTCCCAATTCTCAAACTACCTATGTATGATGACATGAGGCCAAAAGGAAACACACATATATTTTGTTACCATCAACAGTGAAGGAATATCTCATTTATTATAATATGTGATAACATGATGCATCCTTGATTGCATACATTGATATATTGATATAATTCCCAAATACATATTATGTATCCTTATTTAACTACCCTACACAAATGGGTCATATGTTTTCAATACTATCATATTTATAGTATGAATAAATTCTAATATCATATCATGATAATATCACAACTTTCCCCCTTGTGGTCAATATGCTATGAGAAGGAAAACATTTCTTCAAAATAATTGCATATGCCCGTAAGTGGTCTACATATCGTACATACAATTTCTTCCTAAACCTTTTATGAACATCTAAATATGGAAAACAAAATTATCCTCAACACTTATATCCCATATCACATTATGAATCCCATAAGGTCCATATGTTTCACTATTTATAATAACACTTACTTTACACACATGTCCTATCACATGTCTCGTAGTAATTAAAAATCTCCACACGCCCACATGGGGCATCAATGTCATATTGTAATGTTAATAAGATTCATAGTGCAATATTACAACCTACAAGGGACATCCATAGGATTATACCATTATTTCACCTCAACCATAAAAACACAAAAATATATATCAAATTTTGACCCAATTTAGTTTACGGTTTATATGTGTGTATCATATTCTAACATATTTTCTCTATTACATAATTTAGATACCCCAATTTTATTAAAGGAAGTAAAATTCCTATGAAATATTACATCATCAAAAAAGAGGGGTAATTCTAACTACCATTTTCAAAATAATATACAGTAAAATTCTAATGGTCACAACACTTACATACAACATTCCCCCTACTATAGGGAAAAGCTTCTCAAAATATAGTTTCAATAAAACTCATGCTCACATGCCTCCTAGAGGTAAAGATCTCAAATGACATATATCATATTATGCCTCCTAGAGGAAAATATCTTTATATCATCCTCAATAAGGCATGAAAACTATTAAATGACTCATGTATCAAAAATTTCAAATACATCCCTTCTAAAGGTCAAAGGTTTTAAAATTATGCGGATACATTCCTTCTAAAAAGATATTTTTTTGGGTCCTTATGGGCTCAACTATTATATTAAGCCCCTTTAGTGGATAAAAATTAATAAGTGGCTCCTTTATTAGCTCAAATTTTTGTTTTCCTTAAATATCCTAAGGATATAATCTATTTTCTATTTAGGAGAAAAAACATAAAATTTCCTCGTCAAGTTCTCAATTGTTTCTTTGCCCAATACATAAGTGTGCAATAGCTATTTTCTTGAAAATCTATCTCATTAAAGTAGAAATTCATTATGTGACACATGATACCTTTGGGAAAACATATAGTACATAGAGTGGGGTCTGTCATGTTAGATCCATTGGGTATAGATTCAACAATCACTTACTTTTTCCCATATGCTTTCTCTATGATTTTTCCTTCATCGATTACCACCATTTGGACCCCTTGATCTCAATTTTTGGCACATATTTTCCATTACATATAGAATTGGACCTCAAGTTTGTCATATTTCAATTCTATCATGATTTAATAATGGGTCCATTTAATACAACTTACTAGTGACATAATGGAAACCCATGTGTTCTAGCGGCATGATTAATAAATTATCAATGCACTAACTGTAATTGCCTTATTTATGAAGATAAATTGGGTTTTTATCCTATATTTTGAAAATTATAAGATACTAGTGGTTCATATTGTAATTGCATTCCCTAATGCAATTCGAACTCCAAAATCTTATATATTTGTCACCCACTACCTTATTCACCTTATATATCCTTTTCAGCCATTGCCAAATCCCCACTATGATGTGATGGTTTTAATAGGTTTTTTAAATTAAGTTATTAATTGAAACATTTGTCAAAGTGCTTAGTTGAGTCATGTAGTTATTTTCTTAAGAATTTAACATTTTAGAAACAATGCCTCACCATGAGTACTCAATGTGAAGATAATATTTAGATTTTGGGTCATCTACAAGATGAGAAAAATTAAAGAATATCATATGTTTCGAATTTATTTATTAATTTAAATATTTTGGGAGAATTTTTTTCCATGGGCATATATTGTATATCCCACAATAATTTTATTCCATGAGAACACATTTATATAAATATTATTATGAATCAATTCCCACATATACTCAGTGGGAGAAGATATCACGAGGAGTGGGGTTCATCTAGTTTGATATATATATTTGGCATAATGTCAAAAATGTCATTTCATGATCACCTACTTGCTCTTATGTGGTTTCACTCTTTATTTTCACATTTCAAACCCCTAATATATATCAATTTTCATGGCACATATTTCTTATAACATCTAATCACTAGACCTCATATTTATCATTATTCATTGGGATCATGAATGAATAATGGGTGTGTCTAAAAAAACTCATTGGTGACAGTGGGCCCATGTTTTTATTGTCATGATTAATAAGTTACCAATGCATTTAATTTAATTCACCTCGATTTCTTGTAGAAACAAAATAACAGCTTTTATCCTACATTTTCAAAATTATGGGATTATAAGGGCTCTAACTATAGAATTCATTCATTCCCTAATGGAACATAGAACTCCAAAATTTCATATATTTTTCATCCACTTCCTTATCCACCTTATATATCTTTGTCAACCATTGTGTCATCCACCACTTTACCATGATGGTTTTAACATATTTATTGAGTTAAGATGTTAATTGAAACCTCCACCAAAATGATTTTTTTAATGTAATCATTTTTATTGAGAATTGAACATCTTGATAACAATACCTCAATAAGAGTACTCAATGTGAAGATAATAGTTTGTTGCTGACTCATCTACCTACGATAAAATATAAAGGATTGGATTGTGTATATTTCAGATTTCTTCATTAATTCAAATATTTCAACATCATTTTTTCCCATGTTCATGCATTGTATATCTCATAATCATTTTATTCCTTGAGAACACACTTATTTAAATAATTTTTTCAAACAGGTTCCATATATAATCCACATTGATCTCACCACCCATCTCTTTATTCATCATGTAATCTTATTTATTTACCACTATGATTTTCTCCACAACATGCTCTATTATTGTTATTTTTGCAATAATAGCCGCCCATAAATTCACAAGTTTTTTTAGTATTTTTCAACACCACTCTTAAATCCTTAGATTTTCAATTTATTAGTTGTTTCATCTTCACCAAGATGGTACTCCACCATCTATTATTAGGCTTGTCTCTATTTTTGTCCATTAGAACTCATCATCTATTGTTTTCCACATATGTGACTATTTCACTTTGCAATACTTACATCTTGACTCATTGGCTCAACCATCGATTTCTTACAACTTTTATCTTATGAACTTGTTTTTCTTATCAATATAACTTGTGATATTCAAATTACCAAGGTCAAAATTATATATGGATCATTAATTTTTTTCCATTTTATGGCAGGTCATAATTAAAACTTCTTCTAGCTTGATCCATGAGATTTTGTTCAAAATTATTACTCAAACACTTACAAGTCCATCTCGATGTGCTCAAGGTTAATCTTTGTCACTAGCATATCCTACTTGCAAATCATCAGTTTCCTCTATGTTCATGTCACTTTACTACATTCTAACATCTTTGTCCTCACGTGTTTACATAAGTTCAATCTCGTTAGCGATAGTTACCATCTCCCTTTTATGTTATACAAGTTTCTAGAATTCACAATAAAATATTTGGTGAACCATTTTTGGATTATGAAATTTATATATTTAAAAATTCCCTTTCATCCTTTTAAAAATTACTAATAAACGAAGATCTAATCTCATAGAATTTGAAAAAACATTGAACTTTCTCTACTTATTCCTAGTTATGATGGCAAGGTTGATGTTAAGAGTTGATCTCATGTCATCTTCACTTTTATATCTTAAAATTGTGGCTTCCAAAACCCACATAGGAATCTAATTAATATATATGGATTATAAATAAGTATAAGCCCATTGTGAACCATAACACAACACTTCCCTCTTGGAATATATTATAGAAATAGGAACACATTCTTCGGATGCAAAAATGTATCGCTTTTCCTTTACGAACAATGAGATGAATTTATCGATATATAAAATCCCTAGGATTCAAGACCTCACATGTCACTCTGTAGAGAAAGTAATCAATAATTGAACATCTTTCCTAGGAAAAGAAAATGGGGTCCAAACTTATATTGGACTCCATCATCCATATGATAAATTCAATTTTATTGAAATGGAATAGATGTGGGCTATATCAATACACTACCATGGGGATGGATACAAATCTTGAACTCCACAATTTTAGTGATGTATGAACAATGATAAACATGAAATTGAAAATAAAAATTTGGTTGTGGTGCACACATTTATGCCTCCATTTGCATCATTTGGCACCATCCGAATTCCAAAAATATAAAAAAATATTTAAAATGACATGAAAATGACCCTAAAAGTGATTCTAATAACATGTTATGCAATAGTGATTTATATTACATATGACTAATTTAATATATTATATTACCTATGATGTGTTTCATTCTTTTCTTTTGAGAAATATGTTTTACAAGTTCGTCTCAAACCAAATGTCGGTATATATCTCACTCATCATATTTAGATACATGTTGTTAGGGCATGTGCACTACCATATTCAATATAAAATATTTAGAGGCCCATAACTCGATAAGTTGCCTAACTCTTATTTCTAGTGCCTAATATTTTACTCCCAAATGGAGCCATATCTAATCAAAGTTTCTAACTTCACTTCACGGTAATATCACATCAAATTTGTATAGAAGTATACTCATGTGATTGTATTCAATTTTACAAATTTCATCTAGATTTTACTCGTAATAGTACTAAAAATGTGTATTCATAATTGTGTATAGATTTCAAATGAATATTCGCACTTAGTTTTATAAAAATATTATATCTATTCCAAATCAAATCAAGTATATTATGCTCAAATTTCTATATTTCAACATACTATTATTATTGACACTCACCAAAGGAAAAATATTTTAACTACAAGATCATAAATATATTGTAGTTTTCTATAGAAATTTGAAGAGTGCATAATTTAATATCCATATTATATCTTGAACCCTTACTTTGATATTGATTATACATATTAAAGTTATAATTTTAGATCCATACAATAGCTTAAAACGTTAAAATGGGTTAGATTACTCGTCGAAACCTTCAGTACATAGAATCGTAGACTTGTGTAACCACCCATTATTCAAATAATTATGGAATTTGTACTGCAATTTACAATGGTATGGGTTGTTGTATGCCATAAACATCTATAGTTAGAGAGGTACTCAATTGGGATTATAAAAAATTAATGTGGGTTAAAAAAATTTAAATGAACCAAGCAATTTCGCCAATGGTTTGTGAATCAGATTTTACATGTTCCCTCCTGAATGGTTTCAAGCTTAGTCCTCGATGCATTCCCAGAAAATAACTTCTCATCCAATCCCCTGAAACACAGGACATCATCTCCGATCTCTCTGTATAAATGTTATCTGTTGACCCATTTCCAATTATCTGTTTAATGGCAGAATTGGCCTTGAACACCATTGCAGCCATGTCTGAAGCGGAAAGAACATATTGCAGTTTACTCAGAGGAAGAACAAAATAAAGCTCTCCTAACTCCAAATCGTCCTTTGAATTAACAGCCGCCATAAATTTCCCAATGTGGAGAGAATCCCAATGGCAGAGGAAGTAGCCAGGATTTTGTACAATGATTTCTTCGGCCTTAATGGGTTTGCTGAATTCCTTCAAACCACCATCGAAAAATATTATTTTGGCCGTTTGCATGAATTGGGTATTGGAAGAAGACGTGGAAACACAGTTGCCCATTAAGGAATTCGAACCAGGCTCGCCAAGATGAATAGCCTGTGATATATGCAGTGTATATATATTGAAACTATCCGTTTGTAGATTGATTAACATTGTATATAAAAAGAGACACTATCCGTTTGAAGATTGATAAACATCTGACGTGGATTTGTAGGATAAGAACTCCAATATAGCCAATGTCAGGTTTGCAAACGAACTTATGACATCTATCTGACTTGGACAAGTACGAACACGGTTGAACTATACATTTAATTATTTTTAAGAACAAGTCAACTTATGGTGTGTTTTTTTAAATAATGATGTGAAGATAAGTTAAAATGATTCTTCTAGATACATTATTGTGAAGAATTCCACCTTCGGAATCTTTCCAACAATTTGTTGTTAATGGTAGTCAACTAGGTGACACCCTAAAAATGGCCCAAAGCATTCATTAGTTGCTAAATTTAGCATGATTTATACATGGTTGTATATTACTTGGATCAAGATAAGTATTTGTTATCCAACTTGACTAAAATGTTTCCTTGGTTAAAGTCTCAACTGTCAACTCAAAACATTAGTAGTCCCAATTCAATTGTTTATGGTATTTACGAAATATATGAAAAAATATTCATATGATAATACACGAATATACACTACATGTTATATAATGTAAGCCATCATTATGCGATCATTCAATACATGGATTGTTTTACGGGAAGGCTCGATGTGGTCTCAATATGATGTTTTTGGTATGTAAATAATATTATCTTTTTTTTTTCTTTAGTATGTTTTGAAACTTCATTCCTCCTCGCCATTAGTGTATGGTGTCAATTCAATCTCGAATACTTATGAGCAGAGCTAAGAAATTGTGAATTGTAAGGATTGTGATACAAAACACCGCATTAGTTCACATTGTCATCTATATTTTCAGACATTATTGGATTATTGTATAGAAAGAGTTCCATTATGTGTTTGTGCTTATTATACTATTCAATTTGTAATTTGTTTAACATTATGGGCTCACATTTATGGAATCTACTCTCCATATTGTTTGGGTTTAAGATTTGGTCATCTTTCATTCTAGTTGAGGTAGGATTTTGTGATAATATTTTTAAATCTTGCGTATGTATTTGGCTAATGCAATCACGCTTAGGGTCTCAATTTAGAGATGCCTTTGACCTAGGTCCCTTCATAGTTTATAAAAATAATTAAAAACTTCTATTTATCACTTTGAAGAAAGTATTATAGGCTCTAGTACAATACAACACGGAGAGAAATAAACATAACTTACAAATAAATATTCCTTAACTCAATCAAATAATTGTTTATTCAACTCATTTGGTTTGTAGGTAATCATTGATGGAGGAATTTTCTTTCAATCGAACATACAAGGTTACTCGGTTATTACATTGTCAAAGAAAATGAATCAAGGACCATGTGCTTCAACTATAATTGCGTTGATGTTGAAAAGAATACAAAAGAACACAAGATCTACGAAGGAAAAAAATCTTAACAACACTTCATATTTGCAAAAAGAACACATGATCTCGAAAATGCATAAAAGTGCATAGTATCCATAGGGTGCAAATCTTTAAAAAATGTATGTGTGTAATTGCACATGGTTCCCATATAAAACTACCAAGAGCACAAATTTAAAGGCTATATAGAACCACAAATATTCATGCTTTGTCATCCTTAAATTTCAATCCTTCACTATGTCCAAATATTGCAGTATGAATGTCAAGGCCTATGTTGATAAGTTTTGTCCAACCATATATGTGCAAGTGATATGTAGAGATAATTATAATTTCATGCTCACTTTCTTCCGAATGTGCACCAAAATGACCTCCAAACTTACTTTGCCTTTATGCCACATAATATTGTGTAATAATCCATCCAACCTCACAACTTCCTAAAAACAAGTTAGTTATATGTGGAGCATCACAAGCCTTCTTACAAGCAATCAAATGAGTCGCCTAAGAAAATATATCTATAATAAAAAAGATAGAATCATGACCCCTTTGGATTTTATGAAAACCTAGGATAAAATCTATACTCATTTTCTCCCATACTTTATTAGGTATTGTTAATGGCTAATACAACCATGCATTATGACTATTCCCATTTTACATCTAGAAAATTTTACATCTTTGTAGGTATGTGTGCACATTTGTAGCCTTTTGCAGCTAATAATATCCCACTTGACTATGTTAAGGTCTAGTCAATAAAAACTTACAACTTTAGTCCTCTATAATACTTCTTCTAGATTTGAGTCTCTTGCATTAACCCCTAGGTAAATACAACTGCATTACTTTGAACAACAACCCTAATTTTATGAATCAATTTAAAAAAATCTTGTGATCAATGTTCATTGGTTATGCACATGTTCTCCCTGCCTCACCCAAATCTTCATCTTCTACATAGCTTTCTTTCATAGCATTAAACCATACTACTTCCACATGCATCTTTTATTTAATGCATTTACAACTTTATTTGATTTCCCACTTTTATGATTCAATACCAATGAGTAACATTACAAGAATTCAACCCATTTCTTGTCTCTTTTCTTTAACTTACCTTGACAATTCACGAATTGGTGCGGGGCTTGATGATATGTGTTTTGGGAAACATGTAGTGCCTCTACTTTTTTAAAGATTATAATGTGGAATTAAACTCATCATCATAAAACAAATACCTTCTTGTGTCATTTATCTTATCACTAAAACAATAAATGGGCCTCCCATATTTACTCATCGGTGCTCTAATGGCTACTCCACTTGCATTATGTAATGAATATGAAATACCTTGTTAAGATCAAGCAAAGAAAATATCGGGTACTCTATAGATTTTTTCTTGACTTATGAAATTCATATTTTAAATTTTGGTCCACACAAACTCTCTTATCTCCCACATCACCTTTATGATCTATGCATTTAAATTTTTCTGAATTCTTGTATGAATTTTTGTTAAATATTTTTAAACCATGGAAACTTCGCACGTCAAATGTACTCTTGGGTGGCTATAATATCAAAACTAGGGTTCATCAAATTAATATTTTTTATCAACTTCAAAAAGAAGGGTTGGTAGGTCCCTCACCTTTTATATTAAAAATTAAAATAAAATATTTACAAATGGTCTTTTGCACATCAAAAATGTTCCAAACATATCCCATTTTGATTGTGAAACTTAAAAGATAGAAAATCCTCCTCTCATAAAGCTTAACATTGCGAAAAAATTGTCATCCCAATATCAAAACCCTTCTCCTTTCCCTCGTGTAGCTTCCATAACATACAAAAACTTAGCATAAATTTTTATGTTGCCTAGAAGAAAATCTACATCATACTAGTTGTTTCTAATCAGTCTCATACATCATCTTGTACAATTTTCAAGATTCCCGACCACTTCAAGGATCACTATTAATCAAAGACAAACAAAGGATACATAAATGTACTAACAATCTCAAGAACATATGCAACCTTATTTGTCTCCCAAATAGAATGTTGGAAGACAACAAAAGGAAACATGCCACCAAAACATGGGCCCCACGTAATATCTAATTAATATATTACATGAATGTGTATTAAGATAATCTAGAGTAGTAAATATAAGAATGCAATAAATGCAATAATCTTATATCATGAAAGGATTAAAAATTAGATTGAATACACTTCTAGAAAGTAAATGATAGAAATTAGGGTTAGGGTTTGGAAAATCTTCACCAAGACATGATTAGGAAATGTGACAATGAATTGAAATTTTATGAGGATGATGTGCATGGTGTCATAGATCTTTCTATGAATTATATGAGGCAGGAAGAGTGGAGGATAATTTCATCCATATGTATATAGGTTCATCGGATCAAGGTTTCCTAAGGCGATGAATGTGTCATATTCTACTATACTTTGTAATATTCCTCTAGCACCTTCTTTAAGTGTTTCTCTATATGTATTTAATGTCTATATATCTGCATTGAATATATTGTAATTTTGTATGACTTATTTTCTATTCAATACCTTATTTATCAAAAGAGGGTTTTCTATTATATGTGTTAGACTAACCTTAACTTGCCCTCATAGACATGAGGAGTTGCACTATGTACCAATATGTCAAAGTAGGATCAAGCAACCTTTAGTTATCCAAGTCCTATCCCATAGAGTGAAGGTTGAAAGTGAAAGTAAAGATGGATCCATAATTTGGCCCTCAACACTTAAGGATGTCATTTGGATCACTTTTCAGTGCACGGTGTGATTTATAGAAGAAAAGAATGAATGTGTTCATAGTTACACTCGTTTTTATTAATGTCTCTAAAGGAGTAATGCTTTAAAGTTGGTCTCAAATACATTCTTATAATGTGATTGAATTTTGTACGCATGTTTATATAGATTACTTGTATGAATGATTTCCCACTTATTTGACCCTAATCCGACTAAAGGAACTTATACATTTGATAATATGAATGTTTCAAGTACAACATATAGGTTCATCTCCTTGGGATAGAATTGTTAGTTAAATCTATCTTGGGCCCATAAAACTATCTAGGATCAAGATATAATTTATATGAGACATGATATGGATTACGGATAGTCCAAGATGTATTCTGCATATGGTACACTATCGGGGAAAATTTTAGTGGTGAATTTTCATAAACTCACGAATATTAGGGATTTTGGAAATTAGAAATGGAGAATTTTCAGCAATCGGTTGCCACCCAATTCGCCTAAAATTTTGGCCGACAAGTCATTTGTATGGGTTAGTTTGCCTACTATTTATAGTTAAAAATGAACTTATGCATGTATTTTGCCAACATTTCTAATCAAAATGTGCAAATATTTTCTAAGGTATAATACATAGCCTAGGGGGTTGCAGGGGGGGGTACCCCTTGCAAGGTCTATGGGACACGCACCCCAACAGGGTTCAGGCGCGCCCCAAAAACCACATTTTATATGTCTATTTCTAGGGGAGACAATTTTCTATTTTTGAAGAGACTGTTGTCTTAACAACAAAACATACATGGGATGAACAAGCGTTTAAATTTACTAGGAAGGCCATCCAACATAGGTTAGACAATAGACCAACAAGGTTGGATGGACAACTAATGGATTATGTCCAATGTGCAAGTAATAACAGATCAATGCAAGTTAAACGGTTGACCAACAGAGATGTGTCCAAAACAGTTTAGATGGCGGACCAATAAGAGTGGACAAAAATCAATGGATTCCATCCAATACGCAGGTTAGATGGTCATCCAATGCAAGTTAGATGGCCAACCAACAAGGATGTGTACAAAAAAATTTGGACGGCGGACCAAGAAGGTTACGTGGGCGACCAACGGATTACATCCAATGTGTAGGTTTGACGGCCATCCAATGTAGGTTGGACGGCTGACCAACATGAATTTCGTATAGTGACAAACAAACGTCCGTCCAACACCCATCCAACTGTACATGAAACCATCTTTTAAAATACCCTATCAAATCTCCTTTTACTGCTAATCAATTTTGTGGAGATTTTCCATTGTTTCGAATGTCCATTTCGGATATTCATCAACCATTCTATAATAATTTTTTGAAGGGGGTTCTTAAAATGAACCCTATGAACTATTTATTAAGATGTTAAGCTAAAGAACAAGTCATGAACTAATGCACTCAAAGTGTAGGATTGAGAAAGCTTCTTTATGTGTATTCAATAAATGTGTTAATGGGATAATGTTGAGATAAATTTCAAAGGATTATTGGTAGTTTCAACATGACCAAAGTTTTGGTACTACAATTATCCCCCTTCAATCTAGTAATGAAAATATAAGATTGAAAGTAAAAGTATACATGAATTCAAATGTCTCACTCTCTAATCCTTGGATGTGATGTTTTTAAGTTAAAGAGTATTTCACCACATCTTATATGTGAAATATACAAATAACATGTCAAGGTCGTATTAATTCTCAAGATATTTTTATAAAATCAGTATATGAAAAGTGAAATGTGTAAATTTTATAAAAATATGAAATAACTACATATAATTTCCCCAGGTGTTCTTGTATATGGAATGTGTCGACATATTATGTAAGAAATAGTATTGGGATGTTATGTCACCATCAAGCATTAGATATCTATGTCACCATCAAGTCTTAGATATATATGTCACCATCAAGCATTAGGTAGATAAGTCAACATATAGCATTAAGGAAACTAGTTCACCATTACATTGATCGTGAAGATCGTCCATGTTGATATAAGCGAGTAAATGTAATAAGTGTAACTAAATATATAAGATAAATGTGTTCCAAATCCATGTAGATACCATATGATCTATTTGACTTCCATAAATGTATATGAATCTATGAGATGAAATTTCCCTCTAAGTTCATGTATATCTCGATAAATTTCATGTGTGAACATGTAATCAGTAGTGATGGACGATCTAAGCCCATGAAAATATGATAAATTTCCATAGTATGTAATGATGAACCATCCCAAGTTCATTTAAATCTAATATAAAACTTGTAATGTCTAATGATGGACCATCCCAAGTCTATATAAATCATGATATGAAACTTGTAATCTGTCATGAATAATTGTATATGACTTGTGTGAATACCATTACCTTGTCTACCATGTGGCACTATGGTCATGATCTATGTGAACTACTAAATTATCCCACAATATTCCCCCTTTGAGATGAAGTATGCTACCATTTATTACTCGGATCAATAGGAAAAGTGTTATTTTTAAAGTGAATATAATCAAAACATCAAGGATGTAAACCATTATATCATGTTGTTTATGGTGATTTTTTGTTAGTTGTTATTTTGCTAAAATACCAAATAAAATAAAACAAAGCACGGTTTACCAATACTACATCAAAAACAAAATTTCAGGATGTTTGGATACATGAACAATGTAAAATACTCCTCCTTCCACTAAGTGAGAAGACTTGTATACAAATACAGCTAGACAAAACAAATATTAGATAAGGATTGAACTATTTTCTTGGAAAAGTCCGATCCTAGGAATCCAAAGGGATTCATTGAAGAGTGTTAACTCACTTTTGCAATTAAGTGATAGGATATGATAATAATATAATGACATTGTGAATTAGAACTCAAGAAGGGTAGAAAGATCCTACTCTATTTGGTATGCATCCTAGGTAAAGATCAGTGTGAGCTTGAATTCCAAGAATTAGTCTAACCAAGCTTGTTATGTTGTGTCTTGTATTTCACGTATGATTTCAATTTATTCCTCAATGTCTTTGATTTTCATGATTCAAGGAAATGGCACACAGGATAAGTTCATGTGAGATATTGAACTACTCCCACATGAAGGGTTTCACAATCGGAATTCGTATATGTTTGTGATGGGGTGTGATGCACCTTGAAATGTCATCTACAGGTAATACATCTTGCAAGAAGATAGATTAGGACAAAAAAATTATAAAGATATGATAAATGATAAAAATGACTAAAATGGTAGGGATCGATGGTGATCAAGAATTGGTGGTGATCAAGGAAAAAATGATTAATTTTGATAAAGATTAATCAAAAAATTTTGAGATAAGACAAATTTTAACATTTCCAAGATGAACTTGAGGGACTCTAGGAGTAGAGAAGATGTAGAATGCAAAGATTGTGACATGTATAAAGGGATAATTAATGGTAAAGTGAATTAAGGACCAGATCGATAGTAATCGAGGATTGAAAATGATCTCGATAAAATTGTAAATACATTAAAATTTGATTAAATGATTAAACGAAAGATATAACGCAAGGTGACTATAGAGGATGGTGAATACTAGTGTTTACAAGATACAACCAATGTAAGATATGACTAAAAATGATAAAAAGAAATGTACAAAGCTTGTTGAATGCTTTTGAAGATAATAGAGCTCTAAGAATCGATAGATCATTTGATAATGATTCCTAAAAAATGATGAAAGATTTTTGATTTGTTATAATGTCATGATGTCATAAAGAGGTGCAGCAATTCATTCCCAAATCCAATCTCTGACTAACTGAGAAATGGAGACAAAAGGTAACTAAATAGAATCGACGGTATATGCAATGATCTCTAACGATCACGGATCATCGTTGATTTGATCCAAGAGGTTAAAAATTAATTATAAAACGATGGAAAATTGTTGAAACCACTTGCCATCTGAGGATTGAGGTTGTTTAAGAATGGTTTGATGTTATGAATCTGGGTAGGAAGAGGTTATGGGGCTGGGATAGTTAGGGTAATTTAGGTTAGGTTTGTTTTGGGTGGTTAGGGAGAGTAAATGAGATTCTACATAGGTAAATGAGGGTTTTATAGTGGTAAAATGGATTAAGGGATAATGGACTTAGGATAGTGATAATAATGTAAATAATGATAGTGTGATTAATATGTGTAGGGTCACCTAGGGGTGAAAAAGTGGTGTCTACATTTGCCCTTTTTGTTGATTTGTCTGTAGGCACAAGTTGTGAGACAAAAACTAGTGCTAAGATGCCCCAGTTTTATGATAAGGATATTGTTCCCCCTCAATCCAATGACCGACTATGTTGGTCATTAGATTAAAAAGAGTTAGATTGATTAGCTAGTATAGCTTAAAGATGCCCGGAGGACTTGATTGTGAGTGCGGAAATACCATGTCGGAGGGAGTATAGAGATGATAGCAGTCTTGGAAACACTAGGTAGAGAACATTATACAAGCTCATGAGGGTGACACTAATTTTGGCAACCTACATATGCGTTCTTCGGGAATATTACTACAAGGATAGGTTCTAATGGGAGCATTCTCATGTGGATGTGTGGATCCATGGGACCCATGGTTTAGAGGTTAATATCCACAATGTGTGTTAAAAATGTATTGTGTTGTCAAAAAAAAATTTGAGAAAGTGTTGGGCATCAAAGCAAAGGCATATGAGCTATGTATGGTGTCAAGTATATGTTGAAAGGGTATAGGAGACCAAAATTGATAATATGTGTAAAAATGGATTGGATCGGTGGTGATCACTAATCTTCGGCGATTAAGGTGGTCAATCGAGGTATCTAATTTTGAGTTTACTACATATTAGGTGGATTTTTGTATATGATTCGATGTATAGAGTCCATTGTATCCATTTTGAATAAACTTTATTTAATCACACACACACACACACACACACACACACACACACACACACACACACACACACATATATACATGTGTGTGTGTGTTTAGATTCATGTGTTGTGATTTGTTTTAATTTGATGTTATATATGAGTTTGTGATGATATTTTGAGATGTTTGGATAGATTATATGTATTGATATGATGTTTGATGTAAATGTGATGTGACTTAAATATAGTGATCTTTATATTTTTCAATACACTTAATAATGGTCAAGAATAAATGTAAGATGTTTGCTTTGAACTGGATTTCATGTGTGTGTGTGTGTGTGTGTGTGTGTGTGTGCGTGTGTGCGTGTGTGCGTGTGTGTGTGTGTGATCGATGGTAAATTTAATATGTATGACAATGCACTTAAGGCCTTGTAACAAATGTTAACATATAACTAACAGTAGTTAGTCACATGTAGGATCATGGATATACATGGAATGAACGTATATACCTTCTTTCAACATGGGAAGGGTTCATATGTAGTTTGTATGGGAGGTAGGTTCTCCTTTGATGGTTTTGTAGGCTTGTTCCCAGTTTATTTTAGTGTTGCAAATTAATCAATACGAGAAGTTTGTTTTTGATGGGAAAGATGATCGATGTAGGAAGATTTCCTAGGATGCTTTTGTATTTTGATATGAAGTTTGATCAATGTGCGAAGCCTTTTTGTATCCATTGTAATATTTGGTAGCCATCCTTTGAGAGAGTGGTCTACGTTTTTTTCATTTTTTATTTTGATTTTAGATGGCCATATTTTGATTGTAATATTTGGTTAGCATTGTCCTTTGAGGAATCAATATGTATTTTCTAGTAATGCTTAATAGTTGTCCTTTGAGGGATCAGTCCATATTCTTTAATAGTAAGCATCCATATGTATAATTTTGATTTTGTGCAAGCCAAGGGCAGGCTTGGTAGACCATTTGGGGAGGGGAAAGATGTGTTTACAAACTACACATACATGTGTACCCCTTAACATGTTTTCAGTTAGTAATATAAGGGGAAGGTAGAAGTAATGATTGTGGGGTTCTTGCTAAGGAGGAACTTGTCAATGTGGAAAATGTGGTGAGTAGAGCCATGGTGCTCATCTTTAAGGTTGTAAATATAGGATACTAATGGCACCACATAATTCCAAATCATTACAATAGTGGGTGATAGGTTGGTGATGGAATGAGATATTTGATGTAACTAATGTCATGGAATTAGATATGTTAACAATAGAAAGGTTGTAAGTGCAGGGAATTTAGAGGTTCCTTTTTAGGTTTACCATCAAGGGAGGCTAAGTGATAAGCTCCAGACCCATATTTGTGAGTGATGATATATGGACTAATCCAGTTTGGAGAAAACTTCCCACGTTTACTCCTTTCTAGAGTAGTGACATTTTGATTTTCTTTAAGGACAAGATCACCAATATTAAAGTCACATTCTTTGACATGTTTATTGTATGCTATTTTGATGTGTTCTTGATAGACATGATGATGTTCAAGGGATGTTACATGGCGTTAATCTAACAATTTGAGTTTTTCTAAGAGCTCTTGATGATAATCCTCGTCAAAGATTAAATATTTTAGGGACACGCAGAGGGATGGAATTTGGACTTAAAGGGGAGGAAAACCTCGTAACCATAAAGTAAATAAAATGGGGTAACACTTGTAAGAGTACGGATGCTAGTTCGATAGGCGCGAGAGAACAAACAGAATTTGGAGATTCCAATTTCTATGTGCTTGGTCAATGGTTTTCATGAGGATTTTGAGTGTTTTGTTAGAAGCTTCTACTTGACCATTTGCTTTTGGATAGTAAGGAGATGAAAATATCAGCTTGATGTTGTATGTGTTACAAATTTTTGAATCTTTTTATTTTTGAAATATTTTTCATTATCTGTGATAATTTTGTGAGGAATGCCAAAGCGTTAAATAATGTGACGGTGGATGAAATCAATAATATTATCGGATTTGATAGAGATAAGGGGGATAGATTTGACCCATTTTGTAAATTATTCAGTAGCAATGATGATGGAATGATGTCATTGTGATGAATGAGGGTTGATGAGGCCAATGAGGTCAAGTCCCTATTGTGAAAAAGACCATAAATCCTAAGCGGGTTGTAGATCCTGGCTCAAGATGTGAGTGAGGTTAGAGTGTTTTGACATTTAACGCATTTATTGACATGTGTACAACAATATTTATTGACGTTAGGCTATTAATAGCCCATCCTTAGGATACATTTAGCAACATCCAAACAATGACGTGTCCACCACATATGTCATTGTTGACTTCTTGGATAGCTTTACTAGATTCATAAGATTTGAGGCATATAAGTAGAAGGCCATCAAACTATTGTTTGTAAAGGATGTAGCCTATGATGACATAGTGGTTAGAGCATTAATGAAAGGATGTTTTATCATTCTTAGATAGATCTAAAGGGATTTTAGACTCGAGAAATACAATCATAGAGTTGAGTGTGCAGAGGTCGATTGATTATCTTCGATGAGGTTAACAGATGGGAGTTTGTTGGTATGATATGGTTGATTGATTCTATGCATATCAATGAACAACTTATAATCTTCAGTTGATAAGGGGATAAGTTATGTGAGATAAGCCATGGTTTTTGTATATTTATTAGATAAGCGAGAGCTATTTGGATTGTTTATTAATCAAAGGCTTCTAGAAATAATTCAACAATGTTTTTAAATTTTTATAAAATTTCACTTTTGCATCGGTAAGCTCCTTTGATTTGATTGATGATAAGTTGGGAGTCTCTGTACATATCAAGGATTTGAACACCAAGCATGATATTGGTTTGTAGACCCATAATAAGAGATTCATACTAAGCCATGTTGTTGGTAAATTTGAAATTTAGTTTGAAGGTTAGAGGAATAGGAGTCCCCAAGGAGGTTTGATGAAGATACCTGGAGCCTCCCCTATCGACAATTTAAACTGTTAAAGAGGAGTTTCATTTTGAGGGGAGTGTATTCTTGATCAATAGTGTTGATAGATTCATTAGGAAATTGTTCATGAGGTGGTTGATTATAAGGGAGGGGGCTTCTACGAGTTGATCGGTGATGGCTTGCCCTTGATATATTTATGCAACATGAATTCTAGGTCAAATTCAATCATAAGCATGAGCCATTGGGTGATGTGGTCACTCGATATGGTTTAGAATGTGCGATTTTTGGAGAGGATTGAAGTTGGTAATGAAATAATTTTTATTATTAAGAATACGGTGTGACGCTTAAGTTGTAAATTATAAGGCACAATAAAAAAAATCTTCGATGTAATGAGTTTCGTAGTCGTGAAGAGTGCGGCTAATGTAATAGATGGCCTGATCTCTACCCCGCTCATCTCGATCGATAGCATAGGCATGGTCAGTGGAAGATATATATAGATAAAATGGCTCCCCCTTGCATGGAGTTCTTAGCATAGGTGGTGATAGGAGATATTTTTTGAGGTCTTTGAAGGCCTTTTGACAGTTTTCATCCCACTTGAAATGGACATCCTTTCGAAGAAGATTATGAAAAGGTTGACAACCATCTGAAAGATGAGAAATAAAATGATGGACCGATTATAGTCTACCTTCGAGGCTATGAATTTGTTTGATATTGGAATGAGGAGTCATCTTGATGATGGATTTGATTTTGGCAGAGTCTATTTCAATTCCCGTGATAGATATGATAAACCCTAAAAAATTTCTTGTAAGAACGCTGAATACACATTTAGCTAGATTAATGAAGAGAAATTATTGAATAAGGTGGGAAAAGATAACGTCGAAGACAAAAATATGGTCCCTTTGGTTTTTAGATTTACCGAAGAGATCATCAACGCAGTCTTCTACGGTTTTATGGATGAGGTCATGGAAGATATAAGTCATGGCACATTGATAAGTGGCCCCTGCATTCTTCAAACCAAAGGGCATGACTCAAGAGCAAAATGTCCCCAAGGGGTAATTAAATATTTTTTTTGGTCTTCTAGTGCAATGAGGGTTTGATTATGCCCATAAAAACTTTCCATAAGAGATAACATCTTATGGCCTACCATGAGGTCGACAAGCTAATCGATGTTAGGAAAAGGGAATTCATCTTTAGGATAAGCAAGATTGAGATCTCGAGTGCAATGCGAGATACATAGTTTTCCAGTGTCTTTGGTTATGGTACGATATTGCATACCCACTATGGATAATCAATGGGTAAGATTAAATTAGCAGAGATAAGACATTGTAACTCTTATTTTATGAGTAGGGATACATGAGGATACAACCTACATAAATTTTTCTTGACATATTTGGCATTAGGAACTATGAAAATGTTGTGCACAAGGATTTTGGGGTCAAGACCTGGCATGTCACTATGTAGACACAAAATCATGCACTTGGGTACATTTTTAGGTCTTAAAAGCATATTAGCATTCATATGATTCATGAGCAAGAAAACTAGTGATTGAAAACTATCTTTGGCTTCTTTTCTTTGTTTATTATTTTCTATTTGGTTTTACACACCCTACATTCCAATCATAATTTCACTTATTTATCTTTCATGACTTTAGACACCAGCACCCAGGCACTCTTGTCCCCTCTGGGTGCCCCTGACCCTTTTCCACCTTACTCTCTCTTTTAGGGTCTCTTTTATCTTTTTGGTATCTTTTCCACTTATGGGTTGGCTTTCTAGTTGTCAATTACGAAATCCAAACAAGGGAATCATATAAATGCATAGTTATGTGTTCAAAATCAAGGACCAAACACTAAGAATTACTATCATCACCTAATCTTGCATTCAAAAGGAACCTAAAGAAATTTAAAGCATCCATTCAAGGGATAAGGGTTGCATCAAATCTACATACACAACATAGGAAGGGGAAGTTCATTCTATTTCATCCACACATTTTACGACATTGCTACATTTTAGCTACAACCCACTATCAAGTGCAACTTGCACAAGGACATCCTAGGGCACAATGTCTATACACATTCACTAGAACTACATGGAGTTTGAGATATAGTTCAGCTCTCATTTGTATTTTCACTCTCAAGGTGACCAAGGTAGGGTTAGTTTGACTCCCATTCTGCATTTTCCTTTTTAGGTTTGATGTAGTTTGTGGGATTGTGTAGGTGAATATCTCTTTTGCATGTTACAGGTACCCTCGGTGATCATTGTGTGACTATCAAGTGATCAACAGAGAACAATAGTGAAGACCTTGCAACATAACAGAAATAAGATCCAAAGCTTCTACATGGTCACAAACACCCATATCTAGTCATCAGTTCCCAGGCACCCATGTCTTGTCATGTGCGCCAATGTTTATACTTTTTGTGAGTTGTATAATTTACAAATATCAATAATGATGTTTTTAGATCCTCTTCATTGCTTATTCCTTCCCATATCAGTTCCAGATTATGCAGAAATCAGCTAAGTTATTTTATCTCCCTCTCCAACTTAGGTTTTCATATCTTAAATCTTAGTTTGTTTGTGTCATTTCTATATTTCAGCATTTATACATTACTTATTTCAGCAGTGACTCTATAATATTTAGATTTAATTCAAATTAAATTAAATCATTCGATGAACCCATCACTCGAATCAAAAATTCCCTCTAGGGTTTTCCTTTTATGTTCGTCACCCGTATTGGTCATTTTGGTTCCTTTGATTACATTGAGCTTCTTCCTTCTATTCGTAAATCTTTTAAGGCAATGGTTGAATCTGATAACCCCTTTGCTAACTCACATAATTCTCCTCTAGAAAACATTGAAACCTCTGATAGTGAACAATCTTACAATATGGACACTAATGTTGATCAAGAACAATTAGACAAGCTCGGTAATTTTTGTTAAGCTTTGTGTGTCAATACTTTTCCAATGTTCTCAATGCTTTACTCGCTTCCAAACACTCTCAATATGCTACTTTTTGTACCTCTTGTAGATTCTTATTCTTCTTCCATGGCCTCCACCTAACCCCTTAACATTCCTATTTCTACCACTCCTCCTTCCCATCCCAATGCTTCTAATACACAACTTGGTTCCTCTTCCATCTTATTTACATCATGACCTATATGCTCAAATCTATCAGCATTCTGATAGCCTACTTCACACTCATCTCCATCTCTTGATTCATACTTACTTCTTCTACTCCTTTTGCACCAGCCATTTATGCTTATTCACTTCTTGTAACCTTTATCTCCCCTAAGTTTCCCACCTTCAATGGCCATGGTGACCTGCAAGAGCATCTCAAATCTTTTCATGTGGCATGTCTCGATTATGCAGATGATCATACATTTCTAGCTAAGCTATTTATTTGAATTTTTCAAGATTATGTCATGCGTTGGTTTTATGACCTACTTGTTCATTCAGTAACTTATTTTATGCATCTAGTTGATTATTTTCTTGCTCACTTTTCAATCAATATCGGCAGCAAGATCTCTTCTACACAACTTTCCCAAATCAAACAAAGATCTAATGAGCATCTAGATGATTATGTGTGTTGCATTATAATAAAAATATTGCTAAGATGACCAATGTACTTGTTGATTCGTAATTACAAGATATTTTTGTTCAAAGCCTCTTACCACCACTTTAGAGAGTGTTATCTTTGATACCTCTCCTTCATTTGATCAATTATGTCATACTCTTGAAATGTGAAAAGTAAACTTCTATCTATGGGAAAACTCAAATATCAAGATACTCCATCATATTCTAATAGGTTTCAAGTTAAATCAACATTCAAGACATCTCCTAAGCCCATTAAAGCAAAGGAAACTATTAATGTCGTCTCTCCACCTAAAAATATTCAATGAAAACCTCCAAAGCATACTTTCACCAAATTACCATATGTACCTCGGTTTATTTCCTAAACTCAAAATCTAATTACTCTTCCACCTCCTCTCAATCTTGATCCATCTCACCCTCATTTCCGTAATCATGATGAAAATATTAAATGTGAATATCATCAATGCATTGGTAATTTTATCAATCGTTTTTTTCAAACTCAGGCATCTCATTCAAGATCTTATTGACAATAATTCACTTGATCTCCCTGATCCATTTGCTTCTAATCTGGTCAATGATAATAAAAAACTAAAAATATTCAATGACCCTTTTCTTAAGCATGATATTCAAGCTCCTTATTCTTTTGTTAATCATACATATCGAGTTATGCCCCCTCCTTCATCAAGGCCTCTTGACTTCCTTGTCACTTCTACTAATGCATCACCACCAACCATTTCATTTTCAGATCATGATTATCATGCTACATTCACTTCTAATTCATTACACATCATTTCTTGTATCGGTTTGTACACTTGTCAATAACACCATGATCTATCCAAAGGATCCTATTAGTGTGTGCTTATTACACTTATTATGGCTATCAAATGTCAAATATATAGTATCACATATCCAGTTCCTAATTATTTTGGCTACATTAGGTTGCCCATTACAGTTGGGCCTCTTACCATGCTTGTGTCATTCATTGTGGAATCTTCAATCAAAGGTTGTGACATGCTTTTAGGTCTTCCTTGGCTCCGCATCACTCAAGTTATTCCCTCTATGAATAATTTTTGTCTCAAGTTCATTCACAATAAACAATTTATCACTATTAAAGGTGTTCCACCATGCACACCATTGCCTAAACCTAGTCTTGATGATATCCTTCCACTAGCTTACAACATATAGGCCTCCAGGCCTCTCAACTCTAAGGCACATTCCGTACCTAGTTTATTATTTTCACACGTCCTACTTCACAACGTTGTTGTCCTCATAAGTCCTCTATCCCATCTCATCATCATAATTCCCCTACTCGGGAAGCCCCTTCACATAGGTGTTCACCACCTCCTTCATCACATAGATCTCCTTCACATGTACATCACTACTCTCATACTCTACCGATCTTAGAGCATTGTCACATGCCTTTATCTCCTCGAACATCGGGTGGAGGGCCCTTCCCTTCACTATCATTGATAGCATTTTATCCTTCTCACACTTGGGGGCATCATGCTTTCTTCCCCCCTCCTAGCATCATAAGTTTTCTATAATATCTATTATCACACTTCGTGCTTCACACTTAATCTTTCTCAATACTCTTATACATCTTGATACATGCATTATATCGTCATTACCCTATGATGCACTCTAGTTCCATGATTCATACTCAACTGTTGAGGGTCTAAATCTGAAATGAACCTCACCACATTCACTCTTTATGCTCTATGCTTCATGATCTATCTTTCTAGCACACATTTTCAAACCATTTCCCAATGACACACTCTTGTTCTATGGTTCATTCTTGATTGTTGAGGGGTATTTTATAAATTAACCTCATCTCATACACATCCGTTGGGGGCATGCTACTCTTATCACATTCACACATTGCATACCATTCCATCCCACTCATACACTACATATTGCATATCTTTGTTGCACTTACTCTTTCTTTTTTATACTACTTACATGATGCACTTTGCTTATTATGTTATTTAGATACTCAGTATGTCATTATCTTTCCATATACACACATGTGTGTTCGCTTGGTCTTTTGGAGTGAATGTATATCTCTTACAGCTCCTCACATTCTGCAATGATTCTTAGCATTGTACCTTTTACCAATCCCACCAAGGCTCCTTGGGGCATCTACCTTTACTACTCTCACACATTACAGTTGTTATTATTACATTATTTACTACTACTTTCTATCACATTTACTTTCCATCACATTTACTTTCCACGATATATACATGTTTTCCACTAATACATATATGCATTGACATACTTTTCATCTTTATAACATTCTAAAGGGTGCTTCATGTGTAGCATTTACTTTGCAGGACTATATGTTGATATGGTTGTGTGATAAATTTTTTTGTCTAACATTGTTTGCAAGTCATTGCCCTATGTCTTGTTTGATCATTGTTTATATGCATTCGGTTGTTTCAGCCATGATTGTCTTGTGACATTATGAGTGATGTCCCATGTATGAAACTAAATTTTCAAGGTCCACTTTTTTGCACACTTATTTTTTATATTGTTTTTCCATTACATTCTTTGCTTTCACTAACATATATTTCTAGCCATATTTTTTGCATGTCCTTGGTCTCTACCATGCACCCCTCCCCTATCCCCTACAAGTATCCATTTTAGATCAACATCAGTCCTCTATTTTGGTCTCACACACTCCTACATTCATTACATGCACCTCAAAATGAGGGGGACATACATTGGGTGAACAAATCAACTCTACAATAGCTCAGTTTACAGTTCAAGTTAGCACAAAAACAAATGACATGAGTACAAATCACATAACAGACCCATAATTAGGCATGGGTCATAATCATAGAACAAACTCTAGCTCCAAAACTCGAGACAGTAGTGCTTAGGCACCTATTCCCTCCCCAGGCACTAATTTCTTGGGGGCACATAATTTCATCTTATTAGATTAACACAGTTCATAGAATCCTTTAGAGAATTTTTTACAATTACAGAACAGTCCTTCAGCTTAGAGCATATGCAAGCAATCTCCTAAAATACATTTCAATCGAACAATCAAGACCTTGAAACTAATTCGGGATGGTAGAAAAAAGTAGGGATGTACCATCTCTCCCAAACTTGCTAGACCTCATGGAAGGAGAGTAACACTAGACCTCTCTCCCCAAAACTTTCTCTTGGTGTGATATCTCCCAAAAACTTACTCTTCACAGCATTTCAAGACATTTTCTATCCCTTACACTCTTATACATCAAGTGCACACTTTCCTTTACACACTTTTACATAATTATGCACATTTTTCTCTGATTTATAATATACATGACTTTGACTACATTTTTGTTCTTATTATACAAGTTTTTCCTTCCAAGAAGCAACAACCACAAGCTAAAACAACATGGTATAACACATACGCTTCACCCCTAGGGTCACTTTCCTTTCCTATTCTCCACATTTCACTTTCCATCACTCCACACTTCACTTGTCCACTCAACATGTTATTCTCTACACGCTCTATAGGATCATAAGGTATGCATCTCTTATCTACTTTATGTTATCGAGTATTCACTTAACAACATAAATTGGGGGAAATGTAGACACAAAATCATGTACTTGGGTACATTTCTAGGTCCTAAAATCATACTAGGATTCATATGATTCCTAAGCAAGAAAATTAGTAATTGACAACCATATTTGGACTATTTTCTTTGTTTCTTGTTTTCTATTTGGTCTTACACATCCTACATCCTAGTCGTAAATTCACATATTTATCTTTCATGACTTCAGACACTAGCACCTAGCCAGGACATGAGCGCCCGAACGCTCATGTCCCCTCTGGCGCCCCTGATCCTTTTCCACCTTACTAACTCTTTTTGGGTCTATTTTTCCTTGTGGGAATCTTTTTAACTTATGGTTTTGCCTTGCAATTGTCAATTACAAAATTCAAATAAGGGAATCATATAAATACATAGTTATGTGTTCAAAATCAAGGACCAAGCACTAAGCATTACTATCATCACCTATGTTTACATTCAAAAGGGAACCTAAATCACTCCAAATCATCCATATAGCATTCATTCAAGGGACAAGAGTTGTATCAACTTTCCATACATAGCATAGGAAGGAGAAGCTCATTCTATTCCATCCACACATTCTACTACATTGCTACATTCTAGCTATAGCATGCTATCAAGTGCAACTTACACAAGGGAATCCTAGGGCGTAATTTCTACATACACACACCAGAACTACATGGAGTCTAAGATGTAGTGCAGTGCTTGGTTGTAATTTCACTCTCGGGGTGACCACTAGGGTTAGTCTGACTCCTCATTCTACATTTTCCTTTTTAGGTTTGATGTGGTTTTTGGGCTTGTGCAAGTGAATATCTATTTTACAAATTATAAGTATCCTTGGTGATCATTGTGTGACTATTAAGCTATCAACAGAGAAAAATAGTGAAGAATCTATAACACAACGCAAATCATATCCATATCTTCTACGTGGTCACGAGCACCTAGATCCATTCATCGAGTGCCTAGGTGCCCCTTTCTGTTGTATGTGCCCCGCCTAACCTTATTTTTGAGTTACAGAATTAACGAGATCAATAACGAGTTTTTTTATCCTATTCATCACTTCTTCCCTGCTCATATCAGCTCTATATTGCACAAAAATCAGCTAAGTTTTATATCTCCCTTTATTGCTTAGGGTTTCATATTTTATATTTTAGTTTATTTGTTTCATTCCTATATTTTAGAATTTATACATTATTTATTTCAATAGTGACTTTGCAATATTTAGATTTAATTCAAGTTAAATTAAATCACATTGTATTACCATGTGAAGGCCCATTTGTGCTTAGAAAGGATGGTGGTGAAGTCTTGTAATTATTTCGAATCTAAAGATTGGCCAAATTTTATTGTGTGAGGTTCTTGTGAAGTACCACATGTTAATGTCAATAGTGAATTTGTTGAGTGTAGATGTGTCAAGTTTCTTCAAGAATGTTGATGGTAGGGGAGTCTTCCTCTACCATTTCAAGTAATACTAACATAAGGATCTTAGTGTCATCCTTAGTCCGATAAGTGGGTGGTCCTAAGTTGATAGTATCGATTTAAAAAAATTATGAGGAATGGATATAGTGTCAACAGTTTCCATGAAGCCATCGGTGAAGATGATGGATTTATTTTTTCTACTGATTCGGGTGTGGTGCTTGTGAAGCTATGTGAGGAATGTTTGTTAAATCCTAGTGTAAAACTCTCATGAGGCTTCCGAGACTGGTCAAATACCAATTCATGTATTCCTTGTTCATAATTTCCTAAACTAAATCCTTTCTAGACATAGCAATGAAGATACATTTGTGCAAATGATTGGTTATATAAGAACGAGAAGTCGATATGAGTGGTTTTTCATAATATTTATTTTCACAAGGTGTAAGGAAGGACCATCAATCCCTCCATAAATGAGGTTGGTTCTCATATGGGGAGGACCAAATGGAATGATATCTCTGATTTTGGGTTTATACATAGTTTTTTTCTGTCTCCCATACGTTTTAGGTGTAGGGAGTGAGATAAGAGTCTGTGTGAATTTATACTCCCCATCGAAAGACTTTACATCATGTCTTCGAAAGTTGTGTCATTAGGTAACATAGATGTGGGAACAAAGATGCTAGTAGAGGCCTCATCAGGAGAGTCTGAGTTTGTCTTAGAAATGAGCACTTCATTAGGTCGATAAGTCATATGACATGCTTTGAAAGGATTCAGATCGGCGGGAATAGTAAAGGTTTTACCTTCATGTTCATACTTAAGAGACGTTGTAATATTGGTGGGATACATCCCATAGCACATATAAAAGGTTTTCCCAGCAATATATTATACTATAACTCTCCTTATACGAGATAGAAGAGATTATGAAGACCTTTAACACCTAATTTGATGGGTAGAATGACCATGCCTAAAGTAGGGGTGACAATGTTGTTAAAGGTGCATAAGCACCTACAGTGACTCGGGAGTGAATGGTATCGGGTAGATGGAGTTATTTGAAGGCATGAGAAGATATAATGTTGATTTTGGTGCCATTTCAATCACAACTCGTTAATGAGAGTATCATTGATCCGGGAGGTGACAAAGAGTGGAATTTCATGGTCTTCGAGGTTGCGAGGATGGAATTTCATAATCATCGAAGGAGATAGTGAACGAGGTTAGAAAATGGTTGAGGTTCGTCTGATGGTACTAAAATGGATTAGAGAGCCTCAATCATTACTTTTTTATGTTGTGGAGAATTTTGAACAATATCTTAGAGATACATCTTTACGAAGCTTGATGGAGTTGTTTAATGATGGTGTTATGTATAAATGTGGTAGATTAGGTATGTGGGATAGCAAGGATAAACAACTTGGTGATGGAAGGTGATGGGTTAGATGATTTAGGGGGATCAAGGGAGGTAGATATTTTGGGCCTATTTTGGTTTGAGTCTTTTGAGTCTTGTTCATGTGCTCTTATAGCTATGTAAATGACATCTATTTGATGGAGTGGGGTCTTACTTGGTGGAATATTAATGTAGAATAATAGCATAATGTCAACTAAGTACATAGTATGTATTTTTGTATAAGGTGCGATGTGTGATGAAATGCGATGTATAATTTATATAGTGCGGTGGGTGGGGTTCGAGTGTAATGGTAACCCCTCAACAATCAGTGTGAACCAAAGCACAAGAGTGCGTCATTGGGTAATGACGAGTGCTAAATGCTTGATGAAAGGGGTTAATAGGAAAGTGCAAAGATATTAGAGTTATAATCTGTTATGATGCATGAGAAGGGGGTGTGTTAGATGTTATTCCCCCAATTATGTAAACTAACCAATGATAGTGAAAGATGAAGGTCCTCCACCCGATGTCTGTGAGGATGAAAGTGGGGACCATGATCTAAATGCGGTGGCATGGTAGATAAACATGGTGTTGTTGAATGAAATATATATGCATGTGAAAGATGAATGTATGATGAAGATTGGGGCGTAGCAACATACGGTGGTGATGAGGCCATTGTAAGTGGTCGTGATGATATGATTGATGACTCATTAATAGGCAATGGTGAACTAAATTTGGTAGAGGATTGACTTAGCAACATCTAGGAGAAGGTTGAAGAGAAAAATATGGGGAACTAATTACAAAAATTCATTTTTGATGAGGTGTTGGAGCACATTAGCATGATGCTCACGAGGTATAAGAGCCCGATGGGATTTAGTATTAGTGGTAGAAGGTGGTGCGAGCAAACTAAAAAGGCCTAGATTTTCGACATCGTTGATTATTCCCGACTAAGCGCGTGCATTATCATGATGTCCATTAATTCAATGATAATGCTTGACACAATGAAGTTACACCAGATTCGATCAATGCACTTTCCACCCTTGGCATTGTGGGTTTATATATAGTGAGTGGGTTCAGACCAGTCTACAATCCCCATACACAACGACTTTTATAGGACATGGTGTCATTAGCATTTCTGGGAAACAATTACATGCTTGGAGGTTATAGTGGGTGTGCCTCTCTACACTACTTCAGCCAATAGCGTCGATTTCCCAAAAATCTAGGACAGTACAAATATATCTTCACACACATTTCACCATAAGTGGTTAGAGCTTAGAGGACACGCTTCATTTCCTTCTTACACTTCTTCACCAGAGTGGCATGAGATCGCAAAAAAACTCTAGTACAAGATATGCTTCTACACTCTTTCTCTCAACATGGATCAGGTGCACATGTTCCATTTACACTTTTTCATTTCATGTATTTTACATTTACATACTTTACATATACATGATTATTTCACATAGCATTTTTACATACATACATATTTGACTACTTGATCATTTTCTCCTTGCAGTCCGGTTATATGAGAAAAAGTAGTTAAATTTGGGGCAACAACAACATTCCGTGACAACAAATGCTTTACTAACCATGCAGGTACACTACACATACATTCTACCCTAGTTTCACTCTCACCACCTTTTTATTTTTACATTTTCATCTTTAGTTTCCACACTCCTCCATCTTTTTGTCATTCCATGCTTTTTTCTAGTCCTTTAGAGTGTTTCTACTACACTCTTCATGGACATCAGTATGCACTTCTATCTACTTTATGTTACCGAGCTTTCAGTTCACCAACATAAAGTGGGGGTAAAATGTAGTCACAAAATCATGCACTTTAGACATTTATTTATCTTGTTCTCCTACTACTATTTAGAAGGTTTTTGAGTGAAGAAATTACTAATTAACCCCATATTTTGGCCATCTTATTTTACTTTTATTTCATCATTTATGCACATTTTTATCTACATGCCCAGTATGTTTCAGCACTTTCCCATCATTTTAGCCTCAGCTGGGGCACCCAAGGTGGTGTTGGGGTGCCCAGGTCCCACCTGGGGTGCCCCGATCCTTGTTTTACTTTCCTGCCACCTTTTTGGGATCTTTCTAGCCATTTTTCATCCTTATATTTTTCCTATTCGTCCATGTCTGGGTTAATTATGAAATTAGATCAAGAGAAACCTATAAATATAAAATTATGAGGTCATAATGAAGAACCTAGCATCATCTACTACTATCACTCATCTAGAGTTGCATCCATCTATTGCATTTATACCCACATAACTCCATCATCGAGGCACAAGGTAGGAAGTCTCGGGAAAATTTTAGTGGCGAATATTCATAATATGGCAAATATTCCATTTTTGAAAATTTTGAAAAGGTGAAATTTTTATGCACGACGCTGACTTTGTTCGCTTAAAAATTACACTTTAATTTTTTTAGGGGTCGGCTTAAACCTACCCTTGAAAAATATCCTATATAAACCTAGATTATTCGCGGGTAGAACACTTCTACTTCACATTTTTCAACAATATGATATATCCCGTATTATAGACATGCGACAAGGGGGTAAGTTATTGATGCGCGACAAGGAGGGTTTGCAGACAAGGAGATACTGTAGATATTGACGCATAGTAGATGCATGACAAAGATTTTGTTGACGAGCGACATGGAGTTTTTTCGATGAGCAAGAAGAGGGCAGAGGTTGCAGACGCGCGACAGGATATTTGATGTCGTGCGTCAATAGACCTTAGTGACGCGCATCACTTAAGGCCTATTGACGCAGCGTCACTAAGGCTCGTGTGGCGTGCGTCAATAGGCCTTAGTGACGCGTCAATAGGCCTTAGTGACGGCCTTTGTGACGCGCGTCCATAGCGCCATAGCCCTAGTGACGCTAGCGTCAACGAGGCCTTAGTGACGCGCATCACTAAGGCCTATTGACGCGCGCAGCGTCACGAGGCCTTAGTGACGCGTCGTCAATTGGCCTTAGTGACACGCGTCACTAAGGCCTCGACGGCGCGCGTCACTAAGGCCTATTGACGCACGTCACTAAGGCCTGTTGACGCGTGTCACTACATTTTTCGACGCGTGACAAGGATGTACAATGATATTGACGCATGCGAGCATTTATGACAAAGAGTTTGTTGATGCGCGACATGGAGATTTTTGATGAGAAAGCGAGAGGTCGGAGGCTGCAAGCGCGCGGCGACGGAGATTTTCTTGTCGCGCGTCAAAAATGCGGTGGCGCCAGCGTCAATAGACCTATTGCGACGCGCGTGCCATCGGAAAGGGCTTGTCAAGCGACAAGATCCTCGACGCGCGTCGGATCAACACCTTAGTGGCGACGCGTCACTAAGGTCTATTGACGCAGCGCATCATCGCATTTTTGACGCGCAGCGGCAAAAAATTTCCCGTCGCGCGCCTCGCAACCTTCGTCAGAGTGTGCTTTATAATCGGCGAAATTTTTCATACAACCTCAAAAATTCGCCTTCCCGTGAAACCGGTTACGGGATATTCGCGGTATTCTCCACCTCCGATTTCCAAGAGGTCTCTTAAAATGAACCCTGGGAAGTCTCCATCACACTTCATAGGGGGATAATTATATTCTATTCCATGCACACATGCTATTACATTTTCTACATTTAGTTATTGCTCGGTATTTCACATAGTACAATTGGCACAAGAGCCCCTACGCCACCACACACACACACACACACACACACACACGAACTACATCTGGGTTTGAAATGTAGTTCATCTCTTAGAGTAGTAAGCCCAATGTTGTGGTAGTTGAGGTTAGTCCAACCCATTCATTTTGCATCTTTATTTTTAGGTTTTGATACTCCTTGTATTCTTACAGGTCTCTACATCATCTTGGATTATTGGTGACCTACGGCGCGCAGAGATAGGGAAGTAGATGCGACATACAACGAGGGTTTCGGATCACCTTCCGACCCTATGATGACCAATTTTAAAGATTTTTCGTAGACTAGGGCACCCATATTACATACCAAAGTTCATGTATGAATTATTGTTGCATATATCCCATTACTGCTATCAATTAAGTTCTTTCCTCACCTCCTTCTTATATATTAGGTTTTTACTTTATTAGTTTTATCATTTAGTAATTTATATATTACTTTATTATATTTATTTACATTGTTTATGTCCTCCTAGATTATATTAACTATCCCCATATTACCCAATTTTAGTTAATCACCTAACTTTTGTTCGATGTGGATGTGGTGTTAGATGATGGTTTAGAATAAGCGCTTTTAAAGGTTTGGGGAGTTGGTTTAATTTGATGGATAGGTTTGATTATATTAGCATGATTTGAATCTGCGGAAGAATCCCTTTGCTTCAAATCATAACATGGAGGTATTTGCAGAGTCCTCGGTGGAATGGTCTAGTGTCTAATGGTAAGCACATAATGATTCATAATTGTACAAGATGGATTTCACCCTCGAATCGGATGGCTTAATAGGTGGTAATGTTATGGTGGATGATTGGATAAGTTTTTCAAAGATTCTAGTATATTACCCTATCATAGTTGTATGGAATAATGATGAGGATGAAGAGATGTGTATATGATTTGATGAATTTTAGGTTTGAGATAGTTGGGTCGTGTTTTGTGTGGTATTTTTGAGTGCCAACCGACAAATAACCCTAAATTTTGTAAAGGTGACTGTGAACTTAGATTAGGATAAGGTCCTATGATGGAAGGTAAGGGTTGTGTATTTCATGATATGGTTGTTTGATGACCATACGGTGTAGCTTATGTTATTCAAGATGAATGATTTGTGGGTTGTAAAGTATATTTTTAAGGTTCTGATGTGATGTTTAGCGATGTGGTCTTCGAAAGAGATTTTTAGATTTCTATAATAGGTTTCTTTCTTGGTAATTTTGAAGAGGTGGTAATTGGTTTTGAAGGGGATGTACTAGATGTAGGAATACTAATGATCTTGGTGGTGATAATACTGATAGATTTAGATGGTTTGGTTGTTGTATTTATTGTGGAAACATTATTCGTTATGGGTATGAGTGAGAAATGTTTGATTTTGTTGATTGCATGATGAGAATTGACTACGTTAGGCTGGGGTTGACTAGAAGATGGGGATGCTTCAAAAAGGTTGTTTGAAAACACAAGTTTTGATTAGGAGGCATGTTCAAATTGTGAAGTTGTAATTCACCTCGGTCAATAAGATCTGGAGGATGTTTATGAATGAATGATGCCTTTTGATGTTGTGGCCTCAAACTTGATGGTATTTATAGTAATCATTATTTTGATACCATGAGGGTTTAGACGTGGATTTTTCAATAGGGCATGTGGGAGGGAGTTTAATCATGTATGCGGCTAGAATTTTGTCAAAAAACACACTATATGACTTCTCAATGGGTGTGTAGTTACTTTGAAGTCAAGTTCATTTGGAGTCCGAATGACCTTTGGGCGTGACCTTTATAATGAGCACAATTGTTGAGCCTTTTGATTTATCGTTGCTAGAAGAATTTTTGAATGTAAACTTGAGTTTGGGTTTTTTTACCTTAGTTTAACCTTACAATATTCGAGGGCATGAATTTCCGGTTTGGGGCCATGGTGAAGGCTTCTTCGAAATGTCTGTAAGGATTGAATCGGAGGGTTGATGATATATGCTTAGTGTAGGATCGAGAATACAACTCGATCAACTCGGTTTGTGGAAGAGAAAAGAATAAATTATTGATGATCTCCCACCATATGGCGATGAAATATGCAATAGACTTTTCTTAAAACTGTTTAATAGCGTATAGATCATGATAGAAATCTTACAGTGATATTGATGGAGAAATACTCTAAGAACAATTTTGTTAGTTATACAAAAGAGAAGAGAGAATATTGTAGAATATTGTTATACCCCTCAAGGTCGGGACCTACTAAGGACATGGGAAATTTCATCAACATGAGATATCACTATGGGCAATGAGATAACATGCATGACAAAAGGTCCTAATGTGATGTTGTGGGTCCTCCTTACTATAGAATTTAATGAATTTTGGGAGTTCCTAGTATGGGGTATAGGCTTTGAAAGGTGCTTGATGGATGGATGATATCATTGTAGATTTTTTCATATGACAGGTGCTCTTAGGACACATATTGACAACTTTAAGGCTTGCAATCATATTCATTAATGCTTATAAAGGATTGTTTTGAGAGATGGTGTGATAGATCTTATCGGCAGGATGATAGCTCGAAGGCTCAATCAATATCGAGCTCTGGCGTGATTCGATCTATGGGTTGTGGAATACGTGGGAAATGACACAGGATAGTTTCGTGTATGTCTCTAAGATAAGGTCATATGGTGGATGGTGGAATACAATTGACTCTACGGATGATTCTCTGGCCTAGTCCAAAATTCTCTAGCTTTGTTAGCTGCTATATCTAGTAAGGACAATTGTTCGATGATGATGGGTGGAAGTGGAGTGGATTGGAATACTAGTGTGCGTAGGCCAGTGTTTATATCTGATTGACTTATGGATTCGTTAGGCTGTGGATTTGTGGATCACAACCGTAGACTCTTGGTTGTTGCGGTCCTGTTATGGTCATGTACGAAATCAAGTCCTAATCCCTAGTATCCAGTAATCATATGCTTTCTCAGCTTCTATGTTTAGGACCAATAACTGCGTGATCTTCTCAGAATATCTCACAGGCGTTCGTGCAACCTGGATCCTTAAACTAGTATCTATGTCTGTGAGAGTGTCTCCTGCACCTGGCTGTGGGACCAAAGGATCACAACCAAAGGTTTGTTCTCTTTCGAACCCTTCTACAGTCATGTGAATGTTTTGCCTAGGGCAATCTGTAGTTCGGTTGATTTGACCAAAACGTGTGTGCTTGGTCGTCTTCTATATTTAACCCTCTCAACTGAGAGCTGATCAGTCGTAAATCATTGTTGTTTGGAAGACTTGTATTCTAAGGTTACAGTCTATGTCAACTATTGCTTTGTGATGAGGTTGGGTTGAGGCACGATTGGCTCAAATACGTATTCCACAGGCTCCACTAGGTCCCGTGATTGTCATATAAAACAAAATATAAATCTAACTACAACAAAACAAATTTTAACTATCTAAAACATATATAACTTCTACTTTTGTTTTTAACTTTCTAAGAAGAAAAGCAGCTATTTAAACGTATCTAGAAATAACAACTAAATAACAATTTAAAACAAACAAAATAACCGTGTAGTTATTTTTGCATGCATGTAATTTGTAGATTTATTCTAAATAATGAAATAACTTGCTTGATCTATTTGCAGATTCTCGATCCTACCTCGAAGTGAGGAGTGAATCATAGTTTCTCGAAACTATCAATCCCCATGACTTCTTCACAGCAATATCGAGAATAGAATTTACTTGAAATGAAGCAATTAACTACTTTATTTGATATGATTCTAACTAGAACTTTGAAAGTTAAAACACGGATTCCATGAGAAAGTGGCGAATCTGATGGTGTGTGTGATCTTGTCCCCTCAGTGTGATCTCCTCGTTCTTTCGTGTTCACGTGGATCCAGAAAAGCGTGTAATGCTAGCATCGACAGAAGTAGATATTGGGACAAGGACAGCTCAGAATGCAGACTGAATATAATGCGAGTAGGAGAGGGATAGCGCAAGAGTACAGAGCTTGGCTTATGCAATTCCTAGCGGGATTTACTGCGAGTCATGCAACATAAAGCGTCCAGAACCTGAAACTATCCTGTTTGAAGAGCAAAACCTGCAACTTTAATGGCTTCCTAAGCTATTCTACTCCAATGGATTGGATAAAACAACAACACCGTTTGCACAAGCTGGATATGTGGCTTACCAACAGTTGAACAATGCTAACTAGACATATAATGAACTAAACCAAGCACTCTAAGCAAAATGAAAGCTAAGTCTATTGCAAAGAGAAATTCAGAGACAAACTTCAGGGCCATTTGCTTGAGCACAAGCCACTTATTTATAGCTTTCATTCACCCAAAAATCAAAACCAAACTGAACTCTAAAACTATAAACAATGGCCAAACACTATTCCAGGGGACCAAAAACATAAATGCAAGCCCAAGTCGGCAAGGAAAAGCTGGTGAAACATTGATCTTTACGTGAGTCACGTCAAAACGCTTTCTGGAAAATGCGTAAAGGACCGCCGCTCTGAGCAGGGCGGCGGTTACAGGACCGCCGCCCTGATCAGGGCGGCGGTCACGAGACCGCCGCCCATGCAGGGCGGCGGTTTCGTCACTGAAGAGAAAAAGGCCAAGAAAAGAGAGGAAAAAGGAAAAACAAAGGACGCGGGGGCTAAGCGGGGCATGCGGGATGTTAACGCACACTCGAGAGCTTTTTCCGGATCCCGAACACCTTGCGAGGAGACCTGTATCATCATTGGGGCACTTGTTACCTTTGTTAGGTGATACAGATACCTTACAATTTTGGAGTACGTACATATTGCCCCCTCGGAGAAGCATTTTAGCCATGAAGAGGCGTAAAATGGTGGGTCAGTATGGCGATCCCGAAATGGGAAGTTAGAAGTTATACGACACACGTCAGTGTGTGTTGAAATGACGCCATCCAAAATTCCGCTACTGCAAAATGAAAAGAGAACTCAAGTGCGAGATAGATCTGATAGTTTGAAAAATAAATGCTAAGAATAACAGGGAATGAGAACGTACCATTTGTGCGGGGATAGGAACTTACCTCCATCAGCGCTCCAAACCTGTGAAAAGTTATTTTAAAATGAAACAGAGTGCCATATATATGAAAGTGGGCCCATTTTCCTATTCATTTGTGCGAGTCGATTTGATTGATTTTGAGCTCTGGGACCCACGGTGACGGTTTCTTGCGTGAGTAGAGTCGAAACGTTCGCAGCGAGATCGTGATCATGCCTCCACGTGCGGAACACCGACCTCAGCGATCACAGGTTAGTTTTCTTCAGTTTATTGTTTTTCCCCCCTTAATTTTGAAATGCTAAATACTCTGTAATGGGGGGGTCATTTTTGAAAATGCTAGGTTCAAAAGGTCCACCTAGGGGGCGCTCTTTGGTAGGCTTTGTTTTTAGTTAAAATGGTCTTTTCTGGCACTTTTTAGGCCTTTTTAGGTTAAAAGCCCGCGTGGGTTTTCGGACCACGACCGCCGCCCTGGCCAGGGGCGGTTACATGACCGCCGCCCTGTTCAGGGTGGCGGTTACATGACCGCCGCCTTTAAGGCGGCGGTTACAAAACCGCCTCCTGCTCAGGGCGGCGGTTTTGCACAGAATGCTAAAAAGAACTTGTTTTTAAGATTGTGTTTGTATTTTTAGCATTTCTACGTGTTTTTATGACTTTCTCGGCATTGCTGGATCTAACTTAGTTTGTTTTGTGTGTTTTTGGGTGTATGCGGGAGAGAGAGAGTACATCCGATGGAGCGAGAGAGAGAGAGTGTGATTGGCTCTCAGGGGTATTAGATGCCCTCTCACAGGATGAGGAGGACACACTTCAGAGGGCTGGTATATTGCGCATATCGCGCGTGCCCCATGTTGCACCATCTAGTCACATCCTTTGTGACTTATTCTCTTACTGGGATGCAGATCGGAACACCTTCCGATTGCCAGGGGTCCGTGGCGAGTGGACCATTACATTGGAGGACGTCTACCACATTCTGGGGGTCCCGATCATCGGGAGGTGACTCACTTTGGAGACAGCAGGCTCACGGGCACAGATTGCACAGTGGGTGACTTATATGGGAGATGCAACCATCTCCACGGGGTCGAAGAAGGGGGTGAGAGTTCGATCCATTCCTTCTTTGCCCATCCCCATATTTCGTCAGGCCATCATGGGGATCCTTGCCTCGAGGTTGATCGGGGACAAGGGAGGGGACACATTGCTATACTGTTGGGCCCCTATCATTGCACAGATAGAGGGGCATGGCCGGATATACGCTTGGGAGTACGAGATATTCTTGGGACCACCTACCATGATCTATATAGGGTGGTGCGTTTACAAGGGGCAGTCACTGAGCCACCCGACCTAGTCATGAGTTGGGTTTATGAGCACTTCATCCCTTATGGCAGGGGTGTGGAGGTAGCAGATCCTGGAGCTGTTAGGGCAGCCAGATGGATAGACATGTCGGTGCTTAGAGCACCTCATCAGCCAGTTGCCTCCCTGACTACCACCGATATGGAGGTGACACCATACCAGACCATGGCCGGTATATGGGGCGAGAGGCCCTTACCTTGATTTCTGCTCCACCACAGGGCGCTTATTGATAGAGTGGGGCGAGTGGAGGTGCACCCCTTTGGCCGAGTTCCTCGGCGAGTTTGGCCTTCCATACGCGGGTATACTTCCCCAGTGGCACCGGTTTGACGATCAGTTCGCGAGGCCGGAGGGGGCCTAGAGGCGAGGTTGGATAGTGATTACTCTGGCATTCCCATTGCGGCCGGGAGGATAGTTCGTCTTTAGAGGGAGAGCCGGTGCGCCTCGGGCACCTTTGCTTGATTCTGCGGGTCTGCTCATAGCGCGATGACCTATTGATATTGACTCGAGTCGAGGAGTTTACGAGAGGGGGGGCGAGAGGAGGAGACCGAGGGACAGCGATCTGAGTGGCATGACACTCGGGATATTATGCGGCGAGAGAGGGGCTGAGCAGAGCGCAAGAGAGGGATACTCTAGTTTCAGAGGAGCCACTCTCTCAGGGCCATGGTGGAGAGGATGAGTCCATTGCGGGGTGACATGTTGCTCCTGCCACAGGAGCAGCCCCTCAGTCGGCGGCATCATCCGCGGTAGTGCGGCCCAGCGACCCATCTTGGAGGCCTGGGGATCCGAGTAAGTTACCCTTTCTCCCTTTTAATGTTTATTTGTAGGCTCTCCTTAGTTGTTATTTTGTATCTTTTAGTTTCTTGCTTAGTTTCTAATTCATTTTCTCCTTTGTTTGCAGAGACTGTTGATGAGTGGCGGGATTTGATCCGCAGGGTATGTGGGATTCACTGATGATCCCCATGGATAGGACCCGCGAGAGCTATGTCAGTGGATCTTTGGGAGCCTTGGCGGTGGTAGGCATACCGACATTTTTTCTCTGTCGGCATGTGCCAGGATGGTGTCGACCCTCCACACTGAGTTAGCGGGCTATAGGATGGCTGAGCGCCTTATGAGGAGTCATTCTCGTGGTGAGGCTGCGGCTGCTCCTCGGGATCCTGAGCCCTCCATACATTCAGAGCGCCGGCGTAGCCGGAGTCCTAGGCGTGGGCGTGCACCTTCGGAGGGGTCGCGTAGGGATTGAGAGGCCACTTGGCTCTCGTGTATTTTGTATTATATATTTCTTTGTATATCACGGGCTCTTTGAGCATTTTGACCATGCTTAGTGCATGATGGCATTGTATATAAACGTTGATCATTTATATATATGCATTTGTTTTGGATCAAAATCTTGGCACTCATGGTTTCCTTTCTATTTCCAGTTTCTTTGTATACTACGATGTATGTTTATATGCTTTTTAGAATGTATGCAATGGAGAACAAATGATGCAAATGTTTGTTTCCTTTTGTGTATTTCATGATCTTTGAATATGATGATGTAGATATAATGTGATTTTGAATCTTAGCTTCCGTAAGCAATTTTGATATCTCATGTTTGTTTTGCAAAGTGATGAATATAACCGAGTATGATGAGCAGATTAACTTGCCCCACTCCTAACTCCACGCAACTAGTAAGATGCGAGGGCTCTTCAAGAGCTAGAAAGGGCACAAGTTATGAGGTGTAGTTGAAATGATAGTGATGAAAGGCAGAATGAAAGCTTTGGTGGAACCAAATTGGAAACTACAAGCTTACTCTACCCGAGTGACTTCATAGTTTAGAATGCAACTTACTTTGCGGTTTATCTAGACTTAGATCCGTAGATGGCCACATAGTAGACAAAATCTGGGTTTTTAGGATTTTAACTCTCTTGGAATTTTGAACATCTGATTCATTCGTTTTTGACTCAAAGTTTGAATTGTTTGTTTATGACTTTTAACGTTTGCTTTGTCAAGAGGACCCCCTATACTTTGCCCCATGCTACTAGTAAGAAGCGTGGGTTTATCACCATGGGCAAGGTATAGGCGAGTAAGGGCATTTCCATCCTTTCCCAACCCTACGTCACTAGTAAGAGACGCAAGCTCATCACCGAAGGTTGGTGGGGCAAGGAAATGTGTAAAAATAAAATTTTCTGTTTAATCACTTGTTGACTTGTTTTCTTGAGTAAAATGTCAGTATGTGCTTATTTCCAAAGAGATATACATATGGGATAGATGTGACACCATGAAGCTTCTAGAACAGACCATAGGTAAGACACCTATCCTAAGAAGAAATCAAAGCGAGAATAAACTTGCAGATCTTGGTATGGTTACCATTAAGACTTCGTCATGTCTGACTTTATTTGATAAAATGATTCTGAGATGATTTGATGATATCACGAAAATGGAGAGGTATGATTAGAAAGTTTATGCCAACAACATCATGAGTTTGTAATGAATTACTTTGAGGATAGATTCCTTGATCACCATTTATGTAAGAAACAAGTGGACAAAATGATCTTAATCTATATGAAGATGCAATGTAGATAATTATACAAGTAGTGCTAGTTGCTTATGCGTAGAACCGCTTGAGGTGCAGGGAATTGACTGTTTCACCAAATTCCTCACCTTCTAGCGTACATAAGAGGTAAGCACCATTTCCATAGTCTTTCATGACTCGGTACGGGCCCAACCATTTGGGCCGGAATTTCCTTCCTTCGCCGGTCTTCTTGTCGATCCATTGTCTAGCCTTAGAACTAGATCACCTTCGTATATGTCGCGTTCATAGACCTTCTTGTTATACTGCCGGCACATTCGGTCAGCATAAGCTCTATGCCATTGTTCAACATCTAACCTAGTTTCATCTAGGCTTTCTAGTTGGGAAAGACGTGCTTCTCTATAAGCGTCTTCATCCAGAATCCCTTGTAGTGAAATGCGGAGACTGGGTATTTCGACCTCAAGTGGGAGAACTGCTTCTGCCCCAAATACTAGCGAGAAAGGAGTTGCTCCCATTGGTGTTCTTATTGAGGTTCGGTGGGCCCACAAGGCCGGATATAACTTCAAATGCCAATCTCGTTTGTTTTCTTTTACCGTTTTAAGGAGAATGGCTTTCAGTGTCTTGTTTGTCGCTTCAGCCTGTCCATTGGCTTGGGGGTAATACAAGGAAGCCGTATGATGGCTTATCTTAAATTTATTGCATAGTTCGCGAACCTCTTCATTCTTAAAAGAAGTTCCATTATCGGAGATAATGATTTGCGGGATACCGTACCTGCAAATGATTTGGTTCAAAATGAACTTGGCGATTACAGAACCAGGTACAGTAGTAAGAGGCATAGCCTCTACCCATTTGGTAAAATATTCAGTGGCCGTGATTATAAAATTATGGCCATCTGTGGATGAGGGAGAGAATTTCCCTATTAAGTCTAGACCCCATGTAGAAAAGGGCCATGGAGTAGCGATTGGTTGCAGAGCTTGTGCCGGCATATGAATCTCATGGGAGAATTCTTGGCACTTATGACACCTGCGTACAAACTCTATTGCGTCATGTTCTAGAGTGGGCCAGAAATAGCCCATTCGATGTATTTTTCGAGTGGTGGCATGGCCACCAAAGTGGCCTCCACATATTCCACTGTGAGATTCATGGAGAATCTTCTTGGATTCTTCCGTGTCGACACATCTTAGGAGCATTCCATCGAATGCTTTTCGGTAGAGCACTTGCTCTATAATGACGTATTTAGCTACGATAATGCGTAACCACCTTCTTTGTTGCGGTGTAACTCCTTCTGGGTACGTATGGTCCATGATATAATTAATGATATCCGTGTACCAAAGGCACTCAGAGATAGAGGGTCGGGTTTCGATGTAGTATACGCACTCATCTGGAAAGTCTAAATCTACTAAATCACCTCCGTCTAATGGGTTGTCAGCTAACCAATCTGCGATGATTTGTCCTTTAACCGACTTCTGATTTACAAATGTTAATTTGAATTCTCCCATTAAGGTTATAAAACGTCCAACCTTTTTAGACAAGGACCCTTGTGTGAGGAAAGTTCGTAAATGGTCCATTTTTACCATGACCCTTGTTTCTTGGTTTAGCATATAATGTCTTAGGCGTTTAGTAGCAAAGACTATGGCAAGGCATTCTCGTTCTGCCTGTGTATAGCGTGTTTCATAGTCGAGCAGTGTTCGGCTGATGAAATAAATCACACGTTCTCTCTTGTCATCGTCCTCTTGGGCCAACATACAAGCTAACGAGACATTGGTAGCTCGTGAATATAAAATTAACGGGCGATCTAGCTTTGGTGGCATTAGCGTAGGTGGCGATAATAGGAAACGCTTAACTGCATCAAAGGCTTCATTACAGTCTTTGGTCCAATCAATGCTATAGTCTTTCTTGAGTAAATTGTTGATTGGATGAATGGCGAAAGCTTAAGTCTGGGATAAATCTCTGGATTGCACCCAGTTTTCTGAGAAATGATCTGATTCCAGATTCATTCGAAGGTGGGACCATTTCGAGGACAGCCCAAATTTTGGTTGGATCAACATCTATCCCTCGTGACGATATGATGTAACCTAGGAGTTTTCCTCCTGTTACACCAAAGACGCATTTCTCTGGATTTAGTGTGACTCCGTATTCTATTAGGCGTGAAAGAATGACGCGGAGTACTTCCGGATGGTCACAACGCTTCTTGGCCTTAGCCAATAAGTCATCTACGTAGGACTCCATGATTTTATGAATTAAATCATGGAATATATATGTCATAGCTCATTGGTAGGTAGCACCAGCGTTTTTGAGACCGAATGGCATAACAGCGTAGCAATAGGTTCCCCAAGGAGTTATAAACGTAGTTTTAGCTTGATCTTGCTCAGATATTTTGATTTGATTGTATCCTGAGAATCCATCCATGAGAGACAAAAGTTCAAATCCAGCTGTTGCATCAACAATGACATCTATGGATGGTAATGGGAAGTCGTCCTTAGGACATGCTTTGTTGATGTCTCGAAAATCTATGCAGATGCGTATCTTTCCATTCTTCTTGAGAATGGGAACGATGTTAGATACCCATTGGGAGTAGTCATTGGTTTGATGAATCCTACACGGAGGAGTTTTATTACCTCTTCCTTTACCATGAGAGCTACCTTGGGCTTCATGGGTCTTGATTTTGTTTAATTGGCTTTGCATCGATTTAGTGATGAGGTTGTGCACCGATGTGGGGTGCGACTCTGTCATCTCCTTATAATTAAATGCAAATGCCTTGATGTTCTTTGAGGATCACGAGTATGTATTTCTACTTCTTACAGGGTTAACGAGGATCCTAGTTTCAATATTCTCGGTTCATCTTACATCCCGATGTTGACATCGATTGTTTCTTCGATCAAAGAGGCGTTACCTTCTTGAACTCGGGTGGTCTTTGGAGGTAAATCCAAATCATCCCCATTTTCTCTGCGTATATGCTAGGTTCCATTTGTGAGGAAGATCCATCACGGGATTTCCAAGTAGGAAGAAGAATGTGGATTAAGGATAAATCTAGCATATGATAGGAGAGATGTAGTGCTGCATAGGCGTTTAAGTAATCCAAAGTAGCCGCATCACTATCAATACGGTCTAGGATGGTAGATTCACTTCCGCTTGAAAGGGGATTTGTCATTGTTTTTATCAATGGTTCATCACGAATGGACACCATAGTGGCTGGGTATCTTCTAACTCATTGCTTGGAGTAAAACGTGATCTTTGAAGTTCTTTATTGAATCGGCGAGAAGATTTTTCTCTCGCGGGATTGCTTCAATGGATATGAAGTTAAACGCCTTGCTTAAATCTAATACGGCTTCTTTGTAAAGCTGCAAATGTTCGGCTTTGGTTTCGTATACTTCGGAAACCTGGTTTGTCACTAATTGCGAGTCTCCTAAGACTCTGATGTTATCAATACCAATTCTTTTGGCTAAGGTGAGGCCAAGGAGGAGGGCTTCGTACTCAGCGCCATTGTTTGTGCATTCAAAGTTTAGCTTAAAGGCAAATGGTAGGACTTTCTCTTCGGGTGAAGTAAGAATTATACCTACCCCCACTCCATAATGGCATTTAGCTCCATCGAAATGGAGAGTCAATATTTAGCGGGAGTATAGATGTTGGGATATATCTGTTGTGTTTGCGCACTCAACTTCTACCATGCGAGGGTCCTCTGCTTTGGAAGGAACCAACACCTAGGGAATATCCTATGCCTACTGAATCAAATGGTAAGAACATTGGTGAATCTTGTTCTATTAACTCAACGATTTTTGCAGTAGTCCCTAATGATACCATTTCTATAGCCTTATCTTTGGGGGTTGGGGTTGTTTTGGCTATGCTGATAGTTTCAAGATCCGTTGTAGGTACCAACTTTTCCTCTGGTTTTGGGTCAGTGGGTTTATTGAGTTGGTTTGTTGGAAGTTCAAATTCTGAGTGCACACCTGGTCTTTTCTTTAAATCAGCTAGGTGCAAATCGAAAGGTTTTGGATCACCTTTGGCTACAAATACCTTTCCTAGATGCAAGAATCTTACTTCTTGAAATAACGTAGAAGGGATTGCCTTCATTCGGTGTATCCATGGTCGTCGAGTATCATATTATAATTAGTTTCCCGATCTATAATATAAAACTCAGTCAGGATTGTTTTGGGTCCTAAGGTGACCGGCAGTATTATAGTTCCTATCGAAGTGGCTTTAAGGCTATCATAGCCTCTCAATGTATTTCGAGTGGTGGAACAGTTTGTTTCCCCATATCCTAGTTTTTGGAGGAAAGAGAAAGGGACTATGTTAACTGCGGCCCCATCGTCAACCATTGCCCATTTTACATAGTTATTATAAACCCATACTTGTAAGTGTAAGGCTGGATCACCTCGGCGTGCGATCTCAGCATCTGTAGGCATTTTACTTATTTCGAATATGAATTCGACATCCTTGTCCGGCTGCCCCGGAGGGTGGATATCAAAATCTACGTGATTTACTTGTGTTTCAGGAGGTGGAGTGATGTTAATTAGATGACCTAGACCTAATGCTTCTAAAAGAGCAGCTTTGTGAGTAGGAGAGTTCTTTAGTAAATCCAAAAATGAAATGTGCGAGAAGGTCTTTGTTAGGTCACTAATTAAATCATAGGCACCCACGGGTTTTTCTACTATTTGTTGACTCTTATCCATTTCTGGCAGATGACTTGGGCTCGGTTGAGAGAAATATTCTCGTGTTCTTGTTATAGCTTCGATAGGTAGTTCAGCGTCTAATTCTACCAAACTGACTATCTTGGGTCTCGGTTGACTTCCTAACTGTGGCGCAACTGATGGATTTAGTGAAGTCGAGGCTTCATGATCATTGTTTCCCGTCATTGCACTTTTGTTTGTTCCAGTTGGATTCACTGTTCTTATCATGATTTGGGAGTGGATCGTTAAAGATCTTGAGGAGCATTAGAGGGAAACTACCCTGCGGCGTATTTGGTGGTGGTGACACGGGATGCGCAAAAACAAATCTGTGAAGAAACTGTCTTTGTTCTTCTGGAAAACGTTGCATGAATTTATTGTAGTCACGGCACGTTCTAGTATCATGACCCCAAATTTTGTGGAAACCACAATAAGAATTGGGATTGTAATTCCTGTTTTGTTGGTTTGGTGTATATTGTGGCCTAAAATTCTGATCAAACTGTTGCCTATTAGGATTAAAATTTTGCATTTGTTTTTACGGCTTTGGTTTTGATAACCAAATGAGTTTTGGCTTGCCCTTGTATAGGATTTCACCATTGTTGTTGTTGTTGTTGTGGATGGTTAAAATCCATTGTATTGATTATCGGGGTAAAGTTGTTGTTTCGTTGGTTGTTTGTTTGTGATGGAGTATTGACAACATTTACCTTCTTGGGCTGGTCGGTTACTCCATCCGTTGTTACACCACGATTTTTGTTAAGGATTTTAGGTCCTTGATTGATGTTTGTGGTAGTTGTAGTGTTCTGGCTGGAGGTGATTAACCTCCCATTTGCTCCATATGTCTTACGACCACTATCTATCGCTGCTTGATCTATTCGAAGAGCGCTCTCAAGTACTTCATCGTAAGTTCTTAGTGGGAACTTCTGGACTTCTTCCTTCACCTCTCTGCTGAGAGAATGAAGGAATAAATCACATAGTTCCATCTGATCCATGTTTGGAGCACTTGCTTTGAAGAATAAAGAAGCTGTCGCCACCTCTGGATGAAATGGGCGACAGATTCGTTGTGTTCTTGTTTGATGTGCAAGAATTCCCTGATTCCTGTTCTCAACAGTTTGTTCATGTCGAATGCCTTAATGAACTCTGATACGAGTTGTTTAAATGAATGGATGGAGGCTTGGGTATTCTATAATACCATCGAGAGCAATGCCTTCCAGGTTTTGGGAATATTTTAATGACCCCATCCCAAGGGAGTAATTCACGTATGGCTGTAGCGTAAGCTTTGATATGCGCATTTGGATCTCCCTCACCTTTGTACTTGGGTAAATCGGGAAGGGGTCTTGGAAGCATGATGCTTCGTATGGTGAAGTCTAAGGGCTCTTTCAGATATTCTGAATAAGTCCCTATCGCATAGGTTTCGACCATTGATGGTGGTTGCTGAGGGAGTGATGGTGGGATGGGTTGTTGATATGGCGCAGCGTATGCATTGGCAGGGGCATAGGGAAGTCCCTGCGTTTGAGCCAAAATGCCGGGAGAGGAGAACATATCTCCTTGTGGTGATTTGGAGTACATGTTTAAGTATGACGGGGTATTGTCTAGTAATGGATTGTTTGATACTAGACCGGGAGGAATAGTGTTAGAGATGATGGGCCTTGTTGGCGTTTGTTGCGGATACTGAGGAGGCATGCCTAACGTGCCTACTCCTGTGAGGAGATCTACTTGGCCAGGGTGGTATGGAGGATTGGAACTTCCTGCTTGCATGAACTGAGGATTTTGACTTGCTTGAGCAAGTTCTAACCCTCTCACTTTTTCTACTAACGTTGAAATGACTTCATTTGGTGAAGTCACGGTGCTTTGCCTTAGCGGCGTTTGTTGTATACCCTGGTGTTGTATAGGCATGTGATATCCTGCTATGAACTGATCGCTATCTTGCCAAGTTTCTCTGAGAGTATTTCCTATATGTAGTGGCATAGAGGTATTTTCTTGAAAAGAGACCTCGGGTTGTATTTGTAAACCTCCTATAGATGGGTACATACCCCAGAGCGTTGTTCACTTCTAGGATAACGTATTGATTGTTCATTATCTAAGACCAGGTATGGGTCAGATTGTCTACTAATTTGTGGTCTAAGTAGCATCTGAGGAGATGAACCAGATTCTCTAGTAAACGTCATATTGTTCGAGCCTGAAGGCTCTGTTTGTTGCGTTCGAGGGGGTTGATCTAACTCCTCAGTTTGAAAAGATGAATTATATCTGATTCTTGGGGTTTGTGTTGACAACTGATTAGTTGAATAGTTGTCGCCCCATACTGAGAGCGAGGGTGATGATTGCCTATTTTGTTGGGCGTAGTATGCCTCAAGACCCAAGAGGGGTCTGCCATATGCATCGAATCCCGACATATTCGGGGGGTATATGAATACCCGCAGAATAATGGGAAGGAGCGAAGGTGATTTGTGAAAGGCTAATGAGGCGGAGAAGATGATTTGAGATACAGATGAAACTTCTCGAGAGAAAGTGAAGTTTACGTCGAGTTGTTAGTTCACGTCGGGTTCACCAATTTTGTATGCGCGGAAAAGTGACAAGCGGCGTGGGTAATCTACGAGTAACTCTTCCGCGTACCCGACCTCCCGAGTCGTGCTTGAGAGAATAGGTGGGGATAGAATATGCGTGGGATGCAAATGAACTAGTTAGGCAATCTAATGTCTTCGACACGCACTAATGGAATTTGTGAATCTAAGGCAAAGAAGGCCCTTCTAACTTGGACTGGTGTGATAGATCGATCGGCAAGGATGACTTCTCGAAGGCTCCAATCAATATCGAGCTCTGGCGTGATTCGATCTATGGGTTGTGGAATACGTGGGAAATGACCTAGGATAGTTTCGTGTATGTCTCCAGATAAGGTCATATGGTGGATGGTGGAATACAATTGACTCTACGGATGATTCTCTGGCCTAGTCCAAAATTCTCTAGCTTCGTTAGCTGCTTATATCTAGTAAGGACAATTGTTCGATGATGATGGGTGGAAGTGGAGTGGATTGGAATACTAGTGTGCGTAGGCCAGTGTTTATATCTGATTGACTTATGGATTCGTTAGGCTGCGGGATTTGTGGATCACAACCGTAGACTCTTGGTTGTTGCGGTCCTGTTATGGTCATGTACGAAATCAAGTCCTAATCCCTAGTATCCAGTAATCATATGCTTTCTCAGCTTCTATGTTTAGGACCAATAACTGCGTGATCTTCTCAGAATATCTCACAGGCGTTTCGTGCAACCTGGATCCTTAAACTAGTATCTATGTCTGTGAGAGTGTCTCCTGCACTTTTTTGTGGGACCAAGGATCACAACCAAAGGTTTGTTCTCTTTCGAACCCTTCTACGGATCATGTGAATGTTTTGCCTAGGGCGATCTGTAGTTCGGTTGATTTGACCAAAACATGTGTGCTTGGTCGTCTTCTATATTTAACCCTCTCAGCGAGCTGATCGATCGTAAATCATTGTTGTTTGGAAGACTTGTATTCTAAGGTTACGTCTATGTCAACTATTCTTTGTGAGGTTGGGTTGAGGCACGATTGGCTCAAATACGTATTCCTGGCTCCTAGTCCGTGATTGTCATATAAAACAAAATATAAATCTAACTACAACAAAACAAATTTTAACTATCTAAAACATATATAACTTCTATTTTTGTTTTTAACTTTCTAAAGAAAAAAGCAGCTATTTAAACGTATCTAGAAATAACAACTAAATAACAATTTAAAACAAACAAAATAACCGAGTGTAGTTATTTGTCTATGTAATTTGTAGATTTATTCTAAATAATGAAATAACTTGCTTGATCTATTTGTGCAATTTCTCGATCCTACCTCAGAAGTGAGGAGTGAATCATAGTTTCTCAGAAACTATCAATCCCCACAACTTCCCTGGCAATATCGAGAATAGAATTTACTGAAATGAAGCAATTAACTACTTTATTTGATATGATTCTAACTAGAACTTTGAAAGTTAAAACTTGGATTCCATGAACAGTGGCGAATCCGATGGTGTGTGTGATCTTGTCCCCTCAGTGTGATCTCCTCATTCTTTCGTGTTCACGTGGATCCAAGAAAAGCGTGTAATGCTAGCATCGATAAAGTAGATATTGGGCGAGGACAGCTCGAGAATGCGGTGAATATAATGCGAGTAGGAGAGGGATAGCGCAAGAGTACAGAGCTTGGCTTATGCAATTCCTAGCGGGATTTATTGCGAGTCATGCAACATAAAGCGTCCAGAACCTGAAACTATCCTGTTTGAAGAGAAAAACCTGCAACTTTAATGGCTTCCTAAGCTATTCTACTCCATGGATTGGATAAAACAACAACACTTTTTGCCTGAAGTTGGATATGTGGCTTACCAACGGTTGAACAATGCTAACTAGACATATAATGAACTAAACCAAGCACTCTAAGCAAAATGAAAGCTAAGTCTATTCTGAAAGAAAATTCGAGAGACAAACTTGAGGGCCATTTGCTTGAGCACAAGCCACTTATTTATAGCTTTCATTCACCCAAAAATCAAAACCAAACTGAACTCTAAAACTATAAACAATGGCCAAACACTATTCCGGGGACCAAAAACATAAATGCAAGCCCAAGTCGGCAAATTGGTGAAACATTGATCTTTACGTGAGTCGTGTCAAAACAATATGTAGGTTGTTGCGAAAGGGGTAGGTTGAGACATGGTTAAAGGATTTGAGGGAGGGGATCCCTACAAAACTAGCATGAGGTGGAGGATCACCCACCGAACCAATAAGAGGAGGAGGAACAATAGAGGTTGTTTGACTAGACAGGGTGGAGTAGTAGTATTAGGATTTTTGTGGCCTACGGACTAGATGGGGAATCCAATGATATAGGTGATTGTTGGCTAGTTGTGTTTTTTGATTATATGGTCTTAAGTTTAAAATCGATGACGAAAGAAAATGAAGTGAAAGAAGATGTGTATGAATTACCAAGAGAAAGAGAGGGGTTGGTTTGTTAGATAACGGATCTCATGATCGGGTTTAATGATTTGGGAGTAATTGACGGTGTCGGTGGTAATGGGAGGTTGTTTTTCTAGATCTGGTTTTCGATAAGGACACCCCAAGAAAAAAGGTAAGCATTAAGGGCCACCGGATTAGAATCTAGAATTTTTGTAAAGACTGGATCACCACTATTGAAGAATCATGGGCTAGATGGATCTGGAAGCTTGGATGTGGATGATTGAGTACTCGAAGAATGCGGGGGTTCTGGACTAATTTCTAAAGTTCATTTGATCTATTACACCTAGAATATCTTGAAGATGGGACTCGAGAGTGTCCAGGGATTGTTAAAGAGGATTTTCCATATTTTTGGTGTTTTGAAGGCGAGATTGTTGTCTAGTTAAAACCATGAAATAATCAAAAAATCCAAAAGAAAAAAATAAAAATGGTTGTTTAAAACAATTGAAAGAAAGTCACACAAAGAATTTGATTATCTTAATTAATTTAAAGAAAGTGTGAAATAATAAAAATGGTTGAAAGGGTACTAAGAAAATGTTAGCTATGGCTAGTTTAAAGTGATTTTAAGGTTGGATTCATTGATATACCTAAAGGTACGTGAGTCTCGGATCTATGTTAGTTTCGATGCGGGCGTGATATTAGAGCCTACCACATCACTTCACGATCCCACAATAATAAGGGTTTTGAGTGCTTAACTAATATATCCCCCACAAAATTGTTTATACTCACCACACCACTTTGAGTTGGATTTTCCCCTTGGTGAATAAATCCAAGTAGGTATTCCTAGGAAGGATTGTTTAAATACAAATTTGATGTGATACATGATTTAGTTGTGTTTGAAGGGAGTTTCATGAATGCGGCTTGTTTAACTCCTAATTAAGTTATGTGACCAAGCAATTATGAAGGTTCGTTACTAAGACTCAAAAATAAATTTTCACTTCAATGATAACAAGCCACACAATATACAATGTTGAAAAGAAAGAATGGAATAAAAGAAAGCATACATGTGATCGTTATTCTAATTTATTTTAATTATTTGATTTTTTCATGTTTTTGAAATAGTGATGGCGAAGCACTCCAAGCTGAAAAGTTAGATGATATTGACAAGAACGAAAAAAAAAGGATATGAAATCTAATCAAAAAGGGACCAAGGGTCCCACCAGTGTGTGCAAATATGTTTATGGTGATTTTTGGTTAGTTGTTATTATGCTAAAATACCATAAAATTTAAGTAAAGTAGGGTTTACTAATTCTGAACCGATAAATGCAATGTTGGGATGTTTGGATACATGACCAATGTAAAAGACTCCTCCTTTCACTAAGTGAGAAGATTTGCATACAAATACAATTGGACAAAATAAATATTAGATAAGAATTGAATGATTTTCTCGAAAAGGTCGATCCCAGGAATCCATAGGGCTTCCTTGAAGGGTTTCAACTCATTTTTGCAATTAAGTGATATGATATGATAATAATACAATGAAAATGTGATTTAGAACTCAATAGGGATAGAAAGATTCTACTCTACTTGGTATAGGGCCCAAGTCGGTGTTGTGGAAAGCTCGAAGTCCAAGAAGTAGTCAAACCAGATTATTCTTTTATGTCATTTATTTCATGTATGATTTCAGTTTGCTCCTTGATGTCTTCTATTTTGAGAGTCAAGGCAATGGCACACATCTAATCTCATGTGAGATATCAAAATGCTCCCACATGAAAGGTTGATGTAGAATCGGAGGTCATATCTTCTTGTGACGAGGTGTGATGCACTGGAACTATCATCTATAGAGAATACATCTTGCAAGAAAATAGTTTAGGCTAAAACATTTTGATAAAGATATGATTACGATAAAAATGACTAAAATGGCGAGGGATCGATGGCGATCAAGAATTGGCGAGGATTGGGGAAAAATGATTAATTTTGATAAATACTAATAAACAAACTATTTTTGATGTAGGACTAATTATAGCGGTCTTAAGATGAACTTGGAAGACTTTAGGAGTAGAGAATATGTATAATTTAGATATTGTGACACATATAAAGTGTTAATTAATGGTAAATGCTTAAGGACCGAGATCAACAACGATTGAGGATCGAGGAAAACTCTAATAAAAATGCAAATATACTAAAATTTGATCAAATGATTAAACAAAAGACAAAACACAAGGTGATTATAGAGGATACTTTGAAGACTAGTGTTTGCAATATATGACCAATGTAATATATGACTGAAAATTATAAAAAGGAATGTATGTACCTTGTTGAATGCTTCAAGAAGATAACAGAGCTCTAAGTAAGCGATAGATCGTTTAATAAGTATTCCCACGAATGACAACAGATTGTTGATGTTATGAACACCGTGATGTCATACGAGAGGTGGGTAAGTGCACGAAGTTGGGGGGCCAAAAAGCGGAGACAAGAATCTGAAAAAAAAAATGCACTCGCATTTTAATTTGTTTGGCTTGGGAATCACCGAAGCATAACGCGTACGTGTTACATAACGCGTATGTGTTACATAATGTGTACGCGTTATGCCTACTATAAACCAAAAAAAAAAGGCCCGAGCCTCTATCATTTTACCTCCCTCAAATGCGAGTTTCAGAGCTTAACTGTGCCCTCGTGTTTTTCATTTAGCTGGATCTCAAGCTCAAAGGATCATTTCTGGATCACCGGGAAGATCTGAATCGACGATGGTGCCACGGAGAAGAGGTAAGCACAATTCTTTTCTCAAAATTGCATTGAAATATGATAATTATAGATTAAAATTTGAATTGAATACATATTTTTTATTGTTACAATTAGAGGTCAAGGGAATCAACCACAACCAAACCTGTTATTCCTGACATCCCTCCCGACACTCCCACAATTGCTCAACATCCCTCGGGTAGTCAAGAAGATTTAGCAGCCCAAATAGTTGAAAACAAAATTGAAATTGAGGATTTAATCAAAACAATGAGGGATGCACAATCTACAAACCCCCACCACGCCTCTCTTGCAAACACATTAGAGGCATTACTTGTTCAAATTGACGTGGAAATAGGGAAAATTGATCATTGGACAACTTACAGAGAGGGTTGTAGGGTTTATTATTCCAAAAATTGTCATATGTGGATGTAAAGAAAAAAGAAATTTCAAAAGAACTCATATGCACCTTATTCACGGACCCCTACACTAATTTTCCTATTTCGTTGACATGTAAACAATTTCCCATCCATTGGTGCAATAATAATTTGATTAAAATTATTTTTTGGGACCGATGGTGGATGGTGTTTGATTTTCCACCTTGTAATAACAACGAGGTGCCACTATACTTTCTAAGGAAACTCTATTGCGAGTTTATCCTCAACGAGATCCCAAATTATTTTGATTTACGAGATTTCCAGGGCGAGGAAAAGGATCTGCACAAGATCGACTAGGTGCACAACGTGCACCTATTCAGCAAGGTAGATTCCCTACACAGAAGCCCCCTCACCCTGAGATTGTCCCTCAAGCAGTGAAGGAGACAGTAGAGATTGATACACTCCACACACTTCAGGGGCTATCTGCGACCCTTGTTCAACATATGAGGGAGATTTCTGAGCTAGATGCTCGCAGAGGTACACAGAGTATTCCCTTAGGGAGTACTAGCATGAGGCCACATCTTTGCTCGTCATGTGGTAGCATATGTTTGGGGCCCGAGGAGGACGATACTTTCATGTGTACTGATTTTGGTGCACCTAGTGCTAGGGGTGAACACGATAATGTCACTATGTCAGATGTCCTTTTGAGTGAGACATTTGGATTACATTCATCAACGTCACCTTCGCAATGTATATTTGTTATGTGTGTTACAAAAAGTTTGGAGTACCTGATTTACTTATATATGTTAAATTTTTGAAATAATTGTATTTGTACATGTACATCCATTGATATTACAGCACGCAAGAGGCGCATCTTCATCCCAACCACAGGCGGAGAGCACCATGTATACACATACATTCACAGAGGTAATTTAGAATGTTAATTATGTAAAATTTTCACATACATGTGTGTGTATGTGTATATATATATTTATATGTATATATATATATATATATATATATATTAGTTTTGAAGTCAAATATATGTATGTTCTTGTATGTCCATCTAACTCACGTGATATACGTGTTTGATAAAGATGTTGAATTCACTAGACATCCCACCATCTCTGCGATAAGTAGATGAAGGTGTTGCGGGTGTAATTTCATCTGCGTGACAACTCACTAAGGTATTCAAACAACACGTAAATTTTGTTAAATTTCTCGTGTAATTCATATTATGTTAAATTACATGTTAGTAATGTCTTTCATTGTAGAATTATGTTAATAATGTCCTTCATTGTGTATATGCGGAGTTACTGCATGACAAGTAAAGCAACCACTGTTCATTTATTGGTGATATACATGTACTAGCATTTTCAATGTATAATATGCATCAAACTTTGGAAATAAATATTTATATAATGTATGTATATAAAGAGTTACCTAATCGAGTAATTATTCATTTAATTTATCAATGTGTATATGTGTATTTACCTTACTTATGCTTCTTCTTGCTCATGGTCTCTTTATCTTTAGTTACTATCTTATCATGCATTTACTACATTCTTCTATACTTTGTAGTCTTATCCCTGTTAAAACACCCGACAGTCGTCACAATTTGATGCCTTTCATCTGTTGATATTTTGAGAATGTCTCTCCATATACATTACTCCAATGCTTGAGAATGTCTCTAGATGCAATGACATTCCGATTCGGACACTCAATGATTCTTGATTGTATAATCCTGTCAATTCCTATTATTACCTTTAAATCTAGGCATTTCAAGTTATTTGGAAATCACATAACACCCTTCACTAGGCTTGCTAACTACCCCTATCCTTTTTAAGGCGCTTTTGAAAGGATCCATGGGTTTATCAAAACATAAAATATCAATAAATGGAAGATCACTAAGCCGTAGGCCAGCTGAATCCCATCCAAATTTAAACAAGGAAGATTTACTAGGTGATTGATAACTCCCGTGTGTTCTTAGACATACCCCTATCAAATTCATTCTTAAGCCAATCTAGTCATTCAGGGCTCTTAAGAGACTACACCCAAACGGGTAGCAAAGCACGGGAGTGTACTGAGTCAAAACGAAGCCTCCACTAGCATTCACCTAGCCACCCCGATGTGTTGGCATAGTTGGTTTGGTCCCATGAGCTTCCGTTTGCAAACTACAACCTCTAGCAGCCCTACACTAACTCAAACTACATTATTTTGCTTGTTTACAAACAATAACACATCAAGAGAACCAGATGGAGATAGAGAAAATTGCGAGAGGATTTTGTAGAGGGCCCCGATGTGGAGGTCTCAGATCTGATGAAACATCTCTAAGTGTCATGAAGTCCGAGAAATCACCCGTCAAAGATATGGCGTGTTTGGGCCTCAGGGCTCTTAAATGACTATGCCCGGATGAGGTAGCCCGAAAGCACGAGGAGCGTAGGGAACCAAAACAAATCCTCCACTACTGCTTTACTAGGCCACCCCAAAGTGTGTTGGCGTAGGCGCCGTTCGATCCCACGAGCTTCCTTTTGCAAACTACAAAGATCTAGCAGCCCTACACCGACTCGGACGCATTATTACGCGTGTTTGCAAATAATAAAGACAAAGAGAACCAGATGGAGACGAAGAAAACCATGAGATGCTTTCGTATAGGGGCCCGATGTGGAGGTCTTGGATCTGACGATACATCTCTAGGTGCCACGGAGTGCAGAAAACACCCATCGAAGATATGGCGTGATTAGGCCTCAGGGCTCTTAAGCGACTACGCTCGGACAGGGGCAGCCCGAAAGTACAGGGCATAGGGAACAAAAATGAAGCCTCCACTAGTGTTCACCTAGCCATCTCGACATGTTTCCATAGTTGGTTTTTTCCCACAAGATTTCGTTTTACAGCAAACTACATCGTCACAGTAGCCATCTGTTTCGATTTGCGCATCGCACTATTATGTGCATTTGCAAAAAATAGAACAACGAGAGAACCAGATGGAGATAGAGAAAACTGTGAGAATATTTTGTAGAGGGCCCCGACATAGAGGTCTCGAGATCTGACAAGACATCTCTAGGTGCCACAGAGTCTGAGAAATCACTCGTCAAATATATGGCATGTTTGGGCCTCAGGGCTCTTAAGGGACTACGCCCGACAAGGTAGCCCGAAAGCACGGGGAGTGTAGGGAACCAAAATGAAGCCTCCACTAGCATTCACCAGGCCACCCCGATGTGTTGGCGTAGTTGGTTTGGTCCCACGAGCTTCCGTTTGCAAACTATAGCCTCTGGCAGCCCTACACTGACTCTAGACTGCACTATTTCACGCGTTTGCAAACAATAGCACAATGAGAGAACCGGATGGAGACAGAGAAAATTGTGATAGAATTTCGTAGAGGTCCCTAACATGGAGGTCTCGAGATCTAACGAGATGTCTCTAGGTGCCACGGAGTCTGAGAAATCACCTGTCGAAGATATGGTGTGTTTAGGCCTCAGGGCTCTTAAGCGACTATGCCCGGATGAGGTAGCCCGAAAGCACGAGGAGCGTAAAGAACCAAAATGAATCCTTCACTAGAGTTCACCTAGACACCCCGATGTTTTGGCATAGTTTGTTTGGTCCCATGAGATTTTGTTTGCAAACTAACCTCTCATATAGCTTCTGGCGACTCAAACTGCACTATTTCGCACGTTTACAAACAATAGCACAGCAAGAGAACCGAATGGAGATGGAGAAAAGCGCGAGAGGATTTCGTAGAGGTCCCCAACATGGAGGTCTTGGATTTGACGAGATGTCTCTAGGTGCCATGGAGTCTCGAGAAACACCCATCAAAGAAATGGCACGTTTGGGCCTCGAAGGCTCTTAAACAACTACGCCGGCCCAAAGCACGGGGAGCGTAGGGAACCTAAATGAAGCCTCCAATAGTGTTCACATGGCTACCCCAACATTTTGGCATATTTGGTTTGGTCCCACGAGCTTTTGTTTGCAAACTACAAAGGTGTCACAACCCTACATTGACTCGACATCGCACTATTTTACACGTTTGCAAACAATAGCATAGCGAGAGAACCTGGATGGATACATAGAAAACCGCAAGAGGCTTTCATAGGTCCCCAACGTGGGGGTCTTGGATCTGATGATACATCTCTAGGTGCCACGGAATCTGAGAAATCACCTGTCGAAGATATGGTGTGATTGGGCCTCAGGGCTCTTAAGCGACTACGCCCGTGCGGGGTGGCCGAAAGCACGGGTGGAGGAAACCACCAATGTTTAATGATTTTGCCACAATATGTAACTATGTAGACTATGAACTTAGTTTTTTTGGGAGACCATGATTGTTCCACCGTTCATTTTGAAAGAATGAATATCTTCAATCAAATAGAGAATGAAGAGCACGAATTTTTGGACATTACAAAAGGTTGTTTATGCCCAAACAAGTCGAAGGCCATAAAAATATTTAGTCTTCAACTTTAGATGATAATTAACATCGTGAAGAAAAAAAATTAGGTGAATATTTCACCGTGATTTAAGAAGAAATGCCTCCTGAAATTCATAGAGTCAATTTGATTACCCAAAAACATCTGGAAGAACTTAAAGAGAAGATACAAGTGGAAGAAAAGGAAAAATGGGAAGCGTGGAAGGATCACAACTTAACTGGAATGGAAGATATATGTGATGTTGTCGATAGAATCATGGATAATCTTAAGGAAAACATGCCAAGTTGATTATTTTTATTAATCCCAACTGCTTCAACTTCACAAATCAAACCAGGTAGTTCCAAAAGCATACTGGCAAGAAAAACTACAATGAAGTATTGATAATTGAGCCTAAAACTTGTTTAGAATTGTAATTTATTTTTAATTGAGCATTCACCCATAGTTTCTTTTTTGAAGGTAGAAATTCATTTTATATGTGAGAAATAGAATGCTGATTTAGTCTATTACTCTGACTATTTAGGTTAGATTTATGTAGTCTATGAAATCCTCTCACGGTTTTCTCCATCTCCATCCGGTTCTCTCGATGTGCTATTGTTTACAAACGTGTGAAATAGTGCAGTTTGAGTCAGTGTAGGGCTACTAGAGGCTGTAGTTTGCAAATGGAAGTTTGTGGGACCAAACCAACTACGCCAACATGTCGGGGTGGCTTGGTGAATGCTATTCAAGACTTCATTTTGGTTCCCTACGCTCCCCGTGCTTTCGGGCAACCTCGTCTGGGCATAGTCGCATAAGAGCCATGAGGCACAAACATGTTGTATCTTCGACGGGTGATTTCTTAGACTCCATGGAACCTAGAGATGTCTCATTATATCCAAGACCTCCATGTTGGGGCCCTCTACGAAAGCCTCTCACGGTTTTCTCCGTCTCCATCCGGTTCTCTCACTGTGCTATTATTTGCAAACGCGCAAAATAGTGCGATCAGAGTCGATGAAGGGCTGCCACGAGGCTGTAGAAGCTCATGGGACTGAACCAACTATGCCAACACATCGGGGTGGCTAGGTGAATGCTATTGGAGGATTCATTTTGGTTCCCTACGCTCCTCGTGCTTTCGGGCTACCCCATCCGGGCGTAGTCACTTAAGAGCCCTGAGGCCCAATCATGCCATATCTTCGACGGGTGATTTCTCAAACTCCGTGGCACCTAGAGACATCTCGTTAGATTCAATACCTCCATGTTGGGGCCCTATATGAAATAATCTCACGGTTTTCTCCGTCTCCATCCGGTTCTCTCACTGTGCTATTGTTTGTAAACGTGTGAAATAGTGCAGTTTGAGTCAGTGTAGGGGTGCTAGAGGTTGTAGTTTGCAAACGGAAGTTCGTGGGATTGAACCAACTATGCCAACACATCATGGTGGCCTAGAGAACACTATTGGAGGCTTCTTTTTGGTTCCCTATGCTCCCCGTACTTTCGGGCTACCCCGTCCGGGCATAGTCGCTTAAGAGCCATGAGGCCCAAACATGCCATATCTTCGACGGGTGATTTCTCGGACTCTGTGGCACCTAGAGATGTCCCATAAAATTTGATACCTCCATGTTTGGGACCTATATGAAATCCTCTCACGGTTTTCTCCGTCTCCATCCATTTCTTTCACTATGTAAAATTTTGCAAACGCGTGAAATAGTACATGAGTCAGTGTAGGGCTGCCAAAGGTTGTAGTTTGCAAACAGAAGCTCGTGGAACTAAACCAACTATGACAACACATCAGGGTGGCCATATAAATGCTAGTGGAGGATTCATTTTGGTTCCCTACGCTCCTCGTGCTTTCGGGCTACCCCGTCCGAGCGTAGTCACTTAAGAGCCATGAGGCCCAATCACGCCATATCTTCGACGGGTGATTTCTCGAACTCCGTGGCACCTAGAGACGAACCATCATATCCAAGACCTCCATGTCAAGGCCCTCTACAAAATAATCTCATGGTTTTCTCCATCTCCATCCGGTTCTCTCGTTGTGCTATTGTTTGCAAACGCACGAAATAGTGCAGTTTGAGTCAGTGTAGGGCTGCCAAAGGTTGTAGTTTGCAAACGGAAGCTCATGGGACCAAACCAACTACACCAACATATCGGGGTGGCTAGGTGAATGCTATTGGAGGCTTCATTTTGGTTCCCTACACTCCCCATGCTTTCGGGCTACCATGTCAAGCGTAGTCACTTAAGAGCCCCGAAGCCCAATCACGCCATATCTTCGACAGTGATTTCTCGGACTCAAAGTGGCACCTGAGACGTCTCATCGATCCAAGACCTCTATGTGGGGCCCTCTACAAAATATTTTTGTAGTTTTCTCTATCTCCATCTGGTTCTCTCATATTTATATTTTTTGCAAACGCGCATAATAGTGCGATGCAGAGTCAATGTATGGCTACCAGACGATGTAGTTTGCAAACGGAAGCTCGTGGGACCAAACCAACTACGCCAACACGTCAAGGTGGCCTAGTGAACTCTATTGGAGGATTATTTTTGGTTCCCTATGCTCCCGTGCTTTCGGGCTACCCCATCTATGCGTAGTCGCTTAAAAGGCCTGAGGCCCAAACACGCCATATCTTCGACGGGTGATTTCTCGGACTCCGTGTCACCTAGAGACATCTCATCAAATCTGAGACCTCCAAGTTGGGGCCCTCTAAGAAATTATCTCACAGTTTTCTCTGTCTCCATCCGGTTCTCTCGATGTGCTATTGTTTGCAAACGTGTGAAATAGTGCGGTGCAGTCGCCAGTGTAGGGCTACCAGAGGCTCTAGTTTGCAAATGGAAGCTTGTGGGACCAAACCGATTACGCCAACACGTCAAGGTGGCCTATTGAACGCTATTAGAGGCTTCATTTTGGTTCCCTATGCTCCCCGTGCTTTCAGGAAACCCCGTCCCGGTGTAGTCCCTTAAGAGCCCTGAGGCCCAAACACGCCATATCTTTGATGGGTGATTTCTCAGACTCCGTAGCACCTAGAGATGTCTCGTAAAATCTAAGACCTCCACATTGGGGCCCTCAACAAAACTCTCTCTTGGTTTTCTCTGTCTCCATCCGGTTCTCTCGATGTGCTATTGTTTGCAAACGCGTGAAATAGTGCAGTCTAAGTCAATGTAGGGTTGTCAGACGCTGTAGTTTGCAAACAGAAGCTCGTGGGACCGAACCAACTACGCCAACACGTCAGGGTGGCTAGGTGAATGTTATTGGAGGATTTTTTGTTTATTCTCTACGCTCCTCGTGCTTTTGGGCTACCCCATCCGGGCGTAGTTGCTTAATATCCACGAGGACACGTCATATCTTTAACGGGTGATTTCTCGGACTCCGTGGCACCTAGAGACGTCTCATTAGATCTAAGACCTCCATGTCGAGGCCCTCTACGAAATCCTCTCGTGGTTTTCTCTATCTCCATTTAGACTGAGTTAGTGTAAGGTTGTCCATTGCCAATCACCTGAATAATATAGGTGGTTCATACAATATAGGTGGTGAAATGAGAATTTTAATAAGATATTTTTACAATATAGGTGGTGAAATGAGAATTTTTATTTGTTGTTCCTTTCTAATATTTAATTTCTCTTAGCTTCACTTGGCTTCGAGAATAATAAATTCTCTCTTGTGCATTACTGAACCATGTGAAGGTGGAAGCTTTTTGGCACCACTAACCTACATAAACATGTTAGTAAGCAATTAAATAGAATTAAATCATACAAAATTTAAACAAAATCATTTAAGTAAATATTCAAATTAAATGCATGAAGAACATACCTTCGAAAATTTAATCCAATGAACCACAAGGATCAACTCTATTCTTGACAGTAGCAAGAATTTCTTCATGATCTGATTCACAAACCTTCCACAGATTTTTGTTTGATGGCCGACCTCGATATTTGATCAATTTAATATTTGTTACAAGGACCAAATGTGAATAGTGAAGTATCTTCCGATGTACTTCATAGTCTTCAAACAACCAAATGTTTGATTTTTGATAGGATATCGTCGAAGCCAAGTTCCAGTGACTACCACTGATCCAGTGGGATACTCAAGGTCTTCACCATCAATGACTGTGGAAGTCAAAAAAAAATTCCCCTCTACACAATGAGATAAGAAGTAGTATGTTCCCTCTTCGTTAAATTCCATCGCAATAACTGCAAAAACATGCCCTATGTATCACAAAGTAAAACGTTTTATCAATTTATAAATACATTAATAGTTGACCATTTAATAATTTATAAATCTAAAACATGGCATGTACATATATGTATGTACCTTGTTTCACTAAATCAGAGACTTGGTCAAAGTCAGGTGATGTTGTCATTTGATCTAAAGACCCTGCAAGTTTTAATGCTCATGGAACTTGATGTGTTTCGAGTGGAATTAGAGGTCTACAAGTCCATTCATCCACCCATTGTTGTGAATCACATTCATTCCATGCAAAATCAATGCATGATATACAAAAACATGTCATGCACCTAGTATAAATAGTCCAAGCATTTGCATTTGAACTACGAAATGAGTGCATATCACTTGATCATGTAACTGTAATACAATCTTCAAATTTTTCGGATGTTATTGCTCTATCAACCAAAAATATCTATGAACCGTTGATCTCTCTTGAGATTCATGGCCCATATTCTTAACACACCAATCAACAATATTTTTTACATCTGTAAATTTAGCACCATCCTTGAACTTTAACTCTTCTCTTGCAAGTGCTCTTTTCACACATGCTCCTGCACCATCATGCTCTCATTTTCCATGCCCTGCCATAGTAAAACTCCAGATATATTTATACATTTGTTTCTTTGTGCATCTTTTTGTTAGCCATAAAACATCTATGCATTCTTGAATTGTGATGTGCAATTGTCGACCAAATGTAATGTTGATTGAAACTAATGTTCCTCTCATTCAAGTTCACTTAAAATACCTAGAAGCACCCTTGTACATATTCTATAGAATGTGACTGATCATCAACGATGTAGAAATGATACTCTCTTAATATTTTCAATCTTTCTCAAGTGCTTTCGGAGAGTGCATGAATTTTATATGTACGAAAATAGAAACTTGCATTGAGTTATAATATTGAGACTAAACTTCCATTTGTGGTCATGTAAGTGTAATTCTCTGCAATGTGTAATTAATTCTTTTAGAATATCAGATGTATTCTTGTCTTTTCATGGAAGTCTGCTAGAGAAATCCTAATAGTCAATGTTATTGACTAACTCAAGACGTTTACGTCTCTCTATTGCTTTCATTAGTGTTTTCTTGTTTAGCTTCAAAGCATTGCTTGTTTTTCTAATCAAACGTTTATTAACTATTTTATCACTTACTATATAATTAGTTAGTGCACGCGTCGGTAGCATTACTATATTTGGTGCGTCTTTTTCCACCTACAGTTTGGTATGCTTTATGTATGTTTTCAACAATTGACGCATTTTGATCAACAAGATTAGATGTTCTTAACCCCAGGGTCTTTATTATAGGTCTCATCTTAATTAATTTCATCAATGAAACAAATAATTGACATCTTTGTGTGTCATTTAAATTCTCAAAGTAATTATCCCAAATTCCACTAGCTTTTCTTCTCGCATTTCTTTCAGACATTTTGTTAGGCATTGGTTTTATAATGTTTTCATCAATTTCAATTAAGTGAATTGATTTTCTTCATGAAATGGAGGTGTTCTTAGAGGTGAAGATTCGTTTACAAGGTTACTTTCTTCATTTAGTGTTTTCATACAAATTTCGGGGTTAACATTTGGATTCTCAAGTAAGGGTTCAACAATTGGATTCATATCAATTTCTTCATCCATACCAACATTATCATTCAATTCAATATCATTATTCATTGCAAAATCATTATTCTCTACATTTTCATTATGTATTTCATCCCAATTTTCTAATACATTAGCTACATTTGATATAGTGGATGTACCTTGCCCTGCTCGAAGTTTTTGCATTCTCTTCAATTTCTTTATTCTCTTCTCTTCCAATTGCTCTGGTGTCTTATTCTTGAATTTCCTCTTGTCCTTAGCTCGACGTTTATCACCCATGATTAGAAAAAATCAACTAGTGGGGTAGGGGACAAAATGAAATACTAAAAAATCATGTAAGAATGTAGAGAAAATTACAAACAAAATAGAATGTTTGCAGAATTCCCGTGAAATAGATGAAAGGGATGTTAGGGGACACAATATATAAAACAAAGAAAAATGCATATGTGTTATGTAATGCGTACGTGTTTTGCATTTTCTCTTTTTCTAAGCCATGCCTCAAGGCTTGGGATCCGGTTTGGATCCCCAAGCCTAAGGCATGGACCTGCACAAACACAACAAACAATGAGTTTTTACAAGAAAATGTAAAAATGAAACTTCCTCTATGATAAATCAAAATAAAACAATCGATCCATTTTAAAAAAATAATACCACGACGTAGAGCAGAGTCTCTTCTTTCTAAAAATATAATTTTTCAAATTTTCAACTAATATAAGGTTTCCATATTATTTATTTTCTAACTATGCCTTTTTATAGCTATTTTTTGAAGTGTAAATATGTCTATCTTTCATGGTGTATCTTTTTTTAGGTGATCAAAATTTTAAAAAATTATACTAGCCCAAACTAGGCATAATTCAATACATATTCATAAAAAATATATAATTTTCGATATTTTTTGAGGTAGTTAGGGTGGGGGCATGGTTGGAGCTCCATTATTTTTCAAAACATAAAATTTTTGTACTAGAAAAATCATAAATAAAAAAATATTCTCTAAAAAAATCTTTAAAAATGGAGCCCAAACTAGATGTTCCTAGCTATCTTTCTACCAAAGGGTTTTTAGAAATACTAAATGGTGCTCAAAAAATGGTGGGGGGCACGAAAGTCGATCTATTATGTTTTTAACAAAAACAGAGCATTTGTTGGTATTTTAGTTATTTGAACTACTTAAACTTATCTATTTTCAATAAAATTTAGTAGCTTAGAAACTAGACTCAAAATGCTACGATTCATATTTCTACAACATCTTCCAATTTTAAGTGTAACTATTTCGAAAAAATCGTACAAGTTGAAGATTTTTTTTTCAGAAAAATGCGTCCACTTAAGACCCCCTTTTGGCCTCCCAACTTGGTGCACTTGCCCAGTGCGGCAATTCATTCCCGAATCCAATCTCTAACTAACTTAGAAATGGAGAAGGAAGGTGACTAAATAGAATCGACCATCCACAATGATCATCGGCGATCACGGATCTCCGTGTATTTGGTCCAAGAGGTTAAAAATAATTATGAAAAGATAGAAAATGGTTGAAACCACTTATCATCGAGGTTTGAGGTTGTTTAAGAACGGTGGGAGGTTAGGAATCTGGTAAGAAGAGGTTAGGGGGTTAGTATAGTTAGGGTAATGTATGTTAGGTTAGTTACGGGTGGTTAGGGAGAGTAAATGAGATTCTCCGTAGTTAAATGAGGGTTTTACTTGTGGCAAAATGGATTAAGGGATAACATACTTAGGATAGTGATAATAATGTAAATAATAATAGTGTGATTTATATGTGAAGGGTCACCTATGGGTGAAAAAGCATTGTCTACACATGTAAACTCAACATGTTGATATAATAAATATACATAAAATATGATCATTATAGAACAAGTATTATATTTCATCTCACAGGTAACAAATATGTTAGGTATAACCAAAAATTCACAAATTTTAATAGTTAAGGGTGTAATAGTGAAGAATGGTAGAGTAGTGAATAAGTAGACACAAGACTCAATACCTAATAGATTTAATGGGATCTAGGACACAACATGAGAATACATGACATGACATGATATGACATCCATAAAATAGATATTAATGATTAAATGTGATGACTTGACCAAGTATTAATAATATTTAGTTGTGTGTGTGAAGTTATTATGTGATAATAATTGTGTCATGTGAAATATGTCTAAATCAAGATATTTGTCCATCAACGTTCTAAGATAAATATGTATACAAATATATTTATCAATCAATGTCCTATGATAAATGTGTGTATATATCAAGATATGTATCACTCAATGTGTTAGGATAAAGTGTCTCTAGATCAAGACATGTTGAAATCAATGTTCCATGAGAAATGTTTACATAAACAATGTGTGTCATAACTAACTTGTTTCATATGCATTGTGTGTCATAAGAAATGCGACTCAATAAAGATGTTTCTCAAGTAATATGTCAAAAATGTTGTGTATGTAATAAAATAATGGTCTATATTATATATGCTTTCTCTTCTTAATAATATAGATTAGGATAAGAAGGGGACCATTCAAACTTAATGTTTTTATTTAATAAGCATGTGAAAGGTTGTGTCTTATCGATAAATTGTGCCACCAATTTTCATATTGCTTTAATTTTTTTCTTAAATACATTGTAACTATGTCAAATTATTAGGCATCTAGGAATATCAATAATTGATTTGATATTTTTGGGATTGACCTCAATATCATGCTAAGAGATGATGATTTAAGTAACATACTAGAGGTGACACTAAAGACACCTTTTTAAGGATTTAATCATACATTGTATTTTTGTAACCATTCAAATATTTTTCATAAAGGTATTGCATGTTCTTGATGATAAGAAAAGTTTTCTAATAAATCATTTACATGGTCTTAAAATATCATATACATGTAGTCATGGACTATATGTGTAATAGTGTGTTGATATTTTGCCTCAAAATTCTTTAGCCCAAAGAGCATACATTTATGGTAGAACGTACCCCATGGAGTTGTAAAATATGTCTTCTCTTAATCAAAGGGGTTGATTTTGATTTTTTATATCTTGCAAAGTTGTCCATGTAAAATAACATCTCATATATGGTAGTAGAATCAACAATCATATCAATATTAGGCGGAGGAAATTTGACTTTAGGAAAATCCTTATCTAAATATTTTTTTATTATTGGCAAATAGTTTTTTGAAAGGGACTATACCCTTGTACAATAAGGCTCAAAAGCCAGATTTTATAATTAAAGCACAAGAAAGAGATCAAAATCCAGATAGAATATTAATGCCCAACAATAGAAAATTGTTTGCATAGAAAAACACCAACAACTAGCAACGCAGATCAGCGAAAGAAACAACCGACGTGTGAAGAACCAATCTGCAATGGCACAACAAAACCATTGCAAAAAATCAAGTTGTTATCTAGAAAATATAACTGAAACAATATAGCCCAGCCAAACAATAGCAAAAAAAGAGAATCATCTAGGGAGAGGGTGTCATTCTTAGCAATAATTTTTTTCTTTTTACGAGACCATTACCCAACCTGATGGAGCCTCCACGGTTGGAGGAAAAGACAAAGGAGGATTATTTTCCTTAGTCGCATTTGTTCCAGTTGGGACAACAACGTTGTTATCCTGAGATAAATCTTTATCCTTTTCCTTGTTGCCACCAGAAAATTGTGCATTTTTCTTGCTGCTTACAATTGGAATTTTGGATAAAGGGGTTTTCTGGACGAATCAAATTCAGTTTTTGTATCTGCATTTGAGTCTATATCCTCTTTTGCACCAAAAATCGATATTCAGGAGGATTCTTTCCACCGAGTTGTGTTCCTCGTGTTAACGTTTTCCATCCCACAATCAGTAGAGGCGTGTCCTAAACAAAAACACCTTCTACACCGGAAAGGTAGACCTTCATAATCTAAAGGTTATGACCAAGTTCTATTTTGCACTCTAAGATCTATGGTTGCAGGAAGGTTTTTAGCAGTATCAAGTTCCACCAAGATCCGGGCATAGGTAGTATGGGTGTAATTAGTGGTTTGAGAATCTATATAGAGTGTAGTTCTCAAGGTGTTGCCAATAGATATCAAGATAGTCATGACTCCAAAATTGGAGGGGTAAATGGGGCAGCCTGATCCAAACAGGTTTCCATGAGAATGATTTAGTGAGCGGGTTAAAGGAGGGGAACCAGGGTTTAATGACCAAATATTTAGATTGACAAGTCCAGAGCTTGGAAGCAATGGTGTTTTTATCATCTATTGAAGAGAAAGTCACAATGAAAATACCTTTAGCACATGGGTACAAGTCTAACCTTCCAGTTAGTATTGGAGTCCAATGCTTGGAGATCCACGCGTGAAGAATAGGAAGGTTGGGCCATAGTCCCCCAAATCTACAAATCAATGCATGTTCTTTGTAGTAATTCTCAGATGAAATGACCTCTTCCCCAAATGTAATACATGGGGTAATGTCTGTAGGTTTCATGGAAGATTCCTTGCCATTTAAAACATCTTTGAAGGAGGTCCCAATAGATTTTGACATAATAATATTCCTTTTTATCTAAATCTTATAAACATCTACAAAAATTAATTTTTCCATTAGGTTTTAACACAAATAAAATTTTGGAAACTCACTTGGGGAAATATACATTATAAATGAAACCAATAACCAAGAGATTCTAGATTTCCTTTATAACAAGAAGGACGACCTAAGGATGCATCTTTTAGATTTTTAATTATACCGATTTGGCATCAAGATATATGATGATGTTACATGTATATCTATAGATGTGTCAATTCCAACCCTGTCATTATAATCCCATGCAAATAAAACTAGGAAGTCGAGAAAATATTGTCATATGGTTACCCATTCGGTTAGGGGTCATCATATGCATGGAATTATTAGTGGTTTATTCATTCAAAAAGATTCAATTGGTCATTAATGTATGGTCTAGCAGGGAATATTATCAAAACCATCAAATGGGATATCAAGAGAAAAAGTATCACCCTCACCAAAATGTGCATAATCATTTGTGTTATGAGGAAAAGTAATTTTATGAAATAAGGGAGGTAGACCCTCATATTACCCTAGGTACTCTACAAGGGATTTTTTTATAAAATGGATCCAATGTAGGGATATCAAAGGAGGTACTATAATTAATTAGGTTAGAGTAAATGAGCTTTGAGGTGGAGGTTTGATGTATCTCATTAACATCCTACAAATGTGCTCTTGAAGCATACATGAAGAGTGGAGTAGAAGAATCTTTATGCATTGTATGGGTTATGTAACCAAGACCTTGTCATGTAGTAATAATAGGTCATACAATGGGATCATGGATACCTTTCTCACGATTACCAAGTCCTCGCCCTTTAAAACCCATTTGTTTGAACATTTACAGCCCAAACCCATACTTATGGGAAGAAGAGGGTGTATGCTCTTGTGTGGATGAATACTTATCGTTAACGGAATGTGACTACATGTAAGGAATATATTTTCCTCATTGTATGTCATGGAACAATACTTAAAAGACTTAGTTTCCATGCTACATGTAAGGAATATATTTTCCTCATTGTATGTCATGGCACAATACTTAAAAGACTCGGTGTCATAGGATAAGAATGAATAGATCCTTGATCATTAAATTTTAAACAATCATGTAGGGTGGATGTGACAACATGTATGGCATGTATCCATGTCATCCCAAAATAATGTTATAATTAATGTCATCGGGCATATCTTGTCATATGGTGGAAAGGTTTTATTTTCCAAAGGTAATATGTAATGTGATTTGCACAATCACCTTCTTGGGTATATTATCGAAACAATGGAGTTTTGTATCTAATGGGGTGAGGTCATTTACTATTATGCTCAAAACATTAAGAAAATATATGTTGCAAATATTGAGACCTTTTACATTATCGAAAGCACTCATTTAACCAAATGGTTTTGTACCTCAACTTTAATATACAAGGGGATATATTGATTAATGATATGTTGGGGAGGAGGTCCTCTAAATCGAATGATATGATCTCTTCCATGAAGTGAAAATTATTTAGAATGGATGCCACATATTGGGGTTCCCCATCGACATGAAGTATTATTTATCACAATACCTTGAAGAATGTTTTTATACAAGGGGTATTTTGATGTAACTCATTTAAGGATATTTTCGCATTAGTCATTTATAATTGGATAAGAAAATCATAAAAAGAAACATGGCTTGGAACTCTTGGGTTTTTTCCCTTTGGGTTAACATAACATGGAGCACGATTCGATTCTAAGGTTGTGGCCTACAAAGAGCACGGGAAGGTAGTTGTGACCATCAAGAGAGCGGGAAGAGGAACCCCGCATGGATATGAGTATGTAGGGAATGGAAATTTATACGAAATAAGGTCTGCAACAAAATTCCGATTACAATAGAAAACCTAATCCATACAAGGTTAACGATTCAATCAATAAGCGGGTTCACCAAATGATTACGCCTTGAAAACAAAATTGGGGAAAGAAGGATATGAGGGATGTCTCATTTTTGCTTAATTAAACTCCATATTAGGGTTAGATATAAGATGTATATTTACATTATTAAATAAGAATTAATACTCGATTTTGAACATACATATAGAGAAATCAAAAGATAGATCAATTAGAACATGTGTTAAATATAGTAAAACATAAGAAGATGAGTGCACTTAGCTCTTTAACTAGTCCGGAGACTAGGACCGGAAGTGTTGAGTATGGTAGACCGAATAATGGCCGATATTGTGAATGCGAAAGAACTTGCTAATGCGAACCAAATTCGCAAAGAGGAAATGTTGGTCGTCAAAAAGGACTTCAAGAAGAGCAACAGTCAGGGGACAAGAAGTCCCTCCTCTTTAATGGGAGAGGTTCCCTTATTCAGAAACGAACCTATTTACACATATACAAAGCATGGTTTTACTATGGAACTTGGATATTATGAAAGTGTTTTCTAAAAGGATCATCAATCACAAAAGGACTGAGGAATGAAAATGTGGGAACGAGTAGAAAGGCACCATTCAGAATTATAGATGACAGAGTAATTCCTTATGCATGCAAGGGTACAACAAATTGGAATAAGATCATTTGTATCACATTAATAAGATGAAATTTGAAAAGACACAAAGTTTTGTAAATAACATCTGCGAGAATACAAAGCCTCTCAGCATAATACAAGACAAATGATCTAACAAGATTAAATGAATAGCTTGAAATAAAGGAAACCGGATAGACAAAGAATGAAAATCCTTCTATCTTGATTTCTTTATGATTCATTTACACTTTCATAAATAAGCCAAGTTCTTCCTTTTCAAAATGGCAAGGAGAGGACACTATATAGTTTACAAATTAGTTACTCTCGATAACTACTTCTTTTAACTAATGATTAGTTAAAGGGCTGCAAATCGCAATACCCCAACTAATTACAACAAATCCGAGAGGAAAAGGGGAAGAGAAGAGAAGAATTAGGAGAAGAAGAAGACAGTGCTCATGGTAGGAGGGACCCACCGACTTTAAGATCCTTTATCGAATCTCTTGATGCCTCTGCTATGTCTCTGCCATGTGGAACAGACGTGTTGGCGGTGGACTGAGTCCAAAATCCAAGACATTTCTCCATCTCTTTGTCAAATTCGACATGAGTATGATAATCTTTATTTGCTTCCTCTATGGCAGATTGAAGAGAGCATATCTCCTTCATTTTTTCCTTGGAAATGGAGCTTTCCTTGAATAGATCACCTTTGACAAAAGCTCTGAATTGAGCTTTGATTTCTTGTAAAGTGAGAGGCACACCAGAAGTCTCATCATGAAGATGGCAATGTATATCTTTGAAGGCAGATATAACTAGTGTTTTGAAGGCCTCACCCTTCTGCCAGCTATTCCTTAATTCTCCCAAAGCCTCCTCCAGGACCTTGATCTTCCATTCCACGCTGTAGACCCAGGACTTTGACAAATTATCCTTTGTATCTTCAAAGACCTTGCTTGCCAATAAAATGTTTTCATCTGTTTGTCCCATGAGGCGGAGGTCTACTATGCAACTACTCCAAAGTTTAAGTTCTTTATCTATGATCCCAATAGTGGAGGAGAGCTTCTGTTGCAAGTTGTTCACCTTCCCGTGGAGTTTGAAAGCTTCATCAATGAAGTTCAATCCTGCAACAAGCATATCATCCACCATGGCCTCCATAGCTCTGCCATAGACGGAATACTTGTGCATATCTTTGATACTCTGTACTTCATCTTGGCTCAAAATTACAGGTGGTGGAAGAGTAGTCAATGGGGTAGGGTCCAAAACTTTGTCCTTGGACAAAAGGGATTTGATGAAACTTGTAAGAATCTGGGCTTGTTCTTCCAACTGTTCTATGGTTTGCTGCCCTTTCTCTACCCTCCCAATGACTCTGGTGACTGTTTCCTGAAGATTGTGGATCTCACCTTCAGGGGTAGATTCTCCCATGGGAATTCTTGAGAGCTCAAGATCAGACGCTTGCAAATCTTGCTCTGGCTTGTCTACCTTAGGCTTGGCTATCTCCAGGAATTGTTGGCCTTGAGCGTCAGACACTATCCTGGAGGTAATTCTGATTTTTTGGCATGAGTAGGAGGAGTAGTGCCTAACAAGGCCACCACAGCATCAAAATTTGGTCCTGAGATCCGGGAGGAAGACTTTCTCTTCCTACTGTCGACAAGAGGCTGCACCCATGCAAAAGAGGAGGAGGAAGAAGCAGGTGGGGCAAGAGGACCAAGAGATAGAGAACTCATGGTGCCCAAGGTTTGTACTATTGTTGCCTCGAGTTGAGATATGAGTGGAGCGCTTGGGGCTCCTGGTGCAGAGGAATCAACAGTGCTTGGAAGTTTAGTGCTCTGGACTTCTTTATCCTTATCCATTGGGGCTTCAGGGGCGCTTGCAGGAGCTGGCACTTCACTCTCTTCACTTTCACTGAGAAAAATAATGTTCTCTGGTCCCGAAGGCAATTCTACATGCTTCCTCGGGGTCTTCTTCCACAGGCTCCTTTTTAAATTCTTTGACTTTCTTCTGATACACCTGGGTGGATGAGGAAGGAGTAGAGACTGCAGGTCCTTGAGTTGACGAGGCTGGAGGGGTTTGCACAGGTTCTTCTGATCTGGGTGTCGATGCTTCCCTCCTTGGTGTTGAAGCATCCTTGGAGGAGGATTCCCCTGAGTGCCTCCTAAGCTCACGGACTTTCTATCAAACCAGATCTTGGTCCTGACTAAGACCGGAGCTAGGATTTCAGCCAAATCATCCTTCTCCTTTTTGAACCAATCCAAGTCCTCCAAGGGAGTGTGTTTGACCACATTGTCATACTCATATGAGTACAGGTCAGAATTATCATCTTGAAGCCCTTCAGGAACTTGGTACAAGTTGAGTTCTTGAATCAATTGTAGAGAAAACCTGCCGTAATGCCTCCTTCTTGCTTCAAAATCATCAACACAGTCAGCCCAATAATCCTCTGTGTCTGCCCTATGATGATAAGTGATCTTGATGTTCTGCTCAATAAACTTTTTCAAGTCAAAGCAAGTTCTTGGCCTGAAGAAATGGACAGTAATGGGAGCTAGGGCCCTTTCTATATTTTGTGCATCCAGGGTTGTTTTACAGGTGTAGTTTCCCAAAGAGATGGGGAAGTGCAAGCCAGTAATTTTCTTATCTCTGCAGGTTCTATGCAATTTTCCAATTGCCTGCACACTTCTATCAAGGCCATTTTGTCATTGCAGAACATAGGAAGCTTGAGAGGAGTGCTCTCATAGCCTGCAAGCCTTATATAAGAAAACTTTCTAAATTAGATGAAGTAAGCACCGTAGTGTGATATCAGACTCATGGCTTCATCAGAAAATCTCCTCGCTATGTCGCTCTCAAGAAGCCGGACAATGTACATGGTGAAAGCATCATTCACCCTTCGAAATTGTGATTGCTGGTTTCCAGGGTGAACTGCGGGTAGTAGGCATACACGGGGTCATCCTTGTGAGCATCGATGTATGAGAAACCAAACCATTGCCTCGATGCTGCCAGAGTATACATCAGGTATGAAGTCATATAGAATTTCTTTGTTTGTTGTACATTAGATAGCTGCTCCGCTAGGTTCATACTGATGATCTCTGCCCAGTTGATACTCTGAGTCCCTTCGCACACCATGTTGATAAGTGGGCACATCCAAAAATGGAACTCATTGGTAGAGGGTAAGCCCATAACCCGAGCCAGTAGGATTATAAAATCGACAATTCCTCATTGAAATCAGCACGGATGAGAACCTTGGACAGTCGAGATGCCCCCTTCTTAGGGTTTTTAGCCAGGACTTCGCCACCCTCGCCTTGTACTTCTCACTATCTTGGTCGAAGAGGGCACATGCACGATTTTGATAGATTACTATGGAATTGTCCATTTTGGAATTCTTAGGGCAGTGCCAATGGTGGCAGCATCAAGTTTAGAGATGAGCTCCCCATGCACGTTGTTAGTTCACTTGAGTCGGGGTTGAAATGAGCACCGCAGGAGAGCACTGTATCTGCGCATTGCACTGAGATAGGGAAGCCACCGGAGAAATCCAAACCACTGTCATGGATCATCTGTGCCATAGGTGAAGGGTTTGCATCGATCATCCTTGCCCAAAAATCCCCAAAATCAAGGTGGCAACCCTCATTGTCCCCGATATCGGGAACGGCAGACTCGAGTGGTGAAACTTGTTCCCCCGTCCCCAGGAATTTAATCTTCATGTTGATAGTATCTTGGAGAGCAGAGCTATAGGTTGGACTTGGGATGGAATCGCAGGGGAAATGGATATGCACGCAGAAATTTTGGTCACAAGGTTACGAGCGATAGATAGCATGAAAGTAGTGTGCAAAAACATAGCGTAGGGCGATTCATTATATAGCCGTTTAGGAGAGAGAAAGACAATAAATGCGTATTAAATACCCATCTACCAAATTGAAAAGCAAGATATTCGGGTAGAGCGGGAAAAATTAGCACGAATGACACTTAGTTCATCTGGGACACGAGGGACGTAAAAGCGCGAAGTCGCGGTTCGGCGATTCGGGCGATGCGGGAAAAGATGCACAAATGCTTTTGGGACATGCGGGACGAAATCGTGGAATACGCGACTCGGCGAATCGGACGAAAAGGGAACAAGCTGGTCCCATTTGAACTTGGGACACTTGGGACAAAAATTTCTTACGGGCCCAAAAAGAATGGTCTTCGGGTAAACGGCCGATCGGGGGAGCAGAGAGCCCGAATGAACTGGGACACGCGGGACAAAAATGTCCGACAAGCAGCCAAAATCACACTAAATGACCCAAAAATGCAGATTTTCCAATTTCTTGACTTTTCACATTACCAGGACAACAGAAAAGACACTTAACCTCAAAATTTTAATTTTCAACTTCTTAAAAGCAGGGGAATTTTGAGTGGACAACAGCTGGCTCCTTCTGGGGATGACTTGGCATGAATTCAAAGAATGAGACAAGGCAAGTATTTAGAAAAACTTGGGGAAGCAGACCAGTACCTTATCCATTGGGCCACGGAGGCAAAAAGTAAACCAATACGAAAGACAACACCTGCAAACAACACACAAAAACAAGGGAAGGAAAAGAGAACACACATTATACGAGAATATACAGAGGACTTCCTAATCACCTACGACTTGAACAATTTAGTCTGCCCCTACTATAAGGAAGTGGGAGAGAAGAACCATCCATATAATCAAGGTAAAAAGAATTCTTACCAGGTGAAGTGCTCACGATCTTGAAAGGTCCGAGACAAAGGGAATCAAACTTGCCATGGTTGCCACGAGGTTCATGCCTTTTATCCCACAACAAAACAGTGTCTCCACTTTGAAATCCACTGAACGGCTTTCTTATCAAACAAGACCTTTACTTTCTATTGGTGAGCGATATCCTATCAACAACTTCCAATCTATCCTCATTCAATTTGTAGAGGTACATGATCCTCTTATCCAAAGAATCATTGAAACTAGTATCTTCAATGGCCTTCATTAGATGCAAGGCTGGTAGCTCCACTGTTACTAGTAATTGAGCTTCTACTCCATATACTACCTAAAAGGAGACATCCCAATGGCTCTCTTAGGTGTGATCCTATCTGCCCAAAGGGCATCATAGAGTTTCTTGTGCTAGTTCCTTTGGGACTCATTAACTAATTTCCTTATTATAGCCACAAGATTTTTGTTTGTTGATTCGGCTTGTCCATTCCCCTGAGGATAGTAATCTGAGGAATGAGCTAGGGAGATGCCATATCCATAGCAAAAATCCATCATCTCGGTTGAAGAAAAGTTTGAAGCATTATCTGTCACGATCTTGTTTGGCACACCATACCTTACCAAGATGTTTTCTTTGATAAAACGCATACTATTACAGAGTAGTACTCTTTCTTTGGAATGGCTTCTACCCATTTGGTGAAATAATCTGTGGTGGTTAATACATGGGTATGACCAGCAACTAGAAGAGGGATTAAGTGTTCCAATGAAATCTAAACCCCATTGCTGAAAAGGTTCTTCGATCACAAGCTGGTTTAAGGGGCGAGGAGGCCAACTTGGGTCTACCCACGAAAGTCTAAAAGCCTCACATTTATCAACCCATTTTGATGTGTCTCTACGAACAAGGTAGGCGGTAATATCCTCCACGAAGTATTTTATGAGCGTGTGATTGAGTTGATGAGTAATGCCCTCCACATGCCTAATCATGAAAAGCTGAGAGTAGCTTCTTCTGTTGTTCCTTGTCCACACATTTCAAAAACCTTCCATCTAACCCATGCTTAAACAAGGCGTTTTCCCACAACACATATTGGGTTGACCTTAGTTTAACGGCTCTCCTCTCTTTGGTAGTCAAATGAGAGGAGCATTCTCCATAGGTGAGAAAGTGAGTGATATCAGCATACCATTCATCAACTGAGCTAAGAAATAGAATGGTAGGAAGACCAACTTTATCCTCCAGTAACTCATGTCTAGCTCCTTCAGCGATGAGTTCACACAGGCCTTTTCCATGGACGAGCTTGGTTGGTTTGATGTCAATATCATATTCTTGAACCTTGGCCACCCAGTTCCCTCTCTTGGATCCAAATTCCTGTTGTGTGAGAATTGACTTGATAGTTGTATCTGGTACCAACACCGTGGAGTGAGAGTTAAGAATGTAAAAACGAAACTACTTGACAGCTTTAACCACTGCAAAAGCATGTTTTTCCATTATGGTGTATTTTAACTCATGATTTTTTAGAATGTAGCTCATAAATGCAATTGGGAGTTCGTGCTCATTAGAATCTTCCTGAGTCAAAACAGCAGCCAAGGTGTTATCCGTGGCGTAGCAATAGATAATGAAATCTTTGCTAAAATCTAGACATGCTAAAATAGGTGTTTTAGCAATGGCCCTTTTAATACTTCAAAGTCTTCTTTCCCTTCAGAGACCAACCAAACGTTTGTTTTCCTTTCATCATTTGGGAGATATTCAAAGTTAGCTCTGCAAAATCAGGGATGAACCTTCTCAGAAAGTTGATCTTACCAAAGAAAGAGTGCACTCCCTTCTTGCTAGTTAGAAGAGGAATTTGCTGAATAGCTTGAACTCGCTCGGGATCAATTCATATACCATCCTTAGAGACAATGTGCCCCAATAATTTCCCCTCAGTGACACAAAAAATAGATTTCTTAGGATTTAAAGAGATCCCATGTTCTCTACATCTTAGCGAGAACTATTTCTAGATCTTTGAAAATGATCTTGCCTTGTTTTAGAAAATACGATCAAGTCATCAAGCTATACGACGATGCACTTTCCTTTCAAACTTCCAAAGGCCAAATCCATAGCCCTCGAAAAGTGGCGGCATTAATGAGCCCAAAGGCATCCTTTTGTAAGCAAAGGCACCCCGAGGGTAGTGAAATCTGTTTTGTGTTGATCTGTGGTATTAACTTCTACTGGTTATATCACGAGAAGCCATCAAGCATAGAACAACATTTCGGATCCCATTCTTTGCTTTGAAGACCTAATCCATCATAGGTAAGGGATAATTATCTTTTAAGGAAGCTTGATTTAGATTCCTTAAAGTCAACACGAGATACGAATCTCACCATTTTTCTTTCTAACAGGCACAATATTGGCAATCCATGTTGAATGATGGATAGGAAAAATGATTTTAGCCTTTAATAACTTCTGTATTTCCTGAAAGATGGTGTCAGCTATCTTAGGATTGTATTGCCTCTGTTTCTGTCTAAAAGGCTTAATCCCAGGTTTGAGAGGGATAAAATGCTACATCTCCTTTGGTTGGAAAGCTTTTAAATCTTCATAGGAATAAGCAAGAACATCCTTATACTTTTTAAAATATTAATTACCTTCTTCCTTTCATCTGGTGTGTAACATTTTCCAATGTTCACGAGTTTAGGATCAGTAGAACTCCCAATATTGATTTTTCATATTCGGCTGATTGTTGGGGTCTAGTAGAAGCTTTAAAATTTACATACTTGTCGTGTTTGTCAAACAGTTCTTCTAAACTCACCAATCCTTTTGGAATCTTGTTTCCTTTGAGTTTGATACATCCATCCTGATCCGCCTCTTCTTCTTTGACGGCTTCTTCGTTAAAGGACACACTTTCATGAGGCAAATTATCGCTTCCTTCAAAGTACAACTGTTCAAAATTATCCTTGAGTTCTAAGAAAGAAAGCAAGTGTTGAATCATCATTGAAAACTTGCCAGTTACTTGTATTATCAGTACTGCTGGGTCTATGAATCATTTCGATGGTGAACTTATCTTGAGAAAAATCGGGATGAAGAATAAGCGGTGACCACGAGGCTGCTAGAGAATCAGCCACAGTATTCTTCTCCCTAGGCCTTGCTTCGATGGAGAAGGCGTCAAGAAATTCAATGGAGTCCCAAACCTGATTCCGGTAATGTTTCAACCTTCTATTCTTTACACGGAAGAGGTTTCTAACTTGCTTGACGATCAACTTCGCATCCCCATGAGCTAGAAGATTCTTCGCACCTTGTTCTTTTGCCACAGGAGTCCAAGAATGAGAGCTTCATACTCTGTTGTATTATTGGTACTTTCAAATTGCAAATTGAATGAGAAAGGATGAATGCTTCCTTGAGCGACACCAATATGACACCAGCTCCGAGAACCCGGTTGAAGAAGAACAACTTCCATCAAACTCTAATATCCAAACACCATTAGGATCTTTGGATGATACTTTGGGGAGTTGGATTTCTTCTGGAGACATAATCATGTAGTTGCCATGCCCCATATCCTCATAGAGTATTTGTGCTTTGGGATCATCTATTTTTTGTACAATATACTCGGAGGCTTCTTCTGAATACTTGACTTCTTCATTTTCCCATTAATAGGTATGAGGGCATGTGACCAATCCATTTGAATTTCTCCACCCACATCCTTACAGAAATTTCTGCTTAGCAGCATCCCATATGAAGGAGGAATGTCTGCTACTAGGATAGTAGCCAAAACTTTCTTCTCAGGAAAAGTAGCAAAAGCCACTTGTGCATCCTTAATTCTTCCGACCAGGGGCACTTCCTTACTCTCCATGGAATAACAAGATCCGTAAGTGTGTGTGAGAGTTAGGCCTAAGGCATGAGCTACTTTGGCAGGCATTACATTGTCTGATGCTCCTGAGTCTATGACGCAATTACTGAGCCTATGGCCAGCTATAAGGAGTGTTACATAGAATGGTTTGATTTTGTCATTGGGTGAGGTGACAGCGGCTACCAGATTAGGCTATGGTGCAGAAGATGGAGTGGGTAAAAGGCCTTTAGAGGTAGTTTTAGAATGAGAATTGACAAAGTGAATCATTTTAGCAAAAGCCTTGGGATGGGTTTGATAATATTCAGCCTCTGAGATTTGAACCTTAGTCTTTTTCAGGTGATCAATAATATCAAAAGACCTAGAAGTGGATGGGTTATCATCGCTTGGGATCCTAGGCTTATCAATTTTAGGAGAAAAAGAAGTAACTTTAGTAGTAGAATTGACAGGACTCACCTTTGGTGTAGATGAAATGGGGATAGGAGATCCTCTTTTTGCAATTACAGGGATAGTTGTCGGTTGCTCCTTAGATTTTTTGGTGGGCTGCATCACTTTCTCCCTCTGATTTGTCTGCTCTCGATTCATGACAGCATATGATTCGATATTCATGTCTGTTACTACTTCATCGTAATCATCTCCTTCATCAACGCCTTCAATGGTGAAGAAATTAACTCGAGATCCCTCAAGTTCATCTGTTTCATCATCAACCTCTTCAACAAATTCTTCACAATCTTCATTAACCTCCTCATCCTCTGGTTCTTCAACTTCACGAGGTTGCATTGGCGGGAACTTTAATAGGAGGTCCTTGAGTGCTAGCCTTGTTTGAGAAGTAGGCAAATGATTTACGGGCTGAAAATTCCTCCTTGGAACGTCTGCATAGGGAGTATCTTTGAGCCAATTGTTTCTTAATGGCGATGAGATCATTTGCAAGTTTTTGTACCAATGGATTAGTATTAGGTCCAGGAGTGGAAGAGGAGGAAGAAGAAGACTTAGGTTATTGAAGGGTCTCTCTCAACTTCCCGACATGATTAAATCATCTTCCGCACTAACAGCAAGAGTTTGATCCTCGGCCCGATGTTGAGAGATTAGCCCTTCTCGGTGCATAACTAACTTGAGCAATTGGGCATTTAGGAAGAAGCATTTTTGGATTTGATCTACGGGTTGAGTATTTGGTGGAATTTTTTTAATCAACCTGTTGAATCGAGCCACAAATTCTCTCATGGGTTCTTGTGATTCCTTCTTTATTTGAGAAATTTGGGCTAGCAAAGCATGCACGTCTTCCGCCGGTTTGAAACGGTTTTCAAACCTAGTTCTCATTGTGTTCCAGCTAGTGATAGCTCCGTAGGAAGGTGATAGAACCAATCAGCAGCATTATCTTGTAAAGTCTCAACAAAAAGTCTTACGGAGACGTCTTCATGTTCAACTCCCAGAACTCCGCATGCAACTATGAAGGCTGCGATGTGTTCATCAGGATGTACTTTACCATCGCCCTTGAATTTAGGAAAGTTCTTCCGGTTACCTCTGGGTAACTCATGCAAAGGCTGAGGAAGGGCAAGAGGCCCAACATGATGGCCCCAAGGCAATGGTACCGCCATTCTTGGAAAAATGGCTTGAAGAGGAACTGAAACACCAGCAAGAATCAGAGCTCGAAGATTAGGACTGATTTGTTCTAAAGGAATACCACCCGTAGGGATTCTATCTTTGACAGGAGGAGTGCTTGTTGAACGAGCCTTTCTATTTCTTCTTGTTGAAGGGAAAGGAAAACCCTGCTGTTCCAAAATCTGGCGAGAATCTTGAATACCAGGGCCCTTCTCCCTCGAGTAAAACGTGGAGTCATTAGATCAAATGATGATTGATAAATGATTATAGAACTGGAATATGATTCCCAAATGGTAGTCGCCAAAAACTATTGGTCGTCAAAAGGACTTCAAGAAGAAGAGCAACGTCGGGGGACAATAAGTCCCTCCTCTTTAATGGGAGAGGTTCCCTTATTCGAAAGCGAACCTATTTACACATATACAAAGCATGGTTTTATTATGGAACTTGGATATTATGAAAGTGTTTTCTAAAAGGATCATCAATCACAAAAAGGCCGAGGAATGAAAATGCGAGAATGAGCGAAAAGGCACCATTCGAATTATAGATGACACAATAATTCCTTATGCATGCGAGGGTATAATGAATTGGAATAAGATCATTTGTATCACATTAATAAGATGAAATTTGAAAAGACACAAAGTTCTGTAAATAACATCTGCGAAGATATAAAAGCTTCTCAGCATAATACAGACAAATGATCTAACAAGATTAAATGAATAGCTTGAGAATAAAGGAAACCAGATAGACAAAGAATGAAAAATCCTTCTGTATTGATTTCTTTATGATTTATTTACACTTTCAGAAATAAGCCAAGTTCTTCCTTTTTCAAAATGGTGAGGAGAGGCCATTATATAGTTTACAAATTAGTTACTCTCGGTAACTACTTCTTTTAACTAATGATTAGTTAAAGGGCTGCAAATCGCAATACCCCAACTAATTACAACAAATCCAAGAGGAAAAGGGGGAAGAGAAGAGAAGAATTAGGAGAAGAAGACAGGTGCTCATGACTGGGAGGGACCCACCGACTTTAAGATCCATTGTCTGAATCTCTTCAACGCCTCTGCTATGTCTCTGCCTCGTGGAGCAGATGTGTGTTGGCGGTGGGCGAGTCCAAAATCCGAGACCTTTCTCCATCTCTTTGTCGAATTCGACATGAGTATGATAATCTTTATTTGCTTCCTCTATGGCAGATTGAAGAGAGCATATCTCCTTCATTTTTTCCTTGGAAATGGAGCTTTCCTTGAATAGATCATCCTTTGACAAAAGCTCTGAATTGAGCTTTGATTTCTTGTAAAGTGAGAGGCACACCAGAAGTCTCATCATGAAGATGGAAATGTATATCTTTGAAGGATATAACTAGTGTTTTGAAGGCCTCACCCTTCTGCCAACTATTCCTTAATTCTCCCAAAGCCTCCTCCAGGACCTTGATCTTCCATTCCACATTGTAGACCCAGGACTTTGACAAATTATCCTTTGTATCTTCAAAGACCTTGCTTGCCAATAAAATGTTTTCATCTATTTTTCCCATGAGGCGGAGGTCTACTATGCAACTGCTCCAAAGTTTAAGTTCTTTATCTATGATCCCAATAGTGGAGGAGAGCTTCTGTTGCAAGTTGTTCACCTTCCCGTGGAGTTTGAAAGCTTCATCAATGAAGTTCAATCCTGCAACAAGCATATCATCCACCATGGCCTCCATAGCTCTGCCATAGACGGAATACTTGTGCATATCTTTGATACTTTGTACTTCATCTTGGCTCAAAATTACAGGTGGTGGAAGAGTAGTCAATGGGGTAGGGTCCAAAACTTTGTCCTTGGACAAAAGGGATTTGATGAAACTTGTAAGAATCTGGGCTTGTTCTTCCAACTGTTCTATGGTTTGCTGCCCTTTCTCTACCCTCCCAATGACTCTGGTGACTGTTTCCTGAAGATTGTGGATCTCACCTTCAGGGGTAGATTCTCCCATGGGAATTCTTGAGAGCTCAAGATCAGATGCTTGCAAATCTTGCTCTGGCTTGTCTACCTTAGGCTTGGCTATCTCCAGGAATTGTTGGCCTTGAGCGTCAGACACTATCCTGGGGTAGGAGGAGGAGTAGTGCCTAACAGGCCGCCCATGACATCAAAATTTGGTCCTGAGATCCAGGAGGAAGACTTTCTCTTCCTACTGTATCGACAAGAGGCTGCACCCATGCAAAAGAGGAGGAGGAAGAAGCAGGTGGGGCAAGAGGACCAAGAGATAGAGAACTCATGGCGCCCAAGGTTTGTACTGCTGTTGCCTCGAGTTGAGATATGAGTGGAGCGCTTGGGGCTCCTGGTGCAGAGGAATCAACAGTGCTTGGAAGTTCAGTGCTCTGGACTTCTTTATCCTTATCCATTGGGGCTTCAGGGGCGCTTGTAGGAGCTGGCACTTCACTCTCTTCACTTTCACTGAGAACAATAATGTTCTCTGGTCCCGAAGGCAATTCTGCATGCTTCCTCGGGGTCTTCTTCCACAGGCTCCTTTTTAACTTCTTTGACTTTCTTCTGATACACCTGGGTGGATGAGGAAGGAGTAGAGACTGCAGGTCCTTGAGTTGTGAGGCTGGAGGGGTTTGCACAGGTGCTTCTGATCTAGGTGTCGATGCTTCCCTCCTTGGTGTTGAAGCATCCTTGGAGGAGGATTCCCCTGAGTGCCTCCTAAGCTCACGGACTTTCCTATCAAACCAGATCTTGGTCCTGACTAAGACCGGAGCTAGGATTTCAGCCAAATCATCCTTCTCCTTTTTAAACCAATCCAAGTCCTCCAAGGAGTGTGTTTGACCACATTGTCATACTCATATGAGTACAAGTCAGAATTATCATCTTGAAGCCCTTCAGGAACTTGGTACAAGTTGAGTTCTAAATCAATTGTAGAGAAAACCTGTCGTAATGCCTCCTTCTTGCTTCAAAATCATCAACACAGTCAGCCCAATAATCCTCTGTGTCTGCCCTATGATGATAAGTGATCTTGATGTTCTACTCAATAAACTTTTTTTAGTCAAAGCAAGTTCTTGGCTTGAAGAAATGGACAGTAATGGGAGCTAGGGCCCTTTCTATATTTTACGCATCCAGGGTTGATTTGCAGGTGTAGTTTCCCAAAGAGATGGGGAAGTGCAAGCCAATAATTTTCTTATCTCTGCAGGTTCTATGCAATTTGTCCAATTGCCTGCACACTTCTATCAAGGCCATTTTGTCATTGCAGAACATAGGAAGCTTGAGAGGAGTGCTCTCATAGCCTGCAAGCCTTATATAGAAAACTTTCTAAATTGGATGAAGTAAGCACCGTAGTGCGATATCAGACTCATGGCTTCATCAGAAAATATCCTCGTTGTGTCGCTCTCAAGAAGCTTGACAATGTACATGGTGAAAGCATCATTCACCCTTCGAAGTGCGATTGCTTGGTTTCCGGGGTGAATTGCTGCGGGCGATAGGCATACACGGGGTCATCCTTGTGAGCATCGATGTATGAGAAACCAAACCATTGCCTCGATCTTTGCCGAGTATACATCGGTATGAAGTCATATAGAATTTATTTGTTTGTTGTACATTAGACAATTTGCTCTCCGCTAGGTTCATACTAATGATCTCTGCTTGCCCGATTGATACTCGAGTCCCTTCGCACACCATGTTGATAAGTGGGCACATCCAAAAATGGAACTCATTGGTAGAGGGTAAGCCCATAACCCGAGCCAGTAGGATTATGAAATCTGATAGTTCTTCATTGAAATCGGCACGGAACAGAACCTTGGATAGATGGGATGCCCCCTTTTTAGGGTTTTTAAGCCACGACTTCGCCACCCTCGCCTTGTACTTCTCACTGTCTTGGTCGAAGAGGGCCTGTGCCTGGTTTTGAGAGATTACTATGGAATTGTCCATTTCTGGAATTCTTAGGGTAGTGCCAATGGTGGCGTCAAGTTTGGCGATGAGCTCCCCATGCACGTTGGCCAACTCACTCGAGTCGGGGTTGAAATGAGCACCATGAGAGAGCATCTTTGTGTCTGCGCATTGTCTTGATAGATAGGAAGCCACCGGTGAAAGCCAAACCACTATCATGGATCATCTGTGCCATAGGTGAAGGGTTTGCATCGGTCATCCTTGCCCAAAAATCCCCAAAATCAAGGTGGCAAACTTCACTGTCCCCGATATCGGGAACGGAAGACTCGAGTGGTGAAACTTGTTCCTGCCCCTAGAATTTAATCTTCATGTTGATAGTATCTTAGAGAGCAGAGCTGCGAGTTTGGACTTGGGATGGAATCGGGGAAATGGATATGCGCGCGAAATTTTGGTCACAAGGTTACGAGCAATATAGATAGCATGAAAGTAGTGTGTAAAAACGCGTAGGGGGCAGTTCATTATATAGCCGTTTAGGAGAGAGAAAGACAATAAATGTGTATTAAATACCCATCTACCAAATTGAAAAGCAAGATATTCGGGTAGAGCGGGAAAAATTAGACGAATGACACTTGGTTCATTTGGGACACGAGGGACGTAAAGCGCGAAGTACGCGGTTCGGCCGGTTCGGGCGATGCGGGAAAAGATGCACAAATGCTTTTGGGACATGCGGGATGAAAGTACGCGGAATACGTGACTTCGGCCGAATCGGACGAAAAGGGAACAACTGGTCCGAACTTGGGACACTTGGGACAAAAAGTTCCGACGGGCCCGAAAAGAATGATCTTGAGTAAACCGACCGATCAGGCGAGAGAGCCGAATGAACACAGGACACGGGACAAAAATGTCTGACAGGCCGAAAAAAATCACACCAAATGACCCAAAAAATGCAGATTTTTCCAATTTCTTGACTTTTCACATTACCAGGACAACAGAAAAGACACTTAACCTCAAAATTTTAATTTTCAACTTCTTAAAAGCAAGGGAATTTTGAGTGGACACTCGAGGAGATTGAGGGCCATGGAGGTGTAGTAGGAGGAAACCCGAGTAGGCTATACTCTTTCGTTCGAGTCGCGACGGCATGTGGGGTTGGGAAAAATTTGTGCCCTAACCCATCTATTCGAAGTGTGAAATCCAAGACAACGGTCCCGGGAGGCATTTGTGGTTCCATGAACGGAATCGTAGGGGAGGAGCTCATGGCGGTAGGAGTTTGGATCCACTATTTTTGTTTAAGGATGCCCTTGGGAAAAATGGTGGCAGTATCTCTGGCGGTCAGGCATATTTGGTTGATCTTGCAAAAGAGACCCCATCCCTAGTCATTGATAACTAAGAGGTGGAAGATTATTACCAATCCCTATCTCGGGAGGCCGTAATTGGCCGATTCAACGGGTTTTTTCCTTCTTCTTCTTCTACCTTATATCAGTGGATTTTCCAGAATTGGACATATAAGTGTGAAATTTACCTCTGCTCAAGAGGTTTTTTCGAGTGCATTTTAGGTAGGTAGAGGACTTTTATCGTTGCCTATCAGAAGGATCGTGGTTCTGGGGCAATGTGGGCTTATTTTTGACTCCATGGTTCCCATATTTTGATCCGAATACTCTTTCAATTTCCAAAACCCCTATTTGGGTTAGACTTCCCAATCTCCCTCTGCATCTTTGGTATGCCTTGGAGGATATTGGAAACGTTTTGGGCAAGTTTATAAAAGAAGATATGGATAGAACTCATTCGGGCCTGTGTTCCTTCACTCAAATTTGTGTGGAAGTTGATTTGAGTAAGGGTCTACCAGATCGAATTAATTTGAAATTTGGCAATTTTCAATACTCCCAATCTTTAGACTACAAAAATATAGCATTCTAATGTAGAATTTGCAGAAATCTAGGGCATCTGCAAGCATGTTGTCCTTTGAATAAAAAAACAATGAAAAAGGGTGGTTCGGCGTCCACTGGTGGATGGGGTGCTCTGGACCCAGATTTGGTGTCTACCACGAATTTCAAGGAAAAGTCGTGTACATCCAATACCGAGGACAAGGCAAAAGGAAATATGGAATTAGGGAAGATGAATACAGAGAAGGAATCTCAGGGAGTTATTATGGTAAGTGGATCGAAAAGGGGACATTCCTGAAAAATCAGACTCCAATAAGGAAGTCTTACCAAACCTTCGGAGGATTCAACAAAAACAAGTGATCTCATGCTGGTGGTTGCCTCGGAAAATGGAATGTGGCATGAGGTAAAGAAAAGGAAAGGGAAAAAAGGACACATGGGTAGTATTGATGACTATTTCCCATCCCAAGGTGGGAAATAGCTTTTTTAGGAAACAGTATTGAATGATACTCTTAAGGGTTTGAAAAATCTCATTTCGAGTATGCATAATATATAATTTTCTATATATGTATGTCTATGAGTTGGTTTGTGTTAGTAAGGAACCAACTATTAGTTGTTGGTTGATGAAGAATATTTTAAATCGAGAATTTAGCCTGACTTCATGTACAGTGCGCGCTCCTTCAACTAGCGTTATCAATCAAAAAATTAACTAGTCTGGAGACTAATCTAAGTGTGAAAGGGTGATAAATTGGCTAGATGCTTCATCTTTAATTTTGACTTTGCATTATATGTTGAGACGAAACCATTCCTTTTAGACCAAACAATATGTACATTGATTTTGGCTTTGCATCATATGTGGGGTCTTTCCATTATCTCTACATATAAAATACATGAAAAACACTCCATGAGTCCAAAATCAAACAAAACCGTGACATTAGGTAATGTCCTCACATCACAAACAAAAGCTGAAAAAGTTAGCTTTTAGTTGCTTGGTACAGACAAGTACAACCGCACAAGTACAAAACTTGTACAAAGTTAGGCAAACACGTGAACCCCAAAAATAAAGGTCAACGGACACTTTCCCAAAATGGACATGGACTTGTTATCTTTTAACTACATCAAAGGTTCATCTCCTGCATATGTAACAGCGAATTCTCTTAGTCCACGATGGCGAGCATCCTGCGTTCGAATCCCGCCATGGGAAACTGCATTTCTATGCCGGCTTCTTCACAGACCCAATTCTCACAAACAACCAAGATCATATATTTTGACGGTGGTATGAAGGAATTCAGCAAACCCATTAAGGCCCAAGAGATCACTGTACAAAATCCGGGGCATTTTCTCTGCCACTGGGATTCTCTGGACGTCGGAAAATTTATGGCGGCTGTTAGTTCAAAGGAGGAGTTGGAGTTGGGAGAGCTTTATTTTGTGCTTCCTCTGAGTAAATTGCAATATGTTCTTTCCGTTTCAGACATGGCCGCAATGGTGTTCAAGGCTAACTCTGCCATTAACCAGAGCATGATTGGCAATGGCAGAAGATGCAAAGAAAATAGAGTCCTGCCTATTCAGCAGCATAGGGATGATTGCAATGTTTCAGGAAGATCGGATGAACTGTATTTCTGTAGGAATGTATGGAAGACTAAGCTTGAAACCATCCATGAGGGCACGATTTCACTGGAATTTGTATGATATCACTTCTACACTGCGAATGTTTTGGTTTTATAGGTTAGCTTAGTGGTGAAACATATTGTTTCTAGAAGTCAGATGTTTAGGATCACAAAATGAATATGAATGAATGAATGATTTTAATAACATCCACGAGACCAAATAATCTATGAGATCAAGAGCGCCAACAAGATTATTCTTTGTGACTGCAGGCTTAAATTTCTATAAATTTGTTTTTGGAGGGCAACACTAAAATTAAAATTAAAGATTTATTAAGACAAAAAAATGTTAATAAGTAAGGGAAGGCCTATCTTTGCACTATATATTTCACAATTAATGTATATTCAAATGGCTCTTATACACCTTTGTATGTTTTTAATGTTAAACCAATGATAATTAACACCGACAACTTACTCTTAGATGATCTAAAAACACTCTCTCCATACTATATAGAGTATGGATATACAATTATTAAGGTTTAAATTTTGTTTTAACATTTTTTTTAGTGGGTTAGAGTAGGTTCAAGAGAGAGTTTAGAAAATTTGTAAAGATTGTGAATTTACTAAACCATTCAATTTGTGGTGTTTGAGTGTCGATAAGCTTGGCAAGACTTTGGATATTTCTAAGTTTTAAATAAATTGATTTACTGTAATATATATAATTACTTGAATTGGATGTAGGAGAAATATCCACCATGACCTTTTTGATTTAAAGTTAATGAATAATCAATCTAAATACTATGGGTGCAAACCCCAACATGTGTTGATGGTTCGGTATATCTTTGTTCTAAATGAGGTTGATCAATGATGCTCACCTTATGTTAAAACTTTGCTCCTCAAAGCTTGATTCATTGGATATTTATTGAAATTCATTCATTGTAATATATCTTATTACTTTAATTAGGTGTAGGAAAAATGTCCACCATGACTTTCTTTGATTTAAAGTTAATGAATAATCAATCTAAATACTATAGGTGTGTGTTGATAGTTTGGTGTATGTTATTCCAAATGAGGTTGATTGGTGGTGCTCGCCTTGTGTTAAAAGCTGCTTCTCAAAGCTTCGGGTCACTAAATATTTGTTGATCCCTCTAGATTACTAGAAAAGAAAAAAAAAGCAAATCATAATAATGAATTTTCTTCCACTTCAACATTACATATTATTTGTATTTCAATGTGAATGTATATGTAATAGGAATTACACAAGACGGCCTTAACGAGGGTTACTTAAGATGAGAGCAAAAATAAAATAAATGATTACTTCTAGAAGTAATACATAATTAAAATATATATATAGATGCATACACTAGTGTTTAGATATCTTAAAATATGTAAAGATGTGATATATTAGTTTATTTTGAAGTTACAGAGTGTCTTATGATAATTAAATAGATGTTAAATGTAAAAGTTAGTCCATCATTAATTTTTAACATTTCAAATATATAAATATATCGATTAGAATAGTAAGAACATAAGTATATGCTCAATAAAAAAAAGGTGTGACATATGAAAATACACCTTAAACAAAAAATACGACAAAATTTAAATTAGATTCCAAAACCCTAAAAACCAAAGGCCTAAGGCCAACCAACAAAACTAAAACATTATATCAGAAAATTTAGAAAAATATGTGTTATTTAAATGTAAACATTAAACATTGAAATACAATCCAATAATAGGAAAGACAAAATCCAACCTATAAGATCATAACTTTTAAAATAAAATAAGAGTTATTTTGAAAATGTTTTATGAAGTTTTTGTAACCTAATATCTTAATGGTTGTTAAGTTTCGATTTACATCTTCCACTTGTATTCAAGTAAGCTTTGTACATTTTTAATTACATGAATCATTCATAGTTCAGCTCGTTGAGGCATCTTGATGAAAGAATAATAAGAAAACATTAAATACATGTGTAGGTGGAGTTGGACTAACCCTGACAGACACTCATGCTAAACCAATCTAGGCACTACACTACATCCCCTTGCAAGTGAGAGAAAACTCCATGTAGTTATCCTAGTGTAAGTATAATAGTGTATGTAAATCGAGCCAATCCCTATATTGCCGTTGCATCTCTTAATACAAATAATAGTGAGAGTAACTATAGATACAATAGAGATGTACCATGTGTGGTACTGATATAGTGTGATGTTATTTGAATGCTAAACTAATTCTCTTTGTCCTTTAAGACCTTTGGCAATGTGTGGCTTGACGTGTTATTATTAAGACTTGGTTCTAGGACCTTTAGAGGCTTGGAAATGGAGGAAGCTAGACTCTTGAATCTGGTTTTAATTCTTTATACCTATGTGGTGACTACTCTAAAGGCTATGAAACTTATTTAGGAAGATTTAGGAGAGCCTTGAGTGCTTTTGGAAAGTAATTTATAGTGTATGCTCACGGAATGCTAGGTGGTTTCAAATGGTGAGTTAGAATTTCATATATAGGTATTTTCGGGTTGGTTATCACATTAAGGATGAGTTATAGGATAGAAAAATACCCATGAATTATTTTTGAATTAATAAAAGAGTCATTAAATCTTGAATTACAAGACTGTACATGTCCAATAAACGTCATGATAAAGTTTGGTCTCACACCGTATGGTCCCATATAAGCAATAAATGACAATAGATCAAGATTCTAGTAAATATGTCTTGAAGCTAAGTACTACTTTGAATAATTTATAATGAGTGATTGAATAACATAGTGTGTAGAGTTAAGTAAGTTATGCGGGAGAGAGAAATATGTGTCAATTATGCTTAGGATGTGAGCATAAGTCATAGCATAGAACAAAGCCAAAATTTTCATTACAAAAGGATAATTTGAAAAATTTATGTGTCTACAATTCTATATCAACTAAGCATGGTTGTTAGGTAATAAGGGATCAAATACGCGTAGATAATCCCTCACAAAATCACAACATGAGAAACTAATATGCGAGAAAATATTATAGATCTCAAATAAAAGTGCAGGATAAAATAACACAACACAAAGAGACAATATTTAACGTGGTTCACCCAATTTGGGCTACGTCCACCAAAAATCACTTGCTTAGATTTTATTACAAGCCACCACTCTCGCAATACAATACCCGATCTGTTTGGAGCTATGCTCAACAAACTCTATAAATTCACACCCAAATTCAAAGCACATCTATAATGTTACCTTATACCTACCATATGCATAAAACCATATAAGTAGACAACTACTTAAATAGTTTTACAAAACCGTGGGTATCAAAACCATGGGCCAAAACCGTCCCATAAACCTATGGGTCAAAAATCCCGCCCATATGAGAAAAGCACGTTTCCGATATATCGGGCACATTTTAAGGCCAAAAACATTTTTGGCCCCGAACCCCTATGAGACAATTGTGGAAAGTGTACGGACTCTTAGTGTACAACCTTGAACACTTTCTAACATGAAAACATGCTCCACAACCTAACAATGGTAATATAATAAATGTGTATTAGATATGATCATTTCAAAATAAGTCATAATTGTCATCGCATTGGGAGACATATCATGAGTGTATCTAGTAATTCAAAATAAACCATAGTTAAGAGAATTGTAATTATAGGTAAAGTAGTATGACCCTACTCACACACAATTCAATGTCTAATGGATGCATTAAGACCTACGACGTGACATGAAGGGCCTACTAAAATAGAAATATTTGACAAGACATGACAACCTCACCAATGTTACTAGTTGTTTCTTATGTGTGCAAAGAAATTATATGCAAAGCAATGTGTCATGCACATGATATAAATCAAAATATGTATTAACCATTTGTGCCAAGTGAAGTATATGTAATTAACATGATATAAATCACAATATGTGCCAATCATTTTACCTTAAAGCAAGATATGTAATAAGCAATATGTCATAAGCATGATATAAATCAAAGTATATGTCAACCTTTTGTGTTAAGATCATTAAATAAATCACAATATGTGCCAATCATTATTCCTAGAAGAAATATATGTGATATGAAATGTGTCATAATAAAGTGTTTCTATAAGCCATATGTTCTAAACAATGTGTGTCATATATGATGTATGTTTAAACAAAGGTGCATGTCATAAGTAATATATATCTAAAAATGAGTGAGATGGTACTTTCACCAAGTTGAAGGATCTCAATGTACCAAGAGGTGAAGTGAAGAGCCGACAAAATAGAGCATCAATAAATGGCATGATAATATTAGCAAGATGGTGAAAGTGTGACTCTATTGTCTAATGTACCAGATTTACTCGTCTTGTTTATTATCTTTGCCAAGTCCAAGAGATTGTTTTTTTAAGTCTTAACCGAACCTTATTGACTTCATAATATTGAAATTTAATTAGTTGTTTTGAATTGATTAATTTTTAATTTAATTCATAAATTTGTTTGTCGAGATTAATTATTTTGAAAATTAATTTAAATTATAGTGTTGAAGTCATTAAAGAGTTTATTAATGATATCAAGTCATTATAACTTAATATGTAAAAGTGAAAAATTCACAAATTGAAGCTAATTCAAATCAGGACTTAGGTTTGAGTTAGGTAGATAAGGTAGTTTCTTAACCACCTTAATGTAGGACAATGTTAAAGTCGCATTTTATTGAAACGAGAGTTTATCCTTTCTCTCATCCTTAGAGATGGTTGCTACAACAATGTGTACGGTATGTTATTTTTAGGAATTTGCTAATAGAACACAAGAAATTTGTGATATCATTTATTTCTTTATTGTTTTTTTATAAAAATTGCATTATTGCTAATAAATAAATAAATGTATTAAAATCTAACATCTTTCATAATTATGTCTAAACCTTCAGTGTATACAAACTTTTATTGAAACCCTTACATGTAGACATTCTAACTTTTGAGAATATTTTATGCTTCTAGAAACCTCTTTTCCTCATAACATCTTTTGTTTGCATTTTATCATAATGTTGAAAGGAACATTCTAACTCATTTATATTCAACATGAGATATCTAAAAGGTCTTCTATTTTTATCCTACGATGGTTTTTATATCCTTCTTATTATCTTCTATTTGTTCATATTTATTCCTTTAAAATTTATTTATGCTCCCTTTTTGATTTTTGGTTAAAGTACCAAAATATCCCTATTATAATGTAGTGCCCAAAATTTGGACCTAAGGAACTTGGAAATAATCATTTAGCATGTATTTTAGTACTAGTCCATTTGCAAATTTATTGACTTAATCCAAAGGCATCCTACTCAATCTCCACACTCGAGTCTACTATTTGATGACTTTCCCTTCATCATATTACCTCTAGAATGAATACACCTATAATAACACATCTTCGTACTCTCGATTGTTTTCTTTTTTTTTCTTTGACTTGTGTTCCATCCTAATCCTAGATGGCATCGTTGGTAGAGGGAAAATTTGACTAATTATTCTAACCATTGTACTTGCAATCAACAATATTTTAAATGTAAATGTTATTTAGTTGGATTAGGGTTGATTGAGTAAGAAATCATTCACACAAGTTTTTGGAAATTAGGACACTGAGAGGGGGTGAATCAGTGTTTGTTCAACTTTTACCTCATAAATTAGTTCATTTAATTTTCATCATCAATACCAAACTAGCATCCACAAGCAACTAAAAAGAGAGATAACACACAGAGATAGATTTAATGTGGGAAACCCAAACTAGGGAAAAACCCACTGAAACCAAGAACTATGCTTAGGACCAAATTTTCCTATATCTTGTTACATTGATTTCATGGTTGAGCTTCAACTCAACCTGGAGTTGTAACTCCAAAATTTGAGAAAGTAGCCACTCATTATTTGGCATGCTTCAACCTATTTAGAAGCTTCAACTCCCAAAATTTGTTTCAAAGCAACAATCCGACATTTAGTGAGCTTCAACTCACAAGCAAGCTGTAAATCCCCAACTAATAAGCTACCACTTAGAATTGTTCAAGAAATTGGTCACACTTAGTTTGTTGTCTTATACAACTGATAATGACCCCTAAATTAGCTCAATTTCATCTCAATTCTACTTCAAATCTCTATCTTTCCTAATTACCTGATCAAATGCAAGGCTCATTTCACAAGGTTCATTTCACACTTACTTGTCATGCTCTCCTTCACTGAATCATACAACACAAGCTCCTTATTTCAATCTCTTTTCCTTCTAATCACTCTTTCAGTAACCTAAGGGTTCATAGGTTATTTTCATCACATAATCTTCAATTTCATAATTCTACACCCTTCAACATGTTCACTACTCCCTTATATGTAGTCACATCCTTCTCTCAACATCAACTACTCCTCTTTCTTCTCTTTCAATCTACTTCACATCCCATGGAGTAATACTTTTCTCATGCAAATATTTTTGACATAAATCTCTACTTTATTTTTCCTCCCAATACTCTATTTTTCACAGTCATTAAAATTCAATCCATCCACTTTGAACATGAATTCACACTTAATCTTGTTTAGTATGCACAAAAACAACTCACTTATATATATTTCACATGCTTGTTATCTTCAAAACTTTTCCCTTCAACTTTATTGCTTGAGTTCTCTCACTTAGAGTCCTGTCTTTTCAAATTCTATACTCTTAAGTTTCTTGTCTCTTGGACTCATTCCTTTTTCTTGACCAAGAAAGAATGGCTCTTCACATTCTTGTGCGAACTAGATGAGGATAACACAATCTTGTAATTGTTTAAGACTTTAAAACTTCTTTATATACACACTCTTTGAATGAGATTGTCTCATGACTCTCCAACTTCTTAAGAAGACCAAGCAATGACTTATAGCAGCATTACAAGGGTTGTGTGCTACAAATTGGACAAGGTAGTCACTAATGAACATTTGAGCATTAAGACACTTTTCCAAAACTATCTTTAGAGTTATGTTGACCATATGAAACCATCTCGAGTTCAATTTTCAAGTCTCTAGCATTATATTTTGTGGAATGCTAACTTGAGCTTGACTTTGGAAGCTTTTTCATCAACTCTCACATGGAAAGAGGCTTATTAAAATAGTTTAGAAGATTTCCCAACATCTTTCAACCTTATTTGAGTTGAATAAATGAAGAAAGATCTCTCCATTATAAAAAAAAAAAAAAAAAAAAGGTTTTTATTTGATGAAAACCATATGTTATTGTCCTAATATGACTATGTAGATATATTGTCATGAAAATATCTCTTGATTCGAAATGAAAGAGTTTAATTCATTTGCATTGTGGTTGAACCTCCTACATAGGTATCTTCAAAATTTTAGGGAATTTCATAGGTGTAAAACTGAGTTTGAAGATATTTCTTCTCGAAAACCCTAGGTTCAAGGTTGTTATCACTTGTAAACACCGAAGAGAATATTTTCATTGTTTATTTTCTTGTTATTCAAGGATCTACATTCCAAAAAAATCTATGTGCCTAAAAATCTCCCTAAATTCTTTATTTTCCTTGAACAACCATTTTAGACTCCCACAGTCAAATATTTCTTTGCAACCATATATATACTCTTCTCTAGTTTAGGACTTCAAGAAGATGGAGGTTCTTGGAAAAACTACCATAGACCAAATGTAATGACTTAGTAAATTCATTTGATCAAACCAAAGATTCACATTGTATATCATCACCATTTGGAGGAGATAAGCTTGTGATTGATCACTTCAGGACTGTGCATGACCCACATAAACCAGTTTTTAACTTGAACTTCTTAATTACAACTTTCCACTCAGCTAGTTGTTCATTTGCACTTGTCCTTTATAAGGAATAAGTTTAAACATGCCCATTATTATTCTGTCACAAAGATACATACTCTTGAAGTAATGTATTTAATTTGTGTTGTCATGTTCTCTTGACATAGCATACAAGACTTTTGAAGAAATTAACACACTTGGAGTGATGTTACCCTTCACCATAATAGTTGGAGGTTCCAACAAGTTTTCTTGATCCCGAAGAGGTTTGTTTATTAACACATCATAGATTATGAAGAACCATTGCACACCATATCCTATTGAAGGAATATAATCTTGGAGTGTTCAAAGTATGATTGTCTCGGACATATTTTTGCAAAGCAAATACATACATATATGGTATAGTCCACCCCGAGGAACAAGAGAGTCACCATTTTTATTTAAAAGAGGTTTTACATGCTTCGAGGAGTGTTTTTATCTTGCACAAATGATTTAGAGTTAGATAACTCAGATTAAGCCCATTAACTCAAGAAAGAGCCACGAGAGAGAACAACACTGGTAGAAAAGAGCTCATAACTTATTTGATTCCTAACCAATTTGCTTCAAAATTTTCTTAAAATTTCAAGATTGGAGTTCTCTACAAAAATTCCTCATATGATTTATCTGAATAAGGCTCCATATTTTTCTTGGGTGTTAAGAAGATATGGCTCTCAATTTTCCTTCCTTAAGAGACCAATTCAGGAAAACTTGCATAACTTCCACACACCTCTTCAAAACTTGATAAAATTTGGCATGATGCACTAAAAAACACCCCTCTACACACTCCATAAGTTGGATATCCCTATATTTTCCTGTAAAAATAAAACCTATCTCATTTACCTTAGCATACACTATCAGTCCTCAAAGTCAATTTTGGTGAACTTTTGAATTTTTCCTCCAGGAGCTAAACCAAACCTTGTTATTGATCACACATACCCTAGAAAATATCCCTATGCTACTCCCATACTTACATGGTCTTTTCATAACTTGTACCAAGCTTTCACACCTCATTAGGCTCTAGAACTAGGCCTAAATGAGCTAGTTTCAACTGAGACTTCCACAAGATGACCTGAAACTCACTCCAAGAGCTATTTCCCATGCTAGTACCACCATAACTAACCTGTAGACCCTTTAATTTAAGAATACCAGCCATTTACATACCATCAATGGTCTCCTACCTCACTGACCAAGCTTGTAGCATCATGAACCTAAATGGAACCTCTTTGTGAGCTTGAATCATCATTAGAAGGCACTACCAATTAACCTCCATGTCCCTTACAAGGCCTCACTTCACCACTCACTCTTTTCCATCAATACCACTTGACATTAACGATAACACCAATGACCAGGGTTCAACACAAGTTGTCTATATAAACACATGCACCCTAACCTATTATCGGCGGCATCTGCAATCTCATATCAAGGCACGCTCTAAGAAGGACTCTTAGACCCTTATCATTGAAGCATCGATTCATTAGAGAAAATTCAGCAAACTAAAAAAATTTAATAACATTATCATTTCTTCTTTAGACCATTATCATGTGCCAAAAGTGAAGCCAAAGTTAATTTCCAAGTATTGAAGGCCTTATTACGGATTTCAAATTTACACTACTTATGCACATTCTCGGGGAGAACTACATGATCTTGAGGACATGTCAAGGTAGTGTTATGTAGGTAATTTTTGTCACCAAATCACTACACCCTCGAATGGTGGTGCTATAAGCGGGTCATTCGGTGTGATTGGGACACATGGGATCACCTCTCGAGCTATGGGACTAAGGCTCGAGGTGAACCTCCGAGAGAAGGACAACTTCCTTTTCCTAAACTAAGTGTTGTACTACTCTGATGGATAAAACACATGCACATGTCAAACATTCATTTCACTGATGATGGCTAACGATAATATAAATTTAAATAACAAAGGAAAAGACTCTTTCCACAACTGACATAAAAGATGGTTATATCACTTTTCCATAACATGAAACAAGATAATCTGAAATAAAGGCAAACTAATCATCTATACTAAGGAATCATACATTCACAAAGCATATATAAATCAACCATTTAGCACAATAAATCAGGTTCTTCAAGGAAGATATCTCTCTGAATATAATTAAAAGGTTTTAAATCTCTGAAGCACTCTTCCAAGCTTGAAGAGAAACTTCACCAAAAATGATCTATCTCCTCTAAATGACTCCATAAACCTAACTATTTATAAGTTCTTTAGGTTGAGCCATTACAGTTGGGCCTTCAACTAACATTTTACTAAAAATAGAAATGTCATTAATTCAAGGGAACATGCTCCCATAAAAATAGCAAGTTTGTTGCAAGGGTTTGACTCAGTCAACCCTATAACTTTGACCGATCCAGAGCTTGGATCTATCCTTTCATGGCCACTCATCTTTGGCCTGGTTCAATGCACCTTCTTCCTCTATAGTTTTTTTGTGTTTCCTCCCATGCAGCCATTCGATGCTTTATATTTGATGAAGCATTTAATGATTCCTTGAATTTCCTCATCCCCGGCCCACATGCATAGTGATTCACTACCACATCTGTTATTTCGATTTCCCTCATGATCTTGGCTAGAACTCTTCTAAGTTTACTCACAACTTTCTTCAATCTTCTATGAAATTTTGGCATAAAACCAACCTATCAATAGATTCACTGCCGAAATTTTTGTAACTTCATCATCACACTTCACCAAATCTTTGAAATTTTCTTGATCTTCTCTCTCGGAAGAGCATCAATATTTTCATTGAAGAATTTACAATTAACAATATCAAATTCTTCTGATATGTCATTCAAAGCATCCATAATCTCTACTTGTTTATCATCCAACTTCTTAATTAAATCTTGCAACACCTGACACCGGAATTCCATGGCCTTTTGATATTCAAACAACTTTGCAACATCATCGATTACATCCTCCTAAGGAGTAGATCTAATCTTCTTCTCTGATTTCACTCCATGTTTCCAAATTCAAATTCAGGTTGTTATTGTCCTCCGAAAAAGCTTCATCCATTTTGCAAATAGTAGTTTTTCCAACCTACAAATCATTATATATTTCAAGAGCCTCTTTAATTAAAGGATTAGCTTCTTGTAGTATATGTTCCATCCATCCATTTACCGATCTCCCTTTCTAGCCTATCTTTTCAATCTCATGATAAGGAATGTCATCGATGGTAGATGAAACTATCATAGCCATAGTAGTTGAGATTTTAATAGATGGAGTTGGTTGTGTTACTTTTCGTAGCAATGCAGTGAGCTGCTCGACCTTGGCTTTAAGCTCATCCTTAGAAGCTTTATCCTTATCATATTTCTCTAGCATATTTCCAAGAGTAAGTGTGTACATCTTGTTTAGCTCCTTCGTGAGTGGCTTTTCCCAGTGAAAATCTAGAAATCGATAATCTGCAATTGTAATTGTTTCCTTAGTTTTTCCCTCAACGGGAGTAACAACCTCTACAACTCATTCCCCAGATGGATTTACTGTCATGCTAGAAAAAATATTTGGCCTCTTGGCCTATCTCTTTTGTGTATACTCCAATATGCTTAGATCTATTACATCCCCTAGAGGCACTTTCTTCTTTTTCTTTGGAGTCTATTCCAAAACAACCATTCTAGAATGGCTGATGTTGATGAGGATGGAATAGTAGATCTGGTACCTAAAACATTAGTCACAACAAGAGTACCAGCAATACTAGTTGGCATTTGAATGGTAGTGGTAGTAATGGATGGGGTGGATGTGAGGATTTCCATAGGAGTTGATACAATGATGTTAGGGGATGAGATGGAAGGAAATGGAAGTGTTAGGGGAAGTGAAGTAGAAATGGGTGACCCAATAGTTTCTCCAACTGAGAGAACTAGAAGGGATGAGAATACTTGGGCCATAGAAGGAGATGGGAAAGAAGAAATGATCAAAAGTGGAAGGAACTGATGTAGGAAGTGAAAATGGAAGAGAAAAAGGAAATGATGGGTCTTGTGGGACACTAGGAGAATCACTGACTTCAACTATTTCTATCACATGTGTTGTAGGAGGCATGACTTTGGGAACAGAGCCTTGGAGAGAGATGAGCTCCCAACAACAAATGAAATATTTTTTGGAACTGTATGGGTCTTTTGGGTTGACCTTTTCCCTTTTGGGTGTTGATTGCTCATGGTTGATGGGGCTTCTATATTTGTAGGTTGCTCTCTAACCCCTTGGGTGAGATTCCCAAGGTAACCAACCAACTGTAAGTTCTTTGTAGAATGGGCCCCACCCTCTCCTTTTGTGTTGCAACATTCTTCCACATACCAATCAATCCATGGCAATGGTTGATTGGCAATATTATTATTTTTATATACTACATCCAAAACCTCATCATCATCTGCATGTCTTTTGGGACATCAGCTATTCCAAATTACTGAACCTCATCCAAAGTTAGCCTTTCATAGTCTCTTTTGATGATGAATTCATCCGACAATGAATCCAGATGTCTTCCAACTAGGGCACATGGGAACTGGACCAACTGTTTCGTTGAATTTACCCCAATAGTCAAAATTGGTCCATGGATGGAAAGTCCACAAGGTTACCTCTACCATTTCTACATCTACATTCTTAGCCTTGTAAATATTTGGGCAAGTGTATCTACAATTGAAATAGGAATTAATTCCCACTTTGTGCCTTTTATTCTGGATCTTGTGGTAATCTAGCAGTTGCCAAACCAATTCTAACAAACCCATTTTGTCGTGGGACATCTTGGCAGCTTGTTGGGAGCACCTACAAAGCCGGGATCCAAATGTAGGTAAATGTGGGGAACTAAGGTAGATATCTCCCCACTCACACTTCCTTGAAGGCTTCATCAGAAATCCTCCGATTATACAACTCCTTATCGAAACGGTAGAGAATAACAACAAAGAAGGCATCGTTGATCCTATGGAAGTGCTGCTTCCCTCATCCAGTGTGAGTGAGGATAGAAATCATAGATTTGAGAGGTGCTTTGAATACCCTTAGTATTCAACCCGGTGAAGTCTCCCATAGCAGTTGGCATAAACCAAGAAGGATGTCATATAGAAACACTTTGAAGAATGCACTCTACTCAACTGATAGCAAATGGAGCTACTGATATGCTCCCCCATCTGATAAATTCCTTATTCTTCTTGATAGTAGCGATATATAAGAACATCCACTCCTAAATTCCTTCATGGAGGGAAGACTTGAGACTCTGCTTAGTAGCACAATAAGGTCACTAACCTCCTGAATGAAGTCTGACCGATACATGGTCTTTGGAATTTGGCAATGCTCTTGGCTAGATAGGTTTTCAACATGACCCTCGTGCACAACTCCACTTCTTTGTCCCAATGTTCCACCATGTGACTCTGGTGAAATTGTGGTGTAATATTCAACGTCAGGGAGTTTGAGAAAATCTTCAAAGAAATATGGGTCCAAGTGGATCACAAATTTTCCATCGACATCTTTAACTATCATAGATTCTTCATCGTAGTGGGTTGATTGCAACCAAAAAAAATTCTAGGGCAATGCATGGATGTGGAAAACCGAAAAAAGAGCAAGCCCACTATCATATATGGCCTGCATCTAGATTTCTTATTTGGGGCCTTCACCCTTTCCCAGAAGTCTGGAAAATCAATTTTCCAAGGTCGGTGTCCCTATATTCCCCAAGTCGGAAGACAAGCAAGAGTGAGGAGAAACTCCAAGAAATGAATACTTTCATCTTTTCCTTTCCCTTGGATGTAGAAGTAGACATCAAATTCTAAGTTCAAAATGCCAAAAGAAGAGAAGTCCAAAAACCCAAAAATCTCCAACTTCAAAACCCAAAATTAAAACCCAAAGTGAAAAAACTTCCAAAAACCTCCAAAAACCCAATTGAAAGTTCAAAATGACTTCTAAAACCTAAATTGGAAACCTCCAAAAACCTAAAGTGAAAACCTCAAATGGAGAAGTCTAAAATCCCGAATTGGAAACCTTTGAAAACCCAAAAGTTAGAAACCTCTGAAACAAAAGTGAAAACCTCCAAAGAAAGGACTTCCAAAATACCGAAAAAGAGAACTCAAAGTCTGAATGGCACAATCCCCAAAAAATGAGAAGTGTCGAACAACCAAAGCTCTATTTCAAAAGAGAGTTCTCCGAAAATGTTGATCTCTAAACTCTAAAAACAAGAGGTGTTGAGAGGGAAAATTGGAGAACTCGAGAGGATCTTTGCAAACTCTGAGTGCCTGTAGAAACTCAAATCATGGAAACATGGCGGGAAATGAATTTTCATTTCCCAAGGTATGTAGAGGAGGAACAAAGAAAATAAACAAGGAGGAAACAAAACAAAAGATCTTAAACCAAAAAAAAATGACCAAAATAAAAATACCTTGAGAATGACGTCAAAAAGTACAAGATACAGTAAAAATCGGGTTGTCAAAGAAAAGTGTCAGGTGAAAATGATAGGTGAAAATGTGATTTAAATAGAAAAAACCTGATATTAATGGTGAAATTCCAATCCATACGGAAGTAGGTAAATTAAATGTGCATAGAGAGCTCAAAAGTCCAAACTTGAAAGTTTGAAATTCTAAAATTTTGAATTTTGGGGTTTTGGACTTTGGAGATCAGGGGATGAAAATCATGGAATGGCACGGAAGAGTTCCAAAACCCAAAAGCCCGAAAGTCCAAAATTTTGAACTTTCAACTTTCAGACTTTGAAAGTCTAAAGTAACTAACTCAAAAAATCGGAGAGTTCCAAACCCAAAAAGCCCAAAAGTCCAAAATTTTGGACTTTTGGACTTTTGAGACTTTGAAGTCCAAAGAAAATTTCCAAAAAGCGTGACCTAGAGTTTTGAAACCCGAAAGCCCGAAAGTCCAAAAATTTGGACTTTCGGGGTTTTGACTTTAGAACTCCAAAGGGAAATTTTCTAAAAATCGTGACCTAGAGTTCTAAACCCAAAGTCCTGAAATTTTAAAATTTTGAAAATTTCGGAAAGTTTTAACTTTAACTCTAAAAAAATTTGATAATTCAAACCAAAAAAAAAACTCCAAAATCTTGAAAAGTTTGAAATTTTGAATTTCAATTTTTCGAACTTTTTCAATTTCAAAAATTAAAACTCAAAATCCAAAAAATTGGGAAGAATTTCCAAGATGAAGAAAACTTCCATGTGAAGATTTTTTCATTTGATCTTTCAAAGTTTTTTTCTTAAGGTAGATTAAAATGGTAACATTTTTGGTGACCTCTAGGGAATGCTTTCTTGCTAAGCTTTTAGATCAGTAGCCTTATACAAACCATTGGGAAAAAGGAGTCTTGGAAGAAAACTACATTCAGGGGGACACCAAAAGAAAAAAAAAAAAAAAAACAAAACAAAAAAATGTGCAAAGCACTTGGAGGAAAAGACAAATAAATCATTGTACAGGGTGAAACCATCTCACAAATAAAGCTTTGAGATGTATCCCATTCACGTGAATGGGAAATTATTCTCCATTGAGTCTAGATAGATGAAATGAATTCACCTCTTTGCAACTTGAGATAATATACGGTCCACTCTAGAGAGCGTCAAACTTGGCATGCCTTCCTGGTTTGGCTTTGTCTTCATCCCACTTGAGAACCAAATCTCCTTCTTGAAAATGCCTATCAAAAGATTTTTTGTCAAGGATTTCTTAACTTGAGCCTGATGTTGGCTTAAAGTTTTCATAGCCATGTCTCAAACTTCTTCCAGCTCCATGAGTTCAACAAACCTCACCATTAAGGAGTCATTTTCCATAACTTTGAGCTGATGAGCCAACTCCAAAGAAGGTAATTCTAAGGAGAGTGGGAGCTTTTCCTCCCTCCCATATACCAAAGCATAAAAGGTGAACTCCCAATTGCTCTTTTAGGTGTGATTCGATCTGCCCATAAAGCAGTCTTGAGTTGTGTATGCCAGTCCTTTTGTTAGCCTCCATCATGCGTTTGATGATCCTTATGAGATTCTTGTTGCTTGATTCAGCCAACCCATTCCCCTATGGATAGTAATTGGATGAAGTCTTGAGGTAGACCCCATTCTTAACCACCCATTCACTCAACTTCAAACCAAGAAAATCCATTGCATTGTCGAGATAATAATGAATGGAACACTAAATCTTGTCATTATGTTTTCAAGAAAATCAAGGACTTCCTTTTCGTTACTTTCTTTCAATGCTACTACCTCTGTCCATCGAGTGAAATAATCATGTTGCAGTAAGGACCCATTTATGTCCATCACTTGATGGTGGGTTGATCATCCCAATGAAATCTAGCCCCCATTGATGAAAGGTTGATCCACTTGAATAGGATGCAGGGGAAGGGGCTATCAACTTTTGTTTACCTACAAAAAGGGTGCATTCCTTACATTTCCTTACCCAGAGATGAGAATCTTTGAATAAATCTGGCCAATAATAACCAGCTCACATAATTTTGGTGGTGGTTGTATGAGAGAGTAATGCCCCCCAGATAGGTCATTGTGGAATTCTTCTAATATCTTATTCACTTGCTCCAGTTTGATGCAGCACGTAGAAGAACACCATTCAAGTCCTTTGAAAAAAAGAACATTATTGACTAGGACATATGGAATAGTCTAGAGATAAAAACTACGTCTTTGGACTTTGTCCATATTTGAAGGATATGCCCCTGAGAGGAGGAAATTTTGTATTTTTTTAACCAATCAACTTGATCATCACCTTCGTCGGCATTCAAGAGCATAACATCTTCCACATCTTTGATCTCTAAGTCTGCAGCCACCAACTTTGACATAATCCTTTTCCTCTAAAGTTTAGTGACTTTAATGTGTATGTCATACTCCATTACTTTCATGATCCATCCAACATGTTTTCTCATTCATCTCTTTGTTCAAAAAAAAATCCTTAACGCCAGGATGAGAAACCATCAGGTGAATTTTGTTGTTGGACAACATGTGCCTAAACTTTTTTAAGGCTCGAATGACTACAAAGACCTATTTCTCAATGAAGGAATATTTGAGCTCGTATTCCTTTGAGGGATTGAATGAAGAAGGCAATTGGTTGTTCCATCAGATTGTCATTTTGTTGGGTGAGAATCCCCAAAATACTTTCCTGACCTACTGAAAGCATAGAGAATGAAATATTTGTCAACCTAGGGTTTACTAGTGTGGGAGCTTGGGAAATGGCCATTTTTATAGCCTCAAAAATCTCTCCCTCCTTCCTTTCATCCAAGAGAATGGAATGTTCTTTTTCAGCATGGCTGTGAGTGGTTTAGCCAATGTTGTAAATTGAGGAATGAATCTCCACACAAAATTTATGGTTCCCAGAAACTCTGGAGACCTTTCTTATGGCTTGGAAGAGATAAGGACATAATGGAATGAATCCTGGTAGGTCAATGGATAGTCCTTCCGCTGAAACAACATGTCCCAACAATTTTCCTTCTTGAACTACAAAAATGCACTTCTTAGGATTCAGTGAGACCCCAAATTCTCTACATCTTTGAAAAAATTTCTTAGATGTGTGATATGATCCTCAACGTGCTTGGAATACATAATTTATATCATCAAGGTAAACTAAGATGATATCATTGATTAGTCCTTTGAATTCCATGTCCATGGCTCTTTGGAAAGTAGCCCCTACATTGGACAACCCAAATGGCATTTTTTTGTAAGCATACGTGCCCCACTTAGTAGTGAAAGCCATTTTGAATTGATTAGATTCTTGGACTAGAATCTGATTATATCCCAAATATCCATCAAGCAAAAGAAAACCTTTGAGCCCCTACCACTTGTTTGGAGGATTTTCTCCATTGATGGAAGAGGGTAGTGATCTTTCAACGAGGCATGGTTCAAATCCCTGAAGTCCACACACAACAATCTCTCTCATTCTTCTTCCTCACAGGCACCAGATTGGCTACCCATGAGGAATGCTTGATGGGAAAATTATGCAAGCCTCAATAAGCTTGGTTAGCTCCTTCCTCATTAGCGGCTCAATTTTAGGATTAATTGGCCTCTATTTTTGATGAACTGGCTTAGAATTTGGATCCATCTCAATGGTGTGTTGAGCTAGGCTGGATCAAAACCACGCAGGTCTTTGTAGCTCCATGAAAATATCATGATATTCTTGACATAGTTCAATGAAATATTTCTTCTCTTGAGCAGTGCATACTTTACCAATTTTTAAAAAAATTTTTTACCACCTCGAACTTCTTCAAAATCCTCTTCCTTGACCACCATATTCGTGCTCTGTCATTTGGCCTAGTCATCCAAATTGAAGATGGATTCAAGTGTAACTAGGCCTTTTGGCAGCTTGTTTCCTTTCAACTATATAATTTGATCACCATAGGAGTTTTGAAGTTTATCTTGGTGTTTGGTAAAAACTCTTCTTCTTGTTGTAGGAAGAAGAGGACAATCTGTTGGTCACTATCAAACACCTGCTAACTACTTACGTTATCCGGTACTATGGGATGGACCACCATTTTGACCATCTACTTCCCTTCTTTCATAATGTCTACAGTAGGTATATCATACTGCAAGCCAATGGTAGCCATCTGTCGGCATCTTGATTTTGCTTTCTAGGGAACTACATGAATTCCAAAAGCTTTGAAATCTTCTATCAAGTCCCAAACCCGATTCTTATATGATCTCAATAGATCATTTTTTGATGCGTTATGGGCTGTTACCTGATGCACAACCAATTCACTATCACCAAAGACCATCAAGGCTTTGATTCCTCTCTTTTGAGCTAGTTGAATTCCTTGTATGAGGGCCTCATATTCGGAAACATTATTAGTACAACTAAACTACAACCAAAATGATGAGAAGTATTTATCTCCCTCTGGAGAAATTAACATAACACCAACACCAGATCCATTCTTACTTCTTGAGCCATCAAAGAATAATTTTCCATAGTCCTTCCAAACCGCTTGGTGTTTTGACAAGTTGTGGTATGATTGTATCTTCTTCATGAATACAATATGTACCCAATCTTGTTTCTTCTAAAAGTAGCAAACCAACTTCTTCTTCTTCACCAACACATCAGCATAGGGATCATACTTGATGATCTCCACTTACTTCATCTAACACAGTATCGGGGACTTCTTCAACAAGAGTAGTTGGTTCATGATCAACATCTTCCTCTTCCAGATCTCCGATGGTGTAATTCCCATTTATAGGACTAGCAGTGTAGGGTTCTACATGATTATGGAAGATTGGTTCCACCCTTATAGTCACTTTGGTTCCATATCGAGTCTTGAGAATCATATGTGACCAATCGGATGATAGATAACCACCCATCTTGTAGTGAAATCTCGTGATAGGCAAGATGGTGAAGAGAGGAGGAAGATCAATGACTGATATGTCTTGGGTGAATGAAAACTTGGGCATGCATGGATGGTAAGTTGAAGTCCTTTGATAACTCCAACCATTTGGACTACAGTACCATCTAACTAGACAACTCCTTTTGAGATTGGAGTATATGGGATTCCCAATACATCTCATAATTTTCTTGGGCATCATGGAACTACTAGCTCTAGAATCGATCATACAATTGTGCACCAAATGATCATTGATGATCAGAGAGATATAGAATGGTGGTGGTTTGTTGGCCTTAGAAATCACTTTCATTTCTAGTTGACACAGGTTGGTTGCTTATTGTTGCTTCATGACTTGATGATCTATCGGTAGTACCAAAATTGTTCAAAGCCTCCCATAGCAAGTTCCTTTGAGAAGGAATTGAGAGTGCATCCCACATCATGATGCTCAAATTGGTCTTCTTCATTTTCTCCACAATACTAAAAATGAATGAATTTCCCCAACTTTTCTAATACCTTTTTGGGTGTTAGAGTCTTCTTTTGGGAAATGCCTATTGGGCATTGTGATACTTGAAGTTCCATATTTCTTTATAGACTGATCCATGGATACTTCTGGTGATTTATTTCATGTACCTTTATCAGTTGATACTTGTGCTTGAGGATGTGAAGTAGATGCCTATCAGCTTTGGAAGTTTGAGGTTCCATTTCTCTTCTTGGAATGAGTGTTTTTCTGCCACTGATGAGGAATCTGTATTCAACCCAAAAAATCTTCCACTTGCCAATTTAGCAAAGTGGTTTCCTCAGGTGCATGTGGTTGATCTATTGTTTCTTGTGTAGATGTGTTATCTGTTAGCTCAGAAGGGGAAGATGCACTTTGAACCATAAGGGCCTAGCCAAGAACTCCATTGGGACAAATATTTTGATTGTGGGGTTGAGAACAAGGATAACACCATTCATAATCTTGAACGAGGTTATTTTGACCAGTATTATGGCTCTGGATGAACTAGCAGTAGAAGGGTTCCAGAAGTTCAAAGGCCTAACATTCACAACTTGATTTGTAGCTTGATTTTGTGGCTGATTGTTCCCTTGAAAGGGAGGATGGCTAGCTTGATATACTGATTTTGTGGCTGGTATGGATGATTATATTGAAATTGTTTCCTCTTGAGTGCAACAATCTCGTTTCCAAAAGTTTGCAAAGCAGTGACTTGACTTCAAATAAATCATTTGAAGAGGTAGGGGCAGATTGAGCTGGTTGATTAGAGGTTGATGGAATAGGAGCAATGATAGGCTGATTGTTCATAAGGTCCAGAAAAATGGCATTGGTGGTCATGGAGCTATCTTTCTAGCCTAAATCAAGGAATTTTCCACTCTTATGGCAATGTCATAGGCATCGAGGTAATGTATCCCCTCCCATGGACTGGATCATAACTACCTACATCGCTATTCAAGGCTCACAAAATAGTACAAGAATGCATTATGTGAAGAAGGCTTTATAAGGTGTGAATCCTATTCCAGTCTTGTGGAATCGGAAGTTGAAATCACTCATGTATTCTTGGGGAGCTCTCTTCATGGTAGTGAGTTGCTCCAAAAGTGATAGGTTATCACTCTTGTCTTCAAACTATTTACAGATATTTTCTCCTAACTCATCCCAAGTGGTTATACTACCAACACTTAACCCTCGGAACCATTGAAGTGCTTTTCCCTTGAAAGAAGTGGCCAGAAGTCTGACAACAACATTATCCTCTGTGATGTTATGGATGGCACAAATGTTGGCTATGTCAAGAATGTGTTCAACTAGAGTGACATGAGTTTCCCCTATGTATAAAAGGGTAAAATTTTGAGTGCCACAAGGGTATAGGATCACATTGAGCCAATAGAAGAGGAATTCTTGCATTGAAAGGGGGAAAAACTTGATTTCATGCCATAGCAAAGCAAGAGGTTGATTGTTCCTTGGTGGAGTGAACCTTCTGTATGGAGGAGTTGAATGACCCCTATGAGGTAGAGCTATAACTGGTGATGTTGAAATGCCTCTTTTCCTTCTCTTTGGAGGAGACAAGGAAAGTTTGATATGCTGATAATTTCCTTTCTTTGAAGAGGCTCTTGTCTAAATTCTTCACATAAGTTAATGCACTAAGAGATTTGGAATCTAGAGATATAGAGTCACTAGTACTTTGACTTGTGCAAGTGAGAAGAGAAGTACCAACTCTGTCCCACCGGCATGCAAAAAATGTTGTCATGTCGCCAAATCACTGCACCCCCTGAATGGCCAAGACTATAAGTAGGTCATTTGGTGTGATTGGGACACATGGGATCACCTCTCAAGCTATGGGACTTGGGCTCGAGGTGAACCTCCGAGAAGGCCACTTCCTCTTCCTAAACTAAGTGTTGTACTACTCCTAGTTTCATAAAATGGCTATCTAGTCCTATGCTAACATTGTCATGGGTTTTAGGGAAAGAGTTTTGCAAAAAAGAAACTATACTAGGGATGGTGATGCACCAAATAAAGGGATATTTTAATCTCGGAAGGGTTAATGTGAGTAGGATGCTTGCACCATTAATCACCTTCACCTATTACAACTTAGAAAGGGTACAAAATACCACAAACCAAAAGCATACATTCCTTTGTTAAAACTTGAATCATACAAAATAGAGAGACCAAATTTGATTGAACACATAGTTAACTAACCACGAGGATAAAACACATGCACATGTCAAACATTCATTTCACTGATTATGGCTAATGATAATATAACTTTTAATAACATAAGGAAAACACTCTTTCCACAACTGACATAAAAGATGGTTATATCACTTTTCCATAACATGAAACAAGATAATCTGAAATAAAGGCAAGCTAATCATCTATACTAAGGAATCATACATTCACAAAGCATATACCAATCAACCATTTAGCACAATAAATCAGGTTCTTCAAGGCAAGATATCACTCTGAATATAATTAAAAGGTTTTAAATCTCTGAAGCACTCTTCCAAGCTTGAAGAGCAACTTCACCAAAAATGATCTATCTCCTAATGACTCCATATACCTAACTATTTATAAGTTCTTTAGGCTGAGCCATTACAACTGGGCCTTCAACTAACATTTTACTAAAAATAGAAATGTCATTAATTCAAGGGAACATGCTCCCATAAAAATACAAGTTTTTTGCAAGGGTTTGACTCAGTCAACCCTATAACTTTGACCATCCAGAGCTTGGATCTGTCCTTTCATGGCCACTCAGCTTTGGCCTAGTTCTGCAACACCTTCTTCTCTAAGGTTTTTTTTGTGTTTCCTCCCATGCAACCATTTGATGTTTATATTCGATGAAGCGTTTAATGATTCCTTGAATTTCCTCATCCCTTGGCCCACATGCATAGTGATTTACCACATCTGTTGTTTCATTTCCCTTGTGATCTTGGTTGGAACTCTTCTAAGTTTACTCACAACTTTCTTCAATCTTCCTATGAAATTTTGGCATAAAACCAACTGTCAATAGATTCACTATTGAAAATTTTTGGTAACTTCATCATCACGCTTCACCAAATCTTTGAAATTTTCTTGATCTGCTCCTCTAGAAGAGCATCAATATTTTTGTTGAAGAATTTACAATTAACAATATCAAATTCTTCTGATATGTCATTCAAAGCATCCATAATCTCTACTCATTTATCATCCAACTTCTTAATTAAATCTTATAACACCTAACACCGAAATTCCATGGCCTTTTGATATTCAAACAACTTTGCAAGCATCATCGATTACATCCTCCTGAAGGAGTAGATCTGAATCTTCTTCCTTGATTTCACTCCATGTTGCCAAATTCAAATTCAAGTTGTTATTGTCCTCAAAAAATCTTCATCCATTTTGCAAATAGTAGTTTTTCCAACCTACAAATCATTATATATTTCAAGAGCCTCTTTAATTAAAGGATTAGCTTCTTGCAGTATATGTTCCATCCATCCATTTACCGATCTCCCTTTCTGGCCTATCTTCTCAATCTCATGATAAGAAATGTCATCATGGTAGATGAAACTTCATAGCCATAGTAGTTGAGATTTTAGATAGATGGAGTTGGTTGTGTTACTTTTCATAAATGCAGTGAGCTGCTTGACCTTGGCTTTAAGCTCATCCTTAGAAGCTTTATCCTTATCATATTTCTCCAGTCATATTTCCAAGAGTAGTGTGTACATCTTGTTTAGCTCCTTCATGAGTGGATTTTCCCAGTGAAAATCTAGAAATCTTGATAATCTGTAGCTGTAATTGTTTCCTTAGTTTTTCCCTCAATGGGAGTAGAAACCTCTACAACTCATTCCCATATGGATTTATTGTCATGCTAGAAACAATATTTGGCCTCTTGGCCTATGTCTCTTTGGTGTATGTTCCAATATACTTAGATCTATTACATCCCCCAGAGGCACTTTCTTCTTTTTCTTTGGAGTCTTTCCTAAACAACCATTCTAGAATGGTTGATGTTGATGAGGATAGAATAGTAGATCCAGTACCTAAACATTAGTCACAACAAGAGTACCAACAACATTAGTTGGCATTTGAATGGTAGTGGTAGTAATGGATGGGGTGGATGTGAGGACTACCATAGGAGTTGATACAATGATGTTAGGGGATGAGATGGAAGGAAATGGAAGTGTTAGGGGAAGTGAAGTAGAAATGGGTGACCCAATAGTTTCTCCAACTGAGAGAACTAGAAGGGATGAGAATACTTGGGCCATAGAAGGAGATGGGAAAGAAGAAATGATCAAGAAGTGGAAGGAACTGATGTAGGAAGTGACAATGGAAGAGAAAAAGGAAATGATGGGTCTTGTGGGACACTTAGGAGAATCACTGACTTTAACTATTTCTATCACAGGTGCTGTAGGAGGCATGACTTTGGGAACAGGAGCCTTGGAGAGAGATGAGCTCCCAACAACAAATGAAATATTTTTTGGAACTGTATGGGTCTTTTGGGTCGACCTTTTCCCTTTGTGGGTGTTGATTGGCTCATGGTTGATGGGGCTTATATTTGTAGGTTTCTCTAACCCCTTGGGTGAGATTCCCAAGGTAACCAACCAATTGTGAGTTCTCTACAAAATGGGTCCCACCCTCTCCTTTGTGTTGCAACATTCTTCCACATACCAATCAATCCATGAAATGGTTGATTGGCAATATTATTATTTTTATATACTACATCCAAAACCTCATCATCATCTTACATGTCTTTTGGGACATCGGCTATTCCAAATTTCAAACCTCATCCAAAGTTATCCTTTCATAGTCTCTCTGTCGGATGATGAATTCATCCCACAATGAATCCAGATGTCTTCCAACTGGGGCACATGGGAACTGGACCGACCTGTTTCACTTGAATTTACCCCAATAGTCAAAATTGTTCTATGGATGGAAAGTCCACAAGGTTACCTCTTCCATTTTTGCATCTACATTCTTAGCCTTGTAAATATTTGGGCAAGTGTATCTACCAATTGAAATAGGGAATTGAATTCCCACTTTGTGCCTTTTATTCTAGATCTTGTGGTAATCTAGCAATTTTCGAACCAATTCTAACAAGACCCACTTGTCAGTGGGACATCTTGGCAGCTTGTTGGGAGCACCTATGAAGTCGGGAATCCAATGTAGGTAAATGTGGGGAACTAAAGGTAGATAGCTCCCCACTCACACACTTCCTTGAAGGCTTCATGTCAAAATCCTTTGATTATACAACTCCTTATCAAAATGGTAGAGAATAACAACAAAGAAGGCATCATTGATCCTGCGGAAGTGCCTGCTTCCCTCATCTAGTGTGAGCTGAGGATAGAAATCATATATTTGAGAGGTGTTTGAATACCCTTAGTATTCAACCCGATGAAATCTCCCATAGTAGTTACGGCATAAACCAAGAAGGATGTCATATAGAAACACTTTGAAGAATGCACTCTACTCATTGATAGCAAATGGAGCTACTTGATATGCTCCCCCCATCTGATAAATTCCTATTCTTCTTTATGGTAGTGATATATAAGAACATCCACTCCTAAAATTCCTTCATGGAGGGAAGACCTGAGACTCTTCTTAGTAGCACAATAAGGTCATTGACCTCCTGAATGAAGTCTGACCGATACATGGTCTTTGGAAATTTGGCAACGCTCTTGCCCAGATAGGTTTTCAACATGACCCTCGTGCACAACTCTACTTCTTTGTCCCAATGTTCCACCACTGACTCTGGTGAAATTGTGGCATAATCTTCAATGTCGGGGAGTTTGAGAAAATCTTCAAAGAAATCTGGATCCAGGATCACAACTTTTCCATCGGTGTCTTTAATTCATATGATTGATTCTTCATCGTAGTGGGTTGTTGTAGCCAAAACAAATTATGGGCAATGCATGGATGTGGGAAAATCGGCAAGCAAGAGAAATCCACTGTCATATATGGCCTACATCCAGATTTCTTATTTGGGGCCTTCACCCTTGCCCAAAAGTCTGGAAAATCAATTTTTCCAAGGTCAGTGTCCCCTATATTCCCTAGGTCGGAAGATAAGCAAGAGTGAGGAGAAACTCCAAGAAATGAATACTTCATCTTTTCCTTTCCCTTGGATGTAGAAGTAGACATCAAATTCTAAGTTCTGAAATGTTGAAGAAGAGAAGTCTGAAACCCAAAATCTCTAACCCGAAAACCCAAAATTAGAAACCCAAGTGGAAACCTCTAAAAACCCAAATTGGAAACCTCCGAAAACTGAAGATTCCGAAAACCTCCAAATGAAACCTCCGAAAACTTGAAGTGTAAACCTCCAAATGGAGAAGTTTGAAAACCCGAATTGGAAACCTTTGAAAACCCGAAAGTTAGAAACCTCTAAAACAAAGAAGTGAAAACCTCCAAGAAAGGACTTCCAAAATCCCGAAAAAGAGAACTCCAAAGTCTGAATGGCACAATCCCCAAAAATGAGAAGCATTGAACAACCCAAAGCTCTGAATTATGAAAAGAGAGTTCTCCAAAATGTTGATATCTGAACTCTAAAAACAAGAGGTGTTGAGAGGGAAAATTGAGAACTTGAGAGGATATTTGCAAACTCTAAGTGCCTGTAGAAACTCAAATCGTGGAAACATTGCGGAAATGAATTTTCATTTCCCAAGGTATGCAAAGGAGGAACAAAAGAAAATAAATAAGGAGGAAACAAAACAAAAGATCTTAAACCAAAAATAAAATGACCAAAATAAAAATACCTTGAGAATGACATCGAAAAGTATGAGATACATTAAAAATTGGGTTGTCAAAGCAAATTATCAGGTGAAAATGTAATTTAAATAGAAAAAACCTGATATTAATGGTGAAATTTCAATCCATATGGAAGTAGGTAGGAATGAAACACATAGAGAGCTCCAAAGTCTGAAACCCAAAAGCCCAAAATTTCAAAATTCAGAATTTTGGGGTTTCAGACTTCGAGATCCGGGGATGAAAATTGTGGAATGGCGTGGAAGATTTCTAAAACTCGAAAGTCCAAAATTTCAAACTTTCAAACTTTCAAACTTCAAAAGTCAAAAGTAACTAACTCGAAAGTGATTGGGAGAGTTCTAAAACCAAAAGCCCAAAAGTCTGAAATTTCAGACTTTCACACTTCGAAGTGTGAAAGAAATTTTCCAAAAGCGCAACTAAGAATTCAAACCCGAAAGCCTGAAAGTTTCAAACTTTCGAGTTTTGACTTCGAACTCAAGGAAAATTCTAAAAAATCATGACTTAGGATTCTGAAAACCAAAATTCCGAAAGTCTGAAATTTTGGACTTTCGGTATTTTGGAATTCGGAACTCCGGGCTCGAAAATTTGCAATCACCGAAAGAAAACTCAACTCAAAACCCGAAAGTCCAAAATTTCAGATTTTCGGGGTTTTTCGAATTCATAACTCTAAGAATTTCCAAGTTGAAGAAAACTCCCGCATGAAGATTTTGATTGATCTCAACATTTGTTTCTCAAGGTTGATTAAAATGGTAACAATAACTCTCACCATAAAAGGGAATATTAATGTTAGTCTAGTGCATCAAAATAACTACTTTATAGGTCACAAAGTGGGGAGAAATAGTTTTGATAAAGGAGAATTCATTTTTAAGTACATAATTGTGATCATGAGATTTCAAGCATAAATCTAATATCAAGAGATAAAAGAGCACTAGATGGCATACTTCTATTTCAATTCATAGTATTAGAGGAAAAAATATGCCACCTAGGGTGAAATCGTTGCATGATCATGTCCGAAAAATTGGATTATATCAAGAGATCATCTTAAGGTCCCTAGAATTTAGAGTAACTTTTACAAAAATTACACAAACCATTTATAAAGTTTCAAATTACTATCACACCTCTATACATTACATAATGGTGAGGGGTCTTTCTATATTATACAATCGAAGTTTTGTTGATTGAATCATAACTCAAGACATAATTTAGGACTGTGAAGTTTGATTTATTGTTCTAAATTATTATACCCATTTAAATTAGTAGTCTTTATTAGAAAAGCTAAGTTTGAAATTATATTTTTATGAACCCCACTTATTTATTCATATACGAAACTTACGATTTATTCATGTATGCAATCTATGATTTTTGGCATAAATATTTCACCGCTAGTCCTGTGTGATTAACCTATGATTATGGTTCTAAAATTTTCCATGTGTTAGTTGCAGGATGTGATTGGCCTGCAATTTTCACTCCAAAATTTTCCCCATATCGATCAGCATGACATGTCCCTATGAGTTTTGTCCCAATTTGTCCCCGTTCTATTATAGGAATGACTAGCCTGTAATTGTCACTCCAAAATTTTCCCCATCTTAATTATGGTGCCTTTTATTTTTCATCCCAAATTTTTCCTTGTCTCAATCACACACGTGAGTACTTTATGATATTCACCGTTCCATTTTTCCATTTTAGTCATCCTACACACTATGTCCATACATATTTTACACAAACTCGACCACCGGTGCATTTCTCTATATCACTATTTTTTTCTAGCTTCCATTATCCACATGTGCACACTCTATAATTTTCTCTCTGGTCCCCCTCTATGCACACTTTGGTGCTTACGTTCTTCGGTATCCTCTACATGTACTCCTGGACCTTACACTATTTGTTCCCCTCTATATGCACTTTGGTGTGTGCATTTCCCATTCCATATAACTTCCTCACGTATTTTCCATTCACCTTGTTTTCTGTACCTTACCAATTCACCCTAGTCACAGGCACGACCTTCCCGTAACCTCCTATAACCTTCCCGCAACCTCCATATAACCACCCTACAACCACCCGCAACCATCATGAAACCGCCTAAAACCACCCTATAACCACCTTACAACCCCTATAACCACCCTATAACCACCATGCAACCACATTGAAACCCCCCCAACAACCACCTTACAATCTCACCTTTATTCACCCTGGCATGCTTCATAAAAATATCATCGAATGTCTTTGTCAAAGCTCGAGTCCAAAAATTGGGGTGATGTCTACCTCTGCTAACCTATCAATACATTTTTAATGAACCTGTTCACCCTATTGTGTCACGTAACCCCTATCCACCACATTTCAAAATTCCTACATTTGAGGAATTTGATGGCACCACAGACCCCCAACAACACTTGTATTTATTTCATTACACATGCCACCTCATTAAACGTGATGACACCCTCCTCATATGCATCTTCCCAATTTCACTCATTGACCAAGAACTTTTATTAGTATTTATAGCTCCTGCAACATAACATTTACACATTCACACAACTTATCGGCACATTTTTATCCCACTTATCCATCCATATTGCACCCAAAGCAACCTTGGTCGACCTTTATGCACTTCAAAAATATCATGGTGAGTCTATTCTTGACTTTGTTGTGTATTGGCGTGCACTCATTCACTTCATCTTGTTTTCACTCTTGCGATAAAATATCTTTGACCTCTTTTCAAAAATTTGTGTTCCCCACATCTCACACCACTTACAAATTCACATGTTGCACACTTTTGATGAGGCCATACATATGGCACAATGTGTAGACATTAAACCATGCACTTTGGGTACATTACTATGTCCTAATCACATACTACTATTCATATGCTTCTTACAAGAGAAAAGTACTAATTGATCATTATACTTTGCCTCTTAGGTTCCCTTCTAGTCTCCCTCTTAGCCTTACGGACCTCACTTGCCAAGTCTGACCCTTTATACTTCACATTTTCTCGGCTCTAGAAACCATCACCCACCAAGACATCAGCACTAAAGCGCCCTCGTCCCCTATGTGTGCCCTAGACCTCTTTTTACTTTTCTTGCTCCTTTTTTGGTCCTTTCTAGCCATTGGGCATCCCTATCTCTTAGGGGTTAGAATTTTAGTGATCAATTACAAAATTTGAACAAGAGAAGCATATAAATATAAAGTTATGTGACCAAATTAAAGGACCAAACTCTAAGCATCTATACTATCACCTAAGGTTACATCTCACAAGCACTCAAGAGCATATTTACATCCATCTAGCACCATTACAAGGGACAAGGGTTGGTTTTTTGCATCACATGCATAGGAGGGAAGTTCATTTTATTCCATGCACACATCTATTACATCTATATATTTTCTCACACAAGAGCCACCTATGGCACACACACACACACACACACACACACACACACACACACACACACACACACACACACACACACACACACACACACACACACACACAGAGAACTACATCAGGTTTGAGATTTAGTGTAGCACTCAATTCTAATATCACCTTTGTGAAAGTTGAGGATGATCTGACCCCTCATTTTACATCTTTATTTTTAGGATTTGATGTTCTTTTGAGGTTTTGCAAGTGATCTCTTTATTGAAAGTTATCAACAACATCAGAGATCATAGTACGACCACCTAGCAACAAAAAATGATGGTTTCATATCATTCAGAGACCTGTAAAATTCATCTCTGGACCCCCTGTGTAGACCCTAGCACCTAGGAAGGGATCCTAGTGCCCAGGCACCTCAAGATTAGTCTAGGCACCTTGGTCCCTACTCCTCCTACACTTCTGCATTTTTCTGGGCTCGTCCGTGACCTCTTGTGTTCATGTTCGACCAGTCTTTCACATTCACACTTTGCCAGTATATTTGCAAAACCAAATAATTGTTCTAACCTTATATTGCACTTAGGGTTTTACTTTCATTGTTTATTGTTAGGTTCAAATTTATATACTTTACTATCATATCTTCCTGTTGTGACACACATAAGAATTTAACAAAGTAAATCTACACATTAGTTTATTTTTGTTAAATCATTTAGTGAAACCCAACCTTTATCATGGCTACATCTTATGGTCCCTTCAATGACACCCATCTTCTTGATCTTCAAGAGCATATCGTTGATCATCCTCATGATCTATATCTACTCTTATACACTGCTCGTGAGGAATCCACTACTTTCTATGAGCTTGCTCGAACTACTGTTGATGTTTCCTCCATTCCTATTGTTACCCAAAAATTCTACGCCTTCTACTACTCAACCTACTTCCATCATTCATGCATCCATTCCTTCTCTTATAAATCATTTCACTCTATCTATCACTTCGCATACACAACAAGTTACCTCCTCTAGCACTCTAGAATTATCTTCTCTTTCTTGAGATCTTCAAGTTTAAATCTTTCAACTCCAACAAATTACTACTTTTTCCTCTCCATCTCTTTATTCCACTTTGCTTCTTCATACCCTTTTGCACCTATCATTTCCACATATGCACTTCCTCCAAAATTTGTAGTTCCTAAGCTCCCAACTTTCAATGGTCATGGTCGATCCTCAAGAGCATATTCATGCATTTCATGTGGCATGTTTAGACTATACAAATGATCACACTTTACTAGCAAAGATCTTCCCTCACTCCAATCAAGACTACATTATGCATTTATTTTAAGATCTACCTATTCATTTCATAACATATTTCATGCATTTAGCTGATGTTTTCCTTGCTCATTTCTCCATCAACATTGGTTCAAAGATATCATATGCACAACTAGCACAAGTAAAGCAATGATCTAATGAGCACCTAGTGGACTATGTCTTGTGTTATAAGAACAACCTAGCTAGGATGACTAATGTGCTTGCTGACTCGGAATTACAAGATCTATTCATTCAAAGTCTCTTACCACCATTACAGGAGAGTGTCATCTTTGAAACTTCTCCTTCATTTGATCACCTTTGTCACACTCTTAAGCTTCGCGAAAGCAAGCTTCTCACTATGGGTAAACTCAAGTATCAAGATCAGGCTACCTCATCTTCTAACAAGTTTCCAAGAAAATCTCCTTTCAAACCATCTACTAAGGTCAATGAAGCAAAGGTCATTGTTAACGTTGTATCTCCTCCTGAGAAGCTTCAATTGCAACCTCAACGGCGTATGTTTACAAAATTAACATGTGCTCCACATATCTTATTACCAAAACTTATTGACAACAACCTAATTACGCTTCCTCCTCCACTTACTATGGATCCATCTTACCCTAAGGGCCACAACTACAATAAAAATTCCAGATGTGACTATCACTAATTCATTGGCCATTCCATTGATTGTTGTTTCAAATGACGTCATCTCATTTAATATCTCCTAAAACAATCAAATCAAGCTTCTTGATCCATCGACTTCTCCAAATAAATGAAAATAAAAAACTTAAAATATTCAACGGCCTCTTCCAAATCATGAAAAGAAAGTTTCGAATCTTCGCTAATCATGCATACCATGATGTCCCTCCTCCTTCATCAATACCTCTTGATTTTCTAGTTTCTCACGTTGATTCATCACAACCTATCATTGCATTCTCTTATTATGATCACCATGTTACATTCTCCACCAATTACTTGCACATCAGTGCTTCTATTGGATCTACTCCTATCAATAACACTATGATCGATCCATCATTTCAAAAAATGCATGTTTTATTTCCTTATGTATTGATATTGGTTATCCCTCACACATATCTCATATCCAAAGTGTCCTGTTCTTATGGCTATGTCAAGCTTCTAGTCATTGTCGGTCCTCTCACCATGCTTGTTCCTTTCCTTATGGCACTAAGCATCCATAATTGTGACATGCTCTTAGGTTCTCCATGGGTCATGGTCACTCAAGCAATTGTTTCCATGCCTCATATGTGTCGTATGTTTCTACATAACCACCGTGTCGTCACTATCTAAGGTGTCCTCTATACACACCATGGCCTCAACCTCCTCTTGAGGTGGCCATCACACTTACTAGAGCATCTAGGTCCTTGGACCTATGAAACATAAAGCACCATCTACTCTTAGCTCTCATACTCATGTGCGACACACTCATCCTCATAGGTCTACTATTCCATCACAAAAGTCTAGATCCACCATTCGGAAAACTCCTTCGCCTCGATATGCCTCACCTCCGTGTCCTAATTCATACATGTTTCCATCACCTCCACATTTTTTTCACATAGGTTTCCATCACCTCCACATTCTACTTCACATATGTTTCCACCATCCTTGCGTTATGTTAAGAAAAGGTGTCCACCGCCTCCGCAGTATACTCATCAGTTGCACGCATATAGGCTTCATTCACCTACACAACTCATCTCATACACCACCACTCTTAGAGCATGGTCACAAGTATTTATCTTATTAAGCATCGACTAGAGGACCCTCTTCTTTTTCTTTCATCGATAGCACATTCATTATTACACACTTGAAGGGCATGGCACTACATATTCCCTTCCCCCTTCTAAGCATCAACACGCATCATATTCCCATCATTTCATATATAATCTCTCAAATAAAACATACACATCTTGATACATTAGTATCATCATTACCCTATGATGTACTCTTGTGCTAGGTTAACACTTGACTATTAAGGGCATACTATACACATGAACCTCACACATTGCACATTTCACATCTACGACATCTTCTTCTTCCTACACATCACACTTATGTGCTTCCTACATCCTTTTCTTGCATCTATTACACAACCCATCCACTTTGTGCTCTCTACACATTATACACATTTCACACTATACACATCTTTGACATCATCTTCTTAATTTTACTCTACATCATACACGCTTTACGCTTCCTACATTTACACACTCTACACATTTTGCACTGCACATTACACATCATCATACTCAGCCCATTCAACACACATCTTTCTAGTGTCGCAATATCAAACAACACACTACACACTTACAATCTACATCATAGTCTACTCACGCATCATGCTATTCTATTCTACACTCTATGCATCATGATCGAACCTTTACAACATACACTACCCGATGATGCACTCTAGTCTCATGGTTCATACTCAAATACTAAGGGTATAAATCTGAATTTAACCTCACCCCATCACATTTACATCATTCTACGCTTCATCTTCACACTCAATCAGTCTTTCTCACTATCACATCATCTCGACACAACTCTAAAATTTATGCTTTGTGCTTCTAAATCAATACCTTATTATTCACACATTCTATGATCTATGTTATATGCTACATCATTCATCATTATATCATCTCATTCACACCTTTCCTACATCCTAGGCTTCATGATCAATTCTTCCAATACCTCATTCAATCTTACACACCATATCTCGTGTTTTGTGCTTCCTCCACAATCTTACACTCTATGCTTGACATATTCTTCACATGATATCATCCTACAATCTATGCTTCATGCTCCAACATTCAACTCTTTCTACACACAAAAACATCATTCAAACCATTTCCTGATGATGCACTCTAGTCTCATAGTTCATACTCGACTATTGAGGGTCTCATTCTAGCATCTCATTCACACCTTTCCTACATCCTAGGCTTCATGATCAATTATCCCAATACCTCATTCAATATTACACACCATATCTGCGTTATGTTCTTCCTCCATAATCTTACACACAATTATACACTCTATACTCGACATATTCTTTACATGACATCATCCTATAATCTATGCTTTGTGCTCCAACATTTAACTCTTTCTCACACACAACAACATCGCTCAAACCATTTCCTGATGACGCACTCTAGCGATACAGTTCATTCTTGATTGCTTAGGGGTCTTTTATAAATGAACCACAATTCACTCATGCATACATCCGTACTCGGGGCATGCTGATCCTACCACATTCATATTGTATTCCATCCCATCTCATCTAGAGCATACTGCATATCTTGGTTGCATATAGTTCTTACTCGCTTATGCTTACATGTTCACTTTATTACACATGCTAGATAAATATCTTGTATGTCATTATCTTTCCATACACACATACGCATTCACTTGATTTCTATTTGTGATTATAGATTCTACAGATCTACATTAGTAGCATGGATGCTTGGTGTAGTACCTATTAATAGCCCCACAAAGAACTCTTATGGGCATCCACATTCGTACACATTTCAAGTGTTATTGTTTCATTATTATACATAGCACACTACTATATTGGATTATACATGCTTTGACACACTTTATATTTTTCTAGCATGTTAATGGGTGTTCCATGTGCAGCATTTTCTTTCAAGAACTATTTGCCACCATGGTTGTCTCGATGAGTTTCTTAATATTGTTTGTCTCTATTTGTTATTATTTTCCATTATTTGTGGGATTTGCACTATGATTTGTCTTGTGTGCACATTATTTTCTTTCTACCGATGTGGCCTTGATTTTCTTGTGACATGGTGAGTGATGTCCAATGTTTGAAACCCACTTTTGGTATACATTGTCTTCTTGATTGTTAAATTACATTGTTTTTTATATACATGTTTGTTTAGACTAACACTTGTCTTCTAGCCATTTTTTACATGTGCCTTGGTCTCTACCAAGCACTTTCCCTCCTACATACCAAAGGTCATTTCAGCATGGGAACTCTTTTGGGCTGCATCCTCCTAGCAGACATTGTCACATGCACCCCAAACAAGGGGGAATCTATTGGGTGAATCAGTCACCCCATTCAACAATTATAGTCATAATTAAATAGTTACAACATACAAAGGTAACAACGGTCTACAATCACGATTCAACATAGTAAAAATAGAGTTAACACAGGTTTACGGACTCAAACAAGGCTTGAAATCAAACTTGGGTCCTTACTTCAACACAAACACTAGTGCCTAGAATTAGACTTGGGTGCCTAGGCAATTATGTCCCTTCCTAGGTAGCTAAGACCAAGGGGCAGGTACACATCATTTTTTAGTTCAAGATCAGCTTTTTAACATTGTCACAGAGGCTTTTCATAGGGTAGGAAGTCCTTCAACACTTGGCAATCACATTTGATCACACTTTTTCACATTGGATTGACTTGTACACACCATCTACAATGGTGTTTTTACTTCAGGAAGTAGTCAAAGGTTGGAGAATGACACTAGACCTTTCTCCCTACACTACTTTTTTGTGGCATGAGATCGCCCAAAAACTCATTCTTCATCAACATCTTCAAGATCCTTTCTATCACTTTTTTCTCATCATGGATCAGGTGCACATGTTCCTTTTTCTACTATTTACACATTTTTACACACTTTTTACATGCATTTTATACATCTATACACATATTTGACTACTTGTTCATTCTTCTCTTTTGTAGGTCCATCTTTATGGGAAGCAATAGTCAACATAAACACACAACCATCGCACTTTGAGCACATCATCAACAACAGGTACAACATCACATCTACACATTCGTCGTCACCCTAGGATCATTATTCATCACTTTTCTTTTTACTTCCTCTTCTTTAGCATCCACGCTTCACACTTTTTATCACTCCATGTTTTTATTGTCTCGGCACACTCTTCTACATTGATCTATATGGTTATCAGGTACACATCTCTATCTACTTTATGTTACCAAGATTTTTCTCACCAACATAAAGCAGGGGAAAATGCAGACACTAAATCACTCACTTTGGGTACATTACTAGCTCCTAATCACATGCTACTACTCATATTCTTCTTACGGAGAAAAGTTTCAATTGATCATTATACTTGGCCTCTTAGGTTCCCTTATAGTCTCCCTTAGCCGTATGACTTCACTACCCAATTTAACTCTTCATACTTCACCTTTTCTAGCTTTAAACACCAATGCCTAGTCAAGATGTCATTCCGAGGCACCCTCATCCCCTTTGGGTGCCCTAGACCTATTTGTACTTTGCTCACTCCTTTTTGGGTCCTTTCTAGTGTTGGGCATCCCTATCTCTTAGGGGTCGGCCTTTTAGTGATCAATTACAAAATTTGAACAAGAGAAGCATATAAATATAAATTTTATGACCAAATTAAAGGACCAAGCTCTAAGCATATATACTATCACCTAAGGTTGCATCTCACAAGCACTCAAGAGCATCTTTGCATCCATCTAGCACCATTACAAGGGACAAGGGTTGGTTTTCTACATCACACGCATAGGAGGGAAGTTCATTTTATTCCATGCACACATCTATTACATATTTATCCTTCTATTTATTTACCCTCTATCCAAGTGTGAGACATAAGAGCTACTTAGGGAATGATTCCGCACACACACACGAACTATATTGGGTCCGAGATGTAGTCCAGTAGCTCGATCCATAAGATCACCATTGTGACAATTGAGGGCAATCGACCCCTCATTTTCATCTTTATTTTTCAGGATTCAATGTTATTTTGAGGTTTTGCAAGTGATCTCTTTGTTACAGGTTATCAGTGATATCGGTGATCATAGTGTGACCACCTAGCAAAAAATAGTGAGGGTTTTAAATTATCCTGTGACCCTATAAAATTCATCTCTAGACCTCCTGCGCAAACCCTGTCACCTAGGAAGGGATCCTAATGCCTAGGTGCCTCCTTACCAATCTGAGTGCCCTAGTCCCTGCTCCTCTTTCACTTCTACATTTTTATGGGCTTTGTTGTTATCTCTTGTGTTCCTATTCTACCAATCTTCCACGTTTGCACATTGTCAGTAAAACCAGCTAAGTGTTCTAACCTTACATTTCACTTTGGGTTTTACTTTCATTGTTTATTTCTTGGGTCACATTTCTATACTTTACTGTCATATCTTCCTATTGTAGCACACATAGAAATTTAACAAAGTAAATCTACACATTTGTTTATTTTTGCTAAATCACAATGCCTCAAGGATATCCACCTTGTGCATCCTCCTTCTTTGTTGCACATTTTGGCTCCTCCCCACCTATTTTCCCGCCATATTATCATATTCACAATATCATCCAACACTAGACACATCCTCCACCTCTACCTTCATAATCATCACATTCTTCTAAAGCTTGTCATTTTGTATATTTCCTCATAAATTCACTCCTTTGACTAAGTCACTTTCTTTTATTCTCCAAAATTTGTTTAATGCCAATTTGATCACCGTACCACCCATTCCACTTTGTCATTGTGGCATGTCTCCCATGAAAAATGTTCTTACCATCATACCAATGGAGATTCCACTAATTAGTGTCCCTAATTCCAAAAATCATTCAAGACCATTTAGAAAAGGGTGACATTTTTTCCACACCTCCATCTCCTCCTACTCCACCTTATAATATCAATCCAATCATTTCACACAATAGTAATCTCACTTCTTCTCCATGTGTTAACTGATCATCCCCCACTACTACCCAATCATCATATTCATTTATTTTTGATCATGTAAGTCATCCCCTTCATAATTATCATCACGAGACACTTCCAATTTGGACATGGCTTCATCATTTTCACATGGTTCTTTGTATTCCTCAAAGTCCTCCACATTCTCATCACATCCTCAACATTTTCACCATATATGTCATTGTGTGATCTAGATGTCACTTCCATATTTTCTACTTCATCGCCTATGTTGGTCATATAAAACCACTTATCATACACCCAACTATTATGCCTACATTGTTCTCTTCATCACCTATCATGCCACTCATCACTTCACCTATTTTAGAGCCCTCTTTTGTAGGCATCTTCTTGCCTCCATCATCACTCATTCAGGAACCATTATTTCTTCCTTATCCCTCATTACATCTTAAACCATCTTCCATGTTCATTTACACCCCTCTTACATCCATTCCTCACAAGTATCTTCCACTTGTTCTTACACATTTTCCTCACATGTCACCTATAATTTATCTTATTTCTTCACCTCTCTTGGAGCATCCTTCCACATGAACCTTCATACCTCCATCATCACTCATTCATGCACCCTTTTGTTTGTCAACTCCTCCTTTGCCTCTTACATCATATATAATGACCACACAATCATTGTTTCTTCCACATTTTATTCTCAAGTCTCCTCCACATCCACTTACACTTTCACATTGTTTCAATTTTCTTCCATATTCTCATCCACTTGACATCACATCTTACATACCACCTCTTATTCCACACATTCATCCTCTTATCAGACCCATTCATCACAATACCACACCCTTGGCTATCATGCTTCCTCTAGACATCAATTTACTCTCCAATATGCATACCTTTGATGTCCCCTTAAGAAAACTACTTCATATCATTTCATCTCCAACCATTTATCTAGTCACATTTGTTACATTCGACATCTATCTTGTTTTCTTCTTCTCCGCGCATAAGTGCTCCACTCACTACCATCTTATGGATGATATGGGTTATCATTGCTTCACTCTTCATCAATATAACTCAACACAATCCACTTATCTATCTTCTCTATCACCTTCTTCTATACATCATGTCTCTTATTTTGTTCCCTACATAGACAGGGGTCTTTCTCTTGTCTACACTTTCACATTCTCTACACTCCCTACATTTTGCTTCTCTTTATTTAACTTGGATTCAAAACATGACCTGATTCTCCACACATCATGCACTATCATAATTAACACTTGAACAAAAACACACACCTCCACACATAGCTAAACATATTTCAAAATCACAAAAATCTATCTATCTCCAACAATTGTAATAAAATAGTGTTTTCTCATGGATGTTCTCCCACAACCACTCCATTCAAGCATATTTCATTTACATTCTCATTTTTTAATCCATATTTCACTTAAAATTGATTCAAAATCCACATCATGATTTGTTTCATAGCTTCTAATGACCTCTTGATTAGATTTTTGTCACATCTTATGAGTCAATAGTATTTATTGTAGTTGTTTGAACTTGGTATCTCACCACTTGGTGAATTCAAAATGATTGTCCTAGATATCCATACACTATTACATACTTATTAACTTTTCATGAAGGCCCCAAAGCATTATCTATTGACTCTCGCTAGTGTCATCTCCATAATCATTTCCACTCTATCCGTCATGCCACTAGTGGTTATAAACACCATGCAAAACAAATTGAGAAACCAAATATAATGTCAAAAATAAATCCAAAAATAAAAACAAAGTCAAAAAGTATTTAAAAAGTAGTATCAAGAAATTTCTCTCATGGGTCTTTCTAACATCTCTCTGGGGTTATGGACACCAAACTTGTAGTAGAGTAATCTTGTGACTAGAATCAAATGCATCTTCATCGTGTCTATAGATGCATGATTGGAAGCACAATACTACAAATATTATAATTCCTTTCCATTTTATTAATCATCAGTCACTTGTTTCACTCACACCTATACATTGAAATGTGTTTTCACTCACTTTCTTATGGGTCTTCACTTTAAGAAGTAATTAATTTCATGCGTGCGTGCTCACGCACGCACGCGCACGCACACACACACACACACACACACACACACACACACACACACACACACACACACACACACACACACACACACACACACACACACACACACACACACACACACACACACACACACGATCTCATCGAGACATAGGACTAGTATTTCGCTTGGTGATTTTTACACCTTTTTTAACATCCTATTTTATTTCAATTACTATCTCGTGACTTGTGCCTTCTTTCTCATCATGTGCTCACCTAAAATATTGTTTCAAAACTTTTCCACATGCATACATAAACCTATTAATATACCTACATAACTTTGAAACTTTGTCATTATAACCATTTCATTTCCACACTTGCATTCCACCTCATTTGGACTTAACATTCATGGGCATCTGCTACCTCTCCACAAATTATGCATAACCACCACTTCTTATCCATGCTCACTTACAATCATTTCGCACCACTATTGGGTTAGGGAAATGCTTCTCTCATGATCTCTAACTTACATCCACTCTTTTACATGTCACTCATCATCACTTTTTCACCTACACATGCCTAGGGGAACATTTTCCTTGCTTTCAATCATCGTGTATTTTCCAAGGTTCATTTTCTATCATTTATCAATTGTCACTTTTCATCCCATGCTATGTTGGGGTAACCTATGGATCCAAAACTATCACTTGAGGGGGATATCACATCAAAACCTTTTCTTCAATATTAGGGCATCCAATGGTCACTTATCTTAGTTAATTATCCAAATAGTCTTTTCCTTGCAAAAATTAATTTATAGATCCCTTCATAGACCTCCTGCATGAAGTGGCACATCGATCGCATTTCCAGGTTCATGTATGTTCATCAAACCATCTAAGTTCATGTGTGTGGCAACCATGATCATAGGTTTGGATGAACCCTATCTCATCTTCATTTTTGCACTACATCCTTTTTGCTACAACACGCATCCCAAAAAGTGGGAAAATGTAGACACTAAAAACACATCTTGCGCATAAGGTCTCCTATATTAAAAATACCAAAAACATCATAAAAAAAAATAATCCCAAAAATATCAAATAATCCCACAAAATCAATTAAAAAGTATAAAACCCCATAAAAGCATGATAAAAGATACCCCATCACTTATTTACTAAACCTCACCCACTCGTATTTTATTTTGTTCACCCCACCTACTTATTTGCATCCCATATGCACTATGGACCCTTATCATCCGATCCTTCTATATACATTGCACACATATGTGTCATAACCTTATATGCACTCAAAAACTATAAGATAGCATCCACCTCCTCATTCCAACTACTTGTCTCTTGGTACACTTGAGCCCATACCTTAGTATTTGCTTCTTTACTCTCATATTTCAATATTGCATGTTTTAAAGAGGCAATGGTGGATCACAAAGGATTTTTGTAGCCCATGACATTTTTATTTTGGAGAAATTTCAAAACAAGTGTCAATCGTGTACATGAATGTCTTATATCCTTCTTGTAATTTTCGATGAATTGCAATAAGAATCGGTTTCTCATGATTTGAGTCGGGTATATCTTTTACTTTTATGCATTATTTTGTCATTTTTCATAAATAAAACGTCTATTATCTCCTTAAAAATGTTAGGGATCTAACTCGAGGAAAGTATCTTAACAACCAACAAAAATTGATTCTTTTCGAGTTTTTACATGTAAGTTTTAGATTCATATCTCGGAATTTTAGCCCACTTTATTCAATAAAAAAACCACAATTCTGCTCATTTTCAATGGAAGAAGTGTAAGCCCATTTATTTAAGTAGTATTGATTTGGGGTTATATTGTATCAACTAGCACATCTTGCAATGATCAAATTCTAAGTTTAAAATATGCTTTATGTACATGTATTCTTCTATGCTCCTATATGCTTTATGTTTTGTCTACTTTATTTTATCATATGCTCTATGTTGTTAGATGATATATGTTTTGTTTTCTTCATTGAGCTCATTTTTTCTATGCTTTATTTTCCATGTGTCATTAAATATGCTATATGATTTGTTTTCACACCTACCATTATTTTCTCTATGCATTGATTTCTCACTACTTTTTTACATTATACTAAACTACATGTGGTGCCTACTACTCATATTGCTTCTTAGATACATTAGTTACATCTTGAGATTACAACACATCTCTTGTGAGATATTACTTGAGACACAACTTTATTGAGCTAATTCATTTAGACACACATTTTTAGACATACATTGCTTATCCCACACATTACTTATAACAAACATTAGTCAAACATACATTGATTATGACACACATTGTTTAGAACACATCTTATAGAGAAACTTTATCATAGCACATTAGTTGACACATATTTTTATCTATATCATATTCAATGCATATTTCTTGTTACATATCTTTCCCATAACACATTGCTTGAGCCATATTTTGATCTATATCATGTTCATGACACATTGTTTGCTACATATCTTACACGTAGTGCTATGCCCTTAACCTATTGCTTGTATTAGGATATGAGTAGCTGACTTGTGGCTTACCATATCATTTTATTATATCATTTATAATTTCTCATGCTTAATAGGTCAGCCTTGGTGATGGCCATAGCATATGAATAGTATATATAGGGGATTATAGGTAGTATTTCATTATCATTTGAGCATTTGAGTCTTGTTATATGGTTTGGAGGTTGCCCCCTCGAAGTGGCGAAGCTATTCTAATTGCATATTGAGATCATTATTCTGAAATATTGTGTTATTTGGTGCTCTATTGTTGCTCTTAATCTGAATTATACAAGTAATTTCATTACAAGTGGTATCAGAGCTGCGATCTAGGCCGAAATTAGGCAAAAACCCTAATTTTTTGTTTCCACCACATATTGCAAACTAGAGCGAATTGGTGGGATATATTTTTACCAGAGTTGAAAATAATTTCGTAAAGTTCCCTAAAATTTTAGACTCTTTTTATTTATTTTGCAAACATTATTACAAATTTAGGTTTTTTCATAAAATCAATCTCTAGGGTGTAAATTGTGGAAAATTTTCAAATTCTTTACATTTTTGGAAAGATCTAAAAAAATAGTATTAGTATCTTCTCTGTGTTTTTTTCTGCTTGGCAAAAATTGTATCAAAACCCTAAACCCTAAGATTTGACATCATGGCGGGGCCTTCCACAAGAGCAAAAAAGAATCCGGTTACTCCGGGTAAAACCCCAGATAAAGATGGGGTAGTGATTGAAGAGATGGAGTCAGAAGGGGTAAATACAGATTCCTCAGCACTAGGGTTTACCTCAGTTGATCATAAGGTTTGCCAACTTGAGTATGAGTTGCGAATTGTACAATCTGAGATGGCCTCTAAAGGAGACATAGCCCAAATCAATCATCGATTGGATGATATCATGCAACATGTAAAGGGTAACCAGTATGGCCCAAATCTGGCCCATATCAACCAAGGAGGACCTTCAGTTCAAAATCATGGACAAACTAACCATATTGGATCACTTTTCCAGTCCCATCAGAATCAAACTTATCCGCAACCACGGAACATGATGCCGAAAGTGGATATGCGCAAATTTGATGGTAAGGATCCCCTGAATTGGATAAATCAAATGGAGAACTTCTTTGAGTTACATCAAACACCATCAGGACAAAAGGTGACATTGGCATCCCTATATCTTGAACCCGACCAATTTGTTTGGTATCGTTGGTTATGTGCTCAGAGGCAGAAGAATGGTCTAGGTGTCACTTGGATAGTTTTTACCGAGGAGTTGCAATTGCACTATAGTTCCAGTGTTTCAGAGAACTAATTTAGTCAATTAGCAAAGTTATGAGAAAACAATATCAGTCAAAGATTATGTGCATCAATTCCAAAACCTATCCTTAAGGGTGGAGAATATTCCGAGAAGAGAATCAACGACTTGTTTCTTGGGGGTCTTAAGGACCACAACGAGCATGAGGTACGGATATTTAATCCAATCAAGCTATCTGATTCTATTATCATGGCACATCTTGCAGAGGAAAAAATTCTTTGTAGTAGGAGGCCACCTTTCATTAACACCAGAGACCGTAGTATCTCTTCCCCTTCATTTGCTAGGCCAATTAGACTGACTCCTCAACAAATGGAAGAAAAGAGAGCAAAAGGATTATGTTTTAACTGTGATAGAAAATATGGACCGGGACATAAATGTGTTGAGAAGAAGTTGTTCTATATTGACAGAGGTAATGAGGATGATGAGGAAGCTGAAATTATAGGAGAGGTTGAGGAACCAATAGAAGATGAAGTAGAGGATCACCAACCTACAATTTCTTGCCATGCATTGTCAGGTATTAGTACTCCTCAAACACTCAAGGTTATTGGCTATCTCAAAAAAAAAGGTGATGGTGTTGATTGACTCAGGGAGTACTCATAACTTCATAAATAGTAAGTTAGCTCACTGCCTCAATTGTTTTATTTACCTAGCTCCAGAAATGCAAGTTATGATTGCGGATGGTGGGACAGTCAAGTGCATAGGAAAGTGCCATAGTATCAAGCTTTCCATGGGAGACTACATGTTAGACTCACCTATGTTTGCTATTTCTATGGGAGGGGCAAATATTGTTTTGGGGGTCCAATGGCTCACAACCTTAGGTACTATTGAGATGAATTTCCAAGAATTGTTCATGTGATTTCATTAAGATGGAAGGACAATACAATTGAATGGGATGGTAGCTAAGTCTCAATAGATTATTATCTCTCATCAGATGCGTAAGGTTTGTAAAAAGGAGTGGATGGCTTTATAGCAAAGCTATTTTCCATAGAAGTACAAAATACAGAGTCTTCAATGCCACCCGATCTTCAGAAGATTGTGGATGCTCACTCATCTATTTTTGATGCAATTCCAAAGGGACTACCACCAGTTAGGGATCATGATCATTCCATTCAGTTGATTCCAGGAGCCAAACGCCTAACATCGACCATTCTGATACCCATATTCCCAGAAAAGTGAGATCGAGAAAATGGTGGAGGAAATGTTGAAGGCAGGTATCATTAGGCATAGCCAGAGTGCATATTCTTCACCAATGGTCATGGTATGTAAAAAGGATGAAACATGGAGGATGTGTCCAGATTACCGAGAACTCAACAAGTACACCATCAAAGATAAGTTTCCTATTCCAGTAATTGATGATTTACTTGATGAATTACATGGTGTTGTTTATTTCACAAAATTAGATCTTCGTTCGGGGTACCATCAAATTAGGATAAAAGAGGAAGATGTTCATAAAATGGCTTTTAGGACTCATGAGGGCCATTATGAGTTTTTGGTAATGCCTTTTGGTCTTACAAATGCACCCTCAACCTTTCAAAGCTTGATGAACACTATTTTTAGGCCTTTTTAAAGGAAATTTGTATTAGTTTTCTTTGATGACATATTGATTTACAGTAAGACATGGGAAGAACACTTACAACATGTAAATAACATGTTGGAAGTTTTGGAGAAACATACTCTGTATGCAAAGCCATCCAAATGTTCTTTTGGTGTACAAGAGGTAGAGTATTTGGGTCATATTGTATCCCATGAAGGCGTCAAAGTTGATCCTCAGAAGATCAAAGCTATGGTGGAATGGCCAAGGCCCAAAATCTCAAAAATCATGTGTGGGTTCCTAGGACTAACAGGGTACTACAGAAGATTTGTGCGGGGATATGGTAGAATAGCAACCCCACTCACTGCATTGCTAAATAAGGATGCCTTCCATTGGACAGACGTAGCCACTAAATCCTTTGAGCAGCTGAAGGAAGCCATGTGTAACACCCCAGGTTTGGCTACTCCCAACTTCTCAAAAACCTTCATTGTTGAATGTGACACTTCAAGATCAGGATTGGGAGCAGTTCTAATGCAGGAAGGAAGACCAATTGCATTTGAGAGTCATCAATTCAAAGGAAAATATCTACTCAAACCTGTCTATGAGAAAGAAATGATGGCTATTCTTCATGCAGTCAAGCAATGGAGGCCCTATCTCATGGGTAGACACTTCAAGGTAAAAACTGATCACGATAGTCTCAAATACTTTTTGGAGCAAAGGTTATCATCTGAGGAACAACAAAAGTGGGTAACAAAAATGTTGGGTTATGATTTTGAAATCATATACAAAAAGGGTAAAGAAAATGTAGTAGCTGATGTGTTGTCTAGAAGGGATACATCCGCAGATGCCTTACTATGTGGAATGTCCATGTTGACGGCCGATTGGGTGGAGGAAGCAAGATTGGAATGGAATCAAGATAAGGATACACAATCTCTAATACATAATATCAAGCAAGGATCTATGACATCTAACAAATTTGAGTGGAAAGGTAATGCCCTATGGTACAAGGATAGGTTATACTTGAGTAAAGATTCTAAGTTGAAGCATAAGATTCTTGTAGAGCTACATGCCTCACCTGTTGGAGGACACTCTGGGTTTTTGAAGACATATCATAGAATAAAAAGAGAATTCTTTTGGGAAGGACTCAAGGGGGATTTTAAAAAGTTTGTATCAGAGTGTTTAGTGTGCCAACAGAACAAAGGGGAAACAATTAAGATACCAAGTCTATTGCAACCATTACCAATTCCTAGCCAAAGATGGGAGGAGGTCTCCATGGATTTCATCATCGGATTGCCTTGTTCAGAGGGTAAGAATGTTATTTTCATGATTGTGGATAGGCTCAAAAATATGCCCATTTTTGTGCCCTATCACATCCATTTGCAGCCAGTACAGTCGTAGCTATTTTTTTGGAGATAGTTCAAAGGCTACATGGAACCCCAAAGATAATTGTGAGTGATCGTGATCCTATTTTCACAAGTAATTTTTGGATGGAATTATTTTCATGTTTGGGTACTCAACTAGCTCACAGTTCATCTTATCATCCTCAAACTGATGGGCAAACAAAAGTGGTCAACAAATTCTTAGAGGGGTATTTACGTTGTTTTGTATCAGATAAGCAAGAAAGGTGGATTAAATGGCTACCACTGGCAGAATGGTGGTATAACACATCTTTTCATACCTCTTCTCAAATGACCCCATTTTTAGCATTATATGGTTACCATCCACCTTCTATCACTTCCTCCTTGAGGGTGCAAACTAAGGTCAGAGATGTTGAGGAACACATTCAACATCAACAACATGTTTTGGCTAGTTTGAAGGAGAATTTAGCATTAGCACAAAACAGGATGAAACAACAAGCAGATCAACACCGTAGTGAAAGACATTTTGAAATTGGTGACTGGGTTTTTGTACATCTCTAGCCTTACAAACAGATGTCCCTAAAGCAACAGAAAAATGAAAACAAACTTGCTCCTAAATATTATGGCCCTTATCAAGTTCTACAGAAAATTGGTAATGTTTCTTATAAACTAGAGTTGCCTCCATCTTCACACATACACCCAGTATTCCATGTTTCATGCTTGAAGAAGGTTATTGGACATAAATTTGAAGCCCAGACAGAGTTACCAGAACTTGACGAGGAAGGAAGAATCATTTTGGAGCCAGAGAAGATTCTGCAAACACGTACTAAGAGGCTAAGAACTAGAGACATTAAGGAATATCTGATCAAGTGGAAGAATCTGAGCATAGAAGATGCCACCTGGGAGGATGAAGGTTTTCTGCAGCAACATCCAGGATTATTCAATGTTGAGGACAACATTGGTTTGAAGGGGAAGGGCATGCTACGCCCTTAACCTATTGCTTGTATTAGGATATGAGTAGCCGACTTGTGGCTTACCATATCATTTTATTATATCATTTATACTTTCTCATGCTTAATAGTATATATAGGGGATTATAGGTAGTATTTCATTATCATTTGAGCATTTGAGTCTTGTTATATGGTTTGGAGGTTGCCCCCTCGAAGTGGCGAAGCTATTCTAATTGCATATTGAGATCATTATTCTAAAATATTGTGGTATTTGGTGCTCTATTGTTGCTCTTAATCTGAATTATACAAGTAATTTCATTACACATAGTACATTTATTGACACATTTAAATTTATATCATGCTCATGACACGTTGCTTATTACATATATTTATCATATCACATTCGATGACACATTTTTTAATTTATATCATGCTCATGGCACATTTCTTTCTCATAGAACATTGGTTAACACATATTTTGATCTACATCATGTTCATGAAAAATTTCTAGTTTCATAGTCGATTAAGGCCCACACAAATCAAGTAGTTTCCTATAGAACCAATATCTAAGGGGTACAATGGAAAATTAAACTTTTGTGTTGATGTGAGTTAGTGTAAAATCTTATATACCTATCCAATTATCGTCATTGAAAATAAATTAATTTTAAATAATTCAATTAGTATTATGATATTTAGTTATCCCCATACCTATAAGATAAGTCATGGGGTTGTTCTAGTAGTTAAAGGATTGTTAACATGTTTATAATACTATGGAGTTGAAAATACCTTTATGAAGTTGTAGATAAAAGGATCTAATACTTTCATATACTTCTTTCTATCTCAAGGATCTGGGGATTATTCATTTTCTATTGTGGAACATGGTGGGAGGTTATTTTGTAACAAAGGACTCTATTTCTACACTAGAAGATGGGAGGACGATGGGATGTATGCAAAGATTAGTTAATTGCATAATGTTGCGGAAGAATATGTTCTCGTGGGTAGAAGAAAGGAATTAATCCTCGCTTTATGACATGAAACATCTTCTTTCTCTTGACGCTTGGTTGTAGTAATGCAACTCCCCTTTTTCTATACTTTTGGCCTTAATTACGGATGACCTATTTTTTATATTGAAGACAATTTTTTTATGTATAAGAATTTTTTTAGGTTGAGGATGTAATGATTTGGAAGACCAAGATTTTTCTAGGAAAGAATTATTTTTCTTCAAAAATATTCTAGATGCGAATGACTCTAGCCTTGATGGAGAAGTATGTGTTGCGAAAGACAGACCTTGTGTTGATGAATTCAAAAATATTTTTGAATTGATTTTTTTGTAATCATGTTGAATATTATTTTCTAATCCTTTACGAGACTTGGGACATCATTTTCTTGTTACCAAAGTGATAACTCGATATTGTAATTTGTATTTTTGGATGATTAATATATCAAGCTTGTAGCTACATTCAAAAGTGTTTACTTATAATAAAAAGTACATTTATTGCAAGCTTCTTATATTTAAATATTACTTATGTATTGTTTTAAAATCTAAAAAGTGTTTGTTTTAGGGATGTAAGACAAAGGAACTCAAAGATGTAAGTATCTTGAAATATAAACTAGTTAGAGAAAATAATGATAAAATGAGGGTTATGATAGATAGTATGTTAGAGAAATGGACCAAGGAATTCAGTGGTTGTACCTAAGCCATTTTACTAGAAATTTTTACTTGGAAATTTGAGTCATTGTATACCAAGTAATTCATTATTTAGCTACGGATAATTATTTTTTACATGATGTAAAAAAATTCAAAATTGAAAAGGTGGCATTGACTTTAAGTACCTCTTAAAGATCTCATAGCAATTAATTTTTTCCTAACTAGTTATATATCTTACTCATAACACATTAGTTGACACAAATTTTGATCTATATCACGCTCATGACACATTAGTTCTTGTTATGTATCTTGTTCATAATACATTGGTTGACATGTACTTTTATTTGTGTCATTTTTGTGACACATTTATGGATACATATCTTTCTTATAGAACATCGGTTGGCATGTATTTAGATTTATATCATGTTTGTGTCACATTTCTTGGTATATAAATTTCTATTAGCACATTGTCTTACCAATTTTCCATGGAAATTTTATTGGCACATAATTTTTTCCACACATAACTAAAAATACTAGCATTAGTTAAGTTGTCATGTCTTGTGACATTTATATGCTCACATTGATTTATATATGTTACATCTCCTATTTTTAACTTCATCTTTAAACTATCAAAACTTCATGACTGTGATCTACTATATTTACAAACATATATTCTTCTTTGAATATGTAAATTCATTTTCATAGTGTCTACCATTCTCATTTTCTCCTATCTACATAAAAATCTCTTTCCTTTGCTTGTTTTCCATTGTTTTTTTATGTGTGCGTGCACGTTTTAACAATTGTAGCAATGTAAAGAGGTCCTTGTGATATGACTCAAATTATTTGCTCATGAATATATAAAATAATAAGTAAGGCACTATTATAAACTAAGAGTATATGATATATCCTTGATAATACAAATCACCAATTAGACATAAATTTTGAGTTATGTGAAACTTCATCGAAATTCCCCAAATTATATAATAGTGTGTCAACCTTGTTCTATGGATGAGATTTTATTATAAACACTCTATCCTCAAGCCCTATTATTTTATCACATTCATCCCATCAAAAACCAATTGATATGTTGGGTCATGTACCTAGTTCTTGAGATACTCAAGTAATCATGGTATCCTCCTATATATTTGAGACCAAGTGATACGATAACCTAACCCATTTCTCTTATTATTTCTCATCAACCCTGCATTGAGGTGTTCTAAACAAATCATTTGAATCTCATAAATGAGCTAAATAATTCCATTTTTGAGTTTTTTCATTTTGTGACAAAAATGTCAAGTTTTCAAAGTTTTACATGTATTAACAAAATTACCAAATAGTTCAAAGTTTTACATGTATTTACTATAATACTAAATAGGTCAATAATTTTATGAAAGTGGAATCCCCTTTAAAATAAAAAATAACAATGGCTCGGCTCCCAAATTTATTGACAATACACAAATGAAACTCTTTGGAAAAAATATTAAATTATACTAGCACTTACAACTAAAAGAGGTGTAGTGGTTACAATGATTGAAAAATATGAAGCTAGTTTGCACCTAGTTTTAAAGCTCTAATTTTGGCACAACTAAGAGCATGTTGGTAAAGGATGTAGAGTTTGGATTTATACCTACCAAATGCATTTGATCATAAAAAATAAGGCCTTCTAAACAACCCCATTTTTAATATCTTAAAATAACTATATTCCATGAGATGACACCTCTCGAGGATTTATGTCAAATAGTTCACATGCCTTGTATAAACCTACACATTTTTCATACATATCAAGTCATGACCATATATAGTAGTCAACATACTTTTTCACACATGTCTACTGGGCATTCCCAATCGCAACACTAGTAAAAAAAACATTTTTTTTATGAAAAAACATTTTCCACTATGCCTTAAAGGATTCTAATTATTGTTCTAAGCTCCTATTATGGAGCAATATTTGGGAGGCTTAAAAATTTGGGGGTGGATTTACACCAACATAGATGCTTTTCTGAAAGGCTCTAAGGTATTTTCAACAAACCCATTGTGTGAAAATACTAAATTCATTGCATGTTATCATGTCACCGATCACACACTTATATATAATATCCATATTTCTATACATGTCTACTAGGTTCTTGTTACCTTCTCCTTATCCCCTATAACATATTCACATTCCTTCACACCTCTGCCAGCTTTATTGTAAATCACACATGTGATAAAAATTTAGTTATGAGAAACCCCATAAAACATAAATGTAAACATAATCACCATCTACAAAGGTATCTACTTAAATTCCTCACAAAACCCCCCATCTAAATGACTACAATATGAAAATATGAAAAACTTGTACAAAAACCGTCAAATTTACATGATATGATGTGGTTTTTTGGCGAATGCATATTTTTGGGATCATGGAATTTTTTCATATGAATATTTTTCGAGAAAACCTTCTCCACTCAATATTTCCTATCGGCCTACTATCAACTAAAATTAGATGAAGTAACCTCAAATATATACACATACAACATGTAGTGAAGATATAGGATTTTGTGTGGGGGTTTGAGATTAAATTCTAAGTTTGTTAAAAATGAATTTTCTGTATTTATAACCTATGTTTTGTATGCCCTTTTTAAGGATCTAGTATTATGATGGATGGTTACACTTTCTTGGTTATTGAATAATAATTTAGTTCTTCCAAACAAATGGTGTTATAACTTGTGTAATATCGATTGAGGGTTAAGTAACTAAGCCAATGGTGGTAATCACACAAAGTAGAGGAGAAATGATGAAGCTCAATGGTATGAAAGGATCCTACACAATGTAGTACATGTAGAGACCAAGATCAAGTTTAAATGAGAGTCATGAATCAAATCTTAATTTAAGAAAGTGGAAGAAGAGTTTGGTGTCAAATTTAAAGAGAGATAGACTTTAACAAGGAAGAAAATCAATATCAATATTTTCCATAAAGAATGAAATATTGATCTTCAAGTAGAAGTGATAATCCTACAAAATCTATATTACATGAAGATGGAGAGATTAATTTAGAGATCTAAGAAAAGGAAAAACTTAAAATCATTTAAAATCCAACAATAATCACATCCAAATGAAGAAATACTAAATGGAAACACATAGTAGTTGAGTTGATATGATTTTGTTGAAGAAAGGATCCTATGTTGATGTCATTAAGACTAGGAAGTAGTGAGTGTGGAGAGCATGAGCATGTGGTGGATATCTAGTGGAATCAAAGGATGAAGAGTTGAGGTTTAATGTCAATCCACATAGAAAGAAGTTAAATCCCATGAGAAATGATCCAAGTCAAATATGATTTTCTAGTGTGAAGATCTTACACACTTTTTAAAACTTAGAGAAAGTAAACACCACAATGATAATCTACAATGCTAGAAAAGAGACAGGTAGCATTAGGTGAAGATATTTTGTATTGAAAGTGACATAACTCAAGTGTGGTAGAGTTTAGTTGTAAACTCAAGCCAAGATCAACATCAAAAACTATGTATGATTTGAAGAGATATCACCAAGGAAAGGTGATCACCGATTCTAAGGTGGATCAAACCAAAAACATAACATTGATGGATCCTTAACATTTCTATTTGACACTCATAAATGATGAACTTCACACAAAGTAAAGATGGTTGAAATACATATTGAACCCTCAAGTGACACAAATCAAACTTTTATAGGTTATACTTCCTATTTAGGGGCTATGACTCATGTGTATATCCAATTATTACTTACATATAATATACTTATTATGGGGACATATGACATGGATTCCCAAATTACCTTGACAATGTTTACATAGTACATGGCCTACACTAAAACACTTAGCAATTTACAGATAGTTTCAAAATGATATTCCTAATTTATATGTACAAAAACTCCTAGACATGCAAGCTCGAGTAAATCTTCTTATGAAAATCAAAGAGTGAGTCACTACAAGATCTATCAGTTACTTAATAATTCATGATCCCCGAGGTTCTTAACTATCCATTACTACTTAGGTTTTCTTCACTCAATTTATCCTTTTATGATAGCAAGAATGATTCCCAACAACATCTTCACGCCTTTATGCTTTATGTATGTACTATGTGGATAATGATCGCGTAATGATTCCTTATTGGATAATTTTATTTCCATATAATATCAAATAATATGCATTAAACTATTTATCTACTATTCCTTCAGTTATGTATGCTCATTCCAATCATTAGGGATAGTTCATTCAAAATTTTGTATCAATATTATTCAATGACTATCCTTTTCCCAAATTATGCAAGCTAAGAAACAATATGATGAAAGGGTTATAGACTATGGCACGTGTTATAAGACCAAATTCTATTAAGGTCATATGCACATCGACAAGGGTGAATTACAAAAGTGTTCATTGTTATCCTTATTACACAAATTAGGTAAAACAACATGTACTCTACTTTCACATCTTTTGAAAACATATGCCACACGGTTAAGGTCTATGAGATGAATCTTCTTACGTAAAAACATCCTAAAATATGGTGATAATACATCTAATCAAGTGGAAAAAAATTCCAATCAAAACTATCCTATAAAGGTAAACCAAATGAAAATAAGAAAAATGATGACCAAATTGTCATTTTTTCTCATCCAACTCCACCTATTATACTTACAATGGCTCTGAAAAGACAATGGACCCATTTTCCAAAATCTTATTTCAAAATATTATAGGAAATCCTAGAGATTAATCTTATAGATTTACCTCCTCCAATGCTAATCGATATGTCTAGGAAAAAAACACAAATTTTGGTGGTAATTTATATTGCAAGTATAATATATTTTCCAAACATTAAACCAATAGATGTTTCACACCACACCGTAAAAATACAATGGCTAATTTACACTTCATATTATTTATGTACAATACTTGGGCGCACCTACCAACACCGTGATTATTTAACCCATTATAATTTAAAGGCATGTTTATTTATCCACTACTTAATCATATGGAGGATTGTAATGGTGATGAAGAACATATGGTTTATCATGAAATACCTCCTCAACAAACTTATATGGATGACCCACATCTTATTTATGGCATTATTGTCTTAACCATATAAATATAAGAGTATTCCAAATCACATTTGATGATTAAAATATTCCTCTTAATAATGAGGAAACATCTAGACCTTTTTTCATTGGTCACATGAAAATTCATATCCAATCAAAAGAGTGGTGGTAGATAATGGCTCTAGCTAGAACATTTGCACTATGAAATTTCTTACTAATTTAGGCTATGTGACATAAGACATCATCGGCACACAAAAAAATAACATATGTGATGGATAATGTCAAATCCCACTTGGGGCATCACAATTCCTTTATATATTGTACATAAGATTATACCACATGGTTTTTAGTGGTCCCTTCTAACAACATGTTATTTGAATGTGTGTGGATCATCCAAATGCACAGAATCCCTTCTACTTTGCATATAGTGTGTATATAACAACATGGTGGTTACCATTCCTAGTGTTCCTTATGAGTACCTAGTCCAACGTCTATCACAATGATTGCTTCTATTCTAACTCAATGGGTTGTGTCTCATACCAAGGTGAAAACTTTGCAACCTATATGATATTTTGATAATATACCTACAAAAAAAATTCAACATACATTTATATAGCCTCATCATGAGAGAGATTTGACATATTATACTGTGTAGGTAAAACATGTGTTACATAGCCATGCACAATGAGATGTACTTTTACAATAACATTATGAGTGTGGCTCGTGTAGGAAATTGATGCACTCTTTAGATACACATAAATAGCCTAAGGTTGTTATGACTACTTTCAACTTTTGGCTTATACATGTATAGGCTAATAATGTTAATATTTCATGATATTATATCACACATGTATGCAATTTTGATTTAGATGAATTCTATGTTATTTTGAGATACGCTCCTTTACATCCCACACATATTGTAGCCCTCGATATCAGACATCTATACGATCATATCATTGATGAGATCATAGGATAGCCTTCATATGCCTCTCTTACTCACATCTACAAACACATTCACTTATACATGCATTCTTAAACTCACATATGTTTCTATTAATCTACCATCAATGGAATGTTCTCAAAGAACAATACAAAATATTATAACACCTACCCTATATCTCAAGGCTATGGAATACCCAATGGTGCGACACATTTTAGGGGTTTGATGTGATTGTTGAGGGAATAATCATTACCCATGACCCCACATCATTTCTTCTATTATTACAACTTATGATTCAATTCCCTTAGTAGATTACAATTTGTTAGTTTCTTTTCAAGCTCTCTTATGGAAAAAAAAACCAAGACCTACATATGACCGACTTATTCATTACAAGGACTATGACAAAGTGTTTATCCAGGTTTAACACTTAACATATCATACATCATTACAAATGATCTCCTTATAGTAAAAATAAGATAGTTACAAAAACCCTTAATACATGAACATTTTATGGCTTCTTCACCTTGAACTTTGGGACAAACCACCACATTTGGAGAATACATACACTAGGAAAATCTTATTACAGAGCCTACTTAGATCACATGTTCATACTTTACGGATTCCTATAACCCTATACCTAAGGGGATACCTATTGTATTAGGGGCATACCTACATTGGGGTATCTCACAAACCGAGCTTATCTAGATCATAACGTTATACATAATTTTATTAGTTATAAAGAGTTTATATTGCTTATCTTGCAACATCTTATATCTTAGTATATGTGATATATTTTTGTTCATTCGGTGATCACATTGTTTGCTTTTAGGTAAATATATGCCATGCTCCATGCTCATTTGTTGTTGATCACTAATTTAGTTCTTGTTTACTACATAATTTTATACTTGTTTAACTATTATTGGCCCTAGGCTCATGTTTACTCCCACACAAAGTGTCAATATCATTATTTCCCCAAGCATATGTTTATTACATCACTTGATCTTAGCACTTGTTTCCTCTATGCACACATTGTATAATTCCTTTCTTTCCCTAGGTACACTATTTTTATATCACTTTATCTAAACACTCATTTTCTCTATGTATATTATATGATTCCTTTCTTATCATAGACACATTTTTTTAAATCACTTGATCTATGCACTTTTCTAATATATGCCATTGTTTTCTCTTTTCACTTGTTTTCTCTATACATACTTTCCCTAGGCACATTATTTTTACATCACTTTCTCTAAGCGCTTGCTTGTTGTAGGCACTTTTTCTCTATGCACATTATATAATTCCTTGTTTTCCCTAAACATATTATTTTCACATTACTTTCTTTATTCACTTGTTTTCTCTATGTACTTGTCTTCTTTGTGCCAATTTTTGTGTTATGTACTTTTTTCTCTATTTACATGTTTTCTCTATGACATTACTTTCTCTACATTATTATTTTCTCTAGGCACTTCTATGATGTATGTCATTTTTTCTCTATGTAGATGTCTACTATATGTATTGTTAGCTCTATGTCATTATTTTCTATAAGAACTATTTACTTTGTGTAAGAATTGTTTAAACACAATAAACTCCTCATCCTAGACTCACACTGGATATAGACGAATTAATACTATGTTACAACGTTTAAATGAATAAACAATGAAAATAGTATATTATTATCATAATTTTCATAATATACAAATAAAGGTGGTCAATATATAGCAAAAATAAGAGTTTGGTTCCAAATTTACTTTTGACTAAGTAAAGAAAGAGTTATGAACCAACTCTACTTTTAACTAAGTGACACATGTATGAAGTGATGGACACATAATAGACACATGTGGGAAGTGGTGGAAAGTGATTAGTTGTAATGAAATTACTTGTATAATTCAGATTAAGAGCAATAATAGAGCACCAAATAACACAATATTTCAGAATAATGATCTCAATATGCAATTAGAATAGCTTCGCCACTTCGAGGGGGCAACCTCCAAACCATATAACAAGACTCAAATGCTCAAATGATAATGAAATACTACCTATAATCCCCTATATATACTATTCATATGTTATGGCCATCACCAAGGCTGACCTATTAAGCATGAGAAAGTATAAATGATATAATAAAATGATATGGTAAGCCACAAGTCGGCTACTCATATCCTAATACAAGCAATAGGTTAAGGGCGTAGCATGCCCTTCCCCTTCAAACCAATGTTGTCCTCAACGTTGAATAATCCTAGATGTTGCTGCAGAAAACCTTCATCCTCCCAGGTGGCGTCTTCTATGCTCAAATTCTTCCACTTGATCAGATATTCCTTAATGTCTCTAGTTCTCAGCCTCTTAGTACGTGTTTACAGAATCTTCTCTAGCTCCAAAATGATTCTTCCTTCCTCGTCAAGTTCTAGTAACTCTGTCTGGGCTTCAAATTTATGTCCAATAACCTTCTTCAAGCATGAAACATGGAATACTGGGTGTATGTGTGAAGATGGAGGCAACTCTAGTTTATAAGCAACACTACCAATTTTCTGTAGAACCTGATAAGGGCCATAATATTTAGGAGCAAGTTTGTTTTCCTTTTTCTGTTGCTTTAGGGACATCTGTTTGTAAGGCTAGAGACGTATAAAAACCCAATCACCAATTTCAAAATGTCTTTCACTATGGTGTTGATCTGCTTGTTGTTTCATCATATTTTGTGCTAATGTTAAATTCTCCTTCAAACTAGCCAAAACCTGTTGTTGATGTTTAATGTGTTCCTCGACATCTCTGACCTTAGTTTGCACCCTTAAGGAGGAAGTGATAGAAGGTGGATGGTAACCATATAATGCTAGAAATGGTGTCATTTGAGAAGAGGTATGAAAATATGTGTTTCTACCACCATGCGCCAATGGTAGCCATTTAATCCACCTTTCTTGCTTATCTGATACAAAACAACGTAAATACCCCTCTAAGAATTTGTTGACCACTTTTGTTTGCCCATCAGTTTGAGGATGATAAGATGAACTGTGAGCTAGTTGAGTACCCAAACATGAAAATAATTCCATCCAAAAATTACTTGTGAAAATAGGATCACAATCACTCACAATTATCTTTGGGGTTCCATGTAGCCTTTGAACTGTCTCCAAAAAATAGTTGCGATCAGATTTGCTGCAAATGGATGTGATAGGGCACAAAAATGGGCATATTTTTGAGCCTATCCACAATCATGAAAATAACATTCTTACCCTCTAGAACAAGGCAATCCGGTGATGAAATCCATGGAGACCTCCTCCCATCTCTCTCGGCTAGGAATTGGTAAGGGTTGCAAACAATCCCGGTGTCTTAATTGTTTCCCCTTTGTTTTGTTGGCACACTAAACACTTTGATACAAACATTTTTAAATCCCCTTGAGTCCTTCCCAAAAGAATTCTCTTTTTATTCTATGATATGTCTTCAAAAACCCAGAGTGTCCTCCAACAACAGTGAGGCATGTAGCTCTATAAGAACCTTATGCTTCAACTTAGAATCTTTACTCAAGTATAACATATCCTTATACCATAGGGCACTACCTTTCCACTCAAATTTGTTAGATGTCATAGATCCTTGCTTGATATTATGTATTAGAGATTGTGTATCCTTATCTTGATTTCATTCCAATCTTGCTTCCTCCACCCAATCGGCAACATGGACATTCCACATAGTAAGGCATCTACGGATGTATCCCTTCTAGACAATGCATCACCTACTAGATTTTCTTTACCCTTTTTGTATATGATTTCAAAATCATAACCCAACATCTTTGTTACCCACTTTTTTTGTTCCTCAAATGATAACCTTTGCTCCAAAAATCATTTGAGACTATCGTGATCAGTTTTTACCTTGAAGTGTCTACCCATGAGATAGGGCCTCCATTGCTTGGTTGCATGAAGAATAGCCATCATTTCTTTCTCATAAACAAGTTTGAGTAGATATTTTCCTTTGAATTTACAACTCTCAAATGCAATTGGTCTTCCTTCCTGCATTAGAACTACTCCCAACCTTGATCCCGAAGTGTCACATTCAACAATGAAGGTTTTTGAGAAGTTGGGAGTAGCCAAAATTGGGGTGTTGCACATGGCTTCCTTCAGTTTCTCAAAGGATTTAGTGGCTACGTCTGTCCAATGGAAGGCATCCTTCTTTAGCAATGCAGTGAGTGGGGTTGTTATTCTACCATATCCCCACACAAATCTTCTGTAGTACCCTATTAGTCCTAGGAACCCACAGATTTTTGAGATTTTTGGGCCTTGGCCATTCCACCATAGCTTTGATCTTCTGAGGATCAACTTTGACGCCTTCATGGGATACAATATGACCCAAATACTCTACCTCTTATACACCAAAAGAACATTTATATGGCTTTGCATACTAAGTATAGTTCTCCAAAACTTCCAACACGTTATTTACATGTTGTAAGTGTTCTTCCCATGTCTTACTGTAAATCAATATGTCATCAAAGAAAACTAATACAAATTTTCTTTAAAAAGGCCTAAAAATAGTGTTCATCAAGCTTTGAAAGGTTGAGGGTGCATTTGTAAGACCAAAAGGCATTACCAAAAACTCATAATGGCCCTCATGAGTCCTAAAAGCCATTTTATGAACATCTTCCTCTTTTATCCTAATTTGATGGTACCCTGAACGAAGATCTAATTTTGTGAAATAAACAACACCATGTAATTCATCAAGTAAATCATCAATTACTGGAATAAGAAACTTATCTTTGATGGTGTACTTGTTGAGTTCTCGATAATCTGGACACATCCTCCATGTTTCATCCTTTTTACGTACCATGACCACTGGTGAAGAATATGCACTCTAGTTATGCCTGATGATACCTGCCTTCAACATTTCCTCCACCATTTTCTCGATCTCACTTTTCTGGGAATATGGGTATCTGAATGGTCTGATGTTAGGTGTTTGGCTCCCTAGAATCAACTGAATGGAATGATCATGATCCCTAACTGGTGGTAGTCCCTTTGGAATTGCATCAAAAATAGATGAGTGAGCATCCACAATCTTCTGAAGATCGGGTGGCATTGAAGACTCTATATTTTGTACTTCTATGGAAAATAGCTTTGTTATAAAGCCATCCACTCCTTTTTACGAACCTTACGCATCGATGAGAGATAATAATCTATGGAGACTTAGCTACCATCCCATTCAATTGTATTTTCCTTCCATCTGAATGAAATTGCATGAACAATTCTTGGAAATTCATCTCAATAGTACCTAAGGTTGTGAGCCATTGGACCCCAAAACAATATCTGCCCCTCCCATAGAAATAGCAAACATAGGTGAGTCTAACATGTAGTCTCCCATGGAAAGCTTGATACTATGGAACTTTCCTATGCACTTGATTGTCCCACCATCCGCAATCATAACTTGCATTTCTGGAGCTGGGTAAATAAAACAATTGAGGTGGGTAGCTAACTTACTATTTATGAAGTTATGAGTACTCCCCGAGTCAATCAACACCGTCACCTTCTATTTTTTGAGATAGCCAATAACCTTGAGTGTTTGAGGAGTACTAATACCTGACAATGCATGGCAAGAAATTGTAGGTTGGTGATCCTCTACTTCATCTTCTACTTGGTTCCTCAGCCTCTCCTATAATTTCAGCTTCCTCATCATCCTCATTACCTCCGTCAATATAGAACAACTTCTTCTCAACACATTTATGTCCCGGTCCATATTTGCTATCACAGTTAAAACATAATCCTTTTGCTCTCTTTTCTTCCATTTGTTGAGGAGTCAGTCTAATTGGCCTAGCAAATGAAGGGGAAGAGATACTACGGTCTCTGGTGTTAATGAAAGGTGGCCTCCTACTACAAAGAATTTTTTCCTCTGCACGACGTGCCATGATAATAGAATCAGATAGCTTGATTGGATTAAACATCTATACCTCATGCTCGATGTGGTCCTTAAGACCCCCAAGAAACAAGTCATTCAGATTCTCTTCTGGAATATTCTCCACCCTTAAGGATAGGTTTTGGAATTGATGCACATAATCTTTGACTGATCTTGTTTTCCGTAACTTTGCTAATTGACTAAATTAGTTCTCTGAAACACTGGAACTATAGTGCAATTGCAACTCCTCGGTAAAAACTGTCCAAGTGACACCTAGACCATTCTTCTGCCTCTGAGCACATAACCAACAAATTGGTCAGGTTCAAGATATAGGGATGCCAATGTCACCTTTTGTCCTGATGGTGTTTGAGATAACTCAAAGAATTTCTCCATTTGATTTATCCAATTCAGGGGATCCTTACCATCAAATTTGTGCATATCCACTTTCGGCATCATGTTCATGTTACGTGGTTGCGGATAAGTTTGATTCGATGGGACCGGAAAAGTGATCCAATATGGTTAGTTTGTCCATGATTTTGAACTAAGGTCCTCCTTGGTTGACATGGGCCAGATTTGGGCCATACTGTTACCCTTTACATGTTGCATGATATCATCCAACCGATGATTGATTTGGGCTATGTCTCCTTTAGAGGCCATCTCAGATTATACAATTTGCAACTCATACTCAAGTTGGAAAACCTTATGATCAACTGAGGTAAACCCTAGTGCTAGAGGAATCTGTATTTACCCCTTCTGACTCCATCTCTTCAATCACTACCCCATCTTTATCTTGGGTTTTACCCGAGTAACCGGATTCTTTTTTGCTCTTGTGGAAGGCCCCGCCATGATGTCAATTTCAGGTGAACAGGAAAAAACACAGAGAATATACTAATACTATTTTTTTGAGAGATTTCTGAAAATGTAAAGAACTTGAAAATTTTCCACAATTTGCACCCTAGGGAGTGATTTTATGAAAAACCCTAAATTTGTAATAACTTTTTCAAAATAAATCAAAAAAGTCTGAAATTTTTAGGGAACCTTACTTGAAATGCTTTTCAACTCTGGTAAAAATATCTCCCACCAATTCGCTCTGGTTCGCAATATGTGGTGGAAACAAAAAAATTAGGGTTTTTGCCCTAATTTCGCCCAGATCGCAGCTCTGATACCACTTGTAATGAAATTACTTGTATAATTCAGATTAAGAGAAATAGTAGAGCACAAAATAACACAATATTTCAGAATAATGATCTCAATATGCAATTAGAATAGCTTCGCCACTTCGAGGGGGCAACCTCCAAACCATATAACAAGACTCAAATGCTCAAATGATAATGAAATACTACCTATAATCCCCTATATATACTATTCATATGCTATGGCCATCACCAAGGCCGACCTATTAAGCATGAGAAAGTATAAATGATATAATAAAATGATATGGTAAGCCACAAGTCGGCTACTCATATTCTAATACAAGCAATAGGTTAAGGGCGTAGCATTAGTGATGTCACTTATCATATTCTAATCCTATGGGGCATTTAAAAATTAAAAATAGTATAGTTAAGATAACCTAAGTGAATTTAATATTATTTCAAGAATAATATTGCACCAACACCCCCTTAAGTGTAACTTAGGGAGTCATATAAAAAAGAGAAGGATAAGAATTATCTAAAATGGGTCCTAAAAAACTAGGCTTGATGAGATACCCATGTACAATAAATACAACCTAGCAATAATGAGATACAAAACAAATTTCTCTAAAAACCAAACTTAGTACTATGAAGAAGTGCCGGATGGGATGAAACAAATCACTTTGAAAAATATGCATAAAGTGCAAGTGAAAAGAATCGTGAAGGACTAAAATTTGCACAAGTGGTATGAATCCACTATGCAATCATTGAAGAAGACAAGTTGACATTGTATGTGCCAAAATAGATTCAAAGAGACTTTCAATCTTTCGAATGAGGTGATGAAAGTACATAAGAGTACACAAATAATGACATCAACTACATGAAGTAGATGATGTGATGTACCAAGGGTAAGTAAGGGACACAACACCCAAATAAGTAGTGTGACTATACACTCCTACAATAATGTTGAATGGGTGGAGTGGAAAAAATAATATATATGTGTGATTGGTATGAATCAAGTACTTGAACATTGAATAATGATAGAATCTATGAAAATACTCACTAAAAAGAGATGTCGATTGTCAAGGTGTCAAACAATATAGAAAAATACCTCTCACAAATAGCGTGACACTAATAGTGATGAGAATACATAACACCTAAGTAAAATGTTTGCAAAGCAAAGCACACACGTAGGAAAGTAGACTAGGCTATGAAAATAAAACCCCCATGACACTTTATAACTTATTGAAATTATATATCCCAAAAACACCAAAGTGAGAGTTTCTCCAAAACAAGGGAGCAATGCCAAAAAGGAAATTTACTCCAAAACAAATGGAGCATTGCTAAGCATAATGAATAGTGTACAATTGATGCAAATAAAACATGAGGATCCACTCCTATATATACCATGTAAAGAATGATGATGATGTCATTATGACTGATCTGAAATCCATCATGTATGAATATGAATGGTAGATGAGGATGTTTGCATTTGATTTAGTGTCATGTGCATAAATGATGCATGTGAGGAATCGTGCTGTAGAAGTGTCATGAATATCATCTCTAAATAAAGTATTCTTAGGTCTCACATGCCCGAGAAGGTGTGTAGAATATCTCATGTGTTAATCAATATCCTCACAAAGACTGAAACGAACAAAAAAATGTGAGTTTGCATGAAGTGAACTCAATGAAGAATCATCTACTTTATATCCAATTTTGTTATGAGCAATCCAATGAATAGGTTGGATAGGGAAAGTGATGCCCCACATATATTTACCTATGCATCCACCAAAATAACCCATGGAACGAAGAATGTGAGATTTAAAACTAGTTGTGCTCTTCTCAAATGAGCCAAACATGATGGTGGGTGAATCTAAAGTGTGGGTTGCAATAAGTAAAAAAACGGGTGTATAAAAATCAATGGAAAACTCATGAGTAGGTAGAGTAGAGGATGATTGTGTCTCAATAGGATTCGAATTAGTGACATAAGGTAGACCATGCCAAACAAGAGGTATGTCCATGGAGTCAATATGATGTTGCAAGCATGCAACAATATCCTGCAATGATTGAAGGAGGGTGTCTTTTCTAGAAATTAGTGAGAGTAATAGAGAGTTGTGTTTTTAATCTTCCTATTCTCTTCAAAAATCTAACCATGTCTTCTTAAAGTGAACATACTTCTGTAAAGAGCATGGTGTTTTTAAAAAGTAGGTTATTATTTACCTATGTGAGAGTGTGAAAGTTGCAACTATAATTCATTTACAATTGTAAGGTAGAAAATACCTTACAAGAATGTCAAAAATGAACACATTCAATAAACACCTCTCAAACTACTTATAATAGTGCAATTTTTACAAAATTTCCTCAATAGAATGGTTGGTATGAAAGCTAAGAATCATATAAGCCCATCTTAGAAACTATTTTAATAAACAAAAATGAGCTCCCTAACGAGAAAATAGGTTGCACTTTATAAAATATTACATTTACAATAGTTTTTAGTTAAAATATGAGAAAACACTAAAAAGTACAATTCTAATGTAGAATGGAATATGTATGAAGCTTGAACTATGAATGTTAGGTTATGGAGCTTTTTTCATGTGAGAAAGTGTTGAAGACTGTACACTAAGAGTATTATACACTTTCCACAATTGTCTCACCGGGGTTTGGGTAGCTCCCAGAAAAATTGTTTGGCCTTAAAACGTGCCTGATATACCGAAATGTGCTTTTCTCATATGGGCGGGATTTTTGACCCATAGGTTTATGGGATGGTTTTGGCCCATGGTTTTGATACCCACAATTTTGTAAAACTGCTTAAGCAATTGTCTACTTATGTGGTTTTTTTGCATATGGTAGGGTTCATGTAACATTGCATATGTGTTTTAAATTCAGGTGTGAATTATGTAGAGTTTGTTTAGCATAGCTCCAAACATATCTGGGTATTGTATTGAGAGAGCGGTGGCTTACAATAAAATCTAAGCAAGTGATTCTTAGTGGACGTAGCCCAAATTGGGTGAACCACGTTAAATACTGTCTCTTTATGTTGTGTTATGTTATTTTGCACTTTTATTTGAGATTTGTAATATTTTCTACATATTAGTTTCTATTGTTGCGATTCTATGAGGAATTATTCTACATATTTTATCCCTTATTTCCTAACAATGAAGAGGGTGAAAAATAACACATTTAAAAAAAAAGCACCAAAATCTCTTGGACAAATCAAAAGATATGATCCTTTAAAGGTCCAAAAAAGGACAAAGGGAAATTTTTGACAAAAACTAGAATTTCTTGAAAAATGTGTCACCAAAATATCAAAAATATGACACCAATGTGTAGATATCAAAAAATTATGAAGAGTAAAAAAACACCCCAATGTCTTACATATCAAAAGATATATCTCGTGTGAAATTTTAACTCAAAATTAGGTGCTCAATGGTGCAAACAATGGCTAAAAACCCAACATAAAATTTGTTGGATAGATCAAAAGATATATCCCTCCAAAGGTCTAAAAATGAGGATGAAGGGGAAGTAACAAAAATAACATTCATTGGAAATAGTATCGCCAAACTATCAAAAGGACAACGCTAATTTGTAGAGCTTGAAAAAATATGAAGGGTGAAAAAAATCACCCTCTCAAGCCTCTGGATCAAAAGTTATGGCTCCTGAAAATTTGTAATTCAAAAATAAGTGTTTTACAATTCAAGGAAGGCTAACAATTTTACATGTGGGATAATAACATAGAGTAAACAACTATATGGAGGCTTAAATTATGTGACTACGAGCTAAAAACAACATAGGGAGCTAATTATGCGCAACTCATGGTCATATCCATAGTCGGGGGCTTAAAAAAGGGCACTTAGGCTATAAATATCCATTTATTATAAAAATTATCTAAGGCATTTGACATTGAGACCTATTAGAGCCATACACCTTGCAAGTGCACTTGTATACAATGTGCTAAGAATTACACACTAAAAGTAATGTGATCATAATCAACTTTACTTAAGCATTTATTCCTAAGTCTTCACCATTGAAAAACATGTCAAATAAGTGTAAATTTTAAATTGACGATCCGGGAGCACTATAAGTCCAACTTTCAAAAGGTTGAACTTTCTAGAAAGGTTGTGAAGAGGAGAATCCATAAAAATACATCTAGGTATCCCATATTGCAAAAAAATGATGTAGATCATGTTGACATGTGCTTTCCCTTGAAACTTAAAACTTCAACTAGACTCAGTGGGTGCTCACGGTATCCTTTTTGTAAACTAAGACTTTCTATAAATCTATCAAAGAGAAGAATCTAGAAATGAAAATTTTGATCTTTTAATTTATTAAAAAAATAGAAAATCATGTTAAACATGTTGCTCCATGTTTGTATGCAAATCTAGAACTTGAAAATTTCATAGAAAAATCCCATAAAGCTAAAAGAACCATTTTTAAAAAGTATATATTTTTGTAATTTGTAATTAATATATATATATATATATATATATATAATTAGAAAATTACAAATTTTTCCATAAATACCAAAACATGAGAGAAAATACATTAAAATTCCATTTTTGAGAAACTAAAAAAATCCATATGGTTTTTTTGGAAACCCAATGTTGGTTGTGCCAAAAAAATGTGGATGATGGCTGGAGAAGTATGTAGGAAGAGATAAGAAACAATTATGCTTCAAAATCCATAATTGCCACTTAATGGAGAAAGGCTCTAGTACTATGTAAGAATTGTTGAAACCCAAGAAAATCCTCAACGTTGATTTACACCAACCATGGACAAATTGATAATATGCTACAACAAATACACATGAATAAAGAATGAAAATAGTATATTATTCTCACAATTGGTCACAATATACAAATAGAGATGGACAATATATAGCATAAAAAATAATTTAGTTCTTATTTACACTTTTTTAAAGATTTGATTATCTTTATATGCTATGGAATGCACAATAATAAAAAGGAATGTAAGGTTTGAAATTAGGATCTATTCTAATTAATTAAATTTTGACATTAATTATACAATATCATAATAAAATATTGGTACTTGTAATTAGTGATTACAATACGTTATAAGCTTGAAAACACAAGAGATAAAGTGTACTTAGTTACACATGACTATACATGAAGGATCCGGGTACACAAATTGATAATATATGAGTGTCGAGGCTGAAGATTCTTCATTACTAAAACAATAACTGGAAGTTGACTTGGTTTAGGACCATATAGGTATGTCAAGAACACTTGTATGATCAAGGACTTGTTTTATAGTCTTGGACCTACTCGCTTTGTCCTTCGATGGCACGGAAATGTGTTTCTCTATCAAATCTTAAGCAGCACACAATCCCAAAATTGTATATAATCAACTCAACCAAACTTAAACCCTAACCATAAGTAGAATACCCTACAAGAAGGTTAGTGTTTGGGTTGAAGTGCAATTTATGCACCACCTACATTGGCACTACTCCGAAGAGGCCTCAAACCACATGTATTTCTCCACCTAGCATGTAATATCTATATGAATGCAACTAGTTGAAAACTTGAACCACTTTGAACATGCTTGAGAGGATTGTGCTCTTACTAAGACTTTGAAGGATTGGTCTTGGTATGCTTGGAAGTGAGAGAAGCTAGAATCCTTGACTTGGTTGAGTGCTTCATAACTATAGTAGTGGTTGCCCTAATGAATGTGCATTAGCTTTAGGAATATTTAAGGATCCTTGAGTGCCTTTTGTATATATTATAGTAAGAGTGACAAGTAACTTTGTTATGTTCTTGTTTACTAGGTGAGTAAATGAGGTGATGTTTTCTTGCTTATATAAGGTTTTGAAGGTAAATCATTATGATAAGACTGACCCAAGAAGATGAAAATACCCAACAATTAATATTAAATTGAAATTAGAATTAGAAGATGTATCGATCTAAAACCGTACAAGCCAGTCAAAACCGGATACCACATCTTGACCCTAGTGTACGCTTTTGGACAAGGAGATGGTAAATGAAATATAGAAGTTGCATAACGAAGGCAAAAGCTTAATGTTTGATTCTATGCATTTATATTAAAAAAATGTTAACAAATCAATGTGTAGGAATAAGGAAGTTCATAGAGAGATAACAAGGTGTAATAAGTGGGGATAGAATGTGGGTGTTTGTCTTAGCTAAAAAGCACAGTCATAACCAATAGTGTGAAAATGATAAATTTCTATATTTTAACATCTACATTTTCCCCCTTTAATTATGAATTGAAAATTACATGTTTAATGGAAAAGATACATGAGTGTGTAAACACACTTTGTCTTCACTTGGATTTTTCGTTGTCTAGATATATTGGTGTTAGCATGCTCCATGATTAAACATATAACATAGAGTATATTTAATGTCTATAGAATAAATTGAACTCTAACTCAATTGTAAATATAGATTTTTCATAAAATGAAATAAAAAGAGTAAAATATGGAAATGATATGTGTTTCTTCTCGTGGAGGGAAAATACTCCATTTTCCTTTTTGTAGTTGGAGATTTGGATTTGATATTACTGAATTTTCAAAGAGTTGGGGTGATCACCCCCAATTTTTTGAAGGATGAATTGGATTATTGGGTACATGTAACCCAACACCGAATTGGAGGTAGAGAGAGAAGAAGAGAGAGGTATCAAACACCCCATGAAGGAAGAATGTTGTGTATTAAATTTTTTTAGTAACATTGATATATTCCCCCTTGAAATGAGGATAGGAAAGACTTCCTATGAAGAACTTATCCACTTTGATACTTTCCATAACCCCATGAACCACACCACTACAAACAGATCTAGGCCTAACTTTGTATATATAGACACAAGGTATAAAAGAGAATGGGTGCCTCCATGCCCTTCCCGTGTTCCGTACTACTAAGTAGAAGTGTGTACAATGATGAAATGATGATGGAGAAGGAGGATCATGCCCCAAAACCCTATATTTTGTAACCAAAATGGATTATCAAGTGAAGAAGTCTCGTGAAATATTCATGCCTCATGTAAATTATGTCAAATGAGTAAGAGATTATTCCAAAACCTATATCCATAAGTGGAAATATAAAACTATAGAAACTATAATGTAGTTTCCCAGGGAAAAAACATATGTTAGGGTTTGGAATGTCTATACAATCTTGACCTTTCGTAAAATCTTTCACCTATGTAATTTCTACCAAATTTTGTATTTAGAAATGTTTTTAGCGCTTGTTTCCTATAAAAACGTGTCCAAACCCTGTAGTATTCATGTAGATGTAAAATATATCTTGATTAATGCCCCGTCTTTTGAGGATTGTGTGATAAATCATTTGAGTGCGCGGCTCAAAAGAAGAGATGTATACCCATGTATTGAATATATGAAAATTTATACAAGAGTGTGGAATGTTGAAGTGGTAACCATCTTAGGAAACCTATACATGTAGAAGATGTTAAAAATGGTGGAGACCGTGGTGCAAAAAGTGAAAAACAATAGTAGTGATAGAAACAAGAACAATTGTAATAGTAGTAACACGATGTAATAGGACTAGTATAGAGACAAAACAAAAATCAAGTGAGAAAAAGAATCTATAACATGTCAAGAAAATTAACATCAAGGAATAGAGTCGCAAACATGGGACACCCACAATGTCATAAGAGAAAAAAGGCACACAAGCAACATACAATGAAATACACAAGAATAAACATAAGTAAGTAGTAATTGTATATAACAAACAATGATAATAGAAATAGAGGTAGTAAGAAATCACATGAAGCAAAATATGTCAACACGACACAAGACACATGTGTTAGTCATGTTAGCTCAAAATATAGTATGTACACAATATATGTAATCAAGTGTAGTGAGGAAGTAGACAAGAACTATAATAAAACAATAGCACCAGTATATTGTGGAGGGACTCCCCCGAGAGAAGAATGTAAGAAACCAAGCTAGATCCTACTAGCATGTAACAATCTATGTGTCATGCATCAAACTCACTATACCCCGTGAATGCATATGTGTAAAGATTAGAAAATATATGTTATTAATCAAACCATAGTGACATATGACATATGTAATGTAAATTACAAACAACTCAAGTTATGTGCACACGTCCTAGTTTTGTATTTTTGTAACTATTTGAATGTTTTTGTAATTTTGAATTTACTGATGAATGTTTTTGTATTTTTGAATTCAGTGATGTAGCAATGGTAGAAATATCCAGAAGAAATAAAATACTATATTTGTAGCATTAAAATATTTAAAAAAATAGTGGAGGTATCTCCTTCACTAAATTATGTGGTAGCATGCACAAAAACCTATTCTTGTGAAAGAAGGAAGGGAGATTCTCATATGCCCCAAGGTATTCGAGAAGGGGTTTGACATTAGTGAATACCATGAGGTAATTGACATAATGGCATGCTTAAACTAGATAAAGGATTTATTCTCACTTTATATTCCAAAGATTTATGCTTGTTAATTAATTATTGTATGGTGGATTACTTTCTCATTAGAAAATTAGTCGTAGTAGCTAGTTGTATGTAATATTTATCATTGTTTATAACTCAATGTATTATAGCCATACATGGAGAGATATAAAATGCATGTTAGGGCTATTAAGCATGGGAAAAGACATTAATGTTATGTATGATATGAGGGTTATAGCCAATTCATTGTCGTCTGTGCATAGTGGTAGGAAATGTAATGGATTCACAAATACCTTGTGCATGAGAACTAAGTCCTAGTCCAGTGAATCCATATTTTTGTAAATACTTATAGCTCATCCCATATTGTTGGAAGTAGGTATATGCTTGGGCACGAATATTTGAGTCGATCAATAGACTTTAGTATGGAGTTTTAGTAGGAGCAACATACTTTGGTATGTTTATTAGAGTAGGAATAATAGACTTTGGTATGGATATTTAAGTAGGAACAATAGACTTTGGTATGGATATTTGAGTAGGATAAATAGACTTTGGTATGGATATTCGAGTAAGAATAATAGAATTTGGTATGGTTTGGTATGGATATTCAAGTAGGAGCACAAAGGATGTGTCTATGGAGTATACATGTCGGCATTATATGCTACAACAAAAGACTTAAAGGGGTGAGGATCATCATGGAAAGTATATACAACCCCTTGATATGTGTATTTGAGATAAGCATGTAGAGTGGATGGAATAATGTTCATGGTGTGTATCTAAGGACACCCTATAAGGATATTGTAACTAAGTTTTGAGGCATAACATGGAAAATAGTATCAAGGGTCTGGTTTCCCACAGTAGTAGGTAATGTGATTTGTCCAAGCACCCGATAGGGCATTTATCAAAACCAAAAATATTTATATTAGATGGGATAAGATCATGGGTTGATATTCCTATTGAGATTCTTAACCTATTAAAGAAGGATATGATAAAAATATTGAGGTTGGATCCATTATCGATGAGTACATGCTTAACTAGATTATTTTGTATCATCACGTGAATATATAAAGTGATACTATTATCTATGGCATCTTGAGTGGTTAGATCAATGGAAGTAAAATAGATGGGTTCCTCTTGAAAATAAAGAACCTTTTTCATGAATCCCCACACATAATTAGGAGATGTGCTAGGATGGATACAAACATTTCAAATACCTTAGAGAGTATATCCTTACATGCAAGATTAAGATTATGAAAGTCAAGGAATGAGATAGTGGGATCACTAGTAGAAGCCATTAATATGCCAAAATGTGGGAGAAGAAGGCCTACATAAATTTAAAAAGAATCACATAGCGAAATGAAAAAAAAACTAGGAAAACCAAGGTTTGAGCCAAAATGTTAAACTCAAGAGTTGAGTTCACCAAATATTTACACCCTTTTTAATATTTATAAGATTGTTATATGTTATGGAATGCACAACAATAAAAAGGAATGTAAGTTTTGAAACTAGGAGATATTCTGATGAATTAACTTCCAACATTAATTTACAATATCGTAATAATGTATTAGTACTTGCAATTAGTGATTATAATATGCTACAAGTTTGAAAAAAAAAAAAGAGAAAAGATGTACTTAGTTACACATGATGGTACAAAAAGGATCTAGGTGCATAGACTGAAGAATGTAGGAGTGTAAAGGTTGTAAATGTTTCATTATTGAAATTGCAAGTAGAAGATGACTTGGTTTAGGACCTTACATGTCTTTCAGGAATGGATGCATGGTCCATGACCTATTGTATGATCTTAGACATGTTTGCTCTTGGGTTTTGTAACTTTCCCTATCCTTCGGTGGCCTATAAATGTGTTTCACTATCAAACCCTAAGTATTGCATAGTACATAAACCATTTGTAATCAATTAAACCAAACTCAAACCTTAACCATGGGTGGAAGACCTTGTAAAAAGGTTAGTGCTTAGGTTGAAGTGCACCGGTTCGTGCACGACCTACATTAGCACTACTTTTAAGAGGCCTCAAACTACACATAGTTCTTTACCTAGCATGTAATATCTATATGAATTCAGCTAGCTGACACCTTGAACCTCTTTGAACATACTTGAGAGGATTGTGCCCTTGCTAAGAATTTGAAGTAGGGATTTTTGTGTTCTTGGAAGTGAGGGAAGTTAGACTCTTTGACTTGGTTGGATGCTTCAAACTGTAGTAGTGGCTGCCCTAATGGATGTGTATCATATTTAGGAATATTTAGGGAGCCTTTAGTGCCTTTTTTATGTATTACAATGAGAGTAAGAATTGACTTTGTTATGTTCTTTCAAGGTGTGTCGGTGAGTAAATGAGGTGATGTTAACTTTCTTATATAGGGTTCTAAAGGTAAATCATTATGATAAGGACAACCCAAGAAGATGAAAACACCCAAAAATTAATATTAATTTGAAAGCAAAGTTGGAAGATGTGTCGGTCCAAAAGCATACAAGTCGGCTAAGACCAGATGTCACATCCTTACCCTAGTGTATGGTTTTTAACAAGGAGATAGTATATGAAATCTAGAATTTGCATAATGAAAGGAAATGTTTAAGGCCGAATTCTATTCATTTATTTTCATAAAGTGTCAACACATTAGTTTGTAGGAATAAGAAAGTTGTGAGAAAGATAACAAGGTGTACTTAGTGAGGATAGGATGTAGGTGTTTGTCTTAGCCAAGTAGCACAATCATGACCAACAATTTTGAAATGATAAATTACTAAATTTGAGTATCTACAATTCCAACTATGTTTTTGACTAAGTAAAGAAAGATTTGTGAACCAACTCTACTCTTAACTAAGTAACTAACACATGTCTGAAGTGATGGACACATGTGGGAAGTGATGGCAAGTGATTATTGATGCCACTTATCCTATTCTAATCCTACGAGGTGTGGACAAAGAAAACTTAGTATAAAAAGATGGCCTACGTCAACTTAATATTAGTGTGAGTATAATATTGCATCGAAACTATGCAATTGGTTTCTCCTAGCACATTCATCGATACATCTCTTAATTTGGACACATTTCTCATAACACATTGATTGGAATTTCTCTTGATCTAGACATACCACTCATAGAACATTGATTGATGCATCTCATTATTTAGACACATTTCTCCTAGCACATTTATTGACACATCTCTTGATTTATACACAATGCTCAAGTAGCATATTAATTTATACATCTCTCGATTTATATACAATACTCATATTACATAGATTTATACATCTCTTATTTTATAGATTACTCTTAGCACATTGATTGACACCTCTTGATTTAGATGTTGTTCATATCATATTGTTTGATACACCTGTTGGTACCCAAATTGATTCTCCTTCAAAGTATGAGCAACATCACAGTTTGGCGGGAAGCTTAGAGACGATAGATCATAGTGAGTCACTTTGTAGCCGGGGATGGGATATAATTGTCCCTCTATCACTCGGATGTGGAGAAATGGATAACACCTTGAAGACAATTTGATCTATCCTCACTACTTTATGGTTGTGCCTTTCAACCAGGATGAGAGAACCCTTTTGTAGCTTGTTGTTTGCGGAGGAGATGGAAATGTCCTTCCTTGTGAAATTATTAAGAAGACCTTGAAGAAAATATGATCAATGCAACAAAACCTAACTCTCACGAGTTGTCACTCTAGATAATGGAGATATTTTGTAAGCAAGGTTCAAGTCACTAAAGACAATGAAAACTCCGATTGTTTCTGCATGTTTTAGTAGTAAAAATTTTGCATTTTGTATACACACATGACAAACAGGGGTAGTATGGGTATGATTAATTATTTTTGAATGAATTTGGTGGGAGGTGAAGCAGGATAAAGTTGATTATACCAGACCTTTGGAGGGACTTTACAATAAAGAGCAACTTTACAATAGAAAGCTTCAGAACAGTCAAGACGTTCCTTCAACCAGAAGGTGTGCTTCAATGGAGGCCCAAATCAACATGTTTTCACATAATCTTTAAGACCCTAACACGAAGGCTCAAATTAGAGGACCCAATTAAACACTATAGTTTCTGATTTACCATGCCTAAGGTACACCCAAAGACTTACAGACAATCTTTATCAACAAATGATAATGAATTGATTTTAAATCTGTTTATCTCATCCAAGATGAAGGATCTTCTTGAAATGAAATTGCAAATACCATTAAACTATCATAGGGACAAGATCCTGTGTGATTTCACAAAAATTAGTATAAGATTATAATATGAATGAATAAAACTATTTACAGACATTCTGAAACGAAGCAGACACTAATTTTTAGAGTCAACACATAGAATAACTCAAATTTGATTAAACTTATCAGCAAGGGAAAGTTTCTAGAACAGTCTTAGAGCTTGTCAATGGTTGTACACTCACAACCACCTTGACACGATCAAGTTTAACACAAAAGAGATATACATGTTTCTCAAACAGTCCCTCAGAAAGACGGGCTCTCTCTTAGGAAATCAGTTTCTAGCTCCTAACACTCTAGCATTCCAACCTCTAACCTCCAACCCTTTTCATGGAAAAACATGCCTATTTATAACATTTTACAACAGAGCCTCCCCCAAAACCAGAGACATTGAGTGCACCAATGCTCGCCATGATCTCGATCATGATTCCCAAGATCGATCTATAAAAAGTTGCCGTGTCCTCGGGGTTAGATCTCTTCGAGCCTCTCCCGCATTCAACTCCCTCTCCTAGTAGATCACTCTTCCTTTTACTCACCAACCACTTCTGCCCCTAATCTGTCAAATCTAGTTCCTTGCGTGCTCGGGAAAAGAAAATGGAAGATCGGATTTGAGCCCAAAATCAAATCTCGTCTTAATGGTAAAAGATGTCCCTGGATTTTCCTCATCAAACCCAAATATCAACAGGTATTTCACGTGCCAAGGAAAGAAAAATCAAGTCGAATCTGACAGTCAGATTGCATATTTAATGGTGAGATATGTTTATAGACCTTCCCCACCAAACTAGGCTACCAGATTAATGTTCCTCTTCATTTGGCATGCAAGAGACTCCAAGAAATGATAAAAAACCACAAGAATACACATCCCTAGGATCTCTGGAGTGAAAATGGTGGAAAAATTAGATACAGATGCACAACTGCCATTGATTTCTATTTTGAATTTGGACCATCCACATGGGAGATCCAATTTTAGAGTGGGCCTCGGGTTCCCCTTTTCCTTTTACATATTTTGGAAAAATGAAAAAAATTCACATTTTTCTCCGCACCTCTGCCATTGAGAAATGAGCCTGACACGTGTCCTAAGGTGGGTCCTAAAGGAACCGTGCCAAATTATGCTATTTCACCTCTTTTTTGGAAAAGAATTTTTTTCCAAATTTTCCCCACACTCTACCCTTCCACTTCTAGTCTCTAATGTGGGTCCCAATGAAACCATGCTCCCTTTTTTACTTTTAACTCCTTTCTCTACAAAAGGAAAAATTTTCAATTCTCCCCCGAAGGTCCACACCTCCGCCGTTGACCGAGGGAAAAATTTTGACTATTATTTGTCAGTCTGGGCCATGTTGATGTTTTAATCGCTTTTGGTAACACAAGGCAAAAAATCCAAATTGCCTCCGATTGTCTCGCTTCCCGCCTCTCGACTTTTCAAACTGCCATGCGTCACAATGGCGCATCTTGAGATGGTCCCCAAAAGTTAAGACCTTGAAAGAGCGCGGGCTCACCATGTGTCCTGCCTAACAAGATTTGTTTGAAGGTTTAAAGCTCAGTGGAAGGTGCCATGTGTTAGGCTCCGAGGTAGTCTCCTTTGGCCATTGAAAAGTCCAAGCAAAATGCAAAGTGAGCGGAGGCCTCCAAGTGTCCTCTTGGCACTATTTCAAAATGGTGCCCAAAGTGGAGACCCTGAATGAGCGCGGCTCACCACGTGTCTCTCGTTATGCCAAATTTTACCACAATACATAAAAAATTTCTAAGTCCAAGAAAAGCAGTAGAAAACCTCCACGTGTCCTCTTGGCGCAACTTCAAGGCCAAACCAAAAAGTGAACCTTCAAATGAGCGTCATTCTTCCACGTAGACCAGTTTTCAAGTTGAGGCAATTTATAAAATTATGAAGTACCCCGCCGAGCCACATCCAACCAAAAGAGGCCACATTTCCCATTGATGCAAGGATGCAAATTTGATTGGGAGAAACACCCATCAAACCGTAAAATGCAGAAAAATGACCACATGAGCCTGGAGATGAAATTTTCTCCAAGGACAGAGAATTCAAAAGCATTACAAAGCTCAAATACATTTCTCTGAGCCACATCCATTCATTTTTCTCAAGTATTTAGGGAAAAATGACAAGGACAACAAATCCCGACTGTGGAAAATGGAAAGAACAGGAGAGCCCGAGTTTTTTACACCCAAATACAGACCTTTTCAGATGAATAGGGGAATGAGGAAACAATTTTGGTTTTATGCATGATCTTTGGTCCAAGAAAGGACTGATCATGACAACAAAAGGAAAGCAAGGACCTCTCAGGCACAACATGGGAGATAATTTATGGTAGGGGCTCAAATTGATAAATTTTTCAATGGAAAAATGGGGTGAGACTATTTTGAGCACCAATAACACCTACTATTTGGGATACATTACTTATGAAACAATATTAAATGCACATTGGTATTGTTGTTTACATCTATTATTTGACATGTACTTGCTTCACACACATAACTACAGCTAACACTCTTTGAATCATCATCACAATGTCTAGTCAATTGTCTATGTATTATGGTGAGCCCATCTTGTCATGTGTTTTCATGCCATGTCATGAATCATAATGGATCCATTGATGTTCGGTTGTGTGTCTACTAAAATGCTACCTTACCATTCACTATTACACTCTTAGTTATTGATCTCTATGGATACTAGACATGCTTACTATTTTACTTACCTACGAGTGACATTTGTTACATGTTCTATAATGATCATATCTGATGTACATTGTTTATATCACCATGTTTAGTTCATGTAATTTATATGGTTCACATCTTAGATGCTTTAATTATATACTTTTTATAGCTAACACTTTCTCTTTTGAGCTAAGTGATACATGGCAACATCCCTCGTCTCAAAAGGGGGTATATTTTGGGCTCTTCCATAAGTTCACATAGATCATGACCAAAGTGTTATAGGTTAGGAAAGGCAATAAACTTCACAAAACTCAAATATAGATATTGAGTACATATTACATGAAATTTATCAGATTTGCATGGACTTGGGATGGTTCGTCATTACAAATTATAAGTTCAATACAAATTTTTATTAGATTTGCATAGACATGAGATCTATTTCATTATTATAAATTATAGATTCACTCATGACATTTATCATGTTTACATGGACTTGGGTTGGTTCATCATTACATTTTATAGGGCTACACATGACATTTATCAAATTTACATGGACTTGGGATGGTTCATCATTACATATTAATTTTTATATATAGTACATTTGTATGGAATCGTCACAAGTTCATCTTACAAATTCAATCACACCCTATGATATTTACTTAGTTTAAATCAATATGAATTAGCTCTAGTCGATGCAATGGTTATATAATTGTCATAATGTTAGATGATGATGTATATATTTAATGCTCAATGGTGGTATAACTACCTAATGTCTGATTGCTACTTATGTACCTAATGCTAGATGGTGATGTAGTAGCCAAATGCTAGTTCTCACATGCGATATTCATACATTTCCTTTGAAAACATGTCGGGGCAACTAGGTGTTGTCATTTCACACTTTTGTGATAGTTACACGTGCTTCAATTTTTATATACATTGATTTCATGTCTCTCTAGAGCTTTAATATGTGTCTTTGCCATGTGTGATTATAAATATAATTGGATTGGCATGTGGGAAAAACTCTTCATGTCACACATCACCCTCGTATGATTAGGGTGAGAGGTTTGCATTCATGGGTTCCTTTTACTTGTAATCCAACAATTTCAAGACTATATCAAAAGGGGGTAATTATAGTACCCAAAATCGGATCTTGTAGAACTTAGAATAATACAATGAATGATCTCTATTTTATGTCATATGTGGCCAAATTAGGGCGCCATCTTTATTTTCACTGTGTAACTTCCATTCCACCATTGGACATGGAAACTATGTATGGTTTGTCCCCACTTTGGTGTACTTGATATGTAGTGTAGAAACTCATCGTATTAATGGGGGCATGTTGAGGTCAGTCTAATGCATATGATGAAATACACTCATGCATGTCAAAAAGGCTTGGAGATAAAAAAGTCACATACATATACAAAAAGAATCAACTCAAATATCTAGATACATAAAATACATCAAAAACACATGTGAAGCAAGTGTAAAAGGTATATTGTAGATCAATATAACAGAGAGACACATTCGTCAACCGTATACACATTCATTTGGTGAAACTACATCCATAGACATACGAGACTTTCCTTGTTCCCGCTTTCAAGCTTCAGGATTTCACATGAAGATTCATGACATCCCACATAATCTTCTCTTCTAGTTATAGAACATTATCACATTGTTTAAGCTCGTTTTAGGGTGAATATGTTCTAAACCCTAACCCTATAAGTTGTATTGAGTGAAAATATCATCCTTACATAATTCTAGGACCATAATTTATGTATTTACTATTATGATATTATTCTCACACATATTGTAATTTCTTAATGAGATTAAACCTAGTTTTGATATTACAATAATGTGTGTGTCCATATATTGCATCACATAGCTATACAACTATATATTCTCTAAGAAAATGAGCCTTTCTTAGACTTGGTCGTCTAACCATATCCAAAAATATTTAGGATTAGTGCAATTATTTCCTATTGTCTTGATATACATTCTTGGTTGATCCATTTCCTTTAAGGCAACACATGACTTTGCAACGTTCGCACACTAGAGAATCTCCAAATTCTCATTTTATAACATGCAAAGTTTTCATTACATAATGTGCCTTTACCGCCCTATGTCATAATATTATCAACACATTACTTTTACACCTACAATTGATAATTACAATCGAAACATGTTTGATAACACATCTCAAGCTTCATACGTTGCGCTCAAATGTTGTGTATCTTTATTGCACAACATAATGCAACTACCCCATACACACCCAATATTGTGCATACATATTAACCCCACATTACACAATCTTTGCAGAATCACCCATGTGCCCATTTATTTGTATAAACTTTATTGTGTTGCGGTGATGCACAAACATGTACAACACAAATGCCTACATATATAATCCTACACATACGTATGCAAAATTTCCTATCTGGTACCCTAAATATAAACCCTTTTTCCAACACCTCACAAGCAACACAACATATTTATGAAATTTGACCCGTTTTAATAAAAACCACACTTGTAAAATTATCGAGAGTTAAAGTGGCACAAATAAGTACTTGCAAATGTGGTTGCAATGCCACATAAACCATTGCTTTTCTCTTTTCCTTTGAGACACGATCACATCACCACCTCACTTGATGTCATCTCGATGTGTTTTAGGACTTGTACTAATATCACGATTAGTAAATTCTAATGGTTATGGATGTGACCCATGACAATTTCATGTTAAAATGGTAGAATGGCATTACATTATAGAGTGTGCAACGTCTGAAGTGACATTAATGTCAAGTATAAAGAAAACTTGCGGATCGATAACCTAACCAACCTGTTTGAGGAGGCAAGCTTAAAAAAAACAACAAGTTTCTTAATCAAGATCCATAGCATAAGACTTAACATCGAGAAGGGGCTAAAAATTTAGCAAGAATAATAAGGAAACCACCTATGTTAGTTTGTTGTGTTGTCTCGATTGGTCTTGTTGTTGCTCTTGGTCCCATAGACCGCTTGGTCTCGTAGACGTTATTAAAATCTTTCATACATTCATATAAGGAGAGGGAGTTAATGTGGCGCTTATACCAACGAAGATGGAGGAGCTGCTGTTAAAATGGTAGAATGGCATTACATCATGGAGTGTGCAACATACAGTGACATTCGTATCAAGTACAAAGATAACTTGCAGATCGACAACCTAACCGACCTGTTTGAGGAGGCAAGGTTAAACAAAACAACAAGTTTCCTAATCAAGATCCATAGCAGAAGACTTAACATTGAGAAGGGGCTAGAAATTTAGCAAGAATAATGAGGCAGTCACCTATGTTAGTTTGTTGTGTTGGCTTGGATTGGTATTGTTGCTACTCTTGGTCCCATAGACCGCTTGGTCTCGTGGACGTTATTAAAATCTTTCATACATTCATATAAGGAGAGGGAGTTGATGTAGTGCTTATACCAACGAAGATGGAGGAGCTGATGTTAAAATGGTAGAATGACATTACATCATGGAGTATGAAATGTACAATGACATTCATATCAAGTACAAAGACAACACGTAGATCGACAACCTAACTCGACTTGTTTGAGGAGGCAAGGTTAAACAAAACAACAAGTTTCCTAATCAAGATCCATAGTAGAAGACTTAACAAAGTGAGAAGGGACTAGAAATTTAGCAAGAATAATAAGGCAAGCGGAGGTAACCACCTACCACCTATGTTTGTTTGAATACAAAATTGTAGGGATTAGCTACACAAAATTCTTAGGCCTAAATACCAAGGACTGAGGGGTTTCCATTCCGAAAAAATCATTTAGGGCACGATCCTGGCCTCATCCCTTATTACTTGGTATCTCCCGAAAGTGGAAACTGTACGCCGGAAAAGCAACAAAGCGAGTGTGAGAATCTACAAGTGACTCTTCCGCGTACCCGACCTCTCGAGGTCATGTCGAGTCAGTCGGTGGGGGTAGAATATGCGTTGGATTCAAACAAACTAGTTAGGCAGTCTAATGTCTTCGACACACACTAGTGGAATTTGTGAATCTAAGGCAAAGAAGGCCCTTCTAACTTGGACTGGTGTGATAGATCGATCGGCAAGGATGACTGCTCGAAGGCTCTAATCAATATCGAGCTCTGGCATGATTCGATCTATGGGTTGTGGAATACGTGGAAAATGACCTGGGATAGTTTCGTGTATGTCTCCAGATAAGGTCATATGGTGGATGGTGGAAACAATTGACTCTATGGACGATTCTCTGGCCTAGTCCAGAATTCTCTAGCTTCGTTAGCCGCTATATCTAGTAAGGACAATTGTTCGATGATAATGGGTGGAATTGGAGTGGATTGGAATACTAGTGTGTGTAAGCCAACGTCTATATCTGATTGACTTATGGATTCGTTGGGCTGTGAGATCTGTGGGTCACAACCATGGACTCTTGGATGTTGCGGTCCTGTTATGGTCATACGCGAAATCAAGTTCTAATCCCTAGTATCCAGTAATCATATGCTTTCTCAGCTTCTATGTTTAGGACCAACAACTATGTGATTTTCTCATAATATCTCACAGGTGTTCGTGCAACCTGGATCCTTAGACTGGTATCTATATCGTGAGAGGTTTTCCTGCAACTGGCTGTGGGACCAAAGGATCACAACCAAAGGTTTGTTCTCTTTCGAAACCTCCTACGATCATGTGAGTGTTTACCTAGGGCAATTTGTAATTTGGTTGGTTTGACCAAAATGTGTGTGCTTGGTCGTCTTCTATGTTTAACCCTCTCAACTGAGAACTGATCAGTTGTAAATTTGTTGTTGTTCAGAATACTTGTATTCTGAGATTTTGGTCTATGTCAACTATTCTGCATGTGACGAGGTTTGGTTGAGGCACGATTGGCTCAAATATATATTCCCTGGGCTCCTAAGGTCCCGTGATTGTCATACGAAATGAAATGTAAATCTAACTGTAACTAAGCAAACTCTAACTACGTGGAATAAACCTAAAACATAAATAAGTTCTATTCTTCTAAGAAACCTTTCAAGAATACAATGAAAGCAAGCTATTTAAATGTATCTAGGAATAACAACTAAACAATAATTTAAAGCAGACAAAATAACCGAGTGTAGTTATCACTGCAGCATTTGTAGATTTTATTCTAAATAAAATAGCTCATCTAATCTATCTCTGCAAGATTCTCGATCCTACCTCGGAAGTGAGGATCGAATCATAGTTTCTCGAAAACTATCAATCCTCACCTTCCCCTGGCAATATCGAGAATAGAATTCACTGAAATGAAGTAATTATCTACTCTATTTGATATGATTCTAACTAGAACTTTGAAAGCTAGAACCCGGATTCCACAATGCAGGCGAATCCGATGGTATGTGTGATCTTGTCCCCTCGATGATCTCCTCGCTTCTTTCATGTTCACGTGGATCTAGAAAAGCGTGTAATGCTAGCATCGACGGGAGTAGATATTGGGACAAGGACACTCGTAATGCAGACCGAAAATGTGAGTAGGAGAGGGACAAATAGCAAGAGTACAGAGCTTGGCTTATGCGATTCCTAGCAGGATTTTAATGCAAGTCATGCAATATGGCGACCGAACCTGAGACTATCCTGCTTGAAGAGTAAAACCTGCAACTTTAATGGCTTCCTAAGCTATTCTATTCCAATGGATTGGATAAAACAACAACCTTTGCTTGCACAAGTTTCGGATATGTGGCTTACCAACACCGACAATGCTAATGAGCATGCAAATGAACTAAAACAGTATTCTAAAAAAATAATAGCTAAATCTAATGCAAAGAGAAATTCGAGACAAACTTCGTGACCGGATTGGGTGAAATAACAAGACTTACTTCGCACAAGATGGGTATGTGGCTTACCAACAATTTGAACAATACTAACTAAACATGCAAGTGAATTGAAACTATGGCTTCTAAACAAGATAACAAGTTGGACTACTGAAAATGAGGAGATGAGAGCAAAAGATCAGTCCTCTTTTGTTTGAGCACAAGCCATGCATTTATAGGAATTCAATCACCCAAAGATCAAAACCAAACTGAACTCCTAAACAATAAACAAAGGAAAAACACTATTCCAAGGGACCAAAAATATAAATGCATGCTCAAGTCGGCAAGGAAAGCTGGTGAAACGTGATATTTCACGCGAGTCGCATCAAAAGAACGTTCTAGAAAACACGCAAAGGACCGCCGCCTGCTCAGTATGGCGGTTATGACTGCCGCCTGCCTGTGGCGGCGGGTTTCATTAAAGAGAAAGGGGCAAGAAAAAGAGGGAAAAGGGGGAAAACAAAGCACACAGGGGCTAAGCGGGATATGCGGATGTTAACGCATATTCGGAGAGCTTTTCTGATCCCGAACACCTCAAGAGACTCAGTATCATCATTGGGGTACTTATTACACTTTGCTTCGCAAAGATGCATCCTTACAATTTTGGGTACGTACATATTGCCCCCTCGAGAAGCATTTTAGCCATGAAGAGGCATAAAACGGTGGGTCCGAGTATGGCAGTCCCCAACCGGGAAGTAAGAAGTTATACCTTACACGTCCGTGTGTGTTGAAATTACGCCATCCAAAATTCCCGCTACCCGCAAAATGAAAAGAGGATTCAAGTGTAGATAGATACAATAACTTGGAAAATAAATGCTAAAATAAATAGGGAATGAGAACGTACCATTCACGCGGGGATAGGGACTTACCTCCATCAAAGACTCCAAACTTGTGAAAAAGTCTTTTAAAGCGAATCGTGTGCTATATATATGAAAGTGGGCCCATTTTCCTATTCATTTGCGTGAGTTGATTTGATTGATTTCGAGCTCTGGGACCCACAAAGTGACGGTTTCTTTGCGTGAGTAGAGTCAAAACGTCCGCAACAAGATCGTGATCATGCCTCCATGTGCGGAACACCGTCCTACTAGATCACAGGTTGGTTTTCTTCAATTTTGTGTTTTTCCCCCTTTAAATTTGAAATGCTAAATTTGTCGTAATGGGGGGGTTATTTTTGAAAATATTAGGTTCAAAAGGTCCACCTAGGGGGGCGCCTACTGGGTAGGCTCCATTTTTAGGTCAAATGGTCATTTTTTGCTAGTTTTAGGCTTTTTAAGATTAAAAACCCACGTGGGTTTTCGGACCATGACCGCCGCCCTGGCCAGGGCGGCGGTTACACGACCGCCTCCCCGCTCGGGCGGCGATTCCCGCACACAATGCAAAATAACTTATATTTGAGATTGTGTTTGTATTTTTTTGCACTTCTACATGTTTTTATGACCTTCTCGGTATTGTTCAGATATTAACTTGCTCTGTTTTGTGTGTTTTTGGGTGTATGCAGCGAGAGAGGAGTATATTAGATGGAGCAGAGAGAGAGAGAGTGTGATTGGCTCTCAGGAGTACTGGATGCTCTCTCACAGGACGAGGAGGACACGCTTCAGAGGGTTGGTATACTACGTATATCATGTGTGCCTCATGTTGCACCATCTAGTCACATCCTTTCGACTTATTCTCTTATTGGGATGCAAATCGGAACACCTTCCGATCGCTGGGGTCCGTGGTGAGTGGACCATCACGCTCAAGGATGTCTACCATATTTTGGGGTCCTAATCATCGGGAGGAGACTTACATTGAGACAAGAGCTCACAGCACAGGTTGCACAAAGGCGCATATATGGGAGATGCAGTTATCTCCACGGGGTCAAAGAAGGGAGTGAGAGTTCGATCCATTCCTTCTTTGCCTATCCCCGTACTTCGACAGGCCGTCATGGGGATCCTTGCCTCGAGACTGATCGGGGACAAGGGAGGGGATACATTGTTATACTATTAGGCCCCCATCATTACGCAGATAGAGGGGCATGGCCGGATATACGCCTAGGGTGCAGATATTCTGGGGACCACCTACCATGATTTATACAGGGTGGTCCGTTTACAGGGACAGTCATTGAGCCACCCAACTTTAGTCATGAGTCAGGGTGTATGAGCGTTTTATCCCTTATGGCAAAGGCGTGGAGGTGGCAGATCCTGGGGCTGTGAAGGCAGCCAGATGGACAGATATGTCGGTGCTTAGAGCACCTCACCACCAGGGCCTTGCCTCCTTACCACCAGAGCATACATGGAGGTGACACTGCACTGACGCTTATGGCTAGCATATGGGGAGAGGAGACTCTTACCTTGATCTCTTGCTCCACCACAGGGCAGCTCATTGATCGAGTGGGGCGAGTGGAGGTGCATCCTTTTGGCAGAGTTCCTCAATAGAGCTTTGGCCTACCGTATATGGGCATGCTTCCCCAGTGGCGCCTGGGCCACGAGATCGCCGCGAGGCCGAGGGGGCCTAGAGGTCGTGGTTGGGACAGTGATCACTCCCGGCATTCCCATCAGCAGCCACGAGGATAGTTCGTGCTAGAGGGAGAGCTGGTGTGCCTCGGGCACCTTTACTTCAGATTGCTGCGGGTCCTGCTCATAGTAGCGATGACCCCATAGATATTGACTCCGACTCTGAGGAGCTTACAGAGGGAGGGTCGGAGGAGCAGACTGATGACAGTGATCCTGAGTGGCATGACACTCAGGACATTATGTAGGCAGAGAGGGCTGAGCAGAGCGTAGAGAAGGACACTCTAGTCTCAGAGGAGCCACTCTCTCAGGGCCATGGTGGAGAGGATGAGTCAGTTGCAGGGTGACATGTTGCCCCTGCCACAGGAGCAGCCCCTCAGTCGGCAGCGGCATCCGCGGTGGGTGCTGGCCCCAGCGATCCATCTTGGAGGCCCGGTGATCCGAGTAAGTTATCCTTTCTTCCTTCTTTAACGTTTGTTTAATTTAGGATTTGTTTTAATTTCTATCTCTCCTTGTGTTTTTATCTTGTATCTTTTAGCCTCTTGCTTGGTTTCTGATTCATTTTTCTCCTTTGTTTGCAGAGACTGTTGACGAGTGGCGGGATTTGATCCGCAGGGTATGTACCGATTCCCTGATGATCCCCATGGATAGGACCCGCGCGGAGCTATCCGTAGATGTCGGGGAGCCCTCAGCAGCTGGTAGACATACTGATGTCTTCGCTCCCATTTGGCACGTGGCCAGGATGGTGTCGACCCTACGCACAGAGTTAGCGGGCTACAGGACGGCTGAGCGCCTTATGAGGAGCCATTCTTGTGGTGAGACCGCGGCTGCCCCTCGGGACCCTGAGCCCTCCGTACATTCAGAGCGCCGGCGTAGCCGGAGTCCTAGGCGAGGGCGTGCACCTTCAGAGGGGTCGCGTAGGGGTTGAGAGGCCATTTGGCCCTTGTGTATTTTGTACTATTGTATATCACGGGCTCTTTGAGCATTTTGACCATGCCTAGTGCATGATGGCATTGTATATAAACATTGATTATTTATATATACGCATTCGTTTTGGATCAAAATCTTGGCACTCATGGCTTCTTTTCTATTTCTAGCTTCTTTGTATATACTACGATGTATGTTTGTATGCTTTTTAGAATGTATGCAATGGATAACAGATGATGCAAATGTTTACTTTCTTTTTGTGTTTCATGATGCTGATACATGATATTGCAGATATATTGTGATTTTGAATCCTAGCTTCTGTGAGCAATTCGGATACCTCATGTTTGTTTTGGCAAAGTGATGAAAACAACCAGTATGATGAACAGATTAACTTGCCCCACTCCTAACTCCACGCAACTAGTAAGATGTGAGGGCTCATCACCAAGAGCCAAGAAGGGCGCAAGTTATGAAATGTGGTGAAATGATAGTGATGAAAGACAGACAAAGCTTTGGCAGAACCAAATTGGAAGCTACAAGCTTACTCTACCCGAATGACTTCATAGTTTAGAATGCACTTGCTTTGTGGTTTATCTAGACTTAGACCCGTAGATGGCCACATAGTAGACAAGATCTGGGTTTTTAGGATTTTAACTCTCTTGGAATTTTGAACATCTGATTCATTCGTTTTTGACTCAAAGTTTGAATTGTTTGTTTATGACCTTTTAACGTTTGTTGTGTCAAGAGGACCCCCTATACTTTGCCCCATGCTACTAGTAAGAAGCGTGGGTTTATCACCGTGGGCAAGGCATAGGCGAGTAAGGGCATTTCCATCCTTTCCCAACCCTACGTCACTAGTAAGAGACGCAAGCTCATCACCGAAGGTTGGTGGGGCAAGGAAATGTGTAAAAATAAAATTTTCTGTTTAATCACTTTTTGACTTGCTTATTTGAGTAAAATGTCAGTATATGCTTATTTCCAAAGAGATGTATATATGGGATAGATGTGACACCATGAAGCTTCTAGAATGCACTATAGGCAAGACACCTATCCTAAGAAGAAATCAAAGTGAGAACAAACTTGCAGATCTTGGTATGGTTACCGTTAAGAATTTGTCATGTTTGATTTATTTGATAAAAGATTCCGAGATGATTCGATGATATATGAAGATGGAGAGGTATGATTAAAGAGCTTAATGCCAAAAATATCACGAGTTTGTAATGAATTGCTTTGAGAATAGATTTCTTGATCACAATTTATGTAAGAAACAAGTGGACAAAATGATCTAAATCTATATGAAGATGCAATGTAGATAATTATACAAGTAGTGCTAGTTGCTTATGCGTAGAATCGCTTGAGGTGCAGGGAATTGACTGTTTCGCCAAATTCCTCACCTTCTAGCATACATAAGAGGTAAGCACCATTTCCGTAGTCCTTCATGACTCGGTATGGGCCCAACCATTTGGGCCGGAATTTCCTTCCTTCACCGGTCTTCTTGTCGATCCGGCTGTCTAGTCTTAGAACTAGATCACCTTCGTATATATCGCGTTCATAGACCTTCTTGTTATACTGCCGGCACATTTGGTCAAAGATAAGCTCTATGGTCGCCGCTCAAAGATCTAACCTAGTTTCGTCCTAGGCTTTCTAGCCAGTGAAAGATGTGCTTCTCTGTAAGCGTCTTCATCCAAAATCCTCAGTAATGAAATGTGGAGACTGGGTATTTCGACCTCAAGTGGGAGAACCGCCGCCCCAAATACTAGCGAGAAAGGAGTCAAGCTCCGTTGGTGTTCTTATTGAGGTTCGGTGGGCCCACAAGGCCGGATATAACTTCAAATGCCAATCTCATTTGTTTTCTTTCACCGTTTTAAGGAGAATGGCTTTCAGTGTCTTGTTTGTCGCTTCATCCCGTCCGTTGGCTTGAGGGTAATACAATGAAGCCGTATGATGGCTTATCTTAAATTTATTGCATAGTTCACGAACCTCTTCATTTTTAAAAGAAGTTCCATTATCGGAGATAATGATTTGCATGGATATCGTACTGCAAATGATTTGGTTCAAAATGAACTTGCAATCACGAAACCATTACAAGAGTAAGAGGCATGGCCTCCACCCATTTGGTGAAGTATTCAAAGGGCCGTGATTATAAAATTATGGCCGTCTCAGGACGAGGGAGAGAATTTCCTATTAAGTCTAGACCCCATGTAGAAAAGGGCCATGGAGTTGCGATTGGTTGAGAGCTTGGCTTTGGCATGTGGATCTCGTGGGAGAATTCTTGCACTTATGACACTCGCGCAAAACTCTATCGTGTCATGTTCTAGAGTGGGCTAGAAATAGCCCATTCGATGTATTTTTCGAGCGGTGGCATGGCCACCAAAGTGGCCTCCACATATACCGCTGTGGGATTCATGGAGAATCTTCTTGGATTCCTCTGTGTCGACACACCTTAGGAGCATTCCATCGAATGCTTTTCGATAGAGCACCTGCTCTATAATGACGTATTTAGCTACGATTATGCGTAACCGTCTTCTTTGTTGTGGTGTAGCTCCTTCTGGATATGTATGGTCCATGATATAGTTAATGATGTCAGCGTACCAGGGACACTCAGAGATAGCGGGTCGGGTTTCGATGTAGTATACGCACTCATCTGGAAAGTCTAAATCTACTAGATCGCCTCCATCTAATGGGTTGTCAGCTAACCAATCCACAATGATTTGTCCTTTAACCGACTTCTGATTTACAAATGTTAATTCAAATTCTCCCATTAAGGTTATAAAATTTCCACCCTTTTTAGATAATGACCCTTGTGTGAGGAAAGTCATTAGATGGTCCGTTTTACCATGACCTTCGCTTTCTTGATTCAAAGATATAATATCTTAGGCGTTTAGTAGCAAAGACTATGGCAAGGCATTCTCGTTCTCGCCTGTATATAGCTTGTTCCATAGTCGAGCAAATGCGTCGCTAATGAAATAAATCACATGTTCTCTCTTGTTATCGTCTTCTTGGGCCAACATACAAGCCAACCGAGACATTGGTAGCTCATGAATATAGAATTAACGCGATCTAGCTTAGGTGGCATTAGCGTAGGTGGTGATAATAGAAAATGCTTAACGCTTCAAAGGCTTTATTATACTTTCGGTCCAATCAATGCTATAGTCCTTCTTGAGTAAATTGTTGATTGGATGAATGGCGAAGCTTAAGTCCGGATAAATCTCCGGATTGCGTCCAAATTTTCCGAGAAATTATCTCGATTCCGATTCATCCAAAGGTGGAACCATTTCGAGGACAGCCCGAATTTTGGTCAATCAACATCTATCCTCGTGACGATATGATATAACCTAGGAGCTTCCTCCCGTTACACCAAAGACGCATTTCTCTGGGTTTAATGTGACTCGTATTCTATTAGGCATGAAAGAATGACGCGAGTACTTCGGGATGGTCACAACGCTTCTTGCCTTAGCCAATAAGTCATCTACCTAAGATTCCACGATTTTATGAATTAGATCGTGAAATATGTATGTCATGGCCCGCCGGGTACGTAGCACCGCGTTTTGAGACCGAATGGCATAACAAAGATAAAGAATAGGTTCCCAAGGAGTTATAAACGTAGTTTTAGCTTGATCTTGCTCAGATATTCTGATTTGATTGTATCCCGAGAATCCATCCATGAGAGACAAAAGTTCAAAACCAGCTGTTGCATCAACAATAACATCGATGGATGGTAACGGGAAGTCGTCCTTAGGACATGCTTTGTTGATATCTCGAAAATCTATGTAGATGCGTATCTTCCCATTCTTCTTGAGAACGGGGATGATATTAGATACCCATTGGGAGTAGTCGACTGGCTTGATGAATCCTACCTGAAGAAGTTTTATTACCTCCTCTTTTACCATGAGAGCTACTTTGGGCTTCATGGGTCTTGATTTTTGTTTAATTGGCTTTGCATCTGATTTAGTGACGAGGTTGTGCACCGCAATGTGGGGTGCGACTCCTGTCATTTCCTTATAATTAAATGCAAACGCCTTCTGATGTTCTTTGAGAATCTGAGTATGTATTTCCACTTCTTCTGGGGTTAAGGATAATCCTAATTTCAATATTCTCGCTTCATCTTCCATCTCCGATGTTGACATCGATTGTTTCTTTGATCAAAGAGGCGTTACCCTCTTCGAACTCAGGTGGTGCTGGAGGTAAATCCAAACCCTCCCCATTGTCTACTGTGTATATGCTAGGTTCCATTTGTGAGGGGAAATCCATCATGGGATTCCCGAAATAGGAAGACGAATGTGGAATTAAGGATAAATCTAGCATATGATAGGAGAGATGTAATGCCGCATAGGCGTTTAAGTATTCCAAAGTGGCCATATTATTATCGACATGGCCTGGGGTGGTAGATTCACTTCCGCTTGAAAGGGGATTTGTCATTATTTTTATCAATGGCTCATCACGAATGGACACCGTGAACTGGGTATCTTTTAACTCATTACTTGGAGTAAAACGTGATGTGAAGTTGCTATTGTAGACGGGATTGCTTCAATGGGTATGAAGTTAAATGCCTTGCTTAAATTTAATACGGCTTCTTTGTAAAGTCATAAGTGTTCATGTTTGGCTTTAGTTTCATATACTTCGTAAACTTGGTTTGCCACTAATCATGAGTCTCATAAGACTTTGATGTTATTATGGAGTGGAGTTGCAAATGGGAGGACTTTCTCCTGGGCAAAGTAAGAATTATACCCGCCCCCACTCCATAACGGCATTTAGCTCCATCGAAATGGAGATTCCAATACTTAGTCGGGAGTATAGATGTTGGGGCATTTGCTGCGTTTGCGCACTCTACTTCTACCATACAGAGGTCCTCTGCTGGAAGGGAACCAACACCTAGGGAATATCCTATGCCTACTAAATCAAATGGTAAGAACATTGGTGAATCTTGTTCTATCAACTCAACGATTTTTGCAGTAGTCCCTAATGATATTGTTTCTTTAGTTTTATCTTTGGGGGTTGGAATTGTTTTGGCTATGCTGATAGTTTCAAGATCCGTCGTAGGTACCAACTTTTCCTCTGGTTTTGGGTCAATGGGGTTTATTAAGTTGGTTTGTTGGAAGTTCAAATTCTGAGTGCACCCCTGGTCTTTTCTTTAAATCAGCTAGGTGCAAATCGAAAGGTTTTGGATCGCCTTTGGCTACAAATACCTTTCCTAGATGCAAGAATCTTACTTCTTGAAATAAAGTAGAAGGGATTTCCTTCATTCGGTGTATCCATGGTCACCGAGTATCATATTATAATTAGTTTCCGATCTATAATATAAAACTCGGTCAACAGATTGTTTTGGGCCCTAAGGTGACCGGCAGATATAGTTCCTATCGAAGTGGCTTTAAGGCTATCATAGCCTCTCAACGTACTTCGAGTGGTGGAACAGCTTTGTTTCCCCATATCCTAGTTTTTGGAGGAAAGAGAAAGGGACTATGTTAACTGCGCCCCATCGTCAACCATTGCCCATTTTACATAGTTATTATAAACCCATACTTGTAAGTGTAAGGTCGGATCACCTCGGCGTGCGATCTCAAAGATTCTGTGGGCATTTTACTTATTTCGAATATGAATTCGACATCCTTGTCCGGCTGCCCCGAGGGTGGATATCAAAATCTACGTGATTTACTTGTGTTTCAGGAGGTGGAGTGATGTTAATTAGATGACCTAGACCTAATGCTTCTAAAAGAGCAGCTCTGTGAGGAGGAGAGTTCTTTAGTAAATCTAAAAATGAGATGTGCGAGAAGGTCTTTGTTAGGTCATTAATTAAATCATAGGCACCTACGGGTTTTTCTAATATTTGTTGACTCTTATCTATTTCTGGCAGATGACTTGGGCTCGGTTGAGAGAAATATTCTCGCGTTCTTGTTATAGCTTCGATAGGTAGTTAAGCGTCTAATTCTACCAAACTGACTATCTTGGGTCTCGGTTGACTTCCTAACTATGGTGCAACTGATGGATTTAATGAAGTCGAGGCTTCGTGATCATTGTTTCCTGTCATTGCACTTTTGTTTGTTCCAGTTGGATTCAGCCTATTGCTATCATGATTTAGGAGTGGATCGTTAAAGATCTTGAGAGGAGCATTCTGAGGGGAAACTGCTCCTGCGAGCGTATTTGGTTGTGATGACACGGGATCTGCCAAAAACAAATTTGTGAAGAACTATCTTTGTTCTTCTGGAAAACGTTGCATAAATTTATTGTAGTCACAACACGTTCTAGTATCGTGACCCCGACTTTGTGGAAACCACAATAAGAATTGGGGTCAGTAATTCTGCTTTATTGGTTTGGTGTGTATTGTGGCCTAAAATTCTCGATCAAACCGTTGCCTATTAGGATTAAAGTTTTGGAATTGTTGTTTCGGTTTTGACTTTGGTTTTGATAACCAAATGAGTTTTGGCTTGGCCTCGTATGGGATTTCGTCGTTGTTGTTGTTGTTGTGGATGATTAAAATCCACCGTATTGATCGTCGAGGTAAATTTGTTGTTTCGTTGGTTGTTTGTTTGTGATGGAGTACTAACAACATTTACCCTTTTGGGCTGGTCGGTTACTCCATCCGTTGTTACCCCACGATTTTTGTTAAGATTTTGGGTCCTTGATTGACATTTGTGATAGTTGTAGTGGTATGAGTGGAGGTGATTAACCTCTTGTTTGTTCCATATGTCTTATGACCACTATCTATCGCCGTTTGGTCTATTCGAAGAGCGCTCTCAAGTACTTCATCATAAGTTCTTAGTGGGAACTTCTGGACTTCTTCCTTCACCTCTTTGCTGAGAGAATGAAGGAATAAATCACATAGTTCCATTTGATCCATGTTTGGAGCACTTGCCGAGGAATAAAGGACTGTACGCCACCTTTGGATGAAATGGGCAACATATTCATTGTGTTCTTGTTTGATGTGTAAGAATTCCCTGATTCCTGTTCTCAACAATTTGTTCATATCGAATGCCTTAATGAATTCTGATACGAGTTGTTTAAATGAATGGATGGAGACTTTAGGTATTCTATAATACCAGTCGAGAGCAATGCCTTCCAAGGTTTTGGGGAATATTTTAGCAACAACCCAATCCCAAGGGAGTAATTCTCGTATGGCTATAGCGTAAGCCTTGATATGTGCGTTTGGATCTCCCTCACCTTTGTACTTGGGTAAATCGAGAAGGGGTCTTGGGAGCATGACGCTCGTATGGCGAAGTCTAAGGGCTCCTTCAGATATTCTGAATAAGTCCCTATCGCATAGTTTTCGACCATTGATGGTGGTTGCTGAGGGAGTGGTGGTGGGATGGGTTGTTGATACGGTGCAACGATGCATTGGTAAGGGCATAGGAAGTCCCCGTGTTTGAGCAAACATGCCAGAGAGGAGAACATATCTCCTTGCGGTGATTTGGAGTACATGTTTAAGTATGACGAGGTATTGTCTAGTAATGGGTTACTTGACACTAGACCGGGAGGAATAGTGTTAGAGATGACAGGCCTTGTTGGCGTTTGTTGTGGATAGTGAGGAGGCATACCTAACGTGCCTACGCCTATGAGGAGATCTACTTGGCCAGAGTGGTATGGAGGATTGGAACTTCCTGCTTGTATGAACGGAGAATTTTGACTTGCTTGAGCAAGTTCTAACCCTCTCACTTTTTCTACTAATGTTGAAATGACTTCATTTGGTGAAGTCACGGTGCTTTGCCTGAGCGGCGTTTGTTGTACACCCTAGTGTTGTATAGGCATGTGATATCCTGTCATGAACTGATCGCTATCTTGCCAAGTTTCTCCGAGAGTATTTCCTATATGCAGTGGCATAGAGGTATTTTCTTGAAAAGAGACCTCGGGTTGTATTTGTAAACCTCCTATAGGTGGGTACATACCCCGAGAATGTTGTTCACTCCTAGGATAACGTATTGACTGTTCATCATCTAAGACCAGATATGGGTCTGATTGTCTACTAATTTGTGGTCTAAGTAGCATCTGAGGAGATGAACCAGATTCCCAGAACGCCATATTGTTCGAGCTCAAGGCTCTGCTTTGTTGCGTTCGAGGGGTTGATCTAACTCCCCGTCTCGAAAAGATGAGTTATATCTGCTTTCTTGGGGCTTGTGTTGACAACTGATTAGTTGAATAGTTGTCACCCCATACTGAGAGTGAGGGTGATGATTGCCTATTCTGTTGGGCGTAGTATGCCTCGAGACCCAAGAGGGGTCTGCCATATTCATCGAATCCCGACATATTCGGGGGGTATATGAATACCCGCAGAATAATGGGAAGGAGTGAAGGTGATTGAGATGAGATGAAACTTCTCAAAGAGAAGGTGAAACAGTTGTTTGTTTCACGTCAGTTCACCAGCCAGTACGCCGAAAAGTGACAAAGCGAGCGTGAGAATATACAAGTGACTCTTCCATGTACCCGACCTCTCGAGGTCATGCCGAGACAGCCGGTGGGGGTAGAATATGCATTGGATTCAGACAAACTAGTTAGGCAGTCTAATGTATTCGACACACACTAGTGCAATTTGTGAATCTAAGGCAAAGAAGGCCCTTCTAACTTGGATCGGTGTGATAGATCGATCGGCAAGGATGACTGCTCAAGGCTCCAATCAATATCGAGCTCGGCGTGATTCGATCTATGGGTTGTGAAATACATGGAAAATGACCAGGGATAGTTTCGTATGTCTCCGAGATAAGGTCATATGGTGGATGGTGGAAATAATTGACTCTATGGACGATTCTCTCGCCTAGTCCGAATTCTCTAGCTTCAAGTAGTCGCTATATCCAAGAAGGACAATTGTTCGATGATGATGGATGGAATGGAGTGGATATGAATACTAGTGTGCGTAAGCCGCCTATATTTGATTGACTTATGGATTCGCTTGGGTCAGAGATCTGCGTGGGTCACAACCATGGACTCTTGATGTTGCGGTCCTGTTATGGTCATACGCGAAATCAAGTTCTAATCCATACTATCCAAGAATCGTATGCTTTCTCAAATTTCTATGTTTAGGACCAACAACCGTGTGATTTTCTCATAATATCTCACAAAGCGCGTCGCGCAACCTGGATCCTTAGACTCGGTATCTATATCTCGTGAGAGTGTCTCCCGCACTGGCCGTGGGACCAAAGGATCACAACCAAAGGTTTGTTCTCTTCGAACCCTCCTACAGCCATGTGAGTGTTTACCTAGGGCAATCAGTAATTTGGTTGGTTTGACCAAAACGTGTGTGCTTGGTCGTCTTCTATGTTTAACCCTCTCAACTGAGAACTGATCAGTTGTAAATTTGTTGTTGTTCGGAATACTTGTATTCTGAGATTTTGGTCTATGTCAACTATTGCTGTGACGAGGTTTGGTTGAGGCACGATTGGCTCAAATATATATTCCCTGGGCTCCTGAGGTCCCGTGATTGTCATACGAAATGAAATGTAAATCTAACTGTAACTAAGCAAACTCTAACTACGTGGAATAAACCTAAAACATAAATAAGTTCTATTCTTCTAAGAAACCTTTCAAGAATACAATGAAAGCAAGCTATTTAAATGTATCTAGGAATAACAACTAAACAATAATTTAAAACAGACAAAATAACCGAGTGTAGTTATCAGCCTGTGCAATTTGTAGATTTATTCTAAATAAAATAGCTCATCTAATCTATCTGCAAGATTCTCGATCCTACCTCAGAAGTGAGGAGTGAATCATAGTTTCTCAGAAACTATCAATCCTCACAGCTTCCCTGGCAATATCAAGAATAGAATTCACTGAAATGAAGCAATTATCTACTTTATTTGATATGATTCTAACTAGAACTTTGAAAGCTAGAACCTGGATTCCGTAGAACAGTGGTGAATCCGATGGTATGTGTGATCTTGTCCCCTCAGTATGATCTCCTCGTTCTTTCATGTTCACGTGGATCTAGAAAAGCGTGTAATGCTAGCATCGACAGGAGTAGATATTGGGACAAGGACAGCTCAGAATGCAGACCGAAAATGCGAGTAGGAGAGGGACAACGCAAGAGTACAGAGCTTGGCTTATGCGATTCCTAGCAGGATTTTACTGCAAGTCATGCAATATGAAGCGACCAGAACCTGAGACTATCCTGTTTGAAGAGCAAAACTGCTGCAACTTTAATGGCTTCCTAAGCTATTCTATTCCAATGGATTAGATAAAACAACAAAGACTTGCTTGCACAAGCCGGATATGTGGCTTACCAACAATTTGGACAATGCTAATGAGCATGCAAATGAACTAAAACAGTATTCTAAAAAAATAATAGCTAAATCTAATGCAAAGAGAAATTCGTAGACAAACTTCGACTCGGATTGGGTGAAATAACAAGACCTTGCCTACACAAGATCGGTATGTGGCTTACTAACACTGCACAACAATACTAACTAAACATGCAAGTGAATTGAAATTATGGCTTCTAAACAAGATAACAAGTCGACTACTCAAAATGAGGAGATGAGAGCAAAAGATCACCCTCTTTTTGTTTCAAAGACAAGCCATGCATTTATATGAATTCAATCACCCAAAGATCAAAACCAAACTGAACTCCTAAACAATAAACAAAGGAAAAACACTATTCCAGGGGACCAAAAACATAAATGCATGCTCAAGTCGGCAAGGAAAGATGGTGAAACGTGATATTTCACGCGAGTCATGTCAAAAGAACGTTCTGGAAAATGCGCAAAGGACCACCGCCCTATTCAGGGCGGTGGTTACAGGACCACCGCCACCGTCAGGGCGGCGGTTTCATTACTAAAGAGAAAGGGGCAAGAAAAAGAGGGAAAAAGGGGAAAACAAAGCACGCAGGGGCTAAGCGGGATATGCGGGATGTTAACGCATATTCGGAGAGATTTTCTGGATCCCGAACACCTTGCGAAGAGACCTGTATCATCATTGGGGCACTTATTACGCTGCTCAAAGCATGATGCAGACCTTACAATTTTGGGTACATACAGAAAACCTAATGTATGGCTAGGCAACACTTTTTACACCATCATATACACCGTTAGACCACAACCCATTCGATAATAGACTTTTTTTTCACCCTAGTATGTTGAATATATCTATCTTATTACGCCAAAAGGTGTGTTTTATGTTAGAAATCCCAGGCCTACCGACATCGAAGGAGACTACGATGGCCCGATGGAGCAATCGACGATGGATGGAAATGTGGGATCTATTGATGTGGTGCCAAGAACAAAGGTGATTTATTTGGTAAATCTTCCAGACAGAGAAGTGATGGAATGCTTGGAAAACAGAGAACCCTGCGTCGTGCTAGAAGGAGGGGGAGGCATTCCGGGAGCTAGAAATGGAGGGACAACAGATGAGGTGGACATGCCTCTGGCGTCAGCAAGAAAGGGGAAGAATGGTTTCCTCCCTGGAAGATGATTTAGTCGAAGAAAAATTAAAAACACCTTGCTTAGGGCTCCGGGAAGGGTTTTACAGTTTATAATGTTCACTGTTGTTACAACCGCTATGTTTTGTTCTTTTTTGTGGGCATCGATTATTGTAGCTAAAAATTCCCTTTCACTTTGCTTGCCAAGTTTGGTATAGGTTGGAGACTGAATGAGTGGAGGAATCCATCCAAAGAACGCAAATTGAGATTTAAAGAAAAGGGTAAAAAAATCATCTTCTTCCTCTTTAAATTGTACAGTGACTAGATTTCCATCTTAAAAATTACGGTTTTGTGCATTGTCGTGTCCAGATTGATAAAATATTTGATTCATTTGAATGGATTATTTTGGTTATTCAATTTGACAGTTTGCATAAATTCCTGTATACTCTTGCATAAATGTTAACAACCAATGTTAACTTAGATGACAGTGGGGCCCTCAATTGTTAGTTTGGTGGAGTGTAGGAGGTAACAATAATAGTCATAGAAACTTGTAACGAAGAAGGCGTTTCAGGCCACTTTTTTACTGTAATCATCTTGTATTGAGACATCAAACTGACCTGCATATAGAATGACGACCCAACCATGAAACAACCTATGGCAACCCCTCCGCCAGAGACCTGAAAAAACATATTTTCATATAATTGTGTTAGAAACAATCTTCCTGCAATTTCAGGTAGCAATAGTTTTTTTGAAGTCACAATCTCATTTTGTACCATCAAAAGTGGTCACCTTCCTGTTTTGTCCATCAACAATACACCTAATGTTGTCATTGGCACCTAGCAAAATCAAAAGGGCATTGATTTATCACAATGCAAAATAAGAATGTCTTGCAAGTAAAATCCCATAACTTCATGTAGAGTATTCATGTGATCAACTGGCTTCTATACTCGTTTAGCAGCAACATGGATTCATAAAACATAACTTGAGAACAAAGTATATAATTATTTATGTGAAACCGAAACAGAATATAGACTTTATGAGGTAAGTTTGAAATGAAATCCCATTTTAAAAAAGTAGATTGCTAAAGGAATTAGAAAAGATTATCACTTGAAGGGCAGCAACACTGACAGATGCTGCATTATCTGAATTGAAGCCTACATGACAATCCAAAGCGATCAGACATCCAAAACAGACTATTTTAGAATCAAAAGTAAGAATTGACTAATTTCTTACCACAAGCTTTGAAAATTGTACTAGCATAAAACATGACAACATTGATTCCAGATGCTTGTTAGAACACCATCAAGCCGACTCCAACCTATACATGTATTGAAAAAATAAAAAATGGATCTGATGAATGGTTTGTCATGACCCATAAATTCTACAAACCACAGTTCATAAAGAATCTACTCACTATCATGTGATGTGCATATTTGCGCTGAAATAGGTCCAATAGTCTACCCTTGGGAAGGCTTTCTAACTCCTCCACATATTCCTGAACAAGATAGTTTTATAGTTTAGTTACAATCCAGATCAAAATTAACAGAATTACCTGGCAAAGTTCTTCCTGAATCAAATCAATCATCTATAAGCTTACTCCATGACTAGTTACTTTAATTTAACATTATTATATTCGCTTTGGTTAGTTTTTATACTGATTTATCCAAATTATATCTTCAAGTGTTAGCAGAATAAGCTAACTAAGCCATTATTCTCAAGTGTTTATAAAGGCCTTAGAAATGTAGTATACTTGTAACAAAAGAAAAAGATGGTGGTAAGAGAAGGAAATCCCTCTCCCTTCTAGGAGTTTTCCCACAATGGGTCTCTCTAGATAAACATTGTCTTGTGTAGATCTGATCTTGTTGTTTTGCAGTAATTTCTTTGTTTACTCTCATGTACAGTTATTTCCTTTTAGCTTACAGAACTCCACAATTCCATTCAATGCACATTGTTGATTGTTTAATGCATGTAATTGTGGTGTTCATGAACTTTACAGGTTACTCTTGGAATATGCTATTGTTCTTTGTGAATGAGGTGTCTCGCTTGCCTTTATGTAGTTGTTGTGTTCATAAACTTTAAGGTTGTTCTCAGAATAAGATATTTTTCTTTATGGCATGGAAAATTCCATAACAGATTGTTTATAAAATTGGTTATTGAATATGTGTTGTTTTTTGCATTTTTTCCTTTTACATTTTCATAGATTCTTAATTATGTGGGTGAAGTTGTCTATCTTAAAATATCTTATTGTTGTATGTGTTGCATAAAGAAAACTATTTTTTTCTTTCGGTCTTCAACCACGGCATAAAGGGGCAAGTGCCTTCGACAATGGCAGGATTCGGTGTGTGCTGAGGGGTTTTTGCCCCTAGGATGCCGCATCGAAATGCCCTTTATTGGGTGTTAGACTGCCCATTGGCAAGGCTTTTAAAGCTTCCTGCCAAAACAGACGACACCCAAATATTTGTCTTTGATTCCTTGTTGGTGCTCTGCAACAAAAACAATGTGTTTAACTTCCATTTCCAGTGGAACTTATCGAGGTTTATATAGCATCTATAAAATTGGTTTTTTTCATTTCTATTGTTTTGGGTTGCTTGTGAACTTGCAGCAATGAAGACTCGGAATACAATTGTTCTTCCTCCACACGGTGTGACAATCACCACTCCGCACTTGGAGTGAGAAGATGCTTTCAACCGAACAAATTTTGTTGTCAATGTGCTCCATTGCAGGCAACCAAAACCGGCAAAACCTGTGATCGCTTGATTTGGTTAGAGAACGTCTCCACTGCATCCTTCTTGTCCTCTTTATCTTTCCAAATTCCGTATGGCGGGCTCCAACTCAAGGGGATTTGGGCTTGTATATGATCACCCCGAAGATGCTCTAAAATACGAACTTGACCACAAACTAAAAAAGATGGGGATAACTGCAAAGACAATACATGTTGGAGGGAAAAAAACATGGTGCAAAAAAATTGCTAATGTCACCAAGGGAAAAATGAGATGCCAAGAAAAAATGAAAACCATTAAGGGCGTGCTCTATTAAACTTATGTACATAAAAGTAGTTTAGGTAGCTATATGGTACAAACATCTACTATGTGCTCTTTCAGTTGCTCGATCGAAATAACATTATGTTATGTTTTTGATAGCTCTTACTTCCTTAAGTTTGAGACTTGCTTCATTGTACATTTGCCGCTTTGTCAATCTTATTAATGTGAAAAAAACTTGATAGAGAAATTTCATACTTTTTTTTGTTTTGCATTTAACTAGCTTTCCTATCATCATATTATCCGATGGTGGCCGTATCTTATAAACTTCATGTGCTGCTCTTATAGGTGAACTTCAGTTGTTTGGCAGAGTTGTTGTAGATGGTTTTCTATTTGCTTTTTTTGAAAGAATTCCCTCGTACGTTGCTCCCTTGAAACTGTTCATTGCTAAATACACAACAGAAATTGTTGCACAATAGTGTTTTAGTTATTATGTACATTTCTTGTCGAAACTGTTCCAGCTGCATTTTTATTCATCTCTCCAAAATATTCAGATAAATGAAATAATTAAAGTCACCAACATCGGCTTCCAGTCTTATTTCTAAACCATTCTCTTTGCTTTGAAAACTATTCTCCATCATCTCAAGTTTTCAAGCTGCATCATTTCTTCTATTATGGAGCTGCAATTCATGTACCTTTTATAATGCATCATACAGCTTAATTATTTATAGTCGAACAGCTAGGAAAATATAAGATGTAGTCTGTAGGAAGCTCCTATGGTTGCCTAAGAGCGCCGAGGCAAGTGTAATGGTACTGAAGAACTTCTAGGAATTTTTTACAATTTAGAATTTCCATTTTATCATTTATATTGTTGTTTTGATTCTCTTCTTATGTTGAATTCATTTTAATCTATAGGAATAGTTTGGTGATTATTTATGCAAGAAAGATCTTGTTTTCTTAAGCGGGTTGTGGAAGTGTTATCTCCCCAACTATTTCTACAGTTTAGTCCACCACGAACTACCTTCTTGTGTTTTGTTGTGACACTTGGTCATATCCAATCCCATCAGTGGTGTCCATGAATTAAAGAATTGTAATTCATTAAAATGTAAATAAAAGAACTGTGACAACATCTCTGCAAAGAGATGTCAAGATTTGAACACTAATTCATAGCTTGAAGATATTTTGAAGAATTAGAGAACTAAATTGAATTAGTCAAAGGTACATGATGATAAAATAAAATAAAGTTACAAATCAACAAATGAAGGGCTGGAAAGTTGGAAAAGTTCAACTTCCAGGCATTACAAATATGGTAGTTATTGATGCATTGCACTATGGCATGGATTTGGAAAGGTTAGACTTTGATGTAAATCCTCACTAAAAGTGATAAAAGGATTGGCAATGGTCAACTAATGTGCAATGCTGAAGTTGGCACCATTCAAATAGTTGACGATAAGTGCAAGATTTTTCTGACTGGATTGGTGTTGGTACCAACTTTGGAAGTTGAATGTGGAAGCTAGGCACCGTAAGCATTGGTGTCGGATGGACAAGGCATTTTGCAGATGTTGAAAGCATTGGTGTGAGTGAACTCTTGGCGGGATGTTGAGTTTGGCAAAAGGTACATAAAGTCAAACAACTAGGAAGGAACAAGGACATACAACTGGTTTTATAATGCATCATGAGAACAACAATTTGTCAGAATTTAGAATCCAAAGCATTTTGTTGGGTCTTGATTTCAGTTTAGATATAATTTGCAGACCCACTATGAATAATTCAAATAGAGGAGTAATTTTGAGTTTGACAACATTATTATGTTTAGATCTTGCAGATTCTACTTTATTACAAGTTTTGAAAGTGTAGAAAGCTCCACTACCTATGGAATGAAAGTAAACACCACGTTTAGACACTCAACTCATAGATTATCATCACGTATGTAAGAAGCGGGTATACGCCTCTATATGCATTGGATTTGAAGAATGTAGTTGTCAGCTGAATTGACATTCAACTTCTCACTCTCTTTTCATGTTGCATTACCTACCCTTTTTTATTTTTTATTTTTGTATTGTTAAACGCTTTTGACCGGAGCTATGAACCGAAGGGGTTGGGGCCCCCACCCTACAACAAAGAAGAAGTGAAGAAGGGAAGATGAGAGAGGAAGGAGAAACAAGCAAAAGGAAGAAGAAAGAGAGAGAGCACTAAAATAGGACAGAGCACCGAAGGGAGACGAACACGGCCCCTCGTGCATTACTACCCCAAACAGGGGATCGTGTAAGAGGGGTAGAAAAGGAAAGAAAGGCACGCAAGACACCGGGCTCACGTCTTTGCACGAGAAGACCCACTATAATGAAAGAGATGAAACCAACGAGTAAAGCGAAACCAACAAGGACCAGCCAAGAACACCCAAAAGCCCGAGACATGCCAAGAAAACAAACCACGAATGGCCGCAAAACCATGGAAACCAACATAAGAACCAACCACGGTATGCAAGCAACCAAGGACCGATGTATCCAAGCACCAGGAACCAAAATGGCATGGCCACCCAACCATCCAAAGCCAATGGTTACGAAGCCCATCGAAAAATGGCCACAAGAACAATGACAATAAGCAAATTAAACAACTGACGAAAACCAACCCCCGCCAAATCCAAGCTCAAACAGGTCCAAGAAACCACCCCGCTCCTGGAACCCATCACAAACTAAACCGCTGCAGAGCACAGCCCCCAAGAACCAAAAACAGCGAACACCAAGATAAGCGAGGGGGCGAGATGAGGAGAAGCCTGAAAAGGTTGCGGTTTCTTCCTGATACGATGCTTGGGGAACCAAGATAGTCGATCTCTGAGCAAAAAATCAGGGAAAGAAGAACCCCAACAGGTAAAATGGGAACCGAGACCCATCCGAAGCAAATCCACGTGACCAGAAACGTCCCCATCTCGCTGAAACGACCCGATTGAAACCAAATTGTGAAGTGAGCACGAGAGCCTCCTCTGCACCGCACTATAATAAAGAACCGAAACCCCCGACAAAAGCAGACAACACAACCCAGATTCGAATAAAACCAGGGCACCCCTATCAAAGGCAGGGGTGGAGTGGGGAAAATCCGAAGAAAGAGATGAATCCGGAGGCAAAACCGGTGCCAAAACAATAACCTGCTCCACCCGAGGAACCCTAGAAGAAGACGAGGTACAAACGGGCAGAGGCTCGACCACCGGTCCCAACGACGGACTAAGGGAGCAAGAATGAATCTTGGCGAAGGTAGACACCAGAAAGGCTACCGGAAAAGGAACAAGAGTGATGGGGCCAGTATTACCTCAGATGACTAACAGAAAGGCCTTCACGTCCCGACTCAAGATGTACCCTATCTTCTAAACCCCATAATTTGTAGAGGGTTATGATTCCATCCAGGAAATAGAACAAAGTTTAGGTTTATCACTTTTTTCCGAACAATCCTCCTAAGTGGGCTTGAACAAAGTTTAGGTAAATTGACAATTTGTAGGCCTTTTTTTGATTTTAACTGATATATTAGAGGTTTTTTTTTTAATGTCATACACATAATACTTATTTACATATATATATGAATAGATTGTAAATATATCTATAAAAACATAGATTGTAAATATATCTATAAAAATTTCTGGAATATACAACCACCTGAAAGAGTTGGAGAATTTTGATTTGAAAGCCACACATAATTTGAATTTCACTTAGTTGTCTAATCTACCTATATACAGCCACCTGGGACTTTCACTTAACCTTATCTCTTTAACACTTTTTGCACTTCGTCCCCCACAAAACCAATTTATTTTGACACATTTTGTCAAACAATTCCTATGTTGTATATGCTTCCCTGTTTCATATGCATTAACTTTTAAATGTGTATGGCATTTTATTTTACCAGAAGTAAATCATCCAATGTTTTATAAATTTATAGTATGGTTCTGAATCGCAATTGAGATCTTTGCACATATTGTTTGCTGTAATTTTCTTCATGCCATTGGTTTACAACATTTGAATTGCACTTAAAGATGTTAAACGTGTTAAATTTCATTTGGGGTGTGAGTTCAAATATTTTCTTTGAGGAGGATAGATGTAGTGATTATGCATGGGAATTTGCAAGCTATTGAGTGAGTTTGTTCCAAGTATGTTTCATTGTATGTTGCTCAAGTGTGTCTTTGGGATTAGTTTGTTATTTGTAGAGATCTTTTTGTTACTTGTGTTCTCCAGCTAGATGCTTATATTATTGGCCAATTTTGTAGTATGACCTGTAATGCTTACCAAATAAAGTGATACTGCATTTATGTTAATAGTTGTTGAAGTGTTGTGGGAAGATTCTGATCATTAAACTTAAAAATCCGTACTCGTTACTGCTCTGTTTCCTCAACAAGTTTCAAGAAGATGGACATTTCTACCAAAAATATGTAGATTAATTAGTAAAAAATTGAAGAATAAAATGTGTTGATAAAATTCTTCTTGATGAGTACATTTGATTTTTTTTTCTTAAGCTTTATTAGAATAAAGGGGAACTTTAAAAGTTAAAACTGCAACTCGTCTTACAAAAACATGGAACATTATGAATTTCATTGCTGCTTGTAATATTTTATCAAATATAATGTGGTATTTTTCTCTAAGAGATTTGTTCTATCTTATGGGAGTGATAGTGAAACATATTTCATCTATGGAGATGAAAGGGAATGTTTTGCAAATAAAAAATAGAAGTTAATAAAGGGTTAAATTTGGGCATCTATGAACTTTTCAAGTTTTTAAATTAGGATAAGCCCAAGTTCTTCACATTTTGGTGACTTATTTAATAACTAAAATGAGCAAATTGGGAGATGAGGGAAGGTGGATATGAAAGATCGGCGTCCTATAAAAACAACTCTTTAACATTTTTTAAATAACAGATATGCCCAGATAATAAGAAAACAATTCCATTTTATTTTTTACAATAGGAGGCGGGGAAAAGGGGAGTGCAGAGAAGGATGGTATGATAAGTCATCTTATTGAATGTCTGAAATGCTAAGGGAAGAGTTCATTGTTTTCGAGCAATTTTTGTGTTTTTTTTTGTTTATTGATTTCAAGGTTGGCCTGGTAGTGATGTTCATTCACCTTTTTTGTCTTTCTATACTATACTGCATCCACATAAACAATGGAAAAATAATTGGATTCATAGAAAAATATTGATAATGGGAATGACTGTAAGTATTAGGGTTTGTTTCCTTTATTTTCGGGGTTTGTTTTCTTTATTTCACTTTTCCTATATTAGATGTTGATACAATTTTATTGGGTCAAAATGCAAGGGAGGATGTCACTGAGGTCAATATATGGAGTCTCTGTAGCATGACAAGAATTACTATGTAGCTTCAATGTTGCCCAACACATTTGGTTTGGGTTCAATGCGTTGGTCCACATGGACGAGGGTTTGCCTTAGCCCAATCTTTTTCAAGGTTTTAATGTTATAAATCAATGGCTTATATTCATTTGGTGGGCTGCTCAAACCATTCAATTAAAAAAAGGACAGTATAAAGATGAATAATATTTGTATTAATTTATATGCATGTGTGGGTGTACACGCCATTTGCTCATTATTGGGCTTGATATAGTGGGTCTCTTACATGATGTTTGTGTGCTCTCTGTTTTCCCTGTAATTTGCAATGGATGGTTCTGCATCTAAACACTTTTCATTTACGTCAGTTCGTAGTTGTGGCAATATTTTAGCCTTCTCATTACTATGTTTAAGGTAGCCATTGAGATGATGATAGAGCGAAGGTAACAATTAAGTCAATTTAGCCTTCTCCATAATAATAATAAAATAACCTACCATGCATCAAACTACTCTCCAACGATTTAGGCCCACATCTCTTTCAATTTTATGACTCGTGGAAGAAAATTTCACGACGTGCCAATTATCACGTTAGGATAGTTTCGCTTGGAATCGATTTCGAAACAAGCAAGAGGTGTTCGATATTCATCCTGAGCTCTGAAGGACTAAGATGGATATCCCATTTTTGAAAAAAATAGATTGATGCCAAATAATACAATATGTCCCACAAATTACATTTTTTTCAATAATGGCGTTATATCATTTATATAAATATTGATCTATGTATACCTTTTGATCTCGTATATACTTGTTGTTCTCATTGCACGCAACTGGTGATGCCGTTTTTCTTTGCTTGGCATTGATGTAAACGTTGATGTTTCTATTAACTTTGCTTTCCAAAAATTTTATAAATATTGTAATTCGATTTAGCTCATTGTGCAGAAGCGCATTGTGTGTTGAAAACAATCTTGATCATGGTACACCTTTGACATATGGTGGAATCTCTATTTTGATTGAGGTTATACAGATGTCGAACCGATAGTCCAACTTCTCAACATTTTTCCCCTTCGATCTGCGTTGAACACTGAGCTCCAACATTGTGTGGATCTCTCTGATGGTGTGCACTTTCAAACAACTCTTTTGCCCTCAAAATTTGCAAGCCAGGTTTCAGATGGTCACCTAAAAGATGGAAGCATTGTCCGCCTACGCAAAACCCTTTGCAGAATGATAAAACATGAATTGTATGCATCCATTTTCCTTTGTGCATGGATGCTCTGCTTTCATTTCTTTTATATTCACTAAATTTTTGTCCCTTTTCTTTTTATCCTTTGCAGGACTGTTCTTGTCTCCGAAATGGAAGTTGTGATAGAAACACATCCTAAAATTGGTGCTCCCACTCCTCTTCCTACCCATGTCATTCACGGAAAGCAATCAAATCCTGATACAAATCATGGAGAATGATAAAACTTTGGTCCCACAAACACCTCCCCAAAAGAAAGTTGGCCTCCCTGATAGTTCAAGGTTGCCTCTAAAAATAAGTGCACTAAATACAACCATGCGTACATGGTTTGTTGAAGGTCGTGCCCTTGGGAAAACAATGCTTAGGGAATATGCGAATGCAAATGGCAATGGCTCATATTTTGGCTTTGATTTTGTGGATGGTGAAGGTGGAGAAATACACGTTACATGCTTCAACAAATTGCAACAAAGTTTTTGGACAAATTGAGGCTGGAAAGTTATACACCATCGCAAATGGAAGGATAGGGAATGCAAAACCAGGTTACAACCACCTTAACAATGAATTTGAGATATTCCTACAAGCTTCTTCCACTATGTCTCTCGTTGCTTGTCAATAACGCCACAATACCTTTGCATAACTTTCACTTCACAGAAATCAAAGATATACCTGCAAAACCTGTTGGTTCCTTCATTGATGTTATTGGCATTGTTTTAGCAATCTCTCCTTGCTCCACTATGTTCGTAGGCGGGATTCCAGTGAAACTATACGAAGAAGCTTGCAATTGAAGGACATGTCAGGATTTAGTGTTACTGTAACTTTATGGGGCCAACATTTACAGGATCTTGCCCAAGAACTTGAGGAACTCCTTTCTATTCCACAACTCCCAGTATTGGCTGTAAAAGTGGCACGTGTTTCAAGTTTCAACGACACTTCCATAGACATTGTCTCCAGCACAAAATGGTTTGTCAATCCTCATATTCCTGAATCTAAAACGCTGCAAGACTGGGTTGCCTCTTAAAATTACACTATTGAAACTCCCTTTGTAATGAACAAATTTCTAGGTCCTCCTCAAAGCTTAAAACCAATGGCAACAATTGCAGAAATACTTCAAATGGGCAATACAGATAGTAATGAATGGGCTACACTTACAGCTATAATTACAGACATCGCAATGGATAACTTCTACTACATGGCTTGCCCCCTTGCAAATGGTGACAAACAATGCCGAAAGAAAGTGAAACCAATAGACAATGGCTCGTGGTTTTGTGCAAGTTGTAACTCTCATGTGCATCAGTGCGACTATAGGTATGCTCTCCGTATAAACTTGCAAGATGGCTCAGGAGAGCTACAATCGGTTACAACATTTGACACAGCTGCTGAAGCAATCATGGGTGTCATGGTGGCATAGACCTCCAATTTTGTGCATAGAGATGACGAGGCTACAATGGAAATTACAAACCAGATAATTGGCCATGACTACAAATTCACTCTCTCCGTGAAAAAGAAACTTTCCATGGAAATACACAACTGAAATGTGTCATACTTGATTCCCTTAAATTGGCCAATCCAAAGTTGTTGCTTGACTTTGCCCTTCCTAGGCACCATAACACTTTCCTATATTTTAGTTTCTTCATTGTTTGCTCATATTTCCTTTGTAATATGCTTTTGTCCACAGATACATTTGTACTATGCTTTTTCGCATGTTCTAATGGACTATAACTCTCAAAGTTTTCCATTTAATGGTTGTTAATATTGGTTTACATGCGCATCTATATCGCAGAGACACCTTTTTGTAATTGATAAAAATGTATGGTCCAATATATATATATATATATATATAGTTTATGCTAACATTATGGAATGCCTTTATTCATTTCTTGAAGGTTTGTCTATGTTTCACACGAAGTTTTTGCTTCTTTCTACCTTGTTCCTTCTTAATACCTATGTAGAAAAAAAAATGAACACATATCTCTATGCTTTTTCCTAATCAATAACTCCATACACACCCTTGTATTTCTTCCTTTACTTCCTTAAAAATATATGCAACAACAAATCATTTTCCTTTTGTTTTATTGCCTTTAGCTACCAAAATATAAAACATTTAGAGCAAGATAAGCATCTACAATTGGTTTTTGCATTCATTTCCCCTTATCCACATACATAATTTAGTACTCTTCGAATCTTCTCTTATGCCACCTTTTTTTGGCGATTTGTGTAGGTCGTTGTTTTATGCACAATGCCTACCCCAGAGCAACGACAAAGAAGAAGAGATATTTATGCCTTGCACAAAAATGAAATCAATGCTTCCCGCGTGAATGCTATCGCCAACTCCAACAAATGCCGACAAGTTCTACCCCTTTCCAAACTATTGGCTGCCCCCTTCCATGTCTTCCCTTGCTACTTTCCCCCCGCACTGCGAAAAATTCTCCTTTCCCTCTTGGCATTAACCACACCACTTGTGTCGAACCTTGTCTTCATCATGCCCGCAACATCAAATTGTAGCCCTCTCCATCACTACACTACCCTCCATCTGCTTCAACCCAATACATTGCTCCTTGCAATCATTCACCCTTCACATTTCATCTGGGCTGTCAGCCGGTAGCAAGTTCACTTGCTTCTCCTTCTCTTTCGAACTACCTCTTTCACATTCTTCCAACTTCCGTCCCCTTCCTCCCAAACTCATCACGAAAGTCACACCCAAGATTCCACCCTCCCCATGCCTCCACAGAACTTTCCATGTGGCCCCTTCTTGGGCGGATGCCCAACGCAGATTCCGCCGAGAGACTAGATCTTTTATCACACATCCACACCTGCTCAATTTGTCTTGAGAACTACCCAGGCATAAATACTACCTTCCATGAAGGAAAACACACATGCACTAGGTGCAAGTCCAAAAGAAATGGACACCACTTCTCATCTTGGAACAATATGGATCCTGGCGCTCAACCTTCCATTCTCAAATCTTTAACCCAGGTCGAAGAAATGTTGATTGCTCACATTAATCCCATTTTGCAAGTCACACAAATGCGTGGGGGACAATATAAATATTCAGGTCACACAATAAGTTTCCCACAAAACATTTCTTCCATTGCCAAATACCTTCCTCGTCGGCTAGGAGATTTGGATCTCTTGTTGGTTCAAAAGACTGGAATGCAACAAACAAAATATGACTTCTATGTAAGCAGGTCCCATGTTTGGGAAGCACTTCAATATAAAATTATCCATGACCCCTACTATAAGGATGTTCTTATTGACACTGAGGCTCTTTCCTCTCTCCCACGTAGGAACCGAAAAACATATCCTCCTCCCTTAACTCTATTCCTATAGACCTTCCAGGCTCTCACTTCTCTAGCCAGCAGGATACTGACAACCCTCCTTCCAACCCCTACGAGTATCTCGAGGAGACATCCTCATTTGTTCCTTCATACCCAAACACTAGCACAAGAAGAGGAGTTGATCGAGCGGTACCTACTTTCAAATGGCTAAGCCGCACTTCCACCTTCTGCTTTGCCTTGGCAAAGTCGAAAAAATCACCAATTAATGAATACACCACGAGGGCCTTTTCTCAATGGCTTTTCCATGTTTGTTTCCAACTGGTGCAACATTGTTTAAACAACCACGCATGAAGGATGTTCAAATGCATGAATATGCCCTCCACCTAATGCGCTACCATGATGATCATTTTGGCTCACACCCCAGGTTCCGGTACTACTTGCTTAACCTTATTATGAGACATAGGAGCCAATCTACAACTGCAATATTCATGAGGTTGAACCTTGAACATGGTGTCCCCCTACTATATAGGCCAACTATGGCAATGCCTGCATGATTTCCCTGATGATTTCCTTCCACAAAGTTTAATGAGATTCGAACCAACCTGCGAGGGACACAAACATTTTGGTCAAAGAGCAGAGGGGAGGTCTCTGACATGATTGAGCAATTGGGAGCGCCTACACTCTTCTTCACTCTAGAGTGCAACAAACACAAAATGGCCAGACCTACATAACATCATGCCAGGTTTGTCTCCTGGTGAGGCCCGTGTGGCACAACACTGGAGGACCATGAACATTGTTAACCACCCTCATCGTGTTGCACTACTTTACTTACATCAAAGATTCACCATATTCCGTGAGGAAGTGTTACAGAAACATCTTCATGCCAAAGACTATTGGTACAGGTAAAATTCTTCAATGCTCTCTACTTTTCAGTTACTTGAATACAAAACGATTAACCTTCCTTTACCACAGGTATGAATGGCAACATAGAGGTTCAACACATGTTCATGGTTTTCTATGGCTTGAGGATGCTCCAGATGTTGATCGCATCGACTGGTCAAATAATGAATCTGTGGACAAAGCAAGACAATACTTTGATATCTACATATCTGCATGGAATATGTGCCCTCCTTCCATCCACTCGAGAATTTTTCACAGGAATATCCAGGATGACCCTTGCCTGTTAGTTTCATCTCAGGTGCTTGTAGTTTCCCGTTGCAGATTTGGAGGAGCTGATAAATCATGTTCAACGACACACGAAGTGTTCCGAGAATACTTGCCTTCGAAAAAAAAAATGGCTCCAGTGTCGATACAATGCACCTTGGGAGAATAGAGCCACTTCTTTATTGTTTGTTGATGAGAGTGCTTCAGTTAAATACCTCCCTTCAAGGAATGATGATAGATTGAACACACACAATCCAACAATGTTATCCATATGGAGAGCCAATATCGATTGTCAACCTGTGCTATCTCGCCATGTTGTCCTTAAATACATTGCTAAGTATGCTTCCAAAGTGGAACAAAGGTCAGAAACATACCACCAAATGCTTTCTAGATTGTCGAGAGGTTTAGATCCTGATCTTCCTACACATTTAGCCATAAAAAAATGTTAACTGAGAGTGTGGTTGAACATGACATTAGCGCACAAGAAACATGCCACATGCTCCTCAAATTGCCACTTGTAATGTGCAGTCGCACTTTTGTGACGCTAAATGTAGGTAGAAAAATCTTAAGAAGATTGGTTGAAGTAGAGTGTGAGGATGCAGAAACATCCCTCGCTTTTAGATGCATACAGGGTCCGACCTTCAAACATGGAAAGCCTTCCACTCATTGAAGTTGCACATGCGACTGGAGTTACAACAAATATCACAAGCACAATAGGTGGAAGAGTCGTACCCATCCAACTATTGTTCGGGTGTTCCCCAAATTTCAATGCATTCCATCTAAGGACTCCCCCTCTTTTGAACTTTTCTGTTGGTCTGAACTCCTTCTATACAAACCTTTCCAACATTTCTACTGATATTGGTTCAACACCTCAACAAACCATTTCTAATTGGAGCTTGTTCAGATACAATTATCGGCCCTGGCATATTACATGGCGTGAATCAAATCCGTCACACACCTCCGACAGTGACACTGAGTCCAAGGCCGAGCCCCCTTCCTGTTGAGCAACTATATGATTGGAAACTGTTGGCTCGATTCCACCCCGGAACACTTCATTCCTTGACATCTTGCAAATGTTGGGACTTCGTGAATTTGACACCCTTCACAATTGGAGTGCACATCATATTCCTATTGCTCTGCAGTCTCTTGCGCCACTTTCATCGAAGATAATAAGGCAAACCATATTTCAGCTTCCTTCATGGACAGATTTGACCCTCCAGCTTCAGGTTTATCTCCAGAACAACAACAAGCTTTCAACATAGTTATTCAACACTTCACGCACATCCAACCTTCCTCCACTGAGACTTATTATACAAGGGACTGCAGGTACTGGAAAATCATTCCTCATTAACATTTTAAAGTCTTCATTTGCCTCTTCATCCAGCCAGGGCCTTTCACCTCTCCTTTTTCGCCCAACAGGAGTTGTTGCTTTCAACATTTCAGCTTCGACAATACACGCAAGCCTCCAGATTCCCATTAAAGAACTCAAACCCTTAGAGGGCCAAGCTTTATCGTCTCTTCAAGACTCCCTCAAGCACATCAAATACATTTTAATTGATGAAATGAGTTTCGTCGGGCCAAAGTTGCTTTCCAGAATCGACTACCATCTTAGGGAGGCTTTCCCACACTTCAAAAATTCAACATTTGGAGGTAGATCTATGATCCTTGTTGGAGACCTCGGTCAACTTCCTCTGGTTATGGACATCCCGCTTTATGCCAGCAAGTCTTACGGAGCTACCCTTTGGTGAGAATTCAACATATCTGTCTCCCTTCATTCAATCTTCCGACAACAAGGCTCTGATCCAGCACAGGCATCATTCCAAACTTGTTGCTTAACATTCGTAATGTCATCCCTCTAATCCAGGACTGGGAAGCTCTTATGTCAAGATCTCGATTCCTCCCTTTCGAACAAGAAAGCATTGAATTTAAAGAAGGCCCTCATCTTTTCGCTCAAAATGACCTTGTGGACTCGCACAACCTTATTATGTTGAAGTCCCTTAACTCTCCTATAGCCAGATCAATTGCCGAAAAGACCAGACGTTCTACATCTGGCGATACCAAAGATGATCAATTGAAGCCCAAGGTTCTTCTCTGCATCAACCAAAAGTAATGCTTTCCACAAACTTGTGGGTTGAGAAAGGTCTTGTCAACGGTGCTACTAGTTCTATCATCGACATAGTCTATGAGGTATCCTCCGGACCTCCAAGTCTACCTCTTTTTGTCATCATCAAATTTGATCATTACACAGGACCTCCCTGGGATTCAAACAACCCCTTACATGTTCCTATTCCTCCCATTTCTAGAGGAGGGCGCAGACAACTACCACTCAAAATGGCTTGGGATTTTTCTATCCACAAATCTCAAGGACTTACACTACAACTTGCTACAGTGGACATTGGTGGAACTGAAAGACAAGGCCTGACATTCACTGCTGTCTCAAGAGTTCCGTCTCTTTCTTCCCTTCGTATTTCTCTAGCTTTCTCTTTCTCCCGCTACTCTCGCATGTCCTCCACTCCCCTTCTATAGTCCAGGCTACAAGAGGAATTTCGTCTTCGCTCCCTTCCCTCTTCTCTCCCTCGCCCCATCCCAGCCCTCGTCTTAGCTCCTTATAGCGATCATGCAGTCATGGTCCCAAACCTTCTTTATAACAATCATGCATGTATATATCACGTGTATTTTGTATCGATAACCCCTTTTGGTTCGGGTTTGTATTATCTGCAACTAATTTAAACACCATATTTGATCTATGTTTGTTTACAAATATGTTCAAAGTTTCTTCTTGCGCTCTACTTCTAGCCAGTCTAATATAACTAATGGATTTGTTATACCTCACTATTATTCTTTTATATTTATCGTTCAAGATCTTGTTGCTTATGTTTTTTCACGTTTTTCTTAATTTGACCATATCCCCACCACACTATATAATCTTCTACTCTAATATACGTTAAATTTCATTTTATTATCCATTCTTTTAGATTTCCTCCACTTCTTTTCCTTATTTGACTCCTACCATTACTTGCATTTACGGGATATATTCATTTTTCCTTCAACACTCTCTTCACTTCCTTCTCAACATCTGACCTGCTTCATGCTAAATTCTACTCATGACTCATGTATCTAGCATGTTCATGGTTTTTTTTCTTTAATGGGGATTTGATTTAATTGCAGGAATGCATTACACTCGTGTTACACCCAATTTGATTGTGGGGTCACAGCCCCAGAGTGTTGAAGATATTGACAAATTGAAAGAGGAAGAGGGTGTTTCGGCAATCTTGAATTTACAGCAGGATACTGATGTTGCGTATTGGGGGATCGACCTGCCTTCCATTGTTAGGCGCTGTAACGAGTTGGGTATTCGGCATATGCGAAGGCCTGTGAGTTATTGAACTCCTCTGTTTTACTAGATTCTGTTGTTTGATGATTTCTAAAATAACTAGATTTGTAGCATCTCGAGGACAAGTTTTAGTAACATACCTAAGGATTTATAAGGTCAAAATTTACCTAGACTTGCAGGAGCCTCTTTTGGAGAATTCACATAAGGAACTATTCTGTAAAAATTCACCTAGATTTGCACCTACTCCAGGGAAAGCTTTAGTATAATGATTAATTCGGTCAAACAACATTCACCAAAACTTGCACCCAACCTCTTCTAGATTTTCCTTAGTAACATGATGATCTATTTTATTAACATAAAGTTTACCTAGACCCACACCCAGCATCTACAGGGGCCCGAGTAACATAACAATCTATTCTGTTAAACTTTACTTAGGCTTACATCTAGCCTTTCCCATAAAATCTTTGGTGACATAAGAATCGATTCTATTAGAATTTAGCAGGACTTGTACCTAGCCTCTTTCGAATAGGCCTTACTAATATGAAAGCTATTCTGTCAAAATTTACATGCAGTTGCACCTAGCCTCTTCCATATAGACGTCAGTAACATAACAATCTACACTGTATCCACCTAAACTTGTGCCTGACCTTTTCTAGACGGGCCTTCAAACCATAATGATCTATTCTGTCAGAATAAACCTAAACTTCCATCCAGCCTCTTTTAGATAGGCATTAATAGACAAATGGTTTATTTTGCTTAACTAAAATTCACCTAGTCTTGCACCCAGCCTATGCATAGTCCTGACTCCTTTGTAACATAACAATCTATTCTGCCACAGTTTACATGTACTTGCAGCCGAGCTCTTCCTTAACTTTCTTTTCGATCAAAATCTATGCATAGCTGCACCTAACCTCTTCCGCATATGCCTCAGTAACATAACTATCTATTCTTATAAAATCTGCCTAAACTTGCATCCAGCGTCTTCTAGATAGGCCTTCATGGCATAGTGATCTGATCTGTCAAATCAAAATCACCTAGCCATGCACCCAGCCTCTTTTGCATAGGCCTTGTATCATAACAATCTATTCTCTTAAAATCTACTTGGACTTGGACATAGTTTCTTCCATATAGGGCTCAACACAATAAATGTATATTCTGTCAAAACTTGCTAAAACTTCCACCCAACCTCTTCCATCTAAACCTGCATCTAGTTTCTTCTGAATAGGCCTCCGCCTCAGTAAAATAACAATTTATTCTGTCAAAATTTACACATACTTGCATCCAGCCACTTCCATATAGGCCATAGTAACATAAAGATCTACACTAACACCCAGCCTCTTCCATGTAGACCTTGATAACGTCATAATCTGATTTGTCAAAATTCACTTAAACTTGCACCCAGCCTCTTCTAGAAATGTCTTAGTAACATAATGATCTATTATGTCAAGTCAAAGTTCTCATAGACTTGCACCCAACCTCTTCCAATAAGCCTCCGTAATATAACAATCTATTCTGTCAAAATCTACCGAGGCTTCCACCCAGCCTCTTCCATATAGGGCTTCGTGACATGATAAACTATTCGGTCAAAACTCACCTATATGTACACCTAGCCTTTTTCGCACAGGCCTTAGTGAATCTATTTTATTTAGTAAAAATCCATCTCAACTTGCACCTTGTTGTTTAGACACAACAACAAATAAACAACACGTCCCTAATTTCCCTTCAGGAAATCATGGAACCCCTAGGTCTTTCCCTGAAAGATTGGACTACTCGCGCATTTCAAATTTCCATCCTCTACACAATTCCTATCTCATTTGATAGTCACTTGGAGTCAATGCTCACTTCCTGCGTGTCCAACGACGTCGTCCCTCTTTGCTTTGCAATAAATTTCTCAGACTCTTGCACCTGCCCACATCTTGATCAAGCGAATGTTGGTCTGAGTGTGAGTATGGCTTTTGGATCTATCTTCGCCAACTGGAAAGGGGTCTCTTCCTTGCCATCGGATTCATTTCTCTTTCTGCCCTACCCTTCTGCTCTTTTGCACTTTTCTATACTCTGTTAGATCTAGGACTAAAGCTTGCAATCGGTTTATATTGTTAACTCTTTGTGATTGCAGGTGATACTCATTGCACACTATCTTTCGCATGTGAATTGCCACACACAATGAATGAATTACCCGACAGCCTTGTGCGCACCCACGCTTAACCCTTTGAGGCTAAATGCCACTGTTTTCCCATTGCGCACTCCCACGCACAATCACTCTATAACGTATGAACAAACCAGCAAATGCCCTCATAAATCATATGACCACCAGCCCACCTTGAGCTATTCCGAGCAAATGTTATGGCCACCAAGACTTGGTGAATGGAACCTTGGGGAGATCCTTGGGCGCACAGGCCATTGCGTGATTGTTTTACTTGCACGCGTGCCCTCCTTTCAAGAGAGGTAGAGCCCAATCCATTTGCCCGAAGCTCTGTCTAACTCACCTACACTGGTGCACGCTCGTGCATCAACATCATTTGGCGCTAGAGGAGGGGGATCGTGGTGTGACTTTCGTGGAGATCAACACACCTAGCCTCCTACGGACAGGCCTTCATGACCTAACAAAACCTCTTCTATATAGCCCCTTGTAGCACATAGATATATTCTATTAAAATTTGCAGTGTACTTGCACACAATTTTTTTCCCTATGGGCCTGTGTTACCGTACAATCTATTTGGTGAATATCTGAGTATTTACACCCAGCGCCTTCCATAAGGCCTTTTGTAACATAAAGACTTACTCTATTCAAACAAAAATTTGCAATTACACAACCTCTTTCATATGGGCCTTAGAAGCATGACAATCGAGTTTATTAGAAATTATCTAAACTTGCACCTGGTCACTTCTAAATAAGCCTCAGTGACATAATGATCTATCATGTCAAGTTAAGATTCACCTACACTTGTACCCAACCTCTTTTGAATAGAACATAGCATTGTAGCATTCCCTCTAAATGGCATTGACATGGAAAACTAAAAGTGTAAATGGAATTTAATTACATAGGATTAAAATGGGAAAGAATTGGCAAACCAAGTGTAAAATTGAAAAAATTAAAAAAATTCAAGCCACTTTTTGAAAAATTCCCAAATAACTCACTAGTTATTTCCGAGTGTTTTAAAAATCACGAGTTACATTCACAAGTTATTCAAAATCGAATGTTATTGACTGTTCACCCCTAGTTTTGAAAATTATTCAGCAAGGTGAGTTAGTTTGACATGGTAATCTAGTTGTGAAGCGAGTAACTGCGAGTTATTGGCAATTTTGCTTCTATGGACCTTACTAACATAACTTACAAAATTTGAAGTCAATTTGAAAATATTTTTAAATTATGTCAAACTTACAAAATTGAGAATTATGTCTTAAAAACAAATTTGGCAATGCTTATCCGCTACTAGAAATTTGATTGTATGATTTTTTCGTGTTACTTGAAGGGTGAAATATTTCAATAGTTCTTTTCCATGTTTGTATAATTCAAGGCAAGAAGAATGAGAAGGGACGATTTATACTTGTACTGTCAGGTTCCAAGGAGCATATTGGTAGTGCTTTCATTTGTTCCAACCATTAATTTCAAAAATTAAACTCCAAACTAATCTGCATCATGGTCTTTCCAACCTGATATCAACTATTTGTTAAATATTGATTTGGAAATCTATCCATTCCATCCATTCATTCTTCATCCCTTTGCCATGCAACACTGTATACTTGCTCAGGGTGCATGTATGTTATTCTGCTGGAGTATGAGCCCTGCATTGCATGTCCAAAATGTACATTTGTCATAGTTGTGTTTTGGACACCCCACCAGAATTAGGACTTGGTCTATTCTGCTATTTATCTGTTCACTCATGCATTCTCCAGAGCCTACATATACGGCCTGTTGGAATGTATTCTCTATAACATTGCATGATGCATGCAATCGTGCCACCAAAATTTTACGATAAAGCTAATAATAAAAGGACTGTATTGTGGCAACTATTTTCTGCAAGGATGCACTGGTACCACTTGAAAGATTCAAGTTGTCTATTCTTTTTCATTTTACAGGAAATTCTATGAAAAAATCATGGGAAACTTTTGGGTGTTATTTTTCTTACTTGAATCAATATCAAAACAGAGAATTTTCAAACATTCATCTGAAGTTTTAGAACTAAAATGACGCTATGTTTATACTCTGATCCTCTGTTTCTCTATTACTATGGAGTAATTATTTTGGCAGTGGTTGGCAAACTTGCATTGGCTCCATTGTGATTTCTGAAAAATGTCAAATGTTTTTACATTAATTTATTTATTTTAAAATTTATTTAGGCCTGAATGAGGTCACTGACCAGAATATTTGTCTAAGAATATTTCTCATTTATAACGTGTATCAGCTACCCGTGGAAATCAGAATGGGTGGAATTAATGTTCTGTAACTTCTAAACACTATAGGAAAATGAATTTCAACTTTCTGCCATGATGGTAGGAAGAAATGTCTTATTTCAAATGGCAGTTTAAAAGCATTGATTGAGGGATTTATAAGAAAATGATGTGCTAACAGTATATGCTTTCTTGTATAAGAAGAATGTGTTTTACATTTTTGTAAAAATGGACTGCTATTGATAGCAAAAATAATAGCCACTTTTAAAAACTTAAAAGAATATATTTTCTGATGAGTCTACAAGACTCTCCGTGTGAGCTCATAACAACCTAGCAGGTTCTTTATGTGGGCTCTTTATAACACAGGAAATTCCTTTTACAGGATTGATTTTTAGTACATGGCTCTGTATTTAGTATTTACTGATTTGTCTGGGATTTACTTGTTTACCACTCTTATTAGATTCTTTTGCTTCCCAGATCAAGATAAAGATTTAGTTTTAAGCTTAATGTTTTTAAAATATCCTGGAGCTGTTATAGCATTCTTGATAACTTGCTATACTTTTTGAGTCCCATTGGCCCATTTTGGTCACTTGTGCATTAATATAATTTCTTTTATTCTCTCTCTTGTGGAAGTTTGTGTTTGGCTCTGTAATTTTGATATTTGGACCAGCCCTCATTCATGTACTTACCATTTGGGACTAATTCCCTGCAATTGAAATTGCAGGCCCAGGACTTTGATCCGGATTCTTTGAGAAAGATACTTCCAAAGGCAGTTTCTTCTTTACAGTGGGCAACCTCAAAGGGGCACTGTCTATGTTCACTGCACAGCAGGCCTAGGAAGAGCCCCGGCTGTTGCAATTGCTTATCTTTTTGGTTCTGTGACATGGATGTAAGATTCCCCCTGACTATGCCTGCTGTTTGGTTTATCGTCCATTATTTTTCTTTGAACACGATCTGCATTTTGGATAATTTGTGCAGTTGAACTCGGCATATAATATGGTGACATCAAAGAGGCCTTGTGGACCAAAGAGGGATGCAATCAGAGGAGCCACATATGATCTTGCAAAAATGATCCATGGAAGGAATCCTTTGAGAGTCTTCCTGATTCTGCTTTCACAGGTGTTGCACATTGGGAGAGGAAGCTAATTCAAGATAGAGTCTGTGCCATTGGTCGTTGATTTATAATTTCAAACGCCTGCAAAATTTGTTTCCAAATGAGATGTACCCAACTTAAGGTGAAAGGTGCATGCATGATATTGGTTACAGCAGCATTTTTAACATTCGATTGTATCAGCAATTTTCTACAGTGGCATAATGTACAGAAGTCAAAGCCTAAAACCTCGACCTGGGAGATTGCGTTAAATAAAAAATTGTAAGTGCCTCACTGAAGACCTGGTTTGGTTGCCTTTTGGCATGCATTTACATTTATAAGTAAACAATTCAAGTTTTCTCATGAAATTGGAGTCAGAGCAAACTTGTAGGTAGGAGAAATCATTGAATCTGAATCTCCCAATCATATTACCCTGTATTTATAACAATATGATAACTTTTTCGATCTGTATGTGGTAAAGAGTTACAAATACTATACACCTTTAATTCTTTTTGATCAACCAGTTTTAAATTTCTAATAAAGATGGAAATTTATTCCAGAATCCAAACGCACAAGGGCTGTGCTTTTATTTGGCAGATTTCCTTTGTTTCGAATTATGGATTAAATTGGATATGTTTCCTGAATTTACAAATTCAGATGATCAGAGATTACCATTTTCCAAGCAAAAACACAGAAGATGATGGGATTAAAGCTTTACCGATCATTTTTCGTTATTGCTTTTACCCTTCAAAAGAAAATAAAGTATATAATAATAAGATCAAAATTAAGAATTTATGTAGCCTTAAGTAGGGGAGAGGGACTAATACTTGGCAGGGGTTCAATACCTTTGATAGTTATTGAGACCCCTAACCCCAACTATTATTTGTTATTTACTTCAATAATTTTATGAAAAGGGACATTATTATTTTAGTGTGGACCCTATCATTGTTAGAAGGAAAAACTTAAAATTGAGACATTTTCAACACAATTACTAGTCTTTTGACCCAATTATTGCACACCACATATTATCTAAAAGTGTGTAACATAATATAATCATTAACTATTTGCCTAAAAGTTTACATCTACTTGACATTTTTAATGTTCCAAGAAAAACACTTTTCATCCATCAACTTCCCAAAAAGGGTACAAAAGTCAACTTTCAATATCCCTTGAATCTCAACTACACCATGATGTCATTTTTTAAATACAAATGCATTCTCCATAATTGGAGTGCACCATCAACAACATTAAATGCATTTACTCTAAATCCTTTGAATTGCAGTCCAAACTTCATGGATTGGTACTTGAAATTTGAAAATTTAAAAATTTGTAAGCCTCACCTCATATCAAAAAACATAATAAATGTCAATTAAGAATTTAATTTTGCTTAATGACTTGACTAGATGAACACTTCAATCCATGTCAACACATGAGAGCCAATAGAATGCAAGTGCACATATCACAAATCAAATATTTATAAAAACATCTCAACTACAACCTTTTTTGTATTTCATAATACATTGTTAGGATTTCAAGTTAAGTTGAGTATTGAAAGAGCCAAAAGCAGCCATTACAGGTAAGGACCTAATATTTTGCATTCTAATATTTTTTTGACTGCTTTTTAAATATTGTAAATGCCATAATGGACTTAATGCTATGTATAATATTAATATTTTAAATACGGTTTAAGGTTTACTGTAAATTCCATAATGCAGTCAAAGTTGTGTAATGTTTTAATATTGTATTAAGGTTTACTACAAATACTGTAAAAGCCATAATGTATTGGAAGCTCTATATTAGCTATTAATTGTGCACCCACTTCCTTTCCATTCTTATCTCGAACCAAGACACCCTAGAGGTTTTGTTGGTTCTTTTAAGTTGTTTGTTTGAAACTCTCGCAATTCCTTCCACTTAAGTGGTTTCAACTTACAAGGGTGCATTGAGATGTGTGAGCTAAAACTATTAAGGTGAAAGGAAATCATGTAATGCAAATGTATAGGTTAAAACTACTAAAGTGGAAAGAGAATTATGAAATAGAAACATGTTGCATTGGAATGTAAAACAGAAATTGGTAAATTGGCAAGACATCATTTGATTTTAATCATGTATGCTAACTTATTTATTGTGCAAGATAAAAGTTGAATGTAAACAAACCTCACTTCTAACATTTTATTTCAATCATGCACCTCTTTCCATTTTCAGCTTCTAGATTTATGAGATTTATATATAATCTGTAGCTTCTTCAATTGAGGAGCAAGTTATTAGAGTAGTATTGCATCATATCTCATTCCACTTTACTAATTTTTGCTTATAGATCCGAGCGCAAGGATGTTTTTGTTGAATGAGAACATATCTCACTTATAGCATTTTAATTCAGTGATGCACTTTATTTAATGCAAAAGCAACCCACCAATAGCATTTAAGAGCCTTTATTTTTGCATGCACCCACATTTCATCACCAATTATCACAACTCAAATGTTGTAACACAACATTTCAATATTGTTTGTCTGTCGGTGCCGAGTGATGCCATTGATAGTAACGGTGTGTTTTCTCAACACATTGCATGTAGATGTTTTGTTTTGCACATGACAGTTATTTGTTTGAGTTGAATAGTTTTATGGGTATTTGTTTCTTAGTGTTTTTGAAATAATGGGGGCATATTGTAGTTGCATGATTGGAATATACTATTTGAAATGAGGTCTTTATTGCAGGAATGAAACCCACAACTTATTTCACACCATCACAACGTTTAAATGTTTTACTTTGCACCCAACTTGCTCTTTGTTTGAAATGAGGTATATTATTTATGGGATAAAACCCATTTTGGAGGTGTTGCTTGTTTTTAGTTGCATGATTGAAATAAAAAGTCAGAAACGAAGGCTTGTTATCTCAGGGATAAAAACCACAATTGTGAAGCAAATGCATTATCCTTCCATTTTAGTATTGCTTTCCTTTCTTCTTTGCACCCACTTTGTTTTCAATTTAGAGTTGTTGGTTCATAAAGATTGCAGTCTTTGAATATGTTATATTAACTTGAATCTTGCAACTCTTTCCACTTTACTAGTTTCTAGGATAAAAACCACAACCGTGAAGAAAATGTATAATCCTTCCATTTTAGTATTGATGTATTTTCTTCTTTGCACCCACTTTGTTTTCAATTTGGAGTTGTTGATTCATAAAGATTGCAATCTTTGAATATGTTATATTAACTTGAATCTTGCAACTCTTTCCACTTTACTAGTTTATGCTTATAGATCCTATTGCAAGGATGTTTATGTGCCTCTACTAAATGAATCGTACAACTCTTTCCACTTTACTAATTTATGCTTATAGATCTCAGTGCAACCATGTTTATGTATATGTTCTAAATGAATCATGCAACTCTTTCCACTTTACTAGTTTTTGCTTATAGATCCTAATGCACGAATTTTTCTGTATATGTTATAAATGAGAAATAATGACTCGAATGTTTTTGTACTTGTTTTAAATGAGGAATAATGACTAGGACTTAGTGACATTTAAAATACACTTGAAGTCGAGGACGGTGCATGGTATGAAGTGTCCCTCAAGCTCGAGAATGATCACCTCAAAATTCACTACGAAATGGATTTACCAAAAGAAGTTCCCGACCAAGAATTGCTGCTAGAAAATGTGGAGGATTTGTAGGAGCTCAAGAACACACTTCGTAGTGAATTCTTGAGCTCTGCCAATCCTCCACATTTTCCAGCGAAAATTCTTGGTCAAGAACTTCTTCACTAAATCCGCTTCGTAGTTAATTTTGAGGAGATCATTCTCGAGCTTGAGGGACACTCGTATCATGCACAATCTTCGAACTTTAACTCTAGACATGGGACATCTTCTCTTTTGCCCGTTTCGCAACTGAATTTAAGAAGGCTCGAAGAGAATTGGAGAGGAATAGACGCCTAAGCAACGAAATGAACCATGTGCCCGAGGGATATCATATTTTAAAATATATGGTAAATGTTCTTTGCCCAATTGCTTCCTCCACATTCAACAATCCTTGGATGCTCTATGTTTCTAATCTAAGGTTTAGTAAAATTAAAGTTAAAATTTTGTGTAGTTGATTGAAATAGACAATTCTACAATGTAAATCACTCATCATATATATGTAATGCAATGTTTATGTTTATGAATATGTTTCATTACTACAATATATGATTATGTTTATGATATTAAGGATCATCAACTTAATGAAGGTATAAAAACCTCACCTAAAAGTTGTTTCCACTTTGTTCTTTCTCTGTTGTCCAATATCACCCATTGCCATACTGCAAACAGAAAAACGGTACTACACTAATCACTATACAACATATTCGTAAATCACATTCAATAAAAATCTTAAAACTTGATTGTAAAACACAAATGTAACATAGGTAGGTTTGGACAAATGTAACATAGATATGGATATAAAAGCTCAAAGATGTTAGAAATGAGGTGCATGATTGAAAAAAATGTTACAAACGAGGTTTGTTTTTATTCAACAAAAACATGGTTGCATTGGAATCTATAAGCGAAACTAATAAAGTGTAAAGAGATGCAATGCAATATTACGCTAATAACTTGCTTCTCAATTGGAGAAGCTACATAGTATATACAATTCTCATGAACTTGGAAGTTGAAAATGGAAAGAGGTGATGTTAGAAGTAATGTATGTTAGAAGCGAGACAAAACAACACCGAAATGACATGTTATGGTGTTTGAGTTGTGATTATCAAGTGACGGGGTGGGTGGCGGTAGTGGTGGCAACTACATTAAATGCGGTGCATGAAAAAATAAAGGCTCTTAAATGTTATTGATGTGTTGTTTTTTGCACCAATTATATATTTTTGATATTTTCAATATAAATTTAAGGTTTTTACAAAGACAATTTTTTGGTCAAGTAGGAAAAATAGGAAAAATAAAGAGTTTGCAAGAAAACACAGTTTATTAATGGAAAGAGGTGCATGATTCGGATAACTTTGGAGTATATAATTAAAATCAAATGACGTCTTGCTAGTTTATCAGTTTCTACTTTTACATTCTAGTGGAACGTGTTTTTATTTCACAATTTTTTCCACTTTAGTAGTTTCAACCTATACATTTGCATTACATGATTTCCTTCCACCTTAGTAGTTTCAACTTACAGATCCTAGTGCAACCTTGCAAGTTGAAACTACTAAAGTGGAAGGAATTACAAGAGTTTCAATCAAACAACTTAAAAGAACTAGTAGAACCTCCATGGTGACCAACAACAAATAAAAATGCAAAGAAAGTGGGTGCACGATTAATAGCCAATACAGAGCTTCCAATACATTATGGCTTTTACAGTATTTATAGTAAACCTTAAACCATATTTGCAATATTAAAGCATTACAAAGCTTTGAATGCAATTAATTAACACCACTAGAATGAAGTGGTGTGAAAATAGACCTCATTTCTAATAGTTTATTTCAATCATACAACCCAAAACAACCACTTATACCTTTATAATGAACCAACATCGGGTAAGAATGAAACAAAATTCGGTGCGAAAGGAGCAGTAAAACAATATTGAAATAGTGTGTTACAATGTTTCAAATCACAATTATCGTTGATGGAATGTGGGCGATTCTTTGGAGGCACAAACACATCATCGCACTAACATCTATAAGTTGAAACTAGTAAAGTGGAAAGAGTTGCATGATTCTTGTAGAACACATACGAAATATCCTCAGACCGGGATCTATAAGCAAAAACTAAAGTGGAAAGAGTCACAAGATTCAAATTAATATAACATATTCGAAGATTGCAATCTTTATGAACCAACAACAAATAACACCTCTAGAATGGGTTTCATCCCTAGATAACATACCTCATTTCAAACTTTTTATTTCAATCATGCATCTCAAATATGCCCCAATATTCTAGAAAACTAAAACACTGCAATAACCCCAAAAAAATGATATATGGGTTTTAACTAATTCTGCATGTGCACACGTCAATGTTTATGCAATGTATAATCTTACAAGAAAGCTATGCAAGGTTGTCCACTTCAAAGTTTATGCAAAGCATAAGTTTACAGGGAAGGTATGCAAGAATTTTGACTTCAAAGTTTGTGCGATGGATGAGTTCATAAGAAAGCTATGCAAAAAAGTGAATATTCCTCATTTAAAACAGGGGTAAAAACCTTCAAGTCATTATTCCTCATCTAGAACATATACGAAAACATTCTTGCACTAGGATCTATAAGCAAAATCTGGTAAAGTGGAAAGAGTTGCGAGATTCAAATTAATATAACATGTTCAAAAAGTCAATATTTATGAACCAACACCTCCGAGTTGAAAACAAAAAGGGTGTAAAGAAGAAAGGAAAACAATACTGCAAACAAAATGACAATGCATTCACTTCACAGTTGTGAGTTTTATTCTTGAGATAACAAGCTTCATTTCCAACTTTTTATTTCAATCACGCAACTCAAACATGCCCCAAAATTCCGAAAACTAAAAGATTGCAAAAAACCCGGAAAGAAATATGATATATGGGTTTTAACTAATTCCTACTTTGCAGAATGTGCACACTTCAATGTTTATGCAATGTATACACATATAGGAAAGCTATGCCATATTGTTCACTTAAAATCTACACTAGAAAAATAGTTTACACAAACAAAGAACAGTCGGGTGCAAAGCAAAACATCTAAATGTTGTGATGGTACAAAATAAGTTGTGGGTTTCATCCTTGTAATAACAGACCTCATTTACAACATTATATTCCAATCATGCAACTAAAACATGACTCCATTATTCCATAAAACCCTAAGAAACGAAAACCCAGAAAACCATTCAACTCAAACAAACAACTCTCATATGCAAAATAAAACATCTACATGTTGTGATGGTGTGAAAACATTGTTTTCATCAATGACATCGCTCCTCCATCCTCCATCTCGCATGGCATTCGAAACAAACCAACATCGGGTAAGAATGAAGCAATAGACGGTGCCAAGGAGTAGGAAAAACATTATTGAAATGGCGTGTTATGAAATTTTAGTCGTGATTATCGGTGATGGAATGTGGGTGGGTGGCAGTGGTAGCCACATTAAACACGATGCATGCAAAAATAAAAGCTCTTTAAGGTTATTGATAATTTGTTTTTGCATTTTTTTGTGCCAATTATATATATATATATATATATATATATATATATATATATATATATATATATTTCTAACATACATTTAAGGTTTTTATGCACAATTATCGGGTCAAGTAGGAAAAATTCAAAAATTGGAGAGTTTGAAGGAAAACTCGATTTATAGGGATACACATGGTTTAAGAAGTCGCAAAATGCACTTCTACATTCTTAACTTGACAAACTATGGGATCATTTTTTTTTGTGAAAAATATATATTTTAATTGGCACTCCACTGCCCTAAAGTTAGGGGTCTCGACTATTGGTCCCCTTCCCCTATATCATGGTGTTGTAAAAGACCAAGTTAAACAAGTACTATTCTTTCGTATAGATTTTATACTATTAAATAGTTGTTGTAATTCATAGAAAAAAGAACGTGTTATCTTCCTCTAAGTATTCTTTCAACTCCTAATGTTTGCATTTCATGTATACATCCCTTCAATCCTTGTAAAGGAACCTCGTCATTTTTCATGTGATAGGATGGATGGTAGGGATCTTAAAGTGGACATTACTCATTTCTTCTCCTTTCATCCATTATTTAGGTACTATTTCATTGAACTCTTTTTTTCTATGCCTAGATGCATACTGCTACAATCTACATGGGAGAGCTCTTTGTTTTGGATTTGCATGGCTTGTTAACAAAGTTGAAACCCTAATGGATATAAGTGTAAAGCAATAAAGGTACAATGAAACTAAAATCCCTTTCTTCCTACAAGGAAGTCTCATGCATCAAATTGAGGTGTTGGTTTGGCAAAGGCCTAAAATATTGGCACCTTTACCTCTAATTTGTATTGAAGGTTGACCTGTCGAACAATGGTTTAAACAAAGGGGTGAGTATACTATTTCCATCATTTGTCACTTGTACATACACTATTTGTTGATAACATTAATTGTCATTTTTGTATCTTCATTTTTCTACATATCCTATGATTCATATATTACCTTTTCTTCTTTTTTTTCTCTTTGTTTCAAGGGGGTGGTGGAGACAAAATGATACTACATCATGGAGCATGTAGCCTAGTGTTATCCAAATCACAAATGATGACAACCGAAAGTGGACAATCTAACCACCTTGTTTTTGCAAACACCTAATTATGGTCTTTGCAACATCAACTTTTACACTCTTTTACATAAACTATTGACACGTACATGAATCATCACACTTTTCTCCTTTTCTAATTACCCATGCATCATCTTAGCTGCCTCTATATGCCAATTATACTCCTTGACGATTATATCAATTTATACAAAGACACTTTAAAAACCTATATAGACATTCTCCATTTCGAGGCAAGTTCTCAACTTTTGGACAATGTCGTTCACCTCAAATAGTATTGTCCACCGGTATTTTCCCCCTCCCAGTGAATAAGTTCCTCGCATGGAATATAACTATTTTTCAAATATGGGCACTTTCAATAGGTCACCTAGTCTTGATTTATATGTCACCTATGCCAAGAAATTAATGAAGAGGATTCTATATATGCAAATGATCCTTTAGGTCACTATTTGTACATATGTTTGATAGATACTTTGGAAATCACTTTACAAAGGCTTATTGATGCAGAGCATCCAAGCTTCAACACAATCTTGCATCAAAGTTTTGGTTAATAAAAGGGTGCACGTACCCGGGGAATAAGGAGAAACTAGTGTAGCGGTGGGCAAATGTGCGGAATTGTGTAGAGGATTTGTGCGAACAAGTAATGTGTGGTTGAGTGTGTAGAGGAAACAACAAAGGAATACACAGAGGAAGAATAAAATGCATGAGGAAGAGTGCGCAAGGGATGAAACACAAAGCATGCGCAAAGTTGGTTAAAATAAGGAAAGGTGTATTGCACGCAAGAAGCGAGTGTAATGATTGCACGAAATTGTTGAGCACAACGTCTTGGACTAGTGTGCGCAAAGGTGACTGTGCCGATGGTTGGACTAAATAAAAAGACACTCTAGAAGGTGACAAGAGGGGTAATGAAGACCAACTACCTATGGACATGTGTCACCAAAGGGAGTAAGAGCATAGGGATGAGGTGTGCAACAAGCATCGATGAGCAACTGATGGGTCTCTGTCACAAATCTAATCCTTTCTTAGATAAGGCAAAAGAACAAGCGGATGGACAACAATGCGGCTCATAAATGTAATGAAAAAATTCAAATTTGGAGGCATGGGAATAAAGCCCATTGAAATTACCATCTAGATAGTTTGGGATAGATTGTAAAAGCAAGTTATGTCGGAAAAAGAGATGGCATGAATATGAGGAGAGAGAGAAAATATGAGACATGAGAAGAGGACCAATTGATGAAGACAAGACAACATGACTGGAAGCCAAAGCTAAGCAATGGGGAAACCTATCAAGATTTGGGTCCATAAGTGGTACACCAAATTCTATGTAAGCATTGTAAGCTCCATAGTCAAACATTCATATCGTAGATGCCACAAGGGCTTTGAGATCAATGAAAGTCTCTCATTTTTGTGAGGGTCCTTTGTGTACTCAAACAAGACATGTGGTCGAGCATTCCCATAGAACCCCCGTCCATACGACCTTGAATCACTTATGCACATCTCAATTCTACCAACTGCAGATCCATTGAGCTAAAATATGAAGTACAAAGGGTCAAGTTTTATGTCACTAAGTGTTAAGGGTCCAAAGAAGGTTCATTTGAGATTACACATTACTTTCATAGTTGCACATTTACATAGGAATTACAAGAACCACATGTGGCTTGATCTTGCATCAAAGTATTGGTATGCCATGCAATGCTCACATGCATTTATAGGTATGTTGAGGTTAGCCCAACCTAATAACTAGGAATATATCTTATTATGCATTATTATTCGATTCCATTACTATGGTTTAGAAAAAGTAGAGATCGTACGTGTTTCATCACATCATATTGCAGCTCCCGAGTACCCTAATTCCATGGTGCACATACAATTGAATAGTCCATAAAGTTACAAACATGTCAAACATCTCTAGACACTATCGTCCACCTCAATCACTTTTGTTTGTTGGTATTGTCTTCCCATAACAACAATGTTAAGATAGTTTCATATTGCCTCATTCCCTAAAGAGTTTGATGACACTTTCCTTAACTAGATCTAAGTCCTTTTGTCCCTTATACATTTTTTCTTCTAACATAATCAAGGTGGGTCTTTCCATTGTGCATTATCTAACTTTATCTCTCTATTTTCTCTCTTGATGATAATAATAATTTCCCTAATTCGAGTCAAAATATGGTATTTTCCTCACATATCTAAGAATATAAACTAGTTCATTGTTTTAGGTATTGTAAGTCATTGTATGTAAAATAATCATTGTTTGCTTCTTGATTTTATTTTTTGATTGCCTCTTGGCTTTGTTTTCTTCTTTGTCTCTTGGATTTTGTGTACTTAATTAGTTTTCACTTGTTTACAAAAATATTTTAAAAATATAAAATCAAACCGTGCACTATTTGTTTTGTTGGTATATATTGTTTACTTGACATTTATCATATTGCATAGAGATTTACATATCCATTTTACATCCACGTTTTTCAAGGTATAATTGAGCTAAATGTTGGACATACATGTTACATATGGACATAAACACATGAATGTTTAACATTGATCACATTGGACTACTTCGACTAATTATAGATAACTTACTCTTGTTTGTATTTTTAATGAACTTATATGGATAGTGTACTTTGTTATACATGACGACAACATTGGCTTTTTATCGGTATTAACATTGCTTGAACGATACTTACATGTATTTGTTACCAATGCATACTTATACTGATTATTTTATGCTTATGTGTGTGTACATTTCTTTGTTCATACGGTCACTTATGCATGCTTAAATGTTCGTTCATATGTTAGTTATGTGAGAGATCATCTTGACAAATGGTCATGTATGCATTATCATGTCATTTGATCCTTGTGTGTTTATTGATCATAATGTTTGCTTTTTTTTTAATTCACTATAATGCTTCATGTTTATGTGTTCTCAAATGATTTTATTGTGTAACTATTTGATTGTATTTGGTGTTTGTGTGATTACATGCTTGGTGTCACGATCTACATCACACATAGTTATATTGTTTGTTATCTACTAATAATGAATGTGTCTATTAGGACACCTACAATGTGCTTCATTGCTATAAGATCTTGTTCATACTAATGTTTATCTCTAATTGATTTTTAATATGATTATATATTATATTCTATGAACAAACAAATGTTGTTTATGTCTTGGATTACATGTTTCATATGTGATTGCAATGATCAAATCTTTTGATGTTCACATATTCTATCATGTTTGTATACACACTTTATATGGTTAGCTCTTGCTTTAACTTTATATACATTTTCTTTTAAGATGAGTAACTTGCATGTTATATCCCTCACTCAAAAGGGGGACATACAATAGGCTTGTTTGAGAGATTCAAACTATGTAAGATGGAACATTTCACTTTGAGAGAAAAATTAGATGGTGTAAATGGGTCTGATTAGATTTTCAAAGACATTTTACATGAGTTCAAAGAGATCATATTCAAAATTGAGGGGTAGTTATACACATGTAAACATTCTATATGATTTTGAGGGACTATGTTCAAACTTTCAAGGGAACACAAACACATCCGAATTGAGGGACACTTGATCATGTGGGACATGTATTTTATACATGTTCATACATTATATTTAAAGTTGGAGATTGATGGTATAACATGATCATAGTTTGGGTATATTTATATTTGTAGGAGAAGATCCATCTTTTCATACAAGTTTGGTTCGAGACCTCATATGCAGAGATTGTTACCATTGCAAATCCTTGCTTGTTTGGCCAAGAAAATGATAAGGGAGGATCAAATTTTCCATTGCAAATAAGGTTATTTAAACACGTGTGGCAATATGGTTGAGTTATCGGTATCCCTCAACTTGCCACCATTTTAATTTAACCATTTTAATCCTTAGTGCTTTGATTCAATAGTTACATTTTTTGGCTAGGTTCACCCCACAACACTCTCCAAAAGTTCAACAAGTGATAGCTTAGTTTGCATACTATCATGTGTATTCGTTCTTTTGTTTTTTCTAGTTTCAATATTTTGCAATGGGTCATATATTTTAGTTTTCTTTTTCATTATGGGACATTAATCTATACACATTTATTTGGAAATTTTCAAATGGGACAATGGGATATTTTAGTACTTGTCAACACTCGCAGATGGTTATCATAGGTATGTATTTTATGTTATTCTTTTAATATAATATTGTAATTGGTATATTAAAAGGGGGCAATTATTGACACGTAATTATGGTCTTTGCCACTTAGAAACATCAATTTTGGCACTCTTTGACATTCTTGGATTATTGAAACATATATGACTCTTTATCAAACTTTACTTCTTTCTAATTAATTTGCAGATATACGCACTCATAATCATCTTAGTCTATACATGAACATTTTACGATTCTACATAAACATTCTCCATGTTTTAGGATCTTTTTCTCAACCTCTAGACAATAACATCCGCCTCAAATAGTACCATCCATTGGTATTGTCCCCTTTGACGTAGTGCCCTTTCATAGGCAAGTGCTATTTTTCAAAAATATGAATTTTCACCAGTCGGCCCAAGATTGATTCATGTGTCACCTACAACAAAAAATTAGCAAAGAGTCCCTTATATATACAATTGACCCCTTAGGTCATTATCATTCACACATTTGAGAGACACCTTAGAGATCCTTTACAAAGGTTTATCCACATCTAAAATCTTCTAGGACTAGTTCTGGAGTATTCTATTTAATTAAATTTGAAGTACAAAAGTTTCATGGTGCTAAGTTTCAAGGGTCAAACGTGATCACTATATTCTACACATTATTTTCATAGTTTCACATTCATGTAGGAATTGGGAGGATCATGTGTGAATTGATGTCTTCGAAGTATTGGTATGTATCGTAACACTTGCATGCATTGGGGTATGTTGAGGTTAGTCCAACTAAATAGCTCCAAATACATTTTAGTATACATTTTTATTCTAGTGTTAGTATTTGGAAAAAAGGATCACATGAATTTAAGCACATTAGATCACAATGAATGAGTAATGCAGAGCATTTGGGTTCATGCATAACCCTATGTCAACAAAAAAACTTAGAGTTAAGTAACTAGCAATCACATGTGTACAATGCAATGTGAACGCCGAACGGTATATGTTATTTGATTTAGAGGGATAGTTATTACTTGTGTAATTGATGTTGATAATGGGTGTGATTGAATTTGTTAAGTGTAGGAATATAGATGAACCACTTCATTTAAAGGTTCCATCTCTACATTTCAAACTTGTTACAAATTCATACATATACATTTGCAAATCTCATATCATGAGTGGTAGTGCTTTGTTGTCAATTTTATTTGTACTAAACATGTTACATGAAGACTTTCGTACATGTGCAGATTTTATATCATGAGTGGTAGCCTTTTGTGGCCATTTTTTCGCACTAAACATGAATACATTTGATATTTTTTGGATAGTTAATTATTTTTATAGTTGATGTGGTTTGTAATTATTTCGAGGAAATTATGCTAGTGTTGCATCAGTTGTTTGGTTGGTATTTTGTTGAAAAAACATTTTTTTATAGTCGATAACAGGTGGGATTGATAGTGGTAGTGTAGGAATATAGATGAAACATTATATTGATTTGTTCTATGTGTACATTTAAATTTGTTACAAATTCGTACATACACAATTGCAAATCTTATATCACGACATTTGAACTAAACATGTATACATGAAGACCTTTGTACATTTGCAGATTTTATATCATGAATGGTATCCTTTTGTGGGCAATTTTATTTTCACTAAACATGAATACATTTTATACCCCTTGAACGACATTGCCACTTTGGATACAAGAAGTGTTGAGTAAAGTAGTAGTGGAGGTGCTATCAAAGTAGAGGGTAGTATTTATGACGGGTTGAGTGATAGTAGTCTTGAATCCTCCTTTCTTCTTGCTCCAAGTGTTGTTACACACGCCATTTTTGAGTACCTTTCGAATGAAAAAGGAGGTGAAATCCAAAAATTTGCAAGTGAGGGAACTCTGGAGAAAGGTGTGAATGTCATACCTTGGCTTTCAGTGGTTCCAATGTCAATAGTTGCTCTATGCAAAGTAAGTCCCTGGGACTTATGGATAGTTAATCCCCAGGCCATTTTAATCAGAAATTGTCTTCGATTCCCTCTCAAAATAGGGGGTATGGGAATATGTAACGGGTTGGAGGGATCCCAACATGGGTCGTTGTATCAATCAAATTTGACAACAACAAATAAAGGTAATGTTGGTGGTGGCATTGATGCGTCGTAGACATTGTCGGTGATTTTTCCTGTAGAACCATTTATGAGGCCTATGTCAACCCAAAAATTTACAATGCGAAGGCCTTCCTGGATTGTGGATGCGGAGATGTTGAATGCTGAAACACCGGTAGGGGAGAGCAGAAGGAGAGGTGAGGGAGATGTGGTTGATGCTATTGTGAATGAATTCCATATTTTATTTATCAGAAATTATTTTCCTATGCCAGTTGTTCCTTGAATTATCAATCTTAGTGGAGGTAGAAGGGATTTGTTTGCTAAATGGTGTAGTATGGTATCAAGAGCTAGTTGTTGTTCTGAAGACAAAGGTAGTGTGGAAGATGGTGGTGTGGCCTATATGTTGGTGTTAATTATGTTTGACTTTTCTCTCTTGATGAATGATGAACCAGTTATCTGCAAATCAGGTGGAACGTCAGGTATGTTCCAATTATTGTGTATGTCGAAATCTCATTTCCCCAACATTTCAAGACTGTCAAGACCCGTGTTGTTTCCTGAAAGAAGTTGTGCGAAGACCTAGTCATTCATGCAATGGTTCGTGTTGAATATTGCATTCAACCCTGAGTCGAACTAACATCTATAAAGCGTCATGTGTCTCGTGGTAAGCATGAAACATGTCATGGCCTCGTAGTTGTGCTTGAACAAGTCCCAAGTGCCATTGATGTCATGTGGGGTTGAGCCAAATTTGGAGGCAATATTTATGAAAGGCTTGTATAAAAGGAGTTATGACCAATAGAAAAGGTCATAGGACGTTGAATCTTGAGCTGGGACATCCACAAATCTTGGGTGGACCCGAAAAATTGTTTGGCTCAATCACAGTTTCCATTTATCACCTTTATGGTTCTTGTTGTAGCTCCAATCTCGAGCAACCTGAATAAGAGGTAGGTGTTCCATGGTTGCAAGGCGAACTCTATATGCATCCAAGAAAGCGGTTATTTATTGTACATCGGCATCACTTTCAACGACACGTCTCAAGATTTTTTTCCAACATTTAATGATACAAATGAATGACTACACATAACAAGTGGTAATTTTTGCAGCATGTGGCATGTTTCTTGTGCACTTATGTCATGTTCAACAACACTTTCTGTGAGCATTTTGTAGATCACAATATGTGATGGAGAATCCACATCAACATCTCTTGAAAATATGGATAGCATTTGGTGATAGGTTTCTGAACGTTGCTCTACTTTTGAAGCATATTTTGCAATATACTTAAGAATTGCATGGTGGGAAAGTACCGGTTGGAAATTGACATTTTCTCTCCATATGGATATCATAGTTTGATTGTGGATGTTCAATCTGTCATCATTTCTCGAAGGGAGGTACTTAATTTTCCCATCACTTTCAATGAGCAAGGATGAAGTAGGTCGTGGGGCATGGGGAAACAATTAGATTTCAAATAATATGTATTACTTTTGCGGAGTTAATTAATAAATATTTGTGAAACGTTGCACCTCTCCTTAGTCATTTACAAACTATCCCATCTACACATCACTACGAAGTTCTATGAAGCCACCTAACACCGTGAATTCCACAGTACATTGGAATTTCCACAAAGTACTATAAATGTCATGCTAGTTTATTCATGCCTTGCAAGCCTATCTAAAGGCGCACAACACCGGAATGCCACACAATCTTATCTGATTTTGTAAAAGCTTATACAATGTCATGGTACACTACGAAGCCATTGACCACTTACACAACACGCAATATTACATTCTTACATGACCACTCCTAATGATGAGATTTGCAGATCGCTAAAATCTCCCAGGCAAGAATGAAAAAATTAGTAAAGGGAACACATGGTCCTTGATCCACCTATTTCGACAAGGGGCCAACAAAATGATCCGATTCAACTCAATCAAATGAATGGGAAATTCTAGGATTAATCAATGGTTTTGAGAGGCCACTTGATGGATATTATGCAAAACCTTCTCTTGTTGAAGGCGTTGTGATTTTTATAAGTAGAAGGGAACTACAAACTTGTAAACTAGCTTATTTTGAGAAATCACGATCTAAGTATTTGAACTCGTATTGATTTAGAGTGGGTCTTGATTTATGGTGACCGTCCTTGTAAGTGTGGGCTATAGGTTGGTTCTAAAGAAACTTAATAGAGTTTGCAAGCTTAGAATAGGTCTAGGTTGGGGATTCTTATCAAAATCCTTACAGAGTATCATTGAAGTTTGGAATTGGGATGTAATGGTAATGTGATTTAATTTGTAATTATTTTCCTTATATTAATATAAATATTGGCATATGTTTCTTATGTTTAAAAATTGTGTTTGAGATCTTGCCTTGATGATGTCTACTATGATAAGTGGTTGCATGGTAGAAGGAATCCCTTAATTGAGAACCTTGAACGTGACTATATCAATATGGTAAATTAGAGATTAAAATTTGTGAGTCCTAATGAAGACCTTAGTCGAGTGTAGGATTTGTGAGCCTTGTTGTAGAGTTTAGTAGAACATCACTATGGGTTTTGTGAGTGACCTTAAGATTCGTTGGTTTCCATATTAGGGGTTCAAGTAAAGGTAGTTTTTAAATATCTCGCCATTGTGATTTTGCATAAAGGGTGTGAAATCAAAAATATTGCTATGAAAAATATTTTGAGGAAAGATAGCACTCGAGTAAATAGAACACCAAAACTAGCAGAATTGGCTTATGTGATAAGAGGAATGCAAGCTTGTTTGGAGGCTATGGAGACCGCACAACATAAAGGAGTTATTGTGGATGAAGATGAGAGAGATGATGATTGTGAAGTGAGAGTACCCACATATAACCATGTTGTGGGAGAGCATGTCAATGCAAAGAGGGCATGCTTTTGTGCAGAATCACGAGGATTGGTAGTAAACCGTGAATAAAAGTTTCATGCTACTCTAGAACTTGTATCCAAAAGAATCAATAGATTAGATCACATAAATGGAAAAGTAATTTGAGTACAAAGGTGTGGAAGATAACAAGAAGGTTAAATTTGTGAGTACTAAGTTGAAAGGCCATGCCTCTTTGTGGTGGGATCATGTGCGAACAGAGAGTTAAAATAGGAAAATCTAAGGTGAAGAAATGGGATAAAATGGTGACAAAGTTGAAGGCTAATTTTATGGCATGGGTTACGAGTGTCATCTATTCAAGTAGTTGTAGAATTTGTGTAAGAAGGTATTGAGTGTAAATAAGTACACTTAGGAGTTCTATCGGCTCAACATCAGAGTTGGCTATGTGGAAGATGACGTTGGACAAATCTCAAGATATGTCAATGGATTGTGCATTTCTATCCAAGATGAACTTGATATGATTAAAATGATATCTGTAGAAGAATCCTATCAATTTGTATTTAATGTAAAAGAGAAGTTATCCCGCCGACAACATAGTAACTCACGGGGTAAATAAAATTTCCTACGTAGAGGTGGAAGTTTATGTAGTGATGCATAAGGTCATGTGCAAGAAGGAGAGATGAGCACCTCGCATGAGAAAATTCATGCACATAAAGGTGGACATAGATCAATGTCTTGAGGAAGAGGACGTGAAAGAGGAAGAGGATTCAAATAAACATGTTTCGTTTTGGAGAAATTGGACATCACACATTTGAGTGTCCATAAACCACATAAATCGAGTGGTAAATGCCGGAGGAATAATGCTAGCAATTATGTTTCTCAACTTGTGGATGCAAGAGTTCAAAAGAACCGTAACATGGTGAAACTTTGGCAATGAAGTGGGTGTGATTGAATCCCGTGAAAGAATAAAATATGCTTGTGTAGAGGAAGAATCTGGTTTGAACCATTTACAAGTATAGAGGTAAGTGTTTGTAGTCATTGTGGATAGTGGTAGCATTAATAATATCATTTCTAAAGAGATGGTAAATAATGTTGGTTTGAATAATATTGTGCACATGAACCCGTACAAGGTGTCATGGTTGTTAAAGGAGAATTAGTTGTTTGCAAAGTGAGCAATGAATAGTGCATATCAATATTGGTGTATATGAAGATGCATACATGTGTGATGTAATGCCCATGGACTTATGCCATTTTTTGTTGGAGAGATCTTGGTAGTATGAAAAACAAGTTACTCATGATGGTCACTCAAATACCTACATATTGGTGAAAGATGAACAAAAGTACACATTGAAGCCTTTGAAGGATTCAATTGTAGAGGTTGAGAGGAATCCATAGGTATTGTTTGTTTTATGGAAAGAGTTCCCGAATGTTGTGAAGAGGTATAATATGTGTTTTACATCCATTTTGAGGCCCACATAGAGAACAAAGGAATGAACAACCGTACAAAAACATAAGATATCCCAAAAAGTGAAGGATATGATAGGAGAGTACATGAATATGATGATGAAGGATATTTTGGATGGATTACCAGCTACATAGAGTATAATTCATCAAATGAACTTGATACTAGGGGCTAGTTAACCAAATAAAGTTGTGTATAGGATGATTCCTATGGATAATGAAGAAATGAGAATTTAATTGTAGGAGTTGCTTGAAAAAGGGTTTATTATAGAGTCTCGAGCCCATGTGCAACATTCACATTATTGGCATCAAAGAATAGAGGAAAATGGAGAATGTGCACTAATTCCAGAGCCATCAAAAAATCACTATCAAGTATAGATTTCCATTATTGGGTATGGATGATTTGATGAATTGTCTAAGTGCGTAAAAGTATTTCATGAAGATTGATATGAAGAGTGGATACCACAAGATCAAAATCATGGAGGGAGATGAGTGGAATATTGTGTTCAAAATTTAGGATATATTATATGATTGATTGTTATGCCATTTAGGCTAAAACACATTGAGCACATTCATGTGGTTGATGAATGAAGTGTTGAAGCCATTAATGGGTAATTTTTTCATTGTTTACTTGGTGACATTATGATTTTCAGCAAAACATAGGAAGAACACTAGGTCCATTTGTGGGAAGTTTTAGAGCATTTGTGAGAGGAGAATTTGTTGGTAAACTTGAAGAAGTGCAGTTTTATGTAGAAGGAGTTTGTCTCCATGGGATTTTGATATCTTAACAACGCTTGAAGATGGATCATAAGAAGATGAAAGATATAGTAGATTGGATATCAACATGAAGTGGAACATAGGCCCATAACTTCCATGGATTTGCAAGCTTATACAATAATTTCATAAGAGGATTCGGTGGGAATTATGGAAGGATCACAAAGGCGATGTGGAAGGATAGAAAAGAGTTCCCGTGGACTATAGATGTAGAAATACATTCTAAAAGCTAAAGAAAAATGTCACAGAGTAGCCAATATTGGGCTTACCTAATTTCAACAAGGTATATCAAGTTTACCGTGATACTAGTGAGGTAGCAATTTGGAGCACCGACGATTCAAGAAGGGAGATCCATCACATATTTTAGTAAGAAGATGAATGAAAGAACGAGAAAGCATGCAATTTATGATCAAGATTTTAATGCCATTATGTAATCTCTAAAGAAGTGGAGTCATTAATTGTTACCCAAGGAGTTCATGTTTTATGTGGACCACCAAACATTGTAATTCATTAATAGTAAGGGGAATTGGACTCGAGACATCTCAAACGGGTTGAGTTCCTACAAAGCTACTCATTTGTTCTAAAGAAAGGAAGTATGAAATATAATTGAGTTGCAGATGTAATGAGCATAGGATGCATCTTGTTGACCGAGATGTAAGTGAGTGTAACAAGGTTTTAGGGAATGAAGGACCTATATGCAAATGATAGATATTTTGCAAAAGCATGAAATGCATGCAAAAACTTGTGAGCATCAATCACATGTCATGGTTAGATTACTTCTTACAAGAAGGCTTGTTATTGAAAGGAACCCACTTGTGTGTACTACAAAGCCCAATGAGAGAGAATTTGATTCGAGAGAAACATTTTAGGGCATTTTGGGATAGATAAGACCTTGGTGTAATTGGGTGAAATATATTATCAGTTTTGATAGATATAGATGTGCACAAATATATGTAGAGATACATGGTATGTTGATTGACGAAAGGTAAAATTTAGAATACATGGTTAAATTAACCTCTTCTAGTACCTAAGATACCATATGAGCATATGAGTATGGATTTTGTTTTGTGATTTCCCATAACATAGAGGGTTCATGGTTCTATATTTTTATGGTAGTTATATTCTCAAAGATGGATCATTTTATGTCGTGCAAGAAGACCAATGATACTACTCATGTTGTGAATTTGTTATTCATGGAATTTGTGATGGTGCATGGTTTACCTTGCACCATTATATTTGATAGAGATACAAAAATTATGGGATGCTTATGGAACACTTTATAGAATAAACTCGATGTAAGTTGTTTAATTATGCGTATCACCCACAAAAACAAATGGCCAAACATAAGGTTTCAACATGATTTTTGGAAAATTGTTTTGATGTTTGGTAGAGAGAAAACAAGAACATCATATGTAGTTCTTGCATAGGAGATTTCATACAACTCTACCAACATAATCACTAGGAAGTCACCTTTCCATATAGTGTATGGAAGAAATCTAATAGGAATTGTGGAGTTGAGGGAGTTTCACGAGAAGAGGGGAAGAGTGCGAAGCATAAAAATTCTTAAAATACATGAAGCAAGTGCAAAAAAATTGGAGAAGAGAAATTTTCAATAAAAAGAACATGTAGATTTGCTTTGAGAAGACACTTGGAGTTTAAGGTAGGGATTTAGTTTCTTGTGCACCTTAGGAAGTAGATGTTTATGTAAGGAACTTATGACAAACTCAAGTGGAATAAGATAAGACCACATAGAGTCCTAAGGAATTTTGTGGATAACACATATGAGTTAGAGTTACACGAAGACATAGATGTATCACCTATTTTCAACATATAGGATTTGTATCAATATCATAAGAGGATAACAAGTGGAGAATAGATCCACACAAAAGTATATTAGAGGCACCAACTACCAAAGTAACAACATGCATAAGTCAAATACATATTTGAGGAACACATAATGGAGACATCGCACATAAAGGGGCATAAAAATATATGGTAAAATGGATATGCCAACTAGTAAAAGGATGCATCTTGGCTTATAAAAGAAGAGATTGTAATAATTTTTCATTCCATTTCAAACCTTTGTATGAGCAGGGGCTCAAGTTTCTTCTTACTCACATGTATGATGCAAGAACATCTAGGTTCAAAAACAATTTTGTATCAACCAAAAACACTTAAGAATTAGTTTTAAAATATTTCCATAGTGCATCATCACTTCTAAGAAATTCGTGCAAATATCATTTTCCTTAGTCATTTTACGAGAAGCTGCAAAATACTTTTCAAGTCACATAACACTATGGGTTTTGTAGAAGGTAAGAAGCCTACTAAAGCCATGAAATCCTACGAAATATGCATAATAATGCATATGCCATGATACACTAGAAATTTTGTGGAGCAAGTGTACAAATGCCACATAAGATTTGAATCTACACAACATTGTAGAAGCCATACAAGATTACCCATTCTATAAAAGCCTTTTGAAGCCACACAACATTGGGAATGCCACGCAAGATTATCTCGATGCCGCATAAGATTATACAATGCCTTAATACATTATGAAAGTCTCTAGTCACTTGATAAGGCATGAAATATTGCATTCTTGTAAGAAAAATTCCAACGATGAGATCCATGACTGGAAAAATTTATTATGAACATTGAGATAATTAGTAAAGGGAACACGTGGTCCTTGATCCACCTATTTCGCCAAGGAAAACAAAATGATCCTACTCAACTTGATTTAATGAATGGAAAATTATGGAATTGATCAATGGCTTTGAGAGGCCACTTGAATGATATTCCACACAACCTTTTCTTATTAAAGGTGTCATGCTTTGTATAAGTAGAATGGGAGCTCCAAAGTTGTAAAGTATGTTATTCTAAGAAAGCTTGATTTTTGATCTAAGTATCTAAATTTATATCTTGATTTAGAGTGGGTCTTGATTTGTAGTGATCTGCTATATAAGTGAGAGCCAAAGGTTAGTTCTCAAGAATCTTAGCAAAGTATGCAAGCTTATGATAGGTCTCGGATGGGGATTCTTAGAAGAATCCTCATGAAGTCTCATCAAGATTGTTATTAGAGTGTAATGAAAATATGCCTAAATCTATTATTATTTTCCTTGCATTAATACAAATATTGTACTTTGTTTCTTGTATTTAGAAGTTGTTCATGAGATATCTCCTTAGTGAGGTATATTGTTACAAGAGGTCGCATGGTGTAAGGCATCCCTTCATCAAGAACCCCGATTGTGAATGTATCAATGAGTACAATATTTCCACAATGCAAACAAAAGTGGAAAATACTATAAAGTTATAGATGTCTCGAGACATCTCTGTGCACTAGCATATTCCTCGGTCCATTGTCATCCAAGAATACAGAATGTCCCTAATGGCATTGCACAAATAATGTTTCATATTGTCTCCTTTCCAAAGAGCTTGAACAAAATTTCTTGAGCTAGATACAAGTCCGTGTGTTCATTGTACCTTTTTCTTTCAGCTTCGAACTAGGTTGGGTTTTTTTCATTGTGCATTATCTAGATTTCTCTCTATCTATCTAGGTTAATCATATTTTCCCTAATTCAAGTTAAGATTACAATATTTTACTGTCTTACATAATAATTTCAACTATCTCATAGTTTTATCTACTTTATGACATTGTGTGTAAAATAATCAAAATGGTTTTACGATGCAAGGATATATAAAAATAAAAAATTAGATCTAGTGTGATGAATCTTTCTACGATAGATTAAATTAACATCAAAATATAGATAAAATATACTATATTGGATTAAAAGAGTGAGAATTGTGGTAAAATATTAATAGCCTCTTTAATTGGTATTCTCCTTTGAGAAATCTTAATATAACGTAATCCAGGATGCCTTTACACTAGCCTAAGCTCTTACTTTATACCAACTCTAAGACAACCAACTAATACTTCCCATGCATATGTGATTATTTTAAATTATTGAAAGGGCGACTTAAAACACACATACATTTGTATATTTTATTAATAAAAATGACTAAAATGAAAAAGAGCTACAATGAAGTAGGTATAATGTGTCCTCCCCTTTAAGAAGTTTTTCTTTCAAAGTTGAAGCTTAAGAAATTGTTGTTGAATGTGGATTAGGCTCCCGGTTGTATCTTTACAACCAGTCCATCACATTTAAAGTTTTGTGAAGTCCAACAAACTTGGTCCAAGTGTGTGTTTCCAATGATCCCAAAGAATTAAATCACATCCCTCCAAGGGAAAAATAACCATTTCTGATTTGAGGTTATTGTCCCCACTTAAATACAAACATTGCAACATATTTCTATATAAGGTAATGTTCCCCTTTAAAAATCATAACTTCAAAGCTTGGACAAGGATACAAAAAATAGTATATTTGTTTGGCTAACCATGGGTCAATGAAATTATACGTGTTGCATAATTTAACGAGAATAGTGAGGGAGTGTATCTTGAAATACCCTTTTTCTTTCATATTAAGAGTGGTTACCTCCACCAAGGCATGTACTCAAATTTATGGTTGGAGATCCATATGGATGGGCTCTTTTGCTTCCTTTTCCCCTTCGAGACTCTTCATCATATTCTCATTCATCTATATCATGAGGTGACTTAACATCTAGTAGATACAACTTCTATACAACACATTTGTGGCCCCATTTGATATTTTTCACAAATTATAACATAACCTTTTTCCCCGACAAGATTGCATTTAGCCTCTACAAGGTGTTTATGTTAGAAGCACATATACTGAGAAATGGGGTGAATTAGTGTGCAATAAAACATTTAATCATTTCAACCTTATCCATTCAATAATCATTCATCATCTTTACCATTCACCATTCATCACGCATTTAAAAATCAAAGAAAACATGAACAATAGGAATACATTAACACATGAACACAAGATATAAGTGGGAAAATCTCAAGGGGAAGAAAACCCACTGAAACAAAAATTTATATAGCCATGTTTCAAATTTAGTGAGGCACCAACCCCACAAAGAGCACCAACCCCTAGTTTAGTAGAGCACCAACCCTACAAGGAGCACCAACCCTTGATTTAGTGAGGCACCAAGCCCGCAAGAGCACCAACCCTACAAGGAGGCATCAACCCCATAGATGACTCAATACCAACCAAAGATATTTTAAATGAATGTCATCTTTGATATGTTGCTGCAACAACTGATGATGACTCTATGAAGCTCACTCTCCTCTCTATCTTCCTCAAACCATCTCTCTAGCCTCCATACCCAAAACCTCTTCCTTCAAGCTGATTTCCACATCTACCCTAGCTCGCCATCATCTAATCTCTCTCTAGAACATAATAAATTCCCCATTTCCCTCTCAACAAGGTCACAAGGACCTTCATCACCTTCTTCAATCACCCTCTAGGTCACACTTTTCTTCCTCTCTCACAACTAGCTCAAATGAGCCTTCTAACTTGCTTTTATACCTGTCTCTTAGTCATAACAACATGTAGGTCGGCCTTCATAGTGAAAAAACATCACAACAACATGTGGACATCATAAAAACATCATACACACAACCATATAGGTTGGAAATATCATGAGCATACCCAAAACCTTCATTAGATCCCAAGAAGCACAAACACACTCAAGAAGCCTACTCACCAAAACTAGATGTACATGAATAATAACACCTTTGTAAAAACTTACGGATCACTTAGACATGATTTCTAGGCCTTCAAAAACCTCCGTAATGCTTGAAACACTTAGGACCATCACAAAATGAAAGTACACCACCATTTGGATCAACTTACTTAGTTGGGTATGAAACCTTCAAAAATGAAGCTCAAACTAGCATCAAATGACCTCAAAACATACAAGTATTATATATCATTGGAAATATATTGATCTTATATACATCATCAAACTCAAACCAAACCATAAAACCAAATGTAGCACCTCTAAAATTGCTTTGCACTCGATCGCTCCAAACTGTCCAAAACTACCCAAAACCCAAATCAATAAAAATAGGGAACACTTGATCTCTTAAATGCTCAACCATGTTCTAAAACTACCATGTACATGAATACAAACTCCCATGATTCCATAAATGTTAAATTAGTCGATAGGTTTAATGGATTTTTTTTGAACAAAATGAAACTTTCCAGAAACTTACATTTTGAGTGGGGCCGACATACAACCAAAACCTATAAATCACACTTGGATAAATATGGAGGAGTATTTTACAACATAAAATCATCACTTTTGGTCAAAAAATCAATTATAGGCTTGTCAACAAATTTTTCCCAAGTCACTACTTAGCTAGGGTTTCAAGAGGGTTAAAAAGTTATTTAGCTTCTTAACAATTGTTCATAAAAACATGACGAAAAAAATACCTCATTATTATTGGAAAATATTCATAACTAACTTATTCAACTATCCCCGTGATCTCAAGTCCCCATGCAAAGAATACTCTCCACAATGAGCATCAAAAAGTCAAAAATCAACCTTGGTTTCTCACCTTCACAACTCAGTTTTGGAAAAAGTAAAGCATAACTTGAAAATTTTTTAGCATTAGGTCTGAACTTTGGACCAAACCATCAAACTCGCCACACATTCTTCAATGATCATTTTTTCTTGAAAATGCACAAAAGTACTCACTCCACCACACCAGATTAACTTTCTTAAGGATTAGGTCTAGGAATAGACCTAAAAACATCGACTAACATTTGAACCAACACTATTAGACAATTGTGAGTGTCTCTACACATCATATACTTGTTTTCCATGCTCTCACCATGCATATCCAGCTGCTACATGTCTTATACTTTTGCTCTCTAGGCCTCACAAACAAGCACTTGAAACATGCTTGCATCACTAAATCTGACCACCTCATCACTTGGCCAACCTCGAACACCCGTAATGACCTTCAACACACTCCCCGACATCATCTCATCAACCTCTATACCTTTGAAACATTCTACAAGACACCATAATCTCATATACCTACTCAAAAGCCCGTGCAACACCATGCAATCTCAATAAGACAAGCAACCTCTATGCTCCATACACCTTTTGACTTCAATGCAACTTAATGACAACACTAATAACATCATCCTTTGACATCGGTGACAACACAATGTCAACATTTTAATGGGGATCATTTTCGAGGTGGGGTTTTTACATTGTTTTTTTATATGTGGGGTTATGTTAAATGTCTAGCATGAAAAATTGAAAAATTTGGCCATGACAACTAAGCCCACCATTTGAAAACCTCTCTCTTGGTCATTGTGAACTCTTCCTCTAGCCAACATATCAACCCACATAGTCCCTCTAGGTATGTATCATCCTCATTTTTTCCGAGAGAAAAGTGCTAACATGGTTTTCAAGTGTTTTTCATATGTAGGGGAATCGATACAAGTTGATTTCACAGTGATACTATGCTCTGAGGTGGAATAATGTTCTTTAGAGCACCAAATCGGCTATTTTTAGCCATATTGTAGACGAGGACATCCCCCAAAAGCTAACTAGAAAGGATCAACCCATATGGGAGTTGTGTGGGAGAGAAATTAAGTGATCCAAGGTATTTTAGGTAAAATCTGTGGATACAATTGATGTCCTGAATAGTTAAAGTAAAACTGGGTCATTTTGGGCAAGGGAATGAAAGCTTAAACAGATAAATCCACCTTGTTCAAAGATTCAGGGATTTCCAGGAGGATTTGGAATCTCATAAAATATTAAATGGAAAGGTCTTGGAATTCTCCACATTATGGACACATTAATTTTTGTCTAAGTCTTCAAGATATTTTGTGATATCTCAAGTCACTGTTGTTTCTCCTTCATGCCAAAAGGGTGAATGGTGTAAAAACTAAAATTCAAGGATGAATCAAGTATTTAAAGTGGTGGTAATGAACTTTTTGGATTATTTGGAGTAAAAATCATATAATATTTCACCTCCGAACTCCAACTTTCACTCCCAAGGAAGAAAAGGCAAGTTGTGTGTTCTAATTTTGCGTTGGGATGATGACATCAACATCACTTAAAGGCTTGAGCACACTTTTCAAGGTGGTGTGTCCCCTTAAACTTGTACTAAGGTGCAAATGAACATGAGGGATACAAAAGTACACCACCTATGCATGTTATGTTATCATCACTTAAAACTTGTGACTTGAGTGGTTAGGTGAACACAACGCAAAAAGTGCCCCTTCCTCATATTGTGGACCCCTTTGGCACATTTTTCAAGGTCATGTGTCCCCTTACACTTATACCAATGTGTATAGGGACATGGGGACAAACAATTGTTCTTCCCTTCCATTTGTATGTTTTCTTCACTTGAAACATCAAATTGAAGTGTTTGGAGTGCTATGAGAGCAAACTTGAACTCAATGCAAAATCACCCCCCCTCCTCATGATAGACTGACCCATGGCACATTTTTTTAGGTTTGATGTTCCCTTGCACTTTTACCAAGGTGAAAATGGAAATGAGAGACAAAAAGTGTGATCCCCGTTCTTGTCCCCGGACACATGCAAAACCTCGTTTGAGCCCCGAGTGCTAGTTTCTAACCCCCTGCATCCCACTCTCATGAAACCACATGCTAACACTTGGCATGATTTAGTGAAAAACACACTTCCTGTTTCCTCGTGTCCCCTTTCCCCTCTTTTCTCCTATATTTTAGGGTACAACTCCACTTCAACCCTCATCCAATCCTTGCCCAACATGTCCACTTTCCCCTCACGTCCACTATATTTTAGGTACAACTCAACTTCAATCCTCATCCAACCCCGATTGACATTGTTTGAGTCAAACTTGCGTTAAGGTGTGAAAGTGAGATAAAAATATTCATATTTAAATACTTAACCATTTTTAAGTTTTAAAGCTCCATTTTTCCCTCCTAAGATCACTCCCCTTGCTGTTATGCTACTGAAAATATGCCAGAGACCTCATATACTAAAAATGGAAAGTTTCTCATATCTCCCAAACCCCTTATGTGACCCCCACCAAATTTAAACAACAAATCCTTCTAAAAATTCCTTTCAAATGATTCCAAACTTGTATTCAATGGTGGCCTAAATTATTTTTATTGGCCATACAAAGTTTCCCGTTATAAAAACTCATTTTTGTAACTACGGAGTTATGCCAATTAAAATCCTCTAAAAATTGGAGCAAAGCATCCTTGTGAAATAACAAAACTTTTGAGACCACTCTCATTTTGTTCCAACACCAGAATATCCACTTCTAAAAATAGTAAGCATTCTCAAGCTTCACATTCTATAAATAGAAAGTGCTACAAGAATTCATTCTTTGAGTTGTCATTGTTCCTTACACATCAGGAAAACTCAAAAGTGTCAAATTGAGCAATTGGTAACTAAAAATAGACTTCCTACATTAAGGCTTACTAAAAATAGTAAGTTTCAGAATATTGGTCAAGAAACATGGATGTTGAGTCGATATGCGATGAAAGAGCACTTGGGCGTGTTTGAGACAGTTGCAAGACATCATGGTAACTAGACAAACTCAAAGTTTCACAATATACACTTTTAGTTGAGAATGGGAGTAATTCTTCTATCTAGAAAAGAAGACCTTTTCCAATGAGTAACAACTGGGAAAGAAGGTGTTTGAGCATCCTGAGGTTGATTCCATTAAAAAGGAGACATCTTTGTCATGAAGGTGAATTTTGAAGTCAAGAGGAGTAAGGTGATGATCTCCACATTCCAACTCTGTAGTGCCCACACTTTTATAGCTCAAGTAGCTTGTTGTTTCTTTTCTCATAGACATGTTTTGACAGTGATTGGTTATATCTTGGACATCATATTTAGATATTTGATCTTATTAGACAGGTGTGGACATTTAGGCGTATAACACCAATTTAGCTTAATTTCTATATTGTCACATTTTCTTGTTATGTCATGGAAACTAAAGAATATGATGATGTGTTTGGAACCTAATTATATTGATGGTTAGTTGTTGCACGGTGGGATTATATGTCACTTTATCATCTTGTCTAACTTTTGGAATATGGAATATAATTGTGCACGTTGTCGCATCTTGATTTCAGTAGGATGTTAGGTTAGTTTAGAACGCATTGATATCTTACTATGTCATTGAATTATATTGTATCGGACAGGTGCGGTTAATGTGTGCAATGAGTGTGTAGGTGACAGGTTTACAGGAGAACGTGGGATTCAGGCCAACTACTCAATCTTGCACAAGCAGCCTACGGGCTGAGCCCTAGCCATGTTCTTTGTGTGAAGCCTTAGTATAGGTGATTATTATTTTGGGCACTATGAGTGACCCCAATGTATGTAATGTATTGTGCTTTGAATTATTAATTTTGGTTAGGGTAGTTGGTTATGATGTAAACTTGCTTTGGGAGTTAATAACTCCTCTTTCATTTAAATTGTTGATTATGTTTAATGTGTCACTTAATCACAAGGGTTTAGGGTCACATGTGAGACCCTTGGGTGGTCCCCACACCCTCTACCCTTATGCCAAAAATACAAAACCCGAAATTAGGGTATTTTGGGCATTTTTGGGGACCCCTTTGTAGCTTGGGAGTCCCCCTAACATAAAAATGAGCCATTGGACCCTACCTAATGGGTAGGGGGGCTTATTTTCAAGGCTAAAGGGAGTTTTCCTCCTTTTTACCTCTTGTTTAGTCACATCCATGTAAGGGATGTGGATTTGTGTGTTTATCAAAAGTTTCACTTATTTTGTCTTGCTTACATTTAAGGGAATTTGGGGAGAAGAGGGCAAAAGTTAATTTTACCCTTTCTCTTTTTGTTTTGGCATCTTTGACCTTGATGAGGGAGAGGGGTGACACATGTCACCCCCATTTTGTGAGGATGGTTGTTTTGCTCTTCAAATTCTCATTCATGGGAAATGAAAGGGACTTTTTTAGAATTTCTTGCTTGGATGCTTGGGTGATTTGAGCTTGTGTTTTTCTTGGAGTCAAGAGTGGAAAAACTTGAAGTTGGAAAGCTTTTTGGAGAGCTTTCCTTGAGGTAGGCTCTCATGTTTTTTATTGTGTTGCTTTTCCTTTTAGTTATTGGATTGGTTGCTTGAGATTGTTATTTGTTATATGTTGATTTTGGTTATTTGCTTGTTGTTACTCCCTCCATCATATGGCATGATGGAGTTTTGGAGTGTGGGGGAAGAGAGAGGGAATTTTCCCTCTCAATCCTCAAGGCTTGATGGACAAGCCTTGAGGAGTCTTATTATTTTCCCCTCAATGGTTGAGGTGGGGAAGTTGATTCATTTGGCTTGAATCTCCTTCCCCATTCTTGGTAAGGAAACCCCTTTGGGGTTTGAAAATCCTTCCAAGAAGGACTTGGAGAAAGGGGGAGGAATAAGGAGGGCTTGATTTGATTAGGAGCAATAAGGAGGATATGGAGATGTTTATTTTGTGCAAGAAATTTTGATGTATAACTTTGGAGAACTTTCTCCTCTCTTCCCCATTTTGGAGGATGAACATGGGTTCTCCTCCTTGTAAATTGGAGTCTTGTGTTGTTGTGAACCATTTTTGTGTGCTTGTATCATTGTTGGTTTACCCTCTATCTTGTGCAAGTTTTAGTAGTTGCCCTCTTTCCCATGGGCTTGGGGGAGGCTAGCATGCATCCCAACCTTGGGAGAGGCATGTGATGATGCCTATGGTTGGGTGGCAAACAAGCTCTCTCTCCTTGTATGTTTTTCTTGAAGACATGGATGTAGGAGCTCAAGTTGATAGTTGGAAATTGTTGAGATTCTTGGTTTTCTCAAATCCTTGTAAAACTTTTCTTGTGTTGTAACCTCTTGAGCATGGCATGAGGAAAAATTGTACACCTTGTAAAATCTCTATATTTTTTTGAGATTGCAAGCTCAAAATTTGGAGTCATACTTGAGTTTGTAAACTACCTCTTTACCTTGTAAAGAATAATCTTGTGATCAACCTTCTTGGGTAGATAATCATTTGTGTATGATGGTATATGTGAACTCCAAATCTTAAAAAAAAAAATATTGTATTTGTTTTTAATATGAAAATCTGATATGTAATCTCCTTTTGAAAGAAAGAATATATATTTGAAAATATGCCTTCTTGTTAACATGTATGTACACTTCATGGTGAATATTTTTCCCTTGTTATAAATCTGAAATATTCATATTCCATCTTTTAATGTTTGTAATAGAAAATCTTTTGAAGTGAATATTTGATAATATTAAGTTCATTAGGTAACACATAATAAGATTAAAATCGGTTATTCATTTTAAGTTGAAATCAACATTGTTTATCGTTGTGTACAAAAAAAAAAGGGGTATAAATCATAGCTTAATCACTTTATTCCTACAAGAAAATTTTGCGCTTTTTTTTTTATAAGTAAAAAAATAAAAAATGGAAGATATATTTTATACGTTATATGTATATATACGTTATTATATATATATATATATATATATATATATATATATTATATATATATATATATATATATATATATTATATACTATAAATTTTTCATATATAATATCATATATATCTTAGACATATATTATAATATAAAAAAATCTAATTGTAATATACACTCGCTTTTTTTTTTAATTTAAAACGTTTTTATAAACAAAATTTTTATTCAAATTTTTTTTTTTATAGTATTGGGGGAGGGTCGGCCCTCCCCCCAACCTGTCCCAGTTATATAAGAAAAAAGAGTAATAATAGGGGGCCGAACCCCCTATGCACTCCTATAATCGCCGTGGGGGGCGCGCCCACGACACCCCCACCGCCCAAAACCGCCACCACCCCACTACACCATCCCTCCGCCTGCCGTCACCACCACGGCCCCTGTTCGCCGCCCCCCGCCCGTGTTGTCCCGCCGCTCTCCAAACCCTACATTGTCCCTCCCCATCCCTCTGCGCGGCCTCCCTGCCTTCTCCCTTCCCACTCCACGTGCCCTCCCTTCCTCCCGCGACCCCCTAACAACTGTTTCCCCTCCCACGCCGATTCCTTCTCCTTCCCTTCATAGGTCCTCACATCCTCTCACCGCGGCCACACAGAGTACAAAAACACTAACACAACAATAGTGGCGGGTGGGTTTGGCTGCCATAAACAATTTCAATAAGGATAATATTCTTTTACCTCAAGAGAACAAGCTCCATTGTTCTTCAAACTCCTGCAAATAACAAAACAAAATAAAATGAGGAAGGAGAGGAATGGGAAGGAACATAAGGAAAGTTTAGGGAAAAACTTAGATCTAAGGTTGAGATCCTTTTGATCCTAGGGTCAAAAATTAACCCTACATTCCTTGAGTCATGGGTAGTTTAAATGTGAAAGGGAAATAAAATATTAGATTGTGTGTGTGGATAAATTAAATTAAAAAAGGTGGGGGAAGAAAACTGATTAAATTTTTGAAAGGGGTTAGTCAGTATCGAGAATGGGTTATGAAATAGACTAGTATTAATTCAACACTTTTTAAAAAAAAAATTACCCTAAGATTTTAGTCACCTTTGGTCTAGTTTTTTTTTGGCATCCCAGCAGGGGCATTACAACTCCAAACTTGTGTTCAAATCTCTCTCTAAGAGGAGAAGATCATCATATTTGCAGGATCGGGCAGTCATCTTAGTGCAAATCTCATAGTAGTGTTTTTGAACATTATTCAATGCTTTAGTGTGGGTACGCATCTCATAGGAGAAGGAAGTTGTAATCACAGTGTTTCTATTCAGCATGAGGTCAAAGGAAAGAAACTTCATTCGTGTAACACTCTCTCGATATCCATCGGAAGCAGGTTCTTCATCAACATAAGCTTCCTCATCTCCATATTTTCACTTCCCTCTCTTCTTCTCTCTCCCTCTCTCTAGCATTCTATTTCTTCATTGGGAATGTACTTTTTCACTCTTTTGTCTTATTGACTTAAGTGACTTAATTTTGCATTGTAAAAGTCCCTTTTCAAAAATAAGAAAATGACTTAATGTCACTCTTAGGGATTTGAAAGGTCAAAAATGGTGGTGAGATGAAAATTCACATGGGGGAGAGGAAGAGACATTTTTAGTTATTGTCTATTTCACTACTACTTCTAGCAATAAAGCTACATTTCTTTTACCTCCCCGCATATGTTCTTTTATACTCTCTATTTTCCAACTTTTCAAGCATTGGAATCTTGTAAAACCAAGAAGGAATTGTGTGTCTTTGATTAATGAATTCATTTAACTTTGTGTCTCTCGGTTTATTTGTCTTGTTATTGTTTACATGGTTTTTATTGAATGTGAACATATTATGGTTATTGTTGGTGAGAATATATTAGTGCCTACTTACAACATTAACCCTCTCTCTTTATTCTCCTATCTCCCTTTACCGTTCTCCAAACTACTTTTTCCTCAGTATACTATACAAGCGGTTTGTCATAGATTTAGTGGAGTACTCCTTTGTGATCCACACCTCAACAACCCCATAGTTTATTTAGTCCTTACATTCAATAATGATATCCTCCCCATACCCAAGAAGGAGGGGCTTATCCCCGCGACCATTGGTGAAAACCAATAATCTGTCCTACAACAAATTATTTCAACAACAATATGAATAGAACAAAATTTAAATAATGATAATGCATTGGGATCTTTTCTTAAACTTTTTTCGTTGGCATTGTGTTGTCATTGATGTCAAAATGAGATGATGAAAGTGGTGTTGTCATTGATGTCTGAGGTGTCATTGATGTCAAAATGAAAATGACATGAAGGTTGATTGGTAGTGTCATGTGTTGTGTTATGAGATGGCATGATGTCTTGAGGTATCTTGAGTATGTGGTGGCTTACAGAGTGTTGTAGAGAGGTATTGTGTGATGTGATGATGTCATGAAGTATATTGAAGGCTCTTGTTGGTGGGTAAGAGTGATGAAGTCATGAGGAGGTCAATATGGTTGGTGCAAACATGTTCAAGATGTTTGGTTAAGAGGCCTAATCAGCAGGGATGATGGTATTTCATGACAGAGTACATGTATGTAGCGACCCGAATATGCATGGTGAGAGCACGGGGAGTATGTGGATGAGGTATTAAGACACCCACAAGTGTCTTAGAGTGTAAGTATAAGGTTAAGACTACTTTTAGGTTTGTACCTAGACATATTCTTAAGCCCTAGGTGGCAAAATGAGGTGTGCAAGTATGATTTCAGATTCAAAATGCTAATGTGGGCATTGGGGAAGGTAAAACATGCTGTCCTAGAGGTCCGAGTGAAGTTTCGAGATCCTGGATTACAATAAGTTACAAGATATTGTGTTTTTCTCTTACAGTTCACAGTGAGAAACCAAACTCGAATTGGGCTATTTGATGCTCGTTGGCACGTGTGAAGTTTGCATGGGAGGCTAATCTATTCATGATAGTTTGGGAATGGTCTTAACTCAATGTACCAACCATTAGTTTGTCATTTAAGGGGTAACTATTTCAACAATCGTTAAGAAGCTAAGGTGGTCTAAAACCCTAGTTGTGTAGCGATGGGAGAGATCTTGTTCAAAGTGACCCAAAATGGATTGAATTTTCTTGTATGATGATTGGAGGTTGTAGATAACTCCTCCATATTTACTTAGGTGGTATTCTTGTGTTATGACAATATGTGGACCCCACAAAAATTGCAAGTTTCGAAAAGTGTTTTCTCCCAAGTTGTGCACTAGACTTGTTGAATAAATTGGTGTTTGAGGAATTATGGAAGTTATGCTACATGTCCATGATGTTTTAAGATCTTTTTTTGATCCCTTAGAGGTCTATGGAATCCATTCTTGTATGAATGGTTTTAGGAAAAAATTGGATAGTTTTGATTATCCCGGTTTTGCAGAGGTGTTTTGATGGTGTTTCTGGTCCTGTGTTATGGTGTCTAATGGATTTGGTGATGACCCTAAGGTCATGATATTTCCATCCATGTGTCACAATTGCATGGTTGAGGTGTTTTGATGTTGGTTTTGCTTCAATCTTTGAGGATTGGTTTTGTAGGTCATAGACCTAGTGAGGAGAGTTGCTCCTAATGGTGGTGTCATTACATGAGATGATGATGTAAAGGTGTAGAAGGTTGTATAAGTTTGCTAGTGGACATAAACAACATTTTTAAGTTATCCTTGAAATTTGGTGATGACCATGTAGGCCCAAGTGGTCTTGTTTTTGCAAGAGAGCAGCTTGGGTGTATTAGGCCTATTCAAACCTAATGAAGGATTATATGTTTCTAGATGTTTTTGCCAACCTAAGTGGTCCTTTGTATGTTGTTTTTATGATGTGTTTAATTGGTTTTAAGTGTATTTTCCTATAATGTTTGACCTAGATGAATTAGATGCTTAAGTCAGGTATTTAAGCATGTTCCTAGTGACTTATTTTGTGGTTGACATGGTATGGAAAAGTGCGAGTAAGAGGGCATTTTGTGGAGATGTAGAAGGTTTGTGTGACCTTCAAGAGAGGGAAAAGAATTTTTCATGAAGTGTTAGAAGGTGTGCTACTAATGGAGAGATAGGTCAGATGATCTAATCAACTTGGTGGAGAAGTGCTTGAGCGAGTTGACAAGAAAGGCAAATTTGGAGAAGATAGAAGGAAAGAGAGCTTAATAGGTGTCATCATCAATTTTTGGTGCAACATTCCAAAGGTTAAAAAAATCATGTGGCTTTATTTTGTGTTGAGTCATCTAGGGGGTTGGTGCCTCCTTGTAGGGTTGGTTCTCTATTAAATCTAGGGGTTGGTGCTCCTTATGGGGTTGGTGCCTCACTAAACCTAGGGGTTGGTGCTCCTTGTTGAGTTAGTGCTCAACTAAATTTGAATAATTTCTCTAATAAAGCTTTGTTTCAGTGGGTTTTATTCCCTATAAGGGTTTCCCACTTAAATCTGGTGTACTTGTGTTCTTGTGTTCTCATGGTGCATGCTCATGTGTTTGATTAATCATTTCTTAATTTATATTTTGTTGAATGTTTGGTGAATGTATCAATGGTTGATGGATGTTAATTCTTAAGTAAATAATAGTTTTATTTCCCATTGATTCACCCCCTCGTGGTTGTTCTTCCAACAAATTTTCCAACCAAATAGCTTCCATCGTGTCCTTGGGATTGAACATTTTTTTATCTCGACGTGATATGTATCCTTAAAGATACTTATCAAGAAACTATTGAAAAATTATTGAATAAACCTTTAGTTTGATTTTCCAATTTTCTAATTTAGTTTGGTATTCTCAAGCCATTCCCCTTTTCCTAAGTTTGACAAGGGATCCAAATCATCTTTGGTGTTGGGACCAAATCGAACCGTCAATTTTTTATGAAATTGTCCAAGTTAGCTCTTTAGATTTTTTTGATACCACATCTATCATTTAATGAATTCTTTCTCCAAGTGGAAAGAGGAAATAAGCACTTTGTTTGACCCAAAGATATTATGTAGATTGAATTATTGTTTTGCATGGTAAATCCAACTTCAAGGGTTGGTAAAATCAAAATTAAATAAATCCAATTTTGGGCCCAATGAAAACGCTTCTGATGAGAAATTTCTCTTAAAATGTTTGTTATCTTTGAGTTTTCTAGAGAGTTTTAATTTTTTTCATTAAGGCCATGTACCATTTGTTGTAAATCAGTGACCACGAATCTCAATTAGGTGATTTTTGCTTTATCTCATCGGTTCGTGATCAAATTGTTGTAATTAAAAGGGGTCCCTATGCTCCATAAAATTCTCAATAGAGTTATATTTCAAAACTACCAACTTGATGAGATGATCACAATAGTATAAATATCCCAAGGGTGAAATATTTTTCCATTTTAACTATAAAACTACCATATATGTAAAACTTCGCTCAATGTTTTCATATAGGACACCATTTCCAAAATAGGTCACCCAAAATATTCTCTCTACTTTGTAACACCCACTATTCTAACACTTGATATTTTTGAGCATATGAAGTCAAGAACTCCTATCCGTACTATAGATTATAATATATGTTGTTCCATTTCTCGGGAGGAATTAACTAGTGGTAGTTTTTCCAACTCCAAATTACTAAAGTTCAACATATTTAGGTGAAAATGGGTAAAGCTTATATAAAGTGTGTCCTGGTTTGTGGCACACATTTAGACTTACCATGTGGTAAATAGTGTCGATTCAATGTTTTATCATGCACTAACAACAAATGGTATACCATAATTGTAGATCACTATCCCATTTTTGAAGTAAGTTGCAAGTAAATTTTTGGGGCTAATCATTTACCAATGCACTACAAGTAACACATTATTGACGGATTTTTATGGATAAACTTCAAAAATAACTATGAGGTTTTCTTATATACCCCGCCACATGCAAAATCTCAACTCTGTGTATGATGAGACCAAACTAAGTCGCATTTAATAAAAAATACCACTATTATGTCTCTTATAAAGTGAATTTATATGTAATCTTAAGACCTAGATAGCTTATTTAAGATAAAATGTAGAATATATTTGATTTATTTTTGAAAAGTCCATCGTGAATCTAATTTTTTTTGTTTCCTAATATTTATTGTAAGTTGGAGTGAAATATTGTGTTTGAGCAGGTCATTTAAAAATATTTGAAAGCTAAACCACTTTAGAATACTCTAGACCGTATTGTAGATAGCAGAGGGCTCACAAAAATCAAGCGCAAGACTCACATAGTCAAGCACATGACTCACATAGCCAAGCGCATGAATCACCTACCCAAACATATGACTCACATATCTAAGTGCAGGACTCACACAATCAACACTGGATCGCTCTAACTAAATTTTAAGACCTCTAAATGAGAAATTGAGAGATAATTTTGTTACTCTTATTGATAGGAGGAAAAACCTCTCTCCGTTTTTACACAACAATAATGGTTACGAAGATATCAACATTTGAAGAAGAAGATTGTTAATCACGTGACTCGCACAATCAGCACCAGACTCACTCTAACTAAATTTGTAAACCTCCAAATGAGAAATTGAGAGAGGTTTTTGTTCCTCTTATTTCTAGGAGGAAAAACCTATCTCTGTTTTTACACGTCAAAAAAATTTTATGAAGATATCCACATTTGAAGAAGAAGAAGATTGTCAAGTGCGGGATTCACATAACAAGACATGACTCTCTATAACTCAAGTTGCAAACCTCGAAATGATAAACCGAGAGATTATTTTGTTCCTCTTATTTCTAGGAATAAAAACCTCTCTCCATTTTTCCTAACAAAAATGATTACGAAAATATCCACATTTGAAGAAGAAGATTGTTAAGCGCAAGACTCACACAATCAAAGACTAGACTCGCTCAAAATGAAGTCACAGACCTCAAAATAAGAAAATGAGAGAGGATTTTTTATGTTATTACTAGGAAGAAAAACCTCTCTCCATTTTTACACAACAATAATTGAGGAGATATCTTCATTTTAAGTTTCAATAGAATAAGGTCAAGAAAAACAACTAAGACAAAACAACACATGCTCAATAGAATTATGATATCTCCTCGTTTCTCAATGAATATAAGCATTTCAAAATAATCTAGAAATCTTACAAGGAGCACCAAGCCAAAAAGTGTTGGAAAATATTCTTCAAATTGAATGCATGATAATGATCAGAAAATCAGGGATGAGAATATGGCGGGACAACTATCATGTTGAAAGATTTAATAATGCAAGAACAAACTTGTCAAGTGTAAGAGGTTCAATCTAGAGTCAGCATTTGAATAAATCTCTTCCACATTTATCTCCTTGGAAAGTGGAAGAAGTAGTTAAATGCAAGTGGAAGAAGTAGTTCAATCTAGAGTTGTAGTGTTTGAATAAGTTTCTTCCATATTTGTCTCCTTGGCAAGTGGAAGAAGTAGTTAAATGCAAGCGCTTAAATGGAGTCAGTAGTGTTTAAATAAACTCATTCCACATTTATTTCACCGTAAAGTGGAAGATGTAATCAAGTCTTTCCCAATATTATAGGTAGGTAGTTCTATACATTTCAATGTAGTTCTAGTGTGTGTGTGTGTGTGTGATATAATTGTGTCTCTTAAATCTAGGTTTCCCTTGTTTCAGTCACACCAAGATAGTAGGCTACAACTACTTTTCCCCAAGATGAATGTGTGTGATGGAACTCAAAATTCGCTCTTCCTACATAGTGAATGATGTATCCTAAATACAACCCTTGAATGTTGCTCTTTTTCAAGTATTAGATATGAAGTAATATCCCAAATTACATATCCCCTTAGAATAGTAAGTATGTCATGTGCATAAATGATTCCTTTACTTGAATTATATCAATAACAACCTTAAGAGTTTACCCAAAGTGGTAATAAGAGTTTTAGAAAAGATAATGGTTGATGTGGCATTTTAAACATAGGAGAAGAGGGAGAGAGGATAAAAGTGCTCAAAGGGGATAATAGTGCCTAGGCACTCTTGTCCCTAGTGGGCACTAGTGTTTGAAACACTTAGAGGATAAGACATGAAATATTAATTTGGGTCACATGTTGTGCAATGTCCAAAAGTAAAGGGATAGTTCTAGAAAAGTAAATGATGGAAGTATAAAAAGATAAAATAATGTAAATGCAAAGCAAAATAAGTGTTGTTAATATTTAGTTTTCTTGCTTAGGAATCATGCATATAATGACATACTAGAGGCGTAATGTAATAGTATGAAGTGCGTAATTTCATATTTACAATTAGAGGTGTATTGTGACACAACAACATAGTGCATTATTGATCGGAGTTTCCTGTTCAGATTAGTATTATGAGAAATCAACAAAACACCAAACAACCTCGAACATGCAAGGGCTTAGTACCTTGGAGATGATGACAGATGCAGGCGCCAAATGGATGATGAGCTCCTCATTGTGATCTCAACAAACCTACAACTCACAGACACTCAAGCAAAATGGCTTAGATATTTTCATGCGGGGCTACCCGACAAAGCGGATCCGAGAAACATTCACTTCCTCGGTGGCTATCAACCCATGTTTCACAAGATAAGAATAAATTACAAATGATAAATGACATGCCAAAAAAAGAGATTTGTAATATACCGAAAAGAGATTTTCAATATACCAAATAAATGAAATGAGGATGATACCTAGCTGATATTTTGATATAGTGACAAAATGATCATCAAAATGGCATTACGAGAGTGACAGAGTTTTTCCTTCAAACACTTCAAAATTTTCTTCAAAACTTCACAAATAATTTGCCAAAATTTTGCTATTTCAAGCTTCAAATTTTTCAGAATTTTCATATATATCCTAGAGGGGGAAAGGGTTTTATTTATAGCTTGAATATGGATTAGAATTTGGGGTTAACGAGTAATCGAGGTTTACAAAAGTAACCCTACTTAATGGGACATGATTAGAGTTGATTTGACTATGGGGTTCATGATGTCAAAAAAGAAAAGTGTGATGTGGAGTGGGGACATGATTTAAAATGTTAGGTGGAATAGTGAAGCCATGTGCATAACTTTACACTATTGATTTTTGAATTTGATGTCGGATTTTGGGATTTTGAATTATTAAATTCATGGGTGGGGTTCATGAATTAATAATTTTGGGGGATTGATTTTTAGGTGGGATTGATTTTGATTTGATTGAATTAAGTGGGGAACATGTGGGGTTTTTTGATTTGCATGGTTTTTAGATTATTTAATTATGAGATAGGATGATATGACTTAATTGGAATAATTGATTATTTAGCATATAATGAGGTTTAAGTATGTGAAAGGGGATCAATTAAGTTATAAGATTAATTAATTGAAACATGCATTTTGGTGGGAAATTGATTCACTTGGATAAGTTTGTTAAAGGAGAGAAAACGCGGTGATACCAAAATTTGGTGTCTACATTTGCCCCTTTTTGTTGAGTGGTTTGCGATAGCAAGCCACAAGACAAAAACAAAAAGGGTTGGATGAAATCATGTGTCCGTAAAAGGGATGGGATGGATAAAAACATGACCAAAGGCAAGATGCCCCAGGAAAAAAAAAGGATCACAATAACAATGAAAAATATGGTGGTGACTCCAATATCACATCGGTAGAGGAAAATTGTGGTCTCAACGGAGACGGGAAATAACGTTCTACGAACCAGTGAGTGGGTGGAGACCACTGCAATATGGATGTAAACCATGATGACCAATGGGTCATAGAAAACATCAAAGTATGTGTAATTGAATGAAATAGTATGCAAATCCTTTATATGTGAGGAATCGAGCAAAAAATCATGCATCCACAAAAGGGATGAGGATGAAAATAATGATGCCCCAACACATAGGGCATGATATAGAAGGTGGATATGTAAATAAAATGCCCTAGGGGAATGAATGTAATCATAAATGTGGACACGATGAGAAGATAGGATAGAAGTGTGAGATAAAATGCCCTAAAAGGGTGATAAATATGGTGATGAAAACATGTTTCATAAGAAAGGTTCATAAGTGACAAAAATTAGTAGGTGAAGAAAGGAGAAAGCAATCCCACTTCTTTGGAATAGGAGAAGGAGTCAAGCTACTTTTGCGAAAAAACAAAAGTAGAGAAAACATTCATGAAAGAGAACAAGATTGGATAGGTGATGACCGTTATGGTATCCTCCAAGATGAAAATGTCAAAGGAAGATGGGATGAGGGATGTAGGTGATGATGCTTCCCTGAGAGGGTTGACAAGAATGGAAGAGATAACACCACTCTCAAAAGGAGGAGAGAGAAAATTTGATAGAGGAGGAAGAGGACATTGAATAAGACAAGGATATGGACTAGAAATGTGGTGGAGGAGAGAAAAAAAAGTAATGATTAAGGAGGTTGAGGATGGGGTGTAATAGGATGGAGAAACCATCATTCACCAATAACGAGGAGTGTGAATTGTGCTTGATTGTGAAGGAAAGAAGAGGAAGAGAATAATAGAGAAGGATGATAAGAAATGAAAGTAGAGAGGGTGCATGATGGGCTTGGAGAAAAAGAAAATAGAGAAAGAGAATAAAAGAAGAAATTGATGAGGAAGGATGAACAAGAAGGAGAAGACAAGATGAGAGGAGGAAGAATTGAAAGTAAGGAGATGAGAGAAGAGGGAAGAGATGTGTCATAAGAAAGAAGCAACAAATATAATAAAGAGGGAAGATGGTGGAAGAAAGAAATGATGAAGGAAAAGAAGAAGAGGACAAGAAAAGGATAGAACAAATGGTGAAGGAGCAAGGAAAAGGAAAAGGGAAAGAGAAGAGAAAAGAGGGTAGAGTAGAGGGTGAAGATGGAAGAGAGATGTGTAATATGAAAGCAGTGGAAACCAAGAAATAGACAATATGTAGAAGATGATGGAGAGAAATGGTGAAAAATGGAGGGTGATGAGTTAGAGGAGAAATGTTAGAGGATGATTGAGAGTGGAAAGATAAGAAAAATGAATAGACATGAGTAGTGGTAGATTATGAGAAGAGAAAGAAAAGTCAAAAGTGAAGGAGACAAAAGGATGAAAGATGGAGAAGGATATAAGAGATATAAAAAAGGATGATAGGGAAGAAGAAAAAAAAAAAAAGATGAAAGAAAATGGATAAGAGAGGGTTAAAGGGAGATGAAGATCAAAAATGAAGGGAGTGAAGAAAGATGAAAGGGATGAAGGGAGAGAAAAAGAAAAGGAACAAAAAAGAGGTGAAGATTGAAGGGATAGGATGAGGAAAAAAGGTAAAGAATATGAGATGATAGAGGTGAAAAAGGAAGAGAGGGTGGATATGAGAGAAAAAAAATATGGAGAAATGAATGAAGAAGATGAGATGAGAGTAGAGGGTAAATCGGGAAGAAGGAGAGAGAAGGATGGAAAGGGGATGAGGAAGATGAAAAGATAAAGAAGATAAAGAAAACATAAAATAGAAAAGAAAAAAGAAAAGGAGGAGAGATGACAAGATGAGAGAAAGAGAAATGATGATGGAAAAGGAGGGGTGGTAGAAAAAAAAAGGAGATTTGGTAGTGGGAAGGTGAAAATGATAGGAAAGAGAGGATAGAGAGAGAAGAAAAAATTGATTGAACCAATGTTAGGAGAGAGAATAACTAGAAAAGAACAAAATAGACCGCATGAAATGCATGTGGAAGAATGGGATGATAAAAAGATGGGAAATGAGTGAGCCAAGTTATCAATGGGGAAGTAAGAAAAAGAGAGGAAAAAGGGGATGAAGATGATATAAGGGAAGTCAAAGAAAAAAGGGATAGAAAGGAGGAGAGAGGACAATAAAAAATGATGAAAGGAGGAAAACAAAAGGGGAGATATGAAGTGAAGAGAAAATAAGAATAGAGGGAAAAGAGAAGGAACAAGGTAACACGGAGAAAATGATGAATGATGAGATTTTTAAGGAAAGTCCACCAATAATGATGAAATAAAAGATAATGATGATAATGAAAAATTGAAGAGAAGGAAGAGGGTGTAAGATGAAAAAAGTGATATGTGGGAAAATTCTATAATATGGATGGGGAAGAGAAGAGGCCATAAAAATGAGGAATGTTAGGAGAAGTCCACCAATACGAGGATGAAGGAAAGAATGAGGAATGAAGGGAAAAAAAAGTGGATGATGAACATGTGGATGAGGATGAATGAGGTAAGGGATGATAGGAGAAGTCCCGATATGATGAGAGGACATGAAAAGAAATGGTAAGAATTAGTGAAAGAAGATTTCCAGGAGGTCAAAAGGATGATGGTAGATGATGAATGGGGATGAGTGAATTTAGGAGAATGAAATTATTAGAATGGAAGAAATGGAAGATGATGATGAAAGGATGTTAAAAATATCATGTGGAGGGTAAGCATGATGGTGGATAGGTGGGTAGTGTAGGATGGAATGGAAAGAGTAAAGAAAGAGGGATAATTAAGTATTTGTGGAGTGAAGAAGATCTGTAGTGGATGAGAAGTGATGAGATGAAAGATGAAGAAACATGACATGGTAAGAAATGGTATGAAGTGGTTAAGTTAGATTTCCAAAGAGGGATGATGGAGATGATATTTGGGATGTCAAGATAATTTTGTGAGAGAAGAAAAGAGGAGGGAAGAGGATGTGTTTATGGGAATGAAGAGAAAATGTGGATGGTGGGAATGTGGAGTGATGGGGAAAAGCAAGATGATGATCATCCTTAAGAGGACTCTTAAGTAAGATCGTCATGTGACGGGAATGGTTAAGTAGGATCGCTAAGCTGAAGAAAGAAGAAGAATGATGAAAAGAAGTGGATGATTGAAAGGTTGATGGGAAGAGTGTATGACAAGATGGACTGAAGGGGAACCCTTAAGTACATTTTCCATATTGTGAAAGTGTGTAAGTAAGATGATCGAGTAAAGATGGATACTAGGAAGGATGAGAAAAGAGTGAGTGGTATATGCAAGAGTGGAACAAGAGGTGGGAGGGGATGATAATAAGGAAAGAAGGAAACAAAGGAGTGTAACATAAATGGATGGAGGAATGTATGTGGTGTAGGATGGAGAGTGTGAGGGGAATCCTTAATTGGGATGCCCATGTTGTGAGAGTGATGATGCCAAAGCGTTAAGCGGAAGATATGGAGCGGGAAGACATTTCTAGTGATGATTGTCATTTGATGGAATGGAAAATGGTGAAGGAGTTTCTATAACGGCATGATCTTAGGAAAGGGATATATTTCAATTAAGAGGCCTGCGTGAAATGGGTGATTAAGTAAGATCATCAAGCTAAAAGTTGAAAGAATGAAAGGGAACCGAAATGATGAAACAAGTGATGAGAGGAAGTGACACTAGTAAAAGGACATTAGGGGAAAAAAACAACAATAATTATTAGGGTGGAGGATGGGTGAAGGATCAAAGAAAATGGAGAAGGATGAAGTGGGTGAGAAGAGTAGTGGAGAATGAGATGGGGTGAATTTTAGGAGAAAATTTGGTTGGTAAAGGAGACTAGGAGGAAGGAATGGTCAATGGAAATTTCAATGAGACTTTTGTCCAGAATGACAAGTCTACTTTGAATAGGATTATCGTGTTGCATTGATAGTTAAGTAGACACGCCAAGTTGGGGATGAAAATCATGGAATGGTAAAGAAGATGATGTCGGCATTAAGCGATAGATAGGAATAAGAATGGTGAGAAAGGTAGTGGGTGGATAATAGACATGAAGATAAGGGTGATGCGAGAGGATGGATGGAAAGAGGTCATGTTGGCCATGGTGGGGGATGAGGAGTTGTTAGATAATGAATACTACTTGAGAGATATCCTCAAGTAGAATTCACAAAATGCAACGCAGATCAAGTAGAATTCCCAAACCAAATAGTGCATTAAAGAGAGTGTTTAAAAATAGTAACTGATTTCATGGATTTATGGATGACATTAATAGGGGACATCCTTAAGAGTAAACATATGGATGCAGATTTTATGATATGAAATTTGATCTCTAAGAATATGATTGTGATACAAGATGACCATAACAAGGGGCACGTAAGAAAGTCATGCTTCAAACCGATAGGAGGTAAACAAGAAAAGGTACTACTCAAGGCATTGCACTTGCTAGCCAATGATAACAGTGTTAGTACATAACCAATGATAGTTAATTATACCAAAAGACCCTGAGGGAGATATAAATGAAAGATTCTCATAAACCTAATGTTGACATGACAAGGGGGTTTGAGATGTAACTTGTATGAGGAAGAGGGTTCTCCAAAGGTGGTGTTCCTTATGTCTATGCCCAACTCTAGGAAAGGAAGAAAGAATAATAGAAGAAAGTTGATCAATGCGGGAAGCTTTATGAAAATGTTGATAAAAGGAAGGTTGATCAATGTGGGAAACCTTCCAAATGCCATAATAAAAGAGTATCCATCCTTCGAGGGTATGGTCTACTTTATAAATAATATGGATGGAAAGAATAATATATATGATAGCCATCCTTCGAGGGATCGGTCTATTTCTTATGATTTTCTTTTGAATTTTATTTACATGCTTTTCTTTTTATTTTCCTTTTTCTTTTTTTTTTTTTTGCATGAACAATTGTCCTTTGAGGGATCAGTTTGTTTTTTATAACTTTGATTTTGATTTTTTGCATACATGAATTTTAGCTTTACATGGGGAGAGTTGGGAATAGCTAAGTAGACCACTTAGGAGGGGATAATGAATGTACAAGAGACACCCCTGGACCCTTTACATGACTACAATAGGAGAATGAGAGGGTGATGGATGTAATGATTGTGGAGTTCTCACCAAATGGGAGAACTTATCCATAATGAATATGCTATGAGTAGAGTCATGGTACTCATATTTAAGGTCATATCAAAGCAGTGACGGTAGACCACATAGTTCATATCATTACCATGATAGATGGAAGGGGCTAATGATGGAGGAATGGTCTAAAGATATGATTATCTACTCATGGGTGCATGTGCTAACAATAGAATGGTCATAAGTGCAATGCATTAAGAGGTTCAATTTTTGGTTTACCATCGAGGGAAGCCAAATGATAGGCCCCAGACCCATACTTATGCGTGATAATATATGGTTTGATCCAGTTGGGAGAAACTTTCCCTATTGGCTCCTTGATTAACGTCGCATTCAAGATAAGATAAGAACTTGGTAGGATGGGATACAATGAGATAGATGAGTGAAGGTAAAAAACTATGTGCTACCTTTAAGGAAGTGAAAATATGTGTCCCTAACGAGATGAGTAGATGGTCCCTTGAAGGAGGGGAAATTATGACCACAATGGTGGATTTCGGATAAGATGGAATGGTCCCCCCAAGGGAAGGATGAAAAAATGACCACAATGGTGGGTTTAAGATGAGAGTGAAATATTAGATAAGACATCACGAGATAGATAAGATGGAATCTATGTGCTTTTTAAAAGTGAATAAGCAAGAAAACATATGCGTCCCAATGAGATGAAAATGGCCACAAGGGTGGGCTTATGATGAAAATATGGTGCCTCCAAGAGAGACACAATCATGGCCACAAAGGTGGAATTTGATGAAAAAGATGAATAAAAATGGTCCCTCAATGGAAGGACAAACATGGCCAATAATGATGGGGAAATTAAAAATATGGAGATATGGTCCCTCAAAGGAGGAAGTTTGATGAAGGTGTACTTTGATGAAAATGGTGAATCCCCCTCAATGGAAGGACAAACATGGCCACAATGGTGGACTTTGGATTAAAAAAGATGGAGATATGGTGCCTCAAAGGAGGCACAAGTATGGCCACAAAGGTGGACTTTGATGAAAAGGATGGAAATATGGTCCCTCAACGGAAGGAAAAACATGGCCACAATAGTGGGCTTAAGATGAAAATAAATGGTCCCCTAAGGGATAGATGCATATGGCCACAAAAGTGGACTTAAAATGAGATGAAGATTTGGATGGGGTTAGTTTAGATTGGATGGATTTGGATGAGGTAAATAAAAAAATGTCAAGGAGTGAAGTCCCCAGTGTCAAGGGGGTTGTTTAGATAGTTAAATGAGTTAATATGATATGCTCAAGGACGAGGGGAGGCTACTCCCCAATGAAAGAGATTATATCACTATGTAGGAAAATTGATGTGGATGAGTTAATGGATGTCGAAAGAGATTGGATGTCGATGATAACTTTAGATTTGGATTAGGTAGATGAGTTGGGGATCATAGGAAAACAATGTTGATGAATAAGGGAGGACCCTCTGTATGAGGAATAATATGTGAAGGAGAGATGTTAATGGAGGATGTATAGGAGGACTTAGAGACTTCGATAGATGTGGAGTTAATTGTGAGATAAAATGGTAGAGGGAAAATCCTCGAAAAGGTCATCTCTTTCAATGAGATCATGAATGACATTCTGAAGGGCCTTACAACATTCAGTGTCATGACCTAGGGTACGATGGTAGGCACAAATGAGGTGGGAATCAAACCATGACGACTTCTTACTATTTGGGTTAAATGCCTTGACAGGTGGAAGTGTGATGGCGGAAATTTGTAATAAGTGTTGAAGGGATTCCGTATAAGATTTGATTGATACGTTAGTATATATATTTTTTTTGGAATCTTTAGACTTGGATTTGGATGCAAATGCTTGGGATGTGGTTTTTTGATTGTCTTAGAGGATTGAGTCATGTCATTCCACAATTTTGATTCTATTTTAGTGACACTTGAAATTTTAGAGGAAGATTCAGATCTTGAAGGAATGTTGGATGGTTTTGATTTTGGTTGGTGGAGTGATTGTGATGCCTTAGATGGAGAAGGTGGCCCTAGAATAGATTGATGTTTCCCTAAAATAGATGATGTAGATTTGGTATTTGTTGGAGGAATGTCTATCTTCTTTTGGGGATGCACAAGAGATCGTTGTGGAAGTGTACCAAGGTCTTGGATTTGGATTGCGAAGGAGCATTCTTAGAAGGGATGATAATGATTTCACTGAGGGTCTAAAGGTTGTGTCGTAGTTGATATAGGTGGAAGGATTAGTGTTTTCATGATGATGTCTCGATGAAGGTTGGTTTGTTGTGGAAGTATCTGTAGATGAGATAGAGGGGCATTCAAGTTGCTTTACAAGTTGAAGTGTTTCCAATATTCTTCAAATGATGTGGAAGAAGAGGATGATGTGGTCATGGTCACACTAGTTGATGTGATTGGCATGGGTAGAAGTGTGGAAAGAGGAACTGAGATAGAATCTATAGATGGTATGATAGGTAAAGGTAGAATAGATGTGGATGGGGAGTCTTAGGAAACCCGATGGATGGGGATGTAGAAATATGAGTTGTATCAGTTGTGGATGGAGAAGGATGTTCCCCCTGAATGAGGAAATCATCTTCCTCAATAAGGTCATGGATGATTGTCTGAAAGGCCCTACACTGCTCAATGTTGTGGCCTGGAACACGATGATAGGCGCAAATGAAATTGGGATTGAACCACGGTGGCTTCTTATTGTGAGGGCTAAAGGATTTGATGGGAGGAAGTGTGATCATAGATGTTTGAATTAGATGTCGAAGGATATCTGCGTAGGACTTGATCAAAGTGTTACTAAAAAGAAGATAACTCTTATGGGTTTTAAGATGATGTTTTGGCTTGATTTAGACGGAAGTTTGGGATGTCGATGTATGAACTGATATAGATGTTGAGGATGGGGGTGGATTGCATTGCGGTTTTGGTGTTTTGGTTTCAGTTTTAATGTTGGTTGATGATTCAGGTCACGTGGACTAGACTGAGTAGTTACTTGAATAAATTTGATGGACAATGAAGGATCCTCTTTAAAATATTCTTCATTTAGAGGTGACATGGTTGTGGAAGTTTGTGAAGAACGAGGGGACATTTGCATTTGGATAGATGAGGTCAAAGGTGTAGATGTTGAAGTGGAAGGAAGAGATTGGTTTGGTTTGGGAAGGAGGTATCCTTCCTTAATGAAGTCATGAACAATGGCTTGAAATGCTCTGTAATGTCCAATATCATGTCCAGGGGTATGATGATATGTGCAAAACAAGGGTGGAATTAAACCATGATGGTTTCTTGTTATTGGGGTGAAAGGCCTAATAGGTGGAAGTGTGATTGCAGAAACTTGTAACAAGTGTCGGAAGATCTCCGTACATGATTCAACCAAAGCGTTAGGAGGTGCTTTATCATGCGAAATCTCTTGATCTTTGAAGAAGAAGTGGATGTTTGAGATAATCTAGATGTTGAGGATAAAGTTTGAAGCATGTTGATGTCTTGATGGTTTGAATTCAGTTTTGGTATTGGTATTCATAGTGTTGGATGATTTTGGTTTTAGTTGAAGGGTGTCGGGTTGGATTGTTTAGAGGAAGGAATATTAATTTCCTGTATAAGGGATTTTTGGGACAATGTTTTAGTGGTTGTGAATTATATTTGAGAGGTTGCGTCCTTAGGAGGAACTACAATAATTTCCAGAGAGGATCCAGAGGTGGTGCTGATATAGGCGTAGGAAGCAATATTTGTTTGATGGAATCTAAGGAAGGTGAAGATTGATTTGGTTGTGCTGATGAGGTAGAAGGATCATTTGAAGTTGAAGTAAGTTGAAGTTATTTCAAAGGTTCTTCAAATGATGTAGGAGGGGAGGATGATGTGGATGTGGTCTCAATGACTGATGTGGTAGGTGCAAGAACTGGATTGGATCTATGGTTGGTATTATGGGTAAAGATGGAATAGATGTGGATGATGGAGTGGATGAGGTATATTCAGGTGTGGAATCAATGGTGGATGGGTATGGGTATTGAAAGAGGTGCTAGATGTACAATATTAATTGAATAAGGATCAAAATCGTGTGGTGTAGAAGGTAGAAATGGATTTTCCATGGTGGATTTGGGAAGGTTTGTTGGAAGATATCCAGAGTCGAGATCGAATTGGTTGGGAGGTTGTGTAATGTTGGGAAGTAGGGACATAGTAGGATGGATGAGATTGTTGAGGTACATGAAGTGTGGTAAATGAAGCAGGGGTGGCATTGGCATAAGGTGATGGGGATAGAGTAGGACTCTGTGGTTGACATAATTGAGAACTAGAGTTATGGTGAAAGTATTTGTAAATGGGGCTAGAAGGAGGAAAACATGAGGTATTGATCATGCTAGATGTTTGAGGAGTAGCAGTAATTGATGTGATAGGCATGGAGGCTGTAGTTATGGTTGGTGTGGGTGTAGGATAGGTATTGGATGGTCTTGGTTGTACAACACAAGGAGTGGATGGATAAGGATATAAGGAAGCTTGGTATGTTAAAGCTGGAGGAGATGTTTGATAGGATGTTTGAGGTTGGATTAACATATTTGATTGTTGGTACATACAAGAAGTGTGCATGTTGGTAAATTGTGGTGATTGGATGGGTATTCTAGATGAAGTAGGGATAGAGTTGATATGACATGATGTAGGTGTAATACGATCCATCAATTGAGTGGATTGACACGATTGAGGGGTTTCGATCTACATAAGCAAGCAAGATGCATGAGTTCTTTTAAAGCCAAAATGAGATGTGGAATTATCGATGAGAACAATCACTCAGAAAGGAAATTATAATGTAGAAAGGAGAAAATAGGTAAAAATGAAAAATACATGTGTATCGCTTTCCTTACTTGATTGTACTTGATAATGGCATATTTGGAAGCGATGATTAGTGTCCAGGAATGTATGGGTACCTTAAAAGTGTACTATTCATAATCATGGATGGGGTCTGGTGAAAGAGATTCTAGACGTGTGTTTTTTTTTTGTTTTTAATGTTAGTCTTTGATGGTGTAATTTAGACTTTTCCTAAAAAGCAAATACGACAATTAGTGGATATAAGTAAAAAAGGATAATAAAACAAAACGTTCTAATATTTATATGCAAAAGAAAATCCTACGCATAGGATATTAATCTAAAACAAAGTTTTCATGTTTATGTTAATTAGAATAAACAAATTATCGAAACTAATCGAATGCAAACTAAATTATAAACTAAATGATGAAATAACTATGATTAAATAATGAAATAAATGATGAAATAATAACTAGATAACTCCCAAATAAATATTCAATGTAAATCGTAACATGGAACGATAAACAATATAATGTGATAATGCATTCAAAATAATAAATTACGACATGCACTATACAAATGACAAACCAACTTTAGACTTATAAAAATAAACGATAAATGAATAAAATAATAATTAAGCTCCTAGACGATAAACGACGTTATCAAAACCGATGTGAATATGTATGTTGCATTTATTTATCAAATCTAAACAAATTTCACAAACAAATGTTTATTAACGATATAAAATATAGTTGAACGTTAGATGTTGGATGTCAATCGATGATACAATGAGATACGACGTCTAATCAATGGGACAAAAAAAGGAAATATCTTATCACCCTTCGTTATTAACACTTCCTTATCTACTTTTTGATACTTTACAATTGGTCCTACTGCACATGGATATGGATTTTTACATTGACGATGACATAATGAGAATTGTAAATGAAAAATACATACTTGGAGATTGTAAACTAATTGCTATAAGGAGACTACACAACTTCCAAATTAATGTTCTATATTTAATGTAAGAGCTACCAATGGTTATAAATATGTTCTAATGAATTGTAAGTCAGTTGCTATAAAAGGACTGTACAGTCATTACCTACACAACGTGCTGAAGAATTACGAATTAATTGATAAAAATAAACTATACATTCAGACACGGCATAAATCAGGTGATATAAATCAGCCTTAGTGATGATTATGACACTTTATAATGAGACGCTATGCATGGACGTGGCTCTTCATATAATGGGAATCACAACAACTTTAAATGGATGTATGCATGCTATTTATAGCAAATCTAAGTTTTGTGCGCTAAAGAATTACAATGCAATCCAAATTTAATATTCCCAGGTGGTGTTTATTATTGATGCCTTCTAAAGAATTGCAAAATGATTATAATAAAAACATTATAAGCATACGTGTAAAGCTTGTTTGAAACTGTGATTATAATAAAGACATTATACAACGACTGCGTGTAAAGCTTGTTTGAAACTGTGTTGGTGACAGATGGACGCGGCTTTCACATATACAACGACACAATGAAAATAACATAAAATCTAAATGTATACTCGGCTGTGGTGTTATCTATCTGCAGTTTGTTTTAAAGAATTACAAGCCAATCACCAGACGCATTGACCAAGGAGATTATTAGAAGCATACGTTCCTCCTAAATATGTTCCTCTACACTGCATTTCTATCAACGATATTCTATCAACTGTACAGTCGCTAATATGAAACTGGTGTGAATGTAATGCTGAGTTGGAAATAATTAGAAGCAATCAAGCACCAAAATCTCGTGAATCGACTAAATAACGCTAAGGAAATCAATAACAGGTGTTTTATAATGAATTGTGAACCGATCGATGTGAATTTGATATCAGAATTTACAGATATATGAGAATGATACCGGAATTAGATTTTAGATTTAGGCAATACGTGTTGAGAAGTCTATAGAAACATTAAAATACCAGAATTTATAGTCACCAGTAAGAGCTAAGTTGTCAACGAATATTGATTTTAAAGGCAAAGATAATCTTTATAAATATGTCGGCTAACTACAAAGCTTTGATCGGGATCTTATACGCCTGCGTGGAATAGAAGTCAACGTGGAGTTGAGGCAGTAGAACAATATAGGGAGTTAAGTCGTGTGAAAGGGAGGTGAAATGGTGTGTGGGAAAAGGTAGAATGGCCGAGTGGCCGAGGAGAGAGAGAAGGGAGCTCGGGTACGAGGATGAGAGCTTGGTTGGGAATGAAGAGTTACGAAATAGGTGGGAGGGGTAGGTTAGGACAATAAACTATTTTTTTTTTTTTAATTTTTCGACTTATTTATTCACGTTATTGTGATTCTTTGTTTAATAATAAATATAAATGTTGATATCAACTATAAACAAATTCGTTTAATTATTAATATTACAATTATTCTTATTATTATTATTTTTAATAATAAAAATAAGCTTGATACTAACTATAAACAAGTTCACTTGCCAAGTTCGGTTGAAAACAAGATGAGTATTTACCTTGAAAACACGCGAGACCAACGTACTGACGAAGATAACACAAATCTTGCAAACAAGTGAATCCAAAACATGAAATATTTGTCACCGATATTGGTGTCCCCGCATTTCACCTTGAAATCTTGGACTACCCATTTTTTAAAAAATCGTTCTTTTTAAAAAAGCGGTCTTTTCGTGTTTTTATTGCGGAAGATGTCGTATTACGTTAAGATATTCCTAGTGAATCATATGAGCCAATTTCGACAAATACCCGGATGACGAAACTCATTTTATCCCTCTGCATTAAGTTTTATCTGCAAGGAATTTTTTATTGAATAAATAATGCCTCGTTTGAAGTAAATTGTGCTCTGGTTGAATCATGTTGAAGTTTTGCATGTCAGTATTCACTCATCTCATTAGGGTTTTCACTAGGAATGAATTCAGGGCATTATCTGCGAACTTACGCGGCGCTTTTCACTTTTATTTATTTCTTTTGCGTTTTTCTTTGGTTTTCTCTTTTGTTTCTTTGTGAAATTCCCCTAGGTCAATTCCTTCGCCAATATAGTCTGTTTAATAACCTAAGCATCTGGAGATCATCTACCGACACAACACCAAAAGGAATCAGCCTCAAAATGTAAGCTTCTGACCAAAAAAGATGAAGTCATGCACAAAAAGCCTCTCTAGGCAAGTCACATTTTCTAGAATTAATGAGTGTAAGTTGCAATGGATTTTTAGAAGTGGCAGGTAGGCGAGAATTTCTTACCCGTGCTTTACGAGTACTTTTTCCCATGAAGTCAAAGTCACTTAAGCTGCGATGGGAAAATTAGAAGTGGCAGGCAGGCGAGAATTTCTTACTGCCTTGCAGGGTAATTTTTCCCATGAAGTCAAAGTCACTTAAGCTATGATGGGAATATTAGAGATGACAGTAGGTGGAAATTTCTTACCTGCCTTGCAAGGTAAAAATTCTCATTATAAAAGAAAAATCACTTAAAGCACCGTGAGAATTTCTTACCTGCCTTGCAGGGTAAAAATTCTCATTATGAAAGTCAAATCACTTAAGTGGAAGAGGGGATTTTTGGAGCTGCAGTGCAGGGTGGAAATTCCCATCAAGTTGACTTCTTATTTTTAACAATTCCTCTTGCCAAAAGTACGACCCACCTTAGGTGAATAACAATGCATTTAATAATATTTATTAATGGTTTATTCACCCAATTTTGGCGCCATAAATAGAAGGAAAGTCAATGTAAGTGGATGAGCTAAAGAGGAGCAAATGATGCATGTTATAAATAAATAAAATAAATTATTTAAAAAGCAACTAGCAACATGCATAATTGGGTGCCCAATTTAGGTGAATAAACATGATTATTTATTAATTAATTTGCCAGAAATATGAAGGACAATTATTAAAAATAGTATGTTGAGGATTATATAAGCATGGGATGCCATAATGAAGAAGCAATTAATTATTTTTGCAAAGGATTGCAGCCCGGACATGTTTTGGCACCAAAGGAAGGAGGTTTTTGCATTAAAGAGTGTTTTTCATTGCCAGGGAGCTTCAAGGTTTGGTGCCTAGGGTTGGAATGGCTTGATTCTTTCTATGATAATTATCTGCATGTTGATATAAGTGCTCTGGTGAATTAAATAATATTTGTGCTTGCTTTGCATGCAAGCAAGACCTCAAATTTTAGGGCAACAGACTTTATATGCAGATTTTGGTGATAAAAATCAAGTATTCATGCCATGGACTCCATATTTGTCTGAATAAAATTATAGGTATTCATCACAGGTGCTCAAATCAATCTTAGGTACATTGAATATATCTTTTGAATCCGAAGAAGTTGTTAGATCTACACAAATGGATCCAATTACAAGGGATTCCGACATAATTAAAGAAAAAGAGCTTAGACAAATATTATTCCAGCCATGTTGAAGCATGATGAAAGAGAAAGATCAACGGAATCATGCATAGCTTCCATATTTGTTGAAGTCAATATTACAGACATAGGCCCTGAACCTATCACTGATTTAATTGACAGATCCAGATCTCATAATTGCAAAGGCTTCGACAAAATTCGTCCTCTTGTTTCTAACACAACCCGTGTAGAAGTCAATGCATGGAAAATTCTTTCCGAGGATCTTGTGCATGTGCTCCCAATATTCGATTAAAGTTTTCGAATTTACTTTGCATGTCTTCGAAAAAGAATTGCAAAAGCTTGAGGATAAGAGGAAGACAAGGCAAAGACCATACCTGCAAAGCAAATCACAATCACCTACTTCTAGATCCGGTTTGGTGAGAATCAAAGGCAAAAGAGTTAACATCATGCGAGAATACGAAAGAAGAACAAGACCGAGAGGGTTCTGACTTTCTTCTTATTTATTTTCCTCTTTCTTTTATTTTCTCTAACAAAGTAATTGAGCAATCAATTCAATTATAAAACTTAAGTGATTGGTTTAAAAGTCGTTACTTGAAGAAGTCAATTACTTGGAAATAGGTGGCAAACATGCAAAATAGAAGGTTCTATTTTTCATTTATAAATCATGCATGTCATGTAAAGAGGAATTCTAGGAGGAAAATTTCAGTTGTTTCCCTTTTCATAGCTTCGTGCATGCGGAATTCATTTAAAAGCTTCTATTTGTAATTGCCCTTTATACACTATAAATAGATGAAGAACCTACGGGTTAAAGGATTGAAATTTATAATCAGTATTCTTGTGTTCCAGGACTTTGAAATGAGACCCTTGATAGCTTTCTGAAGCAGAGGAATAGAGAAGAGATTTACATAGAACTTTGTGTCAACGATGTATTCGTCTCGTATTTATTTCTAGATCTATTCATAAACTTTGTGTTATTCTAGGTCTAGATCGAAAGTTTCCTTTGCTTTGAATTACTATTTCATGATATAGTTGTTTTAATCTATGTGCATGTGATCAAATCAGAACTATTGATTGGGTTACACATCCTCTCTCCTTTCCCCGTTTCCTATTATTTTCCTCTTCTGCAAATTTTTCCATTCTTTTACAATTGCTTACTTATTGCAAAATTGTCTAGCTATGGTTCATGAGCTACATAGTTAAGGTAATACCAACAAATAGATGATATGACATATAATTGACAAAATATTACACGGGAGCCTCACCGGTAAATGAGGGAGATTTATCTCATGATTGCCTAGGTTTTCCGCTGTGCAGAAAATCTAGCCAACATATATCTAAAAATGACAATATCGGAGAACCGGTATATTTGTGATACTTGCACAAAATGAGTAAAGAAACAAAACAAATAAAATGACCATATCTTGGATCTGGTCCCACTAGGCATGCCAAATATGTTAATCGGAGTTTCTTGTTCAAATTAGTATTACGAGAAATCAACAAAACACCAAACAACCTCGAACATGCAAGGGCTTAGTACCTTGGAGATGATGACAGATGCGGGCGCCAAATGGATGATGAGCTCCTCACCGTGTGATCTCAACAAACCTACAACTCATAGACACTCGAGAAAAATGGCTTAGATATTTTCATGCAGGGCTTCCCGACAGAGTGGATCCAAGAAGCATTCACTTCCTTGGTGGTTGTCAACCCCGTGTTCACAAGATAAGAATAAATTACAAGTGATAAATGACATGCCAAAAAAAGAGATTTGCAATATATTGAATAAATGAAATGAGGATGACACCTAGTTGATATTTTGATATAGCAACAAAACGATCATCACAATGGCATTATGAGAGTGGCGAGTTTTGCCTTCAAAAATTCAAATTTTTCTTCAAAACTTCACAAATAATTTGCCAAAATTTTGTTATTTCAAGCTTCAAAAATTTCATATATATCCCGGAGGGGGAAAGGGTTTTATTTATAGCTTGAATATGGATTAAAATCTGGGGTTAATGAGTAATCGAGGTTTGAAAAAGCAACCCTACTTAATGGGACATGATTAAGAGTTGATTTGATTGTGGGGTTCATGATGTCAAAAAAGAAAATGTGTGATGTGGAGTGGGGACATGATTTAAAATGTTAGGTGGAATAGTGAAGTCATGTGCATAACTTTACACTATTGAATTTTTGAATTATTAAATTCATTGGTGGGGTTCATGAATTAATAATTTTGGGGGATTGATTTTTAGGTGGGGATTGATTTTGATTTGATTGAATTAAGTGGGGAACATGTGGGGTTTTTGATTTGCATGGTTTTTAGATTATTTAATTATGAGATAGGATAATATGACTTAGTTAGAATAATTGATTATTTAGCATATAATGAGGTTTAAGTATGTGAAAGGGGATCAATTAAGCTATAAGATTAATTAATTGAACACACATTTTTGGTGGGAAACAGGATTCACTTGGATAAGCTGTTTGAGCTAGGCGAAAACGTGGGGTGATACCAAAATTTGATGTCTACATGCATATAAAGAGGTAAAATAGAATGATGTAGGATTCAATAATGGTAAGTATTAGTATGTGAAAGTTTTAGGGAGGTGAGGCGCACGTCGGAAAAGTGACAAGCGGCGTGGGAATCTCTGAGTAACTCTTAGGCTGCGTGCAAACCTCCCGAGTCGTCGTGCCGAGGCAATGGCATAAATACATGGAATATGCGTGGGATACATGACAGGCACTAGTTAGGCAATCTAATGTCTTCAATGATACACACTAGTGGAATTTGCATCTCTAAGGCAAAGAAGGCCCTTCTAACTCATTTGGCAATTGGTGTGATAGATCGATAGGCGAGGATGACTGCTCAAGGCTCCAATCAATATCGAGCTCTGGCGTGATTCGATCTATGGGTTGTGGAATACGTGGAAAATGACCTGGGATAGTTTTGTGTATGTCTCCAGATAAGGTCATATGGTGGGTAATGAATACAATCGACTCTACGGATGATTCTCTGGCCTAGTCCAGAATTCTTTAGCTTTGTTAGCCACTATATCTAGTAAGGATAACTGTTCGACGATGGTGGGTGGAAGTGGGGTAGATCTCGAATACTAATACGTAGGCCGGTGTCATGTCGATTGACTTATGGATTTGTTAGGTTGCATGGGATTTGTGGATCACAACCGTAGAGACTCTTGGTTGTTGCGGTCCTGTTATGGTCATGTACGAAATCAAGTCCTAATCCCTAGTATCCAATAATCATATGCTTTCTCAGCTTCTATATTTAGGATCAATAACTACGCGATCTTCTCAGAGTACCTCACAGGCGTTCTTACCCGGATTTTTAGGCTAGGTATCTATATCTAGAAGAGTGTGTCCTCTGTGTGGTGTGGGACCAAAGGATCACAACCAAAGGTTTGTTCTCTTTCGAACCCTTCTACAGTCATGTGTATGTTTTCCTAGGGTAATCTGTAGTTCGGTTGATTTGACCAAAACGTGTGTGCTTGGTCGTCTTCTATATTTAATCCCCTCAACTAAGAGCTGATCTGTCGTAAATCTGTTGTTGTTTGGAAGATTTATATTCTAAGGTTCTGGTCTATGTCAACTATTGCCATGACGAGATTGGGTTGAGGCACAATTGGCTCAAATACGTATTCCCTGGGCTCCCTGGGTCCCGTGATTGTCATACAAAACAATAATGTAAATCTAACTGCAACAAAGTAAATTTTAACTACGTGGAATAAACCTAGAACATATATATAATTTCTATTTTTGTATTTTCTGAGAAACTTTTAAGAATTTAAGAAAGCAACTATTTAAACGTATCTAGAATTTGACAACTAAGATAAAACTTAAAACAAACAAAATAACCGAGTGTAGTTATTTTTTGCATGCGATTTGTAGATCTATTCTAAATAATAAATAACTTGCTTAATCTATTTTCCGGACTCTCGATCCTACCTTAGAAGTGAGGAATGAATCATAGTTTCTCGAAACTATCAATCCCCACAGCGTCCTTGCAATATCGAAAGTAAACTTAAGCGAAAAGAAGCGATTATCTACTCTATTTGATATATTTCTAACTTTAGAACTTTGAAAGCTAGAACACTGGATTACGCGAGCAGTGGCGAATCCAATGTCTGCGTATGATCTTGTCCCCTCACCGCGATCTCCTCGTTCCTTCATATTCACGTGAATCCGAGAAAGCGTGTAATGCTAGCATCAATGAGCGATATTGGGACAAAGGTAGATCGAATACTGATGAATATAATGCGAGTAGGAGAGGGATAGCGCTTGAAGAGTACGAGCTTGGCTTATGCGATTCCTAATGGGATTTATTGCAGTCATGCAACATAAAGCGTCCGAACACGAAACTATCATGTTTTGAGGAGCAAAACCTGCAACTTTAATGGCTTCCTAAGCTATTCTACTCCAATGGCTTGGGTGAAATAACAACACTGCCTACACAAGATGGATATGTGGCTTACCAACAGCTGAACAATGCTAACTAAACATGCAAAGAATTGAAACTATGGCTTCTAAGCAAAATAATAGACTGAACTATTGAAAATGAGAGCATGAGAAGTGAATGAGGGGCAGACCCTTTGTTTTAGCACAAGCCATTTATTTATAGCTTTTCATTCACCCAAAGATCAAAACCAAACTGAACTCTAAAACTATAAACAATGGCCAAACACTATTCCAGGGACCAAAAACTTAAATGCAAGCCTAAGTCGGCAAAAAAAAGTCGGTGAATCGTTGATTTTTACGTGATTCGCGTTAAAAATGCTTTCGAAAAACGCGCATAAAGGACCGCCGCTCTAAGTAGGGCGGCGATTCTGAGACCGCCGCCCTTGCGGGCGGCGCTTTATCATTGAAGAGCAAAAAGGCCAAGAAAAGAGGGGAAAAGGGAAAAACAAAGCACGCGGGGGCTAAGCGGGGCATGCGGGATGTTAACGCATACTTGGAGATCTTTTTCGATCCCGAACACCTTGTGAGGAGACCTGTATCATCATTGGGGCACTTGTTACGTTGTTCCGTCAGTACAGTACCTTACAATTTGTGGTACATACATATTGCCCCCTCGGAGAAGCGTTTTAGCCATGAAGAGGCGTAAAACGGTGGGTCCGAGTATGGCAGTCCCGAAATGGGAAGTTAGATGTTATACTTGATACATCCGTGTGTTGAAATGACGCCATCCAAAATTCCCGCTACCTGCAGCGAAAAGAGAACTCAAGTGCGAGATAGAAACAATAGTTTGAAAATAAATGCTAAGATAACAGGGAATGAGAACGCATTACCATTTGTGCGAGGATAGAACTTACCTCCATTAGCGCTCCAAACCTGTGAAAAAGTGATTTTAAAATGAAACAAAGTGCTATATATATATGAAAGTGGGCCCATTTTCCTATTCATTTGCTTGCAAGAGTCGATTTGATTGATTTTGAGCTTTGGGACCTATGATGGTTTCTTGTGTGAGTAGAGTCGAAACTTCCACAGTGAGATAGCGATCATGCCTCCACGTGCGGAACACCGACCTCAGTGATCACAGGTTAGTTTTCTTCAGTTTATTGTTTTTCCCCCCTTAATTTTGAAATGTTAAATACTCAGAATGGGGGTCATTTTTGAAAATGCTAGTGTTAAAAGGTCCACCTAGGGGGGGCGCCTACTGGGTAGGCTCTGTTTTTAGGTTAAATGGTTGTTTTTGCACTTTTTAGGCCTTTTTAGTTTAAAAAACTGCGTGGGTTTTCGGACCACGACCGCCGCCCCCGCTGGCGGGGCGCGGTTACACGACCGCCACCTTTAAGGCGGCAGCTGAAAACCGCCTCCTGGCTCGGGGTGGCGGTTTTACGAATGCAAAAGGAACCTGTTTTGAGATTGTGTTTGTATTTTTAGCATTTCTACGTGTTTTCATGATTTTCTCAGTATTGCCTGGATGCTAACTTACTTTGTTTTGTGTGTTTTTGGGTGTATGTAGGTGAGAGAGGAGTACATCCGATGGAGTAGAGAGAGGGAGTGTGATTGGCTCCCAGGGGTACTAGATGCCCTCTCACAGGATGAGGAGGACACACTTCAGAGGGCTGGCATACTGTGCATATCGCGCGTGCCTCATGTTGCACCATCTAGTCACATCCTTTGTGACCTATTCTCATACTGGGATGCAGATCGAACACCTTCCGTGCAGGGTGCATGGTGAGTGGACCATTACATTGGAGGACGTCTACCGCATTTTGGGGGTCCCGATCATCGGGAGGCGACTCACTTTAGAGACAAAGAGCTCACGGGCACAAATTGCACGCATGGGCGGGCATATATAGCAGATGCGGCCATCTCCACTGGGGGTCGAAGAAGGGAGTGAGAGTTCGATCTATTCCTTCTTTGCCCATCCCCGTATTTCGACAGGCCATCATGGGGATCCTTGCCTCGAGATTGATCGGGGACAAGGGAGGGGACACATTATTATACTGTTGGGCCCCCATTATTACACAGATAGAGGGGCACGGTCGGATATACGCTTGGGGAGAAGACATTCTTGGGACCACCTACCATGATCTATACAGGGTGGTCCATTTACAGGGGCAGTCATTGAGCCACCCGACTCTAGTCATGAGTTGGGTTTATGAGCATTTCATCCCTTATGGCAGGGGTGTGGAGGTGGCAGATCCTGGAGTTGTTAGGGCAGCCGATGGATAGATATGTCGGTCTTAGAGCACCTCATCGGCCAGATTGCCTCCCCACTACCCCATGGAGGCGACACCGTATCAGACTATGGCGGGCATATGGGGCGAGGAGACTCTTACCTTGATCTCCTGCTCCACCACAGGGCAACTCATTGATAGAGTGGGACGAGTGGAGGTGCACCCCTTTGGCCGGGTTCCTCAGCAGTTTGGCCTACCATATACGGGTATGCTTCCCCCAGTGGCGCCAGTCTACAGATCAGTCCGTGAGGCTAGAGGGGGGCCTAGAGGCCGAGGTTGGACAGTGGTTACTCCTGGCATTCCCATTGCAGCCAGGAGGATAGTACGTGCTAGAGGGAGAGCCGGTGCGCCTCGGGCACCTTTGCTTCAGATTGTTGCGGGTCCTGCTCATAGCAGCGATGACCCTATTGATATTGACTCCGAGTCTGAGGAGTTTACAGAGGGAGGGTCAGCGGAGGAGATCGAGGATGCGATCCTGAGTGGCATGACACTCAGGATATTATGCAAGTAGAGAGGGCCGAGCAGAGCGCAGAGAGGGTGACTCTGGTTTCAGAGGAGCCACTCTCCCAGGGCCATGGTGGAGAGGATGAGTCCATTGCGAGGTGATACGTTGCTCCCGCCACAGAGCAACCCCTCGCGGTAGCGGTATCCGCGGCAGTGCCGACCCTGTGACCCATCCCATCTGGGGCTCAGGTGATCCGAGTAAGTTACCCTTTCTCCCTTTTAATGTTTATTTGTAGGTTCTCCTTAGTTCTTTATCTTGTATCTTTTAGTTTCTTGTTTAGTTTCTAATTCGTTTTCTCCTTTGTTTGCAGAGACTGTTGATGAGTGGCGGATTTGATCCGCGAGGTATGTACTTGATTCCCGATGATCCCCATGGATAGGACCCGTGCAGAGCCGTCCGTAGACGTTGGGAGCCTTTAGCGGCCGATAGGTATACCGTCTTTGCTCGGTCGGCATGTGGCCAGGATGGTATCGACCCTTCGCACCGAGCTAGCAGGGTACAGGACGGCTGAGCGTCTTATGAGGAGCCGTTCTCGTGGTGAGACTGCGGCTGCTCCTCGGGATCCTGAGCCCTCCGTACATTCAGAGCGCCGGCATAGCCGGAGTCCTAGGCGTGGGCGTGCACCTTTGGAGGGGTCGCGTAGGGATTGAGAGGCCACTTGGCTCTCGTAGATTTTGTTTTATATATTCTTTTGTATATCACGGGCTCTTTGAGCGTTTTGACCATGCTTAGTGCATGATGGCATTGTATATAAACATTGATCATTTATATATACGTATTTATTTTGGATCAAAATCTTGGCACTCATGGTTTCCTTTCTATTTCCAGTTTCCCTATGTATACTACGATGTATGTTTATATGCTTTTTAGAATGTATGCAATGGAGAACAAATGATGCAAATGTTTGTTTCCTTTTGTGTGCTTCATGATGCTGATATATGGTGATGTAGATATAATGTGATTTTGAATCTTAGCTTCTGTAAGCAATTTTGGATACCTCATGTTTGTTTTGCAAAGTGATGAATACAAACCAGTACGATGAACAAATAAACTTGCCCCACTCCCAACTCCACGCAACTAGTAAGATGTGAGGGCTCATCACCGAGAGCTAGAAAGGGCACAAGTTATGAGGTGTAGCTGAAATGATAGTGATGAAAGACAGACAAAGCTTTGGTGGAACCAAATTGGAAGCTACAAGCTTACTCTACCCGAGTGACTTCATAGTTTAGAATGCAACTTACTTTGCGGTTTATCTAGACTTAGATCCGTAGATGGCCACATAGTAGACAAAATCTGGGTTTTTAGGATTTTAACTCTCTTGGAATTTTGAACATCTGATTCATTTATTTTTGACTCAAAGTTTCAAAGTTTGAATTGTTTGTGTATGACCATTTGCATTTATTTGTCAAGAGGACTCCCTACACTTTGCCCCATGCTACTAGTAAGAAGCGTGGGTTTAACACCGTGGGCAAAGCATAGGCAAGTAAGGGCATTTCCATCCTTTCCCAACCCTACGTCACTAGTAAGAGACGCAAGCTCATCACCGAAGGTTGGTGGGGCAAGGAAATGTGTAAAATTAAAATTTTCTGTTTGATCAACGTTTGACTTGTTTTCTTGAGCAAAACGTCAGTATGTGCTTATTTCCAAAGAGATATACATATGGGATAGATGTGACACCATGAAGCTTCTAGAACAGACCATAGGCAAGACACCTGCCCTAAGAAGAAATCAAAGCGAGAATAAACTTACAGATCTTGGTATGGTTACCGTTAAGACTTTGTCATATCTAGCTTTATTTGATAAAATGATTCCAAGATAATTTGATGACATCATGAAAATGGAGAGGTATGATTAAAGAGTTTATGCCAACAACATCATGAGTTTGTAATGAATTGCTTTGAGAATAGATTCCTTGATCACCATTTATGTAAGAAACAAGTGGACAAAATGATCTTAATCTATATGAAGATGCAATGTAAATATATATAAGTAGTGCTTATATGCGTAGAACCGCTTGAGGTGAAGGGAATTGACTGTTTCGCCAAATTCCTCACCTTCTAGCGTACATAAGAGGTATGCACCATTTCGTAGTCCTTCATGACTCGGTATGGGCCCAACCATTTGGGCTAGAATTTCCTTCCTTCGCCGGTCTTCTTGTCGATCCGGCTGTCTAGCCTTAGAACTAGATCACCTTCGTATATGTCGCGTTCATAGACCTTCTTGTTGTACTGCCGGCACATCCGGTCAGCATAAACTCTATGTCGTTGTTCAGCATCTAACCTAGTTTCATCTAGGCTTTCTAGTTGGGAAAGACGTGCTTCTCTGTAAGTGTCTTCATCCAGAATCCCTTGTAATGAAATGCGGAGACTGGGTATTTCAACCTCGAGTGGGAGAACTGCCTCTGCCCCGAACACTAGTGAGAAAGGAGTTGCTCCCGTTGGTGTTCTTATTGAGGTTCGGTGGGCCCACAAGGCCGGATATAACTTCAAATGCCAATCTCGTTTGTTTTCTTTCACAGTTTTAAGGAGAATGGCTTTCAGTGTCTTGTTCGTTTGCCGCTTTCCACTATCCGTTGGCTTAAGGGTAATACAAGGAAGCCGTATGATGGCTTATCTTAAATTTATTGCATAGCTTGCGAACCTCTTCATTTTTAAAAGAAGTTCCATTATCGGAGATAATGATTTGTGGGATACCATATCTGTAAATGATTTGGTTCAAAATGAACTTGGCGATTACAGAACCTGGTACAGTAGTAAGAGGCATAGCCTCTACCCACTTGGTGAAATATTCGGTGGCCATGATTATAAAATTATGGCCATCTATAGATGAGGGAGAGAATTTCACCATCAAATCAAGACCCCATGTAGAAAAGGGCCATGGAGTAGCAATTGGTTGTAGAGCTTGTGTGTGGCATATGAATTTCGTGGGAGAATTCTTGACACTTATGACACCTGCGTACAAACTCCACTGCGTCATGTTCTAGAGTGGGCCAGAAATAGCCCATTCAATGTATTTTTCAAGCTGTGGCATGGCCACCGAAGTGGCCTCCACATATTCCACTGTGGGATTCATGGAGAATCTTCTTAGATTCTTCTGTGTCGACACATCTTAGGAGCATTCCATCGAATGCTTTTCGGTAGAGTACTTGCTCTATGATGACGTATATGGCTGCAATAATACGTAGCCGTCTTCTCTGTTACGGTGTAGCTCCTTCTGGGTACGTATGGTCCATGATATAATTAATGATATCAGTGTACCAAGGACACTCAGAGATAGAGGGTCGGGTTTCGATGTAGTATACGCACTCATCTGGAAAGTCTAAATCTACTAAATCGCCTCCATCTAATGGGTTATCAACTAACCAATCTGCAATGATTTGTCCTTTAACCGACTTCTGATTTACAAATGTTAATTCGAATTCCCCCATTAAGGTTATAAAACGCCCAACCTTTTTAGACAAGGATCCTTGTGTGAGGAAAGTTCGTAAATGGTCCGTTTTTACCATGACCCTCGTTTCTTGATTCAGCATATAGTGTCTTAAGCGTTTAGTAGCAAAGACTATAGCAAGGCATTCTCGTTCTGCCTGTGTATAACGTGTTTCATAGTCAAGTAATGTTCGACTAATGAAATAAATTACGCGTTCCCTCTTGTCATCATCTTCTTGGGCCAACATACAGGCCAGCGAGACATCGGTAGCTCGTGAATACAAAATTAACAGGCGGTCTAGCTTAGGTGGCATTAGCGTAGGTGGTGACAATAGGAAACGCTTAACTGCATCAAAGGCTTCATTGCAGTCTTCGGTCCAATCAATGCTATAATCCTTCTTGAGTAAATTGTTGATTGGATGAATGGCGAAGCTTAAGTCCGGGATAAATCTCCGGATTGCACCCAGTTTTCCGAGAAATGACCTGATTCCAGATTCATTCGAAGGTGGGACCATTTCGAGGACAACCTGAATTTTGGTTGGATCAACATCTATCCCTCGTGATGATATGATGTAACCTAGGAGCTTTCCTCCTGTTACACCAAAGACACATTTCTCTGGATTTAGTGTGACTCCATATTCTATTAGGCGTGAAAGAATGACGCGAGTACTTCTGGATGGTCACAACGCTTCTTGGCCTTAGCCAACAAGTCATCTACATAGGATTCCACGATTTTATGAATTAAATCATGGAATATATATGTCATAGCTCACTGGTACGTAGCACCAACGTTCTTGAGGCCAAATGGCATAACAACATAACAATAGGTTCCCCAAGGAGTTATAAACGTGGTTTTGGCTTGGTCTTGTTCAGATATTCTGATTTGATTGTATCCCGAGAATCCATCCATGAGAGACAAGAGTTCAAATCCAGCTGTTGCATCAACAATGACATCTATGGATGGTAATGGGAAGTCGTCCTTAGGACATGCTTTGTTAATGTCTCAGAAATCTATGTAGATGCGTATCTTCCCATTCTTTTTGAGAACGGAACAATATTAGATACCCATTGAGAGTAATCGACTGGTTTGATGAACCCTACTTGTAGGAGTTTTATTATTTCCTCTTTTACCATGAGAGCCACCTTAGGCTTCATGGGTCTTGATTTTTGTTTAATCGGTTTTGCATCTGATTTAGTGACGAGGTTATGCACTGCAATGTGTGGTGCAACGCCTATCATTTCCTTATAATTAAATGCAAAAGCTTTCTGATGTTCCTTGAGGATCTGAGTGTGTATTTCTACTTCTTCTGGGGTTAACGAGGACCCTAATTTCAATATTTTTGGTTCATCCTCCGTTCCGATGTTAACATCAATTGTTTCTTCGATTAAAGAGGCATTACCCTCTTCAAATTCAGGTGGGGCTGGAGGTAAATCCAAATCGTCCCCACTTTCTACCGTGTATACGCTAGGTTCCATCATGGGATTTCCGAAGTAGGAAGATGAATGTGGGATTAAGGACAAATCTATCATATGATAGGAGAGATGTAGTGCCGCATAGGCGTTTAAGTAATCCAAAGTGGCCATATCACTATCAACATGGTCTAGGATAGTAGATTCATTTTTGTTTAAAAGAGAATTTGTCGTTGTCTTTATCAATGGTTCATCACGAAGGGATACTATGAAACGGGTATCCTCTAACTTATTGCTTGGAGTAAAACGTGATGCGGAAGTTCTTTATTGAATCGCAAGAAGATTTTCTTCTCGCGGGATTGTTTCAATTGATATGAAGTCAAATTCCTTACTTAAATCTAATACTGACTTTTTGTAAAGTCGCAAATGCTCAGTTTGGTTTCATATATCTCGAGACTTGGTTTCTACCAATTGTGAGTCTCCTAATACTCTGATGTTATTAATACTGATCCTCTTGGCTAAAATGAGGCCAAGGAGGAGGGCTTCGTATTCAGCGTCGTTGTTTGTACATTCGAAATTGAGTTTGAAGGCGAATGGTAGGACCTTTCCTTCAGGGGAAGTAAAGATTACACCAGCCCCCGCTCCATAATCGGCATTTAGCTCCATCAAAATGGAGAGTCCAATATTTAGCTGGGAATATGGATGTTGGGATATTTGTTGTGTTTGCACATTCTACTTCCACCATACAGAGATCCTCAGCTGGAAGAGAACCAACACCTAGGGAATTTCCCATGCCCACAGAATCAAATGGTAGAAACATTGGTAGATCCTGTTCTAGTAATTCAATGATTTTTGCAGTAGTTCCTAATGATACCATTTCTACAATGTTAGCCTCGCCTTTTGAGGTGGGATTGTCTTGACTAGATTCATAGTCTCAAGATCCATTGTAGGTACCAACTTCTCCTCTGGTTTTGCGTCAGTGGGTTTATTAAGTTGGTTTGTTGGAAGTTCAAATTCCGAGTGCACACCTGGTCTTTTCTTTAAGTCAGCTAGGTGTATATCGAAAGGTTTTGGATCGCCTTTGGCTACAAACACCTTTCCTAGATGCAAGAATCTTACTTCTTGGAATAACGTAGAAGGGATTGCCTTCATTCGGTGTATCCATGGTCAGCCGAGGATCATATTATAATTAGTTTCCTGATCTATAATATAAAACTCGGTCGAGATTTTTTGGGTCCTAAGGTGACCCGTAGTATTATAGTTCCAATGGAAGTGGCATTAAGGCTATCATAGCCTTTCAATGTATTTCGAGTGGTGGAATAGTTTGTTTCCCCATATCCTAACGTTTGAAGGAAAGAGAAGGGGACTATGTTAACTGCGGCCCCATCATCAACCATTGCTCGTTTTACGTAGTTATTATAAACCCATACTTGTAAGTGTAAGGCTGGATCACCTCGGCGTGCAATCTCAACATCTGTAGGCATTTTACTTATTTCGAATATGAATTCGACATCCTTGTCCGGCTGTCCTGGAGGATGAACATCAAAGTCTACATGATTTACCTGTGTTTCAGGAGGTGGAGTGATGTTAATTAAATGACCTAAACCTAATGCTTCTAAAAGAGCAGCCCTGTGAGCAGGAGAGTTTTTTAGTAAGTCTAAAAATGAAATGTGTGAGAAGGTTTTTGTTAGGTCGTTAATTAAATCATAGGCACCCACGGGTTTTTCTACTATTTGTTGACTCTTATCTGTTTCTGGCAGGTGACTTGGGCTTGGTTGAGAGAAATATTCTCGTGTTCTTGTTATAGCTTCGATAGGTAGTTCAACTGTCTAGTTCTACTAAACTGACTATCTTGGGTCTCGGCTGATTTCCTAATTGTGGCGCAACTGATGGATTTAGTGAAGTCGAGGCTTCATGATCATTGTTTCCCATCATTACGCCTTTGTTCGTCCCAGTTGGATTTAGTCTGTTATTATCATGATTTGGGAGTGGATCATTAAAGATCTTGAGGGGAGCATTCTGAGGGGAAACTGCCCCTGCGTGCGTATTTGGTGGTGGTGACACGGGATCTGCCAAAAACAAATCTGTGAAGAACTGTCTTTGTTCTTCTGGAAAACGTTGCATGAATTTATTGTAGTCACGGCACGTTCTAGTATCATGACCTCGAATTTTGTGGAAACCACAATATGAATTGGGATTGTAATTCCTGGTTTGTTGATTTGGTGTATATTGTGGCCTAAAACTCTGATCAAACTGTTGCCTATTAGGATTAAAGTTTTGCATTTGTTGTTTCTGGCTTTGATTTTGGTTTTGATAACCAAATGAGTTTTGGCTTGGCCCTTGTATGGGATTTCGACGTTGTTGTTGTTGTGGATGGTTAAAATCCACTGTATTGATCGTTGGGGTAAAGTTGTTGTTTCGTTGGTTGTTTGTTTGTGATGGAGTATTGACAACATTTACCTTTTTGGGCTGGTCGGTTACTCCATCTGTTGTTACACCCCGATTTTTGTTAAGGATTTTAGGTCCTTGGTTGACGTTTGCGGTGGTGGGATAATTTGTAGTGTTCTGATTGGGGTGATTAACCTCCCGTTTGCTCCATATGTCTTACGACCACTATCAATTGTTGCTTGATCTATTCGAAGAGCACTCTCTAGTACTTCATCGTAAGTTCGTAATGGGAACTTTTGGACTTCTTCCTTCACTTCTCTGCTAAGCGAATGAAGGAATAAATCACATAGTTCCATTTGATCCATGTTTGGCACACTTGCCGAGGAATAAAGGACTGTATGCCACCTTTGGATGAAATGGGCGACAGATTCGTTGTGTTCTTGTTTGATGTGTAAGAACTCCCTGATTCTTGTCCTTAATAGTTTGTTCATGTCAAATGCCTTAATGAACTCTGATACGAGTTGTTTAAATGAATGGATGGAAGCCTCAGGTATTCTATAATACCAATCAAGAGCAATGCCTTCCAAATTTTTGGGGAATATTTTAGCAACAACCCCATCCCAAGGGAGTAGTTCTCGTATGGCTGTAGCGTAAGCTTTGATATGCGCGTTTGGATCTCCCTCACCTTTGTACTTGGGTAAATCGGGAAGGGGTCTTGGAAGCATGACGCTTCGTATGGCGAAGTCTAAGGGCTCTTTCAAATATTCTGAATAAGTCCCTATCGCATAGGTTTCGACCATTGATGGTGGTTGTTGAGGGAGTGGTGGGATGGGTTGTTGATATGGCGCGAGTATGCGTTGGTAGGGGCATAAGGAAACACCTGTGTTTGAGCAAGCATGCTGAGGAGAGGAGAACATATCTCCTTGTGGTGATTTGGAGTACATGTTTAAGTATGATGGGGTATTGTCCAGGAATGGATTGTTTGATACTAGGCTAGGAGGAATGGTGTTAGAGATGATGGGCCTAGTTGGCGTTTGTTGTGATACTGAGGAGGCATGCCTAACGTGCCTACTCCTGTGAGGAGGTCTACTTGGCCAGGATGGTGTGGAGGATTGGAACTTCCTGTTTGCATGAATTGAGAATTTTGACTTGCTTGAGCAAGTTCTAACCCTCTCACTTTTTCTACTAACGTTGAAATGACTTCATTTGGTGAAGTCATGGTGCTTTGCCTTAGCGGCGTTTGTTGTATACCCTGGTGTTGTATAGGCATGTGATATCCTGCTATGAACTGATCATTGTCCTGCCAAGTTTCTCCGAGAGTATTTCCTATATGCAGTGGCATAGAGGTATTTTCTTGGAAAGAGACCTCGGGTTGTGTTTGTAAACCTCCTACATATGGGTACATACCCCGAGAGTGTTGTTCACTCCTAGGATAACGTATTGATTGTTCATCATCTAAGACCAGGTATGGGTCTGATTGTCTGCTAATTTGTGGTCTAAGTAATATCTGAGGAGATGATCCAGATTCTCCGGTGAACGTCATATTATTCGAACCTGAAGGCTCTGTTTGTTGTTTTTGAGGGGGTTGATCTAACTCCTCCGTTTGAAAAGATGAATTATATCTGATTCTTGGAGTTTGTGTTGACAACTGATTAGTTGAGTAGTTGTCACCCCATACCGAGAGTGAAGGTGACGATTGTCTATTCTGTTGGGCGTAGTATGCCTCAAGACCCAAGAGGGGTCTGCCATATGCATCAAATCCCGACATATTCGGGGGGTATATGAATACCCGCAGAATAATGGGAGAGAGCGAAAATGATTTGTGAAAGCTAATGAGGCGGAGAAGATGAAAAGTAAACTAAACTTGAAAGAAAACGTAATACTATGACTCCGGATGAGAAAGTAGGAAGTTCACGTCAGCTTCACTAATTTTGTTTGTTTCACGTCGGGTTCACCAATTTTGTACGTCGGAAAAGCGACAAGCGAGCGTGGGAATCTACAGGTAACTCTTCCGCGTACCCGACCTCCCGAGGTCGTGCGAGAGACAGGCCGGTGGGGATGGAATATGTGTGGGATGCGACAGTTAGACTAGTTAGCAATCTAATGTCTTCAATACGCACTAGTGGAATTTGTGAATCTAAGGCAAAGAAGGCCCTTCTAATCTGAATTGGTGTGATAGATCGATCGGCGAGGATGACTGCTCAAGGTTCCAATCAATATCGAGCTCGGCGTGATTCGATCTATGGGTTGTGGAATACGTGGAAAATGACTTGGGATAGTTTCGTGTGTCTCCGTGATAAGGTCATATGGTGTGTAATGAATACAATCGACTCTACAGACGATTCTCTGGCCTAGTCCAGAATTCTCTAGCTTTGTTAGCCGCTATATCTAGTAAGGATAACTGTTCGACGATGGTGGGTGGAAGTGGGGTAGATCTGAATACTAATATACATAGGCCAGTGTCTATGTCTGATTGACTTATGGATTCGTTAGGTTGTGGGATTTGTGGATCACAACCGTAGACTCTTGGTTGTTGCGGTCCTACTATGGTCATGTACGAAATCAAGTCCTAATCCCTAGTATCCAATAATCATATGCTTTCTCAGCTTCTATATTTAGGATCAATAACTGCGCGATCTTCTCAGAGTACCTCACAGGCGTTCTTGCAACCTGGATTCTTAGGCCGGTATCTATATCTAGAAGAGTGTCTCTCGTGATCTCGGTCATGGGGACCAAAGGATCACAACCAAAGGTTTGTTCTCTTTCGAACCCTTCTACAGTCATGTGTATGTTTGCCTAGGGTAATCTGTAGTTCGGTTGATTTGACCAAAACATGTGTGCTTGGTCGTCTTCTATATTTAATCCCCTCAACTGAGAGCTGATTTGTCGTAAATCTGTTGTTGTTTGGAAGATTTGTATTCTAAGGTTCTGGTCTATGTCAACTATTGCCGTGATGAGATTGGGTTGAGGCACAATTGGCTCAAATACGTATTCCCTGGGCTCCCTGGGTCCCGTGATTGTCATACAAAACAATAATGTAAATCTAACTGCAACAAAGTAAATTTTAACTACGTGGAATAAACCTAGAACATATATATAATTTCTATTTTTGTATTTTCTGAGAAACTTTTAAGAATTTAAGAAAGCAGCTATTTAAACGTATCTAGAATTTGACAACTAAGATAAAACTTAAAACAAACAAAATAACCGAGTGTAGTTATTTGTCTGTACAATTTGTAGATCTATTCTAAATAATGAAATAACTTGCTTAATCTATTTTCCAGACTCTCGATCCTACCTCAGAAGTGAGGAATGAATCATAGTTTCTCAGAAACTATCAATCCCCACAGCGTCCTTAGCAATATCGAAAGTAAACTTAAGCGAAAAGAAGCGATTATCTACTCTATTTGATATATTTCTAACTTTATAACTTTGAAAGCTAGAACACGGATTCTACTGAGCAATGTGGCGAATCCAATGTTGCGTATGATGTTGTCCCCTCAATACGATCTCCTCGTTCCTTCGTATTCACGTGAATCCAGAAAAGCGTGTAATGCTAGCATCAACGAGAAGCAGATATTGGGACAAAGGTAGCTCGAATCTGGTCGAATATAATGCGAGTAGGAGAGGGATAGCGCAAGAGTACAGAGCTTGGCTTATGCAATTCCTAGCGGGATTTATTGCGAGTCATGCAACATAAAGCGTCCAGAACCTGAAACTATCCTGTTTTGAGGAGCAAAACCTGCAACTTTAATGGCTTCCTAAGCTATTCTACTCCAATGGCTTGGGTGAAATAACAACACTGCCTGCACAAGATGGATATGTGGCTTACCAACAACTGAACAATGCTAACTAAACATGCAAAGAATTGAAACTATGGCTTCTAAGCAAAATAATAGATTGAACTATTGAAAATGAGAGCATGAGAAGTGAATGAGGGGCAGACCCTTTGTTTTAGCACAAGCCATTTATTTATAGCTTTTCATTCACCCAAAGATCAAAACCAAACTGAACTCTAAAACTATAAACAATGGCCAAACACTATTCCAGGGGACCAAAAACATAAATGCAAGCCTAAGTCGGCAAAAAAAGCTGGTGAATCGTTGATTTTTACGTGAGTCGCGTTAAAAATGCTTTCTGGAAAACGCGTAAAGGACCGCCGCTCTGGCGGGCGGCGATTCTGACCGCCGCCACGATCGGGCGGCGGTTTCATCACTGAAGAGCAAAAAGGCCAAGAAAAGAGGGGAAAAGGGAAAAACAAAGCACGCGGGGCTAAGCGGGGCATGCGGGATGTTAACGCATACTTGGAGATCTTTTCCGATCTCGAACACCTTGCGAGGAGACCTGTATCATCATTGGGGCACTTGTTACGTTGTTCGCGAAAGACAAGACCTTACAATTTTGGGTACGTACGGTGACCTAAGAAGCTATACATCCTTGAAATCAATGCAGCAAGAGTATAAGTATGAAGATTCAAAGAGAAACTCAACATGTTGGGAAAATATATTGAAGCTAATGTAGCAATGAAGTAGAGCCCATAATCTAAAAATTTGGAGAACCTTCTAGGAAAAACATGAAACTTTATAGTTAGAAACATATATTTTCTCTTGTTTATGAAGGAATAGATGATTATGTGACATTTAAGAAATACCTCTCAGTGATAGAGTCGACAATAAGAACTAAATCAATAAACTTGTAATTGTGCCTCTCATCCAACAACTATGAGCTACACAACATGCATTGACCTAGAAAGTAGAAATCGTATCAAGCGCATTGCTCATAAGGTTGATATCTATCACATAGCCTAAGAATCCAACATTTCCTACATCTCCACCATAAGAAAGCTCAATTTTGAATATTTTTTAGATTTCCGTGGTCAAAGTATTTTGTAGGACTAGAGTTTTTATGAGAAAGGATATTTTTCTTGAAAACTCATAAAGGGTAGCCACCTAGTTGTGTTATCCTATTAAAAACCCATACATGTGATATGTTAGTATGTGTTATTTAATTGAAAACCTACAAGGGTGGCTAAGTAGTGTGTAGTGGTGAAAACTAGTAAAAACACTTATAAAAATATGAATATAGCTTCAAATTTCAGACTTAATGAGTAGTAGCTAGTTTTGATAACTAATGTCAATTTTTGAATAATAAAAAGGCCTAATCTAAGCCACCAATATATCGAGATGAGACAATTATTTAATTTTGGGTGATCATAGGGGGATTTTGGGAAGCCAATCTTGTATGCATATGTAAGTAAACAACTTAAGTAAAGTTGTAGTGATCAAGTGAAAGATAATTTTACACATAATAACATTTGGAAATGCAAAAATATTTTAACACTTACATAACAAGAAGAGGACACTCGAAATGAATAGTTAGAGTATGAACAACCAAATGCAAATCTATAAGCTTTTGTAAGGCTCACATGGGAAATGATAGTCTTCCCTAGCTCTGTGCACTTCACTTTATGATTAATCAAGAAATATTTCATGATTATACTATATGTTATTATTTTGTGAAGTTTATCTTTATATATCTCATGTGTATGTGAGGAAGTCCAAGTTGTAGTACAAGAATGTATGTAACACTTAGTTTCCATAATTATGTCAAGAGTTATTCTAAAATAGTAGCCATATGGGGTAGTGGTGAACTCTAATGTTTAGATTTTTTTAAATTCATGGGTGGCCTTACGTTTGAATTTCATTTGATCATCACACGCTAATTTGAAACTCAAATTTGATGTCCATTTGACGTTCACTTAAATGGTTTTTCTTTTTTACTTTGAGAATTCAATAAAAATCAGAAATTATCTTGGTAGTATAGTGAATTTTGGAGCCCCCTTTTTAGAAAGAGTATTTAATAGATATCAACATACTTGTAGACACCGAGGCCATTTGTCACAAGTCCGTGAAAAAAACAAGTGTCTTGAGATTGAAATATCTTAACAATTTTCAAATATATATATTTAAGACATTTTCACTAGTTTATAATTATGAACTCGTGTGAAATCCAATATGAAAATTTATTCTTTTCAATAAAAAGAAAAAATAATGAAAACTTAATTTCCTACAAATAATAATGGTCAAGCTCTAGGCTACAATTTTCAAGGATTTCTAGGATTGTTACTAACATTAAAAGGTGAAAAGTAATCACCTAAATGAAAATTAGAACTCAAATTCATGGAATTTAAGTCCAAACTAATCATTAGAATTTTGATTTTATTTACTGGAGCTTCATATAAGAGAAGAGGAGTAGTAGTTGAGACCCTTAACTTCAAGGACACATATGATGACTTATAGGCTCTAAAAACAAGTTTACATGGCTTAACTTTTAAATTTTGTAAAAGGTAGTTTTTTTATATTTTTAATCAATAAATTTACATTAATTTGCATTATTCAAATGACTATCCATTTTATTGAATGAAAATGAGTAGATAAAATATGCAATATTGAAAATAAATTAACATAAATACAAAATGTTTAACGCATAATGTTGTGCATGAAACTATGTAACAAAAGGTGACATGTGTATTAACTTCACATATACCATTTTAAATGTGGTATAGGTCCCAATGGCTATTGTAATGAGCTCATACTTTACCTTTTCTTCCCCTCTTTCTAGAATTGTGGATATCATATTCATTTCTACAAGGTTCTACTTTGTAAAATGCATGAACTCTATAAAATGCTTTGACTCTACAAAATGTCCAAATGTTTATTTGTGGATGTGGTTATGATGACTATTACTACCCTGTTATGAGTTTTGACATATGAGGCGAGGGTTTTAAATCTTCATCGAGCTTATGACCTATTTTTAATTTTAAATGTTAGTGCTTGTCAAATTTTCATGTTTCACTTATAAAATAATACAATTTTCATTCGGTCACATATACTCGTATCCAACTATAAATTTAAATATGAACATAAGCCCGTAAAACATTGAAAATCCTTATCTTATGTGTTTATTCTTTACTCATTAATTTTTGAAATTATAATAATGTATAAAAATGAAATAAATTTCTCGAATAACATATTTCACAAAAAAAAGTTACAAATTTGGATATCAATTTTTATTAGTTTTGATGTGTTACAAAATACGGTGAACTATTGTGCCTTATTGTGGCGAAGCATGGTAGTGTGATGCATAATAAAGTAGTGAGAGATGAAATTACATCTATAAACCACAATCCAAGTGTTTTATAGAGTTGAAGTGTAACAAACACCAACATTTAAAACAAGCACCAACATTTCAAATATGAAACCTTAACAAGCACCCAAATTTAAAATAAGAAACCTTATCGAACACCAACACATAAAATGTTGGAATGCCTATTTTTGGGTGTAATGTCAATGATTATCACCACTGTTATGATTTTTGACATATAAGGTGGGGGTTTTAAATCACCATTGAGCTTATTATCCATTTCTTATTTTAAATGTCGATGCTTGTTAGGATTTTTTTACCGCTAAAATATCTTTATTTCTATTTGGGTCATATATACTTGTATCCAGCTTATGAATTTAAATATGATTATGTAGGACATAAATCTAGATAATGTTATTTTAGTAGAAAAATATGTATGTCAATTATAACATTTTATTTGAATCTTACGAACTCTATCCCAAAGAAATATTTTTACAACTTAAGAATATATTGACACAAACATTGATCTTTAGTTGTTATAAACATTGACATGTACACATTATGTTGTGAAGGAATGAAAAAAATCAATGAAACATGATTTGAAAAGTGGAAAGTGTATTAACTTCCACCTATAGTGCCTTAAATATTGTTTTAGGTGACATTAACTATAGTAAATGAGTCCATACTCTACCTTTTCTCCCTCATTTTCTAGCATTGTCAACACCTATTTGTTTATGGGAGCTTGGACTTTGTAAAAAAATTGACCTCTATGATAAATGGCTTAAAAGAGAGAATTCCATCTTGGTTGGGTTCACTTATGTTGGAATGTCATAGTACATAACACTATCTCACTATTTTTAACACATCAAAGCTAATGAAAAACATATATGATTAGAATTTTTAAATCTTCACTTAGCTTGGACTTTGCAAAATGCTTGGACTCAAAAATAATGGGGACGAATGAATCTAGATGTCATAAATTGTTTAAAGCTTGAGCTTTGATCAACACAAACTTCTTTATGTAATTGGTGTAATTGAGAGTAATGGTTTTTGTGTTTAAAAATGTTTCTATAAAATGATTAGGTTCTAGTTAGTAAAATGTGCCTACTTAAATGTTTATGCAATGTATAAATTCAAAGGCAAGTTATGCAAGAATACAAACCATCTTTGATCAATGAAGATGAAAGGTTTGTGATTATAAATTCTTAAATTGTAAATTGTTTACCCAGTATCTACACACTTAAAGTAGTAAAGAGAAATATATCATTTTATAGAAACAATTTTTAGCACCAAATAACCATTTCCACTCAATTAAAATTGTTATACATGTAAGTTTAAATGACAATAAATTCATAAGTTGTAAACTTCTTACCTTTAGGATCTATAAGCTAAAAATAGTAAAGTGGAAAGAGCTACAAGATTCAAATCACATCTTTGATGTTTTTGTACTTATATTTTATATCTTATGAAGCAAAATTATACATTATATTCACTTTGAAGTGTGAACATTATGTGTTAGTGTAAGTTTTTAATTCCATCTTATGGTTTTCCTACACATGTATTTAGCTTTCGTAGGTGTCTTTGGAATAAATATGAGTTAGTTATGCATTCTATTTTTGTGATGTGTGTTTCACTTCGTCCGGGGGAGGTTATGCATCTCTTCTTCCTATTTATATACCTTTTCTCAAGCTATTTAATCATTTTAAATACAAGTTATTATTCTTCTCATGTTTCATTCCTCTCTCATGACATGACTCTTCTTACAATTCCATTTTTCATGTTATAAGTGTGTTTGAATCCTTTCAGTCCTCAATCATGTCCCAATCTCACATGGTATTAGAGCGAGAATCTAGTAAATGAATGCCTTCATTTTTTATGATTTATTTTATAATCTTGAGTATTTAAGCTTGTAAGTTACAAATCATTTATTTTATGAGTATGCTCTTCTATTGCATCGTTAATAGGGCAATCATTAGTTGGTAATTTTTTTAGGGATAATGAAGTATGCCATCAAGTTCCAAACATGCCAAAATCTAGAAATGATTGTAAACTTGAGCATATTATTCAAGATAGAAAAATCTAGTCACACCCATTTTTGAACCATAACCCTAGTCATATAATAATTTATCCCATGGTCATGACCAAGACAAGGGGGCTTAGCTAAGATTTGCAAGGCTGAATATATTTTTGGGTTAGATCAATAAGTGATGAAATTAGTAATTGCGAGAACTTATAAAATACATAACTTTATGTAGTCAACATTTTTTGAAAGAACATATTTTTTCAAGATCATCACATTAGTTTTGTTTCCATATTATTATTTTCCCTATATGATATAATTTCAAGTCTTGTTGAAAATATAAAGTTTTAAACTTATCTAATCTTGGGGAGTTTCAGGGATTTCTTTGTGTCTTGTGTTCTCTCTTGCACTTTCATTTATGTAAATCTTTTGTTTACTACATTATGGATCAAACGTTGTTTTTCTTCTCACACCATATAACTATAATGAGTGGAAAAATAAAGTACTAATATTTGTGAGTTAGGGTTTACACAAAATCACTTGTGGGTACTAAAATCGAGCTAGCCCTAGATGCAAAAAAATTCTAAGTGGTTTAACTAATGTAGTGAGGCTTGTTGTGTACAATTTCTATCATTATCTCACAACTTTCTCTTTCACATTGAATATATAAACACACTAATAAGGTTTGGAACATTTTGGAAAGAATATTTTGGAAGTACGATGTAATGAGGGGTCATGACCTAGAGAATGAGCTCATTAGTTTGAGAATGAGTTCACTAGTTTGAGTCTAAGCATCTTTGACACAATAACATACTTATTCAACAAATTCAAGTCGCTTAGGTTGTAATTAAAACTATGTGACATAAAGAAAAATGATGAAAAATTGATCCTCTCAATTCTTTCTAAGTTAGGTCATGATTATTTTGTTTTTATTTATACCTTCCACACCAGGAGTGTCCTTGGAGATATATGGACCATGTCATCCTTAGATGATTTTTCAACCTTCTTGACTAGGGAGATAAATAAGATTATTTGTATGGGTACATTGAAGTCCTCTAAGTCACATGCCCTAATTAGTAGTCATGAAAAATATAAGGCTTTAAGTATCAAGGACAAGAAACAAAATAAGGACAATGAGAAAAAAATTAATGTTGCTTCCAAAACAACAACTAAGACCTATTTTTCATATACAACCTAAGAAAGAAAAGGTTGAATTTTCTTTCTATAAGAGAAATGGGAACGATGAACATAAATGTATGAAGCAATAAATTTATCATTTAACAAATATTCTTAGTAAAAAAACATAAGTGTCCTTGATTTCTTCAAACAAAGTCCATCTACTCAATAGTCCTCTAAGGCAAAATATAGTGGTAAGGAGAAAGGAAAGGGAAAATCCTTTATAACAATTGCATCCAAACCTTCCACATGGGTGATTGATTATGGTGTTTTGCATTACATAGCTTCATCACAGGACCTTTTCTCATCCCGAGAGCCAAGTTTATGCTTTCTATTTTGATGGGTGATGATAGTTTTGTAGAAGTTTTTCGAAGAAGGTTTATTGAAGTGAGTGATGAAGCATTTCAAGATGTTCTATGTGTTCCCTCACTATCAACTAGTTTTCTATTTATTTATTAGATCACTCACATTTTTTCAAGTAAGAGAGTTGAGTTTACCCTATATTTTGTGGTTATTAGGGAGTTGCATAGTGATTCTATAGTGGCAATGGGGAGAGAAGATCATCGATCGTGGTTATACACCTTCTCACACTTTGTTGATAATGAGGATTCTTCTTCTAGTTCAAATGATGAGAGAATTGATAGGGACAAACTTCCTTCCTCTCCCATTGATTGATGAATCTCCTCCTAACTCTCTAACTTTGGGTCCTCTTTGGGCTATATAAACACTGCACAATGTATGTGATTGGGTTGAGGATTCATCAAATACTAGATGGACATGTTCACATTTCTAGGGTATTCCATGTGTCTTTATTTCCTCTGCTTATAATTCATAGTATTTTTTGTGAGGCATCTAACACTTCTAAGTGGGATATAATTATGCATTAGGAGCATAGTTTCTTAATTAGGAATCACACTTGGGATTCAAGACACCTTTCTCGGGAAAGGAAGATTGTTAAACAAATATGGATCATAAAACAAAATTTGTAGCTAATGGACCGTGAATAAGTTTAAATCATGACTAGTGGTAAAAGTTTTTTCACAAGTTTTGGGCATTGACTATACCGAGACCTTTGCACCGGTTGTAAAGATGAACTCTATCCAATTCACTCTTTCCATTTTCACACCTCACCATTGAGAGGTTCATCGATGGATATGAAGAGTGTATTTCTTGCATGACCTTGAGGAGGAGATATATATGGAGAAACCACAGGGTTTTATATAGGATTCTTACCTATTATACAAACTTTAAAAATCTACATATGGCCTCAAATATGCCCCTCGGGCTTGGTTTGCCAAAATAGATTCATTCCTTCTAATCGTTGGGTTCATTATATTCCATTCGATCCAAATGTTTACATTTTATAGTAGGATATTCACATATGATTTTGGTTTTGTATGTTGATGACCTATTGATCATAAGGAGTTCTTCATCCTTTGTTGCAGTAGTGAAAATTGCTCTACATAATAAGTTCTCCATGATTGACTTGGGTTTGTTGCAATAATTCCTTGGGATTGATATTTCACGATCATACTTAGGGATCATTATTGCACAATCCAATTACGCTTTTTATTTTCTCACATAATAGGGATTTTTAAAGAATGGATCCCTAAAAATTCTATGATATCCTAGAAAATCCTAGAAAGGGGTATTATTCTATTGGCTAATATTTGGAAAAAATCTCCAAGAATGTGTAAATTGATTATCAATTCCATCGGATCCTTCAATTTATTTTTTTATTATATGGTGAATTAAATACAATATTTAAAATAATTTATTATGACATACCATCCCTTTTGGATTGTTTCTTCTTAAAGTGACATCTTTTCTCTTGCTCTCTCTTTGAAATTTCATTGTGATCTTTTATTGCTTCGTCATAACTAGAAAGTTCTTGTAATGTCAGTAGTTATTCGCCTAAAAATCATACAATTTTTTTGAAAAATTGCATTAGCTAATTTTATAGCAAAAAAACCAACACATATAGGGCCTAATACATGCTAGCAATGTGTAGACACTAAATCACACACTTGGGTAAATTTCTAGGTCCTAATCACATACCACTATTCATATGATTCTTAAGTGAGAAAACTAGTAATTGACATATATCTTTGACCTCTTTTCTTTCGTTACTGTTTCCTCTCTCGGTCTTGCACACCCCACAACCCAATATGATATTCATTACTTTATCTTTCTTGACTCTGGACACCAACGCCTAGCCAAGACGCCAGCACCCAGGTGCCCTCGTCCCCTCTGGATGTCCCCAACCTCTTTGTATCTTACTCGCCCCTTTTGGGCCTCTTTTATCTTTTGGGAATCTTGTTTTCTTATGGGTCATAATTTTAGTTGTCAATTACAAAATTCAAACAAGGGAATCATATAAATATAAAGCTATGTGACCATAATAAAATACCAAGCTTTAAACATCTACTATCACCACCTAAGGTTTGCATCCAAAGGCATTCTAAGAGCATCAAAGCATCCATCTAGCACTCACTCAAGGGATAAGGGACTACATTTTCTTGCATACACTTCATAGGAGGGGAAGTTCATTTTGTCATCCACACATCTACTTATATTGCTACATCTAGTTATTACTTGCTATCAAGTGCATCTTGCACAAGAGCTTCCTAGGGCACGATTCTACACACACAAAAAACTACATGGAGTATGAGATGTAGTGCAACACTCGGTTGTAAGTTCACTCTATCGGGTGATTTCGGTTCAGTCCGACTCCCCATTTACATCTTTTTCTTTTTAGGATTTGATGTGTTTTGGGGTTTTGCAGAGATCATTTATTTTTCAGGTTACAGGTGAATTTTGCGGACATAGTGCAACATACATGTGAAAAACAATGAAGGTTAGTGACATTGGTGTGACACAAGAAGAATCAATTTCCAAACATTTTTGCAATCACATGCGCTAGCAATGGCGGTCTCTAGTGCTGCTAGGCACCCCTGACCTAGCCCAAGTGCCCTGGTCCAACTTATTCCGATAATTCTACAATTTTTGTGTGTTGTTGCGACAATTTCCTCCTCATGTTCATTAGTCTTCTAGTCCAACATACTTCAAGATTTATTGTAAAATAAGCTAAGTCTTTTATTCCCTCTCTTACACCTAGGGTTTCATTTTCATCTATAATTTTACTTGTGTCAAATCTATAGTGTTTTATCCATCACATGTGACTCTGCGAATTATGGTTTTACAATTTCAACATTTGTTAAATTCAATGCACATACTAACATACAATATGAGAGTGTGGCCATGATAGTTGAGTGAGGAAAAGGCATTGAAATCAATGATACTTTTTAATATAAGTCTATTATTCACATTGCATACCAATTATTAATATTTCTTAAGCAAACATGACATCCTCGGGATAGTTTAGTGGGGTCAAACAAAACTAGAGTAAGAAAGGAGTACGTTAGAATATCTAGTAGTATAAGATTTTCATAAAAGGGTAGTGCTTACCCGCAATGATCCAAATGAATAAACATATTTTAAATAAACCATACATGTTACTCAAAGATCTATGGAACCAAACTAGACCAAATGCCTTATTTTCACTATCTTCTCCCTCCAGTACTAAACATTTGAAATAGTTCCTATTGAGGTTAAGTATGCTATTAATTTTTTAACACAAATGGGTACTACCATGCCTCATAGTTTCTTACTAAAGGTGTTTGGAGGTAAATCTATTTAAACATTTAATACTAATATGAAGGTCACACTCAATATTTAATTACTTTCACAATGTAATAAAACTTCTTTTACAAAAAGTTGACTTAAGGAATTTCCATGGTCATGAATATAAATTGAAAAGATACTAAGTATTTACTCAAGTTTTAAATGGTGAGTGTTGAAACAAATTTCATTCATAATGAACATGCTATAATTCTAAATCTAATCGTAACGTATGTTACATATATGGATGGTGAACACTCCTAGCATATTGAAGTGAATAAAGAAGCTTCCATGGGGTTATATGACAATGGAAGCCCACTAATAAATGCATATTGATTATGACATAAGGCCAACAAATATTTTCAATAAAACATGTATTATTCAACAAATAGATCGAGGGTATAACCGATACATTATTGGATAACTAATCAATCAAAAGGATTATTATATATTTGTTTTCTTGAGTCTAATGACAAAACCAACTTATAACCCGTAGCCTTGTATTAATCAAATTATACCTATAATCATCATGGATTTAGAATCATGTTGTATTCTCAAGATAACCACTACAATGGAGAACATTTTCCTTCCTATAAGTTGGAGGTGTATGATAAATGAAGGGGTTGGCCCAATTTTAAGAATAATCTTGAACAAGGTTGTAAGTATTATATGAGTAGTACTAGTTATGGATCGGGATAAGCCTTAGGCAAATTATGGTTATCATATGATGAAAACATGGATATTATTTTATGAAATCAAATCTCATTTAATTATTTGAGTCTAAATTGCAACAATGTGGGTAAATATAATGCATTATTAATGTAAACCCACTTTCTATGTCTCAACATGACAACATGTACACGTGACAAGATAATGTAAATATGCATGTGCATATACATATGTATACATGCATGTATATTTATATATTAATGTACACATGATTTCATGTACATATTTCACATAAGTAATTATTCTCGTATTATTATTATTTTTACCCCACCAAGTCCAAATTTTATGAAATGGAGTACTAAATCACACACCTATTAAATGATTATATACATAAATCTAAAACAAGAAAAATATTGTTGTTAGATAATACTTAGTATGACCATGTGTTTAAGTTGTCTAAACAATCATTTCAAGGTATTCATATTGAGAATAAAATCTCCAAGTTATAATTAGTTGTCCAAATTTAAGAATTCATGAAACAAGATATTATTGCAAACATCATTGTAGTCACCCTCATATTAATCTATAATAAAAGGATAGAAGGAAGTGTGCTTTATCTTCTATTTATTTTATGTCACACAAACTACACATTTTGTTTTTCCAATATAATTTTGGGAATGTCCATCTAACGATTTCCTATTTAGCTCATGGATGTTAGTTCTTAGTTTTTCAAACAATGCGTTCATTTTTAAGCTTACAACCTCACAAGAGTAGGTTGGATGCTCAAGTTCATAGTTGATAATATATATATATATATATATATATATATATATATATATATATATATATATATATATATATTTCCAAATATGTTTTCATATTTTTTCTTTCCAAATATGTTTGTATTTTATTTTAATTTTTAATTTAAGTTTTTCTTTATATGAGATATATATATATATATATATATATAATTAAGTAAAGTGAACTAATCATGTTAGACATATTTTGGTTGTATTTGGTGAAATGATGTCAATGCCTCATGATATATATATATATATATATATATATATATATATATATATATATATATATATTAGTAAAGGTGATCTAATCATGTTAGACATTTTTGGTTGTATTTGGTGAAATGATGTCAATGCCTCATGAGATACTCATTTATTTTGTAAGTTTTAATCATGATGTTCCATGAAAAGACATCATATTGAATCATTTAGTCAACACTTCACAAACATCCACTCATTTTTTTGCATTTTTCATACATGCGTAGAAGGGTATATTTGTAAATGTTTTGTATGGCAAACTTGAATCTACCTACATGAATGTGGGAGTAGATTTGTTTTCCATTTAAAAGGATTTATTAGACTCTCTATATTCGATGGTAGCCAATCAAGGACAAGAGAAATACAACTATATAATAATATAATGCATTTTTTCAACTCTAAGCTTCTACATTAGCTCTCTAATGAATACAAGCAACTAAGTTCCTTTTAAGGAAGCAATGTACATAATAAACTAGGATTATTAGAAACGCATGTCGATAAATCCCCCTTTCAGCCTCTTTAAAAATATAAGGAACCTATAAAAGTTTCAAATTGAAAATCAAAGTCCTTCACCTACCTTCCGGATAAGGTTGAAGAGTACTTATGTAGGAGAATTTTCCACAAGTAAAATAATAATCATTCATTTTTTTGTTTCATCCAATTTCCAATATATGATTTTCAAAATCAAGTAAGAAGAATAACCATATTAAAACACTTCCTCTTTTTACAAGTTTACAAAATAGTGAACAATACAAAATAAGATTATGCATTATAAGAATTCATACTTTTTCTCATGTACTTGCAAATACCTTGCAATGTAACATGGGTCAACATATGCAAAAGTTGGCATGGATTTCAATTCCACTCTAATAATTAATTGTATCCATACATTTAAATTGAAAAAGAAAAGAGAGATGAAACATCATTATATTTTTGAATAGTTTCATAGTATTTCTTCATAGAAATATACTGTAATCATTCAAGTATTTAAGCTAAGAGAGAGGAAACACATTATTTCCACATAATTTATTCAAACACGGAACCATCATGGCCAATAAACTAGTTGGTATCAATTATAATGAGAAAGTGCAAAAACACCATATCACAAGTAATTTGTAAACACCTACTAACTTTAGAGAAGAAAGTAGAGGCCAAGATATGGAGGCATGTACACCCATATTCCTCTTTGTATATACATAAAAGATGTATATACAAAGGCGTATATAAATATACATACATCTAGATATTACATAGGTATATTCATCCATATTACTAAATCAACATAGATATATTCATATCCACAATAATACTCAAGTTACTCAAATGTATGCTTATTGTTCTCTATTAGAGGGAAGGAGTGAAACCCATGCATGAATTTAATTAGTATAGGGCCATTCCCTTGTTAGAGAAGCTCAACTTGAACTTGGCACCTCCTCCTCATTGCAACCGAGTCTCCTCCACAAGCAGACACTATTGTTGTTTCCACAAGCATTCGTCACTACCTCTCAAAGCAAATACCTCCACCATCTCCTCCTCATTATTGTCACTTATTTTAGTTGTCCAAGGGGCACTAAAACCCCCACTACAACACCTTTGAGCCTAGAACATAATATGGACACCCCTCAAAGCATAGCAAAAGGTTTTGTCGGAGGTATTGCAAGGGTCTTGGAAATGGTCGAACAAGGTGCAAAGGCTTTCTCGAGGCCATAATGTGCTTAACAAATTGCCACAGAATAAAATATATCTCATGGAATTCACTGATTGCTGTATAACATAAAAAGTTGTTAGATTTGGCTTGAAAACTGTCAGGGCTTCACCCCCTTTCAAGCCACCACCACTTTAAGCCAAAATAACCACTAACAAAAAAACAAACAACCCACTTCTTAAGTCCAAACCTTAACGAAATTGAAAATAAATTTAATTCATTAGGATTTGTATCAGGCCCGTGAGCCACTATGTTATTGAGTCGGTTAACATAGTAAGAATCCCTTTTTGCTTGAATATTCAAATAACCTTTCGAATCCCTTTTTGCTTGAATATTCAAATAACCTTTCGAAATAGAAAAATATTTTACAATTAACAAAATAATTAATAACCTTCAATTAATATTTAGTAATTAACAATCAACAAATTAATAAATAACAATTTAATTAATATTTAACTTTCTTGGAACAAACATGCCATCGGGACATTTGTTTGGTTTTTTAAGCCACAAGGAGGAGGGACAATCAAACAAACATATTCATCCCGAAACCAATCAACCATTATGTTAAAGTAAGAGAGCCACTTCCATTATGGCATCACCTCTATTGACATAATGATCATGATTTATTAAGGTTTATATATTACAACAAAAAAAGTTGACCAACAAATGCGGGATTAATTTTTTGATTGAGTGAGGATTTTTAGATTTGTAGAAGCAATTCCAAGATGCACTAAGAGGCATATCCGACTTGGTACAAGTAAGACATGCATTTAGAGCGCTTTTACATGATTTTGTTGGGTTTTTTTGGATTTTCATATTTACCTTTAATTTTGAGGGAGTTCTAAAATAGTAATATGTATATAACACACACTCATATATGGATATTTTACACACACACATGCATGTATGTGTATTTATATATAACCGACAATTCAAAATAACTAATACATGTCTCGAGATATTTTTCAGTGAATAAGACCCACACATGCATAGTAATCTAGGACAAAACTATGTCACAAAATAGGTTAGAATATATCTTATTGGGTGATTATAAGTAGGAATATAGGAAATTGTATGAAATTTGGGCTAATCAATTAATCATTTTTTCATAGAATTAACCATTTTCAAGCAAGCCAAAAGCTACTTTTAGCCAAATGGCGAATATTAGCCACTAAAATTACCCTTGTCACATAGTTTTACATGGTTGTATGTAAGCCAACTCGACTCCCTTTCTTTCTGGAGTCAAGCTTGAGGCTGAGTGTTCTTCTTCATTGGTTAATGCTACCTTGTATCGACAACTTGTTGACACTCTTGTATATTTGACTTGCACTAAACCCAACATTTCATATGCAGTGGGCATGGTCTCTAGGTTCATGTAGGAGCCTCATGAGCTACATTGGAAGATAACCAAACAAATTATCCATTGCATTCGACGTACTCACAATTTTGGGATTCACTATGGAACAAGTATTGATGTTGACTTGGTTGGGTACAGATTCAAATTGGGCGTACATATTCAACATTGCAAGTCCATTTGAGGATATCGTTTCTCTCTTGGTTCAAGTCCAATTAGTTGATATAGCAAGAAGCAACATATTATTACTATATCATCCACTAATGCGATTACAAATGAGTTGTTAGTGTTGTTACTAAGGCTATTTGACTTCAGGATTCTTACTAAATTTGGTATCTAGTTTAAGCGATTCACAATCATCTTCTCGTGACAACCGAGCACCATCCAGGTTTGTGAGAATCCATCTAACATCAACATACCAAGCACATCAAGATTAATATGAACTTCATTAGGGAGCTCATTCACATACATGTAATTGATATTAGATTTTGCTAGACTATGAAGCAAATAGTTGATATCTTCACCAAACTCCTCACTTTGAGAGCAATTATTTTCATTTGTGACCTCTTTCTTGGGGTGCATGCAACTTCAAATTCATATTCAGGGGGCTTTCTAGTCCTTTATTCTTCTTCTCCCTCTAGTTTTTGGGGGCTTCTCTCTATTCTTCTAGGGAGATTTTCCATGTACTTGGGTAACTTATCGGACCTTGTTGTCGGAACCCAATTCTTCTACCCACCTAAGTTATGCTTAAGGGGGATGTTAGCGTATGTTTTTTATTCCATCTTATGGTTTTTCCTACGCATTTATTTAGCTTGCTTATGTGTCATTGAGATAAACATGAGTTGGTTGTGCATTCTGTTTTTGGGATGCATTTTCCATCTTTCTAGATGTGATTATGTCTCTCCTCTTCTTATTTATGTGCCTCTTCTCAAGCTATTTTATCATTCTCGAATACAAGTTGTTATTCTGCTCATGTCAGTTTCTCTATCTCATGCACATGACTCTTTACGCAAATTTATTTCGCATGTTAAAGAGTTTAAGTGTGTTTGTATCTTGTCGGTGCTTGGTCATGACACTGCTCCCACATTCTACTTTCATCTATTGACATAGATTGAAGTGTTTATTTGAATTGTAAATGATTAAGGCCCAAATGTTTTGCATTGATGGTAATTTTATTTTCAATATTCGATATTTTGTTTACTCATTTTCAATTAATACGAGAAAAGAGTAAAATTGATAGTTCTAGAATAATAGAAAATATTATAAATTTGCTTAGTTAAAAATCGAAAAAACTACTTTTTTGATGAAATAGCCTTGAATGTTTAAAAATTAAGTTATGTTAATATATTTTAAATTATGATGAAACTCATGGATTACAAATCTTATATTTTATAATAGTTGAAAAAAATGGAGTAAATATATGTATTATGACACTTTTGTATTCACTATTTTTCATAAAAACTTTACTTTATAATTTTTGGAACTTAAATTATTCAAATTAAATATAAAGCAAGATATTATTTTTATACTAAAATATTAAGGAAAATGATCATATTTTGTAGAAATTATATATATTAATATAATGCATACTTTTTTAAACAAAAAGAACTTCAATCCTTTCGTTAGTATACAATTTTTTCAAGAAATACTCCTAATTTCCTCTAATATTAGAAATAAAATTTTAAAATATACAATTAATAAAATTTAAGATCTGTAACTACCATCACATCTATTAGACTCTCCCAATCCGCTTCCCCCAACTCCAACAACCCATTAATCTACAATCACTGATTTAGATTTCCCTTCCCACCCAGCAGCCAGTCCATAGTTCAAGTAGTTGTAGCGCGTCTGCAGAACTTTCCTAATAAAGACAGTAACAAAGATAAGGAAAAGAAGAAAAACACACGAGTTGAAGAAATAATGGAACTGATCAAATGGAACAGTCAATATACACTCAAGGCTTCTTCACCTCTTCTGCAAAAACCAGGACCCAATTTAGTTTTTAATACGAAGTCCAAAGGCAATGCAAATCGACCCAATACACAGCTTTTCTCTAGTAGATTATGTTGCAGAGAAAACAGGGACCAATTGGTTAACCAATTCAAGGCAGGAGGAAAAGCAATGTGGGTATTAATCGCAGGAGCCATTCTCTGTTGTGGGAATCCTGTCTATATAGATTCTGCATTTGGACAGGGTTTAAATGTGGGTTATACGTCAGAGATAGTGGATAAATGTAAGGAAGAAAAAATTGCCAAAAATGTAGAAGGGGCAGAGGAAGTTGACATTACCAATGAGGAAATTGTGGAGGAAGCTTGGAGAGTTGTCAATGAAAATTTCTTGGATGCACGCCACCATAAGTGGTCTCCTGAATCCTGGCTTGTTAGATTCTTTCTCCCCCTTCTTGTAAATTAGCTTGAATATTTCTGCTTTTGGGTATGCTTATTATTGGATATATTATTAAAATTCCATTGCAGGACCAATGTTTCTCATAAAGTGTTTTGAATTTTTGCTTTTAGGTCTGTGTATTACTTGACATGCTATTGGAATTTCACTGAATGAACTACTGTTTAGATTGTTTAGTTCTTAGAAGACAAGAGACTTCCACTGTCCATAACATAATAAAAGAGACTTCCGGAACAACCTGTGTATTGTGGAGCACATAAAATTCCAGGTTGCTTAAACTGTGTATGTTTCTCAATACACAGGTTGCTCCAGAAGTCTCTTCTATTATTGTTTAGTTCTTGACTTGACAAAACAAATACCACCCAAGTTCTCTTTATAAGTGTCTAGGACTGTCTCAATGGTTTATGTTTTGCAGCAAATGTTCTGATTCATCTCTTGTTTTGGTTCCTCACCAGGTTCACTATTGAAATCCCTTTTTACTAGGCGTACTAGCAAATAGGGCTGGGAAGTGCCTACTGAATCCTTGTATGAATCCCCTCCAAAATTGCTTTAAATTTTCGCTTTTGAGTCTGTGTATTACTTGATATATTATTGAATTCCATTGAATGGACTAATGTTCAAATTGTTTAGTTGTTGGATTGACAAAATGATTGCCACCAAATACTCTGTCTAATGCTCGAGGGCCACATCCCGTAGCCTATTTAGCCTTTTCACTTGTTTGAATCTTCCCCTTGAATTGCCCTCAACATTCACTTGGTAAATAAGTTTAACATCTTCTTGTGGATATCTATATGTTCAATTTTCCCTTATCATAGGATGAATAAATACTAGATCGTTCAACCCTGTGGAAAGTCGGAAATCCTTTTTCTCTTTGGCTTTAGCTTAGAGGATTAATCTCAGAGCCTTGCTGAGGATTAAATGTAGATTGCCTTAGATTGGACCTAATAGAAGGGATACTATAGGATAGATGCCAATAACTTTGCGCAAATTTGATATCATGGACTAATGGCACTGGCTTGATGATCCAATATTAAATCTTCCTTACCATAAAAACAATCAAACAATCACGTTCTGTGACACATTTCACGAGATCTTGAAAGCCAGAGGAGATACCGATGATTTTGATGAATTTTCTAGGCTGGATCCAGGCTTAACCATACTACTCTAGCCAAGGTGTCATTGGGCATTGCTTTGTCTATAATGTTGAGTTTTTTCCACCATAATTTAGACCCAGGGGTTTGTAAATGTTTTGATGCAAATCATTGCTTCCTTGTTTGATTTGTAAAACAAGTAGATATTCCACAATAGGCTTCACCAACACGGATTCTATAATCCCAACATAACAAGTGACTGTCAATAAACTCAAATTGCTTACAAAATAGAGCTATGAAGTGCTGGAAATGAATGTGCAAAATATTAAACATACACATGAGAAGTAAGAGATTTTCCAAACACTTATGAACACAAGGATTTATTGTGAAGTAACCCAAGGTGGGAAAAACTCTAGTGGGTGTGGCAACTGCACTCCCCTTCCACTATGTAATTCATTGTTTTGTACAAGTGACTGCCAGCAAGATGGCCTTTATGCACAAGGCGTCAAACTCCCTCTCTCCAAAGCTTGCTCAAGAATTGTTTAGCCCTTTACAGACCACCTCTTCTTATAATGCTGAAAACCATCACTCAATGCTGGGAAAACTAACGATTTATGAATCAAAACTTCAACGTGCTTAATTGTAATGGGAAATCCAATTCCAAACTCTTATGCTGTTTCTTGATGATTCTTGACATTCATCAGACTCATACTTATGCTCTTTACCTCGGAAGTCTGCCAAAACACTCAACTGTCCCAAGAAGAAGTTGAAACATTTGCAACTGTTTCAACACGTGTGTTCTTTCTGATGCATGGCGCAACCACAGCGGTGGTTGTGCAACCACTGCCTGCACATACCAGCAGTTGTGCAACCACCACCTTGCACAAAGCGGCTGTTTCGCCATGAAAGTAGAACCCCTTAGTTTTCAGAGCAGGAAGATTGACTTCTTCAATCGAGGAGGTCCAATCACCCTCCATATCTGATCTGATGTGTTTTTACAATAAATGCCTTATTCAAGTGCTTACAAGTATGAATTATATGAATTGGGTACATTTGAGATCCAAATCTGGATCACTGTTATCCTAGTACTCTCTTCCTCGTCCGCTAATGCCTTAAAATGAGTCATCGACGAAGTTGTCATTATCTTGAACTTATTATCAACAAAGGGCCACTTGATGAATTTACTTACTCTTGCACCAATTTTACTGACAGCATTGATTGTATCTTATTCATGATATTGTGTGCACTTTCTTGCAATATGCTGCTTCTTTCTTTTCAGACTTAATTCTTATTGAAAGACTATACTAAATTTTGTATGGAGAAGATGTTTTTATTTGTTTTGTATGTTCAGACTCTAGGTTTTCCTTCCTTGCGAGTTATCTTTGATCCTTTTCTTTTCTGAAAAAAATACAGAGGAGCAACTTGTTCATCCCAGTAGTCATATTCCTTGTTACTAAGTTTAAGGGGAAATATAGTTTACTCGTCTGAAAATACTTTATTTGATACATTTTTTTCTCTTATGTGATTTATCCAAGTTATGCTCTTAACTTTCTTATGATAATTGAAAGAATAGAAGATTATGGTTTTCCCAAGAATTGGCTTTATATTTGTTTTGTTGAGTAAAATAACTATATGCATGTGCACAGGTTTTACTGTCTAATATGGTATAATTTTTATACCGGGTTCTGCAATTTTCAGAAGAAGAAGGAAGAGGCACTTAGAAGGCCTATTCAGACTAGATCAGCAGCTCATGACATTATCAGAAGAATGTTAGTGACTTTAGATGATCCGTATACACATTTTCTGGCTCCATCAGAGGTACCGATCTTTTCTCGTAATATGCTGCTCCATTTTTTGAGATTATTTTGAATTTTCCAATGATTGTTTGAAACTTTTATCTGGCAAAGATAGTGTTTCCTGAAGTTAATGCAGATTATTTTGTTTTTAATCACATTTTGCAACTTTCCAACAAGTTTGAAGAAACTAAAAGCTGTCAAAATGGGATAGAAACTAACACCATATTTATTTACTAACATAAGTTTATATCATTCGAAATTTTGGTCCTCATGATGAACTCAGGTTATTGTATCTATACACATAGGTTTTGACGCAAAAATACTTACAGTTACCAAAAATCAATATACACAAACTATTACTGATCTTGTTAAGGGGTTCAGTGAGCTTCTTATGATTCCCGATTTCATTTCCCTCTAGTCTTTGTGTTCCTTGTTGAGGAAGCAACCAGTTTGCAACACACGTTGGTTCATATTATGCATTAATTTCACAGTTGCTTGGGCACCATGAATTCCAAAAATTCCTTTCTAAGTTATTGCCAAGGAGGGCAAGAGGCCACACTTTTTGTTGTTTGTACAATGTAATGAAACGAAAAGCGATTGGTACATTGGCAAGAAGGTTGATGAATGCGTATAAAAAAGAACACTATTTTTAATCAATTGTTAGTGAAATCTGCTGAATTACTAACCTTAGGAAAGGAAGCTTGAAATTTGTAAATTAAATAATGCACTTCTTGGAGCTCAAATATTTAATAGAAATTGATGTCACGTGCTTCCTTCAGGAGAGGTTGAAATCTGTATGACCAGCTTGTTATAGGTGAATGGAAGACCTTTGTCTGTACTATCTATTGCATAGCATATTTTCTTTACAGATGATTGTTGATTCTTCTATCCTCGTGATGTTTCTCCTCTTCATATCAAACATATGAAGTTACAGTGGAGAAATAATTATTCAATTACATGCTATATTGCATGAATACAATGATTTTGTATATATGCACCTCCAAATATCTACTTCTTTTTCTATCCTGATATGCACAATGTGTTGTTTCTTTTTGACAGTTCACAAAGCTTGCTCGGTTTGACTTAACGGGCATTGGCATTAGCCTAAAAGAAGTCTCTGATGAAGATGGCATAACCAGATTGAAGGTTTTAGGTATTATCTTAGGTGGTCCTGCTTATTCAGCTGGTATTAGACAGGTTGTTCAATGACTCGTGAGCCCTTCTTTGTTTTTGGTTTCAACTTAATGCATAAAAGAACGGTCAACTGCAACCCAGCTGATTGTTGGCAAATAATCTATATACATATCACTATTTTTTAATCTTTAGCTGGACATGTAGGTAATTTGAGTCTAAAACATTTAGAAAAGGTATGTAGTAGTAGTTTTCATAATATGAGTAACTGCAGATGAAGATTAATGAGTACACAAATATTTGAAAGAATTATATATCTAATATATCAGATAAGTTAATGGAGAAACTACTTCTTTGTATTCATGGTTATTGACTATATAGTTATCCATGTAGTTGTGGGAATTATGACGGTAAAAAATCTTTATATTATTATTGTCTTGGACTAATTATCAAGTACATCTAACATTGACCTATTCGTTGCATGTCCTTGGGTAATGTTCATATATCTTAAACAAGTAACACACATCCATTGGTATTTTCAGACTCAATACTAAAGCAACAATTAGGGACATGATGTAGGGATCCTAAACAAAACACAATTGTCACTTACTTTTTCTGTAAGTGTTACGGTTTCTCCAACTAAAATAGACTATAATGGTAGTTGGTTTACCCCTTCAAGAAAGAGGTGGGTAAGAAGGCTAATGGAAATATGAAATGAATTCCCCCTCCTTTAAATTGGCTTAAACTAAATACAGATGGAGCCTCTAGAGGGAACCTTGGCCAGGGTGGCATGGGATGGATCTGCAGGAATGATCAAGGAGAGCCCATATGTTGGTATGCTATGGGCCTTGGATTCCTATCCAATATTGTGGTTTGAGCCAATGGGATCTGGTATGAGATGAAGATGGCTAGGGAACAGAATTTTGACTAATTGCTTGTTGAAAGTTGAAACCAACTCAAATCCTAGCCTCTTCATATTGAATCACTGGTCTGCCAAGACCCTAGATAATTGGCAACTTCGCCTTTAGTTAATGACATTCTTAATCTTATGGAACCTTTCCTGGCATCCAAGTGATCCACGAACCAAGAGAGAACTATAGGGCAGTGGATAGTCTAAATAAACTTCCATCATTACTGTCTTTGAATGTCTTATGTGTTCAGTTGACATGACATACCACTATTTGGCTGGTTAGAGCAGCCCTCGATGAAATTGTGAATACTACTAAAAGGGCCTAGAAGGGTATTGGAGGAGTGCCCCCATACCAAGTTTGAATAACATTATGAATAAATTTTTATCTGCCAAGAAACCTCTGGGGATATAGATCCTCATGGTTTTATTCAAAACTTTTTAATTTTTTTATAAACCATAAATACTTTGGTTTTACCCTTCGTGGTCACACTAGTGTGAGTAATTGAGGAATGGGTGATGGGACTCAACCCATCTTTGCAAATATGAGAAAGAGCGTTCTAGATCCTGTTAATGGTCTGAAATGTCCAATTCAATGTAGCCTGCATTTCAGTCACAACATGGGATGTCTTAGCAATATGGGACTGGTCTTGTAAGACAACCTTTGGAGTCAGCCAGCTTTTTTCCTACCCTAATTGCTAATCTACCCACTCTAAATGCATGAAGGGAAGCTTGTTTGGGAAAAGAGTTAGAAGGATGCGTAAAGGGAAATAGGTGCTGATGTGCCAAAATAGAAATGGAAGTGAATCCTTCCTCTATCTGAGTATAACACAGAGCAAATGAGCACTGCCTAAAACTACAATAAATACAACAAAGATGACTCGACAACTTTTTTCAATGAGGGAACTCAGCCCTCTATAGAATGCAGTAGAGAGAAAAGAGAGGGAAAGGAAATTAATTCCAGCTGCCCACTGCTGCAACTGGAGGAAAATTAAATGAAAAGCAATAATTCGCCCCTTTGATGTGCAGTTCCTGTAGATTTTGGGTGGCCCAAGAACTACTTTCAAAATAAAATCATACCCATACTTCCCATGTTGTTTCAGCTGCACCTGCTTGCTTCAGACTACTATTGTTGAATTTAGCTTGCTTTTAAATTAAATAAAAGCTTTAACCTCTCTCAACTTCGCAACTTCCTTTGAATTTACAAAATCTTTTATAAAAGCTTAGCCTAGTTTATGTGCTTCCTTTAAATAAAAGATTTTTTTAATTAATATCGTGCCCGTAGCTTTCATTTAGCTGTAGCTTAATTAATATAAAACTAAGATGTTTACCTTGGAGAATTTTGAAACTTTAGCTGGATCATTTTCTGCAGGGAAAATAATGTTGAGAAAATGGAGCCAGTACTGAATTTATTAACAGGTCCTCAATCTCATTCTTGTAAACAGGGTTCAGAGTACAACACTCTTTTGTATGAGTTGCATTTTTGATTAAATGGTGGTTTCATTTTCCTCATGCTTGCTTCTTGATAGTTTGACAGTACGATGACAACCAGGTGGTTGTGTGGTAGCATGCATGGGAAGGAAAGGGTCACATCACAACCTTGTTAGTACTATGGAGATACCTGTGCTTCTAGTGGCGAGCTTGGCCTAGTGTGTGGGACGGTGGTTGGTTTTATGACCATCCTAATGTGTGGGACAGTGGTTGTGGGTTTATTTTTGTTTGGTCTGAGGGGTTTTTGGTGGTGAGCTATGGGCTCAAAGCTCTCAAAAGTAGTATTTACTTTCAACCTACTCTGTTTTTAGCATTGGGATTTAAAAAATGAGCATGGAAGGCCCTTAGAATACTGTCAATTCTTTTGCTAAACCCAAACAAAATTTTAAATGTTTCCAGTCAAATGGAAAGAAATTACTTACGATGTTAATGCTCTATAAAGGAAAAGAAAAAGCTTACTTTTGACAGGTGATGCCCGAGGCCAAGAGCCTATGCTCGAAAGAGGAAGGCTAGGGTTTGTGCTTTAGTTGATGGTGATTTGAGGAGGATATGTTTTAGATAGAATTGGAAAGAGGGGGATGTTGCTCCTATTTTGTATTGTTTATCTAGTATTTCCTTTCGTGTGATTTGATTTGTAGCTTCTTTGAGCAGGGTGATGGGGTGAATTTTTTTGTTTCAGATTGCTAGCCAGATTGGGGTAGGAAGGAGAAGGTGGCAGTTGGGGAAGTGACACGGCCACCTTGAAGGAGTTGATGGTGAATGTGTTCTCTCTCAAGGCAGTTGTATAGACCATAATACAAATGTATTGGATGAGTTGGTGAAATGGTTGATTAGTTTGGTAGGCAAGCTCAATGAAAAGGATTTGGATGGTTTGACAGATGATTTACAGGCTTCAGTGCCTTAGCTTTTGAGATGCATCCTAGACATTCTTGGTCATAGGGCATCTTTTCGTAAGGTGGGTGAAGAATGCTTAAACCAATCTCTTTGTGATCCAAGAATGCAATAATATAAAGGGCTGAGAATTGTAGTAGAAAACTTTATCATGCACATTTAAAACTTGTTTAAAACTATTGACTTATAGCTTGTGCTGTTTAGATTCACCACTTGACAGGCCAGCCACATACACTTTTTTGTCAAACTTGTATGCAATTCAAAAACATAGTGCGATTAAGGAAATGTGAAATGTTGGGGAAAAAAGTGGATCTAGCAAGCCATAAACAAGATTCTTGAAGAAGCATACTACTATTGTACTCCATATTGCATAGGGGTGGGGAGAGGGAAAGGGAGGAGGGGAGGCGGAGCAAGAGGGTGAGGGTGAGGGGGAACAGGAGAGGGAGAGGGAGTGAGAGGGAGGGGGAGAGAGGGAAGGGGAAGGAGAGGGAGGGGGACGGGAAGGGCAAGAGAGGGGGAGGGGGTAGGGGAGGAAGAGGATGAGGGAGCGGGAGAGAGATAGAGAGAGATGGTGCTGCATATGCACCAACAACCCCCTTAATCCTTACTTGGAGAGAATCCACAACATAAATGCATTGTCGACAAGTACTTCCCTTCAATTGCCTAAGTTGTAAACCCAACTTTTGATCCCCATCCTTGGACATGTTACTGTCATCAAATAGAAACTTCGATTCTGATCCTTGGATATGTTGCCGGTGCCGAATAATTTTTTGGGTCCCCATCCTTGGAAATGTTACTGAAAATTTAAAATAACTTTGAGCTCTCGCCTAATTGAAATCCACAAATAACTTGAGCTCTCTCTCCAACTGAAATATGATAGTAACTTGAGCTCCTTCTCTGAATAAAATTTGAAAGTCAACTTCAGCTCTCATCCAAACACCAAAAATTGTATGTAACTAGAAATTTACCTATGTTGGCTGCATCTAGTCTGAATTCCCTCAAACCAAACTCGTCAGTTGAAACAACTGGGAAAGGTGCAAAAGTTTGTAGGCCCATCAGGTACAAAGTTGTAGATCTAGAGGCAGACACAACTCATCCACAACAGCCTCTCGGTACATGAATCATAAGAAAATACGTTCTCACTGAAGTATGTACAAGTCCTCTTGACATCTAAACATTTGCAAAACCTGTCGACAGCTTATTTGTACGGGCAGATATACATTATTGGTAACTTATGTGGTGCAAGTAAATTGGTAGATCATTTTTGAAGATTCATTCCAATGACATGTCCCACAAACATCCAAGCATGGCGACAACTAAACTAAAAGCATGACAGAAGAGCTGTCTTCTCAACAACTGACCAAAGATTATCAAAGAACAACTGACCTTGCCGAAAGTGAACAGAGAACATCGGAGAAGAATATGCCTCGTAAACATTAGACAATCATCCATGTATCATCTCCAAAAGAGGGCCCAAGGATAACAAAGGCTTGAGTATATGCAAAAGAGGAAATGGCTGCTAAATTGAATTAGTCCATTGCAAAGATTGTTTTATTTTCCAAGTACATGGATAGAAGTTGCTTGACTATCTACAAATGACAAAAGTAACTTTTATGTGTTCCACAAACCAATGGATGACAACCAAATGCAAGAAACAACATGCACCATACCTAACATATTCTGAAACCGATGCTTAAATAGAATGCAAACACATGACTCCAGTAAGCAGAGAAAGGATTTCATAGAATGAAAATCAAATGAGGTGAAAGCATACCAGATGAGAGTATGAAACTGTCGTAAAAGAGGAAAAGATTATCACTGGGGATGACCAAGAGGCTTCACTGTCAATGATATACATTTTCTGCATGCCTCAAATAGCCACTAAAAGCTTTCCATGCCATGTCACTGCACGCAAGAAAACTAGCAAGTGGACCTTACACATGGCTTTCCAAAGAATAGGTTGGAAAAACATGGAAGAATGAAGATTGCTTGGAATTTAGAAAATTGAACAGGTGAAGAGACCACTCAAACCCATCACAGATCAGGTTGATTACACAGACTTGGAGTGATGAAAAAAGCTAGATAGAACCCTACCTAAGGACAGGTTATATGGGGTAGCTAGTTGAAAGAATGGGTAGTAAGTCCTCGAGTAGCTTGATGCCTATAGATATCTAAGTGAATTTGGAAGAAAGTGAAACCTGTACTAACCAACCAGGAAACACATTTGTAATCCAAGCAACAAACTCAAGCACGGAAATCAAAAAGGAAAAACAAATAACTTACAATCTATTTATGAATGCCTATTTGCTAAAGCAACCAAGAAAGAGGAAAAATAACAGTATGTGGTTAAACAAAATTCTTTCATTCCAACAACAAACAACCTATGAGCAACTCGCTGAAATGAAAAGGAAAAGAAACCTATTGCTTTTTTCAGTTCATTTCATAGTTACTTATGTTCATGGAAGGGGTTTCGGGATGTCAAAAAAATTCCGGGATTTTAGGGATGGCTATTAAAATAGTATGTATATTTAAATCTTTAAAATACAAATAGATTAAAAAATAAAACATATTCATGCTTTTAATATGGGTTTGAAAGTGTTAAATCTCTTTTTATACGTGGGTGTGGTATAAAAAATTCTAATCCTTTTAATACATGTTATAACCCCAACTTAACCTAAAAGAGAAGAGAAACAATAAAGATTCTATTTGCATCGGTCTCTAGTGCTAATCCCAATAAAAATATTAACGTGAAATGCCAAGAAAACATTGTGAAAAGGCACAATATGAAAACTGTTGAGAAGTTGTAATTCTATTCAAACAGTGGTTTTGTGATTCTTCTTCTAATATCCTAACCACAGCAAAAAAGTTACTAAGCTAAAACTACATTCCACATAAAAGCCTTTTTGCTAATTTTGGAAGCGTTTCAAATTTTTTAAAATGAGGTAGCAGAAAATTCCAGGCTCGAGGGAGGTTTATTTTGTAAGTTTGTTTTTTTTTGTAGCAAAGAAATGGATGAATGCAGAACTACATAGTGTATGTCACAAACTAGAAGATTCCTTTTGATGCTTGAACCTAATTTTAACTGGAAACTGCACTTGGGAAGGGGAATAGACAAGAGAAATCAGACTACAATGTGCAATATGATGTAACTGAATTCCTAGAGGATGCAAGAAAGCAATATCCAATCTTAAGCAACCCTGATTACACTAAATGAGAATGAAAATCATGCAGAACATAGAATGTGCAAACCAAAGAATATTGTCAAAACCTTAGCAAGCACAATTTGAATGCTATGAACTCTAAGTATCTTGAGAATGCCAATGCAAACTAACTGAAGTGTTAGAGTGAGAAAGAGTTTGAGGCAGTTATCAAGGATGGATAACACCCAAACCTCTTAAGCTCACTTATAGAATCAAAATGATGCAATCAATACATACTATATTCAACTAGAAATTCTATTTCAATGCTAACAAGTAAATGAAACTATAAACCGCAAGTTCTGACCTGCTAAATCAATGAGTAACAGTTAGAAAATGGTGTGATGATGAAGCTGGAGTGTAGTGTGTCCTCAAAAAGTGATCTCTTAGAGGGTGCGTTTTGCATAAACTGTCGCAACAACTGAAAAACCGAAAATCACTCTCAAGCTGCTAGCAAAACAATAAAATACCAATGATGCACTAAGTAGACCTGAAATGAGCAGTACAAGTACAACAGCTGAATGGGGCTTAATGAATGCGATAATAGCAGAGAACTGGTTGCAAGCAAACTTTCTCAATCCATCGTGAACTTTAGGCTTTAACACATGCATATCCATAGGCTTGGATTGGTAGAGGACTAGTTGTAACATTCACAAAGGGATATGGATGTGAAAACACCATCTTAAAATGCTAGGGGCCACTGCTGCCAGTCATAGTGGCACTGCCAGGGGCTTTGCCTGCTTTTCCCTTGCTACTGCACGTTTTCCGCTTTCTGCATGCCTCAACCACCACTGCCCTCAGCCCTACCATTGCCTATTGGAGCAAAGCAGCATCGCCCATCTACCTCTAATGATTTTGAGAATGCCAATACAAACTAACTGAAGTGTGAGAGTGGGAAAACGTTTCAGGCAGTTATCAGGATGGATAACACCCAAACCTCTTAAGCTCAGTTATAGAATCAAAATAATGCAATCAATACAATTACAATACCAATTGGGACTAAAAGTTCTATTTCAATGCTAACAAGTAAATGAAACTATAAACTGCAAGTTCTGACCTGCCAAATCAATGAGTAACAGTTAGACAATGGTGTGCTGATGAAGCTGGAGTGTACTGTGTCCTCAAAAAGTGATCTCTTAGAGGGTGCGTTTTGCATAGACCGTCACAACAACACAACCCAAAAACCGAAAATCACTCTCAAGCTGCATGCAAGATGATAAGATAGCAGTGATGCACTAAGTAGACTTGAAATGAGCAGCATAACAGCTGAATGGGGCTGAATGAACGTGATAATAGCAGAGAACTGGTTGCAAGCAAACGTTTTCAATCCCTCATGGAGTCATGACCTTTAACACATGCATATTTGTAGACTTGGATTGGTAGAGGACTAGTTGTAACATTCGCAAAGGGATATGGATGTGAAAACACCATCTTAAAACGCTAGGGGCCACTGCTGCCGGTTATAGTGGCACTGCCAGGCGCCTTTGCCTGCTTTTCCCTTGCCACTGCACCTTTCTCCACTTACTGCCTGCCTCAACCATCACTGCCCTCAGCCCTGCCATTTCCTATTGCAGCACCGCCCATATGCCACTAGCACTCCACTCTGCTGGCGGAGCACTGTCTGGGAGCTAAGTCGATTCTAATAAGGCAGGATTACCTATGATGCCACATATGCACCAACAAATGCAAGTCATTGAAAAATGAAGGCTTTTTTTTTGGGGGACATGATCGTTCTTTTCTTAAATTATGTAGTTCTTGTTTTAACCTGAGTAACCGAAAACACTTACACTACAGCGGGGACATACCATTGTTATGTAAGGGTTGTGCTACTATTCTCAGATAATTTTTGGTTCAATCATGTTGGTGACATTGGGTGCTGCAGGATAGTTCTGTTGGGCTATGGCAGAGAGTTTGAGGGAGTGGTGTTGGCTCCTACTGGAAACATAAATTATGCTTGACGTTACACAGTCTGCATCGATGGTCATTTAGATTTCTTTCAGGGATGGCTGGATGTAATATTTGTCTATTTGTTTTCTCATGTTTTTGTTGACGAAGTTTAAAATTTATGATTTGAATTATGTTTTTTTGAGGCTTCCACAATGTTAAGTTAAGAAGTCGGTAGGCGGGTCAGAAGTTCCAATACTGTTAGTAATGAACATTTCTTGATGATTTTCAAAGGCTTTATGCCAAGTAATGTTTCTAGTGGGGCTACTTAGGTTTTTGATTTCCTGAAACTCAGGAATTGAGTAGCAGTCTGTAAAACTTATACATTATCTATAGTGTTAACCAGCCATGTATATGTGGTATCTGAATAATATAATGGTATTCTTTCCGTCCATATTCAAAAAATATGGTTGTTGGATTTCCTAACATATTTTTGTAACACTAAACACTTTTAGGTGGGCCTTAAGAAAACTAAGGTGCTTTTGACCCTTTTAAAGCTTTCTTTTGTGACCATTTTTTCTGAAGGTCAATAATTAGAGATAGCTACACTGTATACTTATTTTGACATACAAGCTTCAAGTGCTATTGACTGAATTTACAGTCAAACGGAATGCTTTTCTTGCAATTTGTAGTGAAGCACCTTCCTTGTGCGTGCATTCGCAAATGAAGATAAAAGAATTCTACACAATAGATTAGCAAGTGAGGTGACGTTACTCAAGCTCTAGAGGACAATTTGTGTATCATTTGGTTGCATCCTTAGGTTGAGGACATGAGGATGGCCATCACTAAACCTATATCATGGACCTTTGGCAATGGGTGCCATATGAGATTAATTGCCATCATGTTGTTGGGATTAAGGCTCACTGATTCATGGTTCCAAACAGCTCTGCCATATTCTTTCTACCCGATTTCAAACCATTAGTGTTACTATATATCTTTGGAGAGAGTTTAAATGAGATGTTGACTCATTTTATCTGAGGCAAACTAGACCATAAATGCGCATCACTAATGTTTCCCTCTTAGGATTAATTGGAGTGCTGCCAGTTGAGCTGATAAATGCTGGCCATGGCACTAAACTTCCATTAGGAATAAACAAATAACAGAAATATGTAGGACTTTGTGAGAATGCATGATAGAATCTTTTATGCATAGAATAACATTAACCACCATCCTAGAGCCAAGATGGAGGACTTCGTGAGGATGCATGATAAATTCCTTTATGCATAGTAACTAAAGTAAATCCAATAATTGACTTCTTACGTGTGTAGATTCTCATGCCAGAAAAAATAGCTATGAAATTGCTTCATGGGGAAAAATAAATATCACTATTATTATAATTTATACAGCACCTGTAATATACACATACAAGATTGACTCCTTTAAGTAATTCATCTCGCACACTTCTTTTTATGGACAATAGAAGTGGGTCTTAATTCCATCTTATTTTTGTGACACTTGATTTCCCCAAATCTTATTTGACTCACATGTGACTATACATATACATCATAAGTAATTTTAGTACATTTTTAGTGCACTGGTTAACCATTATCAACCATCCCCCATATACAAAAACAGACTTGACAAACAATTGAGGCCACAAAAATTTGAAGCGAAGCACCTGCCCTATCTACCTAGGACCATGAAATTGCCTCGGGACGCTCAAATGCTGCACAGACCTTCTAGGTGCCTTTTAGGTTCTAGACTGGAAGTAACATCCCCTTCACGTAAATTTCCTCCTGACCATCTTGTTCATCAGCTAACATCAATTGGGTCTGTCTTGGGGATACATGCATTTGACAGTATTTCAAACACAACTGACACATACTTGGAAATTGCAACATGATACTTTGCAGCAATGTCTATCTATGCTTGCATTACATTAAAGTGATCAATTACACCAGTGTACTACACAACATCCACAGATCATGAGATGATGAGTCTCACAATCAATAGATTCAAAAAAATTATTTAATTTGAGTTCTGACTTCAACTTCCAAGTCACGCAGGTTTATTGAAGGTCTTACAGCTGTATGCTTGTTTATAACACTGCTTGACACAATGAAAACCCCATCTTCTACATTAGGAACAACTCCCTTAACTGACTAACCATAGCCTGTCCATTGAAGTTGATGTTCAAGTATTCAAATTCAATACGGACAAGATAAATATCATGATTTGTCAAGATGCTCAGAAACTTCAGCTGTCTAAAGTTATATTTCTGCTCCTACCAGCTATTTCACACCTTAGCCGTTGTTTCACCATTACAATTGTTGACTACCATCACAATTACAAGATTTGAACAAGCTACATACTTGAATTTGGTAATCAAACTCAATCAAACAAGCTTTCAAAGAATTTATCATCTCTAACTTTTCAAAAGTCCTGAGACCCGTCACAGGTGATCATTTTTATTTGAACTGAGAGGAATTCAACCCTTCATCGTAATCTGGGATTCTGGCGAGGTTAACTGACAATGTCTATTTAGATAGCTTATATAAAATATATTAGAATATATTCTGGCCAACATTAATATATTCTGGCAACAAATGTTGCTTATGTTAGTTAAATAGGTAGATTGTGTCAGCTATACGATGCATGTAGTTGTTTGTTTGATTGTGTATTTGTTAAGCAGATGCAGAGTTTGTTATGGGCTGCAAGCTTATATAAATCGGGCAATATGCTATGTATTTTTGCAGCTTGCGCAATAAAGATAATATTCTTTGTGCTGGATATTGCAGAGAAGCATATACAAAGTGAGAAGTGCAGTGAGGTGCTGGCTGGTGCATGGGTGGAGTGGCAACTGAGAAAGAGGATGCATTTGAAGCATTGCATTGGTGGCTGAGCATCTGGAGCAGCAGCAGATCAGAGGCTATTGCGTTGGAAGGAAATTTGAGGAAAGACAATGCACAGCTGGGCACAGAAGAAGATATGAATTGCATTTAAGAGAGGTGAAGAGGGGCGGGCATGAAGCACCTTCAAAAAATAGGCCGAGTTTGCATTTGAAGCTTATAAAGTTAACATTTTATAATTAAAAAAAAAAGTTTAGGGTTTTAAACTTTAAAGTTATAAATTTTAATATATACTGAAATATTTCTTTATATTGGGCTGGGGACCAAATTAATAATGTATCTTTTGATGGTATCCAGTGAAATTTTGCAATATTGTCTGCTATAGTGTGTCAGCCTAATTAGTGATACTGTGGTGGTACTTTGGCTTTTGCATTTGTGGTTTGGGGGATTTGTTAATTATTGCAGTCGAGGTGATCTAGGTCTGTGGTCAAAGATGGCTAGTATACAACATTTGCTTTTACTTTAGTCTCAAAAGTTAACCAGAAAAAAATATATTTTGTGGAGTCATAAAATACTCACTGTCTACAAGTATAGAGATCTTGATCAAATTGTTTTAAACAAAGAACAAAGACTGACGACTGATCTCAAAGACTTACACAAAAGGCACAAATAAGCTTTAATGCCTTCTAAAGTTGTCAGTTGCAGACAAATCAGTACTAGAAGTACAAAATGCCACCACAGTGTCCAAACTGTGGAAAAATCTAAAAAACAATTACAGAAGTCAAAAGTTGTGGGGTCATTGTATCTTAAAAATCTCTTGTTTTCTACTAAGTTGCAGAAGGGAGGGTCTGAATACTTGCTGCGATTGAAGGATCCTAGTGAGCAACTAGATGCCATCGAGAAATCAGTGGATAATGAGGATATGGTATCTTTGGTTTTACAAAGCTTGCCATTATCCTATGATTCATTTTGTTGAATCCCCACATCCGATTGCAGAGACCCAATTGTTTGAATTTGAGAAGTTATCAACACTTCTTTTGCAAAAGGAGCAGAAATAGGATCAGGTGAAAGCATCAACCTCAACCACTACAGAGAGTGCATTCAATGCAGGGTTCAAAGAAAAGAGAAGGCAGGACATTAGTAGTTCATCAAATGAATCCTTCAAAGGTAAGGTTACAAAATCCAACATCCTCAGGGAAGATTTACTTCATAAGGACACAATATGAATAAAGGCATAACAAAGGATGCCAATGATCTGGTATGAGTTCCATATCCAAATTAATAAAGCCATGGAAGGGTAAACCCCTAACCACACATGTAACCTACAAGCTCAACTAAGGGTTGTGTGCACCATATGTTTGGATGCCACCTAACCTCAACATACATCATGAGATCAAGGGTATAGGTAAGTAAAACAAACATTGAGTACATGAGGTTAATGATACGACCAAGATATAATGAGTAAGAAGACATTGAAATAATCATTTCTAACCTCAAGATTTGAAGTTAGAAATGTTTACTAGGTCTATAAATGAGTTCGTTCTTTCAATTTTCACCCAATAAATTTTATGGATGATACTCTTGCATAATTTGCTCCTCACCATTGTATGGTTCATTGTCTGAAATGTTGATTTTAAGAATTCAAAGTTTGCACTCAAAATTATATATTATCATTATTATATATATTATATTAATAACCATGCATTTTCAAAAGTAGGTCAGTGGGACTTGAGAATACATCCAATTACAATAGAAAGTGATTGTGTAAAAGGACCCTAAGATCAAAGACTATCTAAATTAAAAAAGAACAAAGACATTGAAAAGTAAATGAGGTAAACCTAAAGCAACAAAGCCCCAATCCATGTGGTTCAAGTACCAATATAAATAGCCATGTGGGGGGAGCAAGAATCCCCAAAGAGCAGGGGCTAGTGAAAGTCAGAAATATTGGATGGCAGTCCCATCAAACATCTTTGACCATCGCCGAGACAGAAATTAGCTATGTCATCGTCTATCACTATGGAAGAGCCAATACAAGAATTGATAAGGGCCGAGGAGCAGATCCATGATGTTAAGAAGGAGAAGATTGTTGTCGTCAATAGATAGTGTGCTAGGACACCATAGTAGTAGTGATGCACAAAGATGAATGCTGCATCAATGACCTACCCCACTCAAGGTGTTTGAAGCAACAATATCCAAAGGTTATATAATGTTGTTAGCCTTCATGATGGTCCTAAAGAAAGAGGTGATCAGCTCGGGGATCTTGACCCTCCTCAGGGACTTGCGTCAAAGGGTGACAACCTCCCAAAGAAAAAGGACTAGGTATCATTAGGTCGGGTATCAAATGCAAGTGGATACAAAGTTGCTTGAGTCTTTGTGAAGACAATGGTATCTCCCCTAGATCTCATTATAAATGGGGCATTTTAAAATGAAGTGCTCATTAGTCTTCACCTTTTGGAGGGGAAAATACAACAAATCAGTCTCCATATGGAATATGATGATAAGACTCAACCCACAATTGTTGTGAGCAACACCCTTAATTGACCGAGGGGCAACCTCAAGTTGTGAAAACCAATGACAATGGAGATAGTTAGGATGTCAAATGACACCATCCACCACCTGCATATTAAATAAACTGAGTCAAGAATTCAATAATTGTCCCAATCTCACTTGTTGGTAGTTGGCAATATTTAATAGACCGAGCAAAGACTAGGATAATCAGTTGAATACAAAAAACACGTCTTTGTACAATTAGTCTAATAACACCTCTAGAAAGTGAAGATTTGGGAGAGCAATTACACAAATAATATTGAATTCAATTCATACCAGATATAATTATAAACAAATAGTACATTTAAATAGCTTTTAGTTTCCCTATAATATAAGAAACTACTCTACCAACAAACTCTCCACAATCCTATTTTACGTGAGCGGTTTTAACCACTTTTACATTTCACATTATAACCGTGGAGCACTAATAATAATATTTTCCTAACATTCCTCCCCTTAGTGCGAACACGGTAAAAAAATTTCACTCTTAACTATAGTGTGCTCACCTCTATGTGGCATGCCTATTTTCGTGGTTCATGACCTTGATATAAATGAAGGGAGCTATGCTCAACTTTCATGGTTTTCAATAGGTTTACCATGAACCTGGATGTGAACAGGTCCCATCAACTATTCACCTCATGTGGTTTTCTGGATCTCCACAAACCTTTTCAAGATCCATGAACTGCATTAACTGGTGCTTTTGCTCTCTACTATATTTTTTACATCGTGGGGATAACATAGGAAAAGATTTTACATTACATCCCATAAGAACAAAACGTTCTTAATTGTAGACAGTGTTGTCGACTGTTGCTACTCGATCTCGAACAACGTAGGAAACTGCCATTGCCACTTTGGGAGTTGCTCTCGACTTTAACTCGATTTGGTGCGGAATGGGAATGGAACATTGTGATATATTCCCGCACACAATGTGAAATTTTCATTTATCCATCAAACCACACAAAGAAACAAGAACACTTTGCATAATGGAAAAGAAGTACACTTTCGAAAGAAAACTAACAACCGACAAACATGTCACCAAATCTTCGTGCGGCCCTGCCGTTGGTGACTGACGAGAGGTCGTTGTTCGACCTCCAACCTCTAGTGCCTCCGTCATCCAATGTCACATTGCTCACTCAACAAGATGAAATTTGAAGCTCAAATTTGCACCGTACTTTATTGACACGATTTCCCCACCAATTTTCACTTTGGCTTTGAAATTCCAAAGCCGTGGTCCGGGAGCGCCAGGCTCCCAGTGGGGTTAAGGCAGCGCCCCTGCAGGTCCCGGGCAATGCCTTGGTGCGCTCCCCGTCGTGGTATAGGGAAGGGTTGAGAGGCGGAGCCTCCGGCCAAGCACATTTTCCTCCTTTGTAATCATCAACAACTTCATTAGATCTACGATATTTTTCATCTTATCTCCCCCACAATTTAGACGTTGGGTTACACCGAAAATGCATCCATAAGGCAACTTTTTTAGTTTTTGGATTTTTTTAATGCTTTCACAACTTGACTATTGACATTTGACGAAAACAATATTATTTTTGGGACAAGCATTTGAATGACGACACTTGACCTCTTGACAATTAATTTATAATCCCAATCGATCATGAATAGACTTGCACATATATGTTTGACACAAATAAATCTTGGGGATTTGATCCAATGACCTTTTGAATGCAAAAAGTTTGGCCAAAACCAATGGTAGCCACCCAACCTATAGTGAACTTTAATTTTCCTTAACTAAAACTTTTAGTAAATGTTGAATACCGCCATGTAAACCAGACATTTTAATTATAAACTTTGGTTACCTTTGTAACGTATATTGAGTAGTCGTAAGTGGAGACAAGTGGCGTGGAGTTTTGCATTAGAAGAGGATCTATGTTGAGATGTCAAGAAAACACAGCACAACTCATCCAAGTCGCTTGGTGTTTAAAGCAAGATATAACTTGATGAGCTTGAGTTTGACGAGCCTTGTTGATTCCTTTGTATATCCCCGTTTGTTGTGTCATCATTTTGTACTAAGACTGATATTATCATTTTATAATTAATACTTTAATATATTTGAAAGGAAGTTCTGTGCATAAACCTTGTTTATTGTCATCTTATCTATGCTTCTTCAAATGAGTTTAAATGAATCTTTGTATGCGCTAACAATGTGGTTGAAGAACATATCTTAAGCCCAGCGTAGGACTCACACATGACCCGCGCAAGATTCACCCATGCATTGGCGCAGGACTCGCGCTACAGAAAGCGTAGGACTCGTATGAAGAAAGCAAAGAACTTAGACGAAAAGGAGGTGAGTTGATTTAGTCAACACACGAGTTGACATGATGAAAAGAGCATTGAATGTGGATTATCATCTAGTCATCATGTGACTCATGTGGATTATGCAAGCCCAACTTAACATCCAGTTTGATTGGAGACGTGGAACAAATGGACAGAACAACCTATAGTCACCATGATTGTAGGGATTCAATGCATGATCTTTGACATCTTTTGGAATCGTTAAATCATCTCAACTGAGAGTTAATCAAGGACTCCACTCGGAGTTAGTAAGATGAAATTTAATCTAAGTGCAACATGCACTTGTTCTTTCACAGTTGTAACTCTTTAATGAGTTGTCATAGAGATCTTTCAGTTAAGTAGTAGTTAGTTATTGCAAATAATTCCCTCTTCTAGAGTGACAAGGATTGCTCTTGATATAAAAGGGCATTTGTAGTAGAATTATAGAGTTGGTTGTTGTTGAAGAAATTATTCTATTTAATAAAGTGCATGATTATGGGTTAGATTGACTTGTGTGATTTGCAATACTAGAGGGAAGGAGCAAGGGCCACTCCTCCCCAACGTGAAGGGAACACTTCTTGTTTGTTTAATTTCTGTTTATTCAACATTTGTTTAAATTACCAGAATTTCATCGCTTTTAGCATTTCAATTCTGAATTTAGTAATCTTTGATTTAGCAATAGAAGTCATTCTTTAATTGCATTTAGAAGTAGTATTTGATTGAACTCAATAGTGAATACATGTTGAGCATGGTTTCAATCGTTCTCTTTGTTATAAATAGCCATGGACACCGCCCTGGACTGACAATCATGAGATAATTAAAGTGCGAGTATCAACGACGCTCATCACTTTTTGGTGCCATTGCCGGGGATATTCTTAAGGTGTTATCAAGATCAAGGTACTAACTCGAGTACTTCTTGATAGCTTGGTAAGTTTCCATTTAGAAATCTCTTTTCCATAACTCTTTCTTTCGAAATAAAAGACCTTGTAGTGACAACAAGATTCTTTTTGTGCTTTGGAGTATGTGGAACACAAACAATCAATAAGCACTTATAGTTAGGAAATTGTTCTCAGTATGGTAGGATTTTATGTTTAGACCTAGAGACCGTAGAGGTAGATTTATTAGAATCAATTTACAAACCCCCTCAAAATCAACCTGTGGAGCAACTTGTTTAGCAAGAAAGGATGATTGATGGAGTGGAAAACCCATAGTTACAGAGACGGGAGGATGGGGTTTCAGGATGGCAAAAATTTTAAATTTTGGGGACGGCGGGGGACGACTAATTAAAAATATATAAATATTTAAAATATAAAGATATAGTGACTAAATTATATAACTAAGCTGAAATAAAACCATTTGAGACTTAAATAAGGTGAAACTTGAACTCATGAACATCAAATACATTCCTTAATACTCATGATTCTTTCAGAAGATTGCAAGAAGTTGCTTGGTCCAAAAAGGTGCAAAAATTGATTTTATGAAAATAAGAAAAATATTGCCATCAATGCGTAGAGCTCAAGAAAATATGCACTTTTAGAGAAAACGACACCTGAAACGGAGCCACAGAATGAAAGTTATGGCAAATGCAAGTTTTTGTTGCTACATCTTCCAGGACCCTTTCCAAAAATGGCAATTTTTTTCTATGCTTGTGTTTTCTTCACTAAAAATCCAAAAAGGAAATGATTTCGTGGGGGGACGCCTAGACGCCCCCACGTTTCCCCGTCCCCAGGACGCTTCCCAACATTTTCGAGGCGTCCCAAGATGTTTCCCGAAAAAAGGGAAACATTTGCCCCACGTCCCAAGGCGTTCGGGATGTCCCGACGTGTCAAATTTGGGGGGGACGCGTCCCCGCGTAACTATGGGAAAACCCCAATGGTGCAAATAATGGCAACCCTCCACTTGGAAGGACATTCACCTATCCCATAGAACTGGACCCTAATGACCAATCCCCATGAAGAATATATCTCCTTCAATTCTACCAACCTTTAGGGGACTAGTCTTAGAAGATCCTAATCAATTCCTATTTGAGTTCAAAGTCTTGTGCCAGACCTATGATTACACCTTAGACACCCAAAAGCTTAAGCTATTTCCTTCAACTTTAAAGGACACAACCATGAGGTGGTTCATGGGCTTAAACCCCAACTCTATCCACAATTTGGGAGGAGATGGAAATAGTCTTCTTGGATAAATACCAAGATTACTATAGGGTGAGGGACAAAAGGAAGAACTCTTTAGGATACAACAAAAGGAGGATGAGAGTGTTGAGGACTATCTTGATCAGGTTCCTCTTCCTTCACAGGAGGTGTGGTATAGGTCTTGATATTACTCTTCTAAAAACTCTATTCCTTAAAGGATTGGATGAAGACACACAAGAAGCCTTTAATCTTATGGGAAAAGGAGATATGAACAAATTGGAATTCACTAATATCATTGACCTCTGTAGGAACTACTCCCGGACTCGCCCAAACTTTTGAAAGCAGAAAGGAAAAATTGCCAATGGTGACATTTCCAAACTAAGAGAGGAGATTGCAAATCTAAGAACATATCTCTTAGTCCAGCTTAACACAACTGTGGATAGGGAGAAAGCTAGGAACATAGAGCCATTGTTCATATATCTGTCCAAGATGTAGGAACAAACATCGTCTTTGTCTGTGATCTAAAACTTGTCACACTAATCAATGTGGATTGTTGCCCTTGTTAAAGAATCACTTAAAACAGAACACATAAAATGAAGCTGAGTTGAATTATGTGGCTTAGAGGCAAGGAGGGAATTTTCAATCAAATCAAAACCAGTCCTATGCACCAAAAACTCAATGGGTTCCAAACTAGTGGAACACACCATGGTCATACCCCCAACCTTGGGTACAACAAGTCCCACAGGAGTGGAGTCCTCAATGGAATGCACAATCAAATTATTATCCGCAACCATGGACTCCAAACTCAAACATTCCACCGTTCCAACAATTTAATCCTCAATTTCAACAACAATGGAATGCACCCCAAGGATCGGGTCAACAATATTATAATCCAAGAAGACCCCAAGGACAAAAGCTTTGTTGATTGGGCCTACAACTACTACGCCCCATCTAAACAACCTACCCAACCACAAATACCAGCTCAAATTGTGGCAAATCCAAAGAATGTGAGGTAGGGTAACCCAACATACACTGTTGAATCTGACAAGAACACTATGGTGAATTCGGTGTACTGTAAAAATATATTGTTATGGTTAGGAAAGTTACTTCAAAACCATCATCTCCCATTATAGAAGTCCTTGAAGATAAAGAGGAATCAAAAGAAACACAACCCAAACCGTGTCATTGAAGAAACATTTGAACCAAATGTAGATATGTCATTTCCATCCAGACTTTTGGAAAACACAACACTGTAACCCATGAGAAACCAGAGTTAGAGCTAATTCAAGGATTAAAAAAACTAAGTATTGGAATCCCTCTATTACAGCTCTTAGAGATATCCCAGAGTTGAATAAAACCATCAAAGAGCTCTGTGTTAAAACTCCAAGTAGAAGGAAAAATCAGCCCAAAACAATCCATGTTGATGGAAAATTGGCTAGCATATTGGAAGGGAATATGACCCCTCCAAAATATGGTGACCCTAGGAGTCCAATTGTTACAATTTGTATTGGAGATGTGAAGATTCCAAATGTTTTAATTGACTTAGGGGCTGCAATTAACGTGATGACTACTGACACTTTGTCCACATTGGCTCTTCCTGAACCACAATCAACTTCAATAGTGTTACAAATGGCTGACCAATGTAGCCAAACCCAAAGGAATCATAGAGGATGTGACCATAACCATTGAAGCATGGGATTATTCAATAGATTTTATGGTCATTAAAACGAAGAATAAGAAAATTGGATATCCCTTGATCCTAGGACACCCTTGGTTAGCCACTGCTGCAACTCTTATTGATTGTAGAACAAGAAATATGATCATTACAAATGGGCATGATTCAAAGAAGTTATCCATTTATCCAGCTACAAAGCCTTTTGCCACTGAGGATAAACAATGGTGGAAGGACCTAGAGGAAGCAGATGATGTGGTTTCATCTTTAGCTATGGTCATAATTCAAGAACATTGCACCAGATCCGAAATGGAAAAGTGATTCTCATACTGGGTATGTATGAGTCCTGCGCTACAACAAATTGAAATAAAGGATGACATGATAGATGAAAACAATCAACCTATAATCTATCCTTTCTCACGAAACATAGATATGACTGAGAGCATCTTCTACAACATTACTGAGATCCACATTTTCTTCCACATAGATGCCCCTTGAATTCATTATTGAGAGAATACCTGCGGTAAACTCTCTCCAATCGACACTGAAGCAACTACTAATTTTCCTAGGAAAACATTGGGCAATCGATATAGGGGTAGACTAGTCAAGAGGAGAATACCCTGTTCAAGCTTCTATGCTCTCATCCTCAAGCTTTTGCTTGGGAATATAGTGACATGAAGGGTATTCATCCTAGTATTTGTACACACCACATTTACACAATTGATTCCAGACTTGTCAAACAACCACAAAGAAGGATAAACCCTGCCTTAAGAGATATTGTAAAAATTGAGATTGAGAAACTTCTAGGGTAGGATTCATCTATCCAATTTCAGATAGCTAGTGGGTTTCTCCATTAGTTATAGTGCCTAAAAAGAATGGGAAATGGAGGGTTTGTGTGGATTATAGGGAGTTGAATAAGGCAACACATCGAGACTATTTTCCCTACCTTTTATTGACCAAGTCTTGGATAATTTATTTGGAAAAAGGTATTTCTCATTCCTTGATGGTTTCAGTGGGTATAATCAAATCATGGTGGCACTTGAAGACCAAGATAAGACTACCTTTACCTGCCCATGGGGGACATTTTCCTACAAAGTCTTACCTTTTGGCTTATGTAATGCTCTGTTACTTTCCAAAGAGCCATGTTAGCAATCTTTGCTAATCTCACTCATGATTCTGTGGAGATTTACATGGATGACTTCACAGTTTATGGGGCAACATTCCAAGAGGCAATTGATAATTTAGACAAAGTACTCTCTAGGTGTGAGAAACATCAATTATCTTTAAACCATGAGAAATGTCTATTCATGATGGAGCAAGGTATAGTCTTAGGCCACCATGTTTCAACTGAGGAATCAAAGTAGATCTTGATAAGGTCAATATCATTGTAAAACTTCCATCCCCACAAATCAAACAAGTAAGAATCTTTCTGGGACATGCTGGTTATTATAGAAGATTCATTTCAGATTTCAGTAAGCTAGCTTCTCCACTATTCTCTTCTAACAAAAGACTTTGAATTTGAATGGACAGAAGCATGTCAAAAATATTTTGACATCATCAAGGACAAATTGACAAATACCCCGTCTTAAGAGGTCCAAATTGGAAGCTGCCCTTTCACATACAAACATATGCTTCCAATGAGGCAGTGGGAGCTTTGCTTGGACAACAAGAGGAAGGAGAGACAATGCATGCCATTTACTATATTAGCAAAAACCTCTCCTCTTCAAAAGGAATTACACCACCACAAAGGAGTTTCTTGCAGTGGTTTATGCCATTAACAAGTTTCGCCATTACATTACAGGATATGAAGTAATTGTTCATACTGATCATTCTGCTATCAAGTATCTAATGAATAAACCTTTGGTGCATGGCAGAATTGTAAGGTGGCTTTTGTTATTGCAAGAATTTAACATAAAAATTATTGATAAACTAGGGAAATCAAATGTGGTGGCTGACTTTCTCTCAAGGTTAACCATTTCAGGTACAAAGGAGCAAGTCAATGATGATTTTCTAGATGAACATTTATTTGCAATCTCAATTGTTTCTCCTTGGTTTGTAGACATGGCTAACTACTTAGCTATAGGGAAGTTTCCATCTTTCCTCACACATAAACAAAGAAAGTAATTAATCAAACAAAGTGTGATGTATACATGGTTTAATGGAATGCTTTTCAAATGTGGACCTAATCATGTATTACACAAGTGTGTAGCTGAAGATGAGATCTTTGATATACTCAGGGCATGTCATGATGAACCCAGGAGGACACTATTCAGTCAAGAGAACTATTCACAAAGTTTTGGGAGCTGGCTATTATTGGCCTTCTTTGCATAAAGATGTCAAAAATTATGTATGGCAATGTGATCAATGTCAAAGGATGGGAAAGCCAACACTTACAATAGAGATGCCACTCCAACCTCAAGTAGTTCTAGAGCCATTTGAGAAGTGGGGATTGGATTTCATTGGACCAATTGACCCACCTTCTCAAGGAAAGGAGTACATCTTAGTTTGTACAAACTATGTTACAAAGTGGGTTGAGGTATAAGCTCTCTAATATGCAAGGGATGAGAAAGTTGTAGACTTTTTGTATGAACATATCTTCCAACAGTTTGGAGCATGTTAGGACCCCAAAATATTGGCTAAGTACAAAAAGGCGCATAGGCGTGCAAGGCCTAGTTGAAGAAGGGCGCAAGGAGAAGGCGCGCAAGACAGGGTTTAAGGAAGGGTTTAAGAAAACCCGTGGCGCGCACGTGACAGAGCCAAGGTTTTAGGACTTAGCCATATTGGGCAGGACATGAGAAAAGCATGACTTGACTATGCATCGGAGTGGATAAGGTGCCAGCTTGGCAACGTGATGCCCACGAAAGGAATATGCCTTGCGATAGAAGGTTCTAGAAGACATCATGGCAAAAAGTGGAGAGCTTAGGCCTGGAGGAGCATGCTCCCATGGAGGACCACATTCAGACACTTGGCATCGGATCTGAGGCCGCAAAAGGATGAGTTGGCACTTTGGGATGCCTATATATGCGAGCGCCCAGCAGGAGAAAAAGGGAGAATAGTAGATATAGATCGGATAGACGGGAGGAGAATATAGAGAGCGGAGCTCGCAGAAATACTGCGAGAACTCTGTGGGATTGGGTAGAGGCTATATAAGGAAGTAATGTATTAAGGGGTGGGATATAAATTTTTCTTTGTATGGATGAAGGACATGATCCCTGCTGTGATGTATGACTTCGGTCTGATCAAGCTGTGGTAGTCTAATGGATCCATTGAATGTAATGAGATTACAAACATGAATGAGTATGAATGTAATTGATTCGGTTCATATCTATATCTTTTCATTTCTGTTCATGGATGTTATGGAATAGATGTAAATCCTTATGTATTTTCCTTTCTGCTGTAGTTCTATCTGTTATCTGTAAGTACCCTCTGTTTGGAATGAATACATTTGTCTAGAGGCCGTTCTGAGCCCTATGATGATTGTATGTCTCATTTCCACCTTTATTCATTAAGTTCATGACATAGATGATGGTTTCCCACTTAACTCACATAAAAGAGAGACTCGGCGCCCGTGCGTGCCTTAGGTGAGCGCCCAACACCCACTGGGTGATAGGCCGGCGCGCATGGGATTTCTTTCCTTTGTGATGGGTGTAAAAATGACTACATCTTGGTTCCATTGCCGAGACCTCTTTTCGAAGTTGTAGTGGGAAATGGCATACATCATGATTTGTGTAATGAGTAATGACAAAGCGTTTAACTTTGGAAAGTGTTGAATCATGGTTCAAGAGCACAGAGGATGAATTTGCTCAGAGATTCAGCATTGGATCTGAGTTTGATGCACGTAGATGGGTAGAAGAGAACCTCTACCATGATTTGTATGAAACTTTTTTCTGTTGCTTCCCAGTAGAGCTATATGAATGGCTCTCGGCATATGCGTCTAGATCAAGCTGGTATTATAGATCACGCGCATGGACCTAAGAAGAATACCAAAGGCTGCAGGATGCAGATCTGACGTGGACTTGTGTTGTGGATCATTGGTGGAAGGGTGTGTTGGTTAGCTACACTCTGGAGTATGCTATTTCTACATATTCTTGTCCGGAAGTTGCTGAGTTTGAGTTTTGCATGGGAGCCTAGAGGATCATTTCTACGTGCTTATCCCTCTAGCAATGAAGATCTTGATTGTTACCTTGAGTTTAGAGGCATTTCCAATGGCCGGCTAAACCGCCTCGAGAGCTACTGGCGAGGAAGCTAGGGTGGAGGAAGATGACAGATATTACGATGGAGAAAGAAAGGGAGGAGAGACGGCTCAAGTATAGTGAAGCGCGTGAAAGGGAGATTGCTAGACAACGCGAGGTTGCAAGTGTGATGGATCTATGGAGGCGACGTTGCGAGGAGTGGAGGTTCACGCAGAGGACGTGGAACTTGAGCGCTGTCAGCTACCCCATCTTGGCAAGCACATAAGAGAGACCCCTTCGGCTTTTGATGAGAGTTCGACGCGTGGAGAGAGAAGAGTCGTTGCACGTATTTGAATCCACCTGTGACCAAACCCCGCGCTTGGTTTTCCGGATCAAGAGTATCGTTGACCTAGTTGGTATCAGTGAAAGTGACAGTCTATGCGCCAGGAGATACAATTTTTCATTTCCCACTTCTATGGCTATGCATACTATTCCAGTATTCGGAGGAATTTTTGGACAAGGAGCAAGTACACAAGCCTTTGGTCTCGCATCTGGGAGTGGCGCGGGTACACTAGTGGTAGTGGGGCATTATCACAGGCACCATCGGTGCAGCCTTCGGTGGAACCTTAGGGACCCTTGACACGACCACTACAGGACTCGTGGACTGGTGGATCTCGATGGGTTAGGGAGGAACATGCCTTGGTGGATCTCGGTGGCTCAGAGGCACAGGATCTCCAGTGGATCCGGTGGATCTCACGGCGTGGAGGAAACACCGGAGGGAACCAAGGCTCGGCTCAGGGACAAGGGCCCCACCACCCCTCAAGTCTTCTTTGAGATCTCTTTACATTTGCTAGATTATAGAGGTATTGAAGATGCTGCAGAACATGTTCACAAGTGTGAACTGCTATGGCGCGCAAAGGGGATCACAACCTCGAGCGGAAGGCTAGTCAGTTTGCAACGACGTTGCAAGGGCACGCGCATAGCTGGTATAGGAAATATGACCCTCATCAAACGGTGGTGGATTATACTACTTTAAAGAACTCCTTCTTGGCATAATTCCACATTCTTGAGTTTGAATAGAAGAGCATCAACACCCTAAAGGAGATTCAACAGGGAATGACGGAGAGTGCGGGAGTATGATGCACGGTTCAAGACCCTCCTGTCAAAATTGTCATATGACATTCACCCTTCACAACATGCTCAATGGTTTGTTGGGGGTTGATAACTCCATTTAGAAGAGCTTTATCTCATAAAACTTTCACAAACCCACGAGGCATTAGAAGCCGCTCTACGTGCCGAAGTTGTTGGAAGTGTTGATATTGGTGTTAGCCCGTTTTTGGAGGCTCAAATTGCTACTATGGGTAAGCAAACAAGAAATTGTCTCTTGAACTCACCATGAGACTCGTAGTGGTATATGGTGTATAGATTGTGAAGTAGAGGGGCATGTCAAGGATAGTTTCCCCGAAGGACTGGTACGCGCCGTAATAGTAGACTATGAAATTTGTCATGGGGACCATGATGCAAGTAGATGTCCCTTGTTACAACGTGCAATTCGGAAGAATGTGTCTTACTACTATAAGATCTGCACCTCTACAACCCATGATACTAAGGATTGTAGGTTTATTGACCAGATCCACGAGGCCATTGATCATTGATAGTAGTTCTAAAGGTGATGATCGCCGTTATGAGGAGCGCGCAAATGGAGGTGCGCGTGGAAGGGGATTTCGCGAGAGGATTCCGTGGTCGTGGTAACCACGGAGGAGGAAGAAGTGAGTTCCCACGTGGAACCTGTTTTAATTGTGGGTCTACAAAGCATTACAAATGAGAGTGCCTAGACCTATTGTAGTGCTCATGGTGCGGGAAGAAACATAAGTATGAGGAGTGCCCTGAGTTGTTTGAGCACATGAATCAACAGACAACGGAAAGACAAGGGCGTTGCAATGGTAAGCATTAAGAAGACAAACACACAATGGATGCCACGGGTAACATGTGATGCAGGCTTAGAACTTGTTATGGTAACAACAAGAGCAGAGGCCGCGTGCGCAAAGGAAATACCAAGGCAGAAAAACTTGGTTTCAAGAGGAAGTGGTACATGGGAAGTACCCATACCCTGCTCATCAAAAGGAGGTATATTAAGATACCATGGATGTCATTCGGAGTTTACAAGGAGAAATCCAGTGTCTAAAGGAGCAATCCAGAGGGAGGAGCAAAGAAGGAAGGTCGAGGCGCCAAAGGATGACTGGATGAGGTCAAGGAAGTATGTAAAATGCTAAGGCAAGAGAATATTATTCCCTTGCTAGGAGCATGGTTGAGAGAGAAGGTACCACGCGCCGGAGAAGAGCGCGAGAGGCAAGTCTTGCATGCAAACCTTCCCCCTCACAACCTTGACTATGATAGGGAGATCACGTTAAATGCGGTCGTGGATGGATGGCTCCTTAGTAATATCCTCATTGACACAAGCACGGAGGTCAATGTTCTCACCTTGGATGCATGACATCAGATGGGAAGGCCTGCATTACAACCATCTTCAAATGTGTTGTATATGGCAAACAAAACAAAGGCAATGCCCATCGGTGTCTTAAAGGATGCAGCTATCACCATTTAGGGAGCTAAGTTTATTGGGGACTTCGAAGTCTTGCGCTCACCGAGGCAGACTATTTCCCAGCACTACTTGGGTGCCCATGGTGTTATAAGAACAATGTGGATCTTCGGTTCAACAAGGGGTACATAAGCTTTGAAAATGAGGAGGAACGGGTCATCATACCCCTGGCGATGGGAAGTCAACACCCTATACTGAACCTTTGGGAGAAGAGGTCCTGGATAGAATATATGTGCACTCAATCAGGGATCCAGAGATAATCCATCCTACCGACGGAGTTATCCAGTTTGAGGATGCTCAGTTCAGTAAGTGACACCACTAGTCTAGCATGTGATAATTGGGCGCATGGAACCTATGAGTTGATCGGACGACATTTAAGAGGATCGGTGACAAAGGTGACAAAGCGCGCACAGATCCGGCGCTAGGAGGAAAGGAGCTACCTAAGTACTCAGGAGGAGCCTTCCCTAAGGTCTTTTTGCAGAAGATGGAAGCTCAGTGGAAGGAGGAAAATAAAAGAAGAGGGATGTTAAGTTATGTCCTACTAGGAACTATTGCGCGCTACTGGTGGGCAACGCATCGGGATAATCTCTTGGAATGGCGTGAAGTGAGAATTGCCTTCTCTGTTCGTTTCTCTAGAAGCAACGCGCCCACCACCATCAAGGACTACCATGGTAAGGAGCCCGCCTCTTTCCACATCCAAGCCTGTGAGAGAGCCTGGAGGGAAGGCGCGGAAGCTTTGCCACCGTCCCTTTAGGTACAAAAATTGTATTCTACACTAAAGGGTTGTGCGCACATGGTACATCCACTCTGAGACACGCCGCCAAACAGGGAATTGGCAAGAGTTAGCGGTTGATCTCATTCAAACATTCGAGTATCGGAGTACAAAACCCTTGGTGGATAAGGCATTGCAGGTTGTCAAGCGCCTTACCATAGGGGATAGTGCCATGGCAGAAGATAGGCTACTGGAGTTGCTAGGTGAACCTAGCTTAGAGGCACGCTTTGAGGAAGAAGAAACAAAAGAGATACAACTTGAGCGCGTGTGTGCACAAAAAGAAAAGGGCAAGATGGTCTATGTCATAGACGGTGAAGAGATGGAAAATTTGGAGGTTAACCATTCTCTAGGCTCACGTGAAGTGATGGATAGTGCTGATGAAAGAACGCGCACCTATCATGAGCCTTTAAAGACAAAGAAGGTTAATATTGGGTCGGAGGCGGAACCCAAGGAAGCTATCATTAGAGATTATTGGTCGGAGAAGGAAGTCTCTAAGATCATTGATCTTTTACGTGAGTTTGAGGATTTATTCCCACGCGGGTATCATGAACTCAAAGGCGTTCACCATTCCTTGGGGAAATGAGGATAAAGTTGAAGGAAGGTGTGCGCCTAGGAAAAGACCATACCGAATGAATCCTAATTTGCGCGTGAAGGTCAAGGAGGAAATAGACAAGATGATAGCGTCAGGAATCATAGAGGCTGATGGAGGAGTCATAATGGATAAGTCCAATGGTGATTAGTATAAAAAGGACGGAAGGATAAGGATATGTGTTGATTATAGGGATCTGAATGCAGTGTGTGTCATTGATCCCTTCCCAACCCCGTTCACTGAAGAAATCTTAGGAGTGGCAGGGCGCGAAGTCTACTCTTTCACGAATGGGTTCTCAGGTTATCACCAGGTGAGGATTACAAAGGAAGACTAGAGAAAGACAACCTTCGCCACCGAGTGGGGAAGTTTTGCCTATACGGTCATGCCTTTTGGGTTGAAGAACGCACCTGCTGTATTCTCACGCATTGTAGTGCAGGCCTTCCAGACTTCATCCACAAGTTTCTCCAAGTCTACCTTGATGATTGGACCGTATGTATGGGTCAAGGACCATTGTGACAATCTAAGATTGATGTTTGAAAGGTGTCGGCAGTTGAGGATATCCCTCAACATCAAGAAGTGTGTATTTGCTACCCCGTTTGGGACCTTGTTGGGACACATCATATGCAAAGAAGGCTTGCTGGTGGATCCTGCCAAAATTGCAGTGATTGTGGGATTGGGGGAGCTAACTAGTCAAAGCGCAGTGCGCGGGTTTCTTGGACATGCGGGCTACTATCAAAAGTTCATCAAGGGGTATGCCAAGATCGCCATGTCTTTAGAAGAGTTGCTCAGACATAAAAGTGTCTTTCATTGGGAGAGAGCGCAACGAAGGCATTCGACACATTGAAGGATAGGCTTGTCATCGCGCCTATATTATGTTTCCCTTCTTGGGATAATCCCTTCCATGTTCATGTGGATGCCTCCTAATGGCTATTGGGGGCAAGTGCTTTTGCCACGGTGAGGGAATTGTTGATCACCCCCTATGCTTTTACCGTGAAGTTGACACCAGCGAAATAGAATTATCTGCGACCGAGCGCAAGGCATTGTCTATGATCTATGCACTTCATAAGTTCGGGCGATGTCTGCATTTGCAACTCCCTTTATCTTCTACACTAACCACATGGCATTAAAATATTTGGTGAACAAGCCCGTCCTACAAGGGCGCATATGTCGGTGGGTGCTATTATTCCAAGAGTTCGAGTTCACCGTAGTTGTCAAACTAGGCAAGAGTAATTCCGACTGACCATTTGTCTAGGATTGATTCAGGAGGACGCGCAGAGCATTGAAGATACCATGCCAGTTTCTTAAGAATCGCTTTAGGTTAGCAGTGTGCGCCCTTAGACTTGGAGGATATTGTTGTGTTCCTTAAAACAGGTATGGCACCGAAAGGGATGAAGACATTAGAGAAAAAACAACTAGCCATACGCGTTGCGCCCTACATGTTGATCAGTGGGGACTTATACAAACTAGGGCGTGATGAAGTTTTGCACAGGTGTGTACTAGAGCATGAGTGCCTCGCCATCATAGAGGAAGCACACGGAGGAAGTGCGGGTGGACATTATGCAGGCGATGCCACCACACGTAAAATATTAATGGCAGGATTGTGGTGGGAAACTCTGTATAAAGATTGCAAGGAGTATTGTAAAGTGTGTGACTATTGTCATAGCGTTGGCAAGCCAGGATGGAGAGATGAAATGCCTTTGTGCCCTATCCCTAGCACTGAACCTTTTGAGAAATGGGCAATAGACTTTGTAGGCCCTATTGCACCAACAACGCGTAGGACTGGATCACGCTATGTAATCACTTGCACGGACTATTTGACAAGGTGGGCAGAGGCAGCCCCAACTAAAGACTGTACAACAAAAAGTTTTTTGTTAGGAAATAAGGGATAAAATAAGCGGAATAATCCCTCACATAATCGCAACAGTAGAAACTAATATGCAGAAATTATTACAGATCTGAAATAAACTTGCAGAATAAAATAACACAACACAAGGAGACAATATTTAACGTGGTTCACCCAATTTGGGCTACGTCCACCAAGAATCACTTGCTTGTAGATTTTATTACAAGCCACCGCTCTCAAATCTGAATACAATGCCTGATCCGTTTGGGCTATGCTCAACAAACTCTACTGAAATTCACACCCCGAATTCAAAACACATCTGCATACATTTGCTTGTACATCTATCATATGCATAAGACCATATAAATAGACAACCTGCTTAAGCAGCTTTACAAAACCGTGGGTATCAAACAAACAAGGGGAAAAATGAAACCGTCCCATAAACCTGGTGGGTAACCGAAGAGGCGGTTTTACAAAACAATGGGTACCGAAAAAACATGGGCCCAAAAATAGCCCATAACGGTTACCTATTACTCATGGGTTAATAAACCACCCATGAAAATTTGCTTGGTGCTTCACCCCCAAATCCCCTTCCATCGAGAGGGGCTTCACCCCCCGAACCCCCCGACCCGCTCACACCGACGAGCGGGACTTACCGTAAAATACCCGAGTGTAACACATAGAAGGTGTACCACACTCTAACATGAAAATAGGCTCCACAAACATAACATTTTTGTGGGAGAATATTATCACGAGGTATGGATGTCCTTTAAGTTTAACCGATAGGGGTACACATTTCTTGAATGAGACCATGAGGATCCTGTTAGTAGAGTTCATGGTGGCTCATCACAAAACTACACCTTATCACCCACAAGCAAATGGAACCGCGGAAGCATTTAACAAGATACTGAGTCATACCCTGACAAAGATTTGTGATGTTGGAAGACAAGATTGGGATGACAAGGTATTAGTCGTATTATGGGCTTATAGGACAACTTATAAAAGGCTGAACAAAGCCACACCGTTTCAATTGGTGTTTGGCGCGGAAGCTGTTCTACCGGTTGAGTTCATGTTACCTTCTCTGCGAATAGTGCGCGTAGGAGAGGCTAGGCTGATGAGCAAGCGTTGGAAGAAAGGATTGATAAATTAATGAAGTTGGATGAAAGGCGATCGTTGGCCAAATGGAGCCAAACAATAGAAAAAGCAAAGCAAAAAGCATGGCATGATCGCCACATTAGGAACAAGAAGTTTGAGGTTGGGCAGATGGTCTTACTTTGTATGATTCTAAGTTTCTGCGCCATCCTGGGAAGTTAAAAGTGCATTGGTTGGGTCCCTACACCATCTTGTACATCCTTGATTTGGGCGCGTGCCAGTTACAAGCACTGGATGGGATGAGATTGCCAGGACACTTCAATGGGAGTAGGCTGAAGCCCTACTATAAATAAGTCTTCTTGGTGTTTGTAAATAAGGCAAGTATTGCTAGTTAGTTTAGGATTTTCTTTAATGCATTTTCCTTTCTTGTGTTTCCCTTTCTCGTTGCTTTTTTTGTGTTGCGCCTTGGGCACCGGTAATCTCATTACTTTTTGAAGTTGAATCGCGCAAAGGACTGCACATCATTTTAGTGTGGGGTGGAGTAAGGTGGAAGAAATTGAAGTGTGAAGCGCCAGGAAGGATTACATTGGAAAGCCCAGGTTGAATGGCCCTGTGAAGAAAGTACATGCAAGAAAGGTGAAAAAGGATGGTTGGTGTCAGGAAAAGGCTACATTGGGGATCCACGTACAAGAGAAGAAGAAGCGCATAAGCAACACGAGGTAGGCGAGAGCAAAAATCATGACAAAAGAAGTGCCTTTGCAGCAGGTTATGCGCGTGTGCAAGAGTCTCATGTCAAGATGGATTGGTTGCACGCCAGAAGGTTGGAGAATTGCCCGTAAGGTTGGGCGCGTGAGTTAAAGCGCTAAAGTCGGGTTTGTTTGAAAAATCCGCATTAAGTGTTAAAGTATGGTGGTAGGTAAGGTAGCATTTAATGTTACAAAGCGGGAAAAACTATAAATAGAAGGTCGAGGCATTTCATTATTTACTTTGCGTATACGAAGAAAGAAGCGCTTTTGCATCATTGCAAACTAGGGCTTCCAAAACTGATCCGTGTGAAGAAAAATTTGAAGAGTTTGAGTGTGAGTAACTAGTTTGGATTTGCAAACTAGAAGGAAGGGATTTCACGGGCATAAGAGAAGTTGTGAGAAGGCACCGTCTTGTGAAGGAATTATCCTAGTTAGGGTTTGAGGAACTAGGGCACGGTTTAAGAGTTTTCTTCACAAGTTTGAGATCTAAGGTTGGAAGAAGTGGAAGAGCAGAGTAACAAGAAGAGATTGAAGTGATAAGAGGACCTAGACAATGGCACCCAAGAAACCAACCGTGTCACCCAAGAAGCCAAAGGGCAAGGGCAAGGGTAGAGAGCCAACAATAACCACCACAAGCATGAATGAGGAGTGGTATGCAGAAATGCAGTACCCGGATGGAGTTTTGCTAGGGAAGGAGTGGGAATCCCATTTGAGAAAGATGGTGGTGAGCGATTATAACCTTAGTGCGCCTGACGAACAAAATGACACCAGAGGGTTTGCCCATCTATAACAATGAGGTAAAAGTGAAGTTGGAGAAGTCAAGGTTATTGCAACTCTATGAGTTGCCTTACTTTGGAAAGCCTAAGCGCCTCTATCAGTGGTTGATGTCGCGTGTGCATGAGAATCACTTTTACTTCGCAAGGCGCAAGATGTGCATAACCCCTCAGCTGATTTTGAAGTTTACAGGCCTCATCTCGTGGGAGACAACATAGATGATGACTTGAGTGACAAGGAAGCCATCAAAGCAACCGTTCTGCTACATATGATTACAAAAAGGGGTCAAGATATTTTGACATTATGGAAATCCCAGATCCCGTCATGAGAATGGCCGCACGCCTGGTCACAAAGTTAAATGATCAAGAAAGGTGGACATAGGTGAATAAGCCTGGTTGAATGTATGCAGAAAAATATTAGAGGGCACAATCTACAACTTATCGGCCTTCATTATAGATGAGATAATCAACAACGCCCAGAAGGAGACAAGATACTCTTTGGAAATGTCCTCCTGACAATTGTATTTTCGGAGATAGGAGTACCTGACACAACAGACAAGTTTGTTTGGGAGTATCCGGCTAAGGATCCCTTGCTAGTGAAAAGATTTTCAAAGTATAAATGTGAAACAATGATAGCCTCCCACAAGGCGCGCCTGGACAAGTGGTATAAGCGCTTAAGGGATGTGTTCGGGGCAGAGTGGAGAATCCCAGAGCAACTACCGATGCTTACAACGGGAGAAGCTGAGTTTGTTGTGTACCAAAGACTTCTTCATAGGCGTGTCCATGATGGTGGATGAAACCATGAGCCCATGGTGTAAACTCCCGTTCTCCTTCACCGCCCAGTACTTCCAAGCGGGAGTTAACAGGTTCAAAGAAGCAAAGAGACTAAGGTTTGACCTTAGTGAAGTTGATCAGGACCACAGGGAGTTGCGCAGATGCTGGTCTACCCCAATAAGCACGCGTATGTGGAAAAGTACGTAGCGCATGAAGTGACAATGATGAAACCCCGACCCTAACAATTGCAGGAAAGTCCGTAGCACGTATATATCTCCACATTAGGCCAAAATTCGAGAAAGGCACATACCTGGAGAATGATGTCTCCATACCTGAAGATCCCACGGGTAGAAGAAATCCTGCACTCAAGAAAAGGGAGAGAGAAGAAGAAAAAGCACCAAGTGTGTAGACTACCCAGCCAGTAAGCGTGCCGGTGGCAAGCGCCAAACCTAGCACCTATACGCGTAGGAAGAAATCCCGTAAAGGAGAAGACCCCTAAGAAGAGGCTAGAGCAACCCATCACCAAGGACAAGTCGCCGGAGAAGCAGAGAGAAGGCCGGATCCCCTGCCGAAGAGTCACCTCTCAGAAAGAAGCAGAGGATAGAAGAGGAAGCTGACTCGGAGGAGACAGAGAGCTTGGAAAGATACATAGGTGAAAGGGATGATGACGATGAAGAAGATGATACTGAAAGAGATCAAGAGCCATCCGTCTTCAACGTGCACAATTGAGAAGAGGGCGAGAGAAGAAGAACATGAGTTCCTTTTCGTGCAAATGCAAGGGCTAGCCGGTGAGGGGGAAGGCCAGTAATGTCCCCTTTTTCGAGACATTATTAATATTAATTTTTCATTTACATTATAACCCCTTGGCATGCCTAGCGCTACAAGTGGGAGTCTTTTTAGTTAGTTTAATGTGCACATAGGTTAGTTACTTTTATTTATTTAATTAAAAAATAAATAAAGTGCACATAGTCTTAGTATTAAATATTTTAATGAGAGTTTATGTTTTCCCTCCAAAAGGGAAAGGTAGGTCTTTATTGGATATTGCACCCCTTAGTTCTATAAAAGGGAGGTCGCATTTCCTTAGAGGGCATGTTGATGAATTATTGATTTCACTCCATGCTTGGAGAATTGGGATGTATGCCCTAGTTCTTGCATTTTGCTCTCTTATTTGGATCCATTATTGAAGATTATTGAAGACTCCATTGTTCTTTCCATTTTGCTCTCTTGTGTTGAAGGTGTTTATGCATGATATTTTCTCTCTAGCTTTGACGATTTGTCTACGGTATTGGCACATTTTATTGAGGGTAAAATCTGCATGGTATTGAATATTTTGAAGGGTTCTAAGAGCTAGAAATAATTTACAAGTTTTACTCTAACCCTAGCGACTGGGTTTGGGATTTCGGGGGCTGATTTGAGTGGTTTCTAGTGCATGCAAAGATCTGATATTTATTTTGATGAGAAGCTCATAATTTTCCCTTTTTACTGCATTTGGTTTCTAGTTGAAAGAGTTAGTATTTTGGGAGTTATTAATTTCCAAAGTTTCAGCTAATTTTTAGCAGTTATTATTTATTATTTTTACTTCTGCGAATTGTATTGGATAAAGGTGTGTAAATACCAACTAGATTGCCCATCAAACCCTCACCTTGGCTCACTCCAACCCTATTTGGGTTGTATTGCTGACACTAGGGTTCGTTGAGGTAAACTTGGGAGGGTTTATCTTCGAAGTGTTTATTTTTGCAAGTATTTAATAATAATCCCTTAATATCCTACATAAAACACGATGATCATGAAACATGAGCCCGATAAAACGGATGACCTGTCATGTCCTTTTTGGAGGCTAATTTATGAAGGCCTTAACTCATTCTTTCCTTGTGGGTCTAAGGAGAAAAGCAAGGGAAATCGATTAAATTTTATTGTTTCTTAGATATTTTTCATTTGTTATCATTTATCCCATAGTAGGAAAACTCGCCAAATCCAAAACTCGCTAGACCCCCAAAAAAAAAAACTTGGCAAAAACTCGCCAATATTCGGCCAATACTCAAGATTACTCGGCAACTTATAAATACTCAAATTTCTTTAAAAACATAAATTTTAAGCAACACAAATACAAAATGTATCAAATGAGCCCATAAAATGTTGGAAAGTGTTTTCTATTAGATTTGAATACAAATACAATACAAAATCACATCATCATGCGAATACGACAACCGACCGATACTAGTCCCCACACTCGGCTACATCTCCACGCTCCTCTTAGAAGGCTGCGAATCGCTCGATCATAGAACTAGATGGTGGTGCTGGTGGCTCTTCTGCCGCATGTTGGAGATCACCTCCAAAGATCTCATGATTCTTTCTGAGGAGATTGCAAGAAGTTATGGCACATCAAAACTCATGATTCTTTCGAAGATTGCAAGAAGTTGCTTGGTCCAAAAAGGTGCAAAGATGGATTTTATTAAAATAAGAAAAATATTGCCATCACCGTGTAGAGCTCGAGAAAATATGCACTTTTAGAGAAAACGACACCAAACGCGAAGCCACGAATGAATGAAAGTTATGGCACATGCAAGTTTTGTTGCTACATCTTCCTGGACCCTTTCCAAAATGGCAATTTTTTTCTATTCTTGTGTTTTCTTCACCAAAAATCCAAAAAAGGAAAGAAATGCTGTCTTTGTGAGTATTCCAACTATACTCAAGCGAGTTTTTTTTTGCTGTTTTGGCGAGTTTTCCTGCGAGTTACTCGTTTAGCATAATTTTTGGCGAGTTTTTCTAAACTCAAGCGAGTATTCTATCTATGATTTATCTTATTGGAAGCCTTTTGCTCCATTAGAAGAACTTAAGTAGTGTAGTAATAAAGATATTAAGAGCATGTAGGCTCAAAATACCCATTTAAATATTTAAAAAGCACCTACTTAAGGGGTCGGCCATGATGTAATGATTGTTTAAATCACGCTTTTTACCTATTTAAGGAGCTCGCTTGGGCATTAATGATTCATGTTTTGGAGATTATTCTTATTTGGTGAAAGTTGGCTAGTGTAGCCCTTCTACTCTCTCTCTCAAGGACAAAACCCCTTGGGTTGAGAATCTCATTCAAGGACGAAACCCCTTGGGTTGAGAATCTCATTCAAGGACGAAAACCCTTGATTGAGAAACTTGTGAAGGACGAAAACCCTTCATAAGATTTTGGTGTGCAAGCTGGTTGGAAAAAGAATAAAATATCTTTCTCTTGCAAGTGTTGTCTCTTTGGTGCAAAATATATTTTATTTCAAGTGGAGCGACCTACATTGGTGTGGTAATTTGGTATGTGTGGTGATTCTTTGGCAAATATGAAATTATCCTCTTGTTCTTTATATTTTATAAAGCCAATATCTTAAGTTTCATGAATTTTGGAGCTTCCAATGTTGAGTTGTGAATTTTTAAAATAACGCTGCAGACAAGGGTTTTATTGAAATTCATATCTCTAGATTTAGAGCATTAAAAATCAGTTTTCTTACATGAGATGATTGCTGGTGATATCTAATAATTTAGAGAATTAAATAGAGCTAATTCAAAGGGTTTTGAAGGCATTAAAGTGGGTTGGAAACCCCAAATCAGGTCGCTGCCCTAGGAAGGGTTTGGAAATCAGTTTTTGCAGGGTTTATAACAACAGTCTTATAAGTCTGATTTGAGAGCTTTTAGCCATTTCCTAAGGTCCCCCAAAAAGGGAAATTACAATGACATAATGATCTTCAAGCACAGAATGAAACTATTGCATGCATCTATTAATTGTTGCACTCCATTTCTTGCATGCACACATGACTGTATCCAAATGTCTGGGTGTGATGGTCTGTAGGTAATCTCCACATAAAATTAAACTATCAATACAATATAAATCTGAATATCGACTTCCTAAAAGTAATCTACACTCTTTCAAACGGAATTCTCATAATAGGCAGCAGCCAAGAGTGACTGCCCCTTGTGCAGATCAATGAACCATATTGCTCACAAATTGCCTACTCTTATACCAAATGGAGATTTGGTAGAGCAATTACACAAATAATATTGAATTCAATTCATACCAGATATAATTATAAACAAATAGTACATTTAAATAGCTTTTAGTTTCCATATAATATAGGAAACTACTCTACCAACAAACTCTCCACAATCCTATTTTACATGAGTGGTTTTAACCACTTCTACATTTCACATTATAACCGTGGAGCTCTAATAATAATATTTTCCTAACAGAAAGTTGTCACAAATGCCACCATTATAATTTAGAACACCAACATCCCATCTTCACAGATTCATAGGGTTGGATGCTCATTAGTATAATTTTCACAATATCTTCAACAAGTGCCATGTAGTGGCTTATGCCTGCTGAAGATATTGTAGTTGAAATTAACCATGTTTAATTGTATATAATGGATGCTATACTAGCAATAGCCCTAAAAGTGTAAACTATGCACAAGGAGTGTGTTTTTCTGTTTTTTATATAAGATTTTTTTTTATATTTATTTGCATTCTATAGATGCCATATCAACACTTGCCCTAAGAGTGCAAAGTAGGTAATATGGGATGCCTTTTTTTTAATAAGAAGTATTTTAGTACAAAATATTATTATATAACTGAGAAAATGTTGATCATTATTATGTTTCTAATAAATGTTCATGGCTAAGATTTATTGAGACAAATTTATTTTATTACTTCATAAATTTGTGATTGGAGAATGGGATTCTAAACATAGGAGACACAAATATATGAGGATCAAATTTTGTCAATCCAATTAGACTAAAGTTTATGGGAGTACTTAAATTTTTGTGTATAAAATAAAACGCATTGATCGTGTGTTAGTGATATAGTGGCTATAAAATAAGGTATACTCCACCTTGTGATTGCCATTATTTTCACTAACCAATAGATTTGTAACTCCAAGAAAAAGTGGTCAATTTGATGTCATACCTGCCACCTAACGTTTTGTAAATAGGAACAAAATTATGTACTTGATGTACACAGATAAATATAACATGACATTCTTCCCTAAGCAAAAAATGTCCCAATGGTTGTCTCGGTAGCATGTGTAGAAAATAAATATGGTCAAATATTTCGTTTAGTCCATAGACACTTAATATTGGTACGGGACTAGTTAATTGCTATGGTATTAGTTTATTTGTGTGTTTATCGATTATTTGTGTGGCATTAATTAGTTGTAATGGTATTAGTGTATTTGCGTGTCTATTGATTATTGGTACGAGACTAGTTACCATAGTTACCTAAGACTCGGGACAACGGGATGGGGTATCTGGGACGACTATTTTTTTCCAAAATTTGGGGGGGCGACTTTTAAAATAATATATAAAATTATAAATATTAAAAATATTCAAACAAGTTTTTAAAATTCTATAAATAGTAGTCTATGATAGTCCAACATTTGCATTTGTGCTCGAAAGTTTCTGTATTCATATATCCCTCTTGATTCTTATCATGTCTTTGTAATACAATACAATCAGGGATATAGTTAACCAAAACGTTTTTATCTATGCCTTATTATTTTTATCATTTACACAACCTTTCTCTTCATATAGGCTTTGTAAGTTTGTTAAGTGATTGAAGCTTCCAAAGTGAATTTTAACTAGTTTTATAACTTTATACATACAAAGTCACATACTTTTTCTTCAAACAGACATGAGTGGCTTCCAAAAACAATCTTTTACTACAAGAGTACAATAGATCCTCATCTTTCCCCAAGTTTATTTGAGCCCAACACAATAGTGCTGCGAGATTGAGGCCATCTATGACCAGACATTGGGAAATTTGCGGAGAAGGTGATTGAGTCGTGTGAAACCTTTCAATGGGCGAAATTATGTGACAATTTCAAGATAAGTGCCTTGAAACAACCCAAAAATCAGATTAACCATCTGAAATAACAATAGTAGCTTTAGTTCATTTTTTTATTTCAAAAAGTCAGTTTTTAAAGAGAGCAAAAGAAAAGGATGTTGGGGATGTCCTTACACCCCTGATGTTCCCAAAAAGTAGGGATGTTTCCGAAATGTCCCCTAACATTCAGGGACATCTCAGAGACGCGCCCTTGAAATCTGTTGCATAGGAAACGTGGGGCGGACTTGCCCCCGTCCCACCATCCCCATGGAGTCCATTTTTGGGGAGGATGCGTCCCCACGTAACATTGTTAATTACTATGGTATTAGTTATTTGTGTGTTTAGATGATAAATTGAATATTTATAATAAAAATAAAGATGTTGGTTGATGTGATGAATCCAACATATAATAATAAAGATAAAAATGTTGGTATGAGACTAGTTAATTACTATGGCATTAGTTTATTTACGTGTTTATATTATAAATTTTTGACATGATAAATGAAATATTCCATAATAACACCCTCAAGGAATATTCCATTTTTTTCTAATGTCAAACTTTGAAATTATTAAGACATATGAAAATACTAACATATGATTGGTTAAAAACTTGAAATTATTGCATCCAGTGGATGCTATATAAAATCACCTTTGGCAAGAATAATGAGCGCAAACATTCAATTAGGCTGATCTTGAATTTTCTCTAAAGCAAAAGAATCTATAAATGCATATGTAGGTCATAATTGCTATTATACCAACTGATAAGTAACCATATCAACTATTAAACTGTTGAAGACTTAGAACTGAATTTCATCCTAGTTTCTCCTACAAAAGATGAAATCACTCTGCTTTAACTAGTTTTGAAGTTCATGGACTTAACTTGTGGATGTACAAAATTGTTGGATTTGAAGGGAATTCCTATAGAACCTAAGGACTTTGTACAGGACATCTTTAAGAGACTGATTCTTCTTGGTTACATGTGATTATGCAAAAACAAATAAATTTTATGCTGCAATTTTTTTCATCAAAAAATACCCTGATCTTGGGAAGGTGAACACCATTTAACATGTCCACTCAGGGAGTTGAACTTGGGCTACTCCGAAGAGAGTGAACCCTCTTTACCACTAGTCCACATTAAATTGGTACCATCTGAACAAACGTATAATTGCAGGGTTAAACATAAATATGAAAATATCCCAAATACGAATGACAATGAATCCATGAAAAAGGCGGAGTTAGAAGTTTGAATTTGTCTCAGCATAGTTATTCTTTGGAAACTTTGTGCTAGAAGAGTGTTTATCAATAATGATTTGTTTGTGAATGAATGTATCTTCTTGGAATAGTTTTATTTTGAATTTTATTTTGCTTGCTGTTTGTGTAGGGTGATGAGATTTTATCAGTTAATGGAACGAGTGTGCAAGGGATGACTTCATTTGAAGCAGCTTCTCTAATTCAAGGTCCAAAGGAAACATTTGTCTCGATGGAGGTTGTTGGTGAAATCCATTTTGCACATTTATCTTTAGTAGGAATGGATACAATCTCATTTATAACATGATTGGAGCTCTGTCCACATTAGTATGGAATTTAGTTGAATATTGATGTATTGGCAGGTTAAACAAGGTAATTGTGGTGGAACCCAAAGTGTTGCTGTTGAACGACAACAGACAGTTCGGACTCCAGTTTTTATCGTTTGGAAAAAGCTGAAAATGCCAATGAATATACGGGATATATAAGGCTAAAAGAGTTCAATGCATTGGCGCGGAAGGATTTAATGATTGGTATGCAACTTCTTTGCAACAATTCCTGGGTCTCTAGATCAAAATGATTTTTATTTTACTAATGATTATTAGATCTCTTATCAATGGATCATGAGTCGATTTGTATGCCTCCCATTCTACAAAATTTATTCAAGTCTTCAAATCATCTTTAAATGCCTATAAATATTTAAAGGCAATGTTGTCTAGTGCTCTCTCTATGAAGAGCAAATAGCCTACGAAGGGAAAATAGCCAAGGAGGATGTATATTTCTTTCTGAGGTTACATTTGTGATGCAACACACCTTATGTGGAATATAAGCCTAAATATGGTCTTTAAATAATGGGACATTCTATAGTCCAAGATGTTCTGTTTTTTCCATGGGGAAGAGAATAGTGTCTAGTTAACAGGTGTGGAAAACCTTAAGAATGTTTGTAAAAAAACCCAGTTGGCTACGAAAGCCCAATTCATTTGGTTGAGTACATAACGATAACTACTATATAATAAAATGTAATAAAATAATACAATAAATGTAGCCTGCCATGTTAACAAATTTAATAGAAGGAAGTCCAAATTAGATTCATTACCACATGTCAAACCCTCAACCTTTAAATTATCAATCAATAAAAAGCAATATACCTTGACATTCATGCATAAGTGGAGGGTGGGGCATGGAAAGATGCAGTGAAATCAAAGTGTGGATGAGTTGATATCTCTCAACCTATCCATTACATATTCATTGCTAGATTTGTGTTTATACTAGAACTGCATCTTTCCTACAATTTAGGTTCCTGATTCCTTGCATCTGTTTCCTCTGGCATTAAACAAATCAGAACAATTGAAACTTGCACAGAAATTATTAAATGCATAAATACATTTCATTACACACAAGATAACTTAAAGATTTGTTTCAAGAAATTTCTATTATGAAGTAAAAATTCCTGTTTCATTTAATCAAAACTACTTAGACTGTAATCAGGATGGCTATTTGTATTTTCTCTTGCCAAACTAAAATCAAGGAAGTCTTAAGACAACTGGATGGACGCAAACACAAGCACTTGTTCTGAACCCTTTTCTCATGTGAACTTTGGATGATAATACAGATTGAACTTATGATAATCTAGACGGATTTCTGCCACTGATCTGTAATCAAGCTGGATCAGAACTGACCATGCAACTGACACTTAAGTTACCCTTCATATTGTGCAGACAATCCTTCAAAATTGGCCCGATCCAATCTAATGCCAAATTTGACTTGTCCGTAATGTCCCCTTTTTAGTCAAGTTAGAAATGAAGAAATACTTGTCAAAATCAAGCAAAGAATGGATATGTAACGCCTTGATTTTTGTAAGTTATCATGGTAATTACTTTTCATGATGTTGTAACTGCAGAAATGAAGATAAATATGTTAAGACACATCTTTTGATCTTAGAGGAATGTGTTGCTGATCTGGACCCTTGTTTGCTGTAACTTGATACTTGGGACAGAAGTTATTATTGCTTGTGTGATTGCTAATGAGACAACAGACTTGTCGTATGCTTGATGAACTCTATTCGCTGATTGACAACACACCTTGAATCAATTCCATTGATCCAAGGTATGTTGTGGCCTTCTTATGATCGCTTTGTCGATTTACTTTTAAACCAGACTGAAGGTTGATATAAATGTTGCAGCACCTGATTTCTGGTATGAATATCTGGTACGTAGATGCCAACGAAAAAGGTTCGATTCTCGAACCACACACCGTTGTAACGCTAGACCGCTTAAGGCGATAAGGGCTTGGATGCAAGTGGCACAGGTATGTGGAACTTAGGACTAAATGTCCTGCTTAATGTTGAATATGACTGTCAGGTGGAAAGACTTGATATGGAAACTAGTTAATTAAATATTAGGGGATTAAACCCTAACCTACCCCTAAGTTTTATCTTATACCCTAACTACTATCCTATATGGATTTTAGATTTCATAAGGGAGAAAATAGATATAAATTCCATTAACCTATGAACTAGGCGAATGACCTAGATATGGACTATTAAAATCCTAAACTAATCCTAACCTAAGGAAGGGGACGCATAGACCCATGTGGATGGAAAGGATAAGAAGGGAAGGTAGGAAATTTAATGGGACAGTAAATGAAGTCCTTACAGGTTGCAGCGCCAAGTTTGGCAGGAACATGGGGAAAGTTGGAGGCGTCCAACTAGTTGTGAAACTAAACCATGATTGCATGCAAAAATTTGAAATTAGAAACTCGCCAACTTGAGTCGGCGGTGGCGTGAGGAAAAAGGAAAAAGGAATGCATTCAATGCATTCAATGGCATTGATCTTAGCGACCAGCTCGCCTTGGAAAGAGGATAGAGGAAAAAAAGGAAATTTGTTCGTTATTGTGTGCAATCGGATTTTAGTTGCTCTGCATTTTGTTCTTCCATGGTTCTGTCGAACCTGCTGTTATTTTTGGTTATTATCTCTGTTCTTGGAGAAGCTAGGCTATTTTTGGAGCCTGTGGAAGTTAGGGGACTGTTTGGAAAGCTTTACTCTTTGTCGTAGAGAAGAATAGCTCCTGTGGGCGTGGTTTTCTTCGAGCCACAAGAAAAATTAACAGGCATGTTAAGCCCTTCTCCTTAAACCGCTTGCTTTTGTTTAATCGTCTCATTAAAACAACCCTGCTCTTATGATGGGGGTTTTGGTTATTTGATTTGGCTGTTATGCTGAGATGATTTTGAGATTGAGTCGTTTTCTTTTGCTGTATGCGGTTTGAGCATTCTTTGCATAATGATTGAGTCGAATATACTTTGCCCATGCTTTGAGTGGATTCGTTTCGGACGGATTGGGGATTCATTCTTTATTTTATGAGTTTGTGCTTATGAATACTTTAGCTATGCGTGTAGCAATTCTGAGTTCTGCGCATCCTTGTGAAAATAAGAGGATGAGATGATTTTTTTGTATGTCTGGTTGAACAGTCATTATATGGGTGAATACGACTTGGGTATTCTTGTGCATTTGAAGAAAATGAGTGTTTTTCTTACTACAACTATTAAAGAACTAGTTTCTATTTTGCTTGTTGGAAATCAAGCTAATGGTAAGTGGATTTTATTGTGTATTATGGATTTGGTCTTATGTAAACAATACGATAAGGAGATTGTTTTTCCGAATGTCAGACGTGAATGGTTTTGTAGAACCGTGAGAATAATAGATGGAACTATTGGGTGAGTTATTTTCTTGAGAGTATACAACATGCATAGAATATAAATACTTGGAACAATGGGCTTGTTTCATCGTTTTACTCTCACTTCCTTTTTAAAACGATTAAAAAGCATCCGTGTTTGGTTGAATTCCATGAAAGACTTTGTTTAAAAGAATTAATTCTTGATTCTGGAACTGAGTATCTGGATATTTACCAGATAGATTAGAGTTCACTATTTTAGTCTTCTTTGGATTGGATGATGAATTATTTGCATAAATATGTGAATGTTTACCTATACGAACTGCCCTTTAGATTTCTTGTTGTTTCATCAAGGCTGAACTGAAGTGGAATTCTTACTTTGAATGTTTGGAAAGCGATTCTTTTTTTTTTATTATGAGGAAGCTCATAATTTTGTAGCTGGCTGTACATTCATGTTGTTCAGGTCTAGCTGAAATGCTGGTTTTGATGAAATGATAGCTGATAAAACTAGATGTGCATTCTTGCTTGTCTATATCTAGACGTGAATGTCTGTAGAGTGAAATGTTTAAAGGAAATGATTGCGTTTATAGGTTCTTTTGGTACTAATGTTTATAGACCAGTTGCAATGAACTCTGGTCAACTTTTTGGAAAGGTAATAGTAGTTTTCAATTATTGAATATACTACTCTGAATGAATTATACTATTGGAGTATGTCTACTCTAAATAAGAGGTATTTGGATAGACAGTAAGAAGAGGTGATATGATCTTTCTCCCTTTTATTCGATTATTGATTTTCATTCATTTCTCTTTGGACTGTTATCATTGATTGATATCACGTTTGAATTAAAATTTCTAGTACAGTTATGAGGAAAGGAAAGAGAGTGTGAATGGATAATTGAATTAATGATCATTTTCTCTCATACAGTTGGAAATCTATAATTGTTATGGAACAATTTGCACTCTTGCTTGGTTAAGCATTTGTATTTAAATTGCTGTTTACTTTTCTCTTCAGCGTTTGATTGTTTGAGATTAGACAAGTTGTATGAAAGGAAAGGAAAATGGTTCTGCTGGAAGTTTTATTTAAAATCTAATTGTGAATCTTCCTCTAACTAATGTAGGGGAAAGGAATTGATAGCATTATGTTAGAACAACAGTTGCATAATTGTATTTTCAGTTCTTACGGATGTTTGTAATCTGGAAATGTTTGAAGGAAATTACTTCTTGTTATAAGTATTCGAAAGAGGACAGTAATCCTTTGACCGATTGGGATGGTAATTAGATGATTAAGTTGATATGCTGTTCATCCTTTTTGGTATTTAATTCTGGAATGATGTTCATATTAACGTTTCATAAAAGCAGGGTTCTTTTATTGAGACAGTTAATTAAAAGCACCTCATTTTAATGACAAGTGCTTAATATGCTCAGTTCAATGAACTGACCCGTGCAAGTAATTTTGTAGATGAAACTTGAGTATAAATGAAGACATGGTTGTTTTCCGATACTTCTTTGATTAACTGAAGATGGATAGTATTGATAGCTATTACTTCACGAGGAAATGAGAAAGGAAGAAGTTACATTCTTCTATCTTTATGAGTTGTAATGTTGTTTGATATAAACAAAGTCCAGTCGTTTGGACTGGCAAATGTACAGATTGTAAATCTGATGGATGAATACAAGTAAAAGTGTGATATTTTCAATAACTGTATCAGTTTGATATTGTTGAATAAGTTTGAGAATATAACATTATTCCTTGACTTGGAATTATTCAAATGTTAATGGATGAATTTAAAAGGAAATAACATCTATTCTTTACCTGAATGCAACTTTTACGTTGAAATGTGCAATTAGTTCATACTTGGGTTAAGATGAATTTTGAATTGACATTAAAAAGATTTAGATAAACACGAAATCCTAATTGGAAGGTATTCGGGATTAGTTTGAAAACTAAGGGATATCAAATAACTTAGAGGCAGCCGAACCTTGTATTCGGACTCCGTTAATAGCCTCGAATGTTTAAATTCAGAAAATAAAGATATGGGAAATCATATCTATTGATTAACAGACCTTAACTAAGTAAGGTTAAGAAGGATAAATGAATAAATTCATTTAGAATTAGACCTCGTTTAAATGACGTCTAATAAGATGGAATTCTGAATTTGTTTTCAGTTGTGGAAAACTTGGTTAAGTTTAATAGGTTAAACTTATTAAGTTTATCGATAATGGACTGATTAGTCCAAAGATTAAGAAAGGAACCAAGAAGTGAATATGCAACCCTTCGGTATGAAGGAGGAGATGCGTATTAAGCTAGAAGACGGATTAAGTCTCTCTTAGCTACATACAACTGTAACAAGAACAAGGATAAAGGATCAGCATGGCTGCTGAAAGTTGATCTTAAATACTAAGATTATAACCAAATCACAATTGAGATGGATGTGTACCCTTGATGAGAGGATTCCGTAGGACATTGACATACGCCAGCTACAATATAGTGTCTTCATGAAGGCGGGGCCTTCATGATGACACAATGTTATAGCTGACATATTACAATGCCCTCCCGAATTAAATCATCAAGTTTACATAAGCTGGATACTAAGTTCTTAGATGGGGATAGGAATGTGATCACGCATACGAAGTGACTCCGGAGGACTAAAGGTAACTAGACACACGGAGTCGTCTAGGGACGACATCGTATGTCTGCGTATCTTTAGTTACCATGAGTAACTTCCTATGCTCGTTCATATTGCTAATTGGGGTTAGAGCTTGACCTTAAACGGAAGGACTAGAAGAGACTAGGAAAGACCATTCTAGATAACATATGAAGTGAGGTGAAGGACGTATTCCAATGATGTGTACCACATCCAGGAATATGATCATGCAAAGCATGTGAAAATCTTTGGCCAAAGTATCGCAAGTGCTGGTTGCGTTGTCCTAATCACCTAGTTTAAGATGCAGGATGTCAGATGAATATCAGTAACAGATATTCAGATAGGCTTCTTAAATGGATCACTTCGATAACCGGAAATGGTAAGAGAACCCTGTATATTCATTATACAATGCACGGATTAACATGAAGGATCGGTAAGTCGCCGAGTCATGAAATGAGAGATCGTTGAAACTCCGAGCCATAAAATGGGAGATCGGTAGTTCTTCGAGTCATTTACAGCAGCATATGGTAACTGTTATATGATTGAATGGCATTGAATGTGTGTTCCATATTGCAAGTATGTGAACAAAGAACATTGGTTTTAAAAGGAAATTGTGTGATCCAAATTGCATTAGTTGGACAGAGAACAATTATTAAAACTTGAACGTGTGTTTGAATTATATAATTCATAACAGGGAACGTTGTATAAATATTTTTTTTTTTTTTTGTTCTAGTATCTTAAAATGGGGATGTTACAGGATAAACCTTTTTGCATCAACCTAAAATATCCCAATGTCAGCTATTTCAAACCCAAATGGGGTTGGAACTAGCCAAGGTGGTGGGATAGATTGGAAGAAAACAATCGGAATTTAAACACATTCAAATCAGATTTTACAACAGTTGGAAAATAATTTAAATCTGAAACCCTAACTGCTGCAATCTTCAAAATAACATAACTTTCTCTACACAACTCCGATCTAGGCAAATGACATATGCCCGAACTCGGAAAAATACAAGGAACAAGATGATGTAAACCAATTTATAACAACTACCAAACATGCAGATCTGGCCCTCCTACTATTTCGCCCCACACATTTAGGGCTGATTAGGGCATCCAAACTTGCCCAACAATGATGAAATTAATCCTCAAAGCTGCCACTAATTTATGAAGCCCAAATAACCTCAGAAATTCTCCAAAAACCTTAGATCTGATTTTTATTCGAAAGGAAAACACAACAAAGCTTGAAAAGGGCATAACTTCCTCAAAACTTAGTATTTTTGCATGAAACAAAGACCAAAAGAATCCTTGAATTTTTATCTTTCCAACAAGCCCAAAATCGCCAAATTCCAAGGGTGGGAAGACCCCCAAAAAGCTGTCACAAAACCCAGAACAGGTCGCTGCCCTAAAGTCAGTCAAAATTTGTAAATTCAATATCTCACAAAATACCCAACCAAATCACGCAAATGACATATCAAAATGTTCACAAAATTATGAGGAATCCAATGAGTATTTTTGCATTTTTTTGGGCACGAAATGTGGAAAAACAGCCCCAAACCCTAGTCGCTAGGGTTAGAAAAAATAGGATTTGCACTAAAATATTCCACCAAGGAAATTCGCCACACTTAGGGCATAAACAATAATGATAATCCACCACAATAATGCAAATATAAGTCTTCAATCAGATCTTCAATAGCTCCAACTTGATTGTCAAAGAGAGAGAGCAACAACTAGGGCATACATCCCATTTCTCCAAGCATGGAGAGACATAAATGATTTAATCCAACATACCCAAAAGATGGCCATGCAACCTCCTTTTATAAGATAAGGGGTGCAACATTCAAATGGCCGACCTTTTCCCTTTTGGAGGGAAAACTAATAAAACTTAATTAAAATATTAAAAGACTAACTTTATGTGCACTTTATTATTTTCTAATTAAATAATAAAAAGTAACTAACCTATGTGCACATTTTAAAACTAACTAGAGACTCCCCCTTGTAGCGCAAGGCATGCCAAGGGGCTACAATGCAGACAACAGACACCTCAAAACAATCCCCAAGCTTTATCCTCGAACCCACGGGAGAGAAAATGGGTTGAGGGTCTTCAGTTCTTCATTTTCAAAAATGTCTAGAAAAGGGGACATTACATTGTCTTAGCCTCTTGCGAGAAAGATACATATAAAGATTTCACATAGGCTCATTTTCTATGCCTTTAGGATGGTCATCATCTTGATAACAATAGACATAAGCTTGTTCGATGTCTCGGTCAACATCACCAAATTTTGCTCCAATTGTAAGAAACGTTCCTAGAATTAATATTCCTCGACTTTGAGATTTCAACGTGTTTTATCTCCTCTTCTCAACTTGCTATTTTCAATGGACATCTCGGGTTCAACTTGATTTAATAGGACTTTCTAGTGGTTCTTCAAATTTTGCTAAGTGTCTTCACATTTGTGTCATACTTAGGCTTTGAAAGCTTGAGGACCCTGAACACCATTTTTCCAGCAACGATGTTGTACCAATTTGACCTAGCACAAATTAAACCAAACCTGATCTGATACCAATTTCCCGTATAATGGTGGATGAGTCAATATCTCGCTATCATAAACCCTACAAATTTGTCACTTAATTTGTGTTTACTCCTAGTTTTGCATCTTTTGTGTACACTATGCTATTTTTGTTGGTAGAATTCAGATTTTAGCCTTTCCCACACACAAAATCTTCAAAAATACATCAACAACATGAAACACTTGATGAATTCATGCAAAATAAATGCTTCAACAATAAATTACAGACTGTTGGAATTAATTATTGCTCAAAAAAACTGAAACTTCAAAATTCCATATCTTCATAAATACTTGGAGATAAAATGCAAATGATAGCTCAAATTGACCACAAAAATATCAGCTATCCAATAAAATTAGAATCAGATTTTTCCAACCACGAAAACCCACTGAAAAGTGATCCCAAAATCTCCAAATGGGTAGATCAAGTTGGAAATGAATGTGGCAGCCCCAAAAAAGTGTGCCCTAGCTAGAATGTGTGCCCTAGCATTGATAAAACCCTTTTTTTCTGAAATTCTGAATTTTGAAGCTCTAATGTGACTCTGGATGAAGTCACCAATGCAACAAATGAGGGTTTCCGTCCCCAAGTGTTGTGACTATTGAGGGTTTTCATCCCCAATAGGATCCAATGAGGGTTTTCGTCCTCAAAGGGTGAAAATGAGAGCTCAATGCTCCAATTTCCAAAAGAGAAGTATATAATTCACAAGATGATGATTACAATGAGCCCCAACATTTGCTTTTATAGCCTTTTCTTTCCTTTCTTTGTGGAGCGCTCCATGTAGGCCTCTTTATTTCTTTTTTAACATTTGTTTTTCCTCTTAAAGAGGGACGACCTCTCCCTTTTAGCCGACTAAAAATAATGAAAATAGGCTAAGGGTCTTTTTTTACTTTAGTATTTAAAAATACCTTTTATTTTAATAATAATATTATTAAGTTGTCCCAAAATGAAGAATTGGTCGGGCCCAACTTAAAATATTATTAATTATTTTTAATTTAGAAAAGGGGACATTACAGTCCTCCCTCCCAAATTTGCTTGCCCTCAAGCAAATGCAAGCTCTCATACCCAAGTGCCAATGTGCCAAAGTGAAAGAACATGATGTAGTACTCCCATAATCTAGCTCCATGCTGTCAAGTGAGAGAACTTCTGCAAAAACAAACTTATGCAATGGCTGCCCCTATCTTCATTGAAGTCCCTTGGCAGCCCATGAAGTTTTATGGCTGCCTTGAAGAAAAAACAGTTGTCCCAATTTGTCCTCAAAAACAGCAGTAGCAATTTCTTCCCTTGTACACTCAGCTGTACAAAACACTTTCCAGCCAGCTGCAAGCTCAAACAAAGGGCAAAAAACTGAAAAATGCTCAGCAACTTGACCAACAAAAGCATTTCCCAATGGGGCATCTTCACCTTCCATCTCACCCTTGTCAACTATGGTGGAAGAACACCCTCTAATCACATGCATGAATGCAACTGAAAAAGAATGAGAGCTGCCAAAAATGATGTCAGCAATGCTATTGAGTACAAATGGGCTCATAGCTGTCATAAGGATGCTTCTTCTAACACTTGAGAGTAACCAAACATCACCCCTTATTTCTCCTATGCTTGGTTGGAGCCTTTTTGCAAAAATAACCAAATTATGAGTCATCATACCTTGCCTTTGTTGTGTTGCTCTGATTTTCAAGTGGGTTGCCCTTTGAAACTCACCATTCACCAATCTCCAATGGTGCTCTACTCTCCAAGACGAACTAGGAAGCATTGTGCAAGGTTGTCCCAATGTGTACCACACAAGAAAGTCACCTTGCTGTAGAGAACTCTTTTGCTGTCCAAAAATGATGATTTGTGGCTGCCAATAAGGAATTTTGGGCTGCATACTCATGCTGCTGCCCTTTGCCTCTTCAATGTCTCCAATCTTTTCCACTTCAACCCAAGTATGGAAGAGGCTTCATCTCCTTGCAAAGGGTGATCACATGTGACCATAAATTTGACATTCTTCATGATGTCATCTTCTGCTACAGCTGCAATCTTATTTGCTCCTTCATTTGTATGGGAAAAGAGCAAACTCAGCTGCTCTTCCTTCATCACACCTGTACCTGCACATGGAACAAACTTATTAGAGAAAACAAGAGTTCTCTTCTTCTTCATTTCATGCCTTGTAGATATGATGGCCAACTCCTTTTTGCTTGCAAACTTCTCACAAACTTCATACAAGTGATGGTTGTCCAAAAACTCAGTCATGTTGCCCCAAACACAACTGTAATCATGCATTTTTCCCTCAAAAATCAAAATGAAAGTAGATGGAAAACCTCCTATGATAGTTGTAAGCATGTTGCTATTGTTAGCACCCTTCACCCAAATGGTTGGAAATTCTTCTACAACTGTTAACAATGGAAAGGGGCTGGAAATTGCATGGACAGTAAGTGAAAAACAAGTACAACTGCTGTCATACTGAATATCCCTCATGAAATCTTGCAAAAACAACATAGTGGGGGCTGGAAACACTTTGTTGATGACTGAAAATACCTCAAAAGTGTGGAAACTATCCCCTCTCATGGCTGTCCTCTTTTGTATGACAACAAATAAGATTATAGACAAGCTGGAAATGTCTATGACAACAATACAAAATCTTATGACAACATGCTCGGAAATCTGAAAATCAACATGTTTACAACTCACAACCATACCTTCCATGTCCGGCTGGGTGACGATGCTTTGGGCAACAAGATAGCATCCATCTTGCTCATCTTCATACACAACAATTACTAATTCAACATTTACTTGAGCATGCTTATCACTTGGGAACTCAAAACCCTTATGTCTTGACTGTTGTTTTGAAAATAAAATTGTAGATTTTACCTCATCATGTGTTGCCCATATACCTTGCCTTCTTTCGTAAGTTCCCCCTTCTTCTTGGCTGTAGCAACTCTGATTATCTTGATATCCTTGCCTTGGAGTGTAGAACTTGGCTTCAAGGAACACTCTAGGAGTAAATCCTTCACAACTATAACAAGTTCAAAACAATCCTTCATAAAATTTCTTTCTAACCATATGCATGGAGTAGCAATATTGAATTCAACAAGGACTTCCTCTTTCTTATAATTCAAAGGATCAACCGAACCCAAACTTTTATGTTCACATAATCTTGAACTTGCAAGAAAAGATCTATGTGCCCTATGTTACTCAATGAGTTCTTCACATTATTACCAATTATATTATGAGGCATCAAACATGACATATGATCATTCTTTTCAACAAGCTGCCCATAATGGCACAAGTATGGCAGCGACATAGGAGGAGATAAAATGTGATCATTTCTATCATACCTTGGGCTGCCAACAAGGAGCTCACCCTTATTTTGTTGGTACTTGTCTGGAACATCTTCAAAACTCTCTCCAAGGTTATAAACTCCCTCAATCTGCCCCTCATTGACTTGTTGTTTGGGAAATTCCAGCGAATTGAAAGTAATTATGAAGAACCGAAGTGCCCTTCCTTCATGGACATACCCTTCCATAATGTCATCCTCATATACTTCATGCAAATCTGATTTTTCTTCTCCATTTTTCTGCAACATGCCATCATTAGAAATCAATGAATCATCATTAAATATCAAAGGATTTTTACCTTCCAACTCGTGCTTCATGGCTTCCTTCTCTTCCCTAGGCTCGTGCTTCGAGATTTCATCAAACCCTTGGCCCTCCATATTGCTGTTCTGAAAATCAGTCAAGGGCTCATCCTTAGGGAAAATGATAGGTACTTTTGCCTCTTTCTTTGGAGATACTGCTTGCATCAAAAACCCTTTTTGGTTCTTCATTTAGCAACACCTCTCCATGTCCTTCAACATGGTCTTCTTGGGACTCCACCTCAAAGCCCTCTTGCAGATCTGATTTTTCTTTTTCTTCTTGTGTAGCTCATGACCTAGGCTTGGGCCTTGATCTTCCCTTGCTTACTCCCATGAACTCAAAAATGACATGGCATCACGAATCTTCTCCGAAAGAGCCCTATACTCCTCATACCATGTAGCAATGTTGTCCACTTTGGATGGCTGAGTATTATTGACTTCCTTTGAAGAGCTCCTTCCACCATTCGGATCTTGAAGGGTATGGATCAGCTGAGCCATTTTATTGGCCAATCTTTCTTTCCCTAGGGCAAGCCTTTCAAATCTAACATCACCAAAAAAATCTATCCGCCATTTTATCTTCTTGCATGAAAACCCTCAAGCTGGGAAGACCGAAGCTCTGATACCACTATAATGTCCCTTTCGGGCTCAAATTTGAGGAATTTGGATTTTCCCAAAACCCTAATGGAACATTGCTGAAAATGATGCCAACCACATGTAGAAAACCTGATTTTTATGACAACAAACTGATTTTATGCAAAAATTAGGGCAACGACCTGTTTTAGGTCCACAAAACCCTAAGCGACCTAGGTAGAATTCAGATTTTAGCCTTTCCCACACACAAATCTTCAAAAATACATCAACAACATGAAACACTTGATGAATTCATGCAAAATAAATGCTTCAACAATAAATTACAGACTACTGGAATTAATTATTGCTCAAAAACAACTGAAACTTCAAAATTCCATATCTTCATAAATACTTGGAGATAAAATGCAAATGATAGCTCAAATTGACCACAAAATATCAGCTATCCAATAAAATTAGAATCAGATTTTTCCAACCACGAAAACCCATTGAAAAGTGATCCCAAAATCTCCAAATGGGTAGATCAAGCTGGAAATGAATGTGAAGCCCCAAAAAGCATGCCCTAGCTGGAATGTGTGCCCTAGCACTGATAGAAACCCTTTTCATTTTGAAATTCTGAATTTTGAAGCTCCAATGTGACTCCCAGATGAAGTCACCAATGCAACAAATGAGGGTTTCCATCCCCAAGTGTTGTGACTATTGAGGGTTTTCGTCCCCAATAGGATCCAATGAGGGTTTTTGTCCTCAAAGGGTGAAAATGAGAGCTCAATGCTCCAATTTCCAAAAGAGAAGTATATAATTCACAAGATGATGATTACAATGAGCCCCAACATTTGCTTTTATAGCCTTTTCTTTCCTTTCTTTGTGGAGCGCTCCATGTAGGCCTCTTTATTTCTTTTTAACATTTGTTTTTCCCTCTTAAAGAGGGACGACCTCTCCCTTTTAGCCGACTAAAAATAATGAAAATAGGCTAAGGGTCTTTTTTCTACTTTAGTATTTAAAAATACCTTTTATTTTAATAATAATATTATATGAAGAATCGACGGCCAGACTGACTTAAAATATTATTAATTATTTTTAATTTAGAAAAGGGGACATTACACAAATCCAACTCGTGCGCAAACCTTTTGGTGTTCTTATATCCAAAGGCCCAAAATTGATGCTTCATAATGGTGCTCAATTTTGCATCGAGACTTTATGAGGCTTAAAGAAGTCATGCATCCTATGCTTTGAATCATTGTCACCAATCCAATTTCAGTCTTCAACGCTAACCAGCTTGATCTTTCTAATGCCAAAATCTCTTTGGTCCTAAGATAAATTCTAGTGTCAACTTCTATTCAACTCCAAAATATGCTTCAGTGTTAGCGTGAGTAATGGACCAAACTTCTAGTGCCAACTTCCGTTCAACTCTAAAATATGTTTAAGTGTCCGCATTGAGCAATGGACCTACCTTGTTTGATATGCAAATTGGAGAATCCCACAGGTTGGTGGTATTGCATGTGAATGCTACCATTGCGTATATGCACACTAGGGGTGGCAAATTGTAATGGTAGCTCCTCTAATGGTTGGGGTAGTAACCTAGATGAGTATGTAAGAAACAGCGCACATGCTTGAGCCCTAAGCTTAACCGAGATCAAAATCAATATCAAATTTTCCCTTCACTAAGACACTAACTAGTAACTTCAAACTTTGTGACGTTGAGGATAGGTTTTGGTCGAGAAACTTGATATTTCATGGGTTATCACCCCTACCCAAACTACTAGTGATATTCAAAGCTATGATAATTTTATGCTGCAATATTATTTTCAAAGCATTCTTCTATTATCATGTGCATGCATCCATCACTATTTACCAATCAACACAAGGTGAGTCAAGACAAGGCAAGCTTGTGTAACTAACAAGGGAGTTTATCAACAACCAGGCAACCTTCCATACAACCATTTTAATCCTTTCAATTGATGTCACCCGAGCTTCCAGGTAGATGTAATAGTTGAAGATCATGCGACCCAAACCTTGCAGTAAGTTAAATTGTTATTATGAATAAATGTTGTTGACATGTTATGTAATTTCTTTCGTGAGTATTATTACTATATTAGAAAGCCTTGTTAATTATGTCGGTTGGGCAATTGAGATAATCGCAATCGTGTGGCTTTGCCCTTTAAGAGGAATTGAGAATGTGAGGAGGGGTGCTTGTATCGAGTCCTTCACGAACTATGAAGATGATTTCGTAAACTTTCAATCGGTGGTGTGTGCTTAGTTGGGAGGCCAAAGGGATTTCTTTGAACTCTTTTGGGGATTGGGTTCAAAATATGTCTCTGTTTAACTCAAACACCACAACCCGTCATGTGTTACATTTTGGGACATGGAACATTCCCGGTAGTTTGGCTTGCATTCAATCGTGGCGGAAAACTTCAACCCCGAGGATTCTCGGTTAGGCTTACTACCCCCTCTGATTGGAGTTCCTTGCTTTGCCTCCGATCTACATCCCTTTGTAGATCTTTTTCTTTGGTTGTTTCGCAAACTCCTTACTCCGGATGGCTGCCAAAACTCATTCCATCCAAACCCTTGGGTGTGTGTAGAGGTTTACTTGAACCGTAAACTTCCTTATTTCTTTTCGATTTGCACCATAGATGGGATCTCGACATCGGAAGGTCCGTACCTTAACCTTTTGAATGTTTGCTTTTTATGTTAAGCTCGGGACCATTTGTTAAGAGATTGTCCTCATTGTAAGCCTAAGCAAGGTGAAATGCTAGTGAATAAGGGATTTAACCCCCTCCACCATCAAAAAAATGGGAGACTCGGGGTTCTTTTGTAGACTCAAATTTTGATAGTAGAGGATTAAGAGGATTTACTCGCAATCTTGGCTCCTATCCCGACTTGTTAGGACGAATTACGATGGTACCTTGCTCTTTGGTGGCTCGGGTTTTGGTATAGGACATCTTGGTGATTTTGACTCTAGTAGGCTCAACTTGTTGATCTCTTCTAAAGGACTCGGGGATAAACCTCGGGCGCAGTTCTTTGGAGTTGGGCCCTCTTCACTCTCCTTGTCCTTAAGCTAATGCCACCACTATTTCAAGGCCAAATGGTGTGGAGATTGAGTCCTGGGTGGCGGTTTAGAGGGACAAATGGAAAGTGGTTTCCTCACTTGACCAAGTGGACAAGAGTGAGGAGACCTTAGCCCCTAAACCGTGTATGAAGTCATACAAGGATGTGATGATTAACTCTCCGAACGTCATGTCCTCGGTCTTCGATGGACAACTGGTTCAATGACCTTGGTCTTCCTCCTTTGGAATGAAGTTCTCTTTTTTGTCTTGGAATGTGCGTGGGATGACAATTCCCATTTGCAAACAGCTTGTATATGGTGTTTTGTAGCAGTTTAGACCAGATGTCGCTTTTCTACAAGAAGTCAAATCTTCTAGTTTTGAGATGAGAAATAGTATGAACCATTGTTGAATGGCCCTTTTTGAGCCTCTCGGCATAGTTATGGGGGTGGGGTGGTGGTGAGTGGTCTCTCCTCATATCTTCAAAAATTTGTGGTTGCTTCTAGTTATGATCTTGATGATTGTTGTGTTTGGATCACCCTATTGGTTTAGGATAGGTTGATTGGTTTGTGTTGTCTATGCTCCTAATATGTTTTGGAGTAGAGCAGTGGGATTGAATGGTTTCGTCTCTTCCTACTGTAGAGTGGATTGTTGGTGGGGACTTCAATATGGTGGAGTGAGAGGGTGATTGAGATGGAGGTTTGGGTTCTATGCCTAGTGGCACTAAAAGCAAGCTTGGGGTCATTGTAGGGATGTTTTCCAAATTTGTGACCCCAACTGGAAACAAAAGGACTTGTGCATGGCAGTTGGTTCACTTGGTCCAATTTTCACCAAAGTGGTCATAGAGTGTAGGCTTGGCTTGACCATTTCTATGGCCCTCATGAGGGCATGTCTTTCTCTCGTTAGTGTCAACTTGTTGAGGTGTTCATGGACATTACGGGCTCGGATCATCTTCCCCGATCCTAATTGTGTTTTCTTTCGGACCTTTGTTTGATTAACCGCCTTTTCCCTTGTTCAAATTGAATGTCTCCCATTTGGAGTTGGAGGATTTTCATGTCCTCGTTCATAGAGTCTAGAACCTTTCACCCCGTCTAGTTGGTGATCATGGGTAGATCCTTTGGTGCGATGTAATGGCCTGTGGCATTGTCAAGTTATGGGAGGATGGGGTGGGGTAATTGCACGAAAGAGGAGGAAGTTGCACAAGGCTTGCAATGTCTTCGTGTTATTCGCATTGCTCTTGAAGCTGATCTATATAATGTGACCCTTCGGAAGAGGTTGCGAAGTTTGAGTCGATTGTCGACATGGTGAGGAGTATGTTGCTTTGTAATATCCCCTTTTCTCGGAAGCAATTGGTTGAAGACCCTTAGCCCATTCATTGTTTCCTAACGACTAAGGGAGGAATAAAAGGGAAACTTAGTCATAATGAATTAATTATAAAGTGCAATATAAAATATTATTATAAGCACTTTATATTAATTTATTAATGATAAAATTAAAATAAAAAGAAAAGAAAAGAAAAGATAAAGTGATATAATAAAAAGAAATAAATGATAAAGTCACTTTATTTTATTAATTTCCCCAAGGAAAATGCGACTTGGGTTTTGGAGGAAAAAGGTTATAAATAAACCTTTGGGGTCTTTTGGAGGGGCATTCAGACATTCAATCATTTTGGAGCTATTGCTATTTTCAGTTTATTGCTTGTGGAGGTCAAATTCTGCAGGATCCCTAGCTTCGGTGGTGAGAGATCCATCCCTAGCTGGTAGAGCATTCTTTGGTGAGGGTTTCAGATCCATATCCCTAGCTTGTTGTTCGTATTTGGGGATATTTCATATTCCCAGCCTTCTACATTCAAATTTTCAGTTTAGATTTGGAACAACTATTTTCTGGGGTTTTATCTACTCAGTTCCAGATTTGAGGAGCAATTTTGGGTGCCTTCCACCCATTGGAAAATTGTGCTTGAATATGCATTGGATAGATATTGGATTTATCTATCTTTTGAGCTATCATTTGTAATTAGATCCCAAGTATTTCTAGAGTTATTAATTTTGTAAGTTTCAGCTATATTTTCATCATTAAAAATTCAGATCTGGACACTAAAAATTGTTTCTTAGTTGTTTAATGTTCTACATCTTTTGAAGCTTCTAGGTATTGTTGAAAGTGAATATTTTTGAAGATATAATTTTTTTAGAATTCTATACCTTGCTGTCTTGAAAAAATCAGAATTACAGTCTGCAGATTTTTAATTAATTTATGAGTTTTAGAGTGATATCCTAAAAGGGATATTTTAGTTGCCAGGGGTGCCCGAATTCGGTCCCATCTACAATGGAGCCAGGAGGGTGGTGAGGGTTTTGTTACCATATTTTAAGCCAATGAAGTCTGTGCCAAAAGAAGAGATAAGGAGCTAAGAAGAGATAAGGAGCTGCAAATGAATTAAATAAATAAATTTATTAGCTGCTGTTCTATTCTTAGAAGTCTGCGCCAAAAGGAAGATGCATGGAAGAAGGGGATAAAATATTATAAAATAAAGGAATTTCAGTCCTAGAAGTGGCGCCAGGGATGAAATAGAATTAAATAAATAAAAGAACTGCTATATTTGGAGTTGGCGCTAAGGATGGAGGAGGAAATAGTTAAAAATAGTCTGCTGTTCCATTTGGAGTTGGTGCCAACAATAGAAAAGAAATAAAATAAACAAGTCAGACTGCTGTTTCAGTGTAAATCTAGGGGCAAAAACAAGCATGGATGAGACAAACATAGAATTTAATGAATAAAACAAAAGTCAACTACTGTCCCATGTGGCGCCAAAGATAGAAGAGACAAAGAAATAAGTAAAATAGAAGGAAGCTCCAGTCCAAGCATGATTAAATGAGTAAAACAAGGAACTTCTATCCCATGCGCTAGATAGGGAAGGAGAAAATAAATTGCTGTTGTTTGAGGTGCACAAAGAATAGAATAAAATTAAATAAAGTAGATTGTTGGCGTCAACAGTTTGATTATTAATTAAAAGATAAATAAAAGGAAAACAACAGTCCTTGATTGGAGTTGGTGCCAAAGGGTGAAGATAGATTAAATAAATAAAGAACACGACAGTCTATTAATAGGAGCAGCCTATATTGGCTAATCTTTTATTGTAAAGAGAGATATACTTGGAAGCTGATTTGCTCGACATCTTCCGTTGTTGTACTTGTACCTCTCGAATAAAATAAAGCTTCGTTTTTGCCCTCTCATACTACTGTTTTATTTTTCAAATATTTCATTGTGTGTGCATAGGATATTGTATTTTCCTTAGTGTGGAGTTCATTCCCTCTACCTTTGTCTTTTCCTAAAACCCTTGAATTTATTATGCAAAACAGTTTAGAGTTGTGCGGTGTGTGAAGCTTTAATTCTTTGTGTGCGAGTTACATGCATGTATCAAAATTTTGGTGTATCACCCCTATTTCCCGTTTTTTGTATTCCCTCTCACTTTTCCTTGTCAAATTTTTAGTTTTTAGGTGATTCACAAGGGAACCAACCCTTTTTGGAGGTTGACCTTAGCCATAGGTCACCCACAGCCTTGAGGTGTTCCAATTTTGTCAACAAGAGAGAGTACACACCATTCTCTAACAAATAAGTGCAACTTCGTGTGAAAACAGTTTACGGCACGCCTAGTGGGACAAAGTATTCAAAGATTGATGTTTGTTCAATAGTTTGTAGAACAAAAGGTATTAAAAAATCAACATCCGGCGACTCAGGTTTTCACAGACATATTGGTTGTAGACTAGTCAAAGCTAATGCCAAAAGTGACCACCAGGTCAAAAGCTAAAGGTACTCCTTTTGAATTTATTCAGTTACCTTTACGTTCTTATAAAAAAGCAGATTTTATGAATCCTCGCCATATACTTACCGAGCTAGCAAGCTAAAACAATTTCCCAAAATCCCATAGCTTCCCGCTCTAACTTTCCTATTGTCCATTCCTAGAAATGAAGCTTTTGTGACCTTTAATGATGGCAACCCTTTGAATATTATTGTATACAATGATATCCCTACTTCCGCATTAAAGAGTTTACCATTCTTTACCGGTCTAACTCAAACCACTCCCATGTAGAGCATATTAGAGATGTTGCAAATCTTTGCTTTGTTTATAATATAACTTAGGAGAATGTAGCCATGAGACTTCTTGCAGCTTCCTTTAAAGATAAAGCCTTGCAATGGTACAAAAATTTACCTATTAACTCTATCAATTCTTGGGATCAATTAGGAACAACCTTGTGTAGCCAATTTGAGGACAAATTTGACCACCTATCCTGATTGAGAAATTGAGCACAATCAAAATAGACCCTCAAGAGTTCATCGCTGATTTTAACTTGAGATTCCAGAGAACTTGGGAAAGAATTCCTGTGCCATTAAGCCTACAACAGAGCATGCATTCTTGTATTATTTGAGATCCCTAAACAATGACATTGCTGTTCTAATTCAGTCCATGAGGGGTAACACAATCCCAACTGCCTTTGATTTAGCCATTAGAGCTGAAAATAATCTCATACAAGCTAGAACAAAATTACACCTAGACCTTCCATGCCTATCTTTCCAACTATTCAGCCACCGGCTTCAGCTATAAACCCAATTCCAGTAGCAGATTAGCCAAACAATTACTAATCCAAATCAACCCACTGAGTTGAGTGAAATAAAAAGTATTTTGCAAGCTTTTGGAAATAAATTTGTATCTATCGAGAGACAACTTGCTCAACCTTACAGACCGTATTAGGCTCCATTCCAATTTGTTAGACCCTCATACCCAACATATCCTACAAGTAGGCCTCCATATTAAGGCCCACCAGCCGTTAAAGCTGATCCTAATGCTCCTTCTACATCTATGACTCTTATTCTAGTACAGACTTATCTAATTCAGGAACCCTTTTGGTGTCCTCCATGTAATCATTTGCATGATCTTTTTTCTTGTGCCAATGGAATGTTAAATCAAGCTTTGATTGCACAAGGGATGATTCCACAACTTTTAGCAATTGAGGCTCCTCTTCAAGGGGATTCTAGTGAAGCACCAAAGCCACCAAAGGCAAATTTGGTGAATTGGCAACAAGAGGATCAACATACAACTAATACAAGAGTATACAAAAGAAGAGTAGTGGGAGAACCCACAGAGGTAACTGATTTACATGGATCATCTTCTTTATTTCCTGATAATACTAATAAGGTTGTTGTTGTCCCTAATGAGAAAGAGAGACAAAAAAATCAAATTCAAAAGGGCAGCTTGGAAGCACAAAAGAATTAGGAAAAAGAGGCTAAAAGTGTTCCAAAAGGTCAAGCAAAAGGGGGCAGCTCTCCCTTAATATTATAGATCAGATGAAGAAAGCTCATGTGAGCTTATCCATGTGGGATACGTTGACTATTCCGGGTCAAAAGAACTTGCTACAAGATGAGTTGGCCAAACTACCAATTATAGTGGATCATTCAGCTAGAGCTAGTGCGGTGCTTGCCAATACAGATCAGCCCTCTAAGGCTGAATTTCAAACAAAAAGAATTGGTAAGCCTCCTCCTTTCTACCTTTCTTTGATTATTGGTGATAATTTGGTCCATAATTGCATGGTTGACAGTGGTGCTAGCAGTACAGTTATGCCTAAGCAGATAGCAAATAAGCTAGGACTCAAATATGAGCCACATGACAAAGGGGTTTTGCAGTTGGATGGCACAACTACCAAAACAGTTGGTATAATCAGAGATCTGAAGTTAGGTTTGCATGCATGTCCAAGCCTTCTAATCTTACAGGATGTTATGGTAGTAGATCTACCTCCATATTTTGCTTTGTGCTTATCTAGAGATTTTACAACCGAGATTGGAGGATATCATCAACTTGGTCCTATCTATTTTTTGAAAAAGGTATGTCGGGAAGGTAATAATTAATTATGAGCCTCTTGCTAAGTTTCATATTGAGCCTTATGTGCCTAATGCATGCAGTGTAAATTGTATCTTTTTTTGACCAAGAAGATCATCCAGTTGTTCATGATACAGACACCCACTCTGAGAGCATACCAAATTTATTATTGGATGAGTGGGGAACTGACCATCATGGTTTTGATCCTTATAAATATGCTGAAGAAACATACATTAAAGATGTTGGTTTGAGAATTTATTGCATGCATCAAGGATGATGCTTTTTTACCATCATTGGTTAAAATTGATGAAATTGATATAGGATTGTGGAGTTTATACTTTGATGGCTCTAGAAGTAAGAATGGATTTGGTGTTGGTAATGTTCGATATCACCGATGGTCAAAGGTATTATTCTTCTATTAGATTCCGGTTTAGTTGTATATAATGATACCGTTGAATATGAGACATTAATTCATGGTTTACCGTGGGCTAGATTGAAGGGAATCAAGTACTTACGGTATTTGGTGACAGTGAATTGGTCATAAATTAGGTGAGAAGAATCCCTTGTTGAAATCATATAGACAGAGAGTTTGAGATCTTATAGAGGATTTTGATGTATTCAATGTTCAATCAATACCTAGAGCTGAAAATAAACAAGTAGATAGATTGACAAATTTGTTGGGGCTTATTTTGATATTCCTAGTGATGTGAAAAGAAAAGATAATCAACCTCATATTAAGTTAGTTGTAATGCCATCAATTCCTAATAATAATACTAATTGGCAAGTGTTTGAGAGTGATGAGCAGATTATGCGTTTATTCAAGAAGAAGTTGAATTCTCAACTAAAAATCAATTTAAATTGCAGCAGCAAGTATGGTGAACAAATCTTGTAATTAAAGACTAATAAGAAGCCCGAAGGATTGGTAATCCTTGACAGTGGTGTCCCCAAATTTCACCCTGAAATCTGGGACTACCCTATTTAATTTTTTTGTACTTTTAAAATAATGGGTCGTTTTGTGTTTTTATTGCCAGAAAGTTTCTATAATGTGTCAAGATATTCCCAAGGAGCCATATAAGTCATTTTCGACAAATACCCAGATGCCCAAAATTGTTATATTCTGTCATTTGGGGTTTGCACAGGAAATTTGTATTTAATTATTTTGAGCCCCGTTTGAGGCAAATTGTGCTCTGGTTTAACCCTGTTGTGATCGTACATGTCAATTTTCCCATATACCAGTAGGGTTTTAACCAGGAATGAATCCTGGGCTTTATTTGTGACTTTTGGCAACGTTTTGTGTTTTTGTTGTTTCGTTTCGTTTTCTGTGAAATTTCTTTGGATCAATTCCTTTGCGGTTTGGTCTGATTCTTTGCCTGGAGTATTTGGAGATCACCTATGCACGTTATGCCAGAAGGAATTCGCCACCGGAGGTCTGGTTCTCTTGGAAAAGACGAAGTCGTGCACAAAAAAACTTCTTTTGGGCAGGCCGCATTTTTGGAAAAAGAGGGTTTGAAGTGGATCATGGGATTTTGGAAGCGTGACGGTGGGAATTTTGTATCTGCCTAGCAGGGTATTTTTTCCCATGGAAGCAACGTCACTTAAGTCACAATGGGAAAATTAGAGGCAGCAGGCAGGCGGAAATTTCTTACCTGCCTTGTAGGGTAAAATTTCCATTGTGGAATAAAAGAAAAATCACTTAAGGCATTGATGGGATTTTATTACCTGCCTTGCAGGGTAAATAATCCCATTATGAAAGTCAAACAGACTTAAGTGAATCATGGGATTTTCGGGCTGCCTTGCAGGGTAAATAATCCCATTGTTCATTGACTTTTAAAAATAGAAATTCCCTATGTCAAAAGTGCGACCCACCTTGGGTGAATAATAATGCATTAAATAAATATTTGTTAATATTTATTCACCCAATTTTGGCGCCCAAGCTTGTGGAAAAGTCAACAAAGGGAAGTGGACAAAAGGAAGTTGGAAATAGACAGTTCTAAAATTAAATAAATATTATTTATTTAATGCAGCCCCTTCATGTCAAAAAGTGCACCCCATTTGGGAGAGAAATAATACTTTTTAAAGTATTAAATGATTTAATTAATTCCTATTTTCAGTGGCTAAGGTCAAAGCATACTGTGAGGCTTGAGTTAACTGAAAGCAGAAGTCTAAAATTAAATAAATTTAATTTATTTAATGACAACCATGAGCATGCACAAAATGGGTGCCCCATTTGAAGAGTAAAACTTATTAATTAATTAATTGCCAGGAATAGGAAAGACATTAATTAATTATAGAATTGTGAAAATTATATAAGCAGGGGCTGCCATAAGGATGAATTAATTAATTCAAAAGCAGAGAAGTGCAGCCTAGAGGAAAAGTGCGCCCCATTTGGAGAGGGATTTTGCTCAAAAGAAGGTGAAATTAATGCTGAAAGCTTCCAATTTTGGCACACAGGTTGAAAGAGGTTGATTTGTGTCTGGATAATTGTTTGCATAAGTGATACAGGTGCTCAGGTGAAGTTGGTAAAATTCATGTTTGCTTTGCATGCAAATAAAGCATCAAATTTTGGGGCAACAGGCTTGATATATGCAGATTTTTATGATTAAAATCCACTGTTCATGTTCCGGTTGCCATCTTTGTTTGAATTAATTGCAGGAATTCATTACAGGTGCTTTTATAAGAGAAAGGGAGCTTAAATCAATGTCCAATACATTGAACATATCCTCCGAATCTAAAGAATTATCCAGATCTGCACCGGTTGTGAAGAATTCTATGAATAAAGAGGAAAAGAATTGTTCAGACAAAGATTGCTCCAGCCATGGCAAAGCGGGATGAACGAGAAAGCTCAGCGGAATCATGCATTACTTCCAGATTTGCTAACATCAAAGCAAAATTCTAGATCCAAATTGCTTCCGCATTCAAATTTGCTCTTAGATCCACTTGGTGAGAATCAAAGGCAAAAGAATCAGCGGCATGCAGAAAATGAAAAAGAACAAGACTGCAACTTTCCTCTTCCTTCTTCTTTCTTCCAACAAAGTAATTGAGCGATCAATTAAATTATAAAACTTAAGTGGTTGGTTTAAAAGCCATTATTTGAAGAAGTCAACTATTTGGAAATAGGTGGTAGACGTGCAAAATAGAAGATTCTATTTTCAGTTACAAATCATGCATGTCATGCAAAGAGAAATTCGGGAGGGAGATTGCCGAGTTGTTTCCTTTCCGACTTCCACATGTGCTAGTTCATTAAAAACTTCGACTTGTAATTGCCCCTCTACATTCTATAAGTAGAGGAAGAACCTTCGGGGTAATGATGAGAATTTGTAAGCAGCATTCTTATGTTCCAGACTTTGTGCTGAAACCTTGATAGCCACTTGAAGCAAAGGAATATAAAGGAGAAGGTTTCAGAGAACTTTGTGTCACGGTGCAATTTGTTTCTAGCTTTCTATCTTAGATCTTCTAATAGACTTTGTGTTATTTTACTAGACAGTCTGGATACGGGTACGGGTACGGGTACGGGTACGGGTACGGTACGCCGATACGGCAAATTTTTAAAAATCTTGGGTACGGTACGCTTTTGGGTACGTTTTATATATATATATATATATATTTATATATACATGTATATAAATATATAAATATGTATATAAATTTAAAGAAGCATTTGCATACTTATTGAAATTTATTATTTCTCTATCACAGTTATTTATCTTAGTGACTCGTGATAAGATTCAAGGAGTTTTGACTGCTCATGGTGACCTTCCTTGATCCACTCAAAGCACGATAGTATTGTCGACATATTTCTGAAACATCATAACTAAGTAGGAAAAATATGGATCCAAGTGGCGGTGGGCGATTAGTCCGAGCACGGGAGAATACTCACCGAGTTTTGGAAAGCTATCCAAGATTTTTAATTACTAATCTGTCTACAGTGATCAAAGCTCATGATGCTTTCAAGATTGCAAGAAGTTGCTTGGTACAAAAAGGTGCAAAAATGGATTTTATGAAAATAAGAAAAATATTGCCATCAATGCGTAGAGCTCGAGAAAATATACACTTTTAGATAAAACGACACTTGAAACGGAGTCACAGAATGAAAGTTATGGCACATGCAAGTTTTTACTGCTACATCTTTACGGACCCTTTCCAAAAATGGCAAATTTTTTTCTATACTTGTGATTTTTCCACCAAAAATCCAAAAAAGGAAAGAATTGCCAAAAAAGGAAAGAAACAGTCTTTGGCAATTTTTTTGATTTGGGTACGCTTGAAACATACCCACGAGGGGCGGTGCACGGTCTGGGTACGGCAAACCGTACCCAGACCGTACCCTGTCCCCTGTGGGTACGTTTCCAGCGTACCCACAACGTACCATACCCCGCACTACAAAGATGCACGTACATTTCCGGGCTGGTGCGGGGGCCTTAGGTGTTTCCGGGCAGTCTAGTTATTTTAGATCTAGATCTAGAGCTGCCTTTGCTTATAATTACGTGTTGATATCTATTGGTCGCTTCATGTGCATGCAATCAACTCAAGTTATCTATTGATTGGGATGCACATCTTCCCCATTTCTTCCCCGTGTTTATATAATTCCCTTCTTCTTTAAAGATTTCTTTTCTTAAACAATCGCTTACTTGTTTGCGAATAATCATAACTATGGTTCATGAGTTGAACAGCTTAAAGTAAAACCCCATATAGATACTAGTATATTTTAATTGACAAATCTAATACGGAGCCTCACCGATAAATGAGGGAGATTTATCTCATGATCGCCTAGGTTTTTAGCTATGCGAGAAAATCTAGCCAACAGAGAGTATTTTTAATAATGATGATCAGTGAAAAGGACAAAATCGGGATGTCTACTAAGTAAAAGAACTATGAGGACAACAATTTGTGATGGCAAGTTTTGAAACATGGCAAGGTATGCAATTTGGAAGAAAAACAAGTTTTTGTTCAATTATGCAATGAGTTCACTGATATTTTTCTTGTAAGTACAAGGATTTAAAAGGTTTTGATCCATGATACGCTCAACATACCATTGAGCTTGAGCCTAATTCCAAACCGGTAAGGTAAAAACAAAGACCTATTAATCCTAAGATTGAGATCTTGATGAGAAAGGAACTGACAAAGCTTATTGAGTCTTGTATTATCTTTCCTATCAAGCATTCCTCGTGGGTTGCAAATCTTGTACTTGTGAGGAAGAAGAATGGAAATATAAGGTTATGTGTTGATTTTAGTGATCTAAACAGGGCTTCACTAAAAGATCATTATCCATTACCATCAATGGATCGATTCTAACGATTGTATCGGTGTAGGAAGGTTCTCTTCTTGATGGTTACAAAGTGGTTACAACCAAATTTTGGTAAAAGAAGAAGATCAATACAAGACAAATTTCACTACTAAGTGGGGGACATTTGCTTACGAAGATGCCTTTTGGTTTATCCAATGTAGGAGCTACTTTTCAGAGAGCCATGGATATGGATTTCCAAGGTTTGATCAATGTCAATGTTTTGACTTATCTTGATGACATTACTGCTTTTTCTAAGAGTGCTAATGATCATTTGAGCCATCGAGGCAAGTTTTTGAAAGATGCGATAATATGGGGTTGCTTTCAACCCAAAAAAGTGTATATTTTCGGTGCATGAAGGTAAACTTTTGGGCCACATGGTCTCAAAAGAAGGTTTGGCCATAGATCCGAGAAAGAGTAAGCTCACTTCTAGCTTTATCTTTACCTCAGCACAAAAAAAACACTTCAAAGATTTTTGGGTAAGATCAATTTTGTGAGATGATTCATTCTTGATTTTGCTAATTTATCAAAGCATTTGACTGCTATGTTGAAAAAGAATACGAGTTTCAGTTGGACACATGAAGGAAAATCAATTTTGAGGCCCTTAAATAAGCTATTGCTCAAGCTCCAACACTTGCAAATCCGGACTTTTCAAAGGATTATCTATTGTAAGCATTTGCAGGGGTTGAAACAATTTCCACTATCTTAACTCGGTTGAATAATGACAATTTAGAGCAACCCATTGTTTTTTCTAGCAAAGGGCTACATGACTAGGAGGTGAAGTATACTTTTGTGGAAAAACAAGTACTTTATGTTATTAAAGGCTCAAAGAATTTCAAATATATGCTCTCTAATAATAGAATTCATGTTATGGTTACTCACCCAAGTGTAAAAGAGTTTTTGTTAAACAAGGATTTGAATGTAAAGAGAGCTGGTTGGATCACTACAGCCATGGAATATGACTTGGACTTCAAGGTAACAAAGTTGATCCGAGGTAAATGGTTATGTAAGCATCCGGTTATATTTGGAGTCAAAGAAAGATGTTGTTTTTGCACTCATAAATCAGCCACAAGCAGCTGAAATACCATCTTTTGTGAGTTGGACACAAGACATGATTAATTACTTGCATGTTGGTATTCTTTCCCAAGGTTTGGATTAGACAAAAAGAGGTATTTCCGGTTACAAGCTATTCTTTTTGCACTCATTGATGGTATATTATTTAAAAAGGATATTAATGGTGTTCTTCTGAGATGTGTAGAACCTTCACAAGTTGACAGATTATTGCAAGAATTTCATGAAGGTTTATCAGTGGCCATTATGCTCCAAGGATTACTACTCTAAAATCAATGAAACTAGGTTATTATTCGGCAAGTATTTTCAAAGATTGTTATGCATGGGTCAAAAGATGTCAAAAGTGTGCTTTCTTCGTGGGTAAGGAAAAGCTTGCAGCCCTTCCTCTTCATCCTATTTCAGCAGATCAGCCCTTTATGTAGTGGGGATTGGACTTTATTGGAATGATTAACCCACCATCTAGTTTGGGTCACAAGTGGATTCTTACTGCCATTGATTATTTTACCAGATGGACAAAAGCAATTGCATTAAAAGAAGCGAATGAAACTAGTGTGCTTGACTTCTATGAAGGTATTATTACTAGATTTGGAGTTCCTGCTACTATTATTTCAGATAATGGTCTTGCTTTTGTTGGTACTAAAATTACAGAGTGGGCTGTCTAGAATGATATTTATTTCAATACTTCATTAAATTATTACCCACAGGGTAATGGTCTTGCAGAGTCTACTACCAAAAATGTGTTGACAATTATTAAAAGAGTTCTTAATGAAAATCAAAGATCTTGGCACACCAAACTCAAAACAACTTTGTGGGAAGACAAAATCACTCCCAAAAGGTCTATTGGCAATTCTCCTTATGTGTTAGTTTATGGAAAAGAAGTGAGACTCCCAATTTTTCTTGAGCTTCCCGCTTTAGAGCTTATTCATCAGTTAGACTTATTGGAAGCAAGTTCCATGGAGGTAAGATATGCCAAACTTATGCAGTTGGAAGAATTGAGAAATGAAGCCATGCTCACCATGGAAGCTCATCAAGCTTAGGTAAAAAAGAATTTTGATAATAAAACAATCCCCAGAGTTTTTCAGGGAGGTGATCTTGTCCTTAAGTGGGATGCAAATATAGCAAAACGGGAAACCACACCAAATTTAATGCTATTTGTAGTGGGCCATATGTTATTTCAGCTTGCAAGCCTCACAATGCTTTTTAGTTATCTCAGTTGAATGGCGAAGAACTACCAATTCCATTTAATGGGATTTTTCTCAAAGCTTGCTTTTGAGGATTTGGCATCATAGTTAATTGTTTCTTTCAATAAGTTCTTGCATGGACATATTTTCCATTTTGTTGGAGAGGGTATTTCAATTGTATTGATTCACGGGATACAAGCTTTCTAGACTTGTGTGAAGTAGTTGTTGAAGAAGAATGTGACTCCATAGCCCAATGGATGCAAAAGACCACCGACCTCCTTGTTTAATAGACAAACAATCCCGTGATGTCGCCAAAATGTTACCATATTTTAAGCCAAAGAATTCTGCGCCAAAAGAAGAGATAAGGAGGTGCAAATGAATTAAACTACGTTCCATGGGGATGCGTCCCCTTCCCTTTGAGGCTCGTCCCCATACTAGGGACTTTTCAGAAACTCGGGGATGGGGACGTTTAGACATTTTGTTGTTGTCTAGTTGAAACTTGCAGCCCTTGGGCATTTCATTGTAATTATTATTGTAATTGAAACTTCAACCTTATGTGAAATCTCAATTCAGCTCCAATTTTATGTATTAAGGTTCTATAATGTGTGTGATGAATGTTTTATCAATGTTACCAAATGAATATTTGAAATTTCCTATATTTTTTATATTTTTCTTTATTTTTAATAAATTAATAGCTCTCCTAAAAATGGCCTTCAAAAAAATCTGTCCCGAAACACGTCCCCCATCCCTGCCGTTTCCGTCCCGGAAACTTGGTGGAATATAGGAATTAAATAAGTAAATTTATTAGCTGCTGTTCTATTCTTAGAAGTCTATGCCAAAAGGAAGATGCATGGAAGAAGGGGATAAAATATAATAAAATAAAGGAGTTCCAGTCCTAGAAGTGGCGCCGGGGATGAAATAGAATTAAATAAATAAAAGAACTACTATTTTTGGAGTTGGCGCCAAGGATGGAGGAGGGAAATAGTTAAAAATAGACTGTTGTTCCATTTGTAGTTGGTGCCAACAATAGAAAAGAAATAAAATAAACAAGCCAGACTGATGTTTCAATGTAAATTTGGTGCCAAAGACAAGCATGAAAGGGACAAAAATAGAATTTAATGAATAAAACAAAAGTCAACTGCTGTCCCATGTGGCACCAAAGATAGAAGAGAGAAAGAAATAAGTAAAATAGAAGGAAACTCCATTCCAAGCATGATTAAATGAATAAAACAAGGAACTTCTGTCCCATGCGCTAGATAGGGAAGGAGAAAAGAAACTGCTATTGTCTGAGGTGCATGGAGAATAGAGTAAAATAAAATAAAGTAGACTGTTGGCGCCAGCAACTTGATGCATGAATTAAAAGATAAATAAAAGGCAAACAACAATTCTAGAATGGAGTTGGCACCAAAGGATGAAGATAGATTAAATAAATAAAGAGCACAACAATCTATTATTAGGAGCAACCTATATTGGCTAATTTTTTATTGTAAAAGACAGATAAACTTGGAGGTTGATTTGCTCTAACATCTTCAGCGGTTGTACTTGCACCTCTGAATAAAATAAAGCTTCGTTTTTGCCCTCACATATTATTGTTTTTTTTTTTTTCAGATTATTCATTGTGTTTGCATAGGATATTGTATTTGCCTTAGTGTGGAATTCATTCCCTCTACCGCTGTCTTTTCCTAAAACCCTTGAATTTATTATGCAAAACAGTTTAGAGTTGTGCAGGTGTGTGAATCTTTAATTCTTTGTGTGTAGAGTTACATGCAAGTATCAAACTTTTGGTGTATCACCCCTATTTCCCATTTTCCGTATTCCTTCTCCCTTTTCCTTGTCAAATTTTTAGTTTTTAGGTGATTCACAAGGGAACCAACCCTCTTTGGAGGTTCACCTCAGCCATAGGTCACCCATAACCTTGAGGTGTTCCAATTTTGTCAACAGGAGAGAGAGTACACACACCATTCTCTATCAAGGTGCAACTTCTAGGTGACAACAGGTTCCAATTTCTTTTGTGACTTCCGCAAGAGGAAGATTGCCGTAGAAAAAGTGCTTGGCCTTCATCGGTTTGATGGTTCCCTGGCCGAGGATCCTTCAGAAATCAGATGTATGTTTAGCCACCATTTTCAAAATATTTTCGCCCCATATCCTTTGTGAGACAGGGTTGTGGTTGCCAAATACTCCTGCTGCAAAGTGGTTCCTGCAAGGTTTCTAGTGGGGATAGGGAGAAATTGGATAGAGACATTTTGAAGGAGTTACATGTTGCTTTATTTTCTATGCAGAATGGCAAGTCCTCGGGCATGGATGGCCTCCCTTGTGAGTTCTTCAAGGCCATGTGGGATACTTGTTGAGGATGACTTCTGTTCTACGGTCTTTGAGTTTCTCATTTTTGGATGTCTTTCTCGAGTCTCTCAATCAAGGGCTGATCAAGTTCATTCTTAGGAATGCATCTAGGGACACTATTGGGGGTTGGCGGCCTATTTTGCTTCTTCTTTGTTGTGTATAAAATCATTGCCAAGGCTTTGGCTTTGTGGATTTACTCCGTTGCAAAGTATGTTGAGCACTTTGGGAGAACACTGGTTTCTGCTTTTGAAGCTTTGGATTGGGCTAGAGAGATTGGTCAACAATCCCTATTTTTGAAAATTGACTTTGACAAAGCATATGATTGGATTGACCGGTCTTTTATCTCTGAAATGCTGACCTACTTGGAATTTGCCCCTTGGTGTGTTGTTATGGTGTCCACCCTCTTCACCAAGGTTTTGGCCTTTGTGTCTGTTAACGGCTCCTTGTCTCCACAGATCCTCCTGCACGGGTCCATTTGTTAGGGATGGCCTTTGGCTCCTTATTTATGTCCTAATAGCTGACAGCTGACGCTTTAGGTCATTTGCTTGAGGCTTCTTTGGTTGCTGCACAGATTCATGGTATTAGGCTTCCGATGATTTAAAGATGATTAATAATCATTTTGCTGACGATTCCCTTATCTCGTTGAAGGCGGACGAGGAATCAGTTGGTGGTGCCCTCTCTTGTCTGAGTATTTTTGCATTGCCTCAGGTGCTATTGTTAGTGACCACAAAACTGATTTCTAGCTTGTGGGATTGGACACCACTCCACATTGGATTCCAGCTGCTTGGTCTTTTATTTGCCTTGGAGTCGTTCATTATTTGGGCATCCCCTTTGGTGTCATCTTGTCTCCGTTTCCATGTGGGATTGGTGCCTTCAAAGTAAGCTTTATTTATGGCACCATAAGGATTTATCATTTGCTGGAAAGTTGACAGTGGTAAGCCATATTCTTCAAGCTTCTCACATATAATGTATCTTGTTGGTTTCCTAGTAGGACCTAGTTTTGGGGCCTTGAGCAGATTCTGAGAGCATATTTGTGGTCCAAATTTGGAGGAGAGAGAGGCCTCCCTCTTGTTCCTTGGAGTGTTTGTACCATTCCTAAAGATGAGGGAGGTTTGGGTCTTATTGATGTTGTCACTCAAGGTAGCATTCTTTCAGCTAAGTGGGTGGTGTGTTCTCTTGAGGGCTTTGCACCTTGGCAGATTTTATTTTGGCATTGGATGAGCTCAGTGCAACATGTCTACAGAGTTCGTGGAGTCTTTGGCTTATGCGATATTATCTCAACTCCTCACCTCTTCAAGGTGTCAGGCTCCCTCATATTTAAGAGCATTTGGACTTCCTGGAAATTTGTTGCATCTTTGGTTCATTTGCACTGGGAAGGTAGCGGAGTTGGCTGGAATCTTGCTTCTCGCCCTATCTGGTGTTGGAGGAATCAAAACTCATGTGTGTCAGAGCTGCCTTGCTTTCAGGCTCACAGATTGAGCAAGAAGGGCATTTTTGTTTGGGGAGACCTTTGGGATTTTGCTACTTGCTCATGGAAGGAGTGGCGCACTCTTGCATAGGAGTATGGCATTCTGGCCTCTGACTGGCCCTTGATCCTAGAGCTGAGAGGTTTTATTCTTGAACCAGAGCTTTTCAAAATGAATATTGGGATGGCTGGTTGATTTGGAGGGATTGGAGTTGGAGCTTTGGTCTTCCATTGTTCAATTTGACTCCTGTCATATGTATCTGATTCTTCACCAGAGACACCCTTTATCCTTGGTCCTTAATGCTCGTTGGCTCGCGACGGACCTAGAAGATAGATGGATTCGTCGTCTTCACAGTGTTTGGTCGTTTCGGCTTTCCTACAAGCTGAGTGTTTGCTTGGCTAGTCATTTATCAAGGGCTTCCTTCCAAGGCCAGACTGGCCAAGAGTGGTTTTACTGATGGCATTTGCCCCATTTTCTTGCGTCTTGAGACTGTGAAGCGTATCCTTTTGCGAGTGCTAGTTTGCTAGACAATGTTGGAGATTCTTTAAGGACCAGTGTTTAGCGTTGCTTTAGTATAGACTTCCGTGGTATTTTGCCTTGCTTGGGAAAGTTGCTCTCAGGTCCGTTCTGTGTTTACTGGGCTATGGCATTGCTTGAGGGTCCCAGCCCTGTTTGTCCTTTGGAAAATTAGATGCAAGAATTTTTTTTTTCCCAAGAGGATAGTTCTCTGTCTGCCTTTTGCTCCATGTGGAAGGACGAAGCTTGCCTTCAGCTTCTTGCCAAAGGTAGGTTGCTGATCAAGGATGCTCGCTCCTTGGATCCTAAGCTATATTCTGATTTGATTTCTGCTCTTGTTTCCTTTAGGTAGAAGTTACGATTGTCACTGTATGTAACCATCTTTGCTCTTTGCAGCTCTTTGTAAACTTTTCTGTATCAATATGAAGGATCTTTCAAAAAAAAGATTTATATGCATTGCACATGATAAGATATGACAACATTTGTTGGATGAAATACTCTAGTTGAAGAATTACTAAATTAATCTTACGATGACATCTATCGATCACAAGCCTTTTCTCTTTTGCTTTTTACATTGTTAAAACTAATCGTGATCTTTTGCAATGATAAATCTTGTAGAATTATAGGTTTTTGAGATAAATCATACACAATTTTGTAATTGAAATTGCTAAAGCTGGTTGTCTTAAAATATGTTGCAAATAATTCTGTTTCTTTTTTGATTGCCTGTTTTTACAGCTATGAGACGCCTCAAGGATGCAGGTGCATCTTCCTTTGTATTGGATCTACGAGATAATCCCGGGGCTTAGCACAGGTTTACACATACATTTGTCTTGATTATAGAGCCTCTTTTTTTGTAATAAATTAGATTATACTTCAGGTGTAGGCAAAAAGAGATGGGATACGTACCGTATGGTTGAGTTCTCGTCTTGTCAGCGTTTCCCTCACAGGGAATATTGGATTGCAAAATTAGTTATATTATAGTTCATGTCTTTGAATAAGATCATTGTCCTTAACATTGCTAGGAAGTAGTGCACTCTCAGCCTTCAAAACTCGTGGAGCCATTCTCACAAGCCACTCTCAAAAGTTTTTTTGGGAAAACACAGTATGTTTTGTCTTTAAAATATAATATATCATCAGTAGTTTGCACGGAAGTAGTTGTGCGTTGAGCATGTACCTAAGTGGTGACCACTTTTGTAAAGTTTGTATACTCATTGGAAATTTGGAACTATTTATTGTACTAAAGTGGTGAATTTGAATTCTTTCTCCTAGGCTAATGAATTTTTAGTTCTCATTAATATGCTTCTAAATTTCTAATCTAGCATAAACAATTGATATTCATAAAACCCATAGAATAAAAAATTGCATTGCATAAGGCAATTATTTAAGTGGTGCTCTACATAGAAATTCATTAAGACATAACATTGAACTATAAAACTGTAAGGATTCTATCCAACACTTCTTGCCAGATAAAATTTAGCGCACCCAGTTTCTACAAGAGTACTCACTGCCCAACTCTTGGAAATGTTGTTGCAACAAAATCATCGCCAAATTGTGTGAGGATACAATTATAGGGTCAAAAGCAGTATAGAAAAATGCTCTTGTAAGCAAAGTAGAACTCATAAATACGAAGAACATTATATGGTGAGAAAATCCTCTATTATAATTTACAATCAAAGACTTTTTGTTGGCTATTGCTGAATCAGGGATCCCTTGCTAGTCACTACTAGCTAATTCACCCAAAAGTGCCTTTAGTTTAGCAATAAGCACTTGCCACTACCATATTATAGCCTCCTTGTTGATGACCGCCAGATCAGGGGACTACAACATGAAACAAGTACTTGCTTGGCACTATTACACCTTGTAATCTAAGTATTAATAGCTTTTATGCATGGGGTGATAACGAGGCCTTCTCACAACACACATACTTCAAAGTTTTGCAAGGAGAATGGGAATTAAGTAAGGGGCTCATTCCACGAATGACAACATTTAAGGTTAGATACATGACCATACATTGATTGGGGGTAGGGAATAGAGTAGTGTTTCATTCGAAAGATTGATGAAACACTGAAATGGTTAACATGTCCCGTGTTTTCAATGCAATTTTCTCTTACATTTAGTTTTCACCCACTTTTTTCTTCATTTATATACAATACCCTTGCTTCCCATTCTTCACTTGGTCCTTTTCAGTTGTTCAGACTGCACATACCTTTCATTGTCACTCATTAAATGATTACTTCCTTTCAATTTTTCCCATATATTTGTAGTCCAGTACTACTCTCTTTCACAACATCAAATGGAATAAACAAATTCTTTAAACTGACACGGTAAGAAACTTATCATTTATACAAACACTAGAGAAGGATAAATTTCAACTTAACAGATGGTATCGTAGCAGCCATGATATTCCTCAGTTGATTAGTGATGAATAACCTTAGTGGAATGGGATTATCTGGAATCATCTGTATAGAAAAAAATTGAAAGACATCATGTTTTCATAGATGTTAGTATAAACACTAGAGAAGGAAAAATCCAACTTAATAGATGGCATCATATCGGCCATAATATTCCTCAGTTGATTAGTGATAAATAACCTTAGTTGAATGGGATTATTCTAAGTTACCGAAATGCCATCTCTAGGTCACCCGGGATGGGTACGGCCCGGATACACGCTCGGAAATGCTCTGGAAATGGCTGCAGATGTACACAGCCATACCCAGACCTGCCTAACCGTTTCCAGGCCTGAAACAGTTTTTTTTTTTTTTTTTTGGTTCTACTTTAAATTTAATATATCATTACAGCAGAAATTACAGTTTTTGCAGCAGCATTATTCTATGGAAGGTACCAAATAGAAGCCATCAAAAACAAGGACAAAAATAACATGTATGAGATAAATGTAATAAACACCTCAACTAGATGTGGTAGGGATGATGCTTGTGCCCAGGTTCAATGAAATTATGAGTAGTTTGTTGTGGTTATTTAGCTTGTTTTGTTTTTCATATGCATAATATGTGGTTAATTCCTATTTATTAGGCTGGAATTTATATATTTTTAATATTTATATATATTTTGTACGGCCGTATCCAATGCCGTATCCAGGGCCAATTTTTTTGCCGTATCCACGTATCAGATACTTCGTATCCGTACCCATATCCAAAACGTATCGGCAACTTTGCGATTATTTGGAAGCATCTATATAGAAAAAATTGACGGACATTGTCTTTATAGAGATTAGTATTACAATGCTATGGGGATTTATAAATCGACAATTAGAAAGCTTGCACAGTCGATTCACAGAATTTTGCCCATTATTATTTTTTGATATATCTTGGATTATTTTATCAGGATCTTCCATAGAAAGTAACTAAAGGGTTATTTGATCATTTCTTCCAAAGGACTAAACTAGCCTTTTTCTTGTTTAGGCAGGGATTGAGATTTCAAAGCTATTTTTGGAAAGTGGAGAGACGGTATGTACACATTTTCGGTTTTATCTTGTATTGTATATTCCATCTAGTTTTCAATTTCACCATGTGTTTTTTTTCTCACGTTATAATTTATTCCATTATAACTATTAACTATGAAACCCACATGCTTATCTTTCATATCCACCCGTACTAGTGTATTTGTTTCACCATTTCATAGTGTAGAATCAGGCTTGTGCTTGACAAGTAGAGCTACAAGTTCAAGACAATAACTATCATTAACCTGCTAATGAAATTATCTCCTTAGTTTCTTTCTATTGGAAATCAGCTTTGCAAAACTTAAAATCTCAATAACATATTCAATTTTGACATACATACACCTAAGATACATACACACAAGTTATAGTAGACAGTTGTCATCCAATTGGTGTAGGTGATTGTGAGCACGGGCTTGAAAACATTACCCACCATGGAGATACCAAAATGGGATGAGACTGGGTTTGAGTCCCATGTGAATTTGGCAGGATGAATACCCCTCAGACCTTGGCACTAAGCCAAAGGAGTAGACTATGTGCACACCTGATCCCAACGAGATGCTAAAATAATTCTTCAATAATTTTTATTTTGGGATAGTTTCTTGATATTTATTGGCAAGGTGAGGGGTTACACCTCTCTCGTGAATGGAAATCTCTTGTAGACTTGCTCAAGAAACACACAACAAAGATACATATATCCAAAAACTCTGGCGGTATTTAGAAGGGGATAAGAGGCTGTATTATGTATTTAGCCTCTAACTGTAAGGACATTTATTATGTTTTACGTGATATTACTATCATATATGTGACTACTAGCATCTCAATTATGTGTGAGCATTGATAAAAAACATGTATTACTAAAATGTGATGACTAAAACCGCAGCTCCTTATTATTTCCTTCCCTTAAGAGGAAATGGTCCATTTTTTTGTTGTTATTAGATTAAGACCCTAGTTTCATTTCCTGGGGACTCTTAACATTTATCAGGCAATGAGCAATTGTTGTATTTCCTACAGCATATTAATTTTCCTTTTGGATGTTTCTTGTGTTTTCATCAATGAACTAATTTTCATAAAGGAAAATGATTTCTCACAGAAAGATACTAGCAGCTAAGTTTTACCCTAGCCTAATCATATTAAGAAAGGATATAAAGGTCATTGTGGATGTAATATATATCATGTTTTCTTATGACATATCTTCCCTCTGTTGCTGTATTATGTACTCTTTTCACTTGCTTATTTGTGTTCTGGAAATCATCCCTCTAGAATTTAATTTCTTTGCTATGCAATAATCATTGAAGTATGTTATGGCTACTTTCATCAGCATCATTTTCACTGTTGACTCTACGTGCAATTGTGATTGGGTTTGTACTCCATCAGAGGATTACCCCTTATAGTTATTATGTTCAGCTGTCCCAAAAGGATGGTCCTTTGTATGTTTATTCCTTTGACTTGAAAAGATAGGACATTTCCATATTCATCTCTTATTTTATTCTGCACTTGTATGTGGTTTCATTTTGGGTGTCATAAGGTACTCAGACAACACGTAAAAGTCCAGTTATGGGAAAACAGGGAGAAATCAAAACCGTTGGTTATAGGGTGGTGTACCTCTACCCTTAGTTGGAAAGCCTTGAGCCCTGAGGAACATTGTTTCCTGAATGAGGATGGTGTAATGGAGGCATAAAGGGATCTGTTCCTATTCCAATGAGGTGTAATAAAGGGAATGCTGGTGATCATTGAATTCCAACGATAATTATTTGTGTCAAAAGATACACTGCCAAAAGAATGCTATTTGCAGAATTATGAACACAACCAGGAACACAACACAAAAGATTATGAGGGAACAACGGTTTTATTGCATTGGGAAGTGTACAATATAATGCTTTGTACAATGAGAATTTCTCTCATCAACACCCTTACCCGACATTAAATTTGCTATTCATAGGACAAGAGAAACAGATGGTTGTTGGTTAAAACTTAACAGTCGACCCAACCGTTCATAACTAAAGTTTCATTTATGCGCTACCCAAAGCTGACAAGAGAATAATGACCAATATAACAAAGTTGGTTGCCAAAGCAATGGATTTATTAGTAATGGTCTACATTTATCCCCCTTAAAACAAGTTGAAATCTGTTCTGACATAACCCATACAGAATTCAAGATTAATGAGGTGCAAGTGAGGGGAGGAAGATGTCCTTGGTGGTACAATTGCTTCAGCTCAGTGTGATCCAGTGAGACTTGTGTGTGAGACTTCAGCTGCTGCAAGTCAACTCTAAGTGGACAAACCTCCTTAGTCTGTTGTTTCAATTTTCAAATGATGCTTTGCAATAATTTCACTTTCCCACAAACCCTTGACCATCTACACAACCTCATGCAACCTGCCTTTCATTTGATCGTTGTCACCGTGACCCAAATATTGTTTTTATTTTTGTAAGACATGTGATGTTTGTTATTCACACGGAATTGTAGGACTTCATCAACACCATTGTGTCCTATTCTTCCACTTGGTCACTTTGCAAAGTGGGAATAGACATTGTGGGTCCGCTTCCGCCAACTCGGAAAAATAAGTATATAGTGGTTGCCATTGACTACTTGACTAAGTGGATTGAGGCCGAACCTATGAAAACAACTGCTGCTATGGATGAGGTGTCAAGGTTTTTGTATGAACACATTGTTACTAGGTTTGGATGTCCATTGGAGATTGTATGAAAGATCCCAAACCCCTTTTTGCCTGAATACTTTTAAAAAAAAAATATATATTGCTCTGGCTCAAATTTGAACTGATAACATCAAAAGGATCCATAGAATACCATTCTAAAACTGCATAGATAAATTAAATAAAACAAACCCCACAAACCGGGTGAATACAGAAAAGGCGCCTAGGGTTTAACAGGCAAATTTCTTCATAAACAATTCAGCCGTGTATTTAATAATGATTTCTGATGCTAAATATTATGGCAACACATTTATAAATCTGTAGATAGATAAATAATAAAGATTGTCCAACAAACCCACTGTAAATGATTCAAACCAAATCGATTTGATATATATCTGATGCTGGGAATTACAATAATTATCTATCATGAAAAATACCTCAGATACTGCATAAAACAACTGTAGAAGAAGTCGCCCCACTCTAGAAGAAGTTTGTATGCCCACTGCTGCAATTTATTTCTCTGTCTAACTGCTGGAATAATAAAACCTGTGAATACCATGAAGATCCCTGAATGGAAACTTCTCTCACTGCTCCTGGGGTTTCCGTCCGCAAGAGGAATAATCCAGAGGGTTTTTGTCCTTGGATTTTGTCTGCAAAAGCTCAGTGCTAATTGCCGGGGAAAAATAATAATAATCTGAATGCCCTTTCCCCAAGTCGCATTTTTCCCTTATAGCCAAAAAACCCTCCAAAGGAACAAGTCGCACTTTTTCCAAATCCTCATAATTAATTTTTAATTAATTATTTCCTTTTTCCAACCAAGTCACATTTTTGGCTTAGGTAGGCACATTAAATAATTTATTAATTTATTTAAATGCACTTTCCTAAGTCAAAGTCACTTAAACAGTCTATTAATTAATTATATGTGCTTTAATGATATTTTACTTTATTTTGAGCACAATATAATAAAATTAATAAACCGAAGTCACCCTTGAAAACACCCTTTGGCCGTCGGGTAGACAAAACAGGCCAAAGGTCTTCGACCGAACTATTCGAGAAAGAGGGACATTACAGTCCTCCCTTCCCGAGATTGCTTGTCCCCAAGCAACTGTAGAGTTGGATGCTGTAATATAGACTCGCCCTCCCATGTAGCATCCTCCACTGGTAACTCTTTCCACCTCACCAGGAACTCCCGAATAACTCTATTCCTCAGTCTCCTCTCTCGGCTATCCAAGATCTCCTCTGGCACTAAGTCCAATCTCCCTTCCTCATCCAGGGGTGGTAACTCTGTAGAAGAAATAATGTGCTGCCCCAAGGCCTTTTTCAAGCAAGATACATGAAAGACATTGTGTATCTTACTCTCAAAAGGCAACTCTAGCTCATATGCCACTTCACCAACTCTCCTCAACACCCTGTATGGCCCATAAAAGCGCGGCTTAAGCTTTTCAGCCCCACTCTTCTTGAGAATACTCTATTTGTAAGGCGGAAGACGTAGAAAAACCATGTCTCTTACCTCAAATGATCTCTAAACTCTGTGCCTATTTGCAAACATCTTCTGCTGATTCTGGGCCCGCTGAATATTTTCCTTAAGTACCTTAAGGATGTCCCGACTATCCCGAGCTTTGGGAGCTCTAATGTCCCCAAACGCCATATCAACAAAAGATCTCGCATCATACCCATACAAAGGTGCTCGGAATGAAGTCATACCAATAGACATATGGTAAGTGGTGTTATAAAGCAATACTCACATAAATATAAAGAACTTTACCCATGCCTTCGTTGTCCCGCAACGTAGTTGCGAAGATAACCTCTATCCATTTGTTCACAATCTCTGTCTGCCCATCCGTCTGAGGGTGATAACTAGTGCTAGGAGTCAACTTAGTGTGAACCAAATGGAAAAGCTCCCGCCAAAATATGCTCATAAACCCGCTATCCCACTCACTAACTATGTTCTTCTAAGTCCATGCGCAACCCGAATATCTCACTAAGAACAAATCAACCACATGAGGTGCCTTAAAACTGGTAGGGATAGTGAACAAGTGTGCATATTGTGTCAACCGATCAACTCTTTTGCATAAATGTGATCATTCCTTGCACCACGAAAGACTCGTGATGAAATCCATCGAAATACTTTCCCACTTCTGCTCCGGAATTGCAATGGTCAGTAGAAACTCTGGCTGGGAGAGTATACTCGACTTGTTCTGTGACAAGTCATACACTCACGGACATGGCGCAAGACATCATCCTTGAGACCCTTCCAGGAGAATCTCTCTCTAATTTGCCTCGTATGTTTTAAAATACCCTGGATGTCCTGCAAGTGGTGCATCATGGAAAGCATGCATAATCTTTCCTTAAGCTTAGATTTAGGAACTAGGTAAATTCTGCCCTTATACGAAATCAAATCAGCTATTACCTTATACCGGCCATCCTGAATTTTTTCCATCCATAATGTCACATGTCCAAGTGTTTTTGGAATACTCAACTAAGTTGAGATTTCCAATCTGCTAAAATCTCGCTCAAAGAACATAGGGCAGCGAGATGGGGTTTCCTGGAAAGTGCATCAGCCACTACATTCTTCGTCCCCTTAACATACTCAATGTCAAAATCATATGCCTGGATTCTGCTAATCCATTTTTGTTGCCTCTTATTGAGTTCCTTTTGTTCTAGGAAATATTTCAAACTGTTGTGGTCGGTTCTCACCACAAATTTTCCACCCACCAAATACTGTCTGAACTTTGCCAAAGCATGCATAATGGCAAGCATCTCCTTATCATAGGTGGAATACAGTCTCTCATTATCTCTCAACTTCCGGCTCTCGAAGGCAATAGGATGGTGATCTTGCATAAGAACTGCACCAATCCCCAATCCCGAAGCATCACACTCTAAAATGAAGGGCCGTGAGAAATCTGGAAGAGCCAAAACTGGACAGGTGCTCATAATTACCTTGAGCCTCTCAAATACTACCTGTGCCTCATCTGACCAACTGAATGCACCCTTTCGTAAGATCTGTCAATGGAGCTACCAGCTGAGAATAACCCTTCACAAACCTCCTATAGTAACCACATAACCCCAAGAATCCTCGCAAGTCAGAGATATTCCTGGGTGGTGGCCAATCCTGCATTGCTTGTATCTTCTCCTGGTGGACCTTGACCCCAGTGGCCCCAATGACATGTCCAAGATACAATATCTCCGTAAGTCCAAATTCACACTTGGACATCTTAGCAAATAAAGACTGAGTCTCCATTATGCTAAGTACCTCATCAAGATGCCTCAAATGATCATCCCATGTCCTGCTATATATCAGAATATCATCAAAAAATACCAACACAAACCTGTCTCAATTACCTATTGAAGAGATGGTTCATACATGACTGAAATGTAGCAGGGCATTAGTGAGTCCAAATGGCATCACCAAGAACTCATAGTGCCCGTAGTGACACCTGAAGGTTGTCTTGTGAATATCCTCATCCCGAACTCGAATCTGGTGGTAGCCCGATCGAAGATCAATCTTCGAAAAGTAAATAGATCCATGCAACTCATCTAACAACTCATCAATGCGAGGAATGGGATACCTGTTCTTGATGGTTTTCTTGTTCAGTGCACGATAGTCAATGCACATCCTCATGGTCCCATCCTTCTTCACCAAAACAACTGAAGAAGCAAAGGGACTAGAACTAGGACGGATGTGTCCCATCTCCAAGAGCTCTCTAATGGCCTTCTCTATCTCATCCTTATATGTCTTAGGATGGCGATAAGGCGTAGTCATCACGGGTTTAGCACCCTCCTCAAGCTCTATAACATGCTCAAACCCTCTATCTGGTGGTCTACCTGGAGGAATGTCACCAAACACTGGGCCGTGCTTATCCAGTATGGACTGGATGTCAATGTGAAAAGGCTGCTCACTGTCTGAAGAAGATTTGGATGAAATGAAACACTGGGCTGCCCATGCAACCTCTCCATGTCTGACTATAGACTCCATCCTGCGTGCTGAAACAACTCTAGGCCCACCGTCAGAAAGAGCCCGAAGCACAATCTTCTTCTTATCCACCATAAACTCCAACTCCATCCTCCGGAAATCCTGCACATATCTGCCAAGGGACTGTAACCACTGAATACCCAATACTGTATCAATCTCACCAAGTCCAATAACATAGAAGTCATCGGTCAATGTGTAGTCCCCCATCTGAATACTAAGCCGTGGAATCCTCTTAGTGCAACTAATAGCAAATCCATCTGCCACCCGTACACTAAACCCCTCAAATTCCTCAACCTGTAATCCTCGCTTCGCAGCCAACCCCTCATCAATGAAGTTGTGCGTAGCTCCACTGTCAACCAGACAAACAATCCGCTGTCCCTTAAGCACTCCCTTCAGCCGAAAGGGATGGTACCTAGGAACTCCTGAGAGTGTAGCAATAGTAACATCGGATGAATCCAATGCCTCACTCTCGCTAAGCTCTATTTGGGGCTGCTCCCCGCATCATGGTCACCGCCCTCATCCTCTGCATCTGTATCTGGCGAGTGATCATCCTCCCCGTCTGAAATCACCTCAATGAGATGCACCTTGCCTTTACCAAGGCAACGATGTCCAGGCTCCCAATGATCTTTGCAATGAAAGCAAAGCTTCTTCCTCCTTAACTCATTACGAGTCTCCTGATCCACCTTAGGAGGTGGTGCACTCTTCTGCGGAACGGTAGAGTGCTGAAATGGCCTGGAGCTCGTGGGAAACTTCTTATTGGGCTGATAAGAAGTGGGCTGATAGGAAGTGGGGGATGTGTCCAAGTCCAATGCCATCTGGATGGCATCATGCAATGTCCTAGGCTTAAGAGCCTTGACCAATCCTCTCATCCTGTCATGAAGGCCCTCTATAAATAACATCACCACCCTCTTCTCAGGCATCTCTGGAACCATAACTGCTATCCGCTGAAATTCGTTGATGTATGAATCAACGTGTCCACTCTGTTGGAGCTGTGCCAAGTCCCTGTAATACAGACTCCACATCCTTGTGATCAAATCTCGCAATCAACCTCTCGCTGAAATCCCTGTATGACCGTAGAAGCTCATGACCTTGTGTAACTAACCCATGGTGCCACCAATCATAAGCCACCCCCTCAAGGTGTAATGTAGCGAACTGTATGGCCTCCTGCTCCCTCATGGGTTTGAGGGTAAGATAGGTGTCGAGCTTGTGAATCCAAGCCCTGGCACTGATCTTTCCACTACCATCAAAAGTGGAGAGGGTTACCTTATTGGTAACCTACTGCAAATCCCTGTTCTGTTGTGCTCTAGGCCTCTTGTCCTGTCCAACCCTCATGCTATCTCTCCTCTGAGCACAATACTATGGGAGGGGAAATACATCCCTCACATGCTGCGGCAAACTCCTCCACTCATCATTGACTGCCATAATAGTATCCGAAAAGCTACTTCTTTTGGTCGTCGCTCAATCTTTGTGGGTCACCTCTAGGCAGAAGTTAGGTTCGCATAGGCCTATCTCTGCAGCTCGCGAAGGTCTCCACTCATCTTGTATTAGTATGCCTCCGCTCACGGCGTGGCGATCCCCTAACACTCCCAAGCTCTGAAGGTGATCTACTATGATCCCTGTAACCATTGGCAACTGATACGGATCTATACCTCCTGCCGTGCCCTCGTCCCACGGCCTATCTAGTGCCAACTTGTTCAAGGTAGTGCCCATGCGCTCCATGGTCTGTAACAACTACCTCTGAGTGGCTACCATATCCCGAACGAAATCCCTATCTGGATCTGCATGTTCCTCTCGAGGAGGACTCTCAGGTCTCTCACCCAAATATTCCATTCTGTCATCTCCTGGAATACCAGCTTCGAGTCGTGCTCGTCTGCGGGTGTAGTATCTGTGTGGACCGTCCTCTCTGTGCTACATTCAAAGTTGATTTCTGTTTTAATACACTCTCTGCTTCCTTCCCACACAGGCTGGGAGGATACACTGCTCTGATACCACTGAAAGATCCCAAACCCCTTTTTGCCTGAATACTTTTTTTTTTTTTTTTTTTTAATATATATTGCTCTGGCTCAAATCTAAACTGATAACATCAAAAGGATCCATAGAATACCATTCTAAAACTGCATAGATAAATTAAATAAAACAAACCCCATGAGCAAACCGGTGGATACGGAAAAGGCGCCCGAGGTTTAACAGCAGATTTCTTCATAAACAATTCAGCTTGTATTTTTAATAATAATTTCTAATGCTAAATATTACGGCAACACATTTATAAATATGTAGATAGATAAATAATAAAGATTGTCCAACAAACCTACATCAGAATGATTCAAATCAAATCAATTTGATATATATCCGATGCTTTGGAATTACAATAATTATCTATCATGAAAAATACCTCGATATCTTGCATAAAACAACCGTAGAAAAGTCGTCCCCACTCTAGAAGAAGTCTCGTATGCCCACTGCTGCAATTTATTTCTTTGTCTAATCTGTTGGAATAATAAAAACTTGTGAATACCATGAAGATCCCTGTATGGAAACTTCTCTCATTGCTCCTGGGGTTTTCGTCTGCAAGAGGAATAATCCAGAGGGTTTCCGTCCTTGGATTTTGTTTGCAAAAGCTCAGTGCTAACTGCCGGGGAAAAATAATAATAATCTGAATGCCCTTTCCCCAAGTCGCATTTTTCCCTTATAGCCAAAAACCCTCCAAAGGAACAAGTCGCACTTTTTCCAAATCCTCATAATTAATTATTTCCTTTTTCCAACCAAGTCGCATTTTTGGCTTAGGTAGGCACATTAAATAATTTATTAATTTATTTAAATGCACTTTCCTAAGTCAAAGTCACTTAAACAGTCTATTAATTAATTATATGTGCTTTAATGATGTTTTACTTTATTTTGAGCACAATATAATAAAATTAATAAACCAAAGTCACCCTTGAAAACATCCTTTGGCCGTCGGGTAGACAAAACAAGCCAAAGGTCTTCGACCGAACTATCCGAGAAAGAGGGACATTACATCAGAACAAATCAAGGAAGCCGCTTTATTAATGAGGTGGTAAAAACTTTGGTGAATAGGTTTTCCATCAAGCACATGAAGGCAACAACCTTCAAGCCAAGCACAAATTGACAGTGGAGTGAACAAACCATGTGTCATACCAAATTTTGGCAAATGATGCAACTTTGGTACATAAATGGGATAAGAGGATTCATGCAACATTGTGGGCGAGATAGGGCTACATCAAAGCTAGTGACAAGATACTCACTCTCCTTTTCATCTAGATTTTGGTATTGATTTAGTTCTTCCTATTTATTTTGATATTCCATCCCTAAGAGTTATGGGTAAGTAAATAATGGATAAGAGTGTTCCAATAAGTGATAGGTTGGTGCATCTTCATCTGTTAGAGTAAATGCAGGAGACCACAACACAAATTACAAGAAAAGATGAAGCAAAAGGCGTATTTTGATTAGAAGATCAAGTGGTCTTCGTTTCGTGATAAGAGTGCATGCATGATAATGGAACGTATCAATTGGAGGAATTGGATGGCACTCCAATTGAAAAATGGATCAACCATGACAAGTTGAAGATTTTCCAAGAACGGCTCCGGATTGTCCATGACAATCTACTCCAAGGACAAAATAGAAGCTAAGGGGGGGAAGATGTTGACACTAGAATTTTCCTTCAAATTTTCCATTACATTAATGTATATGTTAATAATTTGTTGTAATGGGTAGTCAATAGTAGCATCTATTACAAGTTAATGACTCTTGCTGATAAATTACTTACACGCACAAAATAATGTAATAAAGTAACTAGTAAATATTCTATGGTAATAGTCAAAGTACATTAGGGGAATGTTGTGGAAGTCATGGTCAATGGTTAAAAGTAAATATTTCTCGTAAGTGGTCATGATAATGTCAATCATCAAAGTCATGGTAAACAGTAATTATGGTGCAAGTGGTCATAAATAATTAATTTTATATTTGTATTAATGACAAAGAGTGATGTCATATATATTTTGAATAGTTCATTTATTATTGGGATGAAGTATAGAAAAGGTGGATTAGATGGGAAATCTATCCTATCCTAATCATGATCCTATGTGTAAAGGATGGGGTCTATCCTATCCTAAGAGATATTTATACATGTAAAGATGAGAGGATGGATAAGCCTTGAATGCCTATAAAAAGGGATGCTACTACCTCATTTGGTACATAAGAAGGTGGTGAGGCTTAAGATATGCAAGTAGTGAGAGTCCATATCATTGTATAAGAGTATTGTAGAAGTTATCAAGAAGTGTGTTTGAGAAGTTTATCTGAGAAAGGTTGTTGATAAGGCAAGTAAGTGAAGTCCATGTGGAGTTGGTAACACTCGGTGTATATTTGGGTGAGATTGTAACATTACTTTGATAGTAATATAATTATTGGTTGTACTCCATTTTTGTTAACTACCCTTTGTATTATCTTTTGTGCTATTTGTGTGTTGTGTTTCCAAATTCATACCACTATACCAAAAAAATGTGTTGCTAATACAATCAGAGCACAAGTTCCCAATGAAAGATTATTTAGGTGTCAGGCTAGGGTCGACAAGTGTTTTGTCGCCAGTCACTAGTTATGTTTGCACGGAACATCACAAACCCAAACACACTTAACTGATAGGTGCTAAACACAAAACATGTGCATTGCAAGCTGCACAAAACTACACAAGGACAACTGTGCACAACAAGACTTGTGAAAGACAGAAACAAAGCTCGTGCACAATCAGAAACTTGTACACTTTCCTACTCAGCCTATTTTCCTAATCTAATGTGTTTTTGGTTGACATAGGATTACAAGCAAACGCAGATACTCCTGCATCATGAAGTGCTCTTACATGCTCTTGCATTTCTCTAGTGCCGTGGTGCTGATATAAATGAGGACAGTAGCGTTGCTCTCCTAGTGTTTGCAGAGCCTAATTTGGACTAACATTGAGGTTGAGGATTGAATGGCCTTGCAGTGCCTGATACACCGTAACCCTTGGCCAGCATAGTTGTTGTCTGAGCAAGTGCTGAGTCTGAAAGTGTGCAAGAAGTGTTGGTGCATCATGAGAGGTAATGGGGAAGTTTCTGGCTTTGCCTGCTCTTGGTTTTGGAGAAAACTTGCTCAGTTGTTGCTTCTTTGAGCCAGCATGTGTTTGTGCTGCTCTGTGTTGTGAGTCCCTGAGATTACACCGTGGCTCAGCCATTACAAAACTTAGTGTGGCAGGGCTGTGAGTGGAAGCATCCACCACTAGCTGTAGTGGTCCATTGGCTGGTTCTGTGATTCCATGAGGGTGAGAGGTCGGCGCTTATGGCAATATGGAGTTTTTGTTGAGATCCGTCATTACTGCCCACAACAAACCTCTCCTGCATTAAGCTGTGAAACATTTGGACCGGTTCAAGACTATGCCTTCTGGATGAAAGTGGATGAAGACAATACGAATAACTGCAATGTAGCTTCCTGTTCCATTGTAAATCCCATTGGATAGTATTATAAATATGAGTATGTTTGGTGTCTATTCCTTGTGAGAGTCTATGAGATTTCCCTAGACACAGGTATAGCCGACTCACCTTTCCAGTTGAAATTTCTTTATTGTATACTTAAGCACAGTGTAAATTTAGTATCTTATAATGTAGAAAATTCTTTCTTCAGTAGCCCTTTTGTTTTTTCTTGTCATCTGTGTTGATATAAAAACAAATCCACAACTTCATAGCTTATTCTTATTTTTCAAGACACCATGATGTTGATTGTTGAATGTTATCCTGTAATAATGCAATGCTTCTAAAAAGTTTCATGCTTCAGTACCATATTAGTGGAGAAAATCAAGTCTGCACTTGCACATTTAAAGGTGGACACTCTCCGGCAAGTGGCTCACTGCTCACTCTCCTATATAGACCCAGTGCATGCTGGGTAATTTGTTCAACATGCATCATTTTTCAGTAAAGTAATATATATTGTGACGCCTAATTTTGTTTTTCATTAAACATCTAGCAGGTGATGTATACAACTGGAAGAGAGATTGATTCAGAGAAAAGCATTCTTGCAGAAAATTCTCCTTTGACTACAGCTCCTCTTATGGTATGTTACTTTGCTTTTATTGAATGACATGACAGAAGAAATCAATTCAGTTGCAGGTATCAACGGCTTGGGTTCTACGACATTAAAGATAATAATTTAATATTGTATGTCTTCATGGATTAATAAAGTGGAAATTGACCCATTGAGAGTTAGAGGAAAATCTAACTTGTGAATATGATTGCGGTGAACATGGTTCTATGGTCAACTGATTAGTTATTCAAGTGGGCTGCTAAAGTTTCTAGTTTCTAGTTTCCTTTCTCATTGCTTTGATGTGTCTGTTTTCCTTCACCATGTTTGGCTGTCTTAATAGAGTTAGAGGAATATGTAAAAAATATTACTAAAGGAAAGAAACGTCTTTTCAAGTTTGAAGGTGCGTGGTATGCAGAGCTCCCATTTGAGAAATAGACATACATCCTCTCCAAACTGGCAGATTGAAATCAATAGAAAATTCATGTGAAGGTTAGAATGTTGTTCGTATAGGATGTTCTCATTAAAATAAATTATGGGTGCAAGAGATTTAATGTACAGGGGAATTGCATATGGCGTTACCTCACACACCGCAGCTCTCTCAAACATGGAAGAATTATATTTGAGAAATAAGTTGATGCTTCTCCAAACTGGCAGATTAAAATCAATATAAACTGAACTGTGGATGCAAGAGATTTAATGTGCACATGCAATAACTTATATGGTTTGTCTTACTATGGCAGTTCAAAGTATCACGTCCAGAACTGGCAGATGTGTGTTGAACCTTGCTTTACGTGCAACTTGAGAATCTTCTTCTGAGTTTTGCATAGTGTTAAGATCTATCATGCGTTCCTTCTTTCCACAAACGAAATTGCTGCCAATTACGATGGTTGAAGATACAAATGGTGCCTTGAAAACAAGTTGCTCTTTACAATTAGTTGGTTGATAACAGATGACCATTTGTTTTCCTTTATATTCACTATATTTGCAGTACTAGATGAGTAAAGATCAAAATTAAAATCATAGTTTGCAAACTTGGTGAGTACTCTCCAAGTCAGCGAGTACTCACCATATTTTTAGCTGGGCAAGTAAACTCCCCAAAAACTCGCTGAACCTGCCAGCTGAGTATTTGTCGAATACTCGCGAGTTTTTGGCAATTAGTCACAAATTTTCAGCAATTATTCACGAGTTTTTGGCGATTGTTTTTGTTGGTTTCCAATTTATTATTTTGGCAAGTTTTTGGAAATTGTAAATTATTGTAATTTGTAACTTGCATAGATATGCAATTTATGATGATAATTTTCAATGACAATCATCATAAATTCATAAGACTTATCAGCTGGCTGTTGTATTCGCATGATGATGCAATTTTGTACTCTATTTTGTATTCAAATCTAATAGAAAACACTTCCCCAACATTTTACAGACTCATTTGATACATTTTGTAACTATATTTTGCATAAAATTTATGTTTTTTAATGAATTTTAAGTATCTTTAAGTTGCCGAGTCATTTTTTTTTGGTCTGCTGAGTATTGGCGGAGTACGAGTATGGGAACTATGCTTAAGATAGACAAACATCACTTTTGATATTCAGTCTTTGCCGAGTCAGAAAACATTTATCTTAGATGGCTTTGATGACTGGGGGAAGTTCGAAAGATTGGAGGAGCTTTTTCAATAATTAGGTCTTTCAAGATACTCATGCATCCTAGTGAATATGACTTCAAATAATGGGGAAAAGATTGAGGGACATTTTTTTGAAGAATTTCATACATGTTATGTATGTAATAGACTGGAGCAGTGCACGGAGCTGGAGTCTGTGCTTTGGGGTGAGAATAGAGAGGTCATTTTCTATTGCATGGAGTATTAAATCAACAAATAGATTAAACAAGGACATGGAACGTTTAGGAGTAGCAAAATGTTCAAAAAAGGTGAAGAAAAGGCTTCTCTTTGTCTTCAGTCTATATTTAGGGAGCACTCACCCGCATCTTTGGTTGGGGAGCAACGGGACTCTACCGCTCAAATCTAGTCTCTAATGTTTTTTTAAATGAAACGTAAAACCTCTTACTTCTTCATCTAGTTTACTTGGGAGTAAGTCTTTGAATCAATTGATATAATAATTTCTTCTTATATCTATAAGAAGAAAACATTAATGATTTTTCTTTAAGTTTTTATGACATTCAAATGTTTATGAAAAACATTCAAATGTTATGAAATCTTTTTTCAGCAAAGCCCAAATGTTTGTAAATTTTTTTCATAAACATTTGAATGTTATGAAATATTTTTGAAAGGCTTAGTACTGTTTTTTCCTTTTCAATGATTGAAACACGCAAACAATCCATTGGATTTTCATAAACATTTGAATGTTATGAAATATTTTTGAAAGGCTTAGCACTGTTTTTTCCTTTTCAACGATTGAAACACGCAAATGATCCATCGGATTGAGTAATTATCCATCTATAGAATCAACTTCAACTGCAGCTAGATCCAGAGGGGTGCAAAATTTGTCTCCCAAAATTATCCACAAGATATGGCAGATCTTAGATACATTTCCAACAGACATTTTGTTGAATTTGATTAACCAAGGAAGCTAAAATAGTGCTTCAGTCCTAAGTTGTCTATTTTTCTGTTTTCAGTCCCATTATACCTAGGCAGATGTGCACATACACATACCAGCAAGGGAGAGAGATATAATATTAGTGCATGCATCATCCAGGATTTAGAATTATAACAATAAGTGAACATCCAAGGTAAGTGCTCCAAAGAGTGGACAAATTGCTTATTTTCTTTTTGGTCTGCAGGGCTGTCGGGACTTTTTTTTGAGAAATATATTGTAGCTCTATCATCGTCAACGGTTGTGTTGCAAGGCAAACATGAAGAAGGATGTATGAATCCTGAAGCTTCCATTTGACTGAACCCGTGATTTTTCATGGGGATAATTACATTTGGGATAAAACTAAGTATTCTTTTTCCTTTGACTGTTCCATCTCATCCAGAATGATGCTTTCAAATTCAAACATCTATTGAGTTCGTGTTTGATGTAAATTTCTGTTCAACTTAGAGGTCTAGAAAATAACAAGGTCTAATTGGTAGTTGGTTGAACTACACAAGTAAACCTGTAGAAAGAAAGATATTATATCGATGTCCACAAATGACCCAACGCAGGTCAATGATACTTGATAGTACAACCAATAAGAAAAGAACGTGGGAGCCAAAAAAGGAACTCTAACCCTAAAAGAGACAAAAGACTATATGCTTACAAGCTAAGAGTACAAAATGAGGATCGTAACCGACCAGGGTAGTTAAACTCAAAAGGTGTAACCCTAAACCTGTTAATGCATATGATGTCATCTATTTGAAACATCACTTATTTGAAACATCACTTATAGGTTATAACCATAAGAAAGCGAGACATGTTGCTAGAGAAAAGTCGTTGCTAATAGAGACTCATATAAGAGATGGAAGATTATCCTAATTTGTATCATAAGGAGGACCGGCATCCTCGTCAAATATTGTGAAAGAGCCAAGATAAAATCTGTAATCTCCATAGAAGAATGTCCTGAACTAAGTGGACATGTTTGGGCGATCCTGGGGGCACAAAGAATGTCTCCTAGAAACTTTCCTAATGTCCATTGCTGATGGTCCTCTAGTAGTAGAGAGTGAACTGGTAATTCACATCTGAGTGAATTTCATGTAATGTGGGCGAGGAGGGGTCACAAACCATTTTGTTCAAAGAATGGATCTACCACGTCTAATATAAAAAAGGAGGGAGGTACCCAAAAGTGGCTTGCCAAGGGAGGCATGATCTCATCGATCTATTACCATCTCACGTGTAACTAAAACATCTAAGGGACAATCAACATCACCAATTGATATAATAGGTTGGAAGAATAAGGTAATTAATCAAGTATTTCTCGAAGTCCCTTGCAAAGCATGACACTTGGAGGTGACCACTTCTTGAAGGTGAAGGGTCAAGCACCTTTTATCAGGATAGTGAAAGAAGCTAGTGGGTGATTCCCTTGAATCTCTTTGCAAGTAATAATATCTTCCTTGGTGTTGTAGTAGATGGGACATGTAAAAATAAAATGCTTCTTTATCTCCATCTCACGGAGAGCACAAGGTGATCCGTTCCCCTTAGGGAATGTGGTGGGCATACTTTATTTGCCAATGGTAGAGAGAAAAACCTCAACTTCTTAAGTGGAATCTAGAGACCATGAGTGCAGTTTTTCTAAATAAAGTTAGAATGGATGATGATCCTTTAAAAATCTTACGGAAATGATGATATAGAAAGTCATTGTAGGGTTGAGTGGTTTTGGGAAGATATCCAAGTAACTCGAATATAGTACCGGTATATGTCCTTGGTGAATTGCTTAGTAACCCCCTTCTTTGCAATGAGAGGAGGAAACAAATTCAAAGAGTATTTGAAGGGAAGGAGCCAATCCATGGAAATGGTGATAAACTTCCTTTCCATGCTCCATGGTCTAAAGAGTACTAAAGTTGCTTTTGTTGTTGAATTATATTTCCTTTGATATCTTCCCGTTATTTTTGTTGGCCAAGTTATTTTCTAAAATGAATATTGAGGTGTATTTTGCGCGTGACAAAAATTTTCATTAATGTTTGCACTAGTTGGGAAGGAAAATCTTTTGGTTTGTATTATTGGCAGGTTCTTAGGGCACTCCTCATCTGATGTGGGTGGCAACACCGGAGTGTCCAAATCTATGCCAATTGATGGGAACAAATACTCTCTTCTGCATAAGGGCTGATCGCAAAATGAGGCTTCTCCACCATGGGATTGGTCCCAGGCTAACATACTTGTGATGGCTACAAGACCTTTGATCTTGTGATGGTTTTTCTTGTTCAGTTCTTAATTTGTAAGTAATGTGTGCACATAGTTGCAAGTTCTATCGGAGTGAATGCAAGGGCCGAGGTGGTATTGTTTTGATGCTTGTGGATGATGTGGTTGTAGATGGTTTGTTGACCAGAAACAATATATTTTGGAATATAGTAGTGATGAATAGAATAGATTGTGTCCGTGCATACTTAATGGCAAGGCAGAAGATTCAAATGTTCTACCGATTGTTATCAATCATGTTGATGACAGGGGAAGTTCATATTTTTATTTGCAAAAACCTATACGTGCTGTCTATTATTTTTTTTTCTTGCATGGTGAAGAAAATATTGAAGGTGAAGGACTGAAGGACTTCCTTTGCTTGCACTTGTTAACGACATGATGGTTTTGATGGCATGTATGTGCTAGTAGATACCATATGAAGGTATTGTTGAGGAAAGCTTCTTTAGATGGTATCGAAGGAGCCTCGTTGATGATGATGATGGTTGTTGGTGCTACTACATGAATGATGGATATGATAGTCGTTGCATCTCATGCCTACTCAAAGAATATTATGGCAACAATATCATTGTATTTCTAATGCTGGAGGACCATGACATGTTGCAGACTTGGGGCGTTGATGATATACATGTTGCTAGTGAATATCCTCTTTCCATCATGACACAAAGTTTGTTGAGGGAAGGTGTTTGCAGGGATTGCTGTCATTGATATAACCTAGGATAAATTCACTAACCTTAGCCAACTTAAGTCTAGGGTGCAGATTTAGTTTGTTAGTGACCTACTATTTAGTATGCTTTCTTTGCCATTGCCCAAAATATATTTGCCATAGTGAGTGAAACACTCATATTGCAAGGAATGTTGTTGTCCATGTCTTGTGGGTTTGTTGTTTGCAGATTGCCATTGGTGGAATGAAGATGGTCATTCCCTTGTTTGTTTGAGGTCAAGACGGGTTGTTTGATGCATGATGTTCCTCACTTGTCGTCAAGATCATTTGAGGGACTCCAGACATCGATAGTGGATGCACAATTTGTATGTTGTTTTTAGAAGAATTATGAATGATTTTTTATGTCATTGGTGACTGAACTTTGCTACGAAGGTTAGAACATGGATGAAACAAATGAAGGGGCTTCTTAGGATGATGAGATATTGCTTGCATGTTCAACCACGGTGGATGTTTGATTGTCCTCAATTGTTGATGGCTGGTGGACTAATGAATGATCAAAATAGGGAATCTTTTCTATTGATAATGAAGGTAATAGTCAAGATTTTCTAGCCATTTTCATGGGAATAGTGCTCGTTGGTGGTGATAATGCAGCTTGTTCTTCTATGTGATTTGTGATGCACTTGATAGAATACTATTGATAGATTATGTATGTCGTTGAGAGGAATTGGCACCGATTGCGATGGATAGTGGGTGGTGCTTATGTGGAGTTGACCATGGAGATCATCGAGGGGTACGTTTATTGCCAATCACAAATTCCTTGTTGTGACAATGAGCTTGGTAGAGCAAGTGTACATGCCATGGGCAAACAGATTTCAGTTCATTTCTGCTTTCTGATTGACATCATTAGTCTCATTTCAATTTATGAAATTTAGATAACAGAAATTAACCCCCACTGTTACATTTTGTTATTGATTTAAAGTGGAGTTGAATTGTTTTCAATTTTAAGGCCCTATGAAGTCAAATGCATCTAAAATTTAGATTGAATTAGACTTGTCGGGAGGGTAAAGGAAAAGTTATCCCCAACAATGCGTTAGTGCTGGGAGATAATCTTCCATACACCCTTGCATGTACTGACATATTTGTAGTGATCCCTCATGTTTATGGGCTATGAAATCTTAGGCACTCAGGTTGGAGATTGGTTGTGGTGAGATGCTGCTTGTGATAGTGGAATAGGGAGGGTGACAGGTGGCATAGAGATGCACCCTTAGCTACCCGAGGTTGGTGCTATAGGGGTGCTTGGCATTTAGATGTTAAGCATTGTTCTAGCCTTCAGCAGTGGTGTGCAAAAATACTCTCTTGAGGGAAAAACAAATGGTGGTCCAGGGTAGATATTGGTGATATTTTTGGACAAATTACATATGAGGGATTATTTATGTATTTGGGGGATACTGTTTGATTGATGGGCGTATTTATTGTTCATGTCCTTTGCAGAGTTACTTTTTATTTAATAATATAAATAATTCAGGACTTGAATGGGCAGGATGTCATTATGTGGGAATTAGAATTATCATACACGAGATGGGAGCTACATAGTGAATAATGCTCTCCTTTGAATTTTTTTCGTTAATTCTCTTGGGCAAGTTAATTGCTAAAATGAATATTGCGTTGTATTTTGTGCATGACACAATATGTTATGTTATGATGTTTTCTCATTGTTCTAATCTATCCTGTTTTTGTTTTGCCTAAAGGTACCCATGAATTATTTATTCTTTCAAGATGCATACTAAATATTTCACCCCTGCCTTAATGATTGCAGGTTCTTGTGAATGGACGCACTGCAAGTGCAAGTGAAATTGTATGCTTCCATCCCTAAAACTTATGCCTCAAACATGAAATTTCTTGATTAGAATTTAGTGTTTACTTTTTCTTTATGTTGTAATTTTAGCTCTGCTGAAATTTCATTTGTTTGGCACTCCCTTGCTGTTATTCCATTTCCATGTAGTTCGAGTCCCATTGACCTTTCTATTTTTTATCATATTGCATAGGGTCGAGTCTAGGAAAGAGAGACTAGTCAGCATTTGCAGGGATTGGTTAGTGCAGGAAGCCAGTTCATCCCTTTCTCCCTGAGGAGTAAAAGTGCAGAGGAAAGAACTAGTTTTCTATTGAACAACTCATAGCAGTTCATGTAATGTCCCTTTCTAGGGCTGAAACTGAAAAACAAGGAAATAGCACAAACCCCAATCTGAATTAAATCTGATTTTTGGACCAGCAAACTGAAAATTAAATCAGTACGGTACAACAGTCTGATTTTAGGAACAACTTGTAAACAACAAGATTTCACCCAAATAACACCCTTAAACTCATCCACAATATTTATAAACCTTTTAGGGATACTTTAGAACAATTTCCACCATGAAAATCAAGCAAATACTCAGCTGGAAAATTATTTATTAACAGAAGTACAACTAAGAGAAATAATCAAAATGGAGGTTTCCAAACCCCAACAATGACCAAATATGAATGATTTCAGCCTTATAAATTATGTCAAGTCTGAATATCCAATAATAAATGAGTGCCGTGCCCTAGAAGGCACTTAAAATGACTTCAACCCTAGTCGCTCCCTAGGAGAGGGACTCAAAATCATGCAAAAGCTCTTTGTAGGTCTTCTTCTTGATGCCCTAGATATAAACCAGCAAGAGGATCTTCAATATTCTCCTTCACACCACCCAATTTGGAGAGTTTTCGTTCTCCAAATGCCACAAGGAAGGTTTCTGTCCTCCTTGGATGCCACACTATGGATTTTCACCCTTAGTGGAGTTGGAAATAGCCCTAGAGTCCAAATAGATAAAGTATATATGCCAAAAGTGATGTGCAAATGAGCCCTAAGACTCCTCTTATACCCTTTGGTTGGCACCAAGAGTCATAAGGTGTAGACTGACCTCTTAAGCTTGCTTTATCTTCTATTTCCATGTTGGAAACTTCCCAACCTTGCCGACCTCTTAATGAGCTTTACTTTATCTTTTAATTTCATGTTGGGAGCATTATAATCCCAACCGACCTACCTTAGGGAGTAAAACACCAAAGAAAAACATTAATAACAATAAAAGAAAATAAAAACGAAACCCAAGGACTTCCCTTGTGCAATTCCTTCTTGGCCACGGGAAGAGAAATGACAAGAAGTCTTCAATTGGTGCTAGTTTGAAAAAGGGGACATTACAGTTCATATCTCTATCAAAGACTTGTAATAGTTCATTGCTTAATAAAAGGGCACATAGCTTTATGGTTGTGGCCAAAATTGATAGCCATTATTTCATACCATGGCATAGCCAAAACCAATATTTTCAATCGACTTATAAACCATTTGATCTTAGTAGTTCGCACCACAAGTCTTACCTAACAAGGTATTCCTATTGATAGCAAATGCGTATGGCTAGGGTATAACTTTCCCAAGAAATAAATTAAATAAATTTCAATAATTGACCAAAGTAGGTCAATGGGACTCAATAATACAAACAATAACAAAAGCATGTAGTAGCCAAAAAGAGCTCCGGCCCTAAAGTGACAAAAGACTACAAGCTATGAGAACAGAAATAATTCTAACCAACCAGGGTGGGTAAACCCAAAATGGGTGAATCCTAAACTTGGTAATACATATAATTTTATGTATTCCAAACATTTTATATAACCATATTCACATACAATTATGCAAAGACAAAAATCGAGTGAAAAACATAGTATGTGTCCGTGCTTGTGTTTCTATCTTCAAGGACTTGTAGTAGAGAAACTTCTAGCGTTAACTTACATTTTGATGGATGAATCAATAAAAACTATATGGATTTAATTTGAAATTTCCTTAAAATAAATATGAAAAGGATAAATAATATTTTCCTTGGCCTTTGTCAAAAGTTTCATCAAATATTGAGCACTAATTCTGACAAAGTAAATGTGTATGTGTGTGTTTCAACCTTCATGGACTTGCAGAGAGAAACTTCATGGCCTACCTCCAGTCTTTCCAACTTTCATCAGTCCATGAGCTTTGGGGGTTCTTGCTCCTCCAACATGGCTATTTGTATTGGTATCTTAACCACATGGGTTGGGGCTTTACTGCTTTGGGTTTACCCCCTTTGGTTATGTTTTATTTAGCTAGTCTTTCATCCTAGCACTTTCTATTGTAATTGGATGTATTCTCAAATCCGATTGACCTAGTTTTGGCCCTTCATGAACATTAATATAATTTTGTATCTAACTTTAACTTACGTTTTAATGGATGAATCAATAAAAACTGTTTGCATGCAATTTTAAATTTCCTTGAAATGACATGAAAAGCGATAAATAAATTTTTTTCTTTGCTCTTTGTTGTAACTTTTATCAAATTTTGAGCACCAATTCTTACAGATTGTGCATGTGTAGGTGTGTGTTTTCAAACTTTCAACCTTCACGGACTTGTAGGATAGAAACTTCTAGCTTTAACTTACATTTCGATGGATGATATATTTTGAAATTTCCTTAAAATAAACATGAAAAGGATAAATAAATTTTTCTTTGGTCTTTGTCAGAACTTTCATCAAATTTTGAGCACCAACTCTTACAAAAAGAACGTGTCTGTGCACACGTATGCATGTGTTCCTTCACCGACTTGTGGGAGAGAAACTTCTAGCTTTAACTTACATTTTAATGGATGAATCAATGAATATAATTTGAAATTTCCTTGAAATAAACATGGAAGGGATAGATGGTAACCAAATTTTTCTTTTTGCTGTCAGAATTTTCATGAAATTTTGAGCACCCATTCTTACAAATGAGCACTTGTCTGATCTCAATTAATATAAAGCACAAGCATTTTTGCTACTTGGAAAATCACCGAGGCAGCTATATATCATCTATTTTTGGAAGCCAAGTCTTACAAATTGCCTTTTATGTTTAGTTGCTAAATTTCTCAATATGAAGTGCTTCAAGATTGCAAGTAGCAAGTCTGAGATTAATTTTCTAGATCTTCTATAATTTGTCCCTCCCTCCCATTGCACAAACGTTGTTAGGAAAAAAAAAAGGTGAATGGATCACCCTCTTAAAGAAGCTAGTTGGACCCTTAACTTATTCCCTTGGGCAACCGCTATCCACGATTTATCATCTATATTTGTAAGCTGTCTTAAAAAATGCATTTTATGTTTAATTGGTGATTTTCTTAATGTTAAGGGTTTCAGGGTTGCATGAAGCAAGTATGAGTTTAACTTTCTAGATTTTTCAGAATTCCTCCACTTGCCTCTCCTCCCAAAGAAAACAAACAATCACTAATCTGATACCTCTTGCGTTGCTTACCTGAAAATGCCAATAACAGATGAGAGAGCCCTTTGACAAGGCTGCAACATTTTCAATCAAGTTATTGACCATTTGATCATTTTACGTGTACATTTCCTCTCCATTCATATACTTTCTTTGTTACAGGGAATTCAGGAGTAGCAGTTAAAATTGATAGTACCAATTCTACAATTTAACTATCATGTTATATAGGCAGCACTTATCATGCTTCAGATTATTTGAAGTGATTTACATATTCTTTACAGTGGCTAACTTGCATACAATAGCACAAATATGGGACTTAGTTATACCCAGTGGAATTTTTATTATGTGGTTGACAATACACTCTGGCCAGTGACTGTTTAATGGAAACTGTTTTACAGGTAGCAGCAGCTCTTCATGATAATTGCAGGGCTATTCTAGTGGGCGAAAGGACATATGGAAAGGTGAAATGATATCCAATAAGCTTCCTTTTTCTATTCATCAATATTCTGATTTTCATTGCACTCAAAACTCCTTTTGTTATATTGTATACTCTGTCTCGATGTTATGTTTCCAGGGATTGATTCAATCTGTCTATGAGCTCAAAGATGGGTCCGGTATGGTAGTAACTGTTGGAAAGTATGTAACTCCAAGTCACAAGGATATTGATGGAAATGGAATAGAGCCCGATTTTAAATGAGACCAGGTGATGATTTAAATTGTACTTTACCATAGTTAATGCGATTTTGACAACTAGGTTTAGCAAACAAAAACTGATTTTTTCCTTTTTTAAGGTTTGGCTGAAGCAAAGCAAACTCTTGGTCACTGCCATGCTTCTACACAATTGACGACACACAAAAAGTTTCTTTAGTTTGGTAAAGAAAGCACCTTAGGTTTGTTTTTGTTTCTCGTTACCTGTTTATTCAATTCATTTGAAGCTTGTTTGCATGAGATTTTCTGTATTATTCTAAGTCAAAACTCATTCTGTTTTCATTCCTTTGACTATACAAATCAGCCAAACAAAAGGATGATTTCTATTCCATTTCTCATGCATGCTATTATTCGTAACTTTTAGATTTCTCACAAAAATAACCATTCTCATTTACCTTGATAGAATATTTCCATGCCAATCTCAGAACTTAGTGATCCAATTGTAGAAGTCTGATTTGGACTGATACTGATTGTCTGATAACATTCATTGGGACGGCAGTCCATCACCCATAGCTATATTATTTTTTCCGAAGGTGAGCTTGAAGGCAGATGTCCTTCTAAAGTCCTTGTATTTTATAATTTGTAGCCACAAAATGTCAAATCTGAATTACAATTCTTAAGAGTTTGGAAATTACAAAAGACAACTAATTTTCTCATTTGAAAATTTAACCTATGATCATTGTTACAGATATATGAAAATTTCATCTTTCAAAAGAAATAAACCAAAGAAAAATATATCCCATGTTTCAAATGTATTGGAGTTGGACATCTATGCAGATGTAAATGTAAGGCCTTTTCCTTCACTGTACACTATGTTGACATTTCTGTAAATTAGCTATAGTAGTCTGTCTGTGATAAAAATCGAGCGTCTGACATTATTAAATGACAAGCTTTGCTAAATAAACGTGCAAGTTTTAGTTACATTTTTAGCGAGTTATCACTCTTGGACAACCAGCTAAAGCCTTTTTACTGTTTGGCAATAAGACAAATCATTCTTAATTTGGAACAGTGATAGCTTCAAAAAGGGAATATTTTGTTTTGCTATTAAACCCATGTAAATGTATCTTGAAACTTAAATGGGACAGCTCCTTCGATATTCTTGTACTGTGTTCACTCTTCTTGTAGCTTGTTTTCTATTCTTGTATGTTTCCATTGTTTTTGTCTGTGTAATTCATTCACTATAGTGTTTTATCATATAGGACCACATTGTAGCTTGTCCTTGAGATTTGCAAGCGACATTTGTGACACTCTATGGAGAGCATTTTCACTTAGGTGGCCAGTGTTTTTATCATTTCGAACTTCACTTTGGACACCAAACTACTATCAAGAACATTGGAGACATATTCACATTTATTCAAGTCCATCTAAAGTTCACAAGTTCAAGTTGAATCATCCACTATACTAGTGTCCCCCCATTTTTGTTTTCCTTTCTGCTTTTTCTTTTCTGCAAGACCACAACCATCCATTTTTCTGCCACCACAAACATTGTAGTTCAGTGGGAAAACAATGGTTGACCCTTCTACTAGGTGATAAATGAAAGTTAGTCAGAGAAAGGGCAGCCAGCTCTTCTCCCATTGTATGACAGGATTTTGGACGGGGATGGATGATCAATCCTTCTCAAGGGTCATCCAATGTACTATTTGACGAGTCAATTTCCGTTTGCAGATGCATACCATATGTTGAATATTGATGGTTAGACACGTACCAGGGTGTCACACATGACATGTAACTCAGCCCATTCTTCTATAGTTATATAGTACGTGACTCAACTTAATAATTGGAATCTTGTAATGGACAAAAGATGAAGTGCTTCATCTTCCCTTCAGTTAGTCTTTCAACAGTAGACATGACACACATAATAAATATCAAGAACTAGTTATGAAAATGATGGTAGCGGTCAGAGAGGGTTTGTTACTCGAGAAAATAGGAGTAAAGCTTGCAAGATAGATACAAGAACGTCACGAAGGCCAATTTGGGCCAAGTAATTCTCCATAAACATTGACTAAAAACAAGTGAAATTTTATTCGACGTGTCCATTCTACACGTTGTGTATTTATGAATTTTCTCAGATAATAAAATTCCATGTAATATTTTTGTGCTCATTGTTCACTTTTATGTGCTTGGGCATTGTGGTAAGGCCAAGTAGTTGACAGTTGTTTCATTTTCCCTTGGTTGTTCCATCTCTAGGTTTGGTTTTAGAGTTTGCAATTGAGATGTGTGGTGTAAAGAAATTGTAAAATGACCAAGAGGGGGATAGTAGTTGGCAGATGTGGGCGAGGAAGAGATTGTCCACCATGTATAGAGGGCAAAGATATTGTAAAGATACTAAAAGTCATACAACTAAGCTTGGATGTTATAAAATTGGCTCAATAAAGAAAAGGAATTATAGGACTTGATGATAGTGGAGATGAGGAACAACCTAAAGCCCAATAACATGGATTGTCGAGCCAAAGGTTGAGCCCTAAGAGATGATTATTTATTGAATATATAGAATGTGTCATAAGCCGAAATTGGTGGTCCCATCTATTAAAAATTGTGAAACTTGAATATTTGATTGATTGGATCATAAAGTTTTTGGGTTCAAGAAGATATCTAGCCATGTAAATGATTTGAGGCTTCCCTTCAAGATGCTTTAATGTTTGCATCGATTGTATCTTGTAGGAAAGGCATATCGATTGTTCTTCATATTAGAATAAAATTTGTCTAGGAATTTGTAAAGTGGAAGTGGAATAGGCAAATAATGAGACAATTTTTTTGACAAAAGCCACACAACTCAAAATTAGGAATGAGAGGAAACAGTTCTTGACATCATATATAGACAAGTGAATCTTATTGCCACAAAAGAAGAGGATTTTTCAGGCATAGACCATGATATAAGATTTGAGGGAATTTGTTTCAAATATGGCCACCATGGCCTTCAGTCTTTTGAATGCCCGAAAGTTGGAAAAGAAAGTAAAAGGAATGGGAAAATAGTTCATGTGGCTCAAGTAGAGGATGAAGAGATAAGAGGAAGACGTGATCTAAATTTAACTCAAGGAAGTTATGTCAAAAATGATAAGCAATTTTTGTTGAAGCTAGTGCAAGAGGAAGGACAACAATAGAGGAAAGGTAGTTTCAAAACTAAGTGCCGAGAAAGAGAAAATTGGTGTTAGTACTAATGATTCAAAGATTTACAAAAATGTTGCAAAAATCGGGGTTGAGTATGGAGGCAGAGGTCATGATACAAGATTTGAGGAAATTTGTTTAAATGTGGGCATCATGGCCTTTGATATTTTGAATGCCCAAAAGTTGGAAAGGAAAGCAAAAGGAATGAGAAAAGAGTTCATGTGGCTCAAGTAGAGGATGAAGAGTAACGGGAAGAAGTGGTCTCAATTGAACTCAAGGAAGTTGTAACAAAATGGTAAGCATTTTTTGTTGAAGCTAGTGCAAGAGGAAGGACAACAATAGAGGAAAGGTAGTTTCAAAAGTAAGTGCCAAGAAAGAGAAAATTGGTGTTCGTATCTTGATAATTCGGTATTTACAAAAATGTTGCAAAAATTAGGGTTGAGTATGGAGGTAGAGGTCATGCTACAAGATTTGAGGAAATTTGTTTAAATGTGGCCATCATGATCTTTGATCTTTTGAATGCCCAAAAGTTGGGAAGGAAAGTAAAAGGAACGAGAAAAGAGTTCACGTGGCTCAAGTAGAGGATGAAGAGTAAGAGGAAGAAGTGGTCTCAACTAAACTCAATGAAGTTAACAAATGATAAGAAAGTTTTTGTTGAAACTAGTACTAGCAATCGCACACAAGCAGTGCAATGTGAACGCCTTGAAAGGGATTGGGCGGATGAGTGAAGAATGGAGGAGGTGTGAAGGGTCAATTTTGAATTGTGATTAGATCTACAATGACTTTATTGCACTACGTTAACGATGATTATCTATAGAAATGTGATGACTATCTACAGAGTTATGATTAAGTATGCATTATTTTATAGTCATATTTCTCAAGTATTTTTCATAAAATAATATATGTTTTTTTAAAAATATTTTAACATCATTAAATATGTTTTAGGGGTTTCATTTTATTTTATTTATTTCAGGACACTTTTGGAATCAGGATTCAATGTTTTTGGTGAAAATAACAATTTTGTTTTTGGCAAGGTATGTTTTAAAATAAAACCATGAGAAAAAATTAAACAAATCTTAAACTATGAAATAAAAAATATTTTTAAAATTAGAGTTGTTCTTCAAAGTCCTTGAAATGTTCAATACATTGCAAAAATCTATGACATGTTTTCCCTCTAAGTCCCTCAAATGTTCGAGACATTACTATAAATTAAACACCAAAATTATATTGAATGATGTTATTATTTTTTAAATCATATATTATTTTAATGGCCATACCATGCCATCCCCAACCATAGGAAGATCGAAATATTTGAAATGTTTGAATAATATTTGAGAAATATGACTTTAAATTAATGTAGATTTAATCACAATTTTGTAGAGCCCAAAAATAAAACAGGTATAAATGCAGATGTAATCACATTTTTGTAGATAACAACCATAAAAAGACGGTGGAAAACGAGTCCAAACAATGAGCAACATTGTTCAGGGCAAAATTTTCAATTTCAGTGGATTTTGCTAGGTTTGTTTTGTGTAGTTGTTTGACTTCTTAGCCACTGTGTGAACAAGCAATGATGATTGTTTATGGAATTGCAGTTAATTTTGAAAGTTTTGTTTCTCAAGTACTTTCCAAACATTGCAAATATTCTGATAAACCGATATAAGTCAATATGACTATCTAAATACACACAAAATCAATAATCCTTGACAAATTTGACTTTAAATAAATGCAAATGTAATGATATTTTTAGATAATCCTCATAAGTAGGCAATGGAAAACAAGTCTAGACATGTAAGCAAAATAATCCTCATAAGGAGGCAATGGAAAACAAGTCTAGACATGTAAGCAAAGGAAACTTGGTTGTGCCACTTAAGGAGTTGTATCATTCTCGTATAAATTCTTTGTGTGGGTTGATTTTCCTAGGTTTGCTTTGTGTAGCTCTCTAACTTGTTTTCATGAAAACAAGTCCAAACAGTAGGCAAAGGAAACCTAGTTGTGCCACTTAAGGAGCAATATCATTCTTGTCAAAATTCTTTGTTTGGGCAATTTTCCCAGGTTTGCTTTTTGTATCTCTCTGACTTGTTTTCCATTGGTAGTTTATCACGATTATCTATGGAATTGCATTTAAATTTGAAAGTCCTATTTCTCAAGTATTTTACAAACATTGCAAGTATTTTGACCTTCCTACGCTCCTTCAAAATCCCAAGAAGTTCAATTAGTGCTAGTAAGTCTGATTTATTGAGTCACAACAATTTTTCCTTCTTCACTTGATTGCAATGTGTTGCGGTTAGTTCTAACCTATTATTCAAGCATGTCAATTATTCTAGATCTCCCTATGTGCCTAGAAAATTCCAAGTAGTTACTTAATGTATTTAAAAGATATTATTACTTGGAAAACCACTTTCCACATCAACACCTTCTACGTAACTACTCAAAATAAAACTCAGCGAAATGAAAAAAAAAAATGTAACCATGATTGTCAACAAACTCGTCTCATACAACCGACCCCTTGCACTGACAAAAATGCATGGTTTGTGTGTATGGGCGTGAGATAATCAAACCCTTGTCATAGGTGAATGCATGGAATAACTAAACAACTTCAACATGACACAGGGTAAATATCTCTGCTCTACATATCAAATATTGATGCCATACCACTCAATCACCAGTCACTCTAACAAGGCGTGCTAAGACCGATAGCAAAGAACCCGACCTATTGTCTATCAAGATTAGATGCTTCATTTTAAACACCTCCACTTCCCTTCCAAGAAAGAGACAATGGGTTTTCAATTGATGGCGTAGTGAAGACCCGATAAAGGTCCAAACGCGACATCAAATGTTTGACATCTCCCACTCTTCATATATGTTGCCAATCCCTCCTCCAAAAACACTGAAACTAGTCCGTCACCCTTCCAATATGTTTTGTGATCAAGGTTTATCAATATTAGGGTTAGACCTAGATGAATAATAGATTATTGAATGTACGTTGACATCCTTCAATGCCTCTTCCCCACCGTTGATGTAGTTGACACGTGGCAGTCAGGCGAGAGGATTTACAATTGGGTACACATCCTTCCACATAATTATAATGTTGTTAATCTTTATAACAATAATATAAGGATCCATTGCATTGGAGTGAATGAAAAATATACTCGAGTTAAACAAATAATTATTATCTGGTTTTTAATGACCTCGTCTCCTTCAAAAACGTGGATTATCATTCGATGAGTGATTGAACTTGATCTCGCACTTCACAAAATATTTTTGTTTCTGTAAATATTGGAAATGAATTGATTACCATTTTTATTATATTTTAAGGTTTTTGCGGAGGGGCATATGACGTGGGAAGGATGATGTTACCTCTCAAGTTTTATTCATTTGTAAAGGTTTCATTAGATGCAAATTATTTTAGAGATCAGTATGTTTGTTTGGTTTCTTTTAAAGCAGATTTATTATGTATGCATAGTTAGATGTCTTTTATATACAAGAACACTACCTACAAACAACTATAATTTTCTCTTGTAGCATTATTGTATTGTATTAAAGCTTGTGCTTTCAAAAAATAAACCTTGTTCTCTTAAGTTCTAGCAATACATACTATTTTAATGAAAATAAAAAAATACAATTATATAATTTATCTAATTTTTTATAAGTTGAAGCACAATGATTGGACTTGTTTGTTAAAGAAAGGATTGTACTTGAAGCACACTTAGTATGCATATAAAGTATGTATACCTTGTATTTGAAGCATGTTTTGGTGCCTTCTGCATGTATAGAGTATGAGGTGTTCATATATGTTGTCGTCACCCGCAAACAATTATCATTTTAGCTTGTTACACCGAGAGACGTTCTACAATGAGAGGGAAGGCTATAATGGAGTGCGTTGTTCAATTTTATTATGGACATTAAATATGACATCCATTTGACTGTCATTTGACAACTCATTCATAAATTTGACTTCCATTGGACTACCATTCATAATTTTTAGATTAATCAACCAATAAATAGTAATATATTGGTCATGTAGTAATGTTTAGGTCTTTTTACTTAAATAGATATTTTAAGACCAACACATTCTCGTAGCTAAATGATTTCATTTCCCACAAATCAATGGGAAATTAATAGAGAATTTAATGAAGTTTATTAAAGAGGTATGTAAAAATCAAGCCCGATAACCTTCAAATTGATATCTATTGATGTATTTCATATTGATAAATTTATTATAATATACCTATTATATTATATTTATTTTTTATTGTTACTTGTATACTTATACTACACTTGCATAGTTAGATAGGTGCCTTGTGAGTGATATCTCTCGGTGTATATATCATCCTTTGAGGTAAACATACTTATGGAACTTCTTATATGCCATACATGAAATAGATTCCAGATTAAAGAAAACATCTTAGATCCTAAACAAAACAATATTTGGAAAACTTAGATATACTTTTATATATAAAAGCAATTTAAAGTATTTCTACGGTAATAACATATTGCAACATCTAGTAATGAATTTTATAGAAAGAAAAATAAGTAGTCACATGTTTTCTGCAAAACATGACATTAATACATGTCTCGAGTTAAACTTAAAAGAGAAAACTTCAAGGTTGATATTTCAAAAGAAATATATTTAATGCCATTGACAAGGTTGAAATTTGAACTTGGGTTTGAAGTTTGAATTTGTAAAGAATCAAACTTTAGACCCAAGTCAATGCTCATATGCCCTCTAATTTATAAAAGTGACTCATTTTAACTATAAGATTTTTTTCTTTTTTGTTTTTGACGCGCCATATTTATGACGGGTGTGATAGGGTGGTTTAAGTTGAGGTCATTACAAAAGGAATCCATGTTTTTAAAGCAAGACATAATGTATGTGACATTCATAGCCTACAGGAGATGTGAGGAGACCTCAATTAACATATATAAATTATCTATAGGAAAAAGTATTGCTTTAAATGCAGTGCAAGAAGGGGAACTAAGTAACTTCAAAGTTGGCAGATATTATCCCGATAAATTAGATTTGCGAATTCGGTTATAAGTGAAATACTTATATAACCCATTTGTTGAAATAGTCGAAAATGTAGACGAAATACGTTTCTACTTCACAAAGCATTCTTGATTCATAGGGCATTTCCACTTTAGGATAATATAGAGGACAAAATGACACTCGACTAGGCGATGAAACAAGAGGCGGTCTTTGACAAATCCCCATTTGGTTATTGTCCATGTAGAATCAACTAAGGAGGACAATATTACTAATGAATTTCATGGGAGAGGATTGGGCAAAGAAACTACGCAAATGATGTTGTCAAAGGTTGTCAATCTGATGCCATGATATCTCAAAACCTTTGTATTAAAGGAAACAAGAAATTATGTTTTATGGGTTTGACCAGATGGAAATAGGGGCTTCAACATCTCCTATATAAAGCCAACTTTCCCCTTACTTGACTATGAAATATGCCAAGGTCTGTAATGAGCACAATAAAATGTCACCAAAAAAACATCCAACTGTGACAAATATGATATCTCTCTAACCATGTTATAGGGTTGTTGGACTTGAACCCTAGTCACATTTCACTACATGGATGAATTCGACCAAGAACAATGAAAATAGAAAAGTTCAATCTACTGAAGCTTCTAGTTTGTTTTATAAGAAATTTATAAAAATAGTAATCAATGATAGAGAAAAAATGCAATGGTCTTGCCACTTCCAGGTGCGAGAACCACCATCAATACACACAACATGAGGGAATGGTTGGTAGTAAATTATTCCCATCGACATAATTACATACCGAATGTGGAATGTGTAATTAAATCTCAAATGGTTACCTTGATATATCCTATTGGTCAAGCATCTTTCCATTCATTTGAAGTGTTCCTCACCTTTTTTTTCAACCCTTTCGCCGCCACCTCCTCATCTTTTCATTTCATACATATGTAGGTTTCGAAAACAATTCAATGTAATGTTCATACAATTTTAAAATAGGGTTTTCACATATACACCAACTATATAACTATATATATATATATTAGCAATGTTATGCATTTCTTTCTATGTGTGGTCTAGATTGCCAAATACTCAAAACTAAACAAAAAAACTTTCTAGAAACTAAGAATAATCAAGCACATGGCACATTATTATAGTGCAAGCCTATTTTTTTAGATTGCTTCATTTAGCATCATGAATAATCTCCACAAGAACATTCTCCTGTTTAAAATGAAGGAAATGGTTCCCATTTCTCACAACAATTTCTCTCACAACAATCTTGGAGATAATTTTCATTGCAGTGTGGCAATGAGCACATACTCGAAGGTTCTTAACAACTGCAATAGTTGTTCCAAGGGGCGTGTTTAACCAACCAAATGCAATCACCAACTTTTCATGATGGTGGCAGAGAAATAATTATTTTTCCTCTTCCACATCATTAAGTAAATGTCTTTAATCTGCAAAATAACATGTTTCCTTCATCTCCCAAGCCAATTTCTCCAACTTTGCATAGATGTCCTTTGTTTGTAGATGTGATCGGTGATATATGATCTGTCTCCTAGCCTTCAATCCAACTACTTTTATGGATCTTTTTAATTCCTCTATCTTTCATCAATCGTTGTATCATTTGAACCTTACCTCAATAGTAAACAATGTTAGAGAAAACATGCAATGGTAATCAAAGGTAGAGAAAAAATGGTAAGAAATTTATAAAAATAGTAATCAATGAGAAAAAAAAGCAATAGTTTTGCCATTTCAAAAAGCGGGAACCACCATCAATACACGCAACACGAGGGAATGGTTGGTAGTAAATTATTCCCATTGGTGTACTTACATACCGAATGTGGACTATGTAATTAAATCTCAAATGGTTACCTTGACATATCCTCTTTGGTCAATCATCTTTTCATTCATTTGAAGTGTTCCTCACCTTTTTTTCAACCCTTTCGCCACCTCATCCAACTTTTCATTTCATACATATGTAGGTTTTATGAAAACAATTCAATATAACTTCCTTGTAAACATAAAACAAGTTTTGACAAATGCCCCAACAACGTATATAAGCAACGATCTGCATTTCTTTCTATGTGTGGTCTAGATTGCCAAGTACTCAAAACTAAACAAAATAAATAAATCATGATTGTACTTCATTCTTAAGTTCCTTGAAGTCCTATTTATCCCCTTACATATGTGAACTTTTCTCTACTCCCTACATTCATATAGTCCAAAAACCAAAAAATTGCCCAAAACCTGACCCCCCTTTGATGTTTTTGAATTCATCTCTCATCCTATAACCTCCCATTTACTTCACCAAGTGTCCCCACTTCCTTCTGGGGGAGGTGTGTCACCTCTCCCAAGACGCCCTGCTTAACAAATGACCTCTACATGCTCAAAAATGGTCTGTATATCTTTAGAACAAAAGGAACCCTAGGCTTTCTCATTGGGCCACATTTTATGATCCACAACCATCAATAACATTCCTTCCCTAATGGAACCTCTCTTACGCTTCCAACTAATGAAACCTCTATTATGCTTCCAACCATGACTAGGTCAAGATGACCTTCATATAAAAAGCACTCCAAGAAGTTCATTGTATTGGGACATAAGGGTCACTTGTATTGCATGATGTGCAGGTATTACAAAAAGAATCATTTTGGTATTATGAGATATTGGAGGCTGACTCCCTTGAAGTGACATTCTCAATTGGGAGATCTTGGGGATTGATCCCTTCCTTAAGGAATAATATATGGTGTTTCTCATCCTCAAGGGTATTTCTATTTTATGAATATATTGAATGTTCGGAAAAATTAGCTCGCCAAACATCTTGTGTGCGTGTGATTTATTTTATATTCTACATTGTTTCTATATTTTTCTATTTGTATTGTAACATTGAGAAATCACACGAGTTTGTAAGAAACTTAAAATGGTCAAAAGGCAGGGGCTCAAGAAAAAGAGATGCAAAGTGATTAAGATTTTTTTGCTAGACCATTAGAAATGGGAAGGAGCGAGTTTGAAAGATCTCAAACTTCAAGGAATAATGTTTGCAATCAATGGATACTCAATGCTAGGTATGAAAATGTGCTTTTCGGAAAGTTTTGGTGAGAAACAATATTATAAGGCATATCCTAAGGGAAAAGAAAATTGGAAAGGGTTGTTTTGGTTGTGCCATATCATCTCATCGGTGGTGAGTTGTAAAAAATGGTAAGGGACAAAGTGTTGCACATGTGCATGATGGAAATTGAGCAACAAGGCCTTCTAAGAGAAGCACACAAAGGAATTGTGGGTGGTCACTATGTTGGTGACACATCCACGTAGAAAATCAATGGTAGGATTATGGTGGCAAATCCTCTTTTATGATGCTAAGCATTATGCTCAAAAGTGTGATTATTGTCAATGCATTGGAAAACCTAACAAATGGAATGAAAATCCTTTACACCTAGCCCTCAAACAAAAGCCCTTTGAAAAGTGGGAAATTGACTTCATTAGGTCCATCAACTCAACCGCATGGCGAACATGTTCAAGGTATTAATCACAACTACATATTGTCTCACTCATTGGGTAGAGGTCGTGTCAACCAAGGATTGCATTACCACGACAACTGCCATATTCATGTGGGAAAATATCATTAACAAGAACAGGTTCCCACTGAGTTTAACCAATGATAGGGGTGCTCACTTTGTGAATGACACAATGCACATATTATTATCAAAATGTATGTTCGTGCATCATAAGACTCCACCTTACCATCCCCAAGCCAATGGGATGGTAGATGCCTTCAATAAGATATTGAGCAACACACTCACAAAAATATGCGATGTTGGTAGGAAAGGTTAGGATGATAAGGTATTTGTAGTTTTGTGGTCATATAGAACAACATATAAAAGGTTAAAAAAGAAACACCATTTCAGTTGGTGTTTGGCGTGGAAGTAGTCCTACCCATTACGTTCATGGTCCCATCCCTCAAGATCACGTGAGTTGTAAATCTAGATGATTGAACCATAAATCACATAGTGCCTTACAACACTCCTCAAGTTGGATGAACAACGCATTTTGCACACGTTGGAGTCAAGGTGTAGAGAAAGCACACCAAAAGGCATAACATAAAGAACAAAACTTTCATGCGAGTGCATTGGTTCTACTTTCGACTCAAAGTTTGTACACCACCTAGGAAATTTGAACACTTATTAGTTAGAGATTAAGCTAAATATGCCTAATCTGATTGTTATTGCATCAGTAAATGAATAAATAATTAAGCACATAAATTAAGCCAAGTAAACTAAGCTGAAAAGTATGAAACCTTAAGTGCAAAAAGAGGGTAGAAATCCTTAGATGATTCGTAGAGATCCCGAAGATGCACAGAGCTGGAAAACTGAAAAATCCTGAGCATTGGTTGTCACAACAAAGCTCGATAAAATGCAGAGATGGAAGAATATGTTGTACTGAGGTGCCTAGAGAGGGACAGGGGTGCCTTAGGCCTATTTTTGGGCACTTTTGTGTTTGTGGAAATGCTCGAAAAACCTCCCCGAGTGGTCGTGAGGTGTTTTCTATTCTTCGCCTTTAGTCTCTAATGTGTCGCACAATTATCGTCGAAGTCATTGGAAACCTGCAATGAAATAATGACCCGCAAAACCCTCAAAGAGACATCAAATCCTATAAAGAAAGATGTAGAATGAGGGGTCGGATTGTCCTCATTTGTCAATAGTGATCTTACGACTTAGCGCTACACTACATCTCAAACCCAACGTAGTTTTATATGTGTGTGCGTGGAATCGTGTCCTATGTGTCTCTTGTGTGTGTCGCACTTGATAGCGAGCAAGTAAGCTAGATGTAAAGAAATGTAATAGATGCGTGCATGGAATATAATGAACTTCACTCATATGAAGTGTGTATGTAGAATAACCAGCCCTTATGTCTCTTCGATGGTGTTAGATGGATGCAATAGAGCTATTCTATGCTTTATGGATGTAACTTGAGGTGGTGATAGCTAATTCTTAGTGCTTGGTCCTTTATTATGATCACATAACTTTACATTTATATGATTCCTTTGTTTGAATTTCGTAACTAACCCCGCAAAGAGACTCCCAAAAAGATAAGATGCTCAAACGGCTAGAAAGGACCTAAAAGATGTGAACAAATTATACTGAGGTCAGGGGCACCCATAGGGGATGAGGGTGTCGGGTGTTGGCATCTTGGTGGGTGTTGGTGTCTAGGATGATAAATGCCAAGGTATAAAAAGGCGGATGAGAAAGCAAGAGCGCAAGATCAAAAGTAAGAAAGGTGGCTAAAGACATGGATTAATTAGTACTTTTCTTACTTAGGAATCATATGAATAGTAGTATGTAATCAAGACTAGATAATTACCCAAAGTGCATGATTTTGTGTCATTTGAATTGAGATAGACATACTTGTGAATTAGGAGGATGTTATCACTCAAAGATCAGTTTTTGGCATGTCAATGTGCATCTAATTAGGGGAGATGCAATGATTTCAATGTAAGATGAAGTCAAAAAGGACCAAGAAATGTAAGACAAGTCTATGAGCTCAATTCATGGATTTGGTTGATGTTTCCAACCAAGAAAGGGCCCAAATATGTTGAAAGATAATGAATAAGGTGTGCTTAGGTATGCACTTTTTCATTAATGTAAAAAAGGGAGAAGAACGAGGAGGTTTTCCATGAATGAAAAAGGGCATATTGTTGGCATGTGAGTGTATAGTGTTGTCATTGATGAAAAGGTGTATACCCATTAATGACAAATGTGGATGAGGTCTAGGTTATTCTTGGTATGATGATGACATGGTCAATCAGGTGGCACCATGATGGCATGAGTGGAAACCATGAATCTTGTTTGGTTCGGGTGTTCTAATCCTGGCCTAGTCACCGGGATGACTTGGAATGATGAAATGAAGGCATGAGATAGCTAGATAATCATGTTAAAGGCTTGGAAAACATGAATAAGGTATCTAAAACATGAAATGGGGAAGGTTTATGGAACATGAGATGAAACTAACACAACTAGGTCAAATTCAGAGACATAGTGAAAACATAACATGGAGTATGGAGAAAAGCAAGTAGAGGCAGAGGAAAGAAAGCATGGATTATGTATGGTGATGGTTTAGAGATGATGTGGAAGGTGGAATAGGTCAATATTTTCCTAGTAGAGGCATGTTTGAGGTCTTTTGGAAGCTTATTCTTGAGAACAAGCTAGATATGCATGCACAAACCATGGTGGTGGATGAGTTTTGAGTAAGTGTAGACTGAAATAAGTCTTGGGAAATTTTAGGGAGGTTGTCCTAGTACTTTGGAAAAAAATTCAGGCAAAACTCAAAGGGACAAGCAAGAAAATGAAGTTTTAGTGCAAACAAGCTCTTGAAATGACCATTTCCAGCTCAAGGGTGAAGTTTGAGATGCTCATTGGAATGCTAAACTTTTTCATGGTGATCTAAGCTCTTCATCAATGTTGGGGCATTGAGTCTAGATAATTATACAAGAATAATGAGTGAGAATGATGTCCTATACTTTATGAATGAACATTAAAAACCTAAGTTTCTCCAAACCCTCCTAAAACCCTCATTTCAAAGCGATAGAGAAGAAATGATGATTTTGGTCCTGAAATGGAATGGTTGAGCTAGTTTGATGCTTTGGGCATGTATAATACTCATTTGACTTCATGTTTGTGGCATTTTATTGTTCAAGGAGTGATGGTAAGGTACATCAAAATCAATGTTTTCCAAAGATTCATTGGTACAATCAAGTGATGAAGACTTTATGGTGAAAATTATAATGTGGGAGAAAGCTTGGGATGTGCCCTAAGTGTCTATGAATATTTTCAGGTATGTTCTTTACATAAATTTTGTGAAACTGGTCAACCAAGGCAACATACTTCTTAACGACTAGAAAAGCCAAAACTATTTGAGTTGAATCAAGGGGCTATGATGCAAGTGCAAGTTGTTGAAGCAATTTTTGAGCTTGGATTATTGATAGAAGTCCCATATGATATGTTGGATCCCATGACTTGAGTTGGTGAAGTGCTTAATATTCCAAGTTTTAATGGCCCAAATTGTCTCAGTTTTCTTGTGAAGAAGGTCTAAGAAATGGAAGTGCAAGCATGATTTTCTCTACATAACTCTTGTATGTGAGTACTTTAAATTTAATTAGAGGCCTCGGTGAAGTGTTCCAATCATTTTTTTGGGATGAAAGTGTGTTTTAGTGTGTTGGAAGTCATTAAAAACAAGACTGGTTTTTAGGACTCGAAAACCGATTAGAGTTAGATCTCGAAATGCATGCATATTCATAATGAAAACCTTGAACTAAAGTTATCTAGTAAGTTTAAAAGATGAAAAAGGTCAATATATTTCTAGAAAGGTATGATATGAGCCATGGAAATGTGTTTAAATAAATTTATAACTTGTTTTGCGAGGACAAATTCTTCTATGTCCTGCAAATCCTTTGATACCTTGACCAAATCACTCTTGTATGGAGATAATGATGGTGTTTTAGCTGCTCCAAGTCTTAAAAGGTGAATTAAAGGTTCCTAACAAAATCCTACAAGCAGAAATAATCTTTAACATTGAATACATTTATGTTGGTGAAGAGATATCTTTACTGGTTTTTGAAAACCATGCACCTAGTGAAGGATATGAGCTCTAATGAAGACGTGGTGATAAAATTGCGAGTTGAAGAGGTTTTAACTTATTTAAAAGGCTATGAAAAGACCCTTGTAACGTTATCTTACACTCCATAAATGTACGCACACAATTTTGCATGTGCTACCTTGTTGGAAAACTTGTTACAAAAGGTCCCCAATGATGATTCATGTCCTTTTTGAAGGTTTTCGAGCTCATAAAACCTACTTGTAGTTTATATTTGTATCCTAGTATATCTTACTTAGCCCCCGCATGATTTTCCCTAAATTTTCGCTTTGGTTTCCTTTTTTGGCTTTTATCGTCAAAACCGCTACCTGCCGCCCGGCGGCGGTTCATGAATCGATGCTCTGCTAGCTGGCAGAGGTCTTGTGTGATTTTTTCGAAAGTTCACTTGCATTTTGACACATGAGAGGGGTTAACCACGGGAAAGAGGAAAATTTTAAGGGGGTCAAAATAGAAGATGAAGTAGGAATAGGATCAAAAGATGCGTCTATGATAAAATGTGAAGGGAGATATTCCCTCCACTAGGTAGGATATGTCCCCCTTTTCTTTCTAGAGCACTCACACTCCCCAATCACATGGCCGCCAAAGCACCTACAAAGAACGAAAATCCCAATCTTTCATAGTCTAATCTTTGAGTCCAAATTTTGTCTCCAATCTGCAGATTGATGTTCTCGGGAGATCCCTGGATAAGTCAAGATCTAAAAGAATCCTAGCATAGGTAGTATGTAGCTATTGAGAGGTTGCATCATCAAATTTTTCAAAGGCCCCTAACTTATTACCAATGGATTCAAGGCAAGATTCATCCCAAATTTGTAGGGGAAGGCCCGAGAGTCTTACCCAAATAGGCATCATATCAAATGAGTCTTTCAAAGGGTCGAATAAGGGGTACCAAGGTTTGGTCATGAGGCCATATTGATCCCCCAAACCCAATACATACTATGTATGGTTTGATGATCCTCATTAGAATAAAAAGAAACAATAAAATAAGCTTTGGGGCATGGGTATAGTTCGACTTTACCCTTGATTTTTGGGGTCCATTTTTCTGCAATCCATTCATGTAACTGGGACAGATTGGGCCAAAAGTGGTTAAATATATAGATAAGGACAAGTTTTTTATATTCCTCCTCTAAATCCTTCTCATTATGGAAAAGATCATCCTCCAACTTTAAAAGAGGGGTTTCACTGGCGGTTTTAGGGGTTTTTTCTCAAGGGAGTGCATTATCTTTACAAGCGGCTGTCATAACAAATGGTTTTCCACCATCTCCTGCCACTTTAGGATCAACCACAATGAAATATTTAACCTTTCCCGCATTAGTAGCAGAGATAGGGGAAATGCCACTTGCTTCTCGCCCATGCTCGAGACGAGCTAGGGCAATGAAGGGCCAATTTTTAATTCTCTTTTCCACTACCACACTCCAAAACACAACCACCACAAAAATCTTGTAATATGATTAAAACAGTCACTTCAAAGATAGTCTCCTTGACCAATCCATCCGTATTAGTGCCGACCATCCGTCTCCCATCCATAGCTAAGTCATGTTTCTTTTTGTCATCGTCTGCAGTCCGCAGGAATCTTATTGAAGTTGTCGTCGCCATCGGTGACTCCCCGATTCGTTATCTTTTAAATGGTTATGGTTAGGGCTCGACATCATGGTTAAGGGCATTTAAACCGAAGCAAAACATTCATTTAATATGGAGTTTTATTCTCTTTTTATGTTTTTTTAATTTTTCTAAACTTTGGTGGATGAGAGTTTGCAATGGACTCATCGGGAAAGAGATACATGTTTATGAAAATTGAATGGTCCTGACTTATGAGACTTGGGTGGATGAGATCCAAGTCAACGAGTGAATCAAAAGATTCAAGGAGTCCTGAGTTATGAGACTTGGGTGGACAAGTTCCAAGTCAAAGGAGAGAACTCAAAGATTCAATGAGTCATGAAGTACGAGACTTAAATGAGACAGTTACAATTCAAAGAAGAGAATGAGTCCTAAAGTATGAGGCTTGGGTGGATGAGGTCCATGTAAAACAAGAGAATCAAATGATTCAATGAGTCCTAAGATACAAAATTTGGGTGGAGTATTTCCAAGTTAAAGGAGACAATCTAAAGATTGAATGAGTCGTGAAGTATGAGACTTTGGAAGACGAGGTCAAAGTTAAAGGAGAGAATCAAACAATTCGATGAGTCCTGAGATGTGAGACTTGGGTGGACAATGTCCAAGTCAAAGGAGATCATTCAATATTCAATGTGTGTATAAGTACGATACTTGGGCGATGCATAAGGTCCAAGTCAATAGAGTGAATCAAATGATTAGATGAGTCTTGAGATACGAGACTTGGGCAGACAAGATCTAAGTCAAAGGAGTATCTAGAAATATTTTCAAGTATCCATGATTGAAGTAGTCCTTATTTACGAGAGTTAGAGGATGAGTTCCAAGTCAAAGGAGGAAATCAAAAGATTCAAAGAGTCATGATTTATGAGACTTTGTGGACGAGGTCCAGTCATCGAAATGAATCAAAAGATTTAATAGGTCTTGAAATATGAAAAATTGGTAGAAAAAATGCAAGTCAAAGAATTGAATCAAAATATTTAATTAGTCCTAATTTAAGATAATTGGGCGGAAAAAATCCAATTCAAAGGAGTGAATCAAAATATTCAATGAGCCTTGAGATACGAGACTTGGGCGGACGAGATCCAAGTCAAAGGATGTATGATTAGATAATTCTTCGATGGGATCAAAAGACCTATGTGATGTTAGAGGAGGATTCGCAAGCCAAAGAATATGTTGAAATTCATATTCACTGTGAGTGAAATGATGCAAGGAAAGAAGGATTGATCCCTAGTTGTACATCTGAGGCTCCTTATAGGTCATAGATATTAAATATTCAACGATGCTCTTTCAAGGCAATGGATGAATTGATTTGATGAAATATTTGTAATTAAAGCTTGAAAAGTGTAATCATTATTTTACCCTCAATACCTCTTTCTAACCCCAAGCGTGTCGGCCTATCACCTAGCATACGCGTTGCTCACACTGAGGCACGTGCGGGTGCCAAGCCCCTCCTTTATGTGAGCTTTGCAAGAGAGTTCCGCCATTAATGGAGGATTATTTGCAGAAACATAAGTACATGCATCTACTTAAAAGACAAAGATATAACTAACATATCTACACATCAATGCATCACAAAAGGTAAATAAACATTGTATGAAGCACAAGAACTAGATCTGAGTCATGACAAGCCAAATAACATGAGGGTTTACACCCATAAACAATATGTACATAATAGATCCATGTATATTGATTTAAAAGAGTTTCTAGTAGCCACACTACATAAAAGGGTCATCTCAGACCATATACATCAAATGACAAAGGTCCAACCCCTACAAACTCATCTAATCAGAGATCCTAACTATGATTTCCCCATTATAACCCTTGTTACAGACCCCCACCCATACATATGCTTAATGATATCCCTTACAACCCTCTAAGCACCAAGAACTCTAAACCCTAACATCATGAGCTCCAAACCCTTAGCATTTCCTAACATTTCTACAACACCTCGTTACCCTCCTTCTCTTAGCACTCTCGTACCTTCTCCCCTTCCTTTGTTTCTGTCCCAAACACTTCTTTAAATAGGATCAACGTCCACCGCCATGACTTCTCTCATGAGAAAATCGTGTGCCAAGTGTCAATGTGGTCCTCCATTGGCGAATGCTTATCCTCTTTGCAAAACCTTCCACTACTGTAATGATGCCTTTGGAATATTCCCGCATATAATATCCTTTTCTTGGCATCCACGGTGTGTTTGGGGGTATTTACATCTTTTAATCATCAATGTGGCACATATTAGGGGCATAGTTAATTGTCTTCTTTTCGAAGTTGTGTTGCATTGTTGATATTACTTTTTGGACCAATTACACGTATTTCATTATCATCTTGGCTTCCTTATAGCCATGGTGCATACTTTTACGGTGTATATTGTGTTTTTTTTTTTTTAAATTATCTTTTCTCTATTGTATGTGTGTTTGTTTTGCACACATAACAAGTTAAACATCTTGATTCTTTCATAATCATGGTGACAACTCTATTGTGTAACAATAAAATAAGGTTTCTCTAACTTTCACTCTCTAAATGATGCTCATGTTACGAGCACAATCCCTCTCATCCTCCAAATTCCTTGTCTTCTTCCTATCAAGCGGCTGACCATTGCTTTGTTGCATCAAAAATATCATACCACATTACCACACATGGCACACTATTATAGTGCAGGCATATTTTGTTAGATTGCTTCATTTAACATCATGAATAATCTCCACAAGAACATTCTCCTTTTTAAAATGAAGGAAATGATTCCCATTTCTCACAACAATTTCTCTCGCAACAATCTTGGAGATAATTTTCGTTGCATGAATGTGGCTATGAGCACATACTCGAAGGTTCTTAACAACCGTGTTTAACCAACCAAATGCAATAGTCAAATTTTCATGATGGTGGCGAGAGAAATAATTATTTTTCCTCTTCCACATCAATAAGTAAATTCCTTTAATCAGTAAAATAACATGTTTCATTCATCTCCTAAGCCAATTTCTCCAACTTTGCAAAGATCTCCTCTTTACATAGATGCGATATGTGATATATGATCTGTTTCCGGCCTTCAATCCAACTACATCTGTGGATCTTTTTGGTTCCTCTATCTTTCATGAATCTCTATATCATTTGAACTTCACCTCACCTTGCCCACTTCTGCATAGATGTTTGAGAGAAAAACATAAGTTGCATCATTTTTAGGATCCAAATAAAAATGCATTGTGGTTGTAAATACTCCTAAGCCTATATTCATATGTGATCTACAAGAACCAAGAAAAAACTTCTACATAACCACCACAGGTTTAATTGGCATCTTAATAATAATGTTCAGGGTGTCTTAAAGATAGTCGGTCGTCGGCAAGGTCAACCATGCACACATGAAGATCAATTGCAGGTGTAATGTAATAAGGGTTGCTCATGTGATTGAAGTATGTACAACCCTCATGTAATAAACCTGCATGGTTGCATGCACATAGAACACAAGAAAAGGTTGTGGAATTTGGCTTTACACTTGCTAATTGCATTTGCTTGAAAGTTTCTAAAGCCTTTTCAACAAATCCATTTTTTTCATAGCTTGCAATCATTGTTATCGATGAGAAAACATCTCTTTCAAGAATTCTGGCAAACAGTTCATGTGACTTCTCTATGCTTCCACATTTTGTATACATGTCTACCAGGCCATTACAACTACAACATGATGAACAACAAGTACAAACCGTCAATGGTTTTGATGGAAATCACATGTCCTACCATTCTTTCAAACACAGAGCCAAGTGCAAAGTTCCACAATGTGTCACGCCATTCTATTTTGTAACCCATATAAAAATATTTTGTTACCAACATAAAAAAATTCCCGGTGTTACCAAAATTCCAAAAATGATCGAAGAAGGCAATGCGCCATCTAACAAAAACCTGCTTTCTATTATAATTTGTTGTGTGTCCACACTTGCTCTAAAATTCCCATTTTGGCACAAGCCTAGAGTATATTGACAGAGGTTGTCAACAAACGAAATAAATGAAACCTTTTTTGAGTAACTGGATTACTTGTAGAGGCTCGAGTAGGATCAAGTAGAGATCTACATGCATTGAAAATTCAAATGATTTTTCCCAAAAGCAAACAAAACAGGAAACTAGTGGTCAAGCCAAGTGAAGAAAAGTATATTCTTGCACACTAAAGATGCAACGTGAGGAGTTTGAGAGCTTGAAGTTCTAAAAAAATCAAGAGATCATCAACGAAGCAATGCACCTCCCATCACACGCCACAAAATAGACCATATTCTATCACAACAAGTGCTCATTGCCTCTTCGAAAAATTCTAACATCATTGTTGCGGCCAAAACTTGTATGTAATTTCTAGTTTATTTTGTGGAGCTCATTTCCAAGAGCAAAACACCTACGTAATGTAGAAAAGATTAGTGGTGAGTATAAGAAAACAAAAAAATTGCTTTCCTATGCTAATCCTTTCAACAATACCTCATGATTGAGCAAGAGATGTAAAGGGGGAGAGAATTAATACCTACACTTACCAATAAAATGCAATACTCCTCCTTTGTTGTATTGGATTTTCTCAAGGATGTATTGATTGCTTGATTTGAGTAGGCACTTGGGCAGCACACCTCCTTTTGATTTGCTTGGATTGATTGATGCTTGATGAAGGATTAATGGATGATAGATTGGATTAATGATGGATTGATTGATTGAAGATTGTGGATGATTGATAGAGGATAAAATGGAAGAGATTTGTTATGGATTTCCTGAGATTATGTATATCTCAAGGATTTTTCAAGATTGGCTTCCATGGAGGGTGGCATGCCAATTTATAGTTTTTGGAAGAAGAAATGGAGGGCTAGGATCTTGCCAAGTAGATGGAAGATCAATGGTTAGTATTAAATGAGAAGATAGAAGAGTATAGATAATTCTAGAATTATAAAATTCTAGAATTATGGAGGAATGTCCATTGAATTAGAGTAGAAAGTTAGAGAGACTTCTAGAATTAGAAGCTTCTAGAAATAGAGGAGGTGGGATTAATTCTAGAATTAGAAAATTCTAGAATTATGAAGGAATGTCCATTGAATTTAAAATTCAATGGGGAAGAGTAGAAAGTTAGAGAGGCTTCTAGAATTAGAAGCTTCTAGAAATAGAGGAGGTGGGATTAATTCTAGAATTAGAAAATTCTAGAATTATGGAGAAATATCCATTGAATTTAAAATTCAATGGAGAAGAGTAGAAAGTTAGAGAGGCTTCTAGAATTAGAAGCTTCTAGAAATAAAGGAAGGTGGGATTAAATTAGTTTAGGTTTAATTAGGAGTTAATGATGTGATTACATGGAGAGGCTAGTTATAGGGTAGGTGTAGAGTAGGTGGGTAGGTAGGTGTAGGAATATTAAATTACTAAAAATGATAATAAGGATTAAGATGGGATAGTGAGATATAATAATGAATTAAAGAGATTAACGATGAAATGATGGGATATTAGATAAATGATGAAATTAATTAGGATAAAGGGTATATGTGGTATTTTATAGGAAATAGATTAATTAGATAATGATGATGTTAGAATTTTTGCGGAACAAATTAATCAGAATTAATTATGTCGACATTTGAGATGTCTACACCTACTATGGACAAAATTAGCCTCGAAGAAATTCAATAGTCATAGCTTCCTCAAATCCTCTATCTTATGATTGATGTCCATACCCTGTTCCAAAGCTCCCATTTTGGCATAGGATGGGAGGATGTTGGCATGGGTTGTGGAACTAGGATTTACACTTGCCAATTGCATTTTCATGAAAGCTTCTTAATCCTTTTCAACAAACCCATTTTGTGTGTATCCTGCAACCACCGTTATCCATGAAACAACATTTTTTTAGGCATTTTGTCAAACAATTCTCGTGCCTTGTGTAGTGTTCCACATTTTGCATGCATGTCTACTAGAGCATTTTCCCCTACAACATCTGAAAAAATTCCTCTATCTTTTATGCTTTGATGGATGTCCATACCATGTTCTAGAGCTCGTATTTTGGCACAAGTTGGGAGTACGCATGGATTTCTATACCCTATTTCAGAGCTTATCTTTTGGCACATGCCTAAGAGTTGGCAAAAGTAAATTGATCGGGTTGGAGACCTATTTGTTGCATATAGTGGAGATAATTTCTTCGACCAACATACCAAACAATGACAATGCAACGACGAAATAGGTGGCATAAGAAAATAATAAAGTGGATGTTGGTTTCGAATAGATCAACAATGCATATTATTTCTCATGAGAACCGTAGAAGACAAGCAAGCTATCCTAAAAATAGGGGACTTCTTCGAGACACACATATATATCTAGATGAGGATTTAACATTTGCTCAACAAGAAGACCGAAAGAAGGAATGGGAGAAAGTGAAAAAAACAAGAGAGGTAGGAAAATGGGCACAATTAAGGAATGGAAAGGCCCAAATCAGTGATCATTGGTCAAACAAGAAATAGGAATTGGGGCCCCACGGGATCCCATGCACATAGTAAGTTGGAATTGCAGGGGGTATCCGTGGAGAAGAGGACCCGGTTGGGGCCCATAGTAGAGGGGAAGATATTATTATTCTTACAGAAACTCATGAGCATGATGGTTGCAAAGTCCTAGATTTCGAGGGGTACAAGAAAATTTCAGTTTGGAACGAAGGAAGTGAAACAGGAAAGGGCATGGGGGAATTACAATGCTAATCAAAGAAGCGTGGTTAGGGATCATCAAAGTGGAAAAGGAAGATGCAAATAAGCAATACATTTGGCTGAAAATATCAGATAACAAGGAAACAATTAGATTGGTTGCTTGTTACTTTGCACCAAAAGGCTCAAAGACATATAAGAAAAGAAATTTGGATATGGAAGACCCATATGCTTCGTTAAAAATACATCTCTGTGTTTAGTGCATCTGGGGAAATTATTTTGATGGGGGAATTTAATGCAAGGACTACAAATAATCAATCTCTTCAGTTGACAACGAAAAAGGTGGAGATGACAATCCGCTTTGGCTTAACGAAGCAGAGGACAAGTTTTGGGAAAGACTATCTCAAGATGGTAATGGAGGGGTGAATCATTTTGGGGTTGAGCTTCTAGGTCTATGTAGCTTATACGACATGGTTATTTGTAATGGCATGAAGGCTTGGCCCAGATCTAGCAATATCACTTGCAAAACTTACAATGGACAAAGTGTAGTGGACTATGTAATATGCACTCAGAGCTCTATTTGTAGGTTGCTCGAGTTTGAAATTGGAGATTGTCCTATTGAGCTCAAATCTGATCATAATCCTCTCTTGGTCAAGCTTGGTACCATTTCAAATCAGCAACAGGGAAAACAAGTCCATCGCAGGCAAGAGACATCTCCAAAACAAGGCAAAATCATTTTAAATAAAGAAAATCAGGAAATCTTTGTGGCTTCCCTTGAACAACAATTTCAGATGGCAAGAAATGATATCGAGAGCAATACAAACAAGGGGGCAAGGGGTTATGTTTGTAGTAAGTTGTTGATACCATTAATTCACAAGGCATTAAGTGCTTGCAAAAAATCTAAGCCTAGAAAGGGAGCTGCAAATACTTTTCCAACAAATCCGTGGTATGACGAAGATTGTAAGGCTGCCAAGAGAGCTATGAGGGAAAGTGACGTGAACAAAAAGAAAATAAAAAGAAATACGAGAGATTGGTTCAACAAAAAAAGAAAGCTATGTGAATAAGAGAAGGTCTGAATTAATTTCTCTCAGAAAACACAATCCCAAGGGATTCTGGAAGGAGTTGCAACAAAAGAAAACATACATAGAAAACAATATCACAAAAGCTCATTGGTTAGAATATGTGAAGACTCTCTACGAGCGGTCTCAACAGAAGGATATTCCTCCCATCATTCATACTTCGATCGAACTTTTTTCGGAGGAAGACATCAAACATGGCATAAAGAATCTAGCAAATGGTAAAGCTCAAGATGTTGATGGGTTGCAGGCTGAATTTTTAAAGTGGGGGGTTGAGGTGCTCACTCCACATATCAGAAAAATCTTCAATAATGTAACTCAGGTTGGGTTCCCACTAGAGTGGACAACTAGTGTGGTTATTCCTCTTTTTAAAAGTGGAGATATCAATAATCCTTCTAACTATCACACTATTATGATCAATCCTCTTTTTGGTAAGCTATTTGGGGGCATGATAGAACGTAGAATCAGCAGTTGGGTAGAAAGAGAGGGCAAAAGGGCAAAAGGACAAGCAAGTTTCCGATCTAAACATTCAACCATTGATCATTGCATCACTCTTAGGCACTTGATTGAAAAGGTATGGGATACCCAAGGGGATGAAGCTTTTTGTTGTTTCGTTGATTTTAAGAAAGCCTTTGACACGGTTCCTAGAGACAAACTTTGGAACAGGATGGAGGAACTTGAGATTCCAGATGAGCTCAGAACAACAGTACATAGACTTTATGAGCAGGTCAGAGCTAAAATCAGAACAAGAGAAGGTATCTCTGAATGTTTTAGTAGTGACATTGGCGTCAAACAAGGTTGTCCTCTTTCTCCCACTTTGTTTGGTTTATACATTGATAAGCTTGAAGAATGGTTACGTAAAATTGAAGGAGAGGGTGTTCAGTTGGCTAAGTATGTGGTGAAGTTACGCTTATATGCCGATGATCTTATCTTAATTTCAACAACTCAAGGATTAAGGGTGCATCTAAAAGCTTTAGAATTCTTTTTCCAAGAATTCAAGATGCAAGTGAACACTAAAAAAACAAAAATCATGATTTTTTCCCTAGAAAACAAAAGAGAGGCAATTTAACTTTCTGTTTGAGGAGAGTACATTGGAAATTGTTATAGAATATAAATATCTTGGGATTGATTTCCATAACAAGATGATCTCGGGAGACTTGCGGTGTAAAAGGATACGGGGAGGATGGAAAGCATCTTACCTTTTCGAATAGGTGTGGGAAAGGCTGAGCTCTGGGACTGGAAAACTAAGAAAACCCTCTTTGGTTTGTTGGTTACTCAGGTTGCTCTTTACGGTTGCGATGTTTGGGGAAGTAGCGTGTAAAAGCATGGATGTTGACAATTAGAAAGAATCCAGAAACGTATAATCACAAGCACTCTTAAAGTGAAATCAACAGTTCCTTATGAGATCTTGTTAGTTGAAGCGGGTACCTTCCCAATGGAAGCATCGGCAATAACTCGGCTGATAAGCTATTTGAAAAAAGTTGAAGGCATGGACGATCTTCGCTAGCCCAAACTGGTTATAGAGGATAATCTAGAGCGTAGAAAGAAAACCTGGATGAAACAGAACAACAAATGGATGAACAAATGGGGCATCAATTTTCAGGAGTGTCCTAACAACAACAGGGAAATAAAAAATTATGTAATGGAGAAGTTTAGGACTGCCATGTGGACAGAACATATGGGTCGTAAGAAAGCCCAATATATCAAAGAATTCAACCCCACTTGGGAGCATGATGAAAAAGCTTATCTAGGGGTAGTTATCAAAGGTAAGGAAAGGATTTTAGTGGCCCAGTTGAGGACCGGATCACATCATCTTCGTTGTGAAACTAGTAGATGGACTATTCCCAAAGAGGATTGGGAAAGGAGAATTTGTCTTTTTTGCAGCAAAGGGGTTGTTGAAACGGAATGGCATTTCATTATGGAGTGTTCAACATATGAGGATATTTGTATCCAGTACGAAAGCAAATTAAAAGTGGACAACTTAAATGAGTTATTTGCAGAAACAAAACTTCAAAAGATTGTTGGTTTAGTGCTCAAGATTCACAATAGAAGAGTTGATATGACAAAGAGTCTGAAAATTGTTTAATGTATCGGTTTTGTTTGGTCCCATAGACTCTTCAGTCTCGTGGATGTCATTAAAATCTTTCATTTCATTTCATTCTTAGCGAACATTGACATACGCCGCTGCAGGGGCTATTTATCGTTCTCGCACATGTAGAGGGAAAAGGTCTCATTCCCTTTGTTATACACCTTTTGGCATTATAAATTATTAAACTTTATTTTTCTAAAGGAGGATGAAAGACAAAACGTAAAAATAAACATTCAGTCCTTTCAGGGGTGGAGCTGACATATTCAATGTAAAAATTATCAGACATTTTGAGGAATCCCGCCATGACACTGCATCGAGGTTTTCCATGGCTGACCTTCCCTAAGCTTGTATAAATTTCTTTGCTTGCAGCTTGGGCAGACCAACAACACCAACGGAGATGTGGCCAAATTTTGGGATGCTTATCGCAACCATAATTTTCATGGGAACTATAGTCAAACAATACCTTTCTCTCGAAATCTATCAATATTTCACAAACCTCCTCACCAAGCTTGTAAAATTTTCATCTTCATACATCACACTGGTGATTGAGGAGAACGACGACATCAAGGTGAGTGAGGTTTATGAATCAAAGTAGATTTATTTAAGCATGTGATCCTCTTCTATAGCCACCAGATTGAAGCTCAAGAAGCCGAAAAATGCACAGGAGTTTACCTTCACCATGGACAAAAAACAACAAGTCCTGGATGAATTCAACGACGTCAAAGCTTGGTGGACTTTCCATAGTAGATAGATTAAAAACTTATCTTCTCGCAGAATTCCATCTGTAATGAAAAGTGGTATTGCGAGCTCAAATTCCACAAGGACAAAACTAGGGTATTTCATTCATATCTGCTGCATATAATGGCGGAGGGAAAAATAGTGAATCTCAAAAACTAGAAGTCAGTGAAATAAATCACCACTAAAAACTTGATTACTTCGATGATGATTATTTCGAAGTGTGGTTGAAGATCCATGCGCCAAAAATGTCATGTCCATTTTATGATTCAAGAGTGTTATCAACCATGGTAGGTTCAATTGATCTACTCCTCCGTTGGCTAAGAAGTTCGCAATTTTGTTTGCCTCCTATAGTAATCTTGTATTTCCCATGATATCAGTTTTGTAAGGTGGTCCCTGATCAAATTTAGAGTATTATCAATTCTTGAGGGTTTCGATTGCTCTGACAATGATTTGAGAATCACACTCAATGATCAAATGATCAATACCGTAATTTAAAGCGAGCTGGACACCACAACAAACTAGTGGCTTACGCTTCATTATTTGTTTCAATTGGTCATTGGAAGGATACAAATATAATTAGAGATCTCGAGAATTACTCAACGATGCATCATGCCCCAGAGTTGTTGGGTTGCCTCAAGAAGTTCCATTTGTATTCAATTTGAACCACATGTGTTTGGGCAAGATCCATTTATAATTTTCTTTCCTTATTTCCCAAAAAAAATCCGCTTGACCCATTAACGAGGGAAAATGTGGATGTTAAATGTTTTTATTATACTAAAGTTTTGAATTAGAGTGAATTAATGGAGGAACACCTTCTCAAAACTTGGGATATGGTGGCGAGGATTGGGTATGGAATGTCATGGGTGTGTTTCACTTGGTCCACAAGGAGAATTGTGTCCCCTAACTCAAGGTGTCACCATGGCCACTTATTGAAAATGTCTAATAATCTCAATGGGAATGGGACTTGGGTTGGTGATTACAAACTACTTATAACTCACCACTAGCTCAATCCCTTGAGCCCTTAAATGTTGGATGGTAAACATTGTTTTTATATCGAGCTATGAACTAGAGTGGCTCAATGGAGGAACACCTTCTCAAAGTGGGACATGGGGGTGGGCTTAGGTTTGTAATGTCTTAGGTGTGTTCTGCTTAGTCCACAAGGAGAAGTGTGACCCTTATGTCAAGGTGTTTCCGTGGCCAATTATTGAAAGTGTCCAATGGGCTCAATGAGAATGGAACTTGGGTTGGTGATTACAAACTTCATGTAACTCATCAATAGCGGAAGCCCATGAGCACAAAAATATTAGATAGAAAGTACTTTTACTATATTGGAGCTATAAACTACAATGGGTTCATGGAGGAGCACATTCTCAAAGTGGGACATGGGGGTGGGCTTGAGTCCGCAATGTCCTAGGTGTGTTTTGCTTGGTCCACAAGGAGAAGTGTGAACCCTACTTCAAGGTGTCCCCATGGTCACTTATTGAAAGTGTATAATGGGCTCAATGGGAATGGAACTTGGGTTGGTGATTACAAACTACTTATAACTCACCAATACCCTAAGACCTTAAGCAAAGAAGTTCTCATCTTTAATATAATATTATTTGAGGTGAATACTTAGAGGGATTATTCATTTATTATCCTAATAATTTAAAAAATTAATGCAATATAATTATTTGCAATTACTCTTAAATATATTATATTTATATATATTGAATTATACTTGTTCTATATATATATATATATATATATATATATATATATATATATATATATATATATATATATATATAAAACAACCATACACGAGAAAAGATAAGAGAGTACACAAGAACAACAAATTTAAGTGGGAAACCCTCAAGGGGAAGAAAACCCACTTTGAAACTATGCTAATATTACATAAAGCAAAGAAATTTAGTGAAGCAATAACTTCATAAGAAGCACCAACCCTACAAGGAGTACTGACACCTAATTTAGTGAAGTACCAACTCCATAAGGAGGATACAACCCCTAAGATGATCAAACACCAACTCAACCATCTAAAGATGAAGATCTCTCGAATATTGTTGATGCCACAATTGGCGGAGATCACTAATTCAGTTCACACACCTTCTCTAAAACCTCATTCCTTCAACTTGCTCTTTCTTCTTCTTTCATGGACTTGTCTTGACTTCAAACCCTTGGTCACATGCTATCTAACATTCAAGCCTTTCGCACACTTCCTCATCTTTGAATGATGCCTTCATACCTGTTTTACATTTCTACTTGGGTCGTGTTTTTCCTCTAAGAGCACTAGTTCAAATTTGAACTAAAACTTCACTTTTATATGCATTCCAACTCAAAAACATAAGGGAGGTCAGTCCTATACCATTATCTCAACCATTACAACTCAAAAATATAACACATTCATAAAAATATTCATAATGGACCCATGTAGGTCGGCCATGCCCAAATGCACCAAACTAGCTCAAAAACAACTCAAAACCCCATCACTTAGATGGACAAAGACCACAAACATCATCACCATGATTATTCAAGCTCCCAAATTTATCACACATGTCAAATATTACATAAAAACATCATCTATGGTCATACATTAGCTTGCACCAATCAAATTTCTCATAACTCTATCAAGAAGGCTCATATCCTTCACTAAACAGATGTTTCCAGATCTTGTCTTCACCTATGGACCTCAAGCACACACCAAAACAACTCAGCTATGTAATGTAACCACTCATTGGAAATCCATAACCTAAAAATTAAATCCATTATTTTTATAACTCTTGAAACATCCATACATGCAAACCACACCAACTTTCCTCTTCACCAAATTGAACTACCCAGAAAGAAGTTTTAGAAACTCAACTGGTTTGCACCCTTTCTACCAATTTCAAGACCTCAAAAGGCCTTCAATAGGAACATAATTCATCCCTCTTTACTTTATAACTAATATCAAGCATCAACTAATCCATCTCATGCCTCTTTTACCTCCATCTTCTAGCAAGAGCAATCATGTCCTGAGAAACAAGTAACCTTCTTCTTCACAAATTGAGCTAGATGACCTATCAAATATCATCATCATGATACAAACCTTATACCATTTCCTCCCAACTCCATGTGGAAGGCCTTCAACATTGACCATGTCCATGTAAACTTGCTCATTTAGGCTTCTAGGACTCAAGAACTAGTCTTGACCTAAACTTCCTCCATCACCTCCAAAATCACTTCCAAGCTTAACCAAATCATGTAACACCCTTATAAATGTTTTCCAAGCACTCAAAACCTTCAACCACCATGAAGAATTAGAAAAATCACCTTTCCTCATTAAGCAACTCAAGACCTGCTTAGACCAAACATCCTCAAGATTTGACCCTCAAAGAACATGTTCGTAACTTCTTAATTTATTATCAAAAACACAAGTATTATACATCATTAGAAATATCTCTAAACCAATATCACAACAAAACTTGAATCAAGTCCTAACTCCACATGTAGCTCCTGTAATTCCACTTTTACCACAAAATGCTCCAAACTGCCCCAAAAACAATCTTCATAAATAAGGCACACTTTGCCATTTAGGACCTCAACCGTGATCTGAAACTATCATGAACATATAGAAAAACTTTAGGGCTAAAAACAATGTCAATTTATTTCATACCTTCTTTGGAGAACTTTCCCTCAAATTGAACTCCTTCAAAAACTTGCATTTTTAGGTGGGGCCCACATATCATTACAAACACGATCTTACATTTTTAGAAATCTAGAGGAGTCCTCTACAACCTCCAATCATCAAATTTGCAAAACCAATCAAAACAGGCTCACTATGATCAATTTCCTCCAAGTCACTTTGAGCTAGGGTTTAGCTACCTAGTTTCAAAACAACTTATCTTCTTAATGATCATTTATAAAAACGTGACGATCAAACCACCTCATTATATTTTCTAAACCTTATTATTTCCATGGAAAAACATTCCTGAAAGTCTTTGGGTCCCATGTAAATCACACAATTCACAACGAGCATCAGAAGGTCAACTTTTAGCTCAAAAACACACTCTAGAATACCCAATTTTACCAAAAATGACATATCTTGCAATTCCTTCTTCAGAATGACCTGAAAATTGTCATGAAGCATCATGAAAACATCCTCTAACTTTCCATGCTCACCATCTAGCTCAAATAAATATGAAACTATCCAACTAATCTCATTTACATGTGTTTTCTTAGCTTGTTTCCACCTTCTTACTTCCCAAGGACCTCAAAATTCATCAGTACCTCACGAGTAATGACCTGAAACTCATCATACACCTCATATAAACTATCACCATACTACTACCATGCTTGGTTAGGACTGATCATCTCCAAAACTCATATCTTTGTACCATTACTCATATGCTTTAGGGCTAGGAATAGGCCTAGAATGACTGAATCAAATATTCCAACTCATGAACTCATGATGACGGCCTTTTATAGACTCATTAACACATGTAACACACCTCTAGAACCATGAATGACCTCATGAAAACCATCATTCAACTTGAGAAGATTCAAACTATGACTTTGCTCACTAGACCATGTTCTAGGACCTTATAAGACTTCACCAAACTCGGTCACTACCAATCAACCTTCATACTTGAACTTGATTTAAACCTCATGAAGAATCATAAAACAACGTGACACCCTTTTCCATCAATGAATTTACATCAATGACAACACTAATACACAATGGCGAACAATCTCCCACTTTGTCATTGATGATAACCACATTCAGAAACATTGATGGAAACCATAAGAAAAGGCGCACCTACATGACCTCATTTCCATGCTTTTTATGTTTCTCCCCCTTTGACATATATGAAAAAGGCTACAATGACAACTAGACATGGAAAATGACAACACAATACTAGACACAATGGAAACAATGCACAAAACTGAACTTACTTGCCTCAGTGACTCCCCCTTGGATTGTATTTTCTCTTCTTTGAATTCTTCAACAACATATGAAGATCCATGGACCTAATAAATCATGAAAACAATCCCCCTTGAATTGATAGCATGTTGTTTTGTCTTCATCCTTGTCATACATCTCTTTCTAGGTTTATTTCAAGCTCAACAGCCCAAGTTTTGTTTTAACCTTAAGCATAGCCACTTTTAGGACTATGAGCCCTAAACCACATCTTCGGTGTAAAAATGACCACCTTATTTATGATTTAGAAGCCCAAGCACAACATGACTTGACTCCTAGAACTCCCCTTAAAGCCATATTATCCATATCTAACCATAAACACAAAATTTGGAACTCTTACCTTGATTTCATGTCTTGGGAGTGAATAATCATTTGTACCTCTGTTATGAAGCAACATTTCAATGTATTCAACCTTCTTTGCATGATTTTGCATACTACTTGGACACTTGACTTTTCTCCTTAGAGTGTACATGCAAATACTATCATCCTTCCTTTCAAGGTCTTCTAGGTCTAAAAATACTTGTTTGAGGTTCATGAACAACTTTTCATGTCAAATGAGATCTTCATACTACATGTACCTTCTAATTTCAATGAATTCATCTTGATGACACAAACATCTCATTAATCAACGCCTTCTTAAATTCCTATTATGACTATACTACCTACTCTTGGTCAAGACTCATTCTATTCTTTGCATAACATCATGATATAAATGTACTTCCAAGCTTCATAGATGCACATTTAAATTAGGAATACAATCTCAAAATACCACACAATTCTTAATTTTTCTTCTCAAACTACTTTTACATATAAAACACCTTCAAGAGCTTCACACTGAGGCCTCCGAGATCGACACAAACCTAATTTCTTCCTTTGATTGTATAACAATTTCTTAGAACTTTCTTGATGAAGATATTAGCTAGGAGCTCATGGTTTGATCTTTAGATGAGACAAGATAACATACCAAACCTTCTTTCAAGCCTCCTCTACTACCTCACAATTTATGATGCACAAACATTTTACATGAACCTTTCATATTATCCTAGACTTTCCATGGGTCTTCATCAAGATCCACTTTGCACTGGAAGACATCAACTCTCTTGACCTCATAAATTGATGCAATGCTACTGAGAATTCAAAAGACCATTTAGAGATTTTCTTTACTTGATGTGAACTCACATGAACATGCTTACTTGATCTATCTTGAGACACACACAACACCTTACATTTTGCACTCCTCAACCTTGTTAGTACCCTAAGCTTCTTCTTCTATCCTCCATGAGACATAAACACTCTTAGAATAATCCACATCATGCCTTTGATGTCTCACACGGTCCTTCATAGACAATATTTTTAAGTTGTACACACATATCATATCAATTTGATGCATAACAATCATTCACATGATACTTTGTTAGCATTCTTTGACCTTACATCTTCTTGAAGTTGAACACATGCTCGCCCTCAACACAAACCTTCTACTAAGATTCTCAAACCTATAACACTGCATATACAACCCTGTGTAGGATCAATGATGGCTTCCTATATAGGTTCCATCTTGCATAGTCTCGGAAAGAGCTTAGTATTCTTCATATTGCATCCCTTTTGAGAGATGCACCTTAGAATATTATAATCGCTTGCCACCTTCGTAATCAGTAACATGAGTCCTTTCAAGAAATGATCATAGGACACTCAACTAACCTTTGTACAAGTTTGTGAACTATCTTCAAGATACAACTTCTCCATATTAATCATGTGTTGACTAGTTAACTTTCTCGTCTCTTTACGTACTAACCAAAACATTCATTCTCAAACTTATAACTTATCCATATCAACTTGGAACCACACAATCTTGGCTTTCTCAATTTTGGACATGCTTGATACTTCTTTATGTTGCCTTTGTAATTCCTAAACTTGTTTGATACACCCCAAGCCATGACATAGTGAAAGAAACCCACCATTGGATTAAGTTACCTCACGACTAAACCTAGGAAGATCCATATCATAAAATCGAGTCACCGAACTATGCTTAGATCATGAACCCATTTCTCTCGATGCCTACACATGTTTGAACATGATGTTTGTAACATGAGAATCTCATTTTTTATCATAGATAGCTCTGTTTAGACCTTTGATCTTCAATGCCCTAACAATGTTCAACATCACTCACACTTGATACTCCTTCACAAACCTTGTTTTCAATCTTAAAAATTCCTTGATCTTGTCATTCACATACCACGTACACATGATTCCCTACAAGACATAGACTTGTATCCATATTTGCATAGATACCATAATTTTATAGCCTTGACTATCTTCTCATGCTAAGATGAGCTAATGGAACAATATACAACCTTGACGATACTTTTCTTGAACTCGAGATCATTAATAACATCTTGAAGTTTCATTATTAACCCTCATAGACATACATGTGATGTATATCTTTCCTCACAATTGATTCTTCAAGTTTTGGAGTCATTTTTTTATCATTAGTCACAAACATCTTTAGATATTTAAGCTCGGATTTAATCTTGCTCCATTCTACAAGAACACTAGGTTCCTTGTATCATTTCTTTAAAGGTGATTCATACTTGTCAAGATCCTTAAAACACTTCTTGCCTTGCTCCTTCAGACACTATCAACCTTAGTGTAGAAAACTTAGAGAACCACCACAAACAACAACAATATATAGACTCACACCTATCTTGTCAAAGTACCAAATCCATTTTATAGACTACTAAGATGACATGATCCATAAACCAAATATCACTCATACAACTTGACTTTATAGAGTTTACTAGAACCTTCATGAATTGACAAAGTTCTCAACACTCTTTTGACTATGGCCATACTTTTTAAGACATGACAAGAATCAATGCACAATGTTCACACCTTAGCACAACAGACTTCTCATGACATATGAGATCTATAAACTTCAGACACCAACCAATAGTAGGACTACAAACCTTAATCATGACAAACATTGAATAAAACACCTCATAGACCTTTAAAAGATAAACTTGGTTCATAGAGACATATTAGACTCCTCTTAGATGACAACAAGATATATTAGACCAACAAACTCCTTTTGACACTTCAAAAGTCTAGATAGACATCGAGACACATGACAGGACATGAGACATCTTTTGAGCAATAATAGATGACACTTATTGAGAATACTTCACAAATCATAATTATACTTGATTTCAAAAAGAAGACATCATATTTACAACCGTGAGACTTATAACCATAACTCCAAGAATGAGAAAGCACCTTGACTATGACTCAATACCACTTGAGACATTTTTACTCAATAACTCAGATCTTTGACTTCTTATAACAATCCCTTTTTTCATTCTCGGTGATACATTCTTTTCATATGCACCTTATAGTTACAATTTCTGCGAGATACGAATCATTGTCTTCATAACAACTCACTTCATTGACACACACACTAAGATGAAAGAGAACAACTTGACACACTCTTAGAGACAAAGAAAACATAACAAACTCAAACACCTACAAGGAACAAGAGCTCAAAAATACATGGAAAAATCACATATCATACCTTATCACTCTTGAAGTGTCCCAAACTCCTAGTCTTCTCATCTTCTCATGTACATGAGAAGAATAGAAGATAAACATATATGATGTTCCTCAAATATTTCTTCTTCAACAAGAGTAAACAAGCTTGATTTGATGTGGCCTTGTTGACCTTGTTTTCCATCTTGATTGCACTAGAACCTTCTTTGAAAAACTTCAATTGATTAGGTTTCATGGTGTACATTTCAGACTAAGAATCAATTCCTCTTGACACTTTTGGCTTGAACAATATCCTTCTTGACTATATGAGCAGACTTGACAATTTCTCATTAACATTCTTAGGACTAATTTTCCTCTTGAACTCTTTCTTTTCTTTCCTTTTAGATGCTTAAAACTTGTTAGTGTACTATAAGGATTCAATTTGGTAACAATACCTTGCTTGTGACATTTTTAGCACACAATACCATTCTTCTTTCCTTTTGGCTCATATACACTCAGATTCTACCCACAGTCTTTCTCCTTATGACCAAACTCACAAGATGAAAAACATTCACCTTTGAAGAGACCTTCACCATTCCTAGGAGACCTTCTTTTTCAATCTCTAGCTCTATGACCAAAATCATGACAAACATAACAATAACCATTGAAAGAAACACCATACCTCATTGCATTAGGTTGTCTAACATGATTAGATTTTTTTGAATCAGTCTTCTTTGTCTCCTTCATGTCTGATTGAGTGCTTGGACCAACTTCTTCATCATTCTCCTTCTTCTTTTCTTTGAAACCTAGACCAGTTTTATCACTAGTATCCCTTTGACTCTCTAAGATCTCATCAATAGCTTCAAAGCTATTTTGTAACTTCTTGTACTTCTTCAACCTGCTAGATGCATCTACTAAATCAGATTCTAGGGCTTTTAACTTATCTTCATACCTGGAACAAAATTCTTCTTTATCCCTTTAGGGATTTAGTCACTTTATCAACTTGCAATTCCAAACCCTTTATGGCTTGACCATGCTCTATCTCTAAGAAGTTGATATGATCTTGTAGGCTATTGATCAAAGACTCTGCAACTTCATATTTCATCCATAATTCAGCTTCAACATTTGAAGACTTACCTATGATTGTGCTCCAAAGGATCTCCTTCAAGTTTCTAAACTTGCTTCTCAAGGACCTACTCTAATACCAATTGTTGGAAGAACAAGATACTAAGGGGAGGTGAATCATTCTATTAAAATTTTATTCCATTTTCAATTCATCATTCATACAACTATACAATCAAACATGAACCATATGTGTGTTTACTTAAGCATTGAAACAACCATACACAAGAGATAAAGCAAGAGAGTACACAAGAACACCAAATTTAAGTGGGAAACCCTCAAGGGGAATAAAAACTACTAAAACTTTTCTTATATTACTCAAATCAAATAAATTTAGTGAAACACCAACTTCACAAGGAGCATCAACCCCTAATTTAGTAGAGCATCAACCCTACAAGGAGCACCAACTCCACAAGGAGGATACAACCCCCTAAGATGATCAAGTGCCAACTCAACCATCTGAAGATGAAAATATTTTAATATTGTTGCTACCACAATTGATGAAGATCCTTAATTCAGCTCACACACATTCTTCAAACCCTCATTCCTTCAAGTCACTCTTTCTTCTTCTTTCATGGACATGTCTTGGCTTCAAACCCTTTCTCACATTCTCTCTAACATTCCTCAGCCTTTCACACACTTCTTCAGCTCTAAAATTATGTCTTCATACATCTTTTACACTTCTACTTGGGTCGCACTTTTCCCTCAAAGAGCACTAGTTCAAATTTGACCTAAAACTTCACCTTTATATGCATTCCAACTCAAAATCATAAGGGAGGTTGGTCCTATACAATTATATTGACCATTAAAAATAAAAAAATATAACAAAAAAATTAAAATATTTACAATGGACCCATGTAGGTCAATGATGACCAAAAGCACCAAACGAGCTCAAAAACAATTCAAAACTCCATCACTTAGATGGCCAAAGACCACAAATATCATCACCATGATTATTCAAGCTCCCAAATTGCTCAAACATTTCAAATATGACATAAAAACATCATTCATGGTCGTACATCAGCTTGCACCAATCAAATTCCTCATAACTCTAACAAGAAAGATCATGTCCTTCACTAAACAATTATTTCCAGGACCTTGTCTTCACCTATAGACCTTAAACACACACAAAAACACCTCAACTATGGCATGTAACCACTCATTAGAATCCCCTTGACCTTTATATTGCATACATGCATGCTTTAGATCTCTCATGAAACATCCATACATGCAAACCACACCAACTTTCCTCTTCACCAAACTCGAGCTGTCCAAAAATCAATTTTAGAAACTCAACTTGTTTGCACCATTTCTACCACTTTCAAGACTTAAAAATTCCTTCACTAGGAACAAAATTCATCCCTCTTTACTCTCCAACTAATAGAAATAAAATAATCCATCTCATGTCTCTTCTACCTCCATCTTCTAACAAGAGCAATCTTGTCATAAGAAACAAACAACCTTGTTCTTCACAAACTAAGTTGGATAACATATAAAACATCATCATCACGAGGAAAAATTATAACATTGGAAATAAATTTTAATCCTCTTTCATTAACATCTTAAATTTCCTCCCAACTCCAAGTGGAAGGCCTTAACACGATCCATCTATGAAAACTTGCTCATTTAGGCTTCTAGGACTCAAGAACTAGTCTTGAGCTCAACTTGCTCCATCACCTCCAAAATAACTTCCAAGCTTAACCAAAGCATAAAACACTCATATCAATTTTTTATAATCACTCAACAACCTTCAACCAACATGAAGAACTCAAAACAATCACCTTTCCTCATGAAGCAACTCAAGACCTTGTTTAACCAAGCATCCTCCAGATTTGACCTTCAAATAATATGTCATAACTTGTTCATTTTTCATCAAAAACACAAGTGAGATACATCATTAGAAATATCTCTGAAACGGGATCACAATAGAACTTGAATCAAGTCCTAACTCCACCCGTAGCTCCTGCAATTCCACTTTTACCACAAAATGCTCCAAACTACCCCAAAAACCCATTTCATAAATAGGGCACACTTTTCCATTTAGGACCTCAACCATGATCTAAAACTATCATGGAAATATAGAACAACTCCCAGGATAAAAATAATGTCAATTTATTTCATACCTTCTTTGGAGAACTTTCTCTCAAACCGAACTCCTTCAAAAACTTATATTTTCAGTGTGTGGCCCACATATCACCACAAACACTATCTTACCTTTCTAAAAATCTAGAGGAGTCCTATACAACATCCAATCATCACATTTTCAAAACCAATCAAAACAAGATCAATATGATCAATTTCCTCCAAGTCGCTTTGAGCTAGGGTTTAGCTAGGGTTTCAAAGCAACTTATCTTCTTAACGATCGTTCATAAAAATGTGATGATCAAACCACCTCATTATTTTTCTAAACCTTATTAGTTCCATGGAAAAACATTCCTAAAATTATTTGGGTCTTGTGTAAAGTACACAATTCACAACAAGCATCATAAGGTCAACTTTTAGCTCAAAAACACACTCTAGAATATCCAATTTTACCAAAAATGACATATCTTGCAATTCCTTCTTCAGAATGACTGAAACTTGACATGAAGCATCATGAAAACATACTATAATTTTTCATGCTCACCATGTATCTCAAATAAATCTTAAACTCTCCAACCAATCTCATTTACATGTGCTTACTTAACATGTTTTCACCTTCTTACTTCCCAAGGACCTCAAACATGCATTGTACAACTCCACAACTCATATCTCCATACCATTCTGCATGCTTCAAGGTTAGAAATAGGCCTAGAATGACCTGAGTCAAACATGCCAACTCATGAACTGACCATGATGACATTTTAAAGACTCATTAACACATGTAACACATCTCTAGAACCATAAATGACCTCGTAAAAACCTTCATTCAACTTGGAAAGACTCAAACTATGATTTTTCTCACTAGACCATGCTCTAGGACATCATAAGACTTCACCAAACTCAGTCACTACCAATCAACCTTCATATTTGACCTTGATTTAAACCTCGTGGAGACTCATACAACACCATTACACCATTTTCCATCAATGTACTTGACATCAATGACAACAATAACACACAATGGCCAACAATTATCCCTTCCAAAATACAAATAAAAACTATGACTCTAAACTATACCCTAGTGCTCGTCAAAATCATCTAACATGATAGCGTCATGATTATCATTATTAATGCATTTTTGTGTCTATTTCAAGCATTGTGTGACCACTCTAATTGGAATCATCTTTATCTTTTTCAAAATTAGGCCATCAACTATAATGATGGTTTATTCACCTATAAAATCATAATTTTTTATATAAGTAATTGGAATTTATTTTTCAAATTGCTTATTGAAATTGCAAAATAAATAGTTAGACATTATTTCTCTTTTAAAAAGTGAGTGTCTTACTATACAAAACCCCTAGAATGAGCCAACTCGTTGAACACACCGGTCTTCTACCTAAAGGATTTCAACTGCCCCCACACTTGGTTATTGTCTTTATAATCGTAGGTTTTTATTGTAATTAAATGTAAATATCATATTGAGGTCTCACTTAAAGATCAAACTACTATATATAAATGAACTCTCGAAGTTGTGTGTATCCTACTTTATGCTCATTTGGCCCAAGTAACAAGTTACAAAATTTACTTGACCCATTTTAGCTTTATGGGTCTTGTCTTGGTTGTTTCCAACCACTACATTAGTTTGAAATTTACAAAACTTTTACTTATTCAATATTCAAAAATATTTTTGTACATGGTTTTATTTTTTAAACTCCCTACAACACAATCATTAATTTTTCTTATCCAACAAATTTATGCCCAAATGTAAGAGAATTTTTCTCTCCTTGTTTTTCCCTATAATTCTCCAAGAAGGTAAATATTTCATAATTATTAGAAGCCTTTAAATTGAAAAATTATATTCAAACTAATTATAAAGTGTTACCCATAAATGTGTTCTTATCCTCTAAGCATTTATATAGCAAATATGTCAATAACCTTCATATTAGAGTGAGATTTGTTAAACTCTATCTTAATTACACTACTCAACTATTTTTTATACTCCATTGACACAATTAAATTTGAGGTGGTAATTTTCTTGAAACAAATTCTTAGTTTTGAAAACCATACTTTTTAAAATTATCTAACAAATAGAGTTATTAATATTATTTAACATATTTGATAATGTAAAGAACATAAAAAAATTAAATAAATATTTTCCTTGAGCATCTAGTAAAATTGTCATCTCATCGTTTACGTCCAATTTGACTTGATGTGTGTTTCACACTCTATGTTTGTACTCTAGTGTGAGACAAGATGGTTGATTGTTGCTAGACTAAAATGGAGGATCTTTACATCCCGCAATGGAAAAGAGCATGTTGGAGCTCAAAATTACACCCAACCCAAATCAGATTGATTTGGGGTTTTGAGGCAACATGGGATTGTCTTCAAGTTGTGGGACTAGAAACGAGACAGAGACCTCCGGAAGAAGGTCGGATTCCTCTACTTATTCCTAATGCTAAAACTACTCCTAGAGAGGGAAATGCAACTACCTAACACTAACATATAATTCCAAAGGGCTAGGGAGAGAGGAAGACGCGTAAAATTAAAATCCTAAACTAAGGAGGTGATAGCACCAACAACAAGGGGTGGAGACATTCCAATGAGTGAAAATGAGAGGAAGAATGGAGAGGGGAGAGGTCGAACATGAGTGACACAGTCTCAACTACATTTACCATCATCATTTCCATGGAGCACAACATATTTGAATCCTGCAAGAAGAATAAAGTATGCACAATACACCTACAATTGTAATGAAAGGCAAGAAATGCAATACAACACAAGCTAGGGCAGAAAGAGCCACAAAACATGAATTTTATTGCTTAAAAGGATGCACAATTCATTACAATGCAGGAAATAAGGCAAGAATCACCTTGCAAAACACCAAAATATGAGGCATGTAACTCACAAAGTTCTAGAATAATTTTGATAGAGTTCCTTTACGTTTTATGAACATCCCCCTCACAAATGAAAGGTTTTTACAATATATAACATATGAGAAAAGAGAGGGAAAAGAGAAACTCAAATTTCTACCCCAACCACCAACAAGATGAATTAAATGTTTGAAAAGGGGCATGGGAATCCTGACAAATCAATCCCTCCATGGTCTTTTGCTTGCTGGAGAAGGAAGAACACCATACTTCATCAAATATGATTTCTCACCACAGGCTGTGCATCCTTAATGTCGTGGACGTTTTCCTCTTTTTGGCCCACCTACCCTCACCTACATCCAAATTTTCTAATCCCATGGTGAAGAGCATGAAAATATGTTTCTAGTGATATAAATTTTATCAAATTTGGAGCACCAAGGCGAAAGATATGGCCATGCGGATCTGGAGGGGTCGAGGAGGAACACGAGGTTCTTTGAGCGCTATTATAGTTTGTATTAATATTCATTTTATCCTTTGTTGTGCGGGTAGATCAAATATTCGAGAACTGGAGGAGGAGGAAATGGTTCAATTTTTGCCCATATTTTCCACTTTCTCCACGGTGGTCGGGGTTTGTGTTGATCGGTGATTCGGGCCTAGGATGGAACTGTGGAATAGTTCCATCCGGGTCATTGGTGCCCACAACCCCGGTTTTCCGCAACCTTCGTCATCTACAACACACTTCACCGCTTCATTCTCCCTTTTCCTTTTTTTTCCGACCCAAGAGCATTTGTGGGGAGCTTGACCCAGGAGGAATTGTTCTCGCTAACCTCATTCTTCTATAGTGTTTAGTACTTAAACCCCATCGTCAATCTGCAATACACTACGATGACCCCAAAACTCTTCGTTGCAAATTTTTTTGGGGATGGGGGAATAAGTGACCTAAAGGAACTAGTAACTCATGTTCCTAAAACCTCCACCCCGCCCGCATTACATTTTTTTCTTTGTCTTGCAGAAAATTGGCAAATCGGGAACTCAAGGAACTTTGGAACTTGTTCCTCGGTTCCTTCCTAGACCCGCATTTCCACAATGTTCTAGAAATGATCCAAATTTTGATTTTTCTTGAATTTTCTAAGTCTTTTGGACAAGTAGAGTTAAAGAGTTATACGCAGGAATAGTAGAGTGCCTTTAAAGCCAAATTTCTCCAATTTTATCATTTTTTCCCAAAAATTGGCTAAGTGTTGAATCTTTAGAGCTTTGAGAAAATAAGGGAAGTGCATCAAAATAATTCAAATTCACCCAAAGCAATCAGTAAGTGCCTGAACATGAAAAATACATGATTTTTCAGATTCTCCACCAAGATCCCATGAAGTTGCCCAAGTCCAGATTCCTAAAGTTAGCCAATTTGCAAGGGGTGTAAAATTGGATAAGCGAGCATTTTTTCAAGCTTCTAAGAAGATTTCCCATCGTTTTGATTTACAATCATGAGATCGACAAGTCTTATGGGCATTGGAAATGAGGACTTACAATTGAAAATAAGGTAAAAAATAATAATATTTTTTTAAATTTAAATAACATGACTACAAATTTGATAAAATCAAATAAATATTTACCTTCGAGGCTCCTTGAAGTAGATGATGTTGACCAATCTCATCATTACGTAGTTTCACTTATATAGTAGACACGTTATTAAAACCGAAAAAAATGCACTAATAAATTAAAATGATATAAAGTAATAAAATATATATTTTAATTCTTTTAAACTTTGAGTTGATATCGTATCACATATAGATTGTTGAGTACCCTAAGGGATGAAGTACTCGTATACTTCAACTAAGGGGTATTGTATACCTCCACATTTCATTTGGTAGTTACGCGAAGGTTAGCTCACCGACACCACACACTTTGCAATGTTGTTTTAACAAGGTTTAGGCACAAGTCATGAGATTACCATTTTTGTGACTGATATTAAAAAAATGACTTATAAATTGTATATCTTTAATAAAAGGATAATTTAATAAACAAATATAAGAAATTATGTTACTAGGGTTTTTGCAAAAGTTTTTAGCCACTATTTGTGTAGGTGAGTTTTTTTGTAGGATGTGAGTTATGGTATTTTCCTAGGGTATATGACTAGGGTTTTGCTTTAGATGTTTGTTAGGGTTTTGCCTAGACTTTTTGCATAAATTTTTATTCATAAGGTTTTGCTACAATATTTATCTAGGAGTTTTGGTAGAATTTTTTTCACGCTTTTGTTATACATTTTGTTAGGTTTACTATTATGATTATAACCTTTTGTAGTTTCCAAAAATTAATTTAAAACTATGCATACCTCTATCCTTATATTTATGAAGGGTTTCACATAATCTTTTTCCTCTTTTGATGTGGGTTTTCTCAAGTGTACGTAATTGTTCTCTCCATACCCTTATTTTAGGAAACTCCGTCTTCTCTATTAATAAAACCCCTCTTCCTCTCTTGTTGAATGTATGCCTCCTTTTTACATCTTTAGTGCTAGGTAGGGGACCTACTTTTTTCCCCTTTCATTCTTTTGTCTCCCAAAGGGAAGAATTATAGGAATGAGACAATTCAAAAGTTGGGAACCCCAAATTTTCTTTAATAGTTGTTAGAGTTATAGCCATATATATTCATAATCTAATTAGGAAACATGGAACCATGGTAGTCACCACCTCCCCCTCCCATATATAAATACAAAGATTGGGGACTAGGCTGAATTGTGTTAGTTTTTCGATCACACCATCATTTTCTCTACCTCATTGTCCTTAAAATAACAAAAAAGGAGATCATGTGGACCCTCCTCATTTTTTAATTTAATTTCAGGGGTCATTTTTAATGCAAATGCAATGCACTTTGTATCAGGGTTGCATTGCCCCAAATTTTCTTTTTTTTTAAAGAATATTTAAATCTTGAGACTTAAGTTGATTAAGGGAAAATTAAGGCATTTTAGGACTACTACATTTTGTGCAAATGGCACCATCATTTGGGTAAATGTCATGTCAAAAATTGACCTTTTGGGGGTTTTGATGTGTGTTTCTTTGAGGGGTTTGCATCGTGGATGTGATATAAATTATGACAATACTAGACATTTTTAATTGTGTCACATTTGCATCACTTATGCACTACTCATTTCGTTTAAAAAAATCAAGTGGCACAAAGTTACCCAATTTTTTCGATAAATTAAAAAAATGTTGCGTGTTGCGCGTGTGTGTGTCTGCGTGCGCGTAAATTAAAAAAATTGCGTGTGTGTGTGTGTGTGTGTGTGTGTGCGTGTGTGTGTGTGCGTGTGTGTGTGTGCGTGTGTGTGTGTGTGTGTGTGTGTGTGTGTGTGTGTGTGTGTGTGTGTGTGTGTGTGTGTGTGTGTGTGTGTGTGTGTGTGTGTGTGTGTGTGTGTGTGTGTGTGTTTAAATGTAAAATGAAATTAACATATTTTAAATTAGAAATGCATATATTGAAACGATATTCAATACCATTTCTACAAAAACAATTAATAAGATTTAAATGGAAAATATACAAAATAATATAATTCAAATGAAAAAGTTATTTTAAAAATAAAAATAAAAATGTTAAAATAATATATCGCACATAGTGTGTTTATTTCTTGTGCTTTATTTTTGCTTTGCATTGTACTAAGATTCATGTTTGTCCTAGAGACAAGTGTGATAGAGAGCGAGATGGAGAAGGAATGAAATAGTGTCGGGAGAAGGAGCAACAAAGAAAATGGAAACAGAGTTTTCAAAGGGCCTACCCCAGATGGCAATTGATCCCGAAGGAGTGGCATTAGAATGGACCTCAAGGAGTAAATATTATTGGAGAAGCCACATAAATGCTTACACAAAATGGTTTCCGAATTAAGGGTGTTTCCTTTGTCAAACCCTACTATGCACAAAAATGATATGGGAGATGGTGATAGTGGAATGTACAAGGCCATGGATCCATTTGAGTATGAGATTAGCTTTGTCCCTACCCTTGTATCCATTTCCCTAAACTAGATTGTGGGAAAAAATAATGCAATGGTGGATGTGGGTGCAAGTGTGAAGGTGGGTCGAGAGAGAAATCACAACTTTAAGATCCTCAACTGCACCTAGATGGGGACCTTGTTTTTATGCTTTCATCAATGGTTGGATCTTGGGCTTGGGACATGGGGGATTTTATAACATGGCCTTTTTCTCGGTGCCATTTTTATATTTCCTTTACAGTGTCTTATGAGGATTACAGTTGTGGTTTAATCGCATTCTATGATGTCACTAAGTTTGTTGAGGGTAAGTAGTTGTTAGGGTCAACATAGACAAAAAAAACTTTCATAGTCTTATTCAAGAATTTTCCCAAGAGAGATTCCTTGGTGCAATGTGTTTTTCCTATCCCTTTTCGCCAAAATGTGACATATTGGCTTGTTGTGGCTAATGGGTGGGTTGGACTGTCATGGACAAAGGCAAGTAAGGAGTGTTTTCACTCTCTTGATTAATCTAATTCTCATTGCTTGGTGTCTAGTTTATCTAATCCTCTACCAAACCTAAGGTCTAGGATGGTTATCTTTCTGTGGGTCTCTTAGAGGTGGGGTGGAGATTTCATTTTTGCTAGATTCAATATCTATGGTAGGATTAAAGAGAACCTCTGGTTTAGTGTAAGGAGAGTCGGTTCAAGGAAATATTTCATTAGAAGCACACAATTTGCAAAGTCAAGTGGAAAATTCCACCTTAGCTTTTGTTGTGATCGTGTGGGTGGGGACTTGGGTTCCCTTGGTCAAGTCAACTTGGGTTGGTATTTATTGTTTGAATGGAATAGAGGGAGTGAAGCATGATGGAGACACCTACATTCATATTCATTTCATTATGGTTTACCCTATTTTTAAGTGGTTCATGTACTCTAAGGTATGTCCCCCTTTTAGTTCACCAAGTCTCTATTGTCTTGATTGTCTTTCAAGACCGAATTTTGGGTAGGTTTATGTTGGAATTTTCTTCCTTGATATTAGTTTTGTGAACTGTTATGTATTCCAATAAAGTTGGGCGTCATCATAGTTGTAGAGAAGATTGGCATGTCCTACCCTTTTTTTGCTTTGAATGAAGATCCCTCACCGGAGTAGTATTTTTACTTGCGCTTGTTAGATTACCATTGCACTTGATTTTATCTTATTACACCTCAAGTTTCTCTTTGTGTCATGGTGTCATAACTTTAAAGACCCATCCATTCATTCAACGGTATGCTTTTATCATGTTTTTTCCATCCGTAAGTACAACAACATCACATTTGGAATTTTCCTTTCCTCGAAATGTATTATTGTAACAAACAAACATAAACAAAATTTGGTTTCAATTTGTGTGGAATGGACAATTATATCTCGTGTCACAAGAGCATAAAGGGAAAAGTTACATAGTTGTACAAGATCTGAATAATAGTCATGAATTTCAATAATAAATACCCTTGGTTAGGTTACCATATATCATTATGTCTCATATATTATTGGGAAATAAGAGAAAAATTGTCTTTTTATTCAAGTAATGGAATTCAATGAATGGGTATTGGTCCAAAACTTATAACTACTTACCCCACGCCCAATGTACTTACAATCTCTTTCATACTTCCATGAAAGAAATATTTTAGGTCGTACTTGTATTGCATTAATTGTATGGACATAAAATATGTATCAAAATAACATGAAGAATAGATATAATTTACTACTCAATTAAAGAAAAGGTTTATCTCGTGACAAAAAGAAAAATGCAAACGTAAAGAATTCTATAAAATAAATGTTAGTAATATAATAGTTAATCAATTTCAAGGTTGTAAATTGGAATTTTGAAATATAACAAGATAAAAATAAATTTATAGTGTCCATTGACAAGTAGATATAACACAATGAAAAACCATAGGGGAGGATTGCAGAAAAATTATATGCACCTCAATAATAAGATAAAAAAACCAGTTTACTTAAATAAAATTAATATTCAATAGAATACCTTATGGAGACCACAACAATGAAGTCATCTTCCATTGATATCTTTATATATTTTTGAATGTTGAATCTACTCTATGGAGCAAAGTGGGCTTGCGGTAGTAAATGACTTTTCTTTATCAAAAAATAAAAACATGAATTATAATTCAATCTTCCCTTTCAAAGAATTAGGAGAAAATTATAGGCATATTGAGGAGGCATACAAGTATAAAGCCATGACACAATGTGAGGTAATCAACTTTGGGCACAAACCTAAAAATTGTCTAAAAATTATACTTGCAAGCAACAAATATGTCATGTAAAAATGAATCCATCGTTACCAAACTATAATAAAATAGAATCTAGATATTAGGGATAAATGTATACAATCTAGATGATAACTTATAAATGAATCTAAAATTGATATTTATTTATTTTTACATCACACAATTGTCAATGTAGAATGTTACTTATGATTATCAAGATTACTCATTACCACGCCCATTATGTTTAAAATTGTGGGCTATCTTTGTGGTAGAGGGTTGTGCAATGGATCAAATGTGGAAATTCAATGGGAACCCGCATGCTATATTCAATTGTATATCACCGTAGGACTTGTTCAAGTCAAGATCCGCCTCTTATTTATGTGGGATACAAAGTCATGAGAGAGGGATTGGATCAAGTTGGAGAGTGTAAGACAAGTCCGAGAAGGGAACAAGGATAGGGAGTCACACCATTTGGCATGCATGTTGCCCTCTTGACTTAGAGTTAAGATTTTGTAAACACGACTCAAGGTCCAATGTAATGATGTTGAAATAACAAAGGGAAATATCCCATTAGTATATATACACCTTTAGGAGTGAAAAGGGTTACCAAGAGTTGGTTGATCTATTTTCAAATTGATAGTGTTAAGCATTAGAGTTGGTTGGCCTTCTTTGAGTGTAAACAATGTTTGAGGTATGAATGTTTAAGGATCTATCATTGATAATATTCATTGTAATATAACATTGGTTCTATATGTTAATTCAATGCAAAAGATTATGATTATTATGTGTGTATGTTAAAGTAAGGAATATGATAATGTTGTTAATTTGTTCTTTCATGCATTGGTGGTACTATTTGCACTAATCTAGTTGTTACCCAGAGTAAGTACAAACTTTGAAAGCATTTGATTATTCATGTCAAACCCAAAAGGAACTCGGTCCACTCTCTCACCTCAAGTGAGTGCACTAGGGATTTACCTAGTGTGATATATCAGCATGGGACATTGCAACAAGTCGTAGCATGCATATAGTGGAGCAATGTGCATTCGTGAAACTAATCTTTAGGAGTAGAACTTAAACGAGCAACATCTCTCTAATACCTCTAGAATATCTCAACCTTTTCTCACTCATATATTTGTGATTTGGTTGAACAACCCAACACTCATGTATAAATCTCTCACAACATTATTACCCAAACTCCTAATTTATATAAGTTGTTAAAACAACTCATTTATACAAATATATTAACCCAAATTAACAACCATGTGAGTACTAACACACTAATTCCTAACAAATAAGTGACAACTTAAAATACTTATTGTCTACAAGAACATGGTTGCATTAGGTTTGAGATGGCAAGAGAAATTATATTCAATTTTAAAATAGTGAAACATTTTATTTATGTGTAAGGGTTATTTCTCAATGAAGGAAAACATTGATAATTCTAAGACCATCACATTTATCCTTGTATGCTAACACACTTGTGTGGTATCTAAATTCAAAGTGTTTGAACTATGTATGCATTCTATCAGATGAAACCATTTATATAAAGTCTCATATTTCAAGTATGTGACCATTTATATAAAGTCTCATATTTGAACTATGTTTTGCAAGTTAAAAACAACATTTATTCTAAGGTTTGCATTGTTATACCTTTATGGTGTCTTTTATGGTTGTAGTTATTGCACTAAATGTTCTCCCTTTTACCAGAGAGGTTGTAAAGCATTTATTTCCCACAACAATCATAGCCGTCATTTCAAAAAAAAAAAAAGTTTTTAGTAAAAGGGCCTTGGGATTAAATTACGAATGTGTAATGTCCCTTTCTAGGGCACACTTTGCAAAAAGATGCAATCACCACAAATCTGATTACTCACAACCAGAAAGCACAAATATTAGAGCATAAAAATGATCTTGCAACAACCATAAACCAACCAGCAATTCCTCCCAAGTATGGTGAACCAACCTATATAGATATGAGGGATTTAACCTTCATAAACCCTACCCCAAATATGAATTTCACAATCTTAAAATGGCAGTCATAAACCAGCAACTGAAGATTTATTTTAGACTCCCCTTAATCACTACCAAGAAACTCCTTACACAACAGAATTCTCCTCCTAATGGAGCGATTGGTTCGGGAATTCAAACCCTTAAACTAGGGTTAATTCAACCTCAAAAATTACATAAGTGTGCCCAAAAATTTTAAATAAATATTAACAACAACTTCATGTAGGAAAATCAAATTTTCATGCCCTATATCTGGAGATATGATTTTATGTCAAGCCCTTGTTTGCATAAAATTATGGCAACTTCAAAAATTCATAACTCACTCAATAATGCTTCGATCCACACAAATAAACTATGCACAACTCACAAAAATAAGGAGAACAAAAATATGAATGTTAATCATGAGAAATCCCCTCTAAAGTACCCAAACTACACTTTTACTAATTCACACAAACATTAAACCCTCCAAAATGGATGCAAACCCCACACATGCAAGTCGCTTCAACCTTAGAGGACAGATCTAACCATGTACAACACCCACAAGTAATTTGATCCACATGGAATAGGAAATATACACCTTGAACACGAAGAATATGCAGAATAACTCCCCAAGGAATTTTGCTATAGTTAGGGCACATACCAATAATGAGAACACACTTATTTTGTAGAAATAAACTTTAAATCCGATCTTCAATCCAGCTCCAAATCGATTGGCAAAGAGAAAGCAACAATAACAAGCTAGGGCATACATCCCATTTTCTTCGAGCATGAATAATTTAATTTATCAAATGTTCAACATAACTCTCTAAGGCCATGCATCCTCCTTTTATAAGCTAAGGGGTGCAACATAAGCAATGGCTGACCTAATCCCTTTTTGGAGGGAAACATAAGAAAACATAATTAAAATATAAAAGTACTAATCCTAAGTGTACTTTATGACTTTCTAATTTACTAATGACTCCCACTTGTAGCACATGGCATGCCAAGGGGTTACAATGCAAGAAAATAATGCAACATATATCTCAAAGAAGTCCCCTAGCTTAATCCTTAAACCCACGGGAATGGAATGGGTTGAAGGTTTTGACTTTCTTTATGTTTGAAAAAGGGGACATTACAGTCCACCCTTCCCAAAATTACTTTCCCTAAAGAAGTTACAAGCTCATAGGTCCAAGTATCACGTCTCAAATGGAATACATGAATTGGTGCTCCCAAAGTCTCGATCCAAAGGCTCACAAATGGTGAAGTAATTAGAAGAACACAATCCTCTTGTCTTCTTCCCTTGAGCCAATCCAAACATGAGCATAATCATCCCTACAATATGTACTCTAAACTATTGTACCTTTATTGAAGTATGAGGAATCAACAACTATATGATATTTTCTAAGCTCCAAGGCTGCCCACCCAAGAATGTCATCATGGAGTATATAGGACATCAACCTTTTCTCACATGACTTCAGTCTTGCACATGAAGCAAACATATTAGAAAAAACATGAGTGTTGAAAAACACTTTTTCAGCCTCTTCTTCATGTCTCAAAGGCATGAGTAGCTCACAACTCTTGCCCAAAAGGTGGTATTTCCAAAGTTTATTTTTGTTTCCCCTTATACTTGTTGTCATAATTCTCCATGCTCCTAACCATCCTCCCAAGAGTGGCATAAAATCCACTCAAATCTTCCCAATGGATCTCTATGAGAATAGGTGTCGGGAAGAACAACTCGCCATTGTCAAAGTGTCTTTTTTGCAACATGTAGATGAGAAGTATCAAACTGAAAACACAAAACACAATAGTCCACCACATCATGTTAGCACATGAGTTTTCCTTTACTAACACCATGTCATCATAAGAAATGGATAAAATTTGGATGACTTGGTTGTAGCATGTTATTTTTGTACTTATCTCAAGTTGTATGAGGACTAAAAATTGATTAGTAATCACCAAAATACCATTTGTATGCTACAAAATGGAGGACACAAGTTCCCAAGGCTATGTTGTCTTTCAACAACCAAAAAGTATGATAATAACTAACTGAAAATGTAAAATACAATACACAACCATTTGTAAAAAGCCTTCATACTTTCATCAATAATGATAGAAACAATGGCATTTTTGACATGAGATATTTCCCAACCTTGGTAGGAGCCAAACATGCAATGAAGAGTAACAAATTTAAAACATATCTTACCCTTTTCTATACCAAAGCATATTCCCATCATCAAAACATGTAAAAACCTCTTTTCTCATTGAATGACAAAATCAAGTAGTAGGCCAACTCTCTTCTTCATGGTGTGCAATCACCTTGTGATTCCTTTTCATGAACTCCTCTTTTTATCAATCACAAATTATATGAAAGCAAATGTTGGCTGCCCCATCATGCACATTTTCTAGCCCCTATCCTTTCTTCCATGTAACCTCAATCTTTTCCTCACATGCATTAGCCCAAGTAATGTAATCAAAATTGAATTGAGTGGAAATAAAACTAAGTATCTTACCACATCTTGAAATCACTCCTTTGTCGCCCTTACTTTCACTTGGGCTGAATTTTATAAGGTTTTGGACTCCTATCTAAAGATTTGGGGCTGCCTTAGGAATATTCTTTATCCACTTAGCACCATTCATCTTGTCTTCATTATTAGCACAATATTCATGAAGAACAAAACAAGGCAAGGACAAAGTATGATGATGATACAACAAATCAAAGTGCTTACCCTTAGTGGTTGCCATAACAAGTTTCCCAATCCAAAATCATCATTAGATCCTTGAAAATAATTTTCCTTCTTACTTCGGATCTCCTAAAGCCCAATCAATCTTTCCAACACTTATGCTTTCCATAGACAAGTATTCCCATGAAATCGATGTAAAAATCACAAAATCATAACTCATAATCTTTGTAGAAAGTGGAAAACTTATTGGTTCCCATACCTTAGAGTGCCCATATGAGTGACCTTGACCCAAAGAGTCTTCTTGCACCATTTTATAGCCTGTGATCTTCATTTTATCTCCATCTCTTAGATGTTCTTCATGAGGAAAACAAATCTGAAATGGAAAAGTATGCAACCATAAATCAACCTCTTCATACCTTGAAATGTCATCATGTGATCTATCCCCTTTGGCCAAATCTAGAAGTTCTAATATAGGTTTAACACACTCTTCATGCTCATTTTGAATGGTTGTTCGGAAAATAAAACAAACCGATTACCAACATTATCACATGGATTGATGGCTTCAACCACCAAACTCTCTTTAACCATTTATAGATATGATTTTTCTTCTTCCTTAAGCTTAAGTTCCATGATCCCTTCTTCTGAAACTTCACTATCACATATGCAATCATCAGAAGATAGGTGAACATATTTTACTAATAAGAAATATTTACCTTGCATGACATCTTGTGGATCTACATTTGATGGTTCACTCGAAGAAATTTCCTCATTAGTCAAATATGGTCTCAACTTCTTTTTACACGGATCTATCATACTTCTAGCTAGTGCTTTTGTTGTTGGTGACATTTCCTGCTCCTCCTTTCTCATATAGGAAAATAAAATCATTAGAAGTGACATCAAAATATCATCCTCATTCAAAATCAAGACATAATTGCTTGCATTAATGAACCAACAATTTTTGCATGATCCTTATGAATAGTAGTAAATAAATTATCAAACATTTGGAAAATGAGTTCATAACACTCCAGATCTACCATTAGTACCCAAGATCTAATGTTTTCCATAATTTCTAGAATAGTGACCCTCTTAGCAAAAGAAGGACTTGTGATGTCACCAAGACCCTTAAAACTTTCCACCATGAACTGAAATATTTCCTTCATGATGTTGTCAATGTATGGTGGTTCCAAAGCTTTTATCCTCATAATTTCACTGATACAAGTGACAACTACAAGTCTCACATCCGAATCTGAATGTCTCAAAAGTTTGGGTCTATCCAAATGAACCACCAAAGGACTCATTGCTAAAAACATAGACTTATAATCTAATTTTCCCACCATGGATAAACAATTTGCCACTTCCTCCAAAATATTGAACAAAACATTTTTCAAATGATGTGGATGTTAAAGCCCTTTCCCAGTGTGTAAATCTTTGTTCTCAATTCGCCTTCACTTATTAACTCCATGATTCATAGATTATGTATCCATATTTGCAAACACAAACCCTCACAAGTGCAAAGGATCGATGCTCTGATACCACTGTAATGTCCCTTTCCAGAGCACACTGGGAAAAGATGCAATCACCACAAATCTTATCACACATAACTGTAAAGCACAAATATTAGAACATAAAAATGATCTTGCAACAACCATAAACCAACCAAAAAATCCTCCCAAGTATGGTGAATCAACCTATATAGATTTGAGGGCTTTAACCTTCATAAACCCTACCCCAAATATGAATTTCACAATCTGAAAATGACAGTCATAAACCAGTAATTGAAGATTGATTTTAGACTCCCCTTAATCACTACCAAGCAACTCCTTACACAACAGAAGTCTCCTCCTAATGGAGCGGTTGGTTTGGGGAATTTGAACCCTTGAAACTAGGGTTAATTCAACCTCAAAAATTGCATAAGTGTGCCCAAAAGTCTTAAATAAATATTAGCAACAACTTCACGTAGGAAAATTGAATTTTCATGCCCTAGATATGGAGATATGATTTTATGCCAAACCCTTGTCTGCAGAAAATTATGGCAACTTCAAAAATTCATAACTCACTCAATAATGCTCTAATCCACAACAATAAGGAGAACAAAAGTATTAATGCTAATCATGATAAATACCCTCTAAAGTACCCAAAACTACACTTTTACTAATTCTCCCAACATAAAAACCCTACAAAATAGATGCAAACCCCACACATGCAAGTCACTTCAGCCATGAGGGTAGATCTAACCATGCACAACACCCACAAGTAATTCGCTCCACATGGAATAGTAAATATACATCGTGAACACAAATAATATGTAGAATAACTCCTAAGGAAATTCACTACAGCCTAGGGCACGCACCAACAATGATAACACACTTATTTTTCATAAATAAATTTCAATTTCGATCTTCAATCCAGCTCCAAATTGATTGGAAAAGAGAAAGCAACAATAACAAGCTAGGGCATACATACCATTTTCTTCAAGCGTGAAGAATTCAATTTATAAAATGTTCAAGATAAATCTCTAAGGCCATGCATCCTCCTATTATAAGCTAAGGGTGCAACATAAGCATAAGTGCGGACCTAATCCCTTTTGGAAGGAAACATAAGAAAACATAATTAAAATATAAAATTACTAATCCTAAGTGTACTTTATGAGTTTGTAATTTACTAATGAGTCCCACTTGTAGCGAATGGGGTTGTGAAAGAAAATGCGGGGGGGTTGTGGCGTATGCCACATCCCATAACCCCACACCTCCATTGTCATGACCAAGGGTCATCCTCCTCTATCATAGGCCATTCAACCTTCCAACTATGCGGTCGCTCCTTTTATGGGCTTATCAAGAGTACAACTAGTATCTCTCTCTCTCTCTCTCTCTCTCTCTCTCTCTCTCTATATATATATATATATATATATATATATATATATTCACCTCAAAAAAGTATATACATAGTCACATAATAGAAAAATTTCTCATAATCTTACCCTAGATATGGGCTCCTAAATAAAAACAATAAACCAATAACAATGAAAATATACAAATTTGCAGATCTTTGTGATCTGCCATTGATGAATAAATGAGAAGCTTGATCTTGAAACCTTGATTGCTCGAGCTCTTCTTGATCTCTTCATACCTACAAAACAAAAAAATGGAGAAACCCGAATGGAGAAGGAGAAAGAAATGAATTAAAAACTTAGGTTTTGCAAATATATCCTCACCTTTTTTAATTTTAGGCTAGATTTAATCCTACGATGGAGATTAGATCAGATCCTAGGGCTATGGTTGAGTGTGCATATAACCTAAGTGATGGGGTATTTTAAATTTAGTATGATGTTTTTATATGGTTAAATTAATTAGTGACTTAAGTTATTTTGGGTGATCTTTACTTGATGGGTAAATTAAATTGAAATTTGACTTAATTTTTATAATTGGCTTAGTTTTTAATTGTGGGGTTCCTATAGCGTGGTATTTATTTAAATTAAATCTTTAATTAATTTGTTTATTATTATTTGAGGGCATGGGCCTATTTTGGAGGAAAAATGGGACCCATGACCGTAATGGTTCTTTTGACTTCTCACAAAACCCTTGATCATTTTTGAAACAATTATAACTTTCCAAACTTTAAAATCTTGAACTCGCCCATATTTCCCATGCGATAAGTTGTATCGCAGGTGGTGTTTGACCATATCACCGTCACGATAGTTTTATCAATGAGGCTTATTAAAATTATCATAAATTGTTAACTCATGCGAAGCGTGTTACACCAACTCTCCATCCCTTAACTTTGAATTTGTTTCATTTTAATAACATTGTGAAAATTGATATAATTCACCTTGTTGTTTGTGATTACGGGTTGGCGCCACTTCATTGTATGTTGCGACCTAGTTGCATTTCTTTCGTTACGGGTAATTGCGATCACCGAAGAACTAAATAAATTTTGAAAAAATTATTACCACCTTTGTTATGTTTATCTTATTTGTTCGGGATGGTTTTTTCTTTTTAACCCTTTTAGAACTCGCGTTGAGTGAGGCACGACAGAGATAACTAGATCTAAAACCCAAATTATAAGAGTCGGGATACATTGTGACGATGTTGATTTTGTTGAAATAATTGTAGATATTGTTTGAAAGATGAAATAAGGTAAAAATGATGTCAACATTACTCCTAAATTTTTGGTTTCTCTTTCCACTTATGTGGCTTTGAATGATAATGTTATGAATGGTTCTCAAATTGCTAGTGCATTTGAAGTTAGTCAAGGATATGAGCATTCTTAATGTTGACATCTAATTTTGGTGCACCCATATGGAAACACCTTGGATAGATTTTAGGACATTGGACAATTACTACACATCATGTTCTTTTTACATACTTTTCCCCCTTAAAAATTGATCTCCCACTTCTTCTACCACTATTAATCACTCATAAAATATAGTTGTACTTTCAGGTCTATCTATGACAACCATGAAGCATATGCAAACATATTCATTCATTGTTTCTAAGTGTGTACCTCTTATGACCACTAATAGACCCACCTACACATTGACAATGGCATCTCACCACTAACAATGTTTGTTAGTGGTCATGAAAATTAACATTGTCCATTTATAGGCATGTTCCTTATCATAGTCATTTTTCTATTTGGTCAAATTTTAAATATCAAATTACAATTAAGTTTTGGGTTGGATTACACAATAAATTAGCCTCATGATGTCGATATAAATAAACACTCTCAAGGTCATTTACGACATCTATCACATCCAAGAGATATACACAATCCATCATAGATTGTTCCAAGCACTTACAAGAGAAGTCGATTTTATTATGCTTCATATAAAAGTCTTCCTTACCACGTTTGTTGTTGCCATATTGTTATGCCAAAAAGGATTTATTTGTTTGCATTGATTGAAGATTTAGGAGACATTGTTGAGGATTCACTTAGGTTGGAACAATAAAAAATCTACATAAAACTACATGATCCATGATTTCATTATTGATATGTAGAAAAACACCCATTGGAAGTAGTTGGAGCCAATTATATTGTATTTTATCTATGTTTTCTTGAGTAAATTGTTAGGGTTTAGAGTCGATCAAAGGATAAGACAAACATACACTCTCACACATAAATTTACATATTTAAATGTTTTTTTCCAAGTAGGAGCACAAAGGGAATTTGACAAGTTTTAAGTTATTTGAACATGCACGATGAGTAATGGTGAGCATGTGTCAATAATGGCATATGCTAGTGGTGTTCTAAAAATGTAAAATTATTGAAACATTTCCAAAATCCCTTGTTTTGATTCATAATGGGTATATAAAGCCTCACAAGTGAACTTTGACTATAAATATGGTCCCCTTTTGAGTTAACCCTTTTTTCATTTTTTGAGATACCTCAAGTATCTATTGGCATCCATAGAATTGTGAAGCTTCTTATAAGTAAAATTATGTTTCAAGAGTCTTCAATTCCTTTATTTATCTCTAACCTTTTGTATGGTACTCTTGTTGTCATCTTTCCCATTATTAAGTCCCATGAGGAAACATCTATTTGGTGTAGGCTCAAATGTCACAAAGTCTAATTCAACATGTATGGTTCCATTATTGTGTAATACCTTCAAACTAAATTTATATGCCGAATGGTTAAGATACCCCAACCCCAATGGAAACCTAACACATTAAGAATTAATAAGGATATTTGTGAAAAAATGAGTTACCACCTTAATCAATAACTTCATTCCACTTGTCGTTTGCAAACATATTTACATAAGTAAGGTGGAATTGGCTTACATAGTAACCAATTAATAAATCTCAATATTATGATGAAGATCAAATGTTAACAAAATTAATTTAAAACTTTTGAATCCTCAATTCCTAGCTTGTTGAGCGTGAATAAGAAAAATTCATACCAATAAATTATCCCACGCCTTAATAAACTCATCAAGTGGTAACTCAAGGCTCTTGATGTGTATGTGGAGAGTACATTGGTGTCTCATATGGGTGATGTTTGTAAGTATGCTATAAAATTTTGGCATGTCATGCATGGCTAGGTAACACGTGGTGCACCTAAGGAGTATAAGATGTCAATTGTCATTTGTGATGAGGTTTTATCATTGTATGGTGCATAATATATCTATAATATAAATGATCGAAATGTTGAATGGGTTGTGAAGGTTGTGTCTTGGAATGAGACACCACCGATGGAGCCAAAGTAACAACGAGCATTGTGGTAGTTTTAATATGGTATTCATAAGGAAAACAAGGAATGGTAATCATGATGTTGTGTACATAATTTAAGAATCTATGTAAGGTGGAAGAGATATTGTGCATCTCAAAATTATTTAATGGGTTCTAATATGCAGCGTCAAGCAGTTCCACTTGTTCAACCTGAGAAGTGCATTGTTGGAACAGGGTTAGAGGGTCAAGTAGCTCTAGATTCAGGAAGTGTAGCTATAGCTAAGGAAGGGGGAAGAATTCAGTATATTGATGCTGGAAATATAACTATCACTTCATCCGTTGTTCAAGACACTATAGGAACAGAATTGTGGAATGTTAAGAGAAATACACCATTAAGATATTCCCCAATCGGTATAACCCAATAATAGATATCCTCTATATCTATATCGAATTCCCTTTCCCCAGCCTGCTAGATTGGGTAGAATCATGAATATACTGATGCCTCATTGATTATTGAATGAAAAATACCAAAAATAATTAGTGGGGTGGGGGAAATTAATGCGGAGGGGGAATCAAGATTGATAATCGAGTGGTTTTTTGCCAACTAGAAGAGTAGGTCGCTCACTCCTATCCCTCCCAAAATATCAACTTAATATCTATATATATATATATGTAATGAGGGTGGCTATATATGGCTAAAGTCTAAATAGAGGTCGGTTCATGATCCAAGCAACATGTTGATTGTGTTGTTAGAAGGGACGACTAAGACCAAAGTGGTAATTATCTTAGCTCATGTTATGTATCTTGTGATATGATATTAAAGTGTATATGGGTTGATGGAGATGTCAACATACGACACACATCACCCTTAGTTATTTGTTTCTAATATATGGGGTCACATAAGAATTAGTTATATTGGGTAATGAATTAGCCTACATGGGGATTAAGTGTTAACCATCCATAAAGAGTATTATATGCCTAGATAAATTAGATGAATGTCATTATGAGATATGTCATTTATGTATTGAGTCTTCTACTTGGTAGAAGGATATTATAGGTATTCCCTTGAGGTGGAATTCCCATATTAGGAGATCGGGAAGTTATTTCTTCCTTAAGGGGTAGTGTATGTTGTTCCCTACTTTGAGGGTAATATATTGAATGTAAGGGAATCTTGGTCAATGAATATCTCTTGTGTTTTGTTGATCTTCATTATATTCTACATATTTTTCAAATTATTCATTTATTATATGTGAAGATCTTATCAAGTGGTATCAAAGCATCATCTTGAGAATTTTTAGGGTGAAACCCTAATTTCAGTTATTCACCATTATCTTGAGATAGAATGTCATTTTTTCATGATTTTTTTTTGTGAAGAGGAAACCTAATTTAAGGAAGCTACCCTCAAAATTTTAGCTTTTTTGGACATGTTTTGTGAGAGATATTTTTGTTTTAGGGTTGAAACCCTAATTTTGGTGATTCGTCTATATCTTCAAAATAGTCACAAATTTTTCATTAATTTTTTCTTGCAATTGTGAATGTGTAGGTAGTTACCTAAAAATTTCATTCTTTTTGTAATTATTTTGCAATATTTATAGAAATTTTAGTGTTTTTCAAAAATTCACTCCATAAGCCACATTTTTGAATTTTTCTTATTTATTTGCATTTTCTTAAATATCTCAAAATTATACAAGGGTTCAATTTTTTTGTTTTTTTTGGTTTAAGGCCAAAATCAAATCAATATCTTCAAGTCAAAATTTGGTCAAAGGAGTGCATTTTTGAAACCCTAGTTTTTGTGGATAATAGAGATTAAAACTTTTTATGGAGAGGGTGGGGTGGATGCTACAAAATGGTGGAAGCAATTTAAGGAGAAATAATTTCCAACATTATATATGTGGAGGTTGTTATTTTGTCTTGGTGGCACTACACTAATTTAGTTTTTGTGTTATAAAAGGAAATGTCTAATTGGTATTGGGAGGAAAGGATAAATTTTTCTAGGATAGATGGGACACTAATGAAGAAGAAGATGAGGAGGAAGAGAAAGAGGAAGATGAATCTAAGGGTGATATTGAGGAAGAGGATAAAGAAGCAAAATAAGAAGAAGAAGAAGAAGAATAAAATGTGGATGATGAAGAGGATATTGTTGAGGATCAAAATGATGATGATGATGATGGTGTAGCCCCAAATAAGGAAGTTGCAATATTTCAGTTTCATGGGTGCATTCAAAGAAAGAAGGTAATTGTGTCCATAAACCCTAACAACAAATATAACTTCATCAACATGAATGTGGTTCAACATCTACATGTACAAGCAAAGAATATAAAGGAAGTTCAAGTGGATGGTAGGCGATTCAAGTTTTGAAGATTTGAAACTCTTTATAGATAAAGATGTTTTGCATTCAAATTTTATACATTGGATATAGCTTTTTTGGATAGTGTTCTTGGATATCCTTGGTTAGAGATCTTGTGAATGGTCAATATTATGTGCAAAATAATTTCACAAAGATATGGTGGTAAAGAGATAAAATGCTATCTTGTAGGATATCACACTTAGCAAGGAACAAAGAAAGGTTAAAGTGGAGCATAAGGATGAATTTGAAGATGTTGAAGAGGGGAATAAATATGATTAAAAAGAATAACATGAATAATATAAAGAAAAAATGATAATAACAATTAATCTACTCAAGAGAAATAGGAAATAACATGTAAAAATGGGGGAAAGGAAAAGATTGATATTAAGGTTGCAACATATAGACACCCATGTCATCATGAGAGGAAAAAATCATGGAGGTGTGGTAGAGCACAAGAGAGAAATAATAAATACATATATACAGGTCATTGGAGGAACAATCACTATGTTTATACATGGAATCATTGTAGTAATAAGCATGTGGTAAGGAATTACATGAATAATTACTATGGCTATGCACGGAAGACGAGGAGGACCAACTATGGATGTGGATAGAATCACGGTAGTGCATCGACTTTGGAACTAGGTTTAGATATGTATCATGCGATAAGATCACATATGGTTGGTTGGATGATTGAGCATGGAGACAAGTTTACAATTATTTGAAGGACACATGTTACATGGTTTCTTCTCATGTTTTGGGGACGAAACATGTTAAGGAAGAAGGGCATGTTACATACCTTAGGATATGATATTAAAGTGAATATGGGTGGATGGAGATGCCGATATGTGGTACACATCCCCTTAGTTAGCTATTTGTTCATAACATAGGGGATTACATTGGAATTTTTTATATTGGGTAATGAGTCGACCTACATTGGGATTAAGAGTAATTTATGTATATATAAAGGAGATGGATGTCATTATGAGATATGCCATGTATGTGTTGAGTCTACTAGTTGGTAGAAATATATTGAGGTGTCCCCCTCGAACTGAAATTCTCATATTGGGCGATTGTGAAGTTATTCCTTCCTTAAGAAGTATTGTATGGTGTTTCCCTACCTTAAGGGTATTCTTCTATTTCTAAATATATTGAATATTAGGGAATTTTGACCCATGAATATCTCTTGTGTTGTGTTGATATTCATTATATTCCACATATTGTTCAAATTATTCATTTATTATATGTGAAGATCTTATCAGTCCAACTTGAAAAGGTAACATTATTCCCCATTTGGGTTACATCGTTGTCCATTAAAGCCTTGAATTTTGTCCATTTTTTTATAAGGTCTAGTGTGGTATCTAGAGTAGTAACAAGTGTTAAGGTGCAAAGGTTCAAAGTACACCCATTATCTATCATCGTGATTTTGATTAATGTGAATAAATATGCGATTGAATGAATTTTATATGCTTCCTCAATATCAAGAGGAATCTCAAAATCATCACAAGTAATTGATGGTGTGAATTGTGATATCTCTGTAGTTGGACCAATGAACTCATCAATGGGATGAGGTTAAAAGTGTAATATTAATTGAAATTTGTACGTTAAATAATCACCAAGATAATAATATCATAATTTCCATCTAGTTGGGTGCATATGATCATATACTTGTTGCTTGGGTGTGCAATGAAATAGAAAATGAACTTGACAACTAGATAGGTTGTAAATCGCAACAAGTTTGGTGATTCATGAGAATAATATTTTCATGCCCATGGTTCAAAGTTGAATAAATTTTTCATGTTCATGGTTTAAACTTTATATGAGCTATTTATTGAGTAAAAACCTTAGTGAGTAGGTAATTTGTCATGATAATCTATTTATTATTTATTTAGGTTAATTTGTGATTTGTTATATTATTAACCTATATTATTTGTTTGTATTATTATTGTTGGAAATAGTATTCTTGTAATTTGTTTGTTTTCTAGTTAATTAAACAAGCATAACCAATTTGGTTATATTATTATTGTTGTGCAATATGTATAAATATTATATCCTTCACTATGACTTGTAATTTGGATATTATTATCAATAAAATACTTCCCAAGTATTGTCCTGGTTCTACTCCACATTTGGTATTAGAGCAAGATGATTATGCAAGAGAGAGGTGGGGGAATTTCGAGAGCCGAGGATCATTTTGTGATGGAAATGTTTGTTGAAGTGAGCCATGGGATCCACCTACAATCCTATAATCCCAACCCTTTCATACCCATCTTCCCATTTTTCTAGAAACGAAAAAAATAAAAATATATATCCTACTCGATTTATGTGTTTTTCGTAATTTTTGAGAGAAATAAAAAAATTTAAAAAAAATCCCCATTCGGGGTTTTACCTCCAAATTTGGAACAAAAATTAGCTATAACTACTTTGGGAAAAACCCCAAGTTTATAGGTTTTGCCTCTCTTCTTGAGCTATTCACCAATTTCATTTTGAGTTCTACCCTTGGTTGCATTATGCAAAGAGTTGACTCAATCGATCTCGAGATCCTCTAAAGCATATTCATACTTAAACAAAGGCATTTTCTAAAGTAGTAGTCACCATCTCGAGAAGCAACCCAAGCTCGAACCGATGCCAAAAAGAGGTGGTCAAAGTCCTTCAAGGCATCTCGTAGCCTACAAACAATGTCTTTCACAATGCTTAACTCACTTCTAAATCACTTCCATAGAATTTCGACTCTAAGCAAAATTCATTAAGGCCTGGCATGGAAATTTGAAGACCCAAACTAAGTTGATCTAAAGTTGTTTGTAGTTCTTGGTGGTGCAAATCAAATTGTAACAATTAATTGGTTGTTCATTGAATCAAATTCATTTAATCATCAAACCAAGGGACGTAAACTTGAAATAATGTCAGTGTTGTATGCATAGTTATAGAGAATTTAGGAGGTATGGAAAGAAATAATTGTCACTACCATACTTGAAAGAACAATGTTTGAAAGTAGACAAAACTTAGAACTGAAAGTAAATGGTTTCTAAACACTATGACTAAGACAAATATTATAAATTCGAATGCAAATAAAGAAGATAAATTTCTTCCTAGGCTAACATGCAATGAAACAAAGCAAAAAAACTATGGAGGGGTTTAGCAGACCACAAGTGGGCCCTGCCTTGGGTGTTAATCCCTCCTAAATCTTATAACTAAAGGCTAATAAACAAAACTCATATCTTTTATTGAATTGGCATGAATATTACATCTAGGAACAAAGCAATATCCTCTCCCTCCCTCTCTTTGTATATCTACATATATATACACCAAAGCAATAACCCTTTCTTTTATACTTCTCATTTACAGCAAGACGTGAGAAGAAGAGTTCAACTAGGAGTTTAACAAACTAAGTAAAAGATATTTGGTAGAACAAGTGGAAGATCTTCATAGAACCGAGAGAGACTCACAAATGTTACAAAGTTGCTCATGTAGGTGTTCAACTATTAATCATGCAACAGATATTCAGGTAATCAACTAGTTGAATCAAGTGTTAACTCAATCAATCAGTTCAGTCCTTAATTAGTTTACAATAAATGATAAGATCAAAGGTTGAGTTGTTTCTTAGTTTTACATGTTCCAGTTGTAACTACTCCTTCAACGACACATACAGACTTGAGTTTCGTTCTTCACGTTCCAAGATATCTTCATAATGTGGATTCTTTGTTGTAGGTGATTCCCTTTAGCTATGGATGGATTGTTGTGGACGGGTCCCTTGTTGTATACGAGTTTTTGCATATAGTAAGTTTCTTATAGCCACGAGTGGCATCACACATATCATCATTAAAACAACTTATTAGAATCATAAGAATAAATGCACACATAAATACCACAAAATAAAAATAACTAGTTATAACTATATTAATCAGTAATTGTGTAATAAGTTCAAGTTGTGATGATAATGTTCAAAAGTGTCACTGGAAAATGCAAGGACATGACTACAATGGATTGACCAGAATATAGAAGCTGAGCTGTTTATAAAGGTAATTAACAAAACTCAAAGCCACACCCCCGGCTTAATCTCTTGAATTTCCTCATTCAAGGTCTTCATATTTTTGTTGTTGAAAATAACATTCGTGCCTAAAATCAATTATTGTATCTATCCTTTCTTCCTTTGACAAGAAGTAGCCACTTGTTTATCATGAACCTACTCCAAACTTTGTTTTATATTCTCTCACTGAGTGGTATGTCACATGTCCATGGCGGTATTGGAAAATGAAATATTGGTGGGTGGTAGCCTATAGGAAACCAGTTGTCTACACATTCATTAGCAATCTCAATGTATTTGTTCACTCTTTTCAAAGTTGGCATTATGTTTGGGTAAGAGTGCATCTCTTTCCTTTGTAGCTCAGGAGACAACTCATTCCATCTCATTTTGCATGCTTGTACCACCTGAATCCCATTTTCTCTTATCATTGCTCTAACTTTTGTATGTGTTGTTGTCCTCATTTGTAACACTCTCCTCTTGATCACCTTCTTCTTTATATATTTTTCATATTTCTCTACAACTTCGTCTGATTTTGTGGCCTCAACCCTGACAAACAATGGTTGGACCTTTTCCAAATGTCTATACTCTTCCATTTTCCTTTCTCTATCCAATTCATTTGTAAAATAAGAGCATAGGGCCTTAACTTGTACATCCCCAATGTATAGAATTGGAATCCAATCCCTATCATATTTAAGGGCATAATTGTGCAAATAAAGCTCACATAATAAGAGCTGGAGTTCATGAGTGCTATTTTGATATAAAGTGAAGAAGCTCCTAGTTGAGCTGATATCATATGGCATGTCAGAATTAATGCAGGTAAGTTTGTGTTGCAACATCTTTTCTTTCAAGAAGATAGCATAAACATTTGATGGAGGCCTGCATTTAAATATTTCATGGGCTACTTGAATTGTTTCTTCCTATTTTTGCTTCAACCTCTTAATTTCCCATCATTTTCCTCCAATTCTTCCTTATGCTTAGGGATAAGGGCTTCTTTTTCCTTTTCTCATTTTCCTTTGAGCTTATTAACATATGTCTCTAATTGCATCATCAAATAGTCAATATCTGGCAGCATAGTCTGTGTGGCCATCTCCTTACAAGGTGGTTTTATAGGTTCCCTTATAATTTCTTGAATAACAATTTGGGGCTTAATTGGTGTTACATATACTTGTGGCATATTAACACGTAATGCTTGTTCAACCACTTGCTCAATTACATGCTCAAAATATACTGATTTTTTTCTTGTTGTTGCTCTTGTGGCTCAATGATTTGTTCAACTACCATTGGCATTTTCATTTGTGTAGTTTCTTGTTCATGTTGCTTGATGAATTTCTCAACAACTTCGGCATTTGTTCATGTTCGGTTTATTTTCCCAATTCCTCTTCCTTTATTTCCTCATGACCTTCCATGACATGAACTACCTCCTCATTCCTTACTAGTTCTTCCTTCTCTTTCATGTGTTGTTCATGACTCTAGCTCATGATCTGCGCAACATCAATATCTCCCTCCTCTGTTTCCATTGGTTGAGGCTCAAATTTCCCCTCTGTAGCTTCCAAATCACTATCAGTGAGATGGGTTGTGACTGTGTTGGTTTGAAGATTTTTGGCCTTTTTGTTTTAAGCCTATGGGAGCGTCGAGGTGGTGTAGGAGTAAAATGAGAATATTTTCTTTTTCCCTTAGAAGTGGAGGTTTCAGGAGTGGGGAACTCTAATAGGGTTTCAATTATGAAAATCTTTTAGGAGAGATGGGTACAGGGGTTTCCCTTAGTAGATGAAAAATTTCAAAAGCAAGGGGTTCTTGAGGTTGGGAGGTTGATGGTGTAGTCTCTATGTTATGTGTTTAGAGGAGCTCTCAATGATTTTCTTCTTTCTCCTATTTCCCAACAAATTATCTATATTATTTTCCCTTACAAAATCTTCCCATTGTATCGAAGATAATCCCTCTACAAGGTATGTTTCACTACCAAGGTTATAAGGAAATGGTGTGACAATGCAACCCTACCCCTCTGTACTTCTCTACTCATTCTCTTCAACATTTCATGCAAGAAATTAGGTACATTTACTTTCCTATTGTTCTTTAGATGATTCAATAACTTGAAATGAATTGTATTCAATCTAGAATACCTTCCTTCACAAGTAAATTACTTAATTACAAAATTTGTAACCTCAGCCCATAAGGGTTTAAGGGATGTTCTATGTGTACCTTTCTTGTCGGTGATGAATTCATCATCATCATCTGTAAACTCTCTCTTGGATGCTTCTAGGTTGGACTTTTCTAGAATGGTTCTCCTTGGGCTAGTAGGCTAGTTACTTCCACCAAAATGTCATCACTAAGTTTAACTGCTAAGCCCTTCACCTTTTCCTCCCCATTATTGAATGTGTTGGAAAATTCTTCCACCATTGCTTCATTAAAACCTTGAAACCTATTGATGTAGTCTAACCAACCATTATCCTCAAAATACTTGCATAATTCGAGGATGGCTCAAAATTTGTGAATGCTCAGTGGGTTCATGCCTTATCAAATCACCTCCCATGGTGATTACATGGTCTCGCTATGACTTCAATACGCAATAATACAACTCTTCTTTGAAGGAATGTTACACAATTGAGTTGTGTTGAGTTGTTTTCATATTTTTGAACTTTGGGACCAAGAGGACACACAACACGGTTATAGGAGAGCAATCATTAATTGATGTGACCATGTGAAGCATGTAAAGTGAAGTGATTTGAAAACATTGGCTTATGTGGAGGGACACATCATAACTTTAAAGGTGGTGGTATTTAAATACAGCATATGCATGATGACTCGGCATAACTACTAATTAATTATAATTATTATAATTATACTTTATTAAAGTGATAGTTGAGTGCACTTATCTCGATGTTCATTTGAAATGATGATTGTGCATGCTTATTTGAACTTGTGTCTTGGTTGCATGCAAGCTTGTTGTGATGTTGTAGACGTGTGTTGAACTGATGTTGGTTGCTCCTTACTAAAACCAGATGATTCCCGGAGAGGGAATTCCAATCGGTTGGGTGCCATTGTTTCTTTTCCATCTCCCACATGTGCATGCATCCTTGATCTTCTTTCATGCAATCATGAGTTCTTCCAAACGTAAAAGAAAAAATATGGGTTTGCTTCATGTTGTTGTAAGTGGAACCTTTATTCATTGCACTTTCTCCTTGTGATGGAGATCATGCACTCTTGTAATCACCTGACATCAAACCCTAAAAAATAAAACTTTATGAAATAAATGTGTTAGCAGAGTGTTGTTGATCACCCTAAAGGAGATCACAACACTTTTATTTGACCTTGGAATATCCAACAAGTTGAATGCACCAAGGCCACTTGAAATATTCTCAATCCTATGAAATATCAGAAGGTGATCCAAAGAGGCTCAATCCACGAAGTCAATTCGATCATTTTATATACATTCCTTTCTGAACTCCTTTGAATAGTTCCATGAATGAACCTTTGTCAATTGGCTTCTTGTACAATCTCAGAATGTGGCCATTTACCAATAGCTTGAACCTTACATGATCTATGGTAGTGAGCTTCACAGCTCCATTAGGGAAGATCTTCTCAATTTCATAGGGACTAGCCACCTTGTTCCGAGCTTCCCTATATGATCCTTATATTTCTAATCAAACAAAAGTGCCTAGTCACCATCCTGGAATTGTATTTTCTTGATGTATCTGGTCATGCCATTTAACTCTTTTCTTCTACACCACTTTTGTGTTATGTATTGCTTGTCTTCTTAATTCATCCAACTCATTGAGTTGGAGAATTATTTGTCTTTGAGCTTCTGATAAATCTATGCCCAACTCAAGTGCAGTCCTCAATGTTTTGTGCTCAAATTCAATTGGCATAACAATAGTATTACCATATAAGATTTCAAATGGTGTGAATCCGGTTGTTTTCCATGATGTGTTGAATGCTCATGTTGCCTCCCGGGAAGCATGTCGCCCAATATTTCTGTGGAGTGCAATGGTATTTGTCAATAATATGACCTCTATCTATTTGTTTGTTACCTCTACTTGGTCATTAGATCGGGGTGGTACAGTGTAGAATTTGTATACCTAACTTCATATTCTTTAATCACATCAGAAATTACATCAGCAGTAAAATGTGTACCTTGATATGTTACAATTTCCTTTAGAACTCCATACATGGTGAAGATGTGATCATATAGGAACTTGGCTATTTTATCACCTTTTGATTTGACAATGCCTTCACCTTTGTCCACTTGGTTAGATAATCGATGCATACCAAGATGTATTCTTTCTACGGATTTTGAGGGTCTATTGGGCCAATAAAATATAATCCCCACTTGTCAAAAGGTTGTAAGACTAATTGAGGCTACAATGGCATCTCATCAGATCTAGTGGGCTTACCCATTCTCTAGCATCTATCACATCTCTTGGTGTATAGTGTTGCATCCTTATGTAATGTTGGCCAATAATAACCATTAGTCAACACCTTCTGCGTTTTTCTTTTTGCAGAAAAATACCGTCCACAAGGTTCATTGTGGAAAGCTCTAAGGACATCAAATATCTTCTCATCTTTATACACCTTCTCATTATTTGATCTTTTCCCTTATGAAACATAAATCCGGATATCCAAGAAAAGATAAACTCTTTTCAACTATATATTTTTTCTCAGTATAACTAATGTGGAGGTGTTTTACCTGAGACCAAATAGTTGGCTATGTCTACATACCAAGGTGTTTTTGTATAAATAGAAAATAAGTTCTCATCTAGAAAGGAGACATCAACTACTTGCTCTTCACTATCGGTCTCCATCCTTCAAAGGAAATCTTCTACCACATTATCCTTGTCAAAGCTTGTCCACTATGGTGACATCAAATTCTTGCAAGAGGAGCAGCCACCTTATGATTATGTTGCTTACTACAAGTTTTTTTATCAAATATTTGATTGCAACATGATCAGTGTGTATGAACACTGGATAATATGTGATGTAGTGTATGAATTTTTTGATAGCATATACAACTGCCAAGAAATCCTTTTCTATTACTGTGTAATTTAACTTTGCATGCTATAAGTTCTTACTAACATAATAAATTACATAATTCAGAACTCCATATTTTTGTCCTAGGACAACTCCAATAGCATGATCTGATGCATCAGTGTGGATGTGGAAAGGAAAGTTCCAATCAGTCCTCTCAACATAGGAGCAGTAGTTAAAATTTGTTTCAAAGTTTGAAAATCACCTTCACAACATTCAGTCCAAACAAAATCAGCATCCTTCCCTAGTAATGCAAAAAGTGGCATTGTAATCTTGTTAAAATCTTGTATGAACCTTCTATAATATCTAGCATGGCCTAGAAATCTCCTAACATCCTTTTGTTTCTTTGGTGTTGGCAGGTTGATTATAACAAATATTTTTTTGGATCAACTTGAATCCCTTCAGAGGATAGGTAGTGCCCCAGAACTATACCTTTAGACATCATCATGTAGCACTTCTCATTACTCAAGGACACATTCTGATCTTTGCATCTTTTCAAGACTTTATCTAGATTTTTCATGGATTCCTCAAAAGTGTTTTCATGTACTTTGTAAACTTGTCCATATAGAATTCCATTTAGCCATTTGTTAAATCTGAAAATATACTCAAGACTTCCTCCGGAAATTACACAAGCCAAATGAAACTTGATAGGCACATGTTCCCCATGGGCATGTGAAGGTAGTTTTGTCTTGGTCCTCTAGTGCAATATGGATCTGATTATAGCCACTATATCCATCAAGAAAAGAGAAGTAATTTTACCATCCAAAGTGTCAATCACTTGATCAATGAAAGGCAATGAGAAGTGATATTTCTTTCGCTATTGCATTTAACTCCCTGTAATTTACATAGATCCTCCATATCACATTCTACTTTGGCACAATGATAAGAGGTGATACCCGTGATTGTCCGATATGAGGTATATAAATCTAGCATCCAATAACTTCTATAGTTTAGCTTTCACAATCTCTCTTACTTTGTTGTGTTCATTCTCCTTTGAGGTTGTCTGATTGGTTTACAATATTCTTTGATATAGATTTTGTGAGTGCAAAGCATAGGATGAATCCCACGCATATCACCATAATCCCAGGAAAATGTTGTTTTATGTTTTTGTAGAAGAGTAATCAATAGTTGTTCTTGTTGTCTATCCAACATCTTTCTTATGTTGAGTGGCCTCCCTGGTGTTATTTCTACTTATTTAGAGAGGTCCATCATTGAATATACATTGTTGCTAATAGAATTTAGTATGCAAGTCATGGGGAAGAATTTGATGAAGAATACAATTATTACCTAGAATATCCATGGTGCTTTGCTGCAGGTAGAACTTTGTTCAAGGGAAAACTTAAGCATCTTAATCTATCATCTACTTCTTCATTTATTCCATAGTTGTTCTCAAGACATTGGAGAGAACAACATCTTCTTCATGTTCTTCAATTGTACAACATTTCTCAAGCATCATGAGATATCAGTATATAGCTCGATCATCTTCTCGTTATTTAACCCAAATCATTTGATCTTCATCATTCAACAAATGGGTGGGAGGATAGAGCATAAATTTCTTGGTACCATTTTTATTTGAGATAATTATGTTTTCGGACACTGTAACCTATGAATGCATTAGCAGTGGCCAACCATGGTCTTCCCAAAATAATAGGATAACCTCCTAAACTTGCTTTTGGTTAAAGGAAAATGAAATCAGTATGGTATTCCCAAGATTCTACCAATGTAGACACAATATCATGCACTTTAGACATTATTTAGTCTTGGTCTTATACTACTATTCATATGGTTTTTTAGTGAAGAAAGTACTAATTAACCCCCGTCTCTTGGTCATTTTTATTTACTTTATGTTGTAATTCGACCTTCACCACACATATGCCCAGTCTATTTTGACACTTTCCGTCATTTTAGCCTTGGTAGATCAAGGCGCTTGGGCTAGTATTGGGGCGCCGTCGGCTCACTAGTCCCAGTTGGGGCACCCTAATCCTTTTACACTTTCCCACCACTTTTTGGGCACTTTCTAGCCGTTTAAGCTTCTTATCTTTTTGGTGGTCGGCCTTTTCAGGTTAATTACAAAATTAGAACAATAAAACCATATAAATATAAAGTTATGAGACCATAATGAGGGACCAAGCACTAGGCACTACTATCATAATCTAAGGTTGCATCCATCTAGAGCTCATTTGCATCCATGTAGCTCCATCACAAAGGCACAAGGTTGGTTCATCTGCATCACACTGCATAGGAGGGAAGTTTATTTTATTCCATCCAGGATTAGATTACATTTTCTACACATAATTATTGCTTTCTACTTTCACAAAGTGCAACTGACACAAGAGAAACCTAGGGCATGATCACACACACACACACACATAGAACTACATCAGGTCTGAGATGTAGTGCATCGCTTAGTTAGTAATTTCACCATTGTGAAAGCCGAGGACAGATCACCCCCCTTCATTTGTATTTGTATTTTTTAAGTTTGATGCTTGTTTTGGGGTTTTACAGGTCTTTCTTTCATCACTGATCATTGGTGACATCTAGCATAGAGTAGTGAGTTACACGTGATTAAAAGTGAAGCATTCAAATCATCTTACAACCCTCCAGAGCTGGTTTTTGGACCTCCTGCATAGACCATGGCACCTAGAATACATACTAGGGCACCCGCAGGCGCCCTGATCCTCTCCCAGGCACCCCAATACCTTTAGACAACTTAGATCTATCCTTTTTGGGACCTCTGCATGTTTGCTCCTACCTCTGGAATATTCAATTGATTTTACAACATAGTCCAGATTATCCTCTGAATCAACTAAGCTCCTTCCAACCCTACTTGTCAATTAGGGTTTCACATTTTCATTAGTTTAGTCACTTTCTATATTTATTCATTACATTTTTTATTAGCTATTTACTTCGTTGTTCCTAGTTAGATTAACTATTCCAATATCCACATTTTAGTTAATCATTTTGGTGAACCCGATCTTCGAATACAATTCATCCTTGGGATTCTTCTTCGTATGCCCATCACTCGTAGTGGTCATTTTGGGACTTTTCAATATTGTGAGCTTCCTCATTCACCCGTAGGGTTTCCAAACCAATGGCTAATATCCCTACTTTTGTAGCTCCTACTAGCAATCCTTTAGATAATTCAAATAATGTGCCTCTTCACGAAATAGAGGCGTCTGATAGTGAGAAATCATATGATGAAGACACCAATGTTGACCAAGATCAACTCAACACTATTACTTGACTTTTGACAAGCTTTGCGTGAAAACCCTACTCATCTTCCTCATGTCTTGCATGCTTTAATTGCTGCTAAGAAAACTCGTGAAGCTTCAACCTCTATGCTTGCTCAATCTTTAGCTCCCATGGTCTCCACTCCACCCACTTATGTTTCTGCTCCTATTATTACAACTACTACTCCCATCACTCACCCTAACACCCCTAATATGCAGCTTGGCTCTTCCTTGAACACTCTTGATTTAACATCTTTATATCACACTTGCAAAATAAAATTCACCACTCCATTCGCTACTTCTCAAAGATCACCATATTTATATTCTACTTCATTTCTGCATACCCTTTCACACCCGGTCGTATCCGCTTATCCATTACCACCTAGCTTCATCTCTCCCAAATTACCTATTTTTAAAGGCCATGGTGACCCACAAGAGCATCTCCATGCTTTTCATGTAGCATGCCTTGACTATGTGGACGATCATGCTATATTAGCTAAGCTTTTCCCTCGTGGTTTGCAAGATTATTTGATGCGTTGATTTTATGACATACCTATTCATTTGGTATCTCTTTCATGCATCTCGCGATGCTTTTCTCACGCACTTCTCTATTAACATTGGCTCTAAGATCTCTTATGCACAACTTGCACAACTTAAACAAGGATCTAACGAACACTTGTCGGACTATGTTTTGCGCTATAAAAAAACTTAGCTAAGATATCTACGATACTTAGGGATGCCGGATTCCAAGATCTATTCATTCAAAGTCTCTTGCCACCTCTCTAGGAGAGTTTTCTTTTTAGACTTCTCCTTAATTTGATCAACTTTTTCATACTCTTAAGCTTCGTGAAACCAAGCTTTTAGCTATAGGAAATTTTAAGTATCATGATTAAACATCATCCTCTACACGGTTTCAGGGAAAGTCAACATTCATCCATCTATGAAAAATCCTACGATACAAAGGTTACCGTCAACGTAGTATCTACTATCGAGGATCTTCAATCACAACCATTTAGGTCTATTTTTTCTAGATTCAACATCCCTCCATGAATTTTGTTAACTCAACTACTCAATAGTGAATTCATATCATTTCCTTCTCCCCTACAAGTTGATCCATCTCGACCAAAAGGACAAAATTTTGATGAAAATTCCCATTGTGATTATCATCAATGTGTAGGACACTCTACCAATCGTTGTTTTCGATGACGACTTCTTATTCAAGGTTTGATTGACAATGATCAAATTGAGCTTCACCTATCAACGAAAATCATAAGCTTAAAATATTTAATAACCCTCTACCTAAACATGATACAAAAACAACTAACTCATCGACTAATCATGTATACCACACAGTACTTTCTCCTGCATCAAAATCTAGACCTTTTAGTTGCACATACTAACACTTCATCACCAGTCATCTATTTTTCCAATCACAATTATCATGTGACTTTTAGATCTAATCATTTACACATTAATGCATATATCGATTTGGTTTCCATCAACAATACTAATGTTGACCCTTCGTGGCCCATTAGTGCATGCTCTATTTCACTTCTTAAGGCTATTGTCTACCCTCAATCATAAATTGAATACCCTTTTAACAAACCATTTGGTGTCATCAAATTACACATTACAATTGGTCCTCTTACTATGCTTGTGCCTTTCCTCATTGGAAACACAATTGATGGGTGTGATATGCTTCTTGGTCTCAATTGGATTCGTCGGTCTCAATCTATCATCTCTATGAATCATTTGCAACTTAAATTCATTCAAACAATCAAGTTATCTCTATTGAAGGTGTCCCTCCATCTACTCCATAGTTTCCATCTCATCATAGTCGTTAGCACATCACCTACTTCATCTAGTGCATCACACTCTATGTTACTCAAAGCACAATCTACTCCTAGTTCACCTACTCGTGCATTATCTACATGACCTCACCACTCTGCTAGTCCTACGCATAGGTATAGGCCCATTCCTAGGACAGTTACTACATCTCAACATAGATCACCACCTCGGTTTATTCCACATGGGTGTCCATCACCTTCACAATCAACATCACGTAGATCTCCATCACCAACACATTTCTTTACGCCATGACATTCATCATATATTCATCCCTCACATGCACATAGGCTTCATTCACCAGCACAACATTTGTCTACCATACCACCATTATTAGACCACGGTCATATGCTTTTGTCGTCGCATGCATCGAATGAAGGACCTTCGTCCTTCACTATCATTGGATATTTCATTCATATGTACACACTTGGGGGGCATAACATCTAACATCCCCCATCGTATTAGCATAAGTGCATCTCTCATCTCTACATTGTTATACATCAACCTTATAACATAGGTATACTCATCATACATTTTAGTGTTGACATTACCCGATGACACACTCTTGTGCTTCGGTTCACACTTAATTGTTGAGGCTACTTACTACACATGAACCCCACACACTACACTATAGGTACTACACACTACATCTATTCATACATCTTGCATCATACATCATACATATTATATTTAATCTACATCATTTCTACCTTTACGCATCTATACATCTTACATCATACATCTTGCATTTAGACTACATCATTTTGATTATTTGCACATTTGCATATCATACTAGTCTTCATCATACATATACAACACTTTCATGGTCTATGAATCTAGCATTTTACATACTACATCATGCGCATCTTACATTACATCTTATACATCATACATTGCATCTCGCATTACATCTTATACATCATACATTACACATTCTACTCATCACATGGTTGTCTATTATCATCACACATATTGCATTATCTTCTACGCGTTGCACTCACTACCCTATGATGCACTTTAGTTCCTCGGTCCATACTTGACTATCGAGGGTTTACAAATCAAATGGACCTTATCATACTTACACGCTCATCATTTTACCTTTCATCATGCAACATTAATAGGATAGTGACATACGTTATAGGATAAATGGTCACATACTCTATCATCTTGTAGTGGTATACGTTTTAGGCTACATCACCACCCCCTTTTATTCATCTAGTGGTTATATACGCTTTAGGATACATCATCACTCCTACATTCATCTTGTCGTGATATATGCTTCGGTTATAAGGTTCACGCACACATCATTTCTAGATCACATTTCATCAATACACGTGTATAATCATCACAACACGTTAGAGACAATACACTCATTTCGACCATTTCCCGATGATGCACTCTAGTTTACAGTTCATTCTTGATTGTTGAGGGATGAAAACAAATGAACCTCATTAAATACATTTCCATTCACTCAACGGGCATGCAGAGATCATATCATTTTGTCTTGCATTCCATTCCATCCATCCACAACATATTACATATCATGGTTGCTTCTACTATTGCTTACATTTACTTTTTCATGGTCAATTTATTACACATACTAGATAGATCTCTTGTATGACATTTAGCTATACCATACACATATGCATGTTCATGCCTTTGTTTAGTTGTGATTGCAGACACATGTATTTTGCATGCAGTACAGATGCTAACCTTCTACCCTTCTTACACTAGTCATTGGGGGCATCCACATTTATCTCTCACAGTGTTATTGTTTCATTTTGTACTTAGCACTTTACATTACTTGGTTATACACACTTTTGACATACTAGTTGTCTTTCTAACATGTTAATGGGTGTTTTATGTGTAGCATTTTTATGCATGATATTTGCTTCCATATTTGTTTGTTACATTATCTGTTATTTCTTTTTTATATGTGGGCCTTGCCCTATGTTTGGTGTGCACACTTGTTTGTTGTATGCGGCCATTATGGCCTTGCATGTCTTGCGACATTGTGAGTGGTGTCCCATGTTTGCAACCCACTTTGGCGGTCTACTTTTTCTTCTTGCGTGTTTACATTACTATATTTCTTGGTAGCTTACACATTTCTTTCTACATGCATGTTTTTGTATTAACACTTGTCTTTGGCTAGCCTTCTTGTTTGTGCGCACCTTGGTTTCTACCAAGTGCATTCCTTTCCCCACTGTAGGCGGAGATACAAGGTACAATTTATGTTGTTGGTCCCCTTTTGTGGCCGCCTTCTCCTATCAGCGATGTCGCATTTGGCCCCAAAGGGGGCATCATTTGGGGCTTTTACATTCTAAAAAGAACTTCTACACCAATTCACTTCAATGCACTTTTCACCGTTGGCATTGTGGGTTATATACTGACGAGTGGGTTCATACCAATCTACGAACCTCATACACAAGTGGATTTTACAAGTGTAAGCTAGGAAAAATACACTACTAACAAGGAAGTAAAATACCAATAATTATACCTCCTCCTTCGCGTTCCATAGCAAACCTCGGGATGGGCTAGGAAACTTGGATTGTGCCCTGATTGTGTGATATGTAGGTGTTTTTCTTCAAGATAGAGAAAGACCTTCCTGCAACAACGATCCTCTTACTTTGCACTAGATGGGAAAAATGATTATGAGGCTATTTGGGCATTAGGATGAGGTAAAAGGATGTTCTTTGCTCAAAGGATGCAAGAACTTAGATATGGCATTCAAGCTTATTCTCCGTGTGTTTAGAGGGGAGGGGTAAGGTTGTATTTATAACCTGGGGGAGTGATTAACTTAGATTAATTTAAGTAATCATGGTTTGAAAATGTGGGCAAGATTAAGTGAGTGGTTTGAAAATGTGGGCAAGATTAGGTGAGTGGTTTGAAAATGTGGGCAAGATTAGATGAGTGGGGCCATGAAGAATGGGTGAGGATTTGAATTATATTTTTAATTCATAAGTGGAGGATTTTAGGTGAGTGGGGACCATGAAGGGTGGGTGAGGATTTGAATTTGAATTTTTAATTCAATAGTAGAAAAACATGGAGAATAATGACATGTGGTGAGGATTGGGTTATTTTTTGGATTTTGAAATGGATAATTAATCAAATTATATTTGATTAATTTAAAGTATATTTTTGTGGGAAATGAGGAAGGGAAATTAATAGATTTAGGACAGATGTGAAATTAGGGTGTCTACAACAAGACAAGGTTTTCCTTAGCATTTTGGGGAGCGATTCTGAGTTAGAGGATACAACAAAATTCCTCTCTACACTACTACTTGGCCAGTGGCGTCGAATCACCTAAAAAACCGGGCAATACTGAGATATCTCTTCACACATATTCAGGGAAGTAGTTACAGGTTGGAGGATATAGCGGAATTCCTCCCTACACTTCTTCGGCCTATGGCATTGGATCATCCAAAAAACCCAAGACAGGATATCCTCTTTCTATACCCTTTCTCTCATCACGGATCAGGTGTACATGTTCCTTTTACACTTTTCATACTTTCATTTCAGTCTTTTAATTACATAAACATGCATCTTTTACATGTGTTTTTGACATATATACATGCATATTTGACTACTTGATCATCTTCTCCTTACAGATCTGACCATATGCAAAACAAGCAGTCAACAACAAAACTACAACAAATGGGGGCAACAACAACAACATCTTGCTATATGACACACACCATACTAACCATGCAGGTACATTACACACATCGACAACTACACACACATTTCTGCCCTAGGTTCACTCTCATCACTTTTTTGTGCTTTTGCATCTTTAGTTTCCATGCTCCATCATATTTTTATCATTCCACACTTTTTCTAGTCCTTTAACGCATTTCTACATCACTCTACATGGATTATTAGGTACGCATCTCTATCTACTTTATGTTACTGAGATTTCCGCTCACCAACATAAAGTGGGGAAAATGTAGACACAAAATCATGCACTTTAGATATTATTTAGTCCTAATCTTATATTTCTATTCACAAGGTTTTGAGTGAAGAAAGTAATTTTTAACCCCCGTCTCTTGGTCATTTTTATCTACTTTCTATTATAATTCCCGACCATCACCACATATATGCCCAATATGTTTTTGACACTTTCCGTCATTTTAGCCTTGACTGGACTCCCTAATCCTTTTTACACTTTCCCGCCACTTTTTGGGCACTTTATTGTCATTTGAGTTTCTTATATTTTTGTGGTCAGCCTTTTCGGGGTTAATTACAAAATTAGAACAAGAGAACCATATAAATATAAAGTTATGAGACCATAATGAAGGACTAAGCACTACTATCATCATCTAAGGTTGCATCCATCTAGATCTCATTTGCATCCATCTAGCTCCATCACAAAGGCACAAGAATGGTTCATCTGCATCACACTACATAGGAGGAAGCTTATTTTATTCCATCCACCATTCAATGCATTTTATACACATAGCTATTGCTCGCTACTTTCACAAAATGCAACTGACACAAAATCAACCTAGGGCATGATCTCACACACACATAGAACTACATCAGGTCTAAGATGTAGTGTATCACTTTGAGTTAGTAAGTTCAACATTGTGGTCATTAAGGACAGATCGACCCATTCATTTACATTTTTATTTTTTAGGGTTTGATGTTTGTTTTGGGGTCTTGCAAGTCTTTCTTTCATCATTAATCATTGGTGACATCCGGCACAAAATAGTGAGTTACACTCGATAGGAAGTGAAGGATTCATATCATCTTCGACCCTCCAAAGCTGGTTTTTGGACCTCCTACACTGCATCAATGCACCTAGAATACATACTAGGGCACCCGCAGCGCCCGATCCTCCTTGAGAAACCCTAGTCCCTTGGATGACTCTCATATCGATCATTTTGGGACCTCTACATATGTTTTCTCCTACCTCCGGAATATTCAGTTGATTTTACGACACGGTCCAAATCAGCCACCGAAACAACTAAGCTCCTTCCAACCCTACTTGTCAAAGGGGTTTCACATTTTCATTAGTTTAGTCGTTTGGGTCACTTTCTATATTTATTCATTGCATTTATTTATTACTATTTAATGTTGTCCCTAATTATAATAACAATTCCAATATCCACATTTTAGTTAATCAACCACCACAACAATGTCCTCCAGGACTCCTTCAGGTCTCAATATTGATCTATTTGCCAGTTGTAAGACTGTAGTTATTGGCCTTAGTCCTTCCAACTTCTAGTCATCCATAATTTTTTTGGTCATGATGTTTATTGTTTCCCCTAAGTCAATTAGATTATTCTTTATTTTTGTGCCATTAATTGTAACGTTTACCAAAGGACTATCTAGATCTATATACTTGGGTAGAACCAAATTTCCAAGCATAATATCAGCCAACTGTCCAATGACTTACACAATGGATGGATCCTTCCTTCTTCTACCTAGTTTTTATGCATATATCCTTAACCATCTTATTGTATATGGGCACATCCTTAATAGCTTGAATGATTGGAATCTTCATGTAAATATCCTTCAGCTGATTGATAAAATCAGAATCAATTTGATTTAGGGTCAGGTTTATTTTCTTGTAATCTCTCTGGAAATGGGGGTCCATTGATTTTCATTTTACCCTTGCTGGAAATTTGTTTAGGTTGCTACAAATCATCTTAAATCCATATCTAGATTTGTTGTGGATCAGTCTGCAACAATTGTGGTTTATCTACAATCTCTGTGATGGTGGGTTTACTTGGTGGGAGAAGTGCTCTTCCTAAGTGGAGATGGATATCATTGACATCAACTGAATAGGCTAAGTATTGAGTTGATTAAGTGGTATAGGATGGCTAAGCATTTTTTTGTTAGGGTTAGGCATTGGTTGAGCTAGTAGCTTAGTGGCTTTTGGTTGAGAGCCAGGTTAGGGGATTGGCATCAAAGCTTGTTGTTGTGGGTAAGGAGGTTGATGGTGGGATTGTTGATAGTTAGGAGGTGGGTTATTCTATTGATTCCCTCCTCTCAAAGGTTTTTGTCATGAATAAGGGTGTTGTTTCCATTGTTGTCCTGAAAACTGAGGTTTTCATTGTTGTTGGTATTTGTTAGGGTATGGATCCCAACCTTGTTGAGTATTAGCCCAAGGTGGGGGTTGTATACATGTATTACTAGCCTAATTTTGAAAAGATGGCATGGGATCTTGTGGCATACCTCCTTGTCTTGGTGGCCATGGTTTCCTTTGAGAAACATAGAAGACTTTCCCATCCTTTATTTCTATCATCTTGAATTCCGGTGTAGCCTCCTTTTCTTGTGCAATGTTGGCTAATCCTCTGCATGTGTAATCAACTTTCCTTCTTCTGCATGCATTGCAGAACTCGGTAAGTGTTGCCTCCACATATTCTCTTTTATTCTTGGCATGTAGGGCATTAAACTAAGTGGCCATGTCATTGACTATTTCCTATTTCATGTTCTTGAACATGTTTATAATATCTGATTTGGATATATCCCCAATTCCTTTGGTAGTTGATCCACCCTTTGATCTAGCACTTATTATTCTCTTCATGGTTTCTCTGGAGTAATTCCTGTAGGCTTCAAAATCTCATCAAAGGTAGATTTTGAAATGTCTCTCGGTATTATCGGTCTAAAGCATTTATATCCTCCTCACCGAGTCCTTTCAAGAAGATTAACTTGAGAGACTTAGGAGGTGACCTTGTGTGTCTTGACTTCTGAACATAGAACAAGAATCTCTCTAGATAGTATTATAGTGGCTCATCTTCCTTCTATGTCATCTTGAAGAGTCCATTCCCTCCTCTACTACTTAGCCTACATTAGTCTTGGTACTTGGTCAAAAAAATTTCCTTCATCTACTGTCAGGTAGTCACAACATCTCTTCCTAAACCCATAAACAATCTCAAGGTTACATCCTTGAGTGTAGCAGGGAATAAATTCAGCTTGTGTGCATTAGTTATGTAATCATAGCCCTGCATAATACATCAAACTCAAATAAGAAAGTGTCTGGGTCTTCAGTCATAGATCCATGGAAATTGGGAAGGGATGATGGAGAAATATTCTTCATAACAATAGGTTGATTGTTATTGGATATGGGAAACTCAAATGTACTTGGCTCCCCTGCTTCCACATTTTGGTTCACTTCTTCTACCATGTTTGGTTGTTTAAGAACAACTTCAGAAATTTCACTTGGAGGGATATCTTCTAACAACAAGCCTTGTATAGAGGAAGATGTGTCTTCTTTAGAATCAGATGAAGCAATCTGTGCTATTTGAGGATTGGGTAAAAATCTACCATGGGCATCTCTTGGACGGTGCATGCATCAACTAACTCAACTCAATCAACATACATTAGTGGGGGTTTTGGAGGTGGAATTTCTAAACCTAAACTATTTCTAAGGAATGCAAAACCTCTCAAAAACCCTATAACTTGGCAGTATCCCACAACGAGGCCAAAAATGGTGGTGCAAATCAACTTATAGTAATTAATATGATGTTCATTGAATCACAATCATTTAATCATCAAACCAGGGGACATAAACTTGAAATAATGTCAGTGTTGTATGCACAGTTACAGAGAATTTAGGAGGTATGGAAAGAAATAATGTCACTACCATACTTGAAAGAACAATGCTTGAAAGTAGACAAAACTTATAACTAAAAGCAAATGGTTTCTAAACACTATGACTAAGACAAAGCTTGTAAATTTAGAATGCAGATAAAGAAGATAAATTGCTTCCTAGGCTAACATGCAATGAAACAGAGAAACAAAATTATGGAGGGGTTTAACAGACCACAAGTGGGCCCTACCTTGGGTGTTAATCCCTCCTAAATCTTGTAACTAAAGGCTAATAAATAGAACTCAGATATTTTATTGAATTAGCATGAATATTACATTTGGGAACAAATCAATCTCTTCTCCCTCTCTCTCTCTCTCATATACGTGTATATATACAATTAATAACCCTTTCTTTTATACTTATCATTTACAGTAAGACATGAGAAGAAGAGTTCAACAAACTAAGTAAAATATCTTTGGTAGAACAAGTGGAATATCTTTAAAAAAACCATGAGAGACTCGACATATGTTACGGAGCTCATGCAGGTGTTCAACTATCAATCATGCAACAAATATTTAGGTAATTAACTAGTTGAATCAAGTGTTAACTCAATCAATTAGTTCAGTCCTTCATTAGTTTACAATAAATGATAAGATCAAAGGTTGAGTTGTTTCTTAGTTCTGCATGTTCCAGTTGTAACTACTCCTTCAACGACACGTACAAACTTGAGTGTCATTCTTCACGTTCCAAGAGATCTTCATAACTAGGCTTCTTTGTTATATGTGATTCCTCTCGGTTGCAGAGATGGGTTGTTGTGGCCAAGTCCTTTCTTTGCATACGAGTTGTTGCATATAGCAAGTTGCTTACAACCAAGAGTGGCATCACACATATCATCATTCAAACAACTTATTGAAATCATAAGAATAAATGCACACACAAAATACCACAAAATAAAGATAACTAGTTATAACTATATTAATCAGTAATTATGCCATAAGTTCAAGTTGTGATGATAATGTTCAGCAGTGTAACTGGAAAATACAAGGACATGACTACAATGGCTTGACCAAAATATAGAAGATGAGTTGTTTATAAAGGAAATTAACATAACTCATTAGTTCTCAAGAAAATACAGAGGATTTTTCAAAACAACAATGGCGGCCAAACAATTTCAAGCAAAAACAAATAAAGAGAAAATAAAATCAAAGAACAACAAAATCGTGGTCCATCCTCAAAGGAGACATTTGAAATGAATGTCAAAATAAGCATTTTCACAACCCTAAAATGCTAAGGTATGATTGCTTTTTTAAGGCATTCAAGATATAATTCTAATTTATAAGTAATTTTGTGGATTTCACTTCATATGCAATGGCAAAGATGTCATGATTAGAGTGAAATTCATACATTGGGAGGTTAATTGGTTCAAATTTGGCCCCCAAATGTTTCGTGCACTTCAAATTTTTATAGAACAAAACAATTCCAACGCCTAAATCAAACATAACTAATATACACATTATGAAGCACTAACGCCTCAAGTAGTTAATGTAAGTTTTGTTTGGAAATTACACTTGGATGTTAAGGGGTCAAATCCCCCAAGCCCCCTTCCAAGGCAACTTTTAGCAAAAACTGCATGGCCACTAAATCAGCATAAAAATTCAAATTTAGTTTTAGATAACTAAATTTAGGAGAGAAAACCCTATTTCGGGGACACCAAAATCACAAAAAAACATTTATAAAGAATTATTAAGCTATATTTAGCAAAAATTGAGGATTTTTGTAAAGGAAAAGAGTCCAAATTGAAGTTTTTTTAAAGAAAAATTACGGAAAACATTTTTTGTTCTTTGAGTGATTAAAGAGACCAAAGTGCCCAAAAAAATGAATTTCATTTTTTAGGAAAGGGAACAATTTCTATTACAATCTAATAAATTTTCACTAATAAGTCATTGAGACAGCGCTATTTATTATGACTCTCCCGTAATGGATGAAAATTCTCCCAAGTTTTTTTGCTAGACTCCCATCTCCTACGAAGACATAATTATGTTTCATGGAAGACAAAGAACATAATGTAACTTGAATTTGAAGACATATGGCCTGTTGTGGAAGGCTCTTTCACTAAACAAGACAAAAAAGTTTCATAACGTCAATTTGATCAAGCTAATCATGAGGTAAAGTTGATAATCCTATAATTTGTAATCCTAGATGACATACAACCACACATTTGAGATGCTAAAATGACCACAAAAGAATGGGAAAATTTGATCACATTCTATGAGGCCAAAAATAGGAACACCATTTTCAACCTATAGAGTCAAATTCACAAAAGTATCAAATTGAAAATGGTGAGAAAATTGAGGCTTTTTATGGTGTGTTGCAACATTACGAGCTTCACTACAAGTATTGGAAGAGGAAGTAACAAACAACTCTCTTGTACCCATTTTCTTGAGATCGCCTCCCCCTCTTATCGAATCTTTGTGACCAATTTGAATTTCATGGATCAAATATCGACTTTTGAAACATTGATAAACGTGTTGCATCAAGAGTCCGTGCACGTTGTAGAAGAAAAAGTTCTATCTTCTCACTAGAAAGGGAAGAGACTATTTTAGTCTTCTAAATCCCAAAAGCAGAGTAATCAACAAGGGGAAAAACAAAAACAAAAAAATTGATTTATGGTAGTAAACACCATGAATTAAAATATTTTTGGCTTAATACATTCCAAAAGGTATCATCAAGCGGCAAGAAGTCGAATAACCAACAATCTCATCAGGGACAAAAAATAATAAACAAGGGAAGAAAAGGGGAACTAGAGGAAGAAACCCCAACAATAAGGAAATGTTGTTGAATAAGAAGATAACTCGGATGATGGAGACTTCTTGTATGTCACCCAATAAAATGAAGAATTCACATCTCCAAAGGCCATCCGTACATTGATTCGGTGCGACTTGACACATGATTGATACAAGGATTGCTTCTTCGCGATGAGAGACATGCCCATGAAGATCCATGTTTTGTTGTGTGATGATACCTCCCATATTATCCGAGGTATCATAGATATATCTTTACCACTTGGTACTGTCATTATAAAATATATGATGTTTTATATGTCCCTAGTTTGAAAAAGAATTTTCTATCAGTGAATTCATCTATTAGATCATAATTTGAAGATTGATTTTGATTGTAAATCCAGAAATAAAATGTGTTTGATAAGAGATAAATTTAGAAGCTCAAAAATTGTTTTTGTAGCTTCCAATGTGGGACATATATTCCGGCTTGATTTTGTATAGAGAGACCATTAAGCACTTGTGGTGAAAGACACCTCCTTAGAAAAATTGTGGCATCACGACTTAGCCACGTTAGTTTCAAATTTCTCAACACATTCTACTGGTATGACATGGTGAGAGGATTTCCACCTCTCAAGAAGGACACAGAAAAGTGTCAACATTTATTGGTAGGAAAACAACATCGAATACCATTCCAAAGATATACATTTCAAGCTCTAGGTAAGCTTGATTTGGTGCATACCAATCTTTGCGGACCCATGAGACCTAGTCATACTAGATTCGGTATTTTATGCTCTTTTTTGAAGATTTTTCATGTAAAATGTGGATTTATTGTCTTCGTATTAAGGATGAAACTTTTGAGTATTTCAAGAAATTCAAAGTGAAGTTGAAACCAAGTCTAGTTATAAAATAAAAAACTCTCCTCTCAGATCAAGGGGGAATACACCAACAATATGTTCAAAGCCTTATTGAAAACTCATGGAATTTATTGACAGATGCCTCCTCCACATACACCACAAAAAAATGGTGTTGTTGAGAGGAGAAATCTTACTATTATGGATATGGTGCAATGCATGATTAATGATTCTAGCCTCACAAAGACATTTTGGGATGAAATAACCAAAACAACAATATACCTACTGAATAGAGTTCCCACTATTGCTCTTGATGGGGTAACACCATATGAAGCATGGTCAAGGCGGAAGCCATCTATTTCACATCTCATAGTTTTTGGATGTAAAGAAAGCATGCACATTCCCAAGAAGAAGATAATAAAGATTGACATGAAAGTTGAGAAATACATCTTCTTAGGGTATAGTGAAGAAGCTCTTGGTTATATACCGATGGATAAAAATAGAAATGTAAACACAAGTAGGAATGTGAGTTTTTAGAAGAAATAAGTAGAGGCTCCTTCCATAAGCTCACTTGATGATCAAATCAACATTGTTATGAAAATAGATGATGATCTTCCCTCTTATGAAGATAGTGATGATGGGGATGATGGTGATGATTTGACAAGAACAACTTAGTGTATGCCTAAATGGTATACTAATGTGATACGAGATGCCAAATTGGATGGTCTCTTAAAAGAATGCATTCTGGACCATGAAATTGCAACAAGGCTTGTGATGAGGTAAATTTTACCTTAATGAGTAAAGTTGAATATTTTGATCCCTCTACAGTTCAAGAATCCCTACAATCTAAAGCTTGGAAAGATTTCATGGATGTTAAATATCAGTTAGTGATGAAGAATAACACATGAAAACTTGTTTATCTTCACCGCATGGAAGAATTCCATTGGATGTAAATGTATCTTCGTAAAAAAATACAAATCGATGGGATTGTTTACAAGCATAAGGAAAGACTGGTAGCGTAGGGGTGTGCTCAAAAGCAAGGAATAAACAACAAGGAGAATTTTTCTTCCACGACTAAGATCAAAACCAGCATGATGATATTTTCTCTAGATACATAGTTTAGTTCGAAATTCCACAAAATGGACGTGAAAAGTGCATTTCTCAATGGATATTTGCAAGAAGAAGTCTACATGACTCAACCAAAAGGGTTTTTCTACCTAGAAAATAAGAAAAGGTATGTAGACTCATGAAATATTTGTATGGTCTTAAACAGGCCCCAAGCTTGGTACATCAAGATAGATGAGCATCTCATTCATCATGGATTTTAGAGGAATCCTTATGACCCCAATATCTACCTCAAAAAATAAGGGGGAGATTGTGATTGTTTTTTATGTTGACGATCTATTCGATTCATGATAGTTTAGTAAATATGATTATGACAGATCTCATGTTATTGCACTATTGTTTTGGCTTGGAAGTATGGTAGAAGGAGAATCACATTTTTTTATCTCAATTGAAATATGCAAGACTATGCTCAAGAAGTTTCACATGATGGCTTGTAAACCCATTGCCACACCTATGGAGATAAGGCTTCAATTATCTATTACAGATCCATCACCACACGTAAATGTAACTCTCTAGTGAAAGTTTATTGCGAGTCTAATTTACTTGACTTACACTAGGCCATACATCATCTATATTGTTATCTTTCTTTAACTATTCATACTTGAACCAAGGATATGTAATTGGAAAGTAGCAAAGTGAATTTTGACATATATTAAATGAACTATGGATTTTGGCCTACAATACAAGAAGAATGACCAATCTGGATATTCGGACTCAAATCATGTAGGTAACATTGATGATAGAAAATCCACTTCTGAATATGTATTATTTTTGGGATCTGGTCCAATATAATGGGGGAGTAAAAAGCAAAACTTGTTTCACATTCTTCCATAGAATCCAAACATCACGCTACAAGAGGAGTTGTCTATGAAGAGATATGGCTATGTTGTATACTTAAGGGACTTGGACTATCACATAAGAAACCTGCCATCTTGTATGTTGAAAAAGAAGGTGTTCTAAAACTTGTTTGCAATCCAGTGTTTCATGAGACGATAAAGCACATTAAGGTGCATGTACAATTCATACATGAACATGTTCTACAACACAATATTCAGCTTCATTTTTTCCCAAAAGATTAACAATGTACAAATGTCTTCACAAAGTCACTTGCATGTGAAAAATTTAAGACCTTAAGAGAATTTATCTCTTTTTCACTCGAAACTATGTATAATTAAGGGGGAATGTTGGGTAAAAACCTTAGCGAGTGGGTAATTCAACATAGTAATCTACTTATTATTTACTTAGGTTGCTTCGTGATTTGTTATATTGTTAAACCGTATTATTCGTTTGTATTATTATTGTTGGGAATAATATTATCATAATTTGTTTGTTTTCTAGTTTTTTGAACTAGCATAACCAATTTGGTTATATTGTTATGGATTTGCAACATGTATAAATATTACAATCTTCACTATGGCTTGTGTAGACACAAAATTGTGCACTTGGGTACATTTATAGGCCCTAAAAGAATACTAGCATTTATATGATTCCTAAGTAAGAAAACTAGTGGTTGATACACTATATTTGGCCTCTTTTATTTGTTTTTTATTTTCTATTTGGTCTTACACACCATGCACCTAGTCGAAACTTTACTTGATTTATCCTTTATGGCTTCAGACACTAGCGCCCAGCCAAGACAACAATGCCCAGGCGCTCTTGTCCCCTCGGGCACCCCTTATCATTTTCTATCTTACTCCTTTTGGGTCTCTTTTATCTTCTGGGAATCTTTTTCACTTATGGGTCACCATCCAGGTTGTCAATTACAAAATTCAAACAAGGGAAGCATATAAATACATAGTTATGTTTTCAAAATAAAGGACCAAGCACTAAGCATTACTACTATCTCCTACGTTTGCATTCAAAAGGCACCAAAATCACTCTAAAGCATCCATCTAGCATCCATTCATAGGATAAGGAACTGCATACACGATAAGAAGGGGAATTTTATTTTATTTCATCCACACATTTGCATTCTAGAGTAAGTTTAGCCTGCTATCAAGTGTAACTTGCACAAGGGCATCCTAGGGAATAATTTCTACACACACTCACAATAACTACATGGAGTTTGAGATGTAGTGCAACACTTAGTCGTAAGTTCACTCTTGGGGTGACCGTCGAGTCAGTCTAACTCCCATTCTATATTTTCCTTTTTAGGTTTGATGTGGTTTGTGGGCTTGTGCAGGTGAATTTCTCTTTTGTAGGTTACAAGTACCTTTGGTGATCATATTGCGAATATCAGGTGATCAACAAGGAATAACTGTGACACCCTTGTGACATAATAAAAAGTAGATTTTGAGCTTCTGCGTAGTCACATACACCTAGGAATAGTCACCGCCGTATGTGCGCCCTGTCTGTCCAAAGACTAGACATTCATTTCTAACATTATCTCTGTGAGCTCTAGAATTTATAATGAGCATTTACGACACTCTACCGAACCTATTCAATACTTTTCCTTTCCGAGATCGGTTCCAGTTACACGTAAACTAGCTAAGTCCTCTCTCCTTGTTTTTTTCTTATGGTTTCATATTTTAAATCTTAGTTTTCTTGTATCATTACTGTATTTAGAATTTATACATTATTTATTTCAATAATGACTCTGCTTAAATTAAATCATTTGGTGAAGCTCACTCGTGATCATACACTTGATCCTCATTTTTCCTATTATGTCTTATCTTCTTTCACGGCTTCTAAAATCCTTAAATATCTTTGCATGACTTACTTTAAATGCACCCACCTTGCAAAGTTGTTCTCCAAAACCCTAAACATTATGTATCTTCTTTTGCGCATACGCCACCGCTCAAGTAAGTTCCATCTTCGATCGTCTATCTGATGACTCCATCGCTCCTAATCCTCCATCCAATCAACCCATCTCAGAGTCAATTCAAGATTTTCATTGTTTATTTCAAGACAAAATCCAAGCTATGGAAACCACGATTACATCTCTTAAAGAAAAATCTAACATCTCAAGGATGCTTCTCATTATGCTTTTATGGCTTATACATGTGCTCATATCAATGAACCATGCATCTTTCCGCTACCCACACCTCTTAAGTTTGATTTTAATGCCAAGAAACATGGTATTATTCCTCGGTTCCTCACTCATCAATTGATCAATGTGTCATTTACTCATTTATATCCTCCTTGTTGGTTTTCCAAATACTAAGATCTCCCATTTTTTTAATTATCATAGACTTAACATACATCATGACAATGATTGTTATGCTTTAAAATGAATAATTAAGCACCTTGAGCATCAGGGTTTTATTTCATTTTCTTCACAACATTCTGCTTCATGCCCATGTTTAATTGCTAAATCCCAATGGGCTCCCAAATCCAATTCCTCTATGTCTAATGAGCATCATGCCATTGTTACTAATGTTCCTTCTATAGTAAGTCAAGAGCCGCCTAAGCAACCTCCTCTCAAAATCAGTCCATCCCCTCCTCCTCTCAAGTCTTCTACAGTGTTACCCATTCTAACTAAGAAACCTCCTCTAAAAATCAGTTCATTCCCTCCTCCTCTTAATTCCTCTACAACATTACCGATTCCAAATAAGAAACCACATTTAAAAATATTTACCCCATTATCTCCTCCTACTAAGTCATCTATAGTGTTATCAATCCCAAATAAGCTACCACCATTCAAGATCCCTCTCCACCCTACTCCACTTTCGCATCCAATTCTCTTTTCAAACAAACTAATCCTTACATTGATGGCCAAGACACATTTCAAGCTCCCACAACGCCATGGCATTTCTCACATCACTTCATAGATCTCCATCACTCACATACTTGGGGGCATCACAACTTATTCCCCCTTGCATTTCTATCAAATGTCTCTATCATCTCATGCACTTGACGCTCCGCACTTAATGTCTAATATTTCCTAAGCATTACTACAAACCCTTTGGTACATGCATTATATTTGTCATTACCATATGATGCACTCTAATTCCACGGTTCATACTTGACTGCTGAGGGTCTAAATCTGAAATGAACCTCACCACATTCACTTTTCATGCTCTATGATTCATGATATATCTTTCTAGTGCACATTTTTCAAACCATTTCCCGATGACACACTATTTTTCTATGGTTCATTCTTGATTGTTGAGGTGTCTTTTATAAATTAACCTCATCTCACACACATCCGTTGGGGGCACACCTTCTTCTTCTATCACATTCACACATTACATACCATTCCATCACAATCATTCACAACATTTGCAAATCTTTATTGCATTTACTCTTGCTCTCTTATTCTACTTACATGTTACACTTTGTTTTTCATGTTAGATGGATTCTTAGTATGTCATCATCTTTCTATATACACACATGCGCGTTCACTTGGTATTTTTAGGTGAATGTGGCTCTCTTACATGTTGCAATGATGTTTGGCATTGTACCTTTTACTAGTCCCGCCAAGGCTCCTGGGGCATATACTTTTTCTATCACTACACACTACGCGTGCTCTATTATTACATTTTATTACAATTACTTTACCTTTCACTTATTCATACATGCTCATGACATGTTATTTATATTTCTAACATGATAACGAGCACTTCATATGTAGCATTTTCTTTACGAACTATCTACCACCATGGTTATTTGTCACACTTTTCTTAACACTATTTGTCATTGTATGATATTATTTGCGGGATATGCCCTATGTCTTATTTGATCATTATTTATATGTTTTTGATCACTGTGGATCTGATTGTCTTGTGACATTGTGAGCGATGTCCCATGTTTGAAACCCGCTTTTTGTGGTCCACTTTGTTTGCACACTTGCTTGTTACATTTTCTTCTATTGTATGTTTGCTACTTTTTCTACTAACACATGTTACTAGCCACTTTGTTTGCATGTGCCTTGGTTTCTACCATGTACATCCCCTCCCCCTATAAGGATATAGTACAACACAACATCGTCCCTCTTTTTGGGCCACACACTCCTACAATTGTCGCATGCACCCCAAACAAGAGGGGGGACATATATTGGGTGAACAAATCACCCTTATAGAAGCTTAGATCTATAGTATGTAAAAGGAAAAGGAACACATCACGAATCGACCCAAAATTAGACTTGGGTCAAAATCACAACACAAACACTAGTACCCCAACTCGAGATAGTAACACCTGGGCACTAATTTCTTGGGGCACATAAAGTCACTTATCGGATAAGCACAGTCTATATAAGTCTTCGAGTAGTTTCACGCTTAAAGGCATAGTCCTACAGCTATAGAATGCATCCAATCTCCTTCAATCAATACAACTTGGAACTAATTAGGAACAATCAAGACAACATGAACAAATTAGAGACATTTCATTTGTAGTGATGTTTATCGAGAAGAGTCATGGATGGAGAGTAACATTAGACCTCTCTCCCCAACACTTGCTCTTTGGCATGAGATCACCCAAAAACTCATTATTAGCGTGAGATCTCCCAAAAACGTACTCTTCACAAACTTTTCAGGGACACTTTTATATCCTTTACACTCTTATACATCATGTGCACACTTTCCTTTACACACTTTTTATGTACTTATTGACATTTTTCTCTAATTTATCATATACATAACTTTGACTACATTCTTTCTCTTCTTTTTTAGGTCCTGTCCTTCTTAAAGAAGCAACAACTACAAGCTACAAAAAGAATACACAGTACAATGTATACGCTTCACCCCTAGGGTCAATTTCCTTTCCTAGTTTCTATGCTTCACTTTGCATCATTCCACGCTTCACTTGTTCATTCGACACACATTTTTTACCGCACACTCTACACGATTATCGTGTACACATTTTCTATCTAATTTATGTTATCGAGTATTCACTCAACAACATAAAGTGGGAGCAAATGTAGACACAAAATCACGCACTTAGGTACATTTCTAGGTCCTAAAAGCATACTAGCATTTATATGATTCCTAAGCAAGAAAACTAGTGGTTTATAACTATCTTTATCCTCTTTTCTTTTTTTCTTGTTTCTATTTGGTCTTACACACCCTACATCCTAGTAAGAATTTTATTGATTTATCCTTTATGGCTTCAGACACCAAGCCACCCAGACAACAAACATCAGCACTCTTGTCCCCTCTCGGGCACCCCTAACCCTTTTCTATCTTACTAGCTCCTTTTGGGCATCTTTTTCACTTATGGGTCGGCCTTTCAGTTTTCAATTACGAAATTCAAACAAGGAAATCATATAAATACATAGTTATGTTTTCAAAATAAATGACCAAACACTAAGCATTACTACTATCACCTAAGATTGCATCCAAAAGGCACCAAAGGCACTCCAAATCATCCATCTAATATCTATTCAAGGGACAAGGGATTTCATACTTTGCATACAAAGCATAGGAAGGGTAATTTTATTCTATTTCATCCACACATTTGCATTCTAGAGAAAGTATAGCCCACTATCAAGTGCAGCTTGCACAAGGTCATCCTAGGGCACAATTTCTACATACACTCACAAAAACTATATGGGCTTTAAGATGTAGTGCAACGCTCGGTTGTAAGTTCACTCTAGGGGTGATCATCGCGGTCAGTCCGACTCCCCATTATGTATTTTCCTTTTTAGGTTTGATGTGGTTTGCGGGCTTGTATGCAGTTATTTTATCTTTTGAGGGTTACAGTACCTTCGGTGATCATATTGAAAATATTAGGCGATCAATAGGGAATAACTACGATACCCTTGTGATAACAAAAAGTAGATTTTGAGCTTTTCGCAAATATCACAGTGCCTAGCGTCAACAACGCCAGGGTGCCCATGTCTGACATTATCTGTGAGCTCCAAAATTTATACTGAGCATTTACGACACCCTTCTCGAACCTATTCAAGATTTTTCCTTGCCCATATCGGTTCCATCTTGCGCGTAAACTAGCTAAGTCCTCTCTCCTTCTTCATCATGCGTAGGGTTTCATATTTTAAATATTAGTTTTCTTGTGTCATTATTGTACTTTAGCATTTATACATTATCTATTTCAATAGTGACTTTGCATGATACATATATTTAATTAATCCCGATTAAATTAAATCATCTTGTAATTTATATTTTATTATCAATAGAATTCTTCCCAAGTATTGTCTTGGTTATGCTCCACACTATTTGAATTCATTTTTTATATTTTTTAAGGATAAGTAACAATTTATACTATCGGTTATATACTTTAGTGGGTTGAAATTTAGATCTCCACTTGAAGAAATTATAAATAACTCTTTTAACTTATTCATAAAATGATTTGCATGTATAGAATTTAAAGATCTTATTTTACAAAGAAGGTACCTCTTTGTTAAGTGATAAGGAAAATGAGAGATTTTTTATTGGCAACATTTTCTTAACTTGATTAGTGTCATGTTATTTGTGAGAAGCCATTTTCTATATCGTTCGACACCTCGACAAATCATATTGTATCCTTTTAGTGAGCATTTTCAGCTTACCCAAATTTTGTCATTATTTAGTGTTCAAGTAGTGGATTCAAACTACTCATATAGGTATATATTATGTTCTCCACTCCACCCATTCAACATTATGGGGGTGTAGTCATATTTCTTCTTTAGGTGTTGTGTCCCTTTCTTACCCTTGATACATCACATCATCTACTTTAGGAATTTGATGACATTCTTGGTGTACTCTTTTATACGTTCGTCACACTTATTCATCAAATTGACAATCTCCTTAGATCTATTTTGCTACGTATAGTGTCAAATTTTCTTTTTAGTGATCAAGTAGTGGATTACGACCACTTATGCATATTTTAGTTCTTCACCATTCTATTCACTTGCACTTCTTACATAATCTTCAGTGATGGATTTCATCTCATCCAATGCTTTTTTAGTTATGGCTTCCATCCCATCCAATGTAGTCTTCATAATACTTAAGTCTAGTTTTTTTAGAGACCTTTGTTTCATATCTCATTTTTTTCCAAGTTATACTTATTGTACATGAGTACCTTATTAGGCATAGTTTATAGGATCCATTTATTTTTTACTTTTGAATTCCCTAGGTATAACTTAAGGGAGGGTGTTGGTGCAATATATATATATATATATATATACGTGTGTGTGTGTACATATTTTATTTTAAGTTTACTTAGGTTATTTAGATTTTTTCAGATTTATTAACTTAGTCTACTTTGCATGCCTCTCAAGCTTAGATTAGAATAAGTGGCACTCGTATCTTGACCACTTATTTCATGTAATCCTATTCATGTGGAGGTTGTTGCATACATGTCTATCATATAGTCAAAAGAAAATTTGGACTATAAATATTGTTTTTGTTATATGTAGACCACTTCTATTTATAAATTGGAAGTTTATTGATACCAAATTCATTTAGTTGATTTATTGAAATGTTAATTTTCATTATTGCTTATTATTTGCAAAAGCATGTATATGTTTCTAGAGTGAGTCCAAGTTAAGGAGGTTCCTATGTTTCACCTATTATTTCGTTGGATATAGATGGTTTGGATATTATTTTTGGATTCCCTTGGTTAGATACCTTGGGAATGCTCAATATTAATTTGAAAAATAAGTTTAAAAAGATATGGTATAAGAGAAAGAAGGTTACCTTGAGAGATCACACTTAGTAAGGAACAAAGAAAGGTCAAGATAGAGCATGAGGATGAATTTGAAGATGTTGAAGATGGGAATAAGGATGATTTTACAAAGAATAATATGAATAATATGAAGAAAAATATGATAATAACAATTCATCTACTCAAGCAAAATAGGAAATAGCATTTGAAAATGGAGAAAAGGAAAAGGCTAATATTAAGGTTGCAACATATAGACACCCACATCATCATGAGAGGAAAAAATCATGGAGGCATATTAGGGAACAAGAAAGCAGCAACAAATATGGATATACAAGTCATTGGAGGAACAATCACTATGGTTATACAAGGAATCATTGGAGTAATAAGTATGCGATAAGGAATTACAAGAATAATTACTATGGATATGCATGGAAGTCGAGGAGGACCAAATATGGACATGGATCGAATCAAGTAGCGTATCAAAGTATGGAATTGGGTTTAGAGGTGTATCACCCACTATGATCACATATGGCTGGTTGGATGATTGAGCATGGAGACAAGTGTGCAATGATTTGAAGCCCACTTCATATAAGGTTTCTTCTCATGTTTTGGGGACGAAACATGTTAAGGAGGGAGGGCATGTTATATACCTTAGGCTATGACATTATAGTGTATATGGGTTGATGGATATGTCGACATGTGGCACACATCCTCCTTATTTAGTTATTTGTTTATAATTTATGGGGTCACATAGGAATCAATTATATTGGGTAACGATTCGACCTATATTAAAATTAGGTGTTACCCATCCATTAAGAGTAATGTATGACTATATAAAGGATATGAATATCATTATGAAATATGTCATGTATGTGTTGAGTTTTATACTTCATAGAAGGATATTGGAGGTGTCTTGTAATGTCCCTTTCGGGATCAAAATTGAAATACCACACTAAAAATATTGATAACAAGTATAACGAATTGATTGCCAATGAGGTGGGGGTGAGTTGATTGGGTCATTTGCATTTTTATTACCACCAAGGTTCGATTCCCGCTAAGGCATTAGAGTCTAGTTGTGGCCATGAGTATTCAACAATGGATTGTGTGGGTGGATTTTGTGATAGAGGAGATGATTTTGATTGTGGGTAATGCTCAAAGGTTGGCACGGCATGCAGTTTGTGGGTTACACCATTTCCTCAAAAGGTTGTGTGGTCTCGAGGATCCGGGGCCCTGGTTTTATCCCGGATCGGTTGTCGCTCACAGTGATTATAAAAGTGAAACAAAGGGAAAGGGACCCTTCAACCCTTGTTTACCAATAAAAAAATTATAGTGAATTGATTTATTTATAACAGCAATTAGATTTTTGCAATTTCATCCCAAAATACTCAAATATAAATATATTTAGATGGTTCCAAAGCTTTACAAATACTTTTAAAACACTTAGGAACAAGGAAATGGTCATCTAATCTAGCAAATGATTTTATTTAATTAAATTTATGACAAGTACACTCATAGATATGGCTGGAAATAATGATTCCAAGGCCCAAATACAATTCCAAAAATTACAATTAGCCTCCAAAAATATGACGAATCCAAACACGAAAGGAAAGCGAATTTTTGTGCCCTAAAAATCAATGAGCTCCTCCCATAGAGGGGTCACTACCCTATGAGAGGGAAGAAATTGATCAATAAACCCTCAAATTGTTGGCTACCTCTAAAAATGGATGAATTTCTTATCACAAACCCTTGGTTGATCCCAACACTAACCCTTGTGGTTATTCCACACTCAAAATTGCTAAAAATCAGATCTGCAATAGAAACCCTAGCTGAAAATGCATGAAGGAAATTTTATTATATCCCAATGTTATCTTTGAAATGAGAACACCCATGTAAATTTGGAGGGTTTTTCATCCTCAAATCTGATTGTTTTGAGATATTTCATCCTCAATAGACCTATATGAGGGTTTTTTTCCTTGATGGATGAAGAGGAAGCAACATTGCTCCAACTCTTAAAATAGAAATTATCAATTGTCCAAAAGAATACTTGAAATGAACCCCCACACCTCCTTTTATACCTTTTCCTCTTTATTTTCCAAGTGGGGCGCTCCATGTGGGATTAATGAAGTAACATTTTTCTAATTTGATGTTACTTAATTTTTTCCACCAACTTAAGTGGGGCGACCTCCTTTGAGGAGTTCTACCACACTAAAATAAAGTAAAATTTACTTTATTTTCTTTTTTAAATGGGCTAATTTATTTCTTTTCCCCTTTCTTTTACAAATTAAATTAATAATAATTCTAAGTGCGTAAAATAATTTATTTTGCACTTTATCAAATTATTAATTTATTATTTATTAATTTTGAAAAGGGGACATTACGCTCCTCTCTTCAAAAAAATTCCCTCAAGAAATTGCAAGCTTCATTCGTCCAACTCCTTATATTGTGTTGCAAATACAAGGATCCCAAATCACCCTCAGGAACTCTTCACCATGCTTTTGTTGCACAACCCCGATATAACTCGATGATGACAAGCATGTATCCCAATGCATCCTTAGGAATTGGTGTGTCTAATTTCCCAAATCTTCACAAAGTGTGGACAACAACCTCTTCCACTCTTCTCTTCATCATCACTATCATGCCTATAAGCTCAACATACCTTTGAGCCTCCAAATGATCACACTAATATTCTAATACTACCTTTCCTCATCTCTTTTTTTCCTCATTGATATCTCAAGAAAATCTTCCACCTTTATTCTGAATAACCTCCTCTTCCTCATTCGCTTGGGCTGATAACAAACTCAGTTGCTCCCTCTCATGCTTGTCAACTGCCAGGAACCTTGCACTCTCCTTGGTCATATGAAAACTATGCATTCCTTGACTCATAAGAGTCTCCACATCAACACTTATATGGGTTGTTCCCACATGTGCAAGGTGCTGCCATGATGCCAAAGTGGTTTCCATGATGATCCTTTTCAACTGAAACCTCTTCCCAACTTCTTCCATCCTGGAATATTCCCCTAAATTGTGCCAACTTGTAGTTGTACATGACTAATAACAGCTGTCCCAACACTCTAGAAATGTCATAATAACGAAAAAATGATATCCTTTTGTCCCAATCAAGGTTGTGAACTATGTAGAAGACAAAAATGCTATTGGGAGTAAGTGCATCAATAAAATGGAAGTATCATAGGGGTTGATATGTTTATGATAGAAGCATTGAAGTTGGAATTTGGTGCATGGTTGTCCCAATAGCGTTCCTTTAATTTTGCGGTCAGAGGATTACATCATCACTTGTTCTCCTCATATGCATGCCAACCATTATGCTCACTTCTTCACTTTTCTTCTCATACATATGAACATGTTGAGATAAACCATACTTATGTCTTTTCCTTCTTATCTTCATGTATTTGGTTGTCCTCAAAGTGTTCACCTTCCTTTTCCAAATTGTAATGTGTTGAGATATCCTCAACATCCCTAACCTTGTGATTTAGAATTTATGGGCTAGGATCAACATTCTCATTCACCTTGAACTCTTCACATTCAATAAGTGAATCTTGTTGACACATGAAAAAATTAGAAGTCAATAAAAGATCTTAATGATTCTTGTTCAATTCATGAGCACAATAAATTTTCTTCTAATACGTTATTGTTCTCAAAATTCCAAAGAAGCTTAAAATCAACATTGTAACCGGTATAGACCTTTTATCATGTGCATGCCCTCAACATGGTCTTCTTGAACTCCACCTAAAAACCTTCATGTGGATCCAATTTTTTTGTCTTTGGTTCATGCCTTAGTTTTTCTTCCTCTCTCCTCATCACTAAAGGAGAACTCTTTAAATCATTCACAAAAGGTAATGACTCAAACTTTGCAATGTTAGGAAGATCAATCAATATTTCTAGGGATGGAACCAATTCAATTTTGGAGACTTGGCATTCAACATGTAATGTGTGTTCTTCATTTACATTATTAATGCAAACGCCTTGTTTATCACTAGTCATACCTTTTTCTCGGTTCATCTATTAACACTTTTCCATGTCCTTTGCCTAGACAATTGTAGCTTATATCCCAAGGTTCTTCAAAATTTTCTTCAACCCAATGAAGTTGGAAAATGGTAGATCTTTCTAGATCTCAACTGGAAGGGATCTATATTCAGTGTAGTTGGTAGCAATGTCATCCACTATGGAGGGTTGAGTTTCCCTCACCGAAATGGTTCCTTCTTTTGGAAGGAAAGTAGGCCAGAATGACCTAGATGAAGAAGCACTTACGCTTCTTGGTGGATGGATTTTATTGTTTTCCTTTGAAGAGATTCCTTCACCATTTGGATGTTTCATGGTATGGATCATATGTGACATCATATTAGCCAATCTCTCTTGCCCTTAAGAAAACCTCTCAAACCTAGCATCATAACAAACTATGTCTACCATTTTATATTCTCCTTCTGAAACACAGACTGGTAAAATCAAGTGCATTGATACCACTGTAATGTCTACCATTTTATATTCTCCTTCCGACTCACAAACCCCAATAGGTAAAGAGCTAAAAATGTATGACAACAATTATAACAAACTAATTTATTTATAACAAAAATTAGTTTTTACAATTTCATCCCAAAATACTCGAATACAAATATACCCAGATGGTTTCAAAGCTTTAGAAATATTTTTAGAACACTTAGGAACAAGGAAATGATCATCCAAGCCACCAACTAATTTTATTTAATTAAATTTATGACAGCAGCGAGTACACTCATAGATATGGCTTGAAATAATGATTCCAAGACCCAAATACAATTCTGGAAAGTACAATCAACCTCCAAAAATATGAAGAATCCAAATACGGAAGGAAAGTGAGTTGTCGTGCCCTAGAAACCAATGAACTCCTCCCAAGGAGATGTCACTACCCTAAGAGAGGGCAACAATTAATCAATAAACCATCAAATAATTAGCGAACCTCTAGAAATAGATGAATTTCTAATCATAAACCTTTGGTTGATCAAAACACTCCCCCTTTTGGTTGTTCCACACTCGAATTGCTAAAAATTAGATATGCAGTAGAAACCCTAGTTGAAAATGCATGAAAACTAAAAATGCATGAAGGAAATCTGATTGTAGCCCAATGTGATCTCGAAATGAGACCACCCATGCAGATTTGGAGGGTTTTTGTCCTTGAATCTGATTGCTATTGAGGGATTTCGTCCTCAATAGACCTCCATGGAGGGTTTTCGTCCTCAATGGATGAAGAGGAAGCAAAATTGCTCCAACTCTCAAATTAGAAATTATCAAATGGCCAAAAGAATGCTTGAAATGAACCCCCACACCTCCTTTTATACATTTTCCTCTTTATTTTCCAAGTGGGGTGCTCCATGTGGGATTAATAAAGTAACTTTATTTTCTAATTTGATGTTACTTTCTTTTTCCACCCACTTAAGTGGGACGACCTCCTTTGAGGAGTTCCACCACACTAAAATAAAGTAAAATTTACTTTATTCTCTTTTTCAAATTAATAATAATTCTAATTGTGTAAAATAATATATTTTGAACTTTATCAAATTATTAGTTTATTATTTATTAATTCTGAAAGGGGGACATGAACCCTCCAAATGTGTATGGGTAGAATTCCAAAATTGGGAGATCGTGGAGTTATTACTTCCTTAAGGAGTTTGTATGGTGTTGCCCTACCTTAAGGGAATTCTTTTGTTTCTAAATATATTGAATATTAGGACATCTTTGTCCAAGAATATCTCTTGTGTTGTGTTAATCTTCATTATATTTTGCATATTGTTTGAATTATTTATTTATTATATGTAAAGATCTTATCGTGTCCAACCATACTATTCTCCCTTATGGGTTACATTTTTTCCATTAAAGCCTTTAATTTTGTCCATTATTTCGACAAAGTCTAGTGTGGAATTCTATAGTAAGAATTGTTGTGGTGCAAAGGTTCTAGCTAGACTTATTTTCTACCATCACGCTTTTGATTGGATGTGAAGTAGTATGTGATTGAATGAATTCTATACGCTTCATCATTATCAAGAGGAATCTCAAATTTGTCAAAGGTAATTGGTGATGTGAATTATGATTTCTTTGTAGCTAGGCCAATGATTTCATCAATAGGATGAGGTTAACAATGTAATCCTAATCAAAATTTATATGTTGAATAATCACTAGTACAATAATGTCATAATTACTATGTAGTTGGGTGCCTATGATCATATATTTGTTAGTTGAGTGTCCAACGTAAAAAAACTTGATAAATTTTTCATGTCCATGGATTAAATTTTATATGAACCATCTAAATTCATTTTTATATTGTTGTAGAATAAGTACTTTATAGCGGGTGAAATTTCTCAATTTGAAGAAATCATAATCAAGTCTTTCAACATATTTGTAAAATGATTTGCACGTATAGAATGTAAAATCTTATTTTACAAAGAAGGTATCTTTGTGTTAAGTGGCAAGGAAAATGACAACTTGTTTAATGGAAAATTTTGCCCAACTAGTTAAATTTTTGGAATGGAAATGAAAAATAAAGTGTAGTTAAAAGTGTTAAGAGAGTTGTAATATCAATCTGTTAATTTAAAAGTAAATATTTTAATTTAGAGTCAACTTTCCATTCCACGTTTTATAGGTATTGGGTGCAACAATAATTGAGGACATAGGCATATTCATTAGTGAAGATGTTTGGTAAGCCACTATCGTCATTTCATTCATCAAGGAGTTGTGTAATATTTTTAATTTTATATATGTTTAATATTATTTGTAGGCAATCTAAAATGGATGTCTAAAATGTTCATGGAATGTTTTCAAATTTCATTTTTTTAATTGAAAGGGGAAATATAACCTTCGAAAGTAATTTAGCATTTAATAGCACACCTTTTTTGACTCAATGATAATGATTGAAGGTTATATATTCTCCAACTTTACACGGGATTTCATTTTCACTTTATTCTTTATAAATTAAAATAAATTTATTTTCAACAATGTTGCTTTGGTTTCTACATGAAATTAGTATTTTGCAAATCATCTTTTACATGACATTTTTATAAGAGTATTAGTAAAATAAGAATATATAATGTGTAATTGTAAGTATAAATGCATTAATAAATTTTAAGAAAGAGTGTACACACTCTCTACTTATCCACAAATAAAATTAGATTGGTCATTGGACCTCATAGATGTAGATTGAACATTAGATTATTTTAAGGAAATTGAACCTTCCATAAATGTTGATTGATTTTCTTTCAATATGAGAATCGTAACTGGTGGAAAGATGCCCTCCCGGAACACTCGAGTTTCGGTGCAAGAAAAGATCTAGATACAGATACAAAAACTGATGCCATTTCTACCCCGAAAACCCCTTTATTTGAAACTCAAATTGTGAGCAACATGAAAAATGCACAAGTAGTTGGTGACAACAAGGAAAATGATAAAGATCTGGATAAAAACATGGCCGTCCCAACTGGTTCATATGCGACTAAGGAAAATACTCCTCCTTTTCCTTCATCCACGGAGGCTTCATCAGGTTGGGTAACGGTTAGCAAAAAGAAAAAAATTATCACCAAGCAGGACACCTCTTCGCCTTGATGATTCTTCAACTTGTTTTTTTACAATGGTGATGTTGTGCCATTGTTGTTTGGTCGCTTTACATCAGTTGTTTCTTTGCTGATGAGTTGTTGGTTGTTGGTTTTCTTTGCAGACAATTTCCTGCAGTTGGACTTTATTGTTCTATCTGGATTTTGATCTCTTTTCTTATGCTTTATTTTTCAAATCTGGCTTCTGAGCCTTGTTGTACAAGGGTATAGTCCCTTTCAAAAAACTATTTACCAATAATAATAAAAAAAAAAAGTGATATATTGATTAGGTTTTTTTGTGACAATCCTTTTCTAATCATTTCACAAGCATAAAATATTAACGTCAATTTTACTTTTAAAACTCTACGTTATGCAATGATATAACACTATATTTTCTTAGTATGAATTGTACAAATTTATGTTCTCTCCCCTCATTTAAATTGTGACTTTTCACATATCATTTAATTCATGTATTCATAAAAATCGATAAATATATCACCCAATAGTATTGTGAGGACTAATCAAGACTAAAATTTAGAGTTTATGACAAAACAATTTTGCTCAAACAATTATTTCTATTCTTTTATTTATAACAATTATTTTCATTTTTCCATGTACCACAAATATGTATATAAAATCTTATTATAAATAAATAACAAATTTATTTTTTCAAACAATGTAGATTCTTCAATGAACAAACTATTTCACCTGTAAAATTTAAGAAGCCAAGTGCAGTTCCAATTGTCATAACTTTCCATGTGTTTGCTTTTAATTATAGGTAAAGACTATACTTTAAATTTATTTCTCGTGTATTGCAAGTTGGCGGGCACGTGGCTCTCAAGCTTCTCAAACGCCTTCCTTTCCCATTCCCTGTCATTTTCTTGCTGTGTATTTAATAAGTAGTTGGCCTCCCCATATTGAGGGTGTTTGTCCCATGTAGAGTAAGTAATTGTGGGGCCTCAATAAATGAATAAATAAAAAGACTCGTCTTTTTAATGTTCATATGGAATTTATGGTTCATTTAATGCTTTTAGGTATGCCTACAAAAGACAAGCTAGAAGATGTTATTTTAAAATAATAAATTAAATTGTGGACCTAAAATGGTGGCATGATTAAAGTACAAATTATTACCTAATAATTGTATGTAAGAATATAAGAGGAAATGTCAATTTAAAGTTAGTTTGTAATTTCATTTTGATGTGATGTTTAGGTATATAAGCGAACAATGCAGATCATACATAACTTTATTGGAAAAAGTTAAATGTCAAGAAACCTCATGCACATTATAGACCATACATCATATAGGATGAAGTCAACAACATAGTTTAGATATTCAATATATGGAAATAAAATTTGGTCCCTTCTTTATCATTGAAGGTCTAATACATTGCACCTTGTTATTTTGCCAACCTATGTCGACAAATTGCTTTACATGGCATTACCAATAATGTCTACAAGAATATTGTGCTTTTTTGAAATGATGGAGCCTATTTGCATCTCTCACACCAATTTGTCTTCAACAATCTTGGAGATAAACTTGGTTGTAGTGTGGTAGTCAACACATACATGAAGGTTCTCGATAAATCCAATAATTGTCCTAGGGGGCATGTTTAACAATCCAAACACAACTACAAACTTCTCATTATGTTTAAAAATGTTAAGAAGAAGAAATTCAATAAGGAAAGCCATAAAACCCAAGGAATTTAAAATCAAGGGACATAAGGGCTACGAATGTGGTGACCATTTGCGTTATGGGGTACTTAATGGTCAACCCAATTCATATTGTATGAAAATGGTCACTACCCAAGACCAAAATAAAGAGGGAGAAAGGAGATAAGGACAACATAGACAAAAAATAATGATAGGGGTGAAAATCTAAAAATGAAAGCCACAAACTCGGGAATTCGGGAGTAGAAGAACCCACAAAGGTTGTGACCATTTTCGTAACATATATGAAAATAGATTGATTTCTTTCGTACCATACGGAAATAGTCACTACTTAGGATCAAAACAAAATAATGGAGAGAAAACACCGAGGGAGAAAAGAAATAGGGCTTCCATTAAAAATAAATAGAGTTAAATGAGTCAAAAGTAGCAAGGACTACAATATAAACAAATTAAAGTCAAATGACACAAGGAATGCATGCCAACAAGAATCTACCTTGGACCAATAATCAATAAACATGTTACAAATACATTAATTACCCCGCAATAATTAACCACTCTCATACCAAAATTAGATGTTTTGGGAAAAGTGTCTAAGGTAAATCAATTAGGATTAGAAGTTCGGTTCTTTCAAAACTATTGAATAACAAAATCAAGTCACTAACTTATACATATGCATTAACATCTTTAGAATTCTCCTTGAGCTTTAGGCTTATACTCTAAAGAAATTACTATTCTAAATGATATTGTTTATCTCATTCTTATCGACATCAAAATAATTAATCATGTATATATGTAAAACTATCATAACAAAATCAAGTCCCACAAATTGTGCATGCGCATTAGCTTCTTTAAAATTGACCTTGAGCTCTATGCTTGCACTCCAAAAAAATAACTATTGTAGAGGATATTGTTTGTCCCACTCTCATCATTATAAAATAATTAAATATGTTTGCATGCGTGTGGAATAAAATTTAACAATGATTATTTGTCCTAATCTCTTATTTTATTTAGTTTTTCTCAGTAAATGTTAAATAATTTGAAGTGGATGGTATTAAAAAAATCACTCTTTGAATTCTTTTATACTATTTCAAAATATGGAAAATTCAAAATTAAAATGTAGAAAACTTTTAAAAATTGTGATTATTTTTAAAATAAGTACTTTAAAAGGCGATCAATTTTACATTGTATAAAAAAATCATTACTTAAAATCAAAATAAAAATAAGAAAAAGAAAACCAAGAAGAAGGAGAAGAAAAAAAGAAAACAATAATATATTAATCTAGTAAAAATAAACAAAATCAAATATAACAAACAAAATATATAAAAAAATTGAAACTCAAACAACACATAAAACACACTATAAAAGTTTAACTTACATAATAACAAATATTAATAAATAAAGCAATGCACTAACATCTTGATAGTTGTTTGTACTCTCAGAGGTAGTATTATAGATGTTATTATTATATATTTAAATATGTATATATTAGGGATGAGATTTAACAATTTTATAATAAAAAGTTGGATTGTTTTACTTCTCATTGATTTAAAAAACGTGTTTTTAATTTGTTAATATTAAAATAATTTGAAAGGGTTGGTTTAAAGAAAAATTATTATTTCCTTTCTTTTTTAAGAATAAATAAGAAGAGAATTTATGATATGCTTATAAATATGAGGAGATTTATGATACATTAAACGATATAATTTGTTATTACATATATTTTTGAATATACGTCATTTTCATATTATGTTCTTTTTAGATTTGGTGAAGTTATTCTTACAATCTTAATTTCTTATTTTACATTGTACATTTTTAATCTTATAATTTAATTTTAACCATTCTAAACTTTAGTATTATATTATCTTATCTTAAAGCATGGTAGAAATTTAAATCTATACAATCTTAATTTTTTTAATTTAAATATTAAAATAAAATAAAAATTGAAACAAAAAATTAATGATAATAATGATAAATTGATTTAACTTTTTCACATAAATTATACATATTTATCTAATAATCAATAAATGCAGATAAAATTTACATTGTATATTTTTCATATATCTAAATATAAAATTATGATTATGTTTCTCATCAATTGGTTAAGCCACCATACATTATAAGTTGTGTCATGTGTTTAATTCTTAATATAAGTGTAGACATGAACACCGATTTTATTAGAAGAAAGTGTACAATTAACAACATAAAATGTGAAACATGCATTATTCGTAATTAATAAACCAAGACAAAATAGTTAACATAAAGTATTAATTAGTAATTGTATGAGTTGTAAATTATACAAGAATATATAATTTAAGGTTACTTTGTAATTTCATTTCGATGTGATAATTATGTAATATATAAGTGTTACTAGTGTTTTATTTTTATGTTATATTAGAGAAGAATGTAGATCATGCATAAGTTTATTGGAAAGAGTTCAATATCAAGAAACCTCGTGCACATTAGAGACAATACATCATATTGTATGAAGTCAACAACATGGTCTAGATATTCAAAAATTGGATATAAAACTTGGTCCCTTCTTTATCACTAAAGGTATGACATGGTGCACCTTCATATAGTGCCAACCTATGTCTGCAAATTACTTTACATAGCATTACCAATAATATCTACAAGAACATTGCACTTTTTTGAAATGATGGAGCCTATTTACATCCCTCACACTAATCCATCTTGAACAATCTTAAAGTTAAACTTGATTGTATTGTGGAAGCCAACACATACACAAAGGTTCTCGAAAATCCAACAATTGTCCTAGGAGCATGTTTAATAATTCAAACACATCTCCCAACTTCTCACTATGTTAAAAATGACAGGGGAAGAAATTCAATAAGGAAAACCGTAAATCCCAGGAATTCAAAAATAAGGGACAAAAGGTCCTACGAACGTGGTGACCATTTGCGTTATGGGAGTACGTAAATGGTCAAACCGATTCATATTGTATGGAAATGGTCACTACCCAAGACCAAAATAAAGATGGAGAAAGGCGATAAGGACAATGTAAACAAAAAAAAATTGATATGGGTGAAAAGCTAAAAATGAAAGCCACAAACCTTGGGGAATTCAAGGGTAAAAGGCCCCACAAAGAATGTAACCATTTTCGTAACATATATGAAAAAGGTTGATTGTTTTCATATTGTATGAAAATAAACACTACCCATGACCAAGAAAAAAAAGGGAGAAAGGAAATATGGCCTCAATTAAAAATAAATAGAGTTGAATAAGTCAAAAATAGCAAGGAATACAATAGAAACAAATTAAAATCAAACGACACAAGGAATGCACACAAAAAAGAGTCTAACTTGGACCATTCATTAAGAAACGTGTAATTACACTAATTACACCGCAATAATTAACTACTCTCGTGGCAAAATTAGATGTTTTGGGAAATATGTACAAGGTATTAACTAAGGTTGGCTTTGGTTCTTTCAAAACTATTGAATAGCAAAAGCAAGTCACGTAGCTTGTACATATGCACTAACATCTTTAGAATTTTCCTTGATCTTTATGCTTGTACTCCAAAGAAGTGAGTATTCTAAATGATATTGTTTATCTTATTCTCATCATTATATTACAATAATTAATCGTGCATATATGTAAAACTATCATAACAAAATCAAGTCCCATAAATTGTACAAGTGCACTAGCATCTTTAAAATTGTCCTTGAGCTCTATGCTTGCACTCTAAAAAAGTGACTATTATATTATTTGTCCCACTCTCATCATTATAAAATAATTACATTGTGTTACATACATGTGCGATAAATTTTAATAATGATTGTTTGTACTAATCTCTTATTGATTTAAAAAAGTTAATTTTGTTAGTATTGAAAAAATTAGAAGTGGTTGGTATTAAGAAAGTGTCCCCTCAATTTTCTTATATTCAATTCAAAATTAAGATATAAAAGGACTTATAAAAATTATGCGTATTTTATATTATAGGTATAAAAAGAAAAAACCAAGAAAAATAAAATAAAATAAAATAAATAACAATATATTAATCCAATGAAAAATAATTAAAATAAAAAATAAAAAACAAATATATAAAAGTTTGAAAATCAAACAATACTAAAAACACACTTTAAAAAGTTTTAAATTAAATAATAAAAAATAGTAATGAATATACCCATGCCATAGCATCTTTGGAGTTGTCCACGAGCTCATAGGGGTGAGTTTATATATTTAAATATGTATATATTTGATAAGGTTTAACAATTTTATAATAAAAAGTCGGTCTTGTTTGTACTAATAATGAATTTTTTTAGTTTGTCAATATTAAAATAATTTGAAAGGGTTGGTATAGAGTGTTATTCTTTCAAATTTTTAATATTTATTTAAAATATAAGGTAAAATCTTTGTATTGATTTCATTTCTTTTTGAAGATTGTATAAAATGAAAATTTATGATATGCTTATAAATATGATGAGATTTATGAGATATTAAAATATATGTTTTGTTATTATATAGTTTTATTTAGATATATGTGATTTTAATGTTTTGTTCTTTGTAGATTTGGTGAAGTTATTCTTACACATTTAATTCCTTATTTTACGTTATAGTTTTTTTAATCTTATAATTTAATTTTGACCATTCTACACTTTGTAATATTATTATTTTATCTTAAAATATAATAAAAATTTAAATTTATATATTCTTAATTTTTTAATTTTTATATTAAAATAAAATATTAATTCAATATAATTTAAAATTTTGAAACCAACAACAACAACAATAATAATAATTTTAATTTGATTTGACTTTTTCACATAAATTCTACATATTTATTTAATTATCAATAAACAAATAAAATCTAAATTATATATTTTTATTTTTTTCCAAAGCTCTTAGAATAAATTGTGAATATATATCTAAATATAAAATTATTATTAAGTTTCTCATCAATTGGTTAATGCACCATACATTATAAGTTGTGTCACGTGCTTAATTGTTAATATGAGTGTAGACATGAACATTGACTTTATTATTAGAAAGTGAAGAATTAAAAACAGAAAATGTGAAACATGAATTATTCCTCATTAGGAAACCATGACAAAATAGTTTACGTAAGATCACTTTGTAAACTAATCAGTTTTATCAGGCCACTCTACGTTACCATGAATATTGTTTTCTTTAATGCATTATTGGCAGTCGGTGTTGTAGATTTGGATGGATACTACTTAATTCCACCCACTTCAAAACAACTTGCTGATTTTAAGGATTTTGGGCTTTTGAAAAACTATGTTAATATTTAATTTTTAAAAATTAATAGGTATTCTATGGACTTTGTCAAATAATTTACAATTTTTTTGTTTTGTTTTTTTATAATGATTTATATTATATCAAATAGTATATTCTAATTCACCTTAATTTAAATACAATAAAATAATGAAATTTAGAGTTTAAAAAGGGGAAATTGGATTAAAATTGGAGAATGGGAATGTTTAAAAGCGTGAGGAAAATCTTTACATTGAAATGTATACTTGGTTGATAAAAGATGTAAAGGTTTATAACAAACTTAAAAATAAGCTCTAGGAATTCGACCTTGTTCAAATGTGTTTGGGGTAGTATAAAAAACAAGGGCACTATTGGTCATCGTCACAATTATATTGGTGTACTATTTGTCAAACATTATTATAATTGAACATTATTTGTTGTTGTTGTCCCATGTCATCATTACTATCCTCAACTTATTGTACGCAATACCCTAAAACTTGATATGTGTCTTTCTTTGCCTCTAATATGTGAACAACTCTTTTGAATTGTTGTGAAGATGTGCAACTGTTTGAAAATGACTTCTCCTTGATTCACCTCAAAATACTACTAATGCACCTAGATAAACGTAAAGGAAAAACAATAGAATTAGCTTTAACTACCTTCAATTATAAGTGTTGCACTACATATCGGTGTGGAATTAGGACTCGTGCCTATATATGCAAAAACAATCCCCATGTGAGAGAATTGCAAGTCCTTATCTCTCCCTATGTGCTCAATATAATAATATAAATCCTTCTCTTAGCACAAAATACGTGAAAACAAAAATTTGATCAAGTGCGGACTTTGGATAGGTTTGGATGACTTTGATTGTTCTTGTATTGAACTTTTGATAGCTCTTGTAGTAGAATGATATCGAAGATGTATGAGAGAAATGAGATTGCAATATATTCTCCCATGTCTAAATGAATTCTATTACTTAGTTTGTTTATATATGACTCTCTAGGATGATTTCCCACATAAACTAAGCCCAATTTAAAATATAGACCGACCATCAAAAAGTACTCGAGTGATGAAAGTGATCGTTGGGCATAGGGTATCAATACCAACCACCATTAGTGTATTGGTTCACTATCAACCACCTCCAATAGTGCCCTTCTATCACAAATGATGATTTGGGTGGTAAAAATCTCATAAACATAAGTGTACATTAGTCATAGACGTGTATCGAATGTCCTAGTAAAACATTGAGTGATTATGAAAATTTCCAAGGGAAAATTGATGATGACATGAGCGGTGTAGAAAGTATGCCAAGAGGACCTTAATGTGCACTAGTGGTCCAAGTATCTTAAATAAGTGTCAAATTTGTTGTTGCCACATGCCACATACCAAAGTTAGTTAAAGTGACTAAATCACATGCTCTTTAAAATTATATTATGTTAAAAGGGTAAATCACCTTTCCATAATCTTACATTATGCATTAGCAATCCAAATTCAACTCAAATTGTGTTCCACATTAGTGCCATACTTTTGCCACATTTGCACCTTGTTTATGTTTCTAATTAATTGAATAAACAATCTAAAATCCAATGACAACATAAAATCAATCCATTTGACAATGTATTTTGCATACTACGTAATATTGTGATATATAACCACCTTGACCAAAAGCATACAAGTCTAGTTTTGGCTCTACCGAAGTGTAGGAGTATAGAAATAACTTCCTCTAAAGCAATTTGTTAAATTAGTGTGGAAAATCTATTATTTTGATTATAAGATCTACAATCCTCACTCACATTTTTCCAAAAAATTAAGATGTTCATAAATAAATGCATCATCCAACGCAAGAACAAGATGAGTAGATCTCAACGAGTGCAAAAATATGATCATTATGTTAATAGTTGAACATATCTATTGGATGGAACCCACATTTCAAACACAACAATGGATCTATTGCATATTGTAGGAGTGCTCCTACAAGAGAACCTCCTAAGAGAGTTGTTTGTCATATAAATCGAGTCCTAATGCTATCACTATCCATCTATTTTAATTCTACTCTAAGATCTTGCAGGGAAATGGGGAAAAAGAGAAAATAAAGAAAAGGATGACGATACACCAAGAGTGATCTTGGGGTTGTATGGGTTCTTCTCCTACCTAATTCAACACAAACTTTGTAAAAATGCAAGAGATTGACAACACTCGATATAATGAACTATCTAAGAGGTAAGGTGCATAGTGAATATTAGAGAGTAGACAAAAATCACCACAATATATGTTATCGATGCATAAAAATATACATAATTATATACTTAAACAAAAATATCTAGTTTTTGTACATTTAAGAAAGCAAGGGTAAAACAACATGATATATAATGTGTCCCAAGCAGGTCCAAGAAAGAGCATACCAAATTTGAAATGTAGAAAAACTTTCTCCAGTTAAATAATTTGAGAAAAGAGGGGAAGAGAAAAAGGCATTAAATTCACAAGCATTGTCATCTACATTGTGTTGCAAAGAATTAGATTTGATCAGAGACGCATGATCTAAGAAGAATCAACTTAAAGAAGACATAAAACTACTCATCATGATCTAAAAATATTCTCCACATACTTAAGGGGCATTACATACACTTGGAATGCCCAATCTAATAAATATGATCCATTGAAGTTGGTGAAAAAAATTAAAACACAATTATAGGGAAAAAATTGCTCCCAAATAATTCAAACATAAAACATAGACCTATATAAATTTTAACATTTTGAAAGTTTTCCCAATCAAGAATTCTCCTTAAGAGCTTTCCAATAGGACCAATATCACATTGTTTGATGATTTAGCATGAATCTTATGGCAAAAAGTGGGATATATAGGTCATCCTCATGCAAGTGGATCTTAGGGTGACACATGGATTATTTCGGTGTCTTTCATAGTGGACACATGACATCCTCCCGGAGTATCATGGTGTTGAGCTCCCTCAACCTTTTCTTAAGTCTATAGTCTCTATGAACTCATTTTTCTGGATTGCACCACATGGTGCAATCCCAAAGTTTTTCTTATGCAAAAATACCAAGATGATGCTCAAATCACTTTTTCACTATACGTATTTTTTTCCTCTTTATACAATCATATTTTAGTTTGAGAAGGAACTTATCCAATATAGACTATTATGCACTCAAATATCCAAATTGATCTATTGACCCAAGCACTCAATTTTATAAGGCCTTATAACATTCACAGATTCATTCAAATAAAAATCCTTAAGCACATACAAATTGAACTCTCCTTGTGTAAACAAGAATGTTTTTTTATCTTGAGAAAGTACTTGCTCAATGAAAGGGCTAATATTCATTAAAATAGTCAAACTATTATTTGCAATCAAGTATACATCCAAGTTGACCTTTAAACACCTTTCATTCTCTTAAGATGAGGAATAAATGATAATTCAGTCATCCATGCAAGATTCGTGATCACCATGTATAACTTTGTATTGTTGCTCTACTAGCCATGTCAAGGAAGAAACTTGAGAATATAAACTTATAACAAATGTTTTAGAATAATACGAGAGAATTTTCTAGATACCCATTTGGAAGTTATATCTGGGTACAAAATCTTGTAGAAAGTTTGCTTGGAGATTTTTCCCGGTTCACTATTGATCTAATCTCAGTTAGGCCTTTCTTAGGTTTCTTGATTGTAACATATAACTCTTTTGACCATAAATTTATCAAAACTCAATTAAATTGATCCAAATCACCTGCATCCTTTGAAGAATATATTTTAGTTCCCTCATACCAAAAATGAGCTTCAAACTCCAAGTTATATGCAAGATATGAGAAAATTTTCTTTCAACCCCTTGATGAGAGTTTACAAGCACCCTAGAGAGAAAACATTATATATCTTGGTCAAATGAAGGTTTCAAAACAAAAACATAAGCTCTACATCTCTGCTCCAATCTCTTAACTTTAATCTTTTATAGGTATGTGCTAAAAATGTCTCTATCACTTTGGACTATAAGCTTTCTAGTGAAATTGATCATAGCTCACTCTTAGAAAACAAAACATACTTGACAAGTAGATCAAACGACCAATATCTTATTGAAAACATGAATTCAAGAATGAGCAAACATTAACACATATGAGAATATTTTAGAACTATGTGGAGGAAATCTATTTTATTCTCATTCATTCATATTAAGACTTCTTACATTCATGCTTGGCAAACTAACATACATTAATAGATCACAATGACCAAACCTTGTCTCCTTCTTACTCCAACCATCTCCCCTCTTAAAATGAATCTAAATTTTCTTTAATGATGTTTTATGACCCACCTCCACCTAACTTGAATTATATCAATTTTTAATGATATCTATAGTCGATCTTAGGTGGTTGAAGACCACCATGATCTTCTCAACAAACAATACCAAATTACACGATGCCTTATTTAGTACTCCTCCAATGTTTCATTTCTCTTTGACTGAGTTGGAAGGAGGATTGCATTGACTTTAACATTTAAAACTATCTAAAATATTTATTTAGACTCCTAAAACCCTTTATCGGATGAGCAAGATAGTCACACCAAGCCTAGAAAATCATCAACTAGTGTGGTAAATGCATGTAGAGATTAATGAGGTAAGGCATTATACCAATAAAGAGCACAATCCTTTAAAATCCTAGGAAACACTTGGTCAATAAACGCTCATCATGTGAAAATTATAAGACAGAGGTATAAAATACTTTAATGCGGTGTTGAGTTAGATCTCTTTTCCCATTGTATAATTCAATCTTTAAAGCAACAAAAATTGTTGTAAAGGGGTAAGAAATAACATCATATCCCAAATTCTTAAGTAATAATTTCATTGGAGGTGGCCCTATTGCATGGATTTTGAGAACCTCGAGATAATGCATTTATATGATTTTATAATCCACACATGATAGTGTTCATCATGTATTCATTTCATAAGGAATAAATATAGTGGAAGAATACTTTGGAATATAGACATTTAGGTAAAGAAGCATTGGTCTCCATAGAGGGAATATGAAATTGAGTGGAGTTTGAAACATTTATAAAGAACAAGGGATTAAATTGTATGAGGTGAAGAAGAAAGAGAAACACGAGCACTGGGAGAAGCATGAAGATGAATGATGTTAGAATACATTTGAGAATGAATACATGAGAAGGTAAGGAAGGTGTTTTATTAGGTCTTTGATAATTAGTAACATTCAAATATCTATGGTTCGCCTTATAGTGTTTGTCTTAAATAATGACCCCATTTGTAATTTCTTGACCTTAAGGTTGAGATTGGAATTCTAATAACACACTCAATATGTGCCAACTATTTCCCTAAGATTTTTCAAAATATATTTTCAAGTTCAATTAAGCCTTGGCTTCTAGCTCGATCATTTAGAGCCACCTCTTTCCCTTTACTACTTTGATCTTCAATAGGAACTTGAGAACCATTCAAATCATTGTAATTTATAGGAATCTCAATGGAGGTTAGAACAAATTCAAGATTGACATGAGGCTCGTTGAGAGCCATCATTTCATTTTTGCACAAACTTTAGGATGGATAGAGCGAATTTCAAATGGATCAACCAGATTAGAATTTGACCTAACACTTATTATAGTTAAATTCTTAGATCTAATCAATATGGACAATATAACAAATAAAACATGTAAAAGTAGTATGCAACCAATATCACACATAAGTGTTATGGCTTGAATATTTGGAAAGACAAGATAATTAAGGTCTTCATGATAATTCTCATTATGTCACTAATTTGGATACAATTGTTAGTAATAGGTAATGGAAGATAGGTCTAGAGAATAAGGTGAAATAAACATAGAAACAACAAAGTGGAATATGAGCACCTTGATCAAAACTATAAAAGTACGTTTTTGGTTATGCTAGAACCATAGGATTATGGAAATGGATCCCTCTAACAACAAATAATTAATCAAGTGAATGTGATCTTCTAATTTTAGAATCCACAAACCTCGTTCGCTTTTCCCAAATTTGTTGTGAGCCATTGGAAACTCCTATCCTTCCTCCAAACTCTAATCTAACATCAACACCTTATAAGACCCATAAAAATTAAAGGATGTTGACGAAAACATGTGTTATCCCTCCATTATTATTATACCCCTTAGATTTCAAACAATTTGGGGATCAACACATAATGCAAGGTGGTAGACCAATGTATGCAATTTTTCAACCCTTATTCTATAATGAAATTACTTAGATATATTATGAATATCAAAAACAAGAGAACACCAAAATATATAGATGATCATAATATCCAAGTAAAATGATTTAGCCATTTTGAGGGGGAACTTCCAAATGATACAATAAGACTCAAATGCTAATAAGATGATCATCTACTACTATTAACTCCTATATATACCCTATTATGCTATGCAAAACACCATGGGTGACATATTAAGCATAAATAAATAGGATATGCCATGTTAGGAGATTATGTTAGCTACATATCGGTTATACATATCCCTATATATGACCTAATACTAAGGGCGTAACATATTCTTTCAAATGGATGCAACAATTAGTAAGTGTTATATGCTCTCTAAATGCTTGAATTCTACTTTTACACAATGATGCTCTTAAAACAATAAAGTCCTTACAATTTGGAATTTTGATTGTGTATGAATTGGTGTCCTTGATTGTCCTAGATGCACTAATGCCCTTGTGTGTGTGTGTGTAGAATTCTTGAAATCAAATTAAGGTCCACCCTATTGTTACACAAGCTAACACTTGAGTGAGAAAGTTGACTAAAGTAGCACAAAAACCCTCAAGATCTACATTACTATGTCTTCATCATTTGCATTTATTTCTTTTGGCCATGATCCACAATTGCCACTATTATCATTTAAAGAAACATAATTTACATAATCATTTGATAAATAAAATATCAATTGTAATTATTAGTAATGTAATCTATTCAATAAATCCTTCTATACACATATCGGTCTCTCACAAACATCTATATAAATTTTTATTAGTTAATAAACACATAAATACACTAACACCATAACAATTAACTAATCCCATACCAAACTTAATGTTTATACTTACAAACATTCAAACTATTTCACCTTCCACTTATGTTCCTCATTAGTTACTTTTCATGCCCTATTTTAAGACATTTTAATATGCCCCCATGTTAAAAGTATTTAACTCCTTCACTTGCTTCAATTTTTGATTAATTGGAGGTTAAGACGTAAAGGACTCCTAAATATGATAAGTATACAATTTGAAAGTGGACAAACTTGTATGACACATTGACTCTACCAAGTTGGGGAGAATTGAGGCCCACGGTTTCTAACGGTTATTTTTAATTACCCAAGTATTTTGACCCGATTTATCGATTGAAACGAAACAAATTCTGCCCTCATTTATCGATTCCAACAAAGTGTTTTATTTTAATGGTACTTTTTCATCTAGAAACTCTCGAGGGTAATTTTGTTGTGGATATATACACATTTATTTATTGTTGCCATTTATCAATTTTATTTGAACATATCTTAAAGATTTTATTTCGGATAAAATTCTGGTTATTTTATTTTTGTATGAATTTTTTGGATCATAATATCTAATTTTATATTTAGATTATAATGTACAATTCTATATGTTTATCTAATAGACAAAAACTTCAATTCTAACAATCTTTATTTAATAAATATCAATTTAAGTGGATGGCATAATATTTCCCCTCATTATTAAAACATGATTTTATTTTAGTGACAATAGATTGAGAATATTTATATCAATTGTGGTGAGATTAAGATATAATAGATCTTACACTTTTTTTTTTAATATTGAAATACGAATAAAAGTATACAATAATAACGAACAATTCGATTTTATATAACAAGAGTTAGAGATATACATCAACGAAACTTGTTGTATAGAAAAGGAATAACAATAGACTGAACAAAAAACAACTCACTCATTAGAAAGCCCCAATAGTCGATACATCAACCAAACCTTTGATCCTTTTGTGTAGGATTGACCACTACGTGTTTCAAATGGAACTATGAGATTTAAGTTAGATCTTACAAAATAACAAAGACAAACAAGTAGTTTAGTTAAGACTCCTAAATTTGATTTATATACCTCAGAACTTGCAATTTTTTTTCTTTTCTATACCTACATGTGTGAGTTATAAATGATAATAACGTGTTCAAATCGAAAAAATGAAAACAATATGCCTCATTCTAATAGGAAATAGAATGAAGATATCAAAGTGAGGCCTCCAAACTTCTATAAAGTCCTTAACAAAATTTTGAGGGCAAATTTTAATACATTTTCATATCCCATTATCTTTTCGGGGTAGATGAAATTAACAAAGGAAATTTGATAAAATCAAGAGGTTCTTAATGAATCCTAGCATTCTTCCTAATTGTAATCAAATATCTTGTGACATAAAATGAGAACATGAAAAATACATACCATAAAAGCACAATTTTTTTCATGAATAAATAATTCAAAACTTAAGATCAAACAAATCAAACGTATCATACATTAGAACATTTCAAATTTAACATATAGAATCCCTAATTTTTTTAGCAAATACACCAATCCCTTTATATGAACCTATAATCTTTAATCATAAAATTTAATAACTAATAAATAACTCAAGACCATTCTTAACTCTCTAAATAGACAAAGTATAACTAATTTCCACCCCCACAACCCTTGGAGGAGGCTAACCACTCTTTGGTAAGGATCCATGACCCCTAACTTGCTATTAAAAAAACTAAAGAAAAAGACAATAACAACCCCAAAAAAAAAAAAAAACATCATTAAAAGAGTTAAAGTTGATAAGATATATTCTCTCTTTAGGTGTGACACACCCTCATTCAGGGGTTCATCATAACAAATTGACTTGACAACAAACAACATGTCCACTCCACCATGGAAGGTGCTACACTTTGTCTGCTACCACACGCTTATCTTCTTTACAGGAAATTACCCATGGTCTCATAAAATAATAAATATTTTTGTACCTCATATATGTCCCATTGGGTCAAACGGATCTTTCCAGAACAAACTCTCTCATAAATTATATATTTCTCTTTATTTTGCCCTGTTAAGAAGGCAATAGGAATGTTTTCCTCACGGAACATGTGACCATCTAACTTTTCGTACATGAGGCCTGGCTGGCTGGTGTGATCCAATGGGGTTGAGTCAAAATGCCAGCTAGTATAGAGCCATATATTTTAACAGTCTGCTTTTCAGCTTTGCATAAGACCCATTTGGCCTAAAATTATCGAAAGTCCACTTTGATGGGTGCTACAGAGCCTGGAGGACCTTAAAAGTCATCTCTGGATCGTATGTCATCAATGGCAATGGCAATGAATGTGGTGGAAAAGTGGGAGTTGTTGTGGTATTGGGACAATGTTATTTGGCCTGCACCCACTTGTGAAAATGGCCGACATGACCACCTTGAGCCTGAGTCCGAGCAGCTGTGCCTGTGCCTGAGCCTGAGGTTGCCGTTGCTTGTACTAGTAGTAATGATGGTGGTGAAAAAACAGTGGGTATCTGAAGGGGATGGAGGAACAAGAAAAAGAACAACATGGACGTCATGATCCTCGTTTGGGATTGTTCGAGAGAAGGCACAGAAGATCTCTGAGTGATGACATGAGATTGGACATGTCTAAGCTGTCGAATAGAAGAAAGGAAGGCTCCAGTTCCTTGAATATCATAGAAAATACAACTGTGCAGCCATCATTCATCAAGGTACATGCCTCATTCTTGTACCCACTTACAAATTCATGCTCGGTTCTTAATTTTGTCACACCTAGATGATTTAGTTTTGTCTGGAGGGGACTCTGACGGTTTTCAAATTGTTTCGTGTGATGCTAATGATCTCCTCTTACACCCATTGACAAATCCATCCTCTGTTTGATAACTTTGGCTGCTATTGAGTCCCTACAGGAGACTGTTTGAAATGGTTTAGTTATGTTTAGAGGGGAGTTTCATAGCTTTGAAATGGTTTCTCCTTATGCTTGCTATTAAGGAAGGTCGACAATCTCTTCCTTCACCTTCTAATAAGTCCTTCTAGGGGATTATTTGAAATGGTTTAGATATGTTTGGAGGATAATGTGATGGTTTGGAAATGGCTTTTCTTTATGCTCCCTGTTCTGTGATGTAGACGAACCCTTTCTACACCTACTTGCAAATCCATTCCGTGATTGTAAGCTTTTGTCAGTTATTGATTCCCCAGAGGATATTATTTGAAAAGGTTTATTGGATTTTGGAGGGGAAATTAATTGGTTTGAAATGGCTTCTTGTTATGCTTGATATTCGGTAATGTAGACGATCTCTTCCAACATGCACATACAAGTCCATCCTCTCTTTGTTTATTTGTCGTCTTTTTAGACGAGATTGCTTGAAACGGTGTAGTTATGTTTATAGGGGTTTCAATGGTTTTGAAATAGCTTCTCTTTATGCTTGCTATTTGGTATTGTAGATGATTTCTTCCCACACCTATTTACAAATTCATCCTCTGTTAGCATTTTCAGCCATTGAGTTCTCGTTAGAGATTATTTGAAATGATTTTGTTATATTTGGAGGGAGTTTAATGCTTTTGTAATGGTTGGTTTCATTCTCCTCATGCTATTCAGGGATGCTTCCTCTGGTTCAGTCATTTCCTTCTTAAAGGGTACCATCCCAGACCATATGCAACTTCGACAGGAAACTTAAAGGTTAAGCAAACTGTCAACAGGGTTGTAGTTCAGAGTTTCATACTACCCACTGGGTTTCCATTTGAGTGAGCTCAGCCTGTATAAATTGGTTTCAAAGTGAAGGGTTTAACCTGTATGCAAGTCCCCGGTGGTCTTTACAGGGCAGAAACCCCTCAAAATATTAGCCTCAGCATTGCAGCCTATCCTGTGTGATATTGGGGCACCCATATTTTAATTCAAAATATAATGTTTTCCTACCATACTCAGTGACAGGAATCCAAGCCGAAGGATGCTCATGTTGGGGAAAACCTTGTGTTTTGCTATCCATCCATTCTTGGGAAAACCTCATGTTTTGCTTATATGTTCCTCAGACATGCATCTAAACTGAAAGGATGTCGATATTGTGGGTTGCAGTCCCTCAAGACCATGTTTCTCAAAGCATCCTTAAAAAAAGAAAGAGCTACGTCGATTGTACTTCCCTTCCAAGTTAATTTTTTCTTTTTGTGGAGTAGTTTGATTACATGGCATTGGCAGTATTGTACCGGAAAAGCAGTGAAGAGGGAAGAAAGGGAAAGGTCAAAGGATGTGGCAAGCGGCCTGGTTTTGATCATAGTTACCAAATACGGTGAAATCTTAAAGATTTTTCGTTTTTTTCCATATTTTTCATTCAACCGTATTGAACTCCATATTTTTCAGTGGTAAGATATTAAAATGCAGGATCTTAAAAAATTATGTTATTTATTATTATTTTATACCATAAATATTAAAATTATGAACACGTACATGATTTTATAGTCAATAGCAAAAATGATTTTCATTTTTCAATATTGTTTAGAAGGTTTTTAGCAGTCCCTTGAAGATTAGTGAGACCATATTTTTTCCGTATGTTTTTATCAACCGTATTTTTCCATATTTGAAGACAATCATTTAATACTCTCCGTACGAAAGTTGCTACCTTGGTTTTGACCATCATACCCCAGCAACTTGGGCCAAGAATGCACCTTGGAACGTGTATATGTACAGGAATTACCATTAGCTTTTAAAACTCCCGAGTCATAACTGCCTTGGAAGCCTTTTTGTTTTTTTTTTTGACAATAATTTCCCAGCAGCATGGGGCAAGAATGCACCTTAGGACATGTGAAGTGACAGGACTTCCCAATAACTTGCACAAACTCCTGATTCATACATGGTGTGGCCTCTTGCTGAGTTGAATCTTAAAAGTTATGTTACCGGGTCCTTGTACTGAGACATGTAAAGTGATAGGACTTGCCAATAACTTGTGCAAACTCCCGATTCATAATAGCGTGCCCCCTGCTGAGTTGAATCATAAATGCTATGTTACTGGGTCCTTATACCCAGAGGAGCAGTGTACCATACTGGGTATAGGTTGGGAGAGAGGTTATGCAGGACAAAAGATATCTGAGGTGGATGGACAAGGACTTGAAGTAGAGTTGTAGTAGACCAATTAGCTTGATATAGAAACCAGACTCAGCTGCCAGAAATAAGAGTAAACTGGGCAGCTGGTTTTAAAATGGCTCTGGAAAACCTTGAGAGCCAGCTTTTGTTCTCTTAAATTCTTCGAAGTTCAGAGCCATTTCAATACAGGATGTGGCTTATATTTAAAGCCTTCCAGCATAATGGTTGATGCCTTGCAACAAAATAGTTGGCTGTGAATATATTCGCTCGTATACTTCTGAAGTAACAATCTTGTTTGAGCACATCAATTTTTATCCAGATTTTAGGCATGTTCTATATCTGAAAAAAGTTACTCTACATTTATGTTTCCATATCTACAGTTTCTAGCAATCCTTTGCATTTTCCTCAAGCCCCTCGGTAAGGTTCCTCAAAACTATGGGGTGGAAAAATATTGGTGCTTAATGCCCATCCATATCAACCTGAACTGACGTTTTCTACTTGATAGTTAACCCATGTTTTTCCTAAAAGTGTGGTGTTTCTTCCTCTTGCATTTTCTCGCAAAGGAAAAACCCTATGAAGCTGATATAGCATCCCTAGGGCACCTAGTACTGGTATGGGTACGGCCCGGATATGTGCTTCAAACGCCCGCGGCCCAGGATACTGCCAGGCAGGTCCGGGTACGGCTGGGTACTTCTGCAGACGTACCCGGCTGTATCCTGACCTGCCTGGCCATATCATTTCCTGGCCCAAAACTGTGTTTTTATTTTCTTATTTCTAGTTTAAATTTAATATATCATTACAGGAGAAATTACAGTTTTCACAGCACCATTATTCTACAGAAGGTATAGTTTAAATTTAATATATCATTACAGCAGAAATTACAGTTTTCACAGCACCATTATTCTACAGAAGGTATAGTTTAAATTTAATATATCATTACAGCAGAAATTACAGTTTTCACAGCACCATTATTCTACAGAAGGTACCAAGTACAAGTCATCATAAACATGGATAAAAATAGCATGTATGAGATAAATCATAAATGTAATAAACACCTCAACTAGATATGGTAGGGACAATTGAAATTATGAATGTATGAGTAGTTTGTTGTGGTTATTTAGGTTGTTTTGTTTTTCATATGCATAATATGTGGTTAATTCCTATTTAGCAGGCTGGAATTTATATATTTTTAATTTTTATATATATTTTGTATGGCCATATCCGGGGCCAATTTTTTTTTTTGCCGTATCTGCGTATCGGATACTCCGTACCCGTACCCGTATCCAAAACGTATCGGCTACTTAGGAAAAACCTTATCTATATGGTGCTTGCCATACCAGAAAAAACTTTGTTAGTTTTCTCCATTACTTATGCACCATGCATTCTCTCCGTGCTTTTTCATTTTATCATAAGGGGAGAGGAATCTGATATCTGATACTATTTATGCAAATTAAAAAATTCCCCCTCAAGATTATCAGTAGTTGAGGGAAGTTTCAGTAAAAAAATTTGATGTCTCAACTGGTTCTAGAAATCAGGCATATGGCAGCTGAATCTATGAAATTTGAAAATAAGCCAATACTGATGTAGATCTTGATTCAATTCAGAAATGGTGATACCGTTTGATAGGAAAATTACTAACAAATTCAGAGGAATCTGAAAGAATGAGAAGCAAAAAGATGTGGGGTAGCTCCAATTGGAACTCTTAAATTGAAATGCTTTCCTTGATTCATTTGAGCCCAATGTCCAAGGGAGAACAACTCCGAAGGGGAGAAGGTTGGTGATAAAATGTTTAAATGACAAACGTATAGACCTACCTTTATTTATTTGTCCTGAAGCAAATCTCTGCTTTGTCTGGGTCTTGCATAAACAAGAAAATATTAATAACCATGGCCGAGTCTAAAGAATTTGAAACTCATATTGGACAACAGTTTGACACATTCCATAACAGGTTTTGTCGGTATCTGGTTAGCAATGATTCATTTATCAGCCCTCATTAAAGACTCCGTGGATTCTCCTCAAATTTAAAGCTCTACTATAGAAATATCAGCATACATTTCTCTTTTCTAATCACAATCCTTATAATGAGTGGCCAATGGAAAATTACATGCTCCTGAAAAATTGGATTCCATACGCTTGTTGATTCTTTATGTTAGAATGATTAACTGCAAGCACTATTAGTATCCTGTTTGATAAATTAAAATACTCGGAGTTATGTGTTTCACATGTTCTTTCTTATATTTTGAGATATTCAATCACACAGAATGCAAGGATTTTATATGAGGTGGTCTAAAAAGATAGTTCAGCTATAGAAACCCTTCTTTCTTTTTCATAGAATTCCTTATTTTCTAGCTATAGAAACCATTCAATTATCTGTAAGTCCTTTGCTACTATACTCTAGAATGATGGGATATAATAGTTTTTCCTTTTGATCTTCAGGAAGCCCAGCCTATCAAGATTCACAAGGTAGCAAAGTTGGAGACTATTGCGTCTGGCAAGGAATACAAAGAACCTACACAGGGCAAATTGGTTCCGAAAATTCAGCAAAAAGCCCCATGGCATACAGAGCGAAAAAGAGGCACAAAAAGTTTGACAGATCTAGAGTTTGACGAGGTTAAAGGGTTTTCTGAACTGGGTTTCACATTTAGTGAGAAAGACTTAACCCCTCGAGTTGTCCAGATCATTCCTGGATTGCAGCGTTTAGGTAAACAGGGAGCAACTTATGTATCTAATCATAATGTAAGCAGGCCTTACCCATCAGAGGATTGGTTGATGTGTAAACCGGATCCGCCTTTACGAAACTTGCGAATGCCTGCTCCAAGTATTCAAGCAGTGGATATGAAGGAACATTTGAAGTTTTGGGCTCAAGCTGTAGCTTCTACTGTGAAAATGGAATGCTAGTAAGACAATTTGACCAATATATATATATGGTAAAGTGAAAACACCTCCTTGTTCCCACAAGTGGGGTCTCATATGCCTAGAAGGCATACTGGCTAGCCTTGACCTAAAAGATGACCTTACCCTTTATATGTTAAGCTAATTTGGTTTGCATGGATTGAAAAGGGGTGCATTCTATTTGGAATCTAGTGTGGTTGCAAATATTGCTTGCACTCATTGAGACTGTGAAGTTTGGTCTCCAAAAGGACACTGAGCAGAGGTACTAGACATCTTGACAATCCATGCGACATTTTGCAACAGCATGTTACTAAACCTAATTTGTACTCTGGATCAGAAATTTGGATTTACCAAGTGCTACTACATTCCGAGAAGCAGTGTTTTGGGAAGGATGCAACTGGCTTCTACTTGTATTCAATAAAAGCCTGGATTCATCTTTTTTTCTATTGTGTGGCATGTGCAAGGAAGTGTGACACTCCTAAATGACATACTCACCAATTGAGTTTGCTCAATAGCACAACATGAACATACATTTTTGTGGTTGCAGAATTCTATGGTTTTTCTTTTTAGCAGGTTCAATTTATCATCGACACAACTTTCACAGTGCATGCTAAGTGCTTGCAAAATGCAATGATTTTGTCCCAATCTTCCATGGAGTAACATTTCATTGCAGTCTAATTCCTATCTTCTATGCAACATCATTTTTTTGTATTCCTAAAACGATAGAATCATTTAAATGTACAGGCAAAGGTTAACAGGTAACAGGCAAATTTAACGATCAACTCAAGCATCTTGAGTGTAATTGTCTTTTGCATAACCTTAAGACATTATAGAGTTTTGACTAAAAGATTAGTATCCTAACCAGTCCAGCAAGAAAAAAGCTGCAATACCATTTGCACCTAGAGGAAGAACTCCTTGTAATGGGATGTTGACTGACACTTGCCAGTATACCCAGATAACAAACATAAGTTAGCCCATGCTGATAATGCAATTGGAATAATATAAGTGAGAGAGCATAATTTCCTACGTAACTACACCATAAAGTCATGCAAATCTAGGGATTGACACCACAGAAATGGGTTAAGATGGATTTGTACTAGTTACAGATTATTATGAGCTAAACCCTATAATGTCTTTGGCCTACTTAGCGCCCATCAGACCTGGGTTAAGATGGATTTGTATGAGTTACAGATTATTATGAGCTAAACCCCAATGTGTACATCTATAATTAGCTATTGTTGAATAAATAGCCATTGGTGAGGCTTGTTGTTATGTTTGAGCATATATAAGGTGTTTGGGATTCTTTTATATAGCATGAAGATTGAATTTTAAAAGGCTTCTGATTAATTGGTTGAGGGCATCTGCAAACCAGCAAAGACACATTAGAAATTGAACATTCAATTTTGTTTTGGAAATTAGCAGTGATCTCCTCTCTTCAAACATTTTTTTGGAGGTGATTGCAGAGCACTTGTGTACACGGTTATCTTGAAAAACAAAAGCAGGGTTTTCCCTGAAGTACTAAATTTATAGGCAGTTGGTCAACTTTTAATGATGAACCAAAGCGACTATCTTATGTGGCACTTGCAATGTATTCCCATACCGAATCAACTCTATCTATGCAATCACACCCTTATATAGAAACATGAAATGAAAGTATTTGTGTATATTTAGATGAACAATTCAATGAGAGTAAAGGAGTTCCAAATCTCAGTCTATATAGAAATTTTTATATATATTGAAATACAATTCAATTTATGCTCCATGGGGACGCGTCCCTAGTCTTTAGGCTCGCCCCATACTGGGACGTTTGGAAATTTGGGGACGGGTAGTCCCATTTGGACGGATGTTCGTCCCCATGCCATTCCCACTGAAAATTTGGAGCGTTTCGCCAATTTTTGACAATTTGGGGACGGGTAGGAAACGTCCCCTACCCATCCCCAATTTGTCAAAAAAATTGGGGACGTCTCGGAAACTCCAAATTTTCAGTTGGGAATGGCATGGGACGTTCAAATGTCCCTAGTACGTCTAGACATCCCGGTGACGTCCAAGGGACTTCTACAAGCCCCGACCGTACTGGGGACGTCTAGGTGTCCCTTACATCCCAACAATGTTTTAACTTTTTTTTTTTTAAATCACAAAGTCAATAAAAAAGGAATGTGGGGGCCCACAAGGACACCTACATTAGCATTGCTTTCAAATAAGCAATGATCAAATTTGAAGGGCTAGTCCCAATTTCATTGTGAAGGGTAAATATTGGACCAACCCTTCAACTATGAAAAGTATTATAATCATTTTACACTTCATATGAAAATAGTAAAGAAATCACACATGTCGTAAAAAATTGAACACTTTTTACAAAGAGAGTGTCTCCCCTTAAAATGTAATAAATTCCATTTCATAAATAATGTATGAATAAGTTATATTGCGAGATCCAATAAAAAATTTAAAATTAAACTCTCTAATTGACATTGGAATTACAAAGTGACAAACAAATTTTTTAACACACATAATGAACCTAAAAATTAATGACAACACAAGGTTCTTTTACTCAAATTTAATTTGTTAAATATAAGAGAAAAAATAATTAGTTGTATAAAAATAATTCATGTTTCATCTAATAAATAGTATCAAGAAAAATATCAAACTACCAAAAAAATTGTGATCTAAATAGAAAGTTTCTCGTGTTCACCTCAATGTAAGCAAAACATATCACCAACACATTTTTTAGGCTCCCTTCAAAAAAGAAAATACCTGAAACACAAAATGAGATATAAGTCATTACAAGACACGTTGATCAACATTTAGACCAAGTCAAATGTTCTTGACAAGTATTCATCAATTATTTCGAAAAAAAATCTTATTAAATTAGTAGTAAAATATTGAAAACACTTATCTAAACTTCCAAAGAATTTTTTTTATAAATAAAAAACAATAAAGAACATATTTTATAGAAAGAACTTCCAAAAACTCACCATCTATTTGTCTAATGGAAGCGGTTTTCGAGTTTTTTTATTCTTCCATGCATCATAAATAGCATCCCAATCTACCTCATTTAGAGCATGAGGTGCACAAAGAGATAGAAACATTAGCATATCCAATGTGCTCAAAGAAAGCCTGGATCTATCATCATTCTTTATCCTATTTAACTTTGAAAAACCTCTTTCACATACGGCTGTGCTTGCTGGAATTACAAGAATAGCTTGCCATAGTTTCATCAGACATGGAAACCCGTCAAACCATTCAGGTTCACTGCCACATAGATCCCATGCTCCAAACATATGTTTTTTTGGATATGATCTATAAATAGTACAAATAAATTCATCCATCTCACCCAAACATTTAACACTGTCCACAATAGGCGAGTTTCCAACACTAAATTTGTCACATAAACATGTTAGCCATCTTTTTGTTTGACGATCTCTATCTTCTGTCTCCTCGTAGTAATTACGAGGACTGAAAAATTTAGCAGCATTAAATATAGGTAAATCTGTGAATCTTGTATCAAGAGAATCAATTACCTTAATTATAAAGCTTTTCCCCAATTCAATGCAATCATCTAGTGTCCCTGATCTTGTGTGACTTAGGCAAGCTCTCAAATCTCAATGCATGTACATGTAATGTACCTGTTCCATCTGCAAACTCAAGAGATCCTCCTTGTGCCCTGGTTAGAAAAGATGATGTATGTAGAGTACCTGTCCCAAATATGCCTCTTTGAAATCTCCTACGAAGCATGTCAACTGTGATATCTAATGTAGTCCCAATGGAAGTAATATCAATATGATCCTCTTGAAATTTTTTATTCAGCTTATTTAACTCAATAAGCACATCTGCAAGTAAATGGATGCAAAATTGTACCTGAAATATTGTTGCCAAATCATACATGTTTTTCTCCTCTAATTCCCATTCTTTCAACAAAGCAGGCATGAGTTTGACAAGTCTTTCCATGACCTTTCCTCTAGAAAGCCACCTAATTTGATGAATTTGTAACACTTCCAACCTGTTGATTTGAAATGACTCCATCAACTCTCTCAATGCTCCATGTCTTTTAGCAGATTTTCCAAGCCATGAATATATTTTATTTGCAAATTTATCAATAAACTGCAACTCTGGAAAATAAGATGAAGCATCATTTGCTGCTAATGCTTCTCGATGAGCTATGCAATGAATATCTAATAAATGAGGAACATCTCGACGAAGCTTTGTGGACAAACCTTCACGAATTCCCCTCATGGCAGACCCATCAGATCCAAATCCAACTAACTTCATTAAGGATAAATTCATCTCTGTCAAAAGAGTGATCACGACATCATACATAGCTTGAGCTGTTCCATCCTTTATTTCAAGGAGTCGTATAAATTTTGTTACACATTGACCTCTTCCTCCATTTGTCAAGTATGTAATATAAACAATCAAATGTTGTTCCATAGTACAATCAATGCTTTCATCAACTAAAATAGAATAAAATGGACTATGAAATATATCATCTTTCAACTTTTTCCAGTAAACCTCCTTAGCAGCTTGTAAAAACTCTTTTCCAGGATGTTGTATTTGTATATGCAGAATATTCATCTGTGAGAGGCATGTGTGGAGTTCCTTTATACCTGTTCAAGTCACAAATCGGCTTATAGAGCTCCAAAGATAAATCATGTATGGCAACAAAATACATATTTTCCATCACTGATATGATTCTCTCCTTCTCAACGATCTACCATTAGTTCTATGTGTTTAGTGATTGGAATGTTACTTTGTTTATTTTCTCCCTCCAAACGTTGTGATGAAAATTTATGAGGATCTGATTCTGCATGGGTAAGAAGGCCACTAACTTGAAGGGTGGTGCTTCCATCTTTAGCAAATGGAGTATCTCTCTTATATTTGACACACCAAGAACATTTTATCCTTTCTACACCATTGCAGTCTTTTATAGCATAAGCCCATGGAAATCTTGTTTTCCATTTGGCCTTGAATGTCCTTTTAGGTTTCTTTGATGGGTGTTCCTCTTCCCCAAATTCTGCTCCATCTAACTCATGCTCTTCTTGTGCAAGAATATCAAATTCTTCATTTTGAGAATCACATGGTTGACTAGAATGCCGAGAGATGCCAAATGCATCAGCAAGTGACAATTGTTTTTTATCCTTCTTTGGACGACCAATAAAGCCATTTTCTCAAACTTCTTACACGACACTTGTCACCTATTCCAATGAAATAATTATAAAAATATCAAAATAGTGTTTTCACATGAATTTTTGTGTATTATTTTGATAATTTACAATTAGAGATTAGAGAATATTTAAGAAAATAATTTAGAGTAATTTGTATAATCATGCAACACTAAAATCTCAAATATAAGATTGCACTAACAATAATATCTAATTTTAAGATGGAGAAGTGTTTAATCAATACTTTTAGTAATGAAAATATAAACTGTGCAGAGTTTATTCTATTTTTCAGTATAAGCTGACTCACAAGTGTACCTATTTCAATGTCTGAAGCAAGATGAAAGCAATACCCCAACTGGTCCCTTTGATTATGTACCTTAATTTGTATGAACCAGTTTGCCCCTCAGCGCTGAATAGAAATCTGAAAATGATGAAATACTTATTTAACTTACAAACTCATACAACGTATTGGCCCTCTCCAGTTCCACAATCCAAATGAGATTTTTAATGTGTAGCTACATTAACTACTCATTCAATTGTTACCAACAATAACTTATGCTTAAGAAAAATTGAGACACAGAAATATACCTTTGCTTTATGGATTGTAATTCGATAAACCTCTATGTCTGTAACATTCTCGCTTTGTATATATGCTACAGCTGTAGTTGAATTTAGGATATATTTTAAGCTGGAAAACGGTATCAGGTTTCATTCAGTGGCTTTTAAAATTCATCAAATTTGTCCCTCCAAAATTATGATGTCCAGGCCAGTACACCTGCAATAACTTAATTTACAGCCCATCTTACAAAATCACTACTTCAAGATGGCCTGTCGAAATACATATCTTGTTAACAATCATAACTTATGTATAGGAGAAAAAATTGAGACACAGAAATATGACTTTGCTTTACAGTGTCGTTTGATCCGCCTGTGTGTCTACAAAATCCTTTCTTTGCATATATGCTACAGCTGTTGTTGATTATAAGATATAATTGCTGGAAAATGATATCAGATTTTGAACAAACCCATATCCCATAATGCCAGCGCAGCCTGCCAGGTCCTTTCCATAGGTTCTCACGACTCACTATTCTCAAATAAACTTAACTGCTCCCAATATCAAATAACCCTTTGTCTCTGTACAATCTACGGGGGAGGCTCTGTATGTAGGGTCAACAAATTGAAAGTTGCAGGCTGGCGGCACCTGCCCCGCCCCTGGAATTACAGTGTACCTTCAGGCTTTAGATCCCGGACCGATCTGCCTTTCGATCGACGGTTTTCTTCACGAATTTGATGCACATTTGAATAAATTAAACCTAGTCAGGCTCTCTTGGGAGTTGAATTGCTAGTCGAGATTCTAGACTCCTCTAGACTATTGGCAATGGCATTCAATGAATCAATACAGTCTGCGCAGCTGAATCTCCAATTAAATTTTTTTTTTATTCATTTGCACATGGATGATCATTGATGGGATACAGTTGGAGTTAATGTTTATGTGGACTTTCAGGCTTCAACTGTGGAACTGCTTCAATCAGGAACCATGGGACCTCTCGCCACTCTGTCATTGGTCAATACAAAGCCGTGTTCAAAGGGGATCTTTCCAATACAAATCTTTATGACATTTTTATTAAATGCAAATTACATTGGCCAACACAACACATAATTAATATGATGCAACTTCTCTCGCCACTCGTTTCTTTTCATTTTGAATGGTGTCCGTGTCACCTTTGTCCCTCCAATTACTAACCGTAGAACTCATATTATGATTACTTGCTTAAAACCAAAAATGAATTTAACAAGCAAACTCGCTTTAATAAGGAGTGCTACTTTAAAACTTTTCATTATATTGCAATTAAACATGTCTAGAACCTGAATTTCTGTATGAAATTCTTAATTCAATGATAATCAAATGAAGTCTCTCGTCCATAATATATTGTGTATATATAAGTGTATAATGCATATCTGAGGCATACATACTAACACAGATCAGAGTTCTGTTGCACGTTCCTGCAAAACAAACACTTTATTAGTTATAAAAACTATACTCTCTTAAGTGCAATAGACCTGAATGTACATAATCTGGTGATAAGTAACTAAGTGCAGTTTAGAAGAGAGAAAATGAGAGATCCCAAGGGATGCAACTGCTTTCAAGTATCGAAAGGGCTTACCAGCCAATTTTAGATATACCTGAGATCTAAACATTCTTGATAATTCTAAATTCGATGTTCACGCGAAGATAAGGAAAAAGGAAGAAATAATAATAACAGGCACAACCATCCAAAAAAAAGCATAATTCTAATGTCATCCTAAAATAATAATAATAACACGCACAACCATCCATATTTCATATTTTAGGACATCCACATTCCTTCCTTTCAGCTCCAATTTTATGTATTAAGGTTCTATAATGTGTGTGATGAATGTTTTATGATTTATCAATGTTATCATATAAATATTTGAAATTTCCTATATTTTAAAAAATTTCCTTATTTTTTAATAGTCGTCCCCTAAAAAAAGGCCTCCAAAAAATCCGTCCTGGAAACACATCCCCGTCCCCGTTGTCCACATCCCGGAAACTTGGTGGAATATAGAGTTCAAGAAAGATATGCCTACCTTCCGGCATCTTTGCTAAGTAAAGTGATATCTAGGTGCTTGCCTTAGTTGTAATCTAAGTTGCTTCATTCGAGTTTGTAGAGGATAAACTTCGTAAAAAATTAGTCACTACAAAAATCAGTCATAAAATTCATGGGTAAATTTGACTTCAAGAAGTATTATGCTTGTATTTTAGATTAAATATTCAAAAAAGAAAGAATGAACTTCAACGAATTCTAATGAATTTCAACGAATTTTTAATGAATTTTTAACAATTTTTGGTATTCGGCGAATTTCGAATTCCTTACATCAAATTTGGCGAATGTGGTTACTTAGTAGCAATTGTTTTTAGGAGTCTTAGCTTTTGATGCAACCGATCTCGGTTATGTTTCTAAACCCCGCTGTTGATAACGAGATTTCGTGGTCTTGTCCAATTCGGTTTGATTTACTGCTGTTGGTTCTATTTAGCCGTGTGTTTTGTAAGAGTTTGCCTTCAATTGAATGGGTGAGGGATTCCAACCTCTATTACCAGGAAACACCTAGGGGCCCCTCGTTTCGTTTCCGAAACGTTTCCAAAACGGAAACTCCTTCGAAACGTCCTAGTCTCCTAGAGATAAGTATACATGATAATAATGTATTATTTCAATGAATACAAAATATTTTGAGTGTTTTATCAGTTATACTTATCTCTTATGGTCTATGGAGTACAATTTTAAAATTATATATATATATATATATAAGAACATTTACCGTAACGTTTCGTATACAAGTTTTTTTGAAAATTGTTGTTTCGCGTTTAAACTGCTTCCATTTCCATTTCTTGGCAACATAAATTCCAACCCTATATTTGTTGATTAAAATTTAATTAAAAAAAAAAAAATAGATGCTCCAAGCTTGGGCTTCATCAAAAAAATAATCACCTGTATGAGACCGTACCACCACATCTCTAACAACTCACAAATATCTCTTAACAAGTCAAGTTCCTAAACATTATAATAAAGCGAGTGTAAAGCACTTTCAACATCTGTTTAGCAAGCATTAAAGCCATTTTGATTTCCATTCTTCTTCAAGATCATCTTGATATACATTGGGAAGATCTTCTACATTAGGAGGGGTTACCCCGCCTTCAACGCCTCTATTTGTCTTTCGCAATGACGACTCGATCATCAGAATCGCTCCACTTATTCTTTCTTTTCCCTCTTGAAGCTTGGGCGAGTGTTATTTCTTATGTTTAATCACCACCTTCACAAGACTTTGACAAAAACATAATTCAATCTCAAATTTTCTTGGATTTCTTTTAGCATATAATCATGTTATCCGGTTTCAAACATGCTATCACAACAACAAGCGATTTGTTTGAAATTCCTCCCCTTTCAACTCGAATCTCTATTTATCACTCAAAGAAAAATTCCTAACCTTAGATATGAATATCTCTTTCATTTTATTGGCCAATGCTTGAATGTTTAATAGAGACTGCTTCTTCACTACCTACGAGAGTTGAAATTGAAACAATTGTTGTTTAGTTTCCATTGTTCCAACTTTTACTTGTTGCATTCTTTGGATATCTCGCAATCGGTGTGGGCACCTTGCTTCTTACAATTTGTGATACCTCTTGTAAGTCCACAACCTAATGTAGGGCTGATGTTTGAATTCTTAGGGCTCATGTTTGGCTCCCCTCCAATCTCTCGGTATATCCTCGATTTATATTGTTTTGACTCCCTATTGTTCCTTCCATTTTTGTGTAGAAATAGACTTGATTCCCCCTGTTGTTCCTTCCATTTGATTGGTTAGATTATTTTTCTAGCCATATTAAGTTTTTTTTTAGTTAAAAAAAACTATTTTCCTTGTTTACTAGTTTAAAAGCGACATGTGACAAATATTTGGTCTTTCTATAGTTTAAATATTATGGAATGGTTTCATGTCGGGGAATGCATAAGTTTTTAGTAGGTGCTTTGAGTACTTATAGGAGAAATTTATAGGCTGGGGTTTCATGTCTTCCAATTATTTCGTAGAGCCAAATGCATATATATTTACCTCCGAATGCAACACATGATTAAGTGGGAATTAGTTTTGGAGGGAAAAACTACTACAAGAGTGATCAAATTTGAAGGGCTCACCACACTTTAATTTGAAAGGCTAGGTTAAGCTTGACCCTTCATAAGTGACAAATTACAAAATAGATTGGCCTTCAATTGAAAAAATAAAATCTTAATTACCTTTCAATATATATTTGATTATTTTATATAAAATAAATATGAAAAATGTCAAAATTATTAAATATTGAACAATCAACCAAAAATCTTGAATGGTAGTTAAATTAAACAATCAAGATTCAATAAAGTAATTACATGTTCAACTTGCATTACTCAAAGGAAGAGGTCGATAGATTTCATTCTTTTCCACTCCTCATATACCTCATTCCAATCTATTATATCCAAATTTTGAGGTGTAGAAAGAGATAAAAACATTAATGTGTCTAATGTATCCAAACAAAGTCTAGACCTCTCAATAGTTTTAATGTGATTTAACTTAGAAAATCCTCTTTCACACGCTTTGATGTACTTGTTAGAAGTGTGAGAACTATTTTCCATAGTTTCATTAAATTAGGGAATGAATCTTTCCACATTTCATCTTCTCCACATTGCTCCCATGCCTTGAACATAGTCTTCTTTGGATGTGCTTTATGTAGATTCACAACAAAACTGTCTAATTCTCCTTGACATTTTTCTGTGTCAATTATTGGAGCATCACCAACATCAATTTTTTTACATAGCTTTTCCAACCACCTTTGTATTTCAATGTCTCGCCCATCCTCTTCATCAAAGTAACAATGAGGACTAAAAATCTTTGCAACATTAAAGATTTGCATGTCAACAAACCTAATATTGAGGCAATCAATTATCTTTTGAACAAATGCTTTACCCAAATGAATGTTGTCCTCCAGAGTGCCAGATCCAAGTGTCTCAGGTATAGATTCAAACCTGAGGTTATGTACATGTGAAATACCTGTGCAATCAACAAACTCCAAACATCCATTTTGAGCCTTTTGTAAATATTTAGAAACATATTGAGAACCTGTTCCAAAGGTGTACTTAAGAAATCTCCTTTTTAGAATCTCAATAAGTACATCTAATTGAGTACCAATGATAGTGATATCAATATTCTCCTCTTGAAATCGTTGACTTAGCTTATTTAATTCACTGAGAACATCTGCAAGCAAATGCATACAAAATTGAACCTGAAATATTGTTCCCATTTCATACAATTTTGTGTCACCATGTTTGAATTCTTGTAGTAATGTTATCATCATCTTAACAAGTCGACCATAACTTTCCTATAGATAACCAACGAACCTGCAACCTATCAATTTGAAATAATTCCATTAACTCTTTGAGTTCACCATGTCTTTTTTGATGACTTCCCCAACCACAAATATATTTTATTTGCAAATTTATCAATGTATTCAATTTTAGGAAAGCATGTAAAACATTTAACACAACGGAGCTTCACGATGTGCAACACAATGAATGGAAACCAAGTGGGGTATTTCACGATTTAACTTAGTAGCTAAACCTCCATGTAAACCTCTCATAGAGGATGCTCCATTTGATGCAAATCCTACCATCCTATGTTTTGGCAAAACTACATAGATTGTGCAGTTCCATCTTTTATTTTGAGGAGACGAAGAAATCTAGTCACACATGATCCATTCCCTCCATTTTTCAAATAATTAACATAGATAATGAGGTGTTTCTCCATTGTCCTATATGTACTTTCATCAACCAAAATAGCATAAAAGGGACTGCAAAATATTTTTGCCTTAAGCTTTTCCCAATAAAGATTTTTTGCAGCAGATAAAAACTCTTTACTAGAAGCAACATTTGTATATGCTGAATATTCATCAGATAATGGCATGTTAGGAGTTCCTTTGTATCTATGTAAATCACACATGTCTTTATAAACTTCTAAAGGTAAATCCTTTATAGCTATAAAATACATTGTCTCCATAACACTGATTATTCTTGATTTTTCAGCATCAACCATAAGTTCAACATGCTTTGTTATTGGTAAACATGATTTTTTGTTTTCAAACTCCATAAGTTGTATTGCTCTCTTATGGGCCTCTGAATTTGCATGACCATTCAATCCACTCAACTGAATTGTAGTACTACCCTCTGTGGCAAATGGAGTATCTGTTTTGTATTTGACACACCACAAACACTTGATCCTTTCTTTTCCATCTGGTGTTATGACACAATAACACCATTTATGCACAAACTTCCATGAAGGCTTGAATTTCCTATTAGTAGTGGTCAACTTACCTTTCTTCGGCGATGAAGGTTCTTCTTCTTCGATATTTTCAACATCATTGTTGATGAGATAGTCATTATCATCCACTGGATTTGAAGACCACGAATCTTGTCTCAATTTGAATGCATCAACAAGAGTTGTTTGTCTTCCATGTTTTTTTGGACGACCAATTTTCTTCATTTTTCTGCAATTTATAATGCAAACAATATTTTAAAATAATGAATCAAAAAATATAGAATATTAAAAACAAGAATTCACGGATTAATATTTGCACATGTAACTTATACATTACACAACAAAAATAAAAATAAAAAAGGAAGAAAACTCATGATTGATTCCTCTTCACTAATAAATACATACAATACTTATGTACACCAAGTAAGTCCAATTATATTTTGATTAGTACAAAAATGCTCAAATAAAATATCAATTATAACAATAATTCAAATAAACAAAAATTAAATCCTATGATAATTAATAATAATAAAAAAATCTAATCTCCATACTAAGTCAAAAAAGTAAATAATTTAATATCATTAAAAATTAAGTGATTATGATAGTGAAAAATAATCAATAGTTACAATAATATTTTCCATAAAATACATATCCCAAAACAATATGCCCCAAATGACCTTAAATTTATTCAAATTTAGTTAGAGCTCAATTTAAAAATGCGGTCTAACTATCTCAAAGTAATTTATTGCCTGGAGGAGTCTTAAGATAATCCAACTATCCACTAACTTAGAGACAATGACATATCATTATTATCTTAACAATAAGGTGAATACAAAATTAAGATAAATAACTAATATTTAAGAACCCAATTTCTAAAATAAACAAGGGCATTGAGAATAAAATTTGCTTATTTTGTAGTGACTCATCCTTATTCCTAGATTTTGTGCATGATTTGTGTAAAGTGAAAGCAGATTTATTTTAACATAGAAAATAGAAAGAAAGTATGATTATGCATTGCTAATTTGCTATATTATTCATTTAATAATTTATTTATTAAAATAAATCTAATATTTAAAAAAGTAACATAGTCTAATATTTGTATGAAAAGTTATATTTTAGTTGACTCTTCTAATGAAAAATTATCATAAGTGACCTCATTTCAATATTGACGTGTAATTTTAAATGTTAATTATCTTTTGAAGTGTAAATTTTTAAACATCCTTCTACGACAAGCTAAAAGATGTTTGAAAGGCATTGGTGACTTCAAATTTGATCACCGATCGCAACCAATGCTCTGTGGGCAGGCTAAAAACATGGAATGTAGAAACAAATATTTACAAAGACCCACCCATTCGAGTCACTGGAACTGGTCACCCTATGCAGCTGGTGATCCATTTTTTCATGAAGAGATTTTCTTTTTTTCTTTTTAGAGTAAATGAAAATTAAATCTTTCACGGGACCACCTACATGCACATTTTCCTTGTAGTTGCCCCCAACGTGGGAGTGCTCTTTAGAAAAATTTCCCCGAACCTTTGCATTGAATACTCATTAGACACGTCATTGTACTTCCTACTTGGCAAAAATTAAATGTTGGACGATATGATGGACATGAGACCCTACAAATGTATCTCATATTTCTATTATTAAGTGTTGTTTCCATCCCACTTGTAGCTATAAAATGGAATCACTTGCATGTATCGACGAACTTGTAGCCGATTGCGAACGTCCATGTGTTTCACTCAGAAATTCACCAATATGCAAGCATCCACCAATCTTTCGCATTTTCCATACGTGTTGATAAGATTATTTTCGAAAAAAAGAGCTGCTAGCAAATGTAAATCCCATCTGAGTAATGAAATAGTGAATGCATATTCAATACATGTTGATATGGAACACCTTGGCATCCATATGGAAAAACTATCTTCTAAACACATACAAAAACAATAATGGATATTTATTCCCGTCCTCTTTTACAAAATAACTCTGCAGAACACATTCAACAAAATCAGCAGTTCTGTAAATGTCCACTAAAGCACACAACCACCGCATCCTTAAACCAACACCAAATAAATAAACTAAGATGTTCAAATAAGTTGAAGTGAGCCATAACTACTTCATAGAGAGAGGGCAAGAGAATCGAAACTCGGACCACCGAGTAGCCAAAATATAAGCTTAGAATCGACGCTCCAAAAATCATGACATCTTAGTGCAGTGTTTTGTAAGTAGAAGGGAAACACTACAGTTTTGAAAAAAAATTCAAAAGGGTAAAAGGTCGGTGGGAAGGTGGATGTTAATGCCAATTAACCCACTAAGACTTTGTGTTGAAATTTTAACCCTCGAGTTGGGTTCAAGTTAACTTGCGGTTACTCTTTTATTTCGTTAACTCAATTATTGGTGGCATGATGCAATAAAAAGTATCATCTTTGTGCCCACTAAGTCGTAAATTGGATATTTATTCTTTCTATTACTATTAATTTATTTATTGAATAGATTTGTATTCCTCCCATATCCATGGCTGTATTATTTATCATTTCAAGGTGTTTCTTTCAACTAGAAACCTAGGTGGGTTCTAATGTTTGTATCGACGAGTAGAAATTTTGACCATCCACCTTGAATGTCATATCTACGACCATGTAGTTGATTGCAGACGTCCACGTGTTTCAATCAGAAATTCGCCAAGGCCCAATGTGCGAGCATCCACCAATCTTCCGCATCTTCCATACATGTTGACAAGATTATTTTCACAAAAAAAACCCACTCGAAAAGGTAAAGCCCAAATGAGTAATGAAATAGTGGATTAGCTTACCCTCTGAAAGATCATTCTTAGGAATGCAAGTCTGAAATAGCTGGGAATGGGTGGTGTTATTCGGTCTGCCACAACAAAACACCATCATCATCTTCGTCAGATTCTGATTTCTCAAATGTGGTATAGTGATAATTTATTTTCATCTATGATTCAGCCAAGATATTTGGTTCGCTAGTGGTCATATCGATGGGATTTTTTCCTGCATGTTCCGCCATTGAATTTTACCTTGCAATGTTGAACTTGAATAACATTAGCAAATTGGTTACATGTGCTCCCTGTAATAAAATGGAAATTTTACGCTAAAGGCATTATTACACGAGCACAAACCCAAGTGTCTTCCAACATCCTATCGGTATTCCATTTTATCATGTTTGTCCATACTCGGCCCATATCAATGAACTTGAATTAATTTGTGTTATGCACATGTTTTCGATTGGGCTTTCTCCGTGTCCTATTCCAAAATTAAGCGCACCAACACTCTGCCTCCATGTGGGTATAGCTCAAGTTCACACATCTTCTCATAACGCCTTACCCACTTTCTCCAATTTCCTTTTCACAACATTGACCTCCTAAATAATCTCTTCGCTAGGTTTTTCAAAAAAGCCATACTCGGCCGATACTCCATATTGAAATAGAGATCATCAAACGAGTCCAAGAAGGTTCTATTTCATTGGTTCCTTCACCATTGGAAGGGATTTGCGGTTCGTGCGTTTCGCTCATATAGTGATGGCTAATTCCAACATCTTGTTTGAGGCCATAATCATAAATGAGCTATTATTCTCTCTCCATTGATTCTCCTCCCTCTAACCCCTTCTTCTACACCCATTTTTCTCCTTTTATATTTTGTTCCCTCAAAATCAACCTCATCTTAGACCACCCCTTCGGCATTAACATCGCACATTTCACGTGCGATTACTAGTCTATATGATAGCACCGACCCATCTTATGTATACATGTGTATGTCATCGATACCATTACGTGTATGTGTTTATCAATCTGCGCAATATATTTATTAACCTGCATCATTTTATTTTATTTTCGACAATCTAATCCACAACTTCACAATTGTAAGTGGAGTACCTTACCAACCAATATATATCAAATCATTAGATATTACTCCACAAAAAATATCCCAACATGAAAACAAAGGACATTTGCAAAGGAGACCCACCAAACAAAAAGGTATGCATGATGCGATTACATGAAATATATCTTAGTCTGAGAGTACGCTATAGCCACAGACAACATTGTGTGGTCATTTTTGGATTGCGAGTACAATCCTTCCAACATATTTGCAATACTAACGAAGTCAGGAAGAATTTGGGAGCCATGGATTCGCTTTTGTTTGTGGAAAAATACAAACATAACTTTGCGCTGACAGTCCTGGTTTCAGTTATTTTCGCCAATCCTGCAGTGCCGGAAAATAATTGGAGAGCCTGAGATGTGAATAAAGGGGCCCATGACTCATTTTTAACAAATCTAAATGATTGGGGAAGATGCATAATGTATACATGTTTATATAAAATGCGTTGCAGTGGCCATAGATGTACTTCCATGTACAGAGTCACTTATGTGGTTGAGAAACATGTCAGAAAGAAGTTCTGTAGATTATTTCCTGAGGACATTAGGAAATGTAAAAATATGTATCCAGTTCTTGCTTTGGGACTTCATGAATTCTGCTACAAAGTTGCTCTATTTCTGGTAAACATTGTCTTATATTCACCGGATGATTTTGAAAACATGCAAAATGCATGGCAGAATGACAAGTTTTTTTCGCAAATTGAGTCGAGGAAATCGAGTTACTCCAGATGGCAGTCTTGCTGGGTAAACAATGGATATATTCTTAGTGGTCAGAGAACAAGGCCTAAACAAAGAGAGACAAATAAGCCCTCAAAATTCTATAAAATTCAATTAATTCTATATTGGTTGGTATGTCCGGGGTAGCCATATAAAGATTAATATATCATTAATTTTATGTCAATGAAGGTGATGTCACAATGAAGTCCTAATCCTAGTGATATAATAGTTGATTGGTTGCAAGATGAACTTGTTTATTTGTTCGATGTTCCCTTCTCCTTAATTTTATGATCTCAAGAGAATCCCCAAAAAATCACTGCAATTTTCATGCTAATTGGTGACAAATGACTTCTATCTAGCTGCACCTCTGTATAAGGTTTGATTTTTTTTTTTTTTTTTGAGAAAAGATGGTCTCCGAATTCCATTGTATGCCCAAAATATTATGATTTTCACTTAATTTTTCTAGGGAAGAAGAAAAAACTTCCATATGAAGATCAAATGGACGTCAATTTAAAGGTTAAATCTGCCTCACAATGAACAAATGTTTGTGAAATTTAAGGCCGACAATCAATTGTTAACATCTCATTGACTTTATAGTCCATCAACACCCCGTGGTTCACCTCTTGACATAAGTATTGGTGAGAAAGGATATTGCTGTTATTATAATAATAAAACCATATAAATGATTGTTTTATGATTGACAAACTATTATTTAGTTAAATAAGTGATAGCAAATGTATTATTTGTTCACACACTTGCATGCGTTTGTAAACAATAGATTGCACTATTACACTTGAAAACCACACTATGCTTTTCACCAAAACATTTGCTATATGTTCTTTGTTCTTGCACACTCTAGACTAATAAGCGTCTCTTGAAGATTAAATCAATAATGGTGTGATGGATGATAAACACTTTGGCTCAATGGAGAAAAACATTAATCTAAAAAATACACCATATTATTTTTCACCAAATCAAAATATTCTTGTTCTTTTCATACACCTTTTGAGCTACACTTGTTTACGTTTACCAAAAAAAGAATACAACATTGAACTAAGAAAAAAGTCTTTTCACCAAAATATACTACTTTATGTTCTCTATTCATATATCCTCTATTGTATAAGTGTACATGTGTTTTGAAGTGAGTAGTGATGATTGGTTTTTGATAATGTGCACACAATTGACACTCAATTTATCATTATTAGGTGTTTGTAGATCATTATTGGATTGCCCCCACAAATCAAGTCCCTAGTGATGAGCAATATGAGGAATGAAGGACAATTAGTGGCTACCGCAATACTTGACCAAGATCCTTTATCATCATTTTTATGTTTGTATTTGTTTAAAGTAGACCAATTCACGAAAAATTAAGGGCCTATTGAGGAGAGATTAGAGAAATGATGACTTATTTAGTGTCATGTTCAAATAATTGGCCCATGTTTTCTTTAATGACATTTTCAATCAATGTTTTCTTGAATAAGAGCTAATGTTGATAGATAATAACTTAAAAGGGTTATTTGTTTGTGTGTAAAAATCAATATTCATTTACAAATTGCACCCTTCATTGAGCTTAATTGGTCATTGTTGGTCCCAATATTTCCTTGTAAATCCTATAGTTGGTCACTTTTGAGAAAATAGTAAAGAGTTGTCTCTATTAGAGAATCACACTCTTCATTGACCTTGATTGATCATTAGTAGTCCCAACAAGTTATTATTGATTGGAAACATAATACATATAAGATAAACTCTCTCATCTAGATTCCACATGTGTTTGAATCTATCATCATTGTAAATCCCTTTATAAACACCCCAAAACTACACACTAGTTCCCAATACTATCCTAGTTCACATCCTAGCTCATATCCCCTTTGCGATTGATTAATCAAATTAATTAATCATGTGTATACACCCTTGGATTAATTAAATTAGTCCACAAACACACTTTAGCTAAGTTAATTAACATTTATTAAATAAATGATTAATTAATTATGTTACACATTGTAGCTAATTAAATTAGTTACTTAATTAGGAAAATACACCTATTTTCCTAGTCAACAACCACTTCCTCATTCCTAGTTAACTCCTAGTTGAGCTCCACTTCCTCATCCCAGTTAACTCAACTTGAATTCAACTTCCTCATCCTAGTCAATTGCACTTGGAACTCAACTTCCCTACTCAACTTGGACTCCACTTCTAGATTCCTAGAAGTGTGGGGGCAATGGATTGTACGTGTAATTCAATTGCGGATGTAATTTATTCCATTCCAAATGCCTATTGCCCCTTGAAAGTTGCAACTCTAGTTCAATCTACTTGTTAACTTGGGTGATTACAATCACTAACCTGGAGTTTAGTCAAACTTGCATCCACCTTTCATGGCTCTACCCTCAGCTATAAAAGCAAGCCATTTCCTTTGTAAATCCATCCTGGAACTTTGAGCAAATTGCATCCAACTTCTGCCAATTTGACAACCGCATCCTTGTGAAATCCGCTCGTAGCATTTGCAAATCCATTTGGAGATTGAATCAAGAGCATCCACAAATCAAACTCTACAAGATCAACACAAGTCTAAGCACTTCCACGATCTTACTCGAGGTTTGCAAGATTATTGCAGTGAAGGTATAATTGTCTTGTTTATTCATTTGTCTTCATTTTTCTTCATTTATATTAATTTTACTTGTTCACACCCTTACCATCTGATGTTTGCTCCTTTAGGGATCTGACTTGTTGCTTTCAAAGCATGTTCATGGCTCCATGTTGCTTATGATAGAATTTAGAAATGATACAAGGGTTTTAATTGGTGTGGTTTGCAAAAATCAAAACTAAGAGTCTTGAGTTTGATCTCTATCTCTCAACATTTCCTAATAGATATATTTAAGATGTTTGTACTATATTGAAAATAATGTCTTATAAATATAAATGGTTTATTTTATATATGATGTACTTCAACATCGAAGAAACAAAATGTTAATTAAAATTGTTGGGTCTTGATGAAAAAGAGAATCATGCTTCCTAACTCTATGCCTCTCTACATTTTGATGTGTCATCAACTTTGCATAATCATGATTTGGCTAACATTAAATGTAATTTTTACTTGTGCTTAGCAATGGAAATGGATTCCATTCTTGTTATAAGATGATACATACTTTCTATAGGTCCTCGTAGGAAAAAATAAATTCGTTGGTTATGAAATTTATATTTTGATACGGTGAATATCTTAAGCAATGAAGAAGAAGAAATAATATTGAAGATGGAATTTTCTATGTGAATGCTACTTTATCTTGATACTTATAATTAACACGAAGTGGTTGATGTTATGAAAATTTTATCTTATTCGGTTTAGCAATTTTATGTACTCTGTAAAAAGAGAAAAGGGAGAATGCACTTCTTTATAAAAATATAAATATTTATGATCTCATGAACAATATGTAGTTGAACATAGTGTTGTAATAAGCGTATTGCATGATAGCATGATTACTATTGGATTATAGTTGAAGCTATGTAAATGAACATTGTTATTAAATTCAAATGAAAAAAACTCGAGGTCCCTTGTTTAAAGATGGATTTCATCTAGAGAGATAGGAAGGAGATATAAAGCCTCAACTATTTGTGATGTTGAGATCTAACTTGAACTTTGTATTTTTGTAAAACTTTAAAAAAAGGTTTGTAGACAATAAACTTCTCTTTCGACATGAGTTAAATATAAGAAACTTCCTATTTTTCATGGAACTACATGCCCTTGAGGATATATGAGTAATTCCACATGCTTGATATTTTCTCTATTATAACATCATCTGCTTTGACATGCCCTTATCAATAGCCTGCTAATAGGGACACCTCTAGCTGTGATTTTTTTAGGCCTATGTTTTTTGTTACCTTTGAGGATTTTATTAGTATGGGAATGTAGCATACATGAATGATAACCCCTTCACAACTCCGGAAGTTGGGGGACCCTATGTTATACATATCTTAGTTGAGATATATTTTATGATGAAAGCTATATTATCTCCATATGATCGCCATTAGGTGAATTATTAGATTTATAATGACATTAGGGTCATTAGGAAGGACATGAGACCACCACCGCCCTTGTAAGAAAATATGGTAGTTTAAGTTGTGCTTTATTTTCATTTAACAATGTCTTATATTTACTTAATTTTTTTTATTCCATTCTTCCATTTTTACTTAAAAGTGTAATGTCCCTTTCTAGGGATGAAACCAAGAGTAAGGGTTTAGCCTAAACCCTAATGAACCAAATATGAAAATACACCATCAGCTAACAAGCATCAATATGAAAATGACTGAAAATATGCTTCAACCTTATTAAAATAATCAATAAACAGTCCTCTAGGGCAGCAAACTCTCTAGGGACTTCACATCAACATTTAACCATGCAATAACAACTGAAAATGCTTCTAAATAATTAATTCAACCATAACAATATTTATCAATCCAAATTACATTGAAAGAATGGAGAAAATAAGTGATTACACCCAATTGCAATTAATTTAATGACAACAACATAACAACCAAAACCAAGGGCTGGAAATGATAGATAAACTCCTCCAAAATCACCAAAATGTAGATTTCAACCTTATAAAATATGAAGAACAATAATCTCAACTCAAATTGTCTAAAAGTTCCCTAGATGACATCAAAACCTTCTCCCAAGAAATTTTCCTAGGGTTAAAAGGGAAGAAATAAATATAAAATGCTCCTTAAATCTCAATTGTGATTTCTAGGTTATTATATAAAATGACTAGCCTACAAATTCAAATTTCAAAGCATGACAACTAAGCCACAATCCAAAATTTTTCTTCTCGATCACATTGAACCCTCCTTCTAGCCCACTTATCTCCAATGGAACCATCAAACTGGCCCCAAGGAAGGTCCTAATGAAGCTTTCAATCATGCCTCAGTATGCAAAGAAAGCCGATTAATTTGATGGATGAGTTCAGTGAAGTTTAGTGAAAGACAAGTCCTTTTGGAAGCCTAAAAAGGCCAATTTTGGTCATTCTGAAGCCAATATGCATCCTCCGAGAGAGTTTATGAAAGGTTTTAAAATATGAAGGTGATTTCGGGAGTCTTGAAGGCGTTGGAGGTAATTTAGGAAGATTTAGGAAAGAATTTCTCATTCAGGGATAATTTATTCAACATCGGGTTTTCTAGGTGCAAGGAATGAACATCCTAAACACGAAACCTGACTTCTCAGGATGATTTCAGGAGTTTCATAAGGAGTCAAGAATCAAACAAGTAGGCATAAGAAATATATGATAATTATCTACAAGGTGGGAACATCAATTTTGATCTAAGGCTTAAAGGTTTCATGAAGCATTTCAATACACTCGATTGCCCCTCTCAATTCTAAACAAAAGGGCCTAAATTTTAAATTTCATGTGGAATAAAGTCTTGAAAATAGTTCCATTGATCTTATAATGTGTTTTGGAGTCAAAATAATATAATATTTGACCCCAAAACATCATCCTAAGCCTCCAAGGTGAAAAAAAAAGTTTTAGGTCTATTTCTAGACATCCTAAACAAATATGGCTTTCCATTTTTGGCCCAGTTACACTTTTGACACCCTTGTGTCACCTTTGTCCCCTTGGGAAAGGGGGATATGAGGGACACAAAATTTTAACCTCATCCTCCTCCCCAGGTCACACTTTGGACACCTAGGTGTCCTAAGTGTCCCCACTGTCCCTTTCATCCCCATGGTGCAAGGGGGACAAGAGGGGCACAAAAGTGTGACCTCACTCCCTCACCCTGGTCATAATTTTGTGTCCCAATTGTCCCCATTTTCCTCTCTTTTCCCAGGGGGATGAGGGGGGACAATAAAGTGTGACCTAAGAAAAAATGAAGCTCCTGGACCTCCATGTGACCTCACTTAGCTCCATAGGTGTAATTTCCCACCCCTCATCTCACTCAAATCTCTCCATGTGTTTCCACTTGTCATGATATTGATCCAAGTTTCCCTTTTCTTTCCCTTTTCTTTCACTCAAATCTCTCCATGTGTTTCCACTTGTCATGATATTGATCCAAGTTTCCCTTTTCTTTCCTTGGTGTTCCCCATGTCCCTATTTCACTATTTGCAATCTCTCTCCAAACTCAATTTAAATCCATGTTCAACATGTAGTTAGCGGGGTGATTTACAACCTTTTAAAACCCATTTAAACTCCTCACTCACCACATAGGTTTCCATTTTCATGATAGGTTTCTGTTTTAACACCCTCCAAGCTCCATTTTAACCCGAGATGGTGTAAATTTTCTTCCAACATCCATAGCCACCCAAAATGAAGATTTGAACATAAATTTTTGACTGGGATTCTGATCACCTTGAAATTTTCCAGAGTATCCCTCTCCAAAAATCCTTTGGGAAGATTGTAACAAAAAATTCATTGATTTATTATCCTTTTCATAGCAACAAACTGAAATATAAAACCCTAAAACCTTATTTTTCAATTTCTCAGAGTTTCAATGGGTAAAAATGATGAAATTTAGAGTATAAGATCTCATTGTAAAACAAAAATTTTTATAGTAGTTTCATTATAACCCGACACCGATAAGTACAATTTCTAAAAATAGAATTTATTCAAAACAATAAGTTACTAAAAATAGTAAGTTTCCCAAAGTGATCAATTCTCTCCGCATTTGTGATATCCTGCAAAACATAATAAACACCGAGAAAAGGGTAATTCGAGGAACTTCCTAAAAATAACAAGTATTAAGGAAAATGAGCATATAAAAATAACATGTTTCTAAAAATAGTAAACTTTTTTTAATTACAATAATCCAAATGAGTTAGAAACATCATAAGACAAAAATAATGAAAACTTGTTAAAAATAATAGTCCTAGATAGGACCTGCTAAAAATAGTAAGTCTTGGAATTGAGCCCAAAAGCTATGGAAGCTCCCATTTTGCTTATCTTCTTTCTTTTTACCATCATCGCAAGGACGATAAGTTTTTCGTGTACAAAAAAAGGAAAGAAACCCCCACAAGATCTCAAAGCATTATTTCTAAGGTGACATTTGCGAAGGCACAACTTGATGTAAAAAGCCAAAATGATGTGAAAAGATCATTATGGGTGATACTAGAAATTATCTCAAGCTAAAAATAATACATACCTCCTAAGAGTGTTTCTAAACACTTAATCAGTTCTTGGTGATGAGCTCAATGTAATTTGGAGGTCAAAACATGTGATTCATCCTCAAGTTCCATTCAAAGATCAATCCTTCTATCTAGAGAAGGAAATCCATTTCCATGAGGAGCAAATTGAGCAAAGGTGTCTAGATGTTATAGGCATGTTTCCACTCAAGTGACATCTTGGTCAAGGAAGTGAATTGTGAAGTGAAAAATGGTGTCATCATGTTCAAAAGTGAAATGTGAAGCTCATGGAGTAATTAAGGGTCATCATATCCTAAATCTGCCATCATATCCAAATCTCTCTGAGAAGCAAGTCAAAATGAGTTAATCAAGATATCGAGGTACTCAAAGCCATCATATGTGAAGGATCAAGAAATCATCTATTCCCATGGGAAGCATATGAGTAAGAAGGTACATGAGCATCCCAAATTTGATTCCATTTAAGGAGTACTCTGGAGTCAAGAAGGGTAAATGGGTGATCTTCATGTGAAGCACCATATATGCAAGAATAAGAAACCATCTTGGTTTCACTTGATTTCATTCACATAATAGTGTTCTTAAACACTCATTCAACACTTGGTAATGTGATCACACCTCAAAGGACCTCATTTCAATATAACCAATGTCCATTGGACAAGAATCTTCGAAAGGAAAGATGATGAAAAGAGGGCACACAAAGGTTCCCTATTCTAGGAAGCTTCATAAGAAGTTCAAAATCATCAAAGATCCCATAGAGCCTCGTGAGCCATGTGATTGATCCATCAAGATCTCACGTTCTTCATTGACATCCAAGTGTGTCTTTCTCGGTGGTGAACCTTCCCGTTATCGAAAAAATATGATCCCTCACTAACATCCTAAAAGTGTTCCTATAACTAACATCATATCTACTCTGGAAGATCCATTCCCATGGATTCAAGAGTTACTCGTGAATGAACCAAGAACAATACAATAATATGCAGTTCCTGACTTTGGAGCAATCATAAATAGCTTGAGATCCAAGTGAACTAAGAAGGAATATGTAACTTCTTGTTTCTTTAGTGGAACTTCTAGTGACTAGTATGTAGAAATTTCCCACCAAAGGTTGCAAAACCTATGAAATAAATGACTCAGAGTGACTACAAGATGAAAAATATTTCATTGGGTCAAGCTACACATGAGGGTGATGCACATATGTTTAAGGAATATTCTACCCGCATACTTTCTGAAATGAGGAGTATAAACGAACAATGGAATAGAGCATGTGAGAAAGAACTCACTTCTTATATGCAAGAATTTTTGGATCCTAGTGCAGTACCACCTCCTCCCATAGAAGCTATCACTCCTATTAGTAGCTTCGACCTTGAAAAAATCAAGAAATATCAAGGTTACTCAATGCAGGGAAGGGCCAATGATAGGTGGGTTGAAAAGATTCTTGAAAAAGGAAAAGAAGTGTTGTCCGAGGTTCTCTCTCTGTTTAAATACATTCTTCTTTGCCATTTTGGAAATAAAGAAAAAAAGGGAAGATATTAAAAAAGATAAGATCCATCGGGATGAGGTGCTCCCACTTGTTTCTGAGATGAGTTTCATCGACTCCCATACTCTCGTGAGTAGGAATGTGTTCACATATGTTGTTGAGAACTTGTCCCTAATTTGGATCACACGATAGAATATACCATCTCTGAAATTGAATCTAGTGAATAATATGCCTTTGATATTTTGGATGATGTCGAAGAATTGTCCGAGAAGCTTGGATCCCTTCCACTCACTAAGAATTCATCATCGAGGAAATCATTGATTCTTTCCAAGATTTATTCAAGGAGGAAAGTGATCCTCTCTCCTTTAACGAGGATACTTTGGAGTCCCTTTCCAACATTAAAGGCTCTATTTCTAACATTGTAAGAGACCACAAGGAATGGTTTAATCAGTGTAAGGCTATTAATGATGTTTCCAAGACATGGATCAAAGTGTTAAGCTACATTCATATTCCAGAAGAAGAAAAGGTGGCACCTATGGTAGTCCAGTTCAATAGAGAATTCAAAAGACAAGAGCTCATTATGGGAAATCTCCCTCAAGGATCATGAATGGATAGTTCTTCATCAACTAAAGCTTCATCTTCATCAAATTGGTCAACCCTTCTCTCTCTTTATATCTCTCTCTTCTTATCTCTCCATATTCTAATTTTCCATTAAGAATGTACTTTTTTCTATTTCATCCTATTCACTTAAGTGACCTCAATTCAAAATTGTAAGAGTCCTTTTTCATCAATAAGAAAAGAATCACTTTTATTTCCTAGAAATATGAAAGGTCACAAGTGATGAAGAGAAGTGAAAAGTTATGTTGGGGGTAGATGAAGAGATATTTTTGTATGCTATAAATTGGAATGGATTCTCCATTCTAAAGGGTTGGCAATTGTTGATTGATTATATCACTACTACATCAAGCAATAAAAGTTGCATTTCCTCTATTTATTTGTCTATGTTCCTCTACTCTCTCTCTCTCTCTCTCTTACTTACCAACTTTGTAAGCATGGTGATCTTGTAAAACCAAGAAATGTTTTGGTGCCTTTAATAAATAAATCAATAGAATTATGTGTCTATGATTTGTTAGTCTTATCATTGTTAACATTTTTGTGTTCTTATAATTGAATGTGGACCTACTTCGGTTGATGTATGTGAATTATGTAAGCCTACTCACAACATTAACCCTCTCTCTCCTTATTTCCCCAACTCCCTTTACCTCCCTTTAAAAAAATTCCTCCTTGTACTCCATATAATAGCTTTTCCACAGGTTTAGTGGAGTATTCTGTGTGATCCCCACCTAACAACCACCCCATAGTTTTAGGTATTTTACATTCAATAATTAGAGCCTCCATATACACAAGAAGAAGGGGCTTAGCCCCATGAATGTTAGTGGAAACCAATAATTTTAACTACAAAAAATTATTTCACTAATACTAGTGAAGCCACCAAATAAAACAAGATGATTTTCATCCCCAAGTGTGATCCTATTAAAGGGTTTTTCCTCAATAAGTGTCCAAGGAAGGGTTTCCGTCCTTCAATGGAAATAAGAGAAGCTACACTAGCTCTAAATCCAAGTAAATGTCAAAATAGATGAATGATGATGATGTCCTCCTCCATTCGAACCTCCTTAAGCACCCCTTCTTGGAACCAATGGTGAATTATAAGCCTATTCTTCATGGCTAGCCTCTTACGGAAGGGGGCAATGCACTTTTTAATCTTCACTTCACTTAAGAAAACCAACCTCATAAAAGAATATTTATTTATCTCCTTGTAGTTCTCAAGAAAACCGACCTTAATGAAGGTGAAAATAAAAGTTCATTTTTCATTTTTCCATTCACATAATCAAATCACTGCAAGCCATAGTTAGTAATTAAATAAATAAGGAACTTAATTTATACTTATGGCAATGTTTACACCCCTTTATTTCCTTCCTCAATCTCACAAAAGGTGGAATGGGCCCAAGGCCTTAATAGTGACTAGCGTGGAAAAGGGGACATTACAATCCTCCCTTCCCAAATTTTCTCGTCCTCAAGAAAATGCACGTACCCAAATCCCAAATGAATCTTAGCTGCTCCTTCTTTGATGTTCTTGCACATGAAGCAAATGTATCAAAGAAAACAAGAGTGTTTAACAACACTTTTACAATCTCTTCATCATGCCTTATGGACATGATAGCTAGCTCCCTTCCTTTGCTTGCCACCATCTCATAATTTTCATTCAAATGATGGATTCCCAAAACTTTAGCAATGTTGTCCCAAACACAACTGTAACCTTGCATTTTTCTCTCAAAAATCAGAATGTTAGTGGCTGAAAAACTATCCTAAATCAATCACAAATATGCCAATGTCAGTAGTAGCTTGGAATTCCTTCAACCATATGATTGGAAGCTCTTTTTCAGGTGTCTTATAAGTAGGAAAGTAGCTGGAAAAGTTGTGAACAACAGATGAAAGGAAAGTACAACAATGTAAGCATGACCTCTCTCCAAAAATTTCCACACTATCAATGACATGGGGGTTGGAAACAACCCAACATTGATGGAATATGCCCCAACAATGTCCAAGAACAACCATTTACTACCTCCAATGATTGAAACTACTTGTATGACAACAAATATAAAAAGATCATATGGCTTACCCACTTTCCATATCAAACATCTCGCTGCCCCGGTAATGGTGACTATCTTTATACCTTTGTTTTCAAGTGTGAAGCTTGGTTCCAAAAAGTGATTTGCCTTGCATCTCCAAAGACCATCTAGATTCTCCATGCCATAGTCAGCTTGGACTTGACTCAAACCAGCTCTATATATATGGCTGAAAGTGGTGTTTCTCACCCCATTATGCTCTTCAAATTCAATTCAAAGTAAAAATATTCTTACCAAGTGTGATTAACCTTCTTTGTGGAGAATTTTATGATTACAAGTGCCGTACTTTTTGCCCCAAAAAAATTTTCCTATGTCGTTCCTAATGAATTCTGATTTCTTCAACCTTGTCACATAATTTCAGCTCTTTATCTTAATAGTTGAGGGTGAACTCCCCCAATGTTTACAACCATTGAATCCTAAGAACAATTTCATCATTAGCTAGTTAAATCATAAACAATCATCACATACCTCATGATCTCACAAGAGAATTGAAAATTGTACTATTTTCCTTGCACAAGGTGTGAAGGTGCAAATTTCTACAAGCATAGTGAATCCTTGGTTATGAAGGAGACCCTTCATCTGGAATGGATGATAAGTTTGTGTGCCACACATTAGAGTAAGCGTGTTTCCCTTTCACCATATTCTCTCTAGCTCTTCCATATTCATGGAATCATGGAATAGAAAATCAGAATTACTAACATTCCCTTGATGCCTCAAACATAGATAACCTCCCAACATTGCACCTATATTCCACATGTGGAAACAATCTTGAAATTGAGCCCAAGAATCCACACAACAAAAATTACTTCATACCTCATTATTCTAGGGAGTATGAGTTCCATTTTAATGTCCAATCAATGGAAACATAGGAGGACATAACAATAAAATCTGATCACCTTACACAACCATTTGTGTATGAGGGAAACATATTAGCAATGAAATATCAACAAACAACAAAACTGAGATAATCTTATACTAGGGCTTCCTATGACACTCTTATGACTCAAAATTTTTGAGTTAGGAACAACACTCAAAAAATACTCTAATGGTGCCCTTCTCTCACACATGATGTAATCCTCATAGGTCCTCGAGTAAATCTGATTTGAATTCATTATGTGACTACCTTGTGTGACCATTAGAATTCAATAAACTATCAAATAACATCAAATGATTTGTACTTTCTTCGGATGATGAAAAAATTTGAAATTTTCTTTGTGGATACCCCATCAATTTTCTCCTTGGTGCCTGCTATTTGGAACAGTCCAACCCACTTAAAATTATCATGGGAATATAGAGAGACCCTCATTTCATGGTTATTCCACTTAACAAGGTCACTCGACATTAATTCCCCATTATCCCCTTGTAATTCTAATTTTTCTCCTTTCTTAAGTACAATGACTATAACCCATTTAATGCGACTTATTCGGAGTGGCCACAAGGTCATCCTTTTTAATAAATTTTCCATGACTATAAATATGAAATGACATGATAGAAAACAACAAATCTGAATTATCTTTATACCTTCGGTTGTATTTATGAGAATTTGTTGAAGCACTTTGCTGAGACATGTAAAGAACCACCTCACGAGTCTTTCCATAATCATGAATATCATCCTTGTCATTTGGAAATTAAGCTTCAACCTTCAAATTATCTTCAACACTATGTGAATTTGAATTTCTTTCTTCTTTGTCTCAAGTTCCACGATTTCTCCCTCTTCAAATTGTACCATAGATTCCTCTATGGGATGTTTCTTCTCCATTACTTGCAGCCCTAATTTTTCTTCTTGTGTAGCTTGTGACCTAGGATTGGGCCTTGATCTTCCCTTGCTTACTCCCATGAACTCAAAAAATGACATGGCATCACAAATCTTCTTTGGAAGAGCTCTATACTCCTCATACCATGTATAAATGTTGTCTACTTTGGATGGTTGAGTATTATTGACTTCCTTTGAAGATCTCCTTTCACCATTCATATCTTGAAGGGTATGGATCAACCGAACCATTTTTATTGGCCAATATTTATTTCCCTAGGAAAACCTTTCAATTATACAAATACAAAAATTCTCTCCCCATTTATCTTCTTACAAGAAACCCTCGGGATGGGATGATTGAAGCTCGAAACCACTTTAATGTCCATTTCTAGGGTTGAAACCAAGAGTAAGGGTTTAACCTAAACCCCAATGAACCAAATCTTAAAATACACCATCAACCAACAAGCATCATTCTAAAAATGATTAAAAATATGCTTCAACCTTATTAAAATAATCAATAAACAGTCCTCTAGGGCAGTGAAGTCTCTAGGGACTTCACATCAACATTTAACCATGTAATAACAACTGAAAAATGCTTCTAAATAATTGATTCAAAAACAAAATTTTTATCAATCCAAATTACATGAAAAGAATGGAGAAAATAAGTGATTACATCCAGCTACAATTACTTTTATGAAAACAACAAAACAACCAAAACCAAGGGTTGGAAATGATAGATAAACTCCTCCAAAAATCACCAAAATGTAGACTTCAACCTTATAAATTCAAAATTTCCAAAGATGCCCTAGATTACATTAAACCCTTTAGCTAATCAAGTTGCTTAGGGTTATAAGGAAGAAATAAATATAAAACCCTCCTTAAAGCTAACTTGTGACTTCGGGAGAAGCCACCAAAGAACACAAGAGGGTTCCTGTCCCCAAGTGTGATCTTATTGAAGGAGTTTTTCCTCAATAGGTGTCTAAAGAAGGGTTTATGTCCTTCATTGGAAATGAGAGAATCTACACCGGCTCTAAATCCAAGTAAATGTCAAAATATATGAATGATGATGATGTCCTCCTCCATTTGTACCTCCTTAAATACCCCTTCTTGGTGTCAAGGGTGTTTTAGAAGCATAATCTTCATGGTTGACTTCTTTAATGAAGGGGGAAATTCACTTTTTGATCTTCACTTCACTTAAGAAAACTGACCTCATAAAAAAATTGCTTTATCTCCCGTGCAGCTCTCAAGAAGAATAACCTTAACGAAGGCGAAGATAGAAGTTAATTTTTCCTTTTTCATTCACCTAATAGAATCACTCCAAGCCATAATTAGTAATTAACTAAATAAGGGATTTACTTTACAATTATGATAATATTCACCTCCCTTTCTTCCCTTCCTTGAAACCCACAAAAGGTTGAATGGGCCCAAGGACTTAATAGTGACTAGCGTGGAAAAGGGGACATTACAAATCGTTCAACCATGAATTGTAGTTATGGACAAAATAGGGATCCATTAGAAGTTTTATGTTTTATTCTTTGGTCATGTCAGCTAGTCATATCAAAGAGAGGGGGTCGATGACTTGTTGTATCACGTATAGAATAGAATGGATAGAGTTCAAATATATGTGTGTACTATAGTATGGCACTATAGTCTGGTTCTGGCATCACTCACTTCACTAGAGGGGCGGACCACCCGAGACAACCACTAATCCACCCTACCACCATTGTTACGAAACCACCGCTGCCGCCGAGCAGCACTAGATCTATATTAGATCGATCCCTACCCCCGAATCCCCTCGAGTGATTGAATCCGCCATTGATGAATCCAAATACCATATGAATTAACCTCTTAAACTTACATCTATACATATAAGATTGGTGTTGGAAATGTAACTGTGTGTGAATAATATACGCTTTAGTTTGATGAGATTGAATTGCAATGTATTATTATACTCAGGCTGAGCACACCTTTGTAAAACTCATTAAAAACCTATCGTGAACTTTTCTCTTAGCTCATAAAGCATGTAATAATTCATAGGATAGCATAAAATGTGTATTATAGAGGTGGAATGTGATGGAGATCATAAAAATAATTTCTACATCCTTAATTTCAATTTAAGTTATCACCTCTTAACACCAAAAAGGGGAATCTCTCTCTCATGTAGATGTGTATGAGTCTTTTGAAATATAAATTTGGACTATGCTGGGATATGATTTTGCTTGAGAACTACTTGGAACTTGGAATTGAAATCCATTTTATCCCCCTTCATCTCATGCTTTTATCCTAAGTGATATTATAATTAGTGAAAACCTATAAGCGGATGACTAAGTGGGAAAACTATTTAGGAAGGGAGAAATTCACCCTTAGGTCCATTTGAAATATGGAAATAATAGCAATATGAGATTGGTCCTATTATACAGAGTGGTATGGTTCATATTGTGACATGTACCATGCTTTTACCTTGAACAATGTCATGGATTTGACATTCTTGTATTAATGTAAGTCTTTACTTGGGAATATTAAAAGGAACTTACGAATCATTATAATGTGACAATGACCTTGCTTGTAGAATTATGACTTTTTGAAATCAAGTATTCGAGAGTCAGTGCACACTGTAATTGGGTTATTGATCCATGAACATCCATGTTAATAGGTTATCTTATATCAACCAAAAATTACTAGATAGTTTTTTTGTAGCATTTGTGTTGTTTATAGGTTGTAGAGTACTAGATGAAGTTGTTGAACACTATTAAATTCCTGAAGGTCTATTGAAGGAGAAAAACACTATAGATGCCATGTATGTTTATTGAAGTTGTGAATGATCCATAATAAGATTTCTGAAAAGCTATTTTTAGAAAGTCCTGAAAATGTTTTAAAGCAAATTTTGGCAGCTTTTAGTATTTTGCATTTTTAGGGATCTTTCAATCATTTTTGAGCTTCGTAATGTACAATGATTGCTAAAGTGCTATCATCACAACCATGTTTTTGAGTCCGTTCCTTCATATTTCTAACCAATTTTGTAACTAACAAATTGGGTCAATGAGCTAAGAGATATGACCCCAACAAGGAGCACTAAATAAAATAAACGTAATATGATAGATTTTAGATTTTTTCCACTTATATGTTTTCAAATCCATCCCTAAGGTGGATACGAATGGTCTCCATGTAGGATGACCTTTTGGTTCCAATCTAGAACCCTTTTATATTCTATTTCAAGCAGATATCTTGTTTTGAATAAAAGATAGAAATTTGGGCATACATCTCTCTTATGGAGTTTTCCAATTTGTATACATTTCAAATTATAATAAATATAGTTTGTTTTGCAACCCATTCATTATAAATTGATTGATATAACACACTAAACACCATCATTAATGTGTTATACACCGGTTATAGCTCAATTTGGAAGTTTTGGAGCACTAAAGACATGTTTGGAATTTTTCATGTCCCCTTTTCAAAATTAAAATAATTGGGTGACTCGTAGCCTATTCCTTATTTCTCGTAGGCTAAGGGATAAAGTTAGGAAATAATTTAACAATAAAATTTTAAGTTGTCATAGTAAGTTTATTTTATAAAATCTTTGGTGACTTATGTATTATAATTATACATGGGCATAAAGTAATGTTTTATCAAAAGTGTTTCTAGACACTTTTGGAGGGAATTTTAGGCGGAAAAAGGAAATTCAAATTAAAAAGGTGATTATAAATGGAGGAGATGGGAGGAAAAATACATCCATATTTTTGTTAAAACCAATCCCACTTATTGAGAGATCGAGTATTCTATATTCAATTTCTTCTCCTAGGACGAAAACCATAGGAGTGCGGAGATTTGGAGGATGAAAACCCTCTTCTCCTTTGAGGTGATTCCATCCACAGATCATATTTGAGCTGTAAGATTAAATTTTATGTCCAAATCCAATTGGGTAAGATGGATTTACGGAGATTTTGTTTTCTACGGTGCTACTACAATACTCTGTAGCATTGCCACATTACTTTGTACTACCACTACAATACTCTATATAACTACTACCATACTTCAAAGCCATTCACCGAACATGTCACACTACAATATCATCAATATACATATTCCCGAGTTGGGTTTGTGTTTTATTTTGTTAGCTTGAATAATAAATGGACCAAAAATTGACATTACACATATTTTAATATTATATGCAAAAGGGTTTGTGGATATGTCACTACCCATTTGTATAAAATATTTAATATTAATATATAATGTTATTGTTCAACATTCAATAAAATTAAAATTTTAGATTATGTTCAATGTTATGTGTAAGGGTTCAATAACTAATATTGATATTTTTATTGTTGTTTAGTATTTCATAAGTACATTGCATAGATAAGAAACTCAAAATTTTTACGAGGTAATAAATATTAAAAAGGGTCATTACTGAGAATTTATAAATAACTTTGGAGACGAACTGATGCCCCGAGAGATCATGGATTAGTTGATTGGTTATGCTTTGAGTCGTGTGATGGTCCTTTGCCTTATATTTGTAATGTTCCATAATTTTAGGAGTTTAGTAACTAAGTTCAATGTAGCATTGGGTGGCTTGCATGCCTATATAAAAAAGCCCAATTTCCTTAAGAAGGGAGTTCCAATTAGTGAAGCTTATTATTCGTAAAGGAGAATGAGATATTAAATCCCAAAGAGTATTGAGTTAGTAAGCAATTCAGTGAAACATTTTATTATTAATGCATTGTTTGTATTGCATCACCGATGATCATCAGTGTATGTGGGTTGTTCCTCCGAGTGAAATTAATATATTTGATGTTGCATTTACTTTGATTAATTTTGTAATGTGTTCTTATACTTATTTGTATAATTCAATTTGAATCTCTAAGGGATGTGTGGTGTAGTGTAGTTGTATTATTAATTGACCACCATATGACATCTGCATCATTTTGGTGTCGAGTAGGGTTTTATTCCTCATGAGTTAAAGCACGACCGATACTGACAATTTTGAAAATTTGTGAGTATGGGTAGAAATTCATCACATACATCTTCCACAAGCTAGTGTAGAAAATAAATCATGCTTTTGGGTACATTTATAGGTCTTAAAAGCATAATAGTATTCATATGATTCCTAAGTGAGAAAACTAGTAATTAACATCTATCTTTAGCCTTTTGTCTATGTTTCTTATTTTCTATTCGGTCATACATACTCTACTGACCTAGTCAAAAATTTACTTGCTTATCTTTTATGAATTTAGACACCAGTTCCTAGCCAGGACGCCACTCCTCTAGGTGTTCTCATTCCCTCTAGGTGCCCCGACCTCTTTTCTACCTTACTCACATTGTTTAGATTGCATCATTGATGATCGGTTTGCGTGTGTGGTTTGTTCCTTTGAGTGAAATTAATATATTTAATGTTGTGTTTATATCGATTAATTTTGTAATGTGTTCTTATACTTATTTGTATAATTCTATTTGAATTTGTAAATGATGTGGGGTCTAGTTGTCTTATTAATTAATCACCATACCACATCTGCATCATTTTGGTATCGAGTAAGGTTTTCTTCCTTATGACTTGAAGCACGACCGATCTTGGAGGTTTTACACATTTGTGAGTATGGGTAGAAATTCATCATGTACATCTTCGACAAGCTAGTGTAGACACAAAATCACACACTTGGGTACAATGTTAGGTCTTAAAAGCATACTAGTATTCATATGATTCCTAAGAGATAAAACTAGTAATTTACATCTATCTTTTGCATTTTTCTGTGTTTCTTGTTTTCTATTTGGTCTTACATACTCTCTGACCAAGTCAAAACTTTAGTTGCTTATATTTTATGACTTTGAACACCATCGCCCAACTAGGACGTCCAATGTCTAGGTGCCCTCATCCCCTCTGGGTGCCCAAACCTCTTTACCTTATTTACTTTTTTGGGCCTCTTCTATCTTTTGGGCATATTATTTTCTTATGGGGTCACCTTCTAATTGTAAATTACGAAATTCAACCAAGAGAATAATATAAATACATAGCTATGTGATCAAAATAAACTATTAAGCTCTAAGCATAATATCCATCACCTAAGCTTGCATCCAAAGGCATCCATATAACATTCATTCAAGGGACAAGGGACTGAATTTTCTACATACACTACATAAGAAGGGGATTTTCATTCTATCCCATACACACATTTGCATGTTTTAGCAAATCTATCACGATATCTTATACATCTTGCACAAGGGCATCTTGGGGCATAATTATTTCACACACTTACAAGAAATACATGGAGTCTGAGATGTAGTGTAGCACTTGGTCGTAAGTTCACTCGGTTGAGTGACCGCTAGGAGTCGATCTGAATCCCCATATTGCATCTTTATTTTTTTATTTGATGTGGTTTTATGGGTTTTGCAAGTGAACATCTATTTTATAGGTTATAGGTACATCTGGTGATCAAGGTGCAACACATAAGCACCAAAAATGACTATCAATGACACTTGTGCAACACAAGAAAAATCATATTTTGACCATCTACGCAGTCAAAAGTGGCCTATAGATGTCTCTAGTGCCCATGCGCCCTTGCCCCAATCCAGTGCCCTAGTCCGGCCTTGTCTGACACTCCATATTTTATAGTGCATAATAACAACATAGTTTCTTTGTCTATTCACCAATTTTCTAGTCCAGATTAGTCCCGGAAAAGCACAATCAACTAAGTCCTTTCCTCTCTCTCTTGCACTTAGGGTTTCATATTTTATTGGCTTATTTCTTGTGTCAAATGATATCTAGCATTTACACTTTATTGTTTCTATCATTTACTCTATAATTATGGTTTTATAAAAGTTTTAATTTTGTTAAATCATTTGGTGAACTCGCATTCGAATACACTTGGATCCTTCTTTTTCTTCTCTCATGGCTCCTAAAATTCCTCAAATTTCTTTTCATGATCTACTTCAAATGCATACCAATTGTAAGTCTATTCATAAAAAACCCTAGACACTACATATCTTCATCATGACACATCACTTGATCAAGTAAGTGCCATCTTCGTTCATCTATCTAATGACTCGATTCGTCCTATTCATCCATCTAATCAACCCTTATTCGAATCATTTCAAGATTTGAATTATTTGTTTCAAGAAAAAAATCAAGCTATGGAAACAACGATTACATTTCCTAACTATGAAATTCAACATCTCGAGGATGCTTCTCAAGCCCATGCTTTTCTCTCCTACATCTCATTCTCCTCACCCTAATTCTATGTATTCTACATGTGCTCATATCGGTGAACCTCAAGTCTTATTGCTCCCCAACCTTCCCAAGTTTGATCACAATTCTAAGAAACATGATATTCTTCCACAAATCTTCACTCATTAATTGATCAACTTGCCCTCTACCATTTCTACCATCCTTATCGGATTGCACAATATCAAGGCCATCGATATTGTAGTTGTCATCAATTAATGGATATAATGACAATAACTATTATGCTCTAAAATGAAAAATTGGCTACCTTAATCGATGATCCCTTGTTTTTCCATGTTTTATCCCATGTGAAACCCTTTGTTATTGTGTTTTGGAAGGAAATGTTGTGCATATTCTTATTATTTTCATCTTGTTATTACTTCTTCAAATATGGCTTGAATGAACCTTTATGAGTATTAAAAATGTATTTGAAAAGTATATCTTGAGTCATCACAGGAGTTAACTATAGACTAGCACAAGAATCATTTTTGTATTGGCACATGGCTTGTTTTATAGTGCAAGACTCACCATGGAGCGTAAGACTTGTCCAGATCACTAATGATACTCACTTGAAATGAGGGACTTGTGTAAGAGATATAAATGGCTTAGATGCTGAACTATGAGTTGACATAGCTGGCACATCAATTAACACAATGACATGAGCATGAAACATGTACTACTACCTCAACCTTCATGTATATTATGAGGTCCATGCAATAGCAGCTTAACTCCAGTTGATTGAAGATGTGATGTAAGAAAACACTCATGGATTTATAATCATCATGATTATAAGGAATCAATTCAATATTTGTAATATCTTCTTGATTCCGATTGACTATCTCAAAAGAGTTAATTATGAGCCTCATTTTTAATTAATAGGAATAATTCAATCCAAACACGACAGAGATTGATCCTTCCATGATTAAAGCAATCAATATTGTTATAGGTATCTTCCAGTTAAGTAGTTGTCATTAATTTAAAATAACTAATTCTCTCCCAGAGAGATTATGACTGCTCTAATATAAAAGAGAAAATGTATTAGGATTAGAGGTTCAATTTGATTAATCATTATAAAAGAAATTTATTTCAATAAAGTGTAAATTTAGGGGAAAAATTTACTTGTGTGATTTGTAATATTTAACTAGATTGAAGGGAAGGAGCAAGGGCCACTCCTCTCCAACGAGAAGGGATAATTTACTATTCATTTCTTTTTGTTATTTCTCATTTATTTGAATTTTCAACATTGCATTATTTTCAATACCTTCAATTCTTTATTCAATAGTATTTTGTTGTCAATCCATTTCATTTCTTAATTGTAGTTAGCATAGGATTCAATTAATTTTGTTATTAAATAAGTACTGAGAAAAATTCTGACTACTCCCTTTAGTTTCAAATATCCATGGACACCACCCTGGACTAACAAACATAACAAAACTAAAGTACAAGTATCAATGATGCTCGTCACTTTTTGGTGCCATTTCGGGGAAAATATCAAGGTGTTATCAAAGGTTAAGGTGCTAGCTAGAGGTGTTTCCTAGTTTTTTCGGTAAGTTTCCATTTAGAAATTTTATTTCCATAACTCTTTCTTTTGAAGTAAGAAGACCTTGTAGTGACAACAAGAATATTTTGTGCTTTGGAGTATGTGGAACACAAACAATCAAGTTAAGCGATTATAGTTAGGGAACTATTCTCACTATGTTAGGATTTTAGGTTTATACCTAGAGACCGTAGAGGTAGATTCATTAGAGTAAATTTTCAAACCCCCTTCAAAACCAACCTGTTGAACACCTTGCTAACCGAGGAAGGATGGTTGATGAATTAGATAACCCCAATGGTTTAGAGAATGGAAACCCTTCGCTTGGAATAAAGTTAACCTATCCCATACAATTGAATCCTATTGACCAAACCCCTATGAAAAACATATCCCATTCAATTTTACCAACCTTCCGGGGATTAGTCTTAGAAGATCCTAATCAATTTCTCATTGAGTTCAAAGTTCCATTTCAAACCTGTGATTATACCTCAAACACACAGAAGCTCAAGTTATTTCCCTCCAATTTAAAAGATACATCTACGAGATGGTTTATGGGCTTAAACCCTAACTCCATCCATAGTTGGTAGGAGATGGAAAAAAATTCTTGGATAAATACCAAGACTATTGTAGAGTTTAGATAGGAAGGAAGAAATTTTTAGAATTCAACAAAAGGAGGATGAGAGTGTGGAAGATTATCTTGATCGGTTCCTCTTCCTTCACAGAGGTGTGGTACTAGTCTAGATATTAATTTGCTCAAAACTTTATTCCTCAAAGGATTAGATGAAGACACATATGAAGCCTTCAATCTTATGGGAAAAGGAGACATGAAAAAATTAGAATTTACAGACATTATTGACCTCTGTAGGAATTACTCCTGAACTCACCCCAACCTTCGTAGATAGAAAGGAAAAATGGCCAATGATGATATATCCAAACTAAGGGAAGAAATTACAAATTTGAGAACAGACCTCTTAGTTCAACTTAATACAACTATGGATAGGGAGAAAGTTAGGAAATAAAGTCATTGTTCATCTACTTGTCCAAGATGTAGGGACAAGCATGGGCTTAAGGACTACCCCTTAGATAAGAAAAACATCTATCTTGTTTATGATCTAAGGCATGCCACAAACCAATGTGGATTGCTTCCCTTGCTAAAGAACCATCTAAAACAAAACACACAAGATGAAGTTGAGTTAAAATATATGGCTTAGAGGCAAGGAGGGAATTTTCAATCAAATCAAAATTAGTCCTACATGCCAAAAATGCAATGGGTCCCAAATAAATGGAATGCACCATATCCATAACCCTAACCTTAGACTTAAAAAGTCCCACAGAGTGGAGATCACAGTGTAATGTACCACCAAGTTACTATCAACAACCCTAGGCTCCACACCCAAACATTCCACCATTTCAACAGTTTAATCCTTAATACCAACAATAGTGGAATGTACCTCAAGGATCGGGAATCAATATTATAATCAAAGAAGACCCAAAGGTCAATAATATTTTTTGATTGGGCCTACAAATGCTACCCCATTCGAACAAATTGCCCAACCAAAGATTCCAACACAAATTGTGGAAAACCCCAAAAATGTGAGGCAGGGTAATCCAACATGCAGTGTGAAATTATATAAAAATACCACAGTAAACTCTTTGGATTGTAGGAATATTTTGTTGTGTTCAGGGAAGGTTACCTCAAAACCTTCATCTCCTATCATAGAAGAAATCCATGAAGATAAAGAAAAGCTAGAAGAAACACAACCCAATCTTGTTGTTGAAGAAAAACCCCAAAAAATCATTGATATTCCTTTTCCATCCAGACTCTTGGAAAAACACAACACTGTAATTCATGAACAATCAGATTTAGAGTTAATTGAGGGACCGAGGAAATTAAACATTAGAATTACTCTAGTTCGGATTTGAAGGAAATTTGAATTAAAAAAAAAAAACATCAAATAGCTCTTCTTTAAGACTCCCAAGAGAAGAAAGAATCAACCCAAAACCATCCATGTTGATGGGAAAATTGCTAGTATACTGGAAGGAAATATGACCCCTCTTAAATATGGAGACCCTGGATGTCCTATTGTTACAATTTTCAAAGGAGATGTCTAGATACCAAATGTCCCAATTGACCTAGGAGTTGCTATTAATGTAATGACCATAGATAACTTGTCTACATTGTCACTTCCCGAATTTAGTCAATCTTCATGGTTTTGCAAATAGAGGAATAGTTTATAAACAAGCCAAAAGGGATTATAGAAGATGTTACCATCACCATAGAATCATGGGATTATTCAGTAGACTTCATGATCATAAAAACAAATAATAGGAAGATCGGATACCTTTTAATCCTAAGATGCCCTTGGTTAGCCATTCCACCCTCATTGATTAAAAAATAGGAAATATTGTGATTACAAATGTGCATAATTCTAAAAATTTATCAATTTATCCTTCTACAAAATCTTTTGCTACAAAATATTAACAATGGTGGAAGGACAATTCAGATGAATTAGAGGACATCATCTCTTCTCTGGCCATGGTCATAATTCAAGAACACTCAGATCAAATTCAAGATGGTGACCATGAGTCATATCTTTGGATAAAGTATAAGTCCCGCACTTGAGTGATTGCGTTAGGTTTATATCTAGTGTTGTGCTACAACTAGTGGAAACAAGAGATGATATGATGGATGAAAAACAACTAGCTTAATATTTTCCTTTTTCACGAAATATAGATTTGACCAAGTTTGTCTTTCAAAATATCACTACTATTCATATATTACTTCCCCACAGTGCTGTTAAATGCATTGTTGAGATAGTACCATGTTGTATATTCTTTTCATCCAGATACCAAACAACTACTTATTTTCTTAGGGAAAACATTGTCACTCAATAGTTGACTGACTAGTCAGGAAGAGAATACCATGTTTAAACTCTTATGCTCTCATCCTCAAGCTTTTTCTTGGGAATATAGTGATATGAAGGGTATTCATCCCAGTATTTGTACACACCATATTTACACAATTGATTCCAGACCAGTCAAACAACCACAAAGAAGGATAAACCCTGCCTTAAGAGACATTGTTAAAATTGAAATTGAAAAACTTATGAGGGTGGGATTCATTTATCCAATCTCAGATAGTCAGAGGGTTTCTCCATTATTATAGTTCCTAAAAAGAATGGGAAATAGAGGATTTGTGTGGATTATAGAGAATTAAATAAGGCAACTCATCGGGATTGTTTTCCATTACCTTTTATTGATCAAGTATTAGATAATTTATCTAGAAAAATCTATTTTTCATTCCTTGATGGGTTCAATGGGTATAGTCAAATAACAATAGCATCTAATGATCAAGGAAAAACCACTTTTACCTTCCCATGGGGAAAATTTTCTTATAGGGTATTACCTTTTGGATTACCTAATGCTCCTGCCACATTTCAAAGACCCATGTTGGAAATATTTTCTAATCTCACTCATGAATGTGTAGAGATTTACATGGATGAATTCATCATTTATAGAACAACATTCCAAGAGGAAATTGAAAATCTAGACAAAGTCATTTCTAGGTGTGAAAAACACCAATTATCCTTAAACCATGAAAAATGTTTATTTATGATGGAATAAGGGATAGTTTTATGCCATCATGTTTCAGCTGAAGGAATCAAGGTAAACCCTGACAAGATTAATGTCATTGTAAAGATCCCATATCCCATAGACCAAATATAGGTGATAAGTTTTCTTGGGCATGTTGGCTACTATAGAAGGTTTATTTCAGACTTTAGTAAGATAACTTCTCCATTGTTTTCTCTCCTAACTAAAGACTCTGAATTTGAATGGAAAAAGTCATGCCAACAATATTTTGATACTATCAAAGATAAATTGATAAATACGTCATTATTAAGAGGCCCAAATTGGAAGATTCCCTTCCATATACAGATAAATGCTTCTAATGAAGAAGTAGGTGTTATCTTTGGACAAAAATAAGAAGGAGAATCGATGCATGCTATTTACTATATCAGTAAAAACATCTCCCCTGTTGAAAGGAACTACACCACCACAAAGAAGGAATTTCTTGCAGTTGTATATGCAATCAACAAGTTTTGTCATTATATCACAAGCTATGAAGTGATTGTTCACATTGACCATTCTACTATTAAGTATATAATGAATAAACCTTTAGTGCATGGAAAGATTGTAAGATGGCTATTGTTATTGCAAGAATTTAATATTAAAATCATTGACAAGCCAAGGAAATCAAATGTGGTGGCTGATTTTCTTTCAAGGTTGACCACTTCAAGAGAAGAAGAGTAGGTCAATGATGATTTTCTAGATGAACATTTGTTTGCAATTTCTACTATCTCTCCTTGGTTTATAGATATGGATAATTACTTGGCTACAGGGAAGTTCCCAACCTTTTTCACACTTAAGAAAAGAAATCAATTAATTAAACAAAGTGTGATGTATACATGGTTAAATGGAATTATTTTTAAATGTGGACCTGACCATGTTTTACGTAGGTGTGTAGCTGAAGATGAAGTATTTGACATACTTAGGGCATGTCATGATGAGCCATTAGGAGGACATTATTCAGTTCAAAGAACCATTCAAAAAGTATTAGGAGCTAGTTATTATTGACCTTCCATTTTTTTAGAGATGTCAAAAAGTATGTGTGAAGGTGTGATCAATGCCAAAGGATGGGGAAGCCAAAATTTACATTTGAGATGCCACTCCAACCTCAAGTTGTCTTAGAACCATTTGAGAAGTGGGGATTGGATTTCATTAGACCAATTGACCCAACCTCTCAAGGGAAGGAGTATATTCTGGTTTGTACAGATTATGTCACCAAATGGGATGAGGTGTAAGCACTACAATATGCAAGAGATGAAAAAGTTACAAATTTCCTATATGAACATATCTTTCAGATATTTTGAGTACCAAGATCCATTATTTCAGACCAAGGACCATAGTTTATGTTAGCTGTAATCAGTTACTTTATGGAAACATACCAGTTAAAGCACAAGAAGTCATCACCATACCATCCACATTCCAATGGTTAAGTGGAGGTTACTAACAAAGAGTTGGAGAATATCATAACAAAAAAATGGATATCTCAAGAAAAAATTGGGTTAAAAAACTGCTTGAAGTAGCATAGGCCTACAATACTACTTGGAAAACAACCACATGATTCACTCCTTATGAGTTGGTTTATGGGAAGAAGCCCATTCTTCCCATAGAATTTGAGATTCAAACCTTGAGAATATTTGCTAAAGTGGGAATTAATTTATTAGAAGCACAAAAGGAAAGGATTCTTCAACTAAATGAGTTAGATGAGATGAGACTACAAACATTACATCAAACTAAAATCATCCAACATCAGAGGCAGGTATGGCATGACAAACATATTAAGCCAAGAAAGTTTCAAAAAGGAGATTGGGATCTATTATTTGATTCAAAATATAAGGATTTCAAGGAAAGTTGCAGACAATATGGATGTGCCCATATCAAATTGAAGAAGTATTCAATAATGGGACAGTTCAACTGATTCCAATTGATGGTGAGAAGAAAGTGATGTTGGTTAATGGACATAGATTGAGGCTGTACCACAAACCAACATCTAGAGAAGAATTTCAGAAAATGCTTCAAGAAGATTCAACTCTGAATTGTTTGGAAAAAGTTTCTTTGTCCAACTCAACTTAGAACTAAGCTATTTTTCAGCAAAAATAAAGAGGAGATGGCTAAAAACCATAAATGGTGGTCATCATCCTCTGAGGCATTGGATGAAAACCAATAATGGCGACCATTGCTTCTAAAAAACAAAAAGAAGATTTTTTTGAAAATAATAATAAGTGTAGGTGGCTGAAAACCAACAAATGGAAGTCACCACCCCTGAATCATGCAAAAATAAATGAAGAAAAATATATGGAGGGAGGATCAAAGAAACATTTAAATGATGGCCAACAATGTGACAAGTGAAATTAATCAGGTATGCGCAATTATTCCCTTCTTAAATGTTGTAAGGTTTAATTCATGAAATGCTCATTATTGTACTCGTGTGAATTGACAACCTTCCTCATTCCCAATGCCTTCCCATGCTTCACATATCCCAAAAAATATTCCATCCATCTCCATATTAATCACCACACACACCCAATTACTCCATCCTTTAATCACTATCACCTTGGGATTTGTTAAAACTTCCCAATTTGTGTTGTTTTATATATAACTATTTTGTCTCCCCTGTCTTTTCCCAATTCCACCATTACACTCCTACGCTGCTACCACTCCATTCCTGTGCTTATTTCCATCTCTGTAACATTGCATTTCTAGTATTGTGCTCTGTTATTTTACAAATGTGCACAATTACCTCGCTCAATGCACCACCATGATAGTAAGAATTAGGCATGAACCAATAAATTTAGCAGAGCTATTAGCTGATGCAAGGTCAGTGGAAATCTTTGAAAAGGAAGGATGGCTTGATTTCTTGCTTGTATATGGAAAAGTGACATGTGAGCATGGGAATCTACAAATATGTTGAATATGAATGGATACAAACAAGCTAATCGGGTAATCTTATATCCTCAATACGCAATAATGGAATCTTGTGAATCTAAGGCAAAGAAGGCCCTCCTAACTTGAATTGGTGTAATGGATCGTTCGGATATAATAGTTGTTCGGAGGCTCCAATCAATGTCGAGCTCTCTGAGATCCTGTTTCTTGGTTGTTGGATACGTGGGAAGTGACCTGTGGGAGCTTCGTATATATCTCCAGACAAGGTCATGAAAATGGTGATAGGAGGTTTAGTGGATTTGTAGTGAACTATGGGTGGTTTTCTGGTCTAGTCCAGAAAATATTAGATTGATTGGCTTCTATATTTAATACGGAGAACTGCGTGATGATATCTGGTGGGAGTGGTGAGGATCTAAATACCAGCATTCGTAAACCGGTGTCAATGCTTAACTGATTTGTAGGCCCATTGGGTTGTGGGACTTGGGGATCACAACCATGTGAGTTCATGGTTGTTGTGGACCTGTTATGGTCATGTGAAGAATCAATCCCTTCTTCCAACTATCCAGTAATCATACGCCTTTTCAGCCTCTATGTTTAGAACTAGAAGTTGTATAATTTTCTCAGAATACCTTACAGGTGTTCTGGCAACTTGAATGCGTAAGCTAGTATCTATGTCAATGAGGAGGTCTCCTGCATCAGGTTGTGGAACTAAAGGATCAACCAAATGCTTTTTCTCTTTTAATCCTTGTACAATCATTCGGATATTTTATCAAGGCAATCTATATAGTTAGGATGATTTGACCAAAATGTGTATGCCTTGTCGTCTTCGATATTTAACCCTCTCAGTTGTTCACTAATTGCTTGTAGGTTTGTCGTTGCTCGAAAGACCTATATCCTAAGGTCTTGATCTATATCAGCTAATGTTGTGGGTAGATTTGGTTGAGGCACTATTGGTTCAAATATATATTCTCTAGGCTCTCTAGGTCCTGTGATTGTCATACAAAATGATTCAACTTTTAACTAAAATTAATAAACTGATTACGAAAGATGTATTTACACTATGCAAGCATTCTTCTATTTTTGTATTTTTGATGACGTATTTTAATGAAATTAAAGAGCAAGCTATTCTAGTATATTTAGAAAATGAACAACTAATCTAGTAACAGAATTTAAAACAAACAAAATAGCCTGGTGTGGCTATTTTCCTATGCAGTTGTGATTTTATCCTAAATATCTAAGCAACTAATTATTTTAAATTGAAAGACTCTCGATCCTACCTCAGAAGTGAGGAATGAATCACAATTTCTCAGAAACTATCAATCCCCATAGCTTCCTCGGTGATATCGAGAGTGAACTTTTAACTGAAATAAAATAATTCACTACTCTATTTGATACGTTGTAACTAGAACTTTGATAGCTCAAACCTGGCATTTACAGAACATAGTGGTAAATCTAGTTGTGTGTGATTTCATCCCCTCAGTGTGATCTCCTCATTCCTTCATGTTCTCGTGAATCCAAAAAAGCGTGTATATGATAGTATCAATAGAAGAAGGTATTCAAACAATGGCAGCTTTGGATATAGACCGAATACAATGCGAGTAGGAGAGGGATAGTGCAAGTGAATAGAGCTTGACTATGCAATTCCTAGTGGGATTTATTGTGGGAATACAACACAAATGTGCCGAGAGTTTTAGAATCTATCCTTGTGACAAAAAAAACCTGCAACTCTAATGGATTCTAATCTAGAAATGAAACTATTCTATGCTAAGCTGATTGTATGGAACAACAATGAAATAAGATGAAACAAGAAGATCAATGACTTCTAAACAAAAAGGAAAAAACTAACAATGGAAGCAAAACATGAAACTATAGAATTCTAAGCAAGAAATTCAAAAGACTGAATAATAGAATTGAGAAGGTGAGGGGCCATTTGTTTGAAAACAAGTTGGCTATTTATAACAAATGCATTTACCAGAGGGTAACTCCCATTGAACTCTTTTACTATAAACAAAGGAAAACACTATTCACAGGGGGGCCAAAAATATTAATGCAAAGCAAAGTAGTTGAAAGAAAGTGGGTAAAATTGAAGATTTACATTTGACGTGATCGTCGAAGAATCTGGAAAATGCGTACAAGACCGCCGCCACCCTGTGCAGGGTGGTGGTTACGGGACCGCCACCCTGTCTGGCGGTGGCGTCACGGGACCGCCACCCAGCAGTGGCGGGCGGTGGTCTCATCACTGAAGACCAAAATGCAAGAAAAAGGGGGAGAGGGAAAAAAAAGCATGTGGAGGCCGAGCGGGCATATGGGGATACAAACGTATACTTGGCGAGCTTTTCTGGATTCCGAACACCTTGCAAGGAGACCTGTATCATCATTGGGGTATGTGTAACATCGTTCTAGCGGTGCAGTACCCTACAATTTTGGGTACGTACATATTGCCCCCTCGAGAAGTGTCTTAGCCATGAAGAGGCATAAAATGGTGGATCCGAGTATGGCGGTCCCAAAATGGGGAGTTAGGAGTTATACCTGACACGCCCATGTGTGTTGGAAAGTCACCATCCAAAATCCCGCTATCTGCAAAAAAAAAAAAGGACTCAAGTGCAAGATAGATAAAATAAATTTGAGAAATAAAACTAAATTGATATGAAAAGAGGACTTACCATCTACGCGGGTTTAGAACTTACCTCCATCGATGCTCTGACCTCTGAAAGACATTCAAAATCAATTTTAAAAGCTATATATATAAAATGAACTCATTTCACTATTCATTTGTGTGGATTGATTTGATAGTTTTTGAGCTCTGGGACCCACGGTGATGGTTTTCGATGAGAGTATAGTCAAAATGTTCATGGTGAGATAGTGATCATGCCTCCGAGAGTGGAACATCGACCCACGAAGTCTCAGGTTAGTTCTTCTCAATTTATTGTTTTTGAACCTAAAATGTGGAAATGATGAAATCTTTGTCTCTGGGGGTTATTTTTGAAAATATTAGTTTTAAATGAGTCTCTAGGGGGCGCCCATAGGGTAGGTCCTTATTTTAGTTAAAATGGTGAATTTTTTGCTTTTTTAGGCATTTTTAGGGCTTCGAGCCATTTGTGTTTTGGGACAGGACCGCCGCCCTACAGGGTGGCGGTTATGGGACCGCCACCTTAGAAGGCGGTGGTTACGGAACCGCCACTCTGCACAGGGTGGTGGTTCATGACAGAAAGCAAAAACAATGCTTTCTTTATTTATTTTTGCATTTTTAGCATTTTCACATGTTTTTGATAGTTTTTCCAATTGGATTTTGATACTAACTTACTCCTTTTTTTGTGTTTTTGGGTGTATGCGAAGAGGAGGAGTATATTAGATGGAGCCGAGAGAGGGAGTGTGATTGGCTCCCAGCAGTGTTAGAGGCACTCACTCAGGTAGAGCGAGATACTCTTCAGAGGGTTGGCATTTGGAGGATTGCACAGGTCCCTCACGTTGCTCCTACTAGTCACATACTATGTGACTTATTTTCATACTGGGATGCGGATCGAAACACCTTCCGATTGCCAGGAGTTAGGGGTGAGTGGACCATCACCCTGGAGGATGTTTACCATATACTGGGGGTTTCGATCCTTGGGTGGCGGCTGTCTCTTAAGACAATAATATCGAGATCTCAGGTGGTTCAGTGGGCCACCTATATGGGGGATGCAGTTGTTTTGATGGGGTCGAAGAAGGGAGTGAGGATCCACTCCATTGTTGAGACAGACATTCCTATGCTGCTCCAAGGCCATCATGGGCATCCTTGCTTTGAGATTGATTGGGGACAAGGGAGGAGACACTCTTATATTGTTGGGCCCCCATTATTACATAGATTGAGGGCCATGGACGTGTCTACGCTTGGGGAGCAGACATCCTCGGACCACCTACCATGATTTATACAGGGTGGTCCGACTACAGGGATAGTCACTGAGCCACCCGACTCTTGTCATGAGTTGGGTGTATGAGCATATCACTCCATATGGGAGAGGTGTAGAGGTAGAGGATCCCGGGGCCATCAGGGTCAGTGAGGTGGACAGGGATGACTATTCTTAGAGCACCCCACCAGCCAGTGGCCTCTTTGACCACTACAGATATGGAGGCCACTCCTTATCAGGCCATGGCAGGGCTATGGGGAGAGGAGACCATTACATTGATTGCTTGTCAGACTACCAGTCAGCTGGTAGATAGGGTGCGGGGAAGTTGGAGATCCACCCCTTTGATAGAGTACCACAGCAGTTCGGCCTCCCCTATATTGACATGTTTCCTCCGGTGGGGCCAGTGTATAGATCTATTCGTGAGGCTCGGGGAGGTCCTAGAGGCCGGGGTTGGACCATTGTTACCCCCGGTGTTCCTATCGCGGCCAGGAGGGTGGTACGTGCTCGAGGGAGAGCCGGTGCTCCTCAGGCACCTTTACTTTGGATTGCCACCGGTCCCACCCATAGCAGATGATGAGCCCATTGACGTGGACTCCGAGTCTGAGGAGTTCACTGGGGAGAGACAGAGGAGGAGACAGAGGAGATGGAGATCGGTGGGATGGGTGGGGGGGATGATAGTGATCCCGAGTGGCATGATACTCAGGAGATCCTACGGGCCGAGAGGGCGGAGCGGAGCAGCAGAGAGGGTGACTCTGGTCTCAGAGGAGTTGCTCTCTCTCAGGATTTAGGGGAGATGGCGAGTCCATTGTAGGCCATCACATTGCCCCAGATGTGGGAGAGGGACACCAGTCAGTGGCGGCATCAGTGGCAGGCGCGGATCCTAGAGATCCTTCTTGGAGGCCTAGAGATCCGAGTGAGTTGTCACTCTTCTCTTGACTTTGTTTTAGTTAGAATTGTCTTAGTTGTTATTTCTTTTTGTTTTTTTACTCTTGGTTTTATCTTTGATCATTTTCTAACTTGTTTTCTCCTTTATTTGCAAAGCATTGCGATGAGTGGTGAGACTTGATTCACCGAGTATGCACAGATACCTTGTTGCTCCCCTCGAGAGAAGACTCGTGTTGAGCTTTCTATGGATGTGGGGGAGCCTTCAAGCGGTAGTAGGCATACCGATGTTTTTTCCTCTGTCTGGCATGTGGCGAAGATCATGACTTCTCTCCGCACTGAGGTAGCTGGATATAGGATGGCCGAGCTTGATGAGGAGGAGTCATTCTCATAGTGAGACAATAGGCAACTACTAGCCGTGACCACGAGCCCTCAGTGCATTCGGAGTGCCGGCGTAGCCGAGTCCTAGACGTGGTCGTGCACCCTTTCGAGGGATCCCATAGGGATTGAGAGGCCATTTTTGTAGTGTTTTTTCAGATATCTATATGAGTGTTTTTGTACTTTTCGGGCTCATTGAGCATTTTGACCATGCCTAGTGCATGATGGCATTGTATATGAAACTTGATATATATATATATATATATATATATATATATATATATATATATATATCTTTTTGGATCTAGACTCTTGGTGCCTAGAATTTTGTGACTTGTTTCCACATGTCTACTAGATGTTTTTAGAGTATTTGTTTTCATGCTTTTCAGTATGTATGCAATGGATGACAAATGATAAAAATAAATAGAATGTTTTACTTTTTTATGCTTTTGTAATGCTGATATGAGATGATATTAACATATGGTAGTACTGAACTTTTGAACTCTTTGGGAAATGTTTGTAATTTCTTCTTATGTTGGAAAAACGTGATGAATGTATAGTGATAAAGAGATGAATTTTCCCCATTCCCAACTCCACGCAACTAGTAAGATGTGAGGGCTCAACACCAAGAGTTAGGAAGGGCACAAATTGTATGAGTTTGACTGAATGGAATGATGAGAGACAGAAAAACAAACCAGTAATAGAAACCAAACTTAGACCTACACACCTACCCTACTCAGAACTACCACCAAGCTTAGAAGGCCACTTACTTTCCAGTTTATCTAGACTTAGATTCATAAATGGCAACCTGGTTGACAAAATCTGGTTTTGAGGATTTGATCTCTTTGGAATTTGGATATTTGTTTTCTCTTAATAGAATTTGATTTGTGCTTCTAGCATACCAAGATTTGTTAATTTGTGTGAATGGACCCCCCACCCCTGCCTCATGCCACTAGTAAGAAGCATGGGTTTGTCACCAAAGGCAAGATATAGGCAAGTAAGGGCACTTCTTTCCTTTCCCAACCTCACACCACCAGTAAGAGATGTGGGCTTATCACCGAAGGTTGATGGGGCAAAGAAGTGTGTAAAATAAAATATTTTGTTTGCTTGGTGCTTTTGATTCCATTTGATTTTGACATTTCTGATCTATGACTTTGGGATATCCTTTCTTTCAAAGAGATTTAAGAGGGATAGATGTGACACCAAGAAGCTTCTAGAATAGACCGTAGGTAAGGACAACTTCACCTAGTAGAAAGAAAGAGAAAACCAAGTATGCAAGCCTTGGTATGGTTTTCATCAATACTTGTCTGTCAAACTTGATGAGAAGATTTGAAAATACTTGATGATGTTTGAAGAGATGTGTTTTGAATGCTTTTGCCAATATTTTCAGAAATTTGTAATAAATTGCTTAAGAGTAAGCTCCTGGACTACAATTTTTATGAAATGAGTGGACAAAATGAAACAACTAAATGACTAATGCAATGTAGGTAGCTATAATGTACAAGTGGTGATTCTGATGTCTTATGCGTAAAACCATTTAAGATGCAAGGAATTGATAGTTTCATTGAATTCCTCACCTTCTAGTGTGCACAAAAGATACACACCATTTCCATAGTCCTTCATGACTCGGTATGGGCCCAACCACTTGGGCCGGAACTTCCTTCCTTCACCGGTTTTCTTATCGATCCGGTTGTCTAGTCTTAGAACTAGATCTCCCTCATATATTTCTCACTCATAGACCTTTTTGTTATACTGCCGGCACATCCGGTCAGCATAGGCTCTGTGTCATTGTTTGGCATTTAGCTTGGCCTCATCAAGGCTTTCCAGTTGAGAGAGGCATGCCTCCCTATAAGCTTCTTCATCCAAAATCCCTTGTAATGAGATACGGAGACTAGGTATTTCAACCTCAAGTGGGAGAACTGCTTCTGCCCCGAATACCAACGAGAAAGGGGTTGCTCCTGTTGGTGTTCTTATTGAGGTTCGATGGGCCCACAAGGCCGGATATAGTTTTAAATGCCAATCTCACTTGTTCTCCTTGACTATTTTGAGGAGAATAGCCTTTAACGTTTTGTTTGTCGCTTCGGCTTGCCCATTGGCTTGAGGGTAGTAAAGAGAGGTCATGTGATGGTTTATTTTGAATTTGCTACATAACTCACGGACTTCATCATTTTTAAAGGACGTGCCATTATCTGAGATAATGACTTGTGGGACACCATACCTACAAATGATTTGGTTTAGAATGAATTTGGCAATTACCGAACCTGGTATGGTGGTGAGAGGCATGGCCTCCACCCATTTGGTAAAATATTCCATGGCTGTAATTATAAAATTATGGCCATCGGTTGATGAGGGAGAGAATTTCCCTATCAAGTCCAGACCCCACGTGGAGAAGGGCCACGGGGTCACTATTGGTTGCAGGGATTGTGTTGGCATGTGAATCTCGTGAGAGAATTCTTGGCATTTGTGGCACTTACGTACAAATTCCACTACATCATGCTTCGAGTGGGCCAAAAATAGCCCATCCGATGTATTTTGTGAGTGGTGGCATGACCACCAAAGTGGCCTCCACATATCCCACTATGGGATTCATGAAGAATCTTCTTGGATTCTTCTGTGTCGACGCATCTTAGAAGCATGCCATCGAAGGCTTTACGATAGAGTACCTATTCTAAAACAACATATTTAGTGGTAATAATGCGTAACCACCTTCTTTGTTGTGATGTGGCACCTTTCCGGGTATGTGTGGTCTATGATAAAATTGATGATATCAGTGTACCAGGGACATGTAGAGATGGGGGCCTGGTTTTGATGAAGTATACACACTCATCAGGAAAGTCCAGATTTACCAGATCACCTCCATCTAGTGGATTGTCAGCTAACCAATCTGTAATGATTTGTCCCTTAACGGATTTTTGGTTTACGAATGTCAACTCAAATTCACCCATTAAGGTTATGAAATGTCCAACCTTTTTAGATAAAGACCTTGCGTGAGAAATGTTCATAAATGATCTGTCTTTACAATGACCCTTGTTTCTTGGTTTAACATGTAATGTCTTAAACATTTTTGTTGCAAAGACTATGGCAAGGCATTCTCTCTCTTCCTGTGTATAACGTGTTTCATAATCGAGCAACGTTCGGCTAATGAAATAGACCACACGTTCCTCATTTATCATTGTCTTCTTGAGCCAACATGCAGGCTAGCGAGACATGAGTGGCTCGTGAGTATAGGATCAAAGGGTGGTCTGGTTTGGGAGGCATTAGCGTGGGTGGAGACAACAAGAAGCATTTAACTACTTCAAGGCCTCGTTGCATTCTTCAGTCCAATCAATGTTATAATCTTTCTTTAATAGATTGTTGATTGGATGAATGGAAAAACTTAAATCTGGGATGAACCTTCGGATTGCACCGAGTTTCCCAAGAAATGACCTGATTCCAGACTCATCTGATGGTGGGATCATTTTGAGAACAACCCATATTTTGGCTGGATCAACATCAATCCCTCGTGAAGATATAATGTAGCCCAGAAGTTTGCCTCCTGTCACACCAAACACGCACTTCTCTGGGTTTAATGTGATGCCATATTCAATTAATCGTGAGAGGATGATACAGAGCACTTCTGGATGATCACAACATTTCTTGGCCTTGGCCAACAAGTCATCCACATAGGATTCCACAATTTTATGGATAAGATCATGGAATATATATGTCATTGCCCATTGATATGTAGCGTCGGCGTTTCTTAAGACCAAATGGCATGACAACGTAGCAATAAGTTCCCCAGGGAGTTATGAATGTAGTTTTGGCTTGATCCTGTTCAGATATTTTAATCTGATTATACCCTAAGAACCCATCCATGAGGGACAATAGTTCAAATCCAGTTGTTGCATCAATGATAACGTCAATGGATGGTAATGGGAAGTCATCCTTGGGACAAGCTTTGTTAATATCCCAAAAATCTATGCAAATGTGTATCTTCCCATTCTTTTTTAGAACAGGGACAATATTAGATACCCATTGTGAATAGTCAATGGGCTTGATGAATCCCACTTGGAGAAGTTTTATTACTTCCTCTTTTACCATGAGAGCCACTTTTGGCTTCATTGGTCTTGACTTTTGTTTAATTGGTTTTGCATCTGGTTTAGTGACAAGATTATGTACCGCGACATGTGGTGCGATGCCCATCATTTCTTTATAGTTAAATGTGAAAGCCTTTTGATGTTCTTTGAGGATTTGGGTGTGTATTTCTATCTCCTCCTGAGAGTTAACGAGGATCCCAACTTCAAAATTTTTGGTTCTTCCTCCGTTCCAATGTTTATGTCAATGGTTTCTTCTATTAAAGAAGCATTACCTTCTTCAAATTCGGTGGGGCTGGAGGTTTGGAGGTAGTTCCAAGCTTTCTCCATTTTCTATCTCATAGATATCGAGATCCTTCTATGGAGGAGACTCTACCATGGGATTTCCAAAATAGGAAGAGGAATGTGGTATTAGGGAAAGATCAACTATACGGTGAGCAAGGTGTAGCTCCACATAGGTGTTTAGATATTCGAGAGTGACTCTATCATCATCAAAGTGATCCATGATAGAAAAATCATCCTCAACTTCTCCATGAGTCAGGAGTGAGTTTGTTGGTATTTTACGCACTAATGGTTCGGTACGAAGTGATACTGTGAAATTTGTATCTTCCAACTCACTGTTTGGAGTGAAACGGGAAGCTGAGGTTGCTATTGAGTCTGCGAGAAGGTTCTACTCTCGTGGGATTGCTTCAATTGATATGAAGTTAAATCCCTTGCTTAGATCTAATACTTGTTGTTTTATAGAGTTGTAAATGTTCAGCCTAGTTTCATATACCTCAGAGACTTGGTTTGCAACTAGTTGCGAGTCTCCTAGCACTCTAATGTTATCGACACCCATTCTTTTGGCTAGGATGAGGCCAAGGAGGAGAGCTTCATACTCAGCCCCATTGTTTGTACATTCAAAGTTTAATTTAAAGGTGAAAGGTAGGATCTTTCCCTCAGGTGAAGTAAAGATCACTCCCGCCCCAGCTCCAAAGTGACATCTAGCTCCATCGAAGTGGAGAGTCCAATACTTGCTTGGAAAAATGGATGTTGGGATATCTGTCATATCTATTTCTTTGCTTTGATTACTTCTTCTACCATAAAAATTTCATCTGATGGAAGAGAAGCAATTCCCAGGGTGTCTCCCATACCCATAGAATCAAATGGTAGGAGAATAGGTAAGTCTTTCTCTAACAACTCGACAATTTTGTGGTAGTCCCTAGTGACACTATTTTTATAACATTGGTCTCATTTTTGAGTGTTGGAATGTCCTCGGCTGGATTTGTAATTTCCAATCTGTGGTGGGTATCAACTTCTCTTTTGGTTTTGAATTAATTGGTTTGATGAGTTGATTTGTTGGGAGTTCAAACTCGGAGTGAACACCTGGTCTTTTCTTCAAATCAGCTAGGTGTATATCGAAGGGTTTTGGGTCACCTTGTGCCACAAATATTTTCCCTAAGTGTAGAAATCTTATTTCTTGGAATAACGTGGAAGGGATTGCCTTCATGCGGTGTATCCATGGCCGACCAAGGATCATATTATAGTTGGTTTCCCGATCTATAATATAAAATTTGGTGAGGACCATCTTGGGTCCTAAAGTGACTGGTAAAACTATGGTTCCAATTGAAGTGGCCTTGAGGCTATCATATCCTCTTAGCGTATTTCATGTTGTGGAACAATTTGTCTCTCCATATCCTAAATTTTGAAGAAAAGCAAAGGGGACTATGTTAATTATTGCCCCATCATCAACCATTGCACGTTTAACATAATTATTGTAAATCCATACTTGTAAATGTAAAGTTGGGTCACCTCTTGCAATCTCAACATCTGTTGGCATTTTGCTTATATCAAATATAAATTCAGTATCCCTATCTGGCTGCCCCGGAGGATAAACGTCAAAGTCTACATGGTTTACTTGCATTTCCGGGAGGAGTGATGTTGATTAAATGACCAAGGCCTAATGCTTCTAAGAGGGCAGCCCTATGGGCGGGAGTTCTTTAACAAATCCAAAAAGGAGATGTGAGAGAAGGTTTTAGTTAAGTCATTAATTAAATCATAGGCGCCTATGGGTTTTACCAATGTTTGTTGAATGTTGTCTAGTTCCAATGGATAACTTGGAGTTGGTTGAGAAGAATAATCCCATGTTCTTGTTATGGTTTCTATGGGTAGCTCGGTGTCTAACTCTACCAAACCAACTATCTTAGTTTGGGGTCGAGTTCCTAGTTGGGGTGCGACTGGTGGATTTAATGAAGTTGAAGCTTCATGATCATTGTTTCCTGTTATAACACCCTTGTTTGTTCCATTAGGATCTAGCCTGTTATTGTTAGAATGGTTTGGGAGTGGATCATTAAAGATCTTGAGGGGTGCATTTTGAGGGAAATTGCCCCTGTATAAGTGTTTGGCATGTGGGTACTACAAATTTGCTAAAAACATATCTATAAAGAGTTGTTTTTGATCTTCTGGAAAATGCTGCATGAATTTATTGTAGTCACGACAAGTCCTAGTATCGTGGCCTTGAATCTTGTGGAAGCCACAATACAAATTGGGATTATAATTTCGAGGTTGTTGATTTAAAACTTGTTGTGGCCCAAAATTCTTGATAAGGTTGTTGGTTGTTAGAGTTAAAATTTTGAGGTTGTTGCCTTTGGTTTTGACTCTGATATCTAGTTGGGTTTTGATTTGGACCTTGTGTTTGGATTTTTCATTGTTGTTGTTGTTGTTGTTGTCATGGTGGATGATTAAAATCCACCGCATTGATTGTTGGAGTAAAATTGTTATTTCACTGATTATTAACAGGTGGCGAAATGTTTACAACATTTTCCCTTTTAACTTGGTCAGTTACTCCATCTGTTGTAACTCCGGTTCTTGTTAAGGATCTTAGGTCCTTGATTAGCATTCCCGGTATTAGGATAGGCCACGGTGTTTTGATTGGGAGTGGTTAATTTCCCATTTGTTCCATATGTCTTACGACCACTATCTATCATTTGCTTGGTCGATTCGGAGAGCACTCTCGAGTACTTCATCATAAGTTCTTAGTGGGAACTTTTGGACTTCTTCCTTTATCTCTCTATTGAGAGAATTAAGGAATAAATCACATAGTTCCATTTGATCCATGTTTGGAGCACTTGCTGATGAGTAGAGAACCATACGCCATCTTTGAATAAAATGAGCAGCGGATTCATTATGTTCTTGTTTAATATGCAAGAATTCCCGATTCCTTGTTCTTAACAATTTGTTCATATCAAAAGCTTTGATGAACTCTGACACGAGTTGTTTAAATGAGTGTATCGAGGCTTCAGGTATTCTATAATACCAATCAAGGGCAATACCTTCTAAGGTTTTAGGGAATATCTTAGCAACAACCCCATCCCAAGGGAGTAATTCCCATATGGTTGTGGCATAGGCCTTAATGTGTGCATTTGGATCCCCTTCCCCTTTATATTTGGGTAAATCGGGAAGAGGTCTTGGAAGCATAACACTTCGTATGGTGAAGTCTAGGGGCTCTTTTAAATATTCTGAATAAGTCCCTACTGCGTAGGCCTCGACCATCGATGGTGCTTGTTGAGGGGGTGGGGTGGCATGGGTTGTTGATATGGCATAGCATATGCATTTGTAGGGACATAAGGGAATCCTGTGGTTGAACGAACATCCCGGGAGAAGAGAACATGTCTCCTTGTGGTGACTTTGAATAAATGTTTAAGTAAGGAGGAGCATTTGTTCGGTATGGGTTGTTTGGTGCCAAGTTGGGAGGTGTCATGTTTTCAACTGGAGCGGCATTTGAAAATGTGGTCCTAGTTGGTGTTTGTTGTGGGTAATTATAAGGATTTTGAGGAGGCATGCCTAACGTGCCTGTTCCTGTAAGGAGGTCAACTTGACTAGGGGTGATGTGGAGGGTTGGGGATTCCTGCTTTTGCCCAAAATATGAATTTTGGTTTGCTTGAGCAAGTTCCAGCCCTCTAACCTTTTCAACTAAGGCTGAAATGACCTCTATTGGTGAAGACACAATGTTTTCCTTAATGGCATTTGTTGTATACCTTGAGGTTGTAAAGGGGTGTGATACCCTACTATGAATTGATCATTACCCTACCAAGCTTCACCGAGGGTATTTCCCATAGGTGGAGGAATGGGGGTGTTTTCTTGGAATAGGGTATCAGATTGTGTTTGTAAACTCCCTATAGGTGGATACATGTTTTGGAAATGTTGTTCACTTTTAGCATAGCGTGCTAAGTACTCCTCATCCAAAAATGGGAGTGGATCTGACTGTCTACTGATCTGTGGTCTGAACAAGACCCGAGGAGATGAAGTGGATTCTCTAGTAAACATCATATTATTAGAGCCTGATGGCTCTAGCTGTTGTTGTGTTTGCAAGTTGATCTAACTCCTCAATTCGAATGAAGAACTAGAACTAGTTCTTGTGAGGGGGAGTTTGAGATGACAAGTAATTACTTGAATAGTTATCAGCCCATGCAGAAAGTGAGGGTGATGGTTGTCTATTTGTTTGACTATAGTTTGCTTCAGACCTGAGAGAGGTCTACCATATGCATCGTATCCCGACATATTCGGGGGTATATGAATACCCATAGAATAATGGGAAAGAGCGAAGGTGGATGAAAGAAATGAAAAATAAAAAGAAGGAATAATTATTTGTTTCACGTCGGGTTCACCAATTTTGTACGATGGAAAAGTGACATGCGAGCATGGGAATCTACAAGTACCTCTTCCTCATACCCGACCTCCCGAGGTCATGCCGAGACAACCGGTGAATGTTGAATATGAATGGATACATAACAAGCTAATCGGGTAATCTTATATCCTCAATACGCAATAATGGAATCTGTGAATCTAAGGCAAAGAAGGCCCTCCTAACTTGAATTGGTGTAATGGATCGTTTGGATATAATAGTTGTTTGGAGGCTCCAATCAATGTCGAGCTCTGTCGAGATCCTGTTTCTTGGTTGTTGGATACGTGGGAAGTGACCTGTGGGAGCTTCGTATATATCTCCAGACAAGGTCATGAAAATGGTGATAGGAGGTTTAGTGGATTTGTAGTGAACTATGGGTGGTTTTCTGGTCTAGCCCAGAAAATATTAGATTGATTGGCTTCTATATTTAATACGGAGAACTGCGTGATGATATCTCTAGGGGAGTGGTGAGGATCTAAATACCAGCGTTCATAAACCGGTGTCAATGCTTAACTGATTTGCAGGCCCGTTGGGTTGTGGGACTTGGGGATCACAACCATGAGTTCATGGTTGTTGTGGACCTGTTATGGTCATGTGAAGAATCAATCCCTTCTTCCAACTATCCAGTAATCATATGCCTTTTCAGCCTCTATGTTTAGAACTAGAAGTTGTATAATTTTCTCAGAATACCTTACAGGTGTTCTGGCAACTTGAATGCGTAAGCTAGTATCTATGTCAATGAGGAGGTCTCCTGCATCAGGTTGTGGAACTAAAGGATCACAACCAAATGCTTGTTCTCTTTCGAATCCTTGTACAGTCATTCGGATATTTTATCAAGGCAGTCTATAGTTAGGATGATTTGACCAAAATGTGTATGCCTTGTCGTCTTCGATATTTAACCCTCTCAGTTGTTCACTAATTGCTTGTAGGTTTGTTGTTGCTCGAAAGACTTGTATCCTAAGGTCTTGATCTATATCAGCTAATGTTGTGGGTAGATTTGGTTGAGGCACTATTGGTTCAAATATATATTCTCTAGGCTCTCTAGGTCCTGTGATTGTCATACAAAATGATTCAACTTTTAACTAAAATTAATAAACTGATTACGAAAGATGTATTTACACTATGCAAGCATTCTTCTATTTTTGTATTTTCAATGACGTATTTTAATGAAATTAAAGAGCAGCTATTCTAGTATATTTAGAAAATGAACAACTAATCTAGTAATAAATTTAAAACAAACAAAGTAGCCTGGTGTGGCTATTTGCCTGTGCAGTTGTGATTTTATCCTAAATATCTAAGCAACTAATTATTTTAAATTGAAAGACTCTCGATCCTACCTCAGAAGTGAGGAATGAATCACAGTTTCTCAAAAACTATCAATCCCCATGACTTCCTGGTGATATCGAGAGTGACTTTTAACTGAAATAAAATAATTCACTACTCTATTTGATACGTTGTAACTAGAACTTTGATAGCTCAAACTTGGCATTTACAGAACAGTGGTAAATCCAGTTGTGTGTGACTTTCATCCCCTCAGTGTGATCTCCTCATTCCTTCGTGTTCTCGTGAATCCAAAAAAGCATGTATATGATAGTATCAACAGAAGAAGGTATTCGAACAATGGCAAGCTTTGGATATAGACCGAATACAATGCGAGTAGGAGAGGGATAGCGCAAGTGAACAGAGCTTGACTATGCAATTCCTAGCGGGATTTATTATGGGAATACAACACAAATGTACCAAGAGTTTTTTAGAATCTATCCTTGTGACAAAACAAAACCTGCAACTCTAATGGATTCTAATCTACAAATGAAACTATTCTATGCTAAGCTGATTGTATGGAACAACAATGAAGCAAGACTGAAACAAGAAGATCAAATGACCTCTAAACAACAAATGCAAACTAACAATGGAAGCAAAATGAAAACTATGGAATTCTAAGCAAGAAATTCAAAAGACTGAATAATAGAATTGAGAAGATGAGGGGCCATTTGTTTGAAAACAAGTTGGCTATTTATAGCAAATGCATTTACCAGAGGGTAACTCCCAATTGAACTCTTTTACTATAAACAAAGGAAAAACACTATTCACAGGGCAGCCAAAACATAAATGCAAAGCAAAGTAGTTGAAGAATGCGGGTAGAAATTGAAGATTTACATTTGACGTGATCGTCGGAAGAATCTAGAAAATGCATGTACAGATCGCCGCCCCTGCCTGCATGGGGCGGCGGTTACGGGACCGCCGCCCTATCTGGGTGGTGGTCACGGACCGCCACCCCGGGTGGCGGTCTCATCACTGAAGACCAAAATGCAAGGAAAAAGGGGGCAGAGGGCAAAACAAAGCATGCGGAGGCCGAGTGAGGCATACGGGATACAAAATGACCTACGACATCTAGGCATGCTCAAATCCTCAATGTGCCCCAAGTAGAAATTGGTACTACTAAAGTAGAACAGAGGTTGCTTTGCTACTATACAAACCCTACTTTAGACCCCACATGTGTCTCCCCCTTAATCTATATCACCCTCTATTCCTATTTATGAGAAAGAAATTGATCAAACACCAACCATCTATCGACTCTCCCATTGTGGACAATGGTAAGGCACCCATAAAGGAGAACCTAGTTCCCCTCTAGAATCTGATATAATTTTTCCGCAAGTCTTGTCCCTTTACAAAATATAGTTTGAACTCCAACATTCCCAAGAGATAATTACACATCTACAACTCCTTCTTCAAGCCAAATAATCCAACCTCTCTCACCGGAGTATGAAAAAAAGACCAGGAAATTCAACAAATCCATCGGAACATAGAACAAAAAGAAGAAGCCAATCTTTAACTTAGCATTTCTTGAGGAAAAAGAAAAAGAAATTCATTCCCTTCAAACCAAGACAAAGGATCTAAATACATCACTTGCGATTTTTCAAGAGAACAAAAAGAAAATAGAGCATGTAGCCACCACATAACAAATAATCCAGACAAAATTTGTGTTTCCTCAAATTATCATCTTGAGAGGAATGGATAAGTGGATGTAGGAGTGTTATAGGTTCGGGGAGTTGATGATGAAAATAAGGTTTTAAAAGAGAACAAGATACTTAAAGATTATTTGTTTAATGTTTTTCGGTTATATGATCGAGTTCTTTTATGCAAGCCCTCATCTTCTATGCACTTTTTTTTGAAAGAGAAAAAATTTAAGTGACAAATTTATAGAGTTTGTTCCATGTAAGATATAAAATTTGATGACGATAAGAAGTTTTTTGGTGCATACACAAAGGGAAATGATGTTGCTAATAATCTACTCTATGAATTTTATGTGTATAAGTTCCTTCTCCTTGAACATATTGAGATTCCAATCCATTTATGTGGGTGAGGTACAACCGAGGACATTCATCTCTACTTTGAGGCATCAATCTAAATGGATGGAGAAAAGAGGAAAATATGTTCAAGCATAAGCTAATATAGGCATCTTAATGAGGCATGATCTTCCTGCCCCCATCCGGTTCTTCACAATATTTCATTCCCATGTATATTTTTTACAGTTGGTGGATAGATATAAGGAAATTATGAGAACATGTGTAAAGGAGATATGAACTTCTCGCAGAGCACTTTAAGAAGAAGGAGGTGATTTCACCCACCAACCTCCGTTGGTCATTGAAAAGGGCCAAGGATCTCTGCAAGATCATTTTAGAAATGCAGGAGAAGTGGATTGAATGAGGTATATACCTCTATTACTCATAGCCCCAGTACCACGATGGAATTCAAAAAAATATTACCCCGAAGATATATAATATGTAGGAATGCAATCATTAAGTTCTTTGGTTTTTGTAACACCAAGTTGGATGAGACTTGGCAAACCTTTGCCAATGAATATAATTGTTCATGGATCATTGAGAGATTGAATAGGTAGCAGGAGGACTTGCTAGATCTTAAGTGTGGGGGAGTGATGAGCCCCTATTTTTCTATGTTTTATCCCATGTGAAACCATGTATTTCCATAACTTAATTTTTGCACTATGTATAATATTGAAAATTTATAATTAATACTTTACTGTGTTTTGGAAGGAAATGTTGTGCATATTCTTGTTATTTTCATCTTATTATTGCTTCTTCGAATATGGCTTGAATGAAACTTTATGAGTATCAAAATTTATTTGAAACAACATATCTTGAGCCATCACAGAGTTAAATACATATTACCACAAGACTCATTTTTGCATAAGCACATGATTCACCTTATAGTGTAGGAATCACCTTTGCATTCATGGAGTGCATGACTTGTCCAACACTAAATTAGACTCACTTGAAACAAGGGAGTTGTGAAATAGATATAAATGGCTGGGATGGATAAAATATGAATTGACATAGCTAGAATATCAGCTAACACAATGAAATGAGCATGAAACGTGTACTACTACCTCAACCTTCATGCAGATTATGAGGTCTAAGTAATCCCAACTTAAATCTAGTTGATTGAAGATGTGATGTAGAAAACACTCATGGATTTATAATCATCATAATTATAAGGAATCAATTAAGGATCTCGCAATATCTTTTGGCTCGTTGATTGCTATCTCAAAAGAGTCAATTACGGCCTCATTTGTAATCAACAGAGTAATTCAATCCAAACACGACATAGATCGGTCCTTCCGTGATTGTAATTGTTAAAGTATTCAATATTGTTATAGGTATCTTCCAATTAAGTATTTGTCATTAATTTCAAATAACTAATTCTCTCCCAAGAGATTATGACCGATCTAATATAAAAGAGAAAATTTATTCAAATTAGAGGTTCAGTTTGATTAATCATCGTAAAATAAATTTCTTTCAATAAAGTGCAGATTCAGGGGAAAAATTTACTTGTGTGATTTTCAATGTTTAACCAAATCAAAGGGAAGGAGCAAGGGCCACTCCTCTCCAATAAGAAGGGATAATGTTTTGTTCATTTCCTTTATGTTATTTCACATTCATTTGAATTTTCAGCATTGCATTATTTTGAGTACCTTTAATTATGTATTTAATAGTCTTTTGTTGTCAATCCACTTCATTTCTTAATTGTAGTTAGCATATGATTCAGTTAATTTCAAAATTAAATAAGTAACGAGAACAATTACGACTATTTCCTTTGTTGAAAATTGCCATGGACATACCCACGGACTAACAAACACAATAAAACTAAAGGACGAGTATCAACAATGCTCTTCATCAAGCCTTATGGTCTCATTTCATTTGTTGCACAACATTTTATTCTTGATTTAACAAAAATATAATTTTGTATAAACCCTAATTGTAGAGTCACATATGATAAATAAATTCTATAATACATATTTTGACACAAACAATAAGCTAATAAAATATGAAACTCTAAGTGTAAGAGAGAAAGGAAAGGACTTATTTGATTTATGCACTGTCTGAACTAATGCATATTAGGAAAACTAATGAAAAAAAGGAAAGACCATTGCAATCGTAATCTTGTAAAATTTGGAGTTATTAGATAAGGTCATGCATTAGGGCACCATGATCGGGTCAAGGGCATCTAGGTGCGAGAATCTTCTTCTAGGTGCCTGTGACTACGAAAGTAGCCGAACCTATTTTTTCAAGTGTTACCCAAGTTTCCCTAATAGTCATTGTTGGTCACATGTATGTCGCAATATGATCACCAAGTCCACATCTAACTTTGAAAATAAAGTTTCACCTATAAAATCCACAATACCACGTCAAATATAAAAAGAAAATATACAATATGAGAAGCGGATCGACCCCAACTGGTCACCCAATTGAGTGAACTTATGACCAAGCGTTGCCAGACTACATCTCGGACTGATGATAGTTCTTGTGTGTGTGTGTGTGTGTGTGTGTGTGTGTGTGTGTGTGTGTGTGTGTGTGTGTGTGTGTGTGTGTGTGTGTGTGTGTGTGTGTGTGTGTGTGTGTGTTTGTGTGTGTGTGAAAGAATCATGCCCTAGGAATCCCTTGTGTAAGTGCACTTGATAGCGGGTGATAGCTAGATGTACCAATGTAAATAGATGTGTGGATGGAATAATGAACTTCCCCTTCCTATGAAGTGTATGCAGAAAATGTAGTCCCTTGTCCCTTGAATGGATACTAGATGGATGCCTTTGATGCTCTTAGATGCCTTTGGATGCAAGCTTAGGTGATAATAATAAATTGTAAGAGCTTGTCCCTTATTTTGGTCACATAGCTTTGTATTTATATGATTCCCTTGGTTGAATTTTTAATTGATAATTGAAAGGCTGACTCATAAGAAAATAAGATGCTCAAAAGATAAAAGAGACCCAAAAGAAGCAAGTAAGGTGGAAAGGGGTCATGGGTGCACAGGTCTTTGCCGTGTTCGAAGTTATAAAATACAAGAAAGTAAAGTTCGACTAGACTGTAGGGTGTGTAATACAAAATAGAAGATAATAAGCAAAGGAAAAGGCCAAAGACAATCGTCAATTACTAGTTTTCTTACTTAGGAATCATATGAATGTTAGTATGTATTTAGGACCTAGAAATGTACACAAGTGTGTAATTTTGTGTCTACAATTTCCACCACTTTATGTTGTTGAGTGAATACATGATAACATAAAGTAAATAAGATATTTGTACTGATATCTATATAGAGTGTGATGGCAATAGCGTCTTTGAAGAGACAAGTGAAAGCGTGAAGTGTTTAAAATGGAGTTTAGAAACTAAGGAGGAAGTGGCCCTAGGGGTGAAACGTATTTTACTATACCGTGTTGTACCTATTTTTGTGCTTGATGTAGGGATACTTCTTGTTGCGTATTAAGAGCAAAATTGGTGAACATGAGTGTAAAAGGATAGAAAATGTCCTAAAAATGCTGTGTAGAGTGAGTTTTTTGGGTGATCTCACACCAAAAGTGAGTTTTTTAGGCGATCTCATGCTAAGAATGATTTTTTTGGGAAATCTCACGCCAACTGTGAGTTTTTTTTGGTGATATCATGCCACGACAGAAGAGTGTTGGGGAGAAAGGTCTAGTGTTACTCTCCTTCCAAGACTGCTTCCCGATAAACACCATTGGAGATAATGTGTCCTTGTTTTGTTAAGATTCTTACCGAATTAGTTATGAGTTGTACTAATTGAAATGGAGCTAGAATGCATTCTAGCTGCTAGAGGAGAGTGCCAGTAACTAAAACATTTCTCTATAGAGTGTTGTCAGATTGTCTTTGATATGATAAATTAATTGTATCTACCCCAGGACATAAGCGCTGGGGAGGTCTAGAGTGCCTAAGCACTAGTGTCTAAATCTAGGCGGCCAGGTATTTGTCTTGAGCTAAGGACCCGAGTTAGATTTTAGGTTGTTTTGTGACTATATAATTGCTTTGTTCTTGTACTATAGCTCGAGAAGCTATAAGGGTGATTTTCACCTAATATATGCCCCCTCATTTTAGGTGAATGCAATGTCGATAGGATAATGTGTCCCAAAAGACAGGACTTGGTATTAAGATGAAATTGATACTGCAGGGGGTAGGAGATGTGCATGATAGAAACCAAGGCACATATAAACAAAGTGGCTAGTAACATTTGTTAGTAGAAAAGTAAAAACATGTAATAAAAGACAATGTAACAAGCAATTGTGAAAACAAAGTGGACCATGAAAAGTGGGTTTTAAATATGGGACATCGCTCAAAAAGTCATAAGAAAAATAGGGATGAAGCGATCAAAAGCATATAAATAGTGATCAAACAAGACATAAGTTATAGCCCATAAATAAAGACATCAAAAATAATGGAAAAAAGTGAATCAAACAACCACGTAGTTTGTAGTTTGCAAGACAAATGCTACATATCAAGCACTTATTAGCATATTATAAAGATAAAGATAATGTCAAGGTATGTATATATCAATGGAAAGTAATGTGCAACTAAGAATATGAAAAAGTATATGATGAAATAATAACACATGTAATATGTGAGAGTAGGAAATTTAGATGCCCTCGTGAGCCTCGGTGGACCGGTAATAGGTACAAGGTGTCAATCATTATTGCAACATGTGAAAATTTGTAAGAGATCTATATTCACAACTAGAGACCAAGTGAACATACATGTGTATATGATAATGATAATGACATACTAAGTATCTTACCATTATAGTAAGAAAACTCGCATCATGTAATAATATAAGCAAACAAGAAAAAGTACAACCAAGATATGTAAATGCAATGTATGAATGTGATAAAATGGAATGCAAAGTGTGAAGGTGGAATGAGCAATGCACTCCCCTAGTAGATGTGTGTGAAATGAGGTTCATTTATAAATAACCCCTCAGTAGTCAAGAATGAAGCATAGAACAAGAGCGTGTCATTGGGAAATGGTTTGTAAATGTGTGTTAGAAATATAGATCATGAAGCATAGAGCGTGAAAAGTGACTATGGTGAGGTTTATTTCATATTTTTCCCTCGGTATTCAAGTATGAAAAGTGGAACTAGAGTGTGTCATAGGGTAGTATGATGTGTGAAAATAGAGTGCTAGAAGAATGTATTGTGAAGTGCGGAGTGTGAAGTGTGTAGTGTGTGAGGTTTATGTATGTAGTATTCCCTCAATAGTCAAGTGTGAATATTAGCACAAGAGTGCATCATAGGGTAGTATGATGTGTGAGAATAAAGTGCCGAAGGATGGATCATGAAGCATAGAGTGTGAAGTGTGTGAGGCTCATGTATCTAGTATGCCCTCAACATTCAAGTGTGAACCTTAGCATAAGAGAGCGTCACGGGGTAGTATGATGTGTGAGAATATAGTGCTAGAAGGATGTATCATGAAGTGCGAGAGCATGAAGTGTGTCATGTGTGAGGTTCATGTATGTATGCCCTCAACATTCAATTTTAAACCTTAGCACAAGAGTGCGTTATAGGGTAATGGTGATACAATATGTGTATCAAGTTGTGTGATGATGAAGTATGAAGAACTAAGTGTAATAATAGAAATTATAGATAGTTAATGAGACTAGGAGGGGGAGAGAATTAATCATGATTCCCCCAAGTGTATGATGATGAGAAAGCTATCCAATGAAAGTGAAGGGCAAGGGTCCTCCACCCGATGTCGAGGAGATAAAGACATGTGAACATGCTCTAAGATTGGTGGTGTATGAGAATGATGTTATACATGTGAATGAAACCTAGGTGGTGAAAGATTATGTGAAGGATACCTAGGAGGTGATGAGCACCTATGTGAAGGAGACCGAGGAGGTGATGAACACTTATGTGAAGGATACTGAGGAGGTGATGAAAACCTATGTGAAGGAGACAAAGGAGGTGAGGAGAACCTATGTGAAGGAGACCTAGGAGGTGGTGAAATCCTATGTGAAGGGGCTGCCCAAGTAGGGGACTTAGGCCTAGGAGATGGACTAGTAGACTTATGAGAATGAGGAGGTCATGTGTGAATAGGAGAGCTAGGTGTAGAATGTTCCTTAGATTTAAGAGGACGAGGGGACTAGATGTTGCAGCTAGTGAAAGGACATCCTCAAAAGGAGGATGAAGCAACAGTGTGGATGGTGGAACACCTTTGAGAGTGACCACTTTATTATTGTGAATTAATTTGAGACATAAGTGGTTCATGGAAAAGATATCTTGAGTGACATGGAGCTAAGGAACACCTAAGAGCATGTCATAACATTTGATTAAATGTGTCACAACAAAATACACAAGAATGGTGAGAGGCTGAAATGTAACTAGAAGCTTGATGTAACCATAAAATTTGGGAATTGGATATGAAATTTGAGATAGTGGATAATTGATAACAACGAGGATTGTAATAGATCACACACCAATAGGATCCAATGGATTGATCATGGTGTTATTGATAGTATGAGATCCAATAAAAGCATTGATGTGTAATGTATTAGAAGAAAATGTAACATGATAATCATGATCAGAGAATGTGATGAGTGGTGGAGATGCATCAATATTAGCAACTAGAAAATCAAGAGCCCCGATGAAGGAGGAGGCACAACACAATACATATGATTAGTGAATAATCGAAGCTTTCTTATCGTTCTTAGCAATGGATCTTTAAAAAAATTTAGCTTGTTATTTTCATTGACCGACGAGATGTCGTAGGCTTAGGGAGCTTGATTGCATTATTGTCAATGAGATATTGAATGAGATTTCTAAGTTTGAAACATCAATCAGTTGAATTCCCAACACATTGATGATAGTCACATCTAGCATTTTTGTCATAATTGCAGCCTTTAGGGTGAGATGGATCAAGATTTAGTGGTGGTGGAAGCATAACAAGATTTATCTCAATAAGTGGCATAAAAGGTGAGAAGCATAAGGATTTTTGTGAATTTACACTTTGGAGGTTTCCATTGAAGCTTCTCAGGAGTGGAAACAATGTTAACAATAGATTTTGCTTCATGGGCTTAGGAGATGGCTTGAAAGTAGATTTTCCTTGAAATTGATTAGAAGATGAAGCCTGATCATGATATTTGATATTTCCCATAGATAATAGTTTTCTTTCACGTAACTTAAGAGTATGAAATAGTTGATCAAATGATGGAGAGGTCTCAAAGATGACACTCTCTTGTAATGGAGTTAAGAGACTTTAGACAAAAAGATCTTGCAATTCTAAATCAACGAGTACATTGGTCATCTTAGCTAAGTTATTCTTATATCGTAATACATAGTCCACTAGATGCTCATTAGATCCTTGTTTGATTTGTGCAAGTTGAGCATAGGATATTTTAGAACCGATATTGATGGAAAAATGTACAAGAAAAGCATTGGATAAATGCATAAATGATGTTACCAAATGAATAGGTAGATCGTAGAACCAACACATAACATAGTCTTGGAGACTTCTAGGAAAGAGCTTTTCTAGTAAAGTATGATCATCCACATAATCAAGACATGCCACATGAAAAGATATGAGATGCTCTTGAGGATCAAAGATGGCCATTGAAGGTGGAAATATTAGGAGTGACAAAGATTATAGGAATTGTATAAGTGGAAATGGCGGGTACGAAAGGAGTGTGTAGAAGTAAGGAGGAATAAAGAGATGGAGATGCATGAGAAGTATCCTATTGAAGTTGACGGATTTGAACTTGGAGATCTTGATAGAGAGAGGCTAGGTCTTGAGTGCCAGAAGAAGAGACTTGCATGTGGGAAGTGATAAGCAGAGTAAAATGATTAGTAGGGGTAGGCATAGAAATGGGAACATTGGAAGTAGGTGGAATTAGGAGGTTGAGTAGAAATAGGCATAAAAGTGGTAGTGGATGTAGGAACATTAAGCTCAACTAGATTAGTGGCCTCCTCATGAGCAACGAATAAGAGCAGATCTAGATCTTGTGGATGTTCAACAAGATGAGCATTGAGATCATGAAGGTCTTCATCAATAAAGGGTGCATTAGTTTTAGCCATGATAAAAATATGATAAAACTAATGCATTTAATAAATATCATATATCATATTTTAGCCATGATATCATATTTTATCATAGCATATTATAAATAAATGCTAGGATACAAGTTTTGAAATAGGAAATAAGCTAATAAAATATGAAACCCTAAATGCAAGAGAGAAGGGAAAGGACTTAGCTGATTTATGTGTTGTCTAAAACTGATGCATATTGAGAAAACTAATGAACAAAATGAGAAGTGCAAATGTGCACTTTGTAAAATATTGAGCTATTAGTTAAAGCTAGACTAGTGTGCTCGGATCAAGGGTTAGGGCGCCTAAGTGTCGATCTACTTTTGGGCACATGCGAACTATGAAATTGGTTAGAACTTGATTTTTCTGGTGTCGCACAACCGTCATTGATAATCTCTATTAGTTTCCTTTATGTCATAATATGATCACCGAATGCACATGTAACCTATAAAACAAAGCTTCACTTGTAAAACCCATAATACCAAATCAAATCTAAAGCAATAAAGATGAAAATGGGGATTCAAAATGATCCCAATGGTCACCGGAATGAGTGAGCTTATAACTGAGCATTCACTACATCTTATACTCCACATGGTTCTTTTGAGTATGTGAAATAATCATGCCGTAGGAAGCCCTTATGCAAGTGTACTTGATGGCATGTGATAACTAGATGTATCAATGTAAATAGATGTGTGGATGGAATAATAAACTTCCCTCTTCTATGAAGTGTATGCAAAAATATCATTCCTTTATCCCTTGAATGGATGCCTTTGATGCTCTTAGATGCTCTTACATGCCTCTCGAATGTAATTTTAGGTGATGATAATAAATGCTTAGAGTTTGGTCTCTTATTTTAGGCATATAGCTTTGTATTTATATGATTCCATTGGTTGAATTTTTTAATTTACAACTAAAAGGACGACCCATAAGAAAATAAGATGCCCAAAAGATAAAAGAGGCCTAAAAAGAGCGAGTAAGGTGGAAAGGAGTCGGGGCACCCGGAGGGATGAGGGTGCTTGGGATTTGGCATCCTAGTTGGGCACTGGTGCCTCAAGTCATAAAGACAAGAAAATAAAGTTTTGACTGGGTTGTAGGGTGTGTAAGACCAAATAGAAGACAAAAAGCAAAGGAAACAAGACAAAGACAGGTTGTCAATTACTAGTTTTCTTGCTTAGGAATCATATGAATGCTAGTATGTATTTAGGACCTATAAATGTACCTAAGTATGTGATTTTGTGTCTATAGCCACATGCCCATATATAAATGCTACATCCAAATGGGATCCCAAATCTGCTCCTTCTATGACCAATGAGCATCATGCCATCACTTCTAATGTTCTTTCTTTAGTTAGTCAAGTGTCACCTATCTAATCCATTCCAACTAAGAAATCACCTCTCAAGGTTCATCCTCCATCACCTCCTCCTACTTAGTCATCTACAACATTACCAATTCAAACTAAGCAACTAAGTCTCAAAATTAGTCCATCCTCTTCTCTTCCCAAGTCTTATTCAACATTATCAAACCCAAGTAAGCAACAAATCAAAAAGAAAGACCAAAAACTCTAGAGGGCCTCTTTCAACTTCCTCCCTTCAACCCAAAATCTAGCCATGATCCTACTCTTTCTCCTACCTACCATTGTGATAATAATATGATTTCTTATGATATATTTCAAACTCTATCACCATTACAATATCTTTCTTACATCGTCACGTAGCTCTCCATCATTGACACATTTGGGGCATCACACTTCCCCCTTCTAGCACTATCAATTGTCTCTAACATCTATTATCACACTTAACGCTCCGCACTTCATGATTCATCTTTCTTAGCACTTTCAAACCCTTTGATATACATATTGTATCATCACTACCATATGACACACTCTTGTGTTACAGCTCACACTTGTTTTTTGAGGGCATACTACATCCATGAACCTCACACACTACACATTTCATGCTCCATGCTTCACGATACATATTTCTAGCATTCCATTATCACACATCATACTACCCTATGATGCACTCTAGTTCCATATGGATCATACTTTGGATTGATGAGGGTCTAAATATGAAATGAACCTCACTTATTTTACACTTTACGCTATGCAATTCATGATATATCTTTCTAGCATCTATTTTAAAACAATTTCCCGATGACACACTCTTGTTCTATGGTTCATTATTGCTTTTTTAGGAATATTTTATAAATTAACCTCATCTCATACTCATCCACATCCACCGGGGAATGCTGCTCCTATCACATTCACATTACATACAGGGTTCATTTTAAGACACCCCTATAAAATTGAAGGTGGAAAATACCTGGCGAATATCCCCGTAACCAGTTTCAGTGAAAGGCGAATTTGACAGTATTCAAAAACAAAATTTTCACCTGGTTTTTCATGGCTCCATCAGTGACGCGCGACAACAAGACGTCAATAACCACTCCTGAAACGCATCAATGGAACGTCAATAGTCTAGATCGACACGCATGACGCGACACAATGGCTCGTAATGACGCACGACACCGGCTCCCAATGACACATGACACTGATCGTAATGACGCGCGACATTGTCTCCTACATCCACGCGTCGATTATGTCTCCGTAATGACGCGTGACATTGCCTCCTCTTGTCCGCGTCATCGCCCCTAATGACGCGCATTATTTACTCCCTCGACGCGTGCGTCATCGGCTCCCATTGACGCGCGTCAGCTAGGGAGGTTGTTACATTGTCGTGTCGGCCTAAGACCTTTGACACGCGACATCGGCGTCTTATAGACACGCGTGACACTCACATACTAATGACGCCAGCGCGTCTCTCGTCTTCTATTGACGTGTCATCACTGAACTCGCTGACGTGCGTCAAAGGTCTTAGCTGACGCACGACAATAGGAGGAAGTGATGCGCGTCAGTAGGGGATAGTGTCACACGTCACTAGGAGCCAGTGTCGCATGTCAAAGGTCTTAGCTGACGCGGCGACAACAAATCCCTAGCCTGCTGCGTCGATGTGGCTTGATGACGCGCGCATCGAGGAGCAAATGACGCGCGTCAATAGGGGCCAGTGATGCCCTATTTAGCTTATAAATACCCTTGTGCCGCTCATTTTCTTGTTTTCATTTTCCCATTCTTGAATTTTTGCAGGTCTAAATCGTTGTCAAAGACGCAATTACAGCTATAATGTCGACTTCACATGCTTCCCAATTGCAAGTTCAGCAAGAAAATCAAGAGAATCCAACTCAATCGATTTCGAAGATCAACTACAGGAATCCCTTATGCCCTCACATCCATACGGCTTTAAAGATGTCTTCAGAATATCAAGATTTGATGGAAGAGTGTGAATTTACAGGGCTCGTTAATATGCCCCATTTCGAAATAGATCCGGATATTTTGAATTACCTTCTGTCATGCTACAATTCAGAGGATGGTATTTTTTATGTGACTCTGAACGATGGCCAAATGTTCCAATTCACTATTGAAGAAAATGACATCCATCGGTTTACGGGCTTCCTTTCGAAATTTACCAATTATTCTGACCAAGCAACACTCTGGAAGAAGACAAGAAATTTCTCGAATCAACGTCACGGTTTCCATGTTGATTGTAAGTATAATTCATTTTAATTCATATTTTTATTATTTTTATTCTCGATACAATTTGCATTTATAATTTATAGTAATTTTCAACGCTGTTTCACATTTTGCAGCCCATGTCAATAAATCCGGGCGTGGTGTAGATACACAATCAATTGCACACCACTTTCTTGCTGCACTTATTTCATTTTTTCAAGCCATAATTGTTTTGCAGGGTCGCCAAACAGATATACCAAATTGGGCCATCGCATACATTTGTGCCACTATCTCAAAACGACAATTCGATTGGTGCACATATCTATCCAAAAAAATAAGAACTGACATAATAAATTCAAAACTCTCAGATAAACCTTTCATTTATTCAACAAACTATCTCCTCGGCTTCTACTATGAGGCAATTTTAAATTTAAAAGATAAACAAATTCCTACTTGCTCTGATGAGGCTTTGAAGAAATTCTCAATTCCATTTGAAGAACAACAGGTATAAACTATTTAGTTTGTAATTGTATTTCAATTTTTGACATTACAGTGCAGTTATTAAAACTTAAATTTTAATGTTTTGCAGAGAAGATATCTTGAAGCCCTTCCCCAAAAAAAGAAGTTATCGAGAGGAAGAGGCCAACAACACGTGGAGGCTTCGGGGGACTCCCAATCTAAAATGGAAGCTCACTCCTCTCCAAACCCTCAACAGTTTGAACTCGTTAAACGCCAGAGAAGTAATACATTCTCATATATTATTTACAAATTCCAAAGTTGCATATTTATTTTTCAATTTAAATTTTAACCAAATGAATTGACATTATTTAATATTGATGAATTGCAGGGACTTTGGAACCTTCTTCCCCAACTCACTCCATACAGTCACATGCATTCATATCTTCTGAATAGCCACTGAGTACAACTCCTACAAGGCCACCCGTAGCACCGAGAAAAACAACCCCTCGACAACAAGGTACAACTTTTCTATAGTACGTTTAATTTCGTAGTTTTGACTTTATGAATTGTTTTAATATTTTTCATTTTTTCTTGTACTTTTCAGCATATGTCACTCATGATCAAACCACAGCACCGAAACCCACTCAACCATTAATTTTTAAAATGCCAACCAGAGGAACAGTGAAAAATAACATTGGTAAATGCATGCCTTTTGCTTCGGCCCCTAGTGGGACACTAAACCTTGCCTCCTCGTTTCGAATTCCAACTCTATCACTTGGTGGCTTGCCCAGTGCAACGAGCATATCTGTTTTGAACAATATAAATTTAGATGAAGATTATTTGGGCATTGATAGCAATGACCCAACTGGTTTTTTCGATACCCGCGAGATGATTCAAGGCCAGCAGGTATACTTCAAATTTCAATTTTAATATGCTTTACAATTTTTAATTACATTCTGATTTAAATTTATTTATCTAAATCTTGATTAATTTTTTCAAAAACAAGATCAGCCCACCCAAAGGCAGAAACAAGGAGCAGTTGATCTTGGTGAAAGCCCCCATTCTTCTCCAGCAAGATCGTCTGCATCAGATTCAGATAGTGAACAGTTGCCACGTTTTCCTTTGGAGAACTTAATTGGTAATGATTGTCAATCCCATGTCAGTGAGTTTATTATTCCTCATATCCAACAACTTATAGAATGGGAGAAAAGGGCTAAAGTTCTTATCAATGAGATTATTAGTCGTTATGAAAATTATTGGCAACGGGATAGTTTATACGCTGCAGTCCAGAATCAACCTGCGAAGATGGATTCCTTACTTACCCAAGTAAGATGTGGGACTATCACGTTTAACAACAACTATAAAGACGACATTTTAGATAAGGCACTAAACAAATTGGAAAATATTAGTGCCGAGGCCTAGGCATATTTTAACAAATGGTCCAAGGACAAGGATTTGGTATCAATCGCAAATGCCGAAAGAGATAGAGCGGTTGTAAGTACTATTACATTTAAACAATCATTCTTGTTAATTTGAAAATTTGAATTTACATTAATATTTTGAATTGACATTACTCTTTTGTGCGAGTTGAAATATGAAAATTTGAAGAGTCAAAGTGAAGGTTTTGCAAGTTCACTTGGAAACAAAGAAAAAAAAACTTATCCGCAGCAAAAAATTTGAAGCAAAATATTGTTTTGGTTAACAAACAAAACAATACACTAAAGCGGATAATTAAAGAGCATGGTCTCGACCCTGACATATTATTCAAAGCCAAAGCAGCTGCTGATCCAAATTTTCTATCGCATGGAGATGCAACAAATCAAGAAGAAAGAATTATAAAAAATCTGGACAGTGCTGCAGAAGATCTTATAAGTTCAGGGGTTATTTCTGGTGTTGGGGAAAGAGGTACATCCACAGTGGAAGAAGCCGTTGGGGAAGAGAGCAGAGTAGAATTGTATAAAGAAAAAGAGGGTTTTGAAAATTAGAAACTTTTATTATTGAGGAAACTTTAAATATTGAATTTGAAAACTTCTACTATTGAGTATGTACTATGGTATTTGAATTTAATTATATGGATTTATATAAAGTCTTTAATTTTAATTGCATTAGATGGTGATTATCATGAATTATATGTATGTTTCTTGTTTACTTGCATTGTCATGAATTGTATGTGGACGTAGATGATGAATGATGATAACTGATAATTAATGATAGATGATGATGAAAGACGATGATCAATTTAATGTGTATAATGTAAAATGTAGTGCCTAAATATCTTGTGGGACTTTAATTATCTTGAAAATTATGTTTTTGGGAAAAAATAGCAACTAAGATTTGAAGCAGATCTTTAGGATTTCTCCTTAATAGACTTATGGTGTAGGAAAATTCTATTTTAAAGAGATTCACCTCTATATAAGTGCATAATCTCTCATTAGAGAGGTTGTTTGACATCCAAAATAGTCAAGACCATTTGTCAGAAAATAACGTTTTGCTGGAAACAATCAAGACCATGGTTTAAAAGATATGGTTTTGTTATCATGGATATTGTTTTGTGTAGAGTAGATTGACAAGTTGCTGTAAATAGTCAAGGTTATGGAGGCTAGATTAACCAAAGTTGGAATAACCATGTGATTAAAAGATAGGTCAAGCTCGATATAGAACTTTGAAGTTTAATGTAAAACATATAAGGTTGAAGAATCCTATCATTTTTTAATATTTGATAAGGGTGAAGAATAATTGTGGATTAGAACTGGGAGGCTATAAGTTGGAATAATTTTGAGTGTGTAAGAAAATATTGAAGGTTGTAAACTAGATCATAGCAAACTATGTGTGTAAGTATTTATGTAGAGCCTTGAAGAAGGCACACTACATTTGCAGGATAGTTTGAAGAAGGCACACTACAATGTTCTAGTCAATTTTATTACTAGAAAGGATTTTTATTAGATAAAGACTCTGTCAAGTTGATTTAAATAGTTGTGATTAGTGTAGATTTGGGTGGGTGACTATAGGATATGGAAGATAGCATTAGAATTGAGTTTGAATAACTTCGTGTTAGAGGATGATCATTATAAGTCTAAAAATAGATCTATTTCTTCATGGAGAAATCTGAAGAAGTGATGGATCTATGACAAAGCAGGGAATTTTAGGAATTTTAGGAAGAAATCAAGAAAGAATCATCACTGGTAAGAAATTAAACATAATTGCAAATATCATAGGGTTTAGCTTACCTCTTGCGTATTAGATTGCTGTGAAATCATCAAGGGTAACGTGCTAGATCTTTGTTTTTCCTGACATTGTAGATAGAGGGGTGAGTTGCCTGACATTGTCAGTCCTGAGAAGTGCCAGCAACATCTTTAAATATATAGACCAACAATATCTTTAAATAAATGATAACAAGAGCTGAAAAAATGTAAAGTAACAAACAATAAGATGATGTTGAAGAAGATACCTATTTAAAATTGAAATCATCCCCGGTAATGTGCTAGATCTTTGTCTTAATAAAATTCAACGCAAAAAATGGATTAGTAGATAGATGGGTGAGTTGCCTGACATTGTCAGTCCGGAGAAGTAACAGCTTCCTCGGACGGATGTCAACCCACATTTTCAAAAAATAAAATATTGTATTTAACTAAATGTAAATACATAGACATCTTTAATGATAACCAGAGCTGAAAAAAATGAATAGTAACAAACAATAAGATTAAGGGGAAAAAGATACCTCCTTAAAGTTGAAATCATCACTACCACTGGTAATGAGCTATATCTGTGTTTCAAAAAAACCCAACACGAGAAATGGATTAGTAGATAGATGGGTGAATTGCCTGACATTTTTAGTATATAGACCTGTAACATCTTTAATGAAAACCAGAGCTGAAAAAATGAATAGTAATAAATAATAAGATTAAGGGGAAAAAGATACCTGCTTAAAGTTGAAATCATCACTGCCACTGGTAATGAGCTAGATCTGTGTTTTAAAAAACCCAACACGAGAAATGGATTAGTAGATAGATGGGTGAATTGCCTGACATTTTTAGTATATAGACCTGTAACATCTTTAGGAAAACCCATGGTTAACCAAAACATGAAATGTGTATAGGAGTGTCTTTTAGTGCTTCATGCCAAATTTAATTAGATTTTGAAATGAGTATTTAAACTTATTCAAGTTTTTATAAAACTCGATCGCTTAGAAATGCAGACTAAACAACCTGTATTCTTAGCATCCAAGAAGTTAATTTGTTGTATAGGATTCACATCTTGAGATTCTCTCTTCAGGACTGCTTCTTGGAGTGGTTGAATTAAAATATGTCTCTTTTTTTTCAAATTTTTAAGGTGGTGCATATGATCATAGCTCAATAAGGTTGTTTACATATCATATTAGTTACAAGAATGAGGTTTGAAAGATACAATAAGGGTAAAGTGATCAAAATTGTTGTGTAACGGAAAGTTGTTTTTACTTTCTTCTAATTATCATTGTTGAGCTGATGAAATACTTGGTTGACCATTGCAATGAGTATCAAAGTATAAAATTCCTGCTACCACCTTGTTTTGTTTTCCTTTGCTGAAGATACAATGTTCAAGTGTATGTTTGAAGACAATTTTCTTGAAGCTCCCCCATTTCTATGCCTTGAATTGATTAATCATGATCTTCTTGAAGTACAATTGATAAAATCAAGTGTCTCAAATATTGAAATTTTTTTTACAGCTCAACATAAAGTTCTCTGTGCAAGGTTGGATCATCTTAAAAAGGTAACATTGTGTAAATTTTGTCAAGAGTGCCTTACTGGTACCTCATCTCAAACTCAGTCTTAGCATATATCATGAAGTTTCTTTTTGAACTTATCAAACAAGACCCTATATCATCATCAAGTACACACCAAACACTGTTTCTTTGGTCTGGGGATAAATTTGAAGGCTTCATCTCAATTGGCTGCATTGCAAACATGAAGGGAATTTCCTCTAGAGAAAAAGAGGTGAAAACTTCGAATTCCATTAAATTTTGGATAAGAAATCAATTATTTGGTAGTCTCAGGCTTTCTCTGTGCATAAAGAGATCCATCTAGTCACTCATCACTCCCCGACGCGTCGATGGAACATCAATGGTCTTGGCCGAATGCTGCGTGACACTCCCCGCTATTGACGCGCGTCACTGGCACCTAATGACGCGCATCACTGGCACCTAATGACGCGTGTCACTGGCTCCTAATGACACACGTCACTGGCTCTTTTTGACGCGCGTCACTGGCTCTTTTTGACGCACGTCATTGACTCCTACTGACGCGCGTCACTGGATTCTATTGACGCGCGTCACTTTCTCCTATTGACGTGCGTCGCTCACTCCTATTGTCGCGCGTCACTGGATCTTATTGACGCGCGTCGCTTGCTCCTATTGACGTGTGTCAATGGATCCCGATTGACGCATGTCAGCTAGGACTATTGTCGCGTCAGCTAGAACCTTTGACGCGCGTCAAGTGAAGCCATTGACGCCCGATTTAGCCTATAAATACCCTTCAACCGGTCATTTTCTCGTTTTCACCTTCCAGCTCTTGATTTTTTGTAGGTCTCGATGCTTCCCAACTGCAAGTTCAGTAACAAAAATCAAGAGAATCCAATTCAATCGATGTATCTTATGCCCTCACATCCATACTGTTTTAAAGATGTCTTTAGAATATAAAGATTTAATGGATGCGTGTGAATTTATAGGGCTCATTAATATGCCCCATTTGAAAGCAGATCCGGCATTTTGATACTTTGTCATCTACAATTGAAGGGCGATTTTTATGGCTCTAAGCGATGGCGAATTTTTCAATTCAGTATCGAAGCAAATGACATCCATCGGTTTACGGGCCTTTCGTTCAAAAATTTACCAATTGTTACAACCAAGGCAACACTCGTGGAAGAAAAGAATTTTCTCGAATCAACGTTCGGTTTCCATGTTGATTGTAAGTATAATTCGTTTTAATTCATATTTTTTATTCTGATACAATTTCTGTTATAAATTTATAGTAATTTTCACTGTTTCGCATTTGCAGCCCATGTCAATAAATAAAGGCGTGGTGTCTAATATGTAGCATTTCTGAGTACATGTAATTTTTGCAATGCTAGTGTCTAAGATGAGCTTTGTAACTTTGATTGACCTGATGAGTGCAGTGGAAAAGTTTAAACAAAAAAAAGATCTTAAGAAAACTGATGGAACCAAGAAGGGGAAATTAATTGATGTTCCCAAACTTGATGATGCAAATCAATCAAGGGGGAAGAATTCTGATCAATGTACTTTAATATTAACAGAGGGTGACTCAGCCAAGGCTCTTGCTGTAAGTGTTTGTGCCTTGAATCAGGGAAATGTGAATACTGAATTTGGTAGTATTGTGACATGTTTCGACATCACTTTCCAATTTAATTTTTTGTTATTTTAGTTATCTTTATCCTATCAGGTGGCAGGAATATCTATTGTTGGTCAATATTATTATGGCATGTTTCCTCTCAGAGGTAAGCTGCTCAATGTCAGGGAAGCTACCACTCACCAACAAATGGAGAATAAAGAGATAGTAAATATAAAAAAAATCCTTGGTCTACAGGAAGATAAAATATATGATAGCATTAAATCTTTAAGATATGGCCATCTGATGATAATGACAGACCAGGTACATGATCTTTGTATAGCGCTATTTAGTTTCTGCTTAATTCTGACACATCCTTTCTAGTGAGATCCTTTTTGACTTGTCCTTTGTCTCTTAAAGGACCATGATGGTTCCCACATCAAAGGATTGCTGATCAATTTCATACACCATACCTGGCCATCACTGCTTAAAATTCCTTCATTTGTTGTGGAATTTATCACTCCTATTGTCAGGGTAACTGTTCCCCCTGTATATTTGGTTGAGTGTATTGAGACTCTTTATATTTGTTTTTAAGCCTCCAGATGTTATGTATCTCCATGTCTAATTTTGGCACATGTTGATGTAGGCAACTCACAAAAATGGAAATGTGTTATCTTTTTACACAATTCCTGAGTATGAAGCTTGGAGAGAATCATTGAGTGGATCGATAACTAGCTGGACCATATAGTACTACAAAGTAATGCTAGTTTGTTTTCTCTTTATATGTTTTCAAGTTCTGGTTTTGTTCACTTGCTGATTAGGTATCACTTGTTGCTTGGACCATACAGGGTTTTGGCACAAGTACTTCTAAAGAGGGCAAGGAGTATTTCATACAACTGGACAAGCACAAAAAGATTTTGTGTGGGTTGATGAGAAAGATGGAGATGCTTCCTCATATCAATCAGCTTATAGAATGGGACAGAAGGGCTAAGGTTCTTATCAATGAGATTATTAGTCGTTATGAAAATTATTGGCAACGGGATAGTTTATACGCTGCAGCTGATCCAAATTTGCTGTCGCATGGAGATTTCTGGTTTTGGGGAAAGAGGTACAGCCACAGTGGAAGAAGCCGTTGGGGAAGAGTGCAGAGTAGAATTGGATAAAGAAAGAGAGGGTTTTGAAAACTAGAAACTTTTATTATTGAGGAAACTTTAAATATTGAATTTGAAAACTTCTACTATTGAGTATGTACTATGGTTTTTGAATTTAATTATATGGATTTATATACAATCTTTAATTTTAATTGCATTAGATGGTGATTATCATGAATTATATGTATGTTTCTTGTTTACTTGAGTTGTCATGAATTGTATGTGGACGTAGATGATGAATGATGATAATTGATAATTAATGATAGATGATGATGAAAGACGATGATCAATTTAATGTGGACGTAGATTTATCATCAAGCACAGTAATTCTTCTTCTCTAGACTTTTGAACTTGTTTTAAGATAATTATTCTCTACACTTGTAACGATATGATCATAATGTCATTAGAATGGATATAGATGATAAATAAATGGAATGTGTTATAATGGATATAGATGACATTAATGATTAGAATGGATATAGATGACATTAGAACGAATAGAATTGTAATGATATGATTATGAATTATTTTAAAAAATGAAATTGTTTTAATAAATTTAAAATTAGATAAATAATTGTATTAATAATAATTGTAGTGTCAGGACTCAGGATATGATAATGATATGGTGATGATATGATATATATGGATGATGAGGAATTTTATGTGGACTTATATTTAAAATCGTATAATGTATTGTTTATCCCAAATTTTATGTGAATTTTATGAGGAATTTTATGTGGACTTATATTTAAAAATAAATTAAATATAATTATGAGAAATCAAGAAAGAATCATCACTGGTAAGAAATTAAACATAATTGCAAATATGCTAGGGTTTAGCTTACCTCTTGCATATTAGATTGCTGTGAAATCATCAAGGGTAACGTGCTAGATCTTTGTTTTACATGACATTGTAGATATAGGGGTGAGTTGCCTGACATTGTCAGTCCTGACTCCTGAGAAGTGCCAGCAACATCTTTAAATATATAGACCAACAATATCTTTAAATAAATGTAAATATATAGAATTAGACTTGTAACGTCTTTAATGATAACAAGAGCTGAAAAAATGTAAAGTAACAATCAATAAGATTATGTTGAAGAAGATACCTATTTAAAATTGAAATCATCACCGGTAATGTGCTAGATCTTTGTCTTAAAAAAATTCAACACAAAAAATGGATTAGTAGATAGATGGGTGAGTTGCCTGACATTGTCAGTCCCGAGAAGTAACAGCTTCCTCGGACGGATGTCAACCCACGTTTTCAAAAAGTAAAAATATTGTATTTAACTAAATGTAAATACATACACCTGTAACATCTTTAATGATAACCAGAGCTGAAAAAATGAATAGTAACAAACAATAAGATTATGTTGAAGAAGATACCTATTTAAAATTGAAATCATCACCGGTAATGTGCTAGATCTTTGTCTTAAAAAAAATTCAACACAAAAAATGGATTAGTAGATAGATGGGTGAGTTGCCTGACATTGTCAGTCCCGAGAAGTAACAGCTTCCTCGGACGGATGTCAACCCACATTTTCAAAAAGTAAAAATATTGTATTTAACTAAATGTAAATACATACACCTGTAACATCTTTAATGATAACCAGAGCTGAAAAAATGAATAGTAACAAACAATAAGATTAAGGGGAAAAAGATACCTCCTTAAAGTTGAAATCATCATTGCCACTGGTAATGAGCTAGATCTGTGTTTTAAAAAAACCCAACACGAGAAATGTATTAGTAGATAGATGGGTGAATTGCCTGACATTTTTAGTATATAGACCTGTAACATCTTTAATGATAAAGATAAAAGATAGATAAAGAAGATACCTATTTAAAGTTGAAACAATCCATTATCAATAGCTTCATCAAAGTCGATGTTGTCTTCTGTAGAATGTGACGAAGAGCCAATTACACTCTCAAGGTTGGGAATATTTGTACTTGTAGCTGTATTATTCACACCTCTTCTTTCGCAAAGGGAATTCCGGTCTTGCAATTGCTCTGTCGAGCGGAAGGTTTCGATGGAGTATCGAGAAACATAACACCTCATGCAACTTTCCAGATTTTTATCCAACCTGTTTCTCAGTTTTGATTTTATAAATGACAATGCACTGAAAACCCTTTCATCCTCCACAGACCCCAAAATCATTGTTTGGCATAACTCATATAATCTGAAATATTCACTGATATCTTCTTGTAAAATAGAACTTTGATAGATTCCTCGCCACAGCCTTGTAATAGCACCACTTTCAGAAGGTTGATCTAAATTCTTATATTGGTTCCTCATTGTTGTTGCAAAATTTGTTGACTGAAACTTTAATAAATCAGCATTCAGTATACCTTTGATTTCCACACCCTTGAGCTCTGACGTCTTTGTAAATTGTTCCATTATTGTACCCATTGATTTATGGAAATGCTTACTGACAAAGTCTGCACGGCCACCTTCAGTATTCCAAAAATTAGGATTCATCACACCCATGGCTTCCAGAATTTTATCTTTACTGAAAACGTTCCTAATTTCGATGACAAGGTTTCTGAAATTTTTTTAAGCTTTATTCTTGTTTCAACTATAACAGACTCAAACAAATTACGTGTCACGGGAACATCTTCTCGTTCCGATCCTGTAATAGCTTGACGTTTTTGCAAAATGTGCACAGGTATTTCCCTCCCATTAACAGTGATGCAGAGGTGATCATGGATATTAAATCTCAAAAAGGTGTTAGGATTTTTAAGATCTAATAAATCTCTCCAATTTTCAAAAACAGGTGCATCAAAACTATCATTGGAACAGTACAATATATCAAGACTTTGACATACCATTTTCCTCATCCGTATAAAATCCACAATATAGATTAATCTACCCTGTGCATGCTTCATCAGTGTATTGATCTCCTTTAACATTGGAAGAATACCCGACCAATGTAAGCAATGTCTCCAAATCAGTTAAACGGAACAACAAGTCCCTTGCCCTATCAACTTCATGACGGTATTTGTGCATGAAACCAACCAATGAAGGATACTCCTCACGAACTCTACATGCAGGTTCATACAAAGAGATCCATCTAGTCTCCACATCCTTCAGAAGTTTTTTGCCATCTGTAATTCCAATTGCAAATTTTTTGAACTCGAGAAAATGCTTTGGGCTGCTTGACATATAGGCATGAAGTTCTCTTATAAGGTCTTCTAATTTAGCAACATTTTCATGGTTGCTTACCATTTTATACGCTAAATTCATTATGTGAGCCATACAGTGAATTGGTAGCATATATGGGGCCACTGTTGTTTGTAATCTAACACAGAGCCCTGTTCGGTGACCCTGCATGACAGATGCACCATCTGCTCCAACGCATACCAACTTCGTAGCAATTTCATAATCAGTCATACCAGCAACATCTTTCAAATGAGAAACAACTATTTTATATAGGTTTTCGGCATTGCAGTTTTCAACCATTTTCATAACACCCAATAGATGAGGTGTCCTTATATGATTTTCTAAAGTATAGATGTGGATACATACCCATGCGGTGTTGTCAACTGCTTTGTCACTTCATCAATTGAAAGAGAGATAAAGTTTTCTTTTTTTACATTCTCTTTCAAATCTTCCTTCTCTATCATCGAGAGGCATTTTGCCATTTCCCATCCACTACTCTCAGACCAATGAGACTGAGGTACATTCAACGATTCGTTAAATTGATACAAAACTTTGAAATCGAGGAAATTTGAAATCGCTCTTCCTTTTTTAAGTATTTGAAAAAGAGTAGAGAATTGTATGAATTTTGCATGTAGATTTGTTTCTTTCATCTTACCAATATGCGATGTGATCGTTCCTCCCTTTTCCAATAGATGTCTGTGTTTTTTCTGCTCTGCCTCATATTCCGCTGTGTATCTAACATGCATGCATTCTTTTTTATTTTTCCACCTATGTGTTTTGATTTTATCGCCATCATCCCTTACTTACTTTTAGGTAGTTACTGATTAAATATTGTTTTCCACAATATTTTTCTATAGTGTGCACCCAGTATGCTTCAAGAGGTCTGGCATATTATTGTAGGTTTCATTTGTTTGACTTTGATCTTTGTGTAGAATGCAGCTTTCATTTGCATTTTTGTTGCTTTCCCAATTTCCACGTACATATTTTACATGTACATTCGATGGGATTTCTTCGAATTAGATGATTGTATGCAGTTCAATAAATGTAAATTTAGCTACCCAATCAAACTTGTATGTCCCGCAATGGTCCACATATTCTTGTTCGTTTTTCAATGCTTTACTTTTTTGAGTAGAATTTTGAGCAATATCACAATCATCTGGTTTCCTCTTTCTTGACCGGAGTTTGATTTTGATTTACCTTTTCTTCCATTTTCTTTGAGTGTTTGTATCTGTGATATCTAGCTGCACTTGAGATCTTTACAGTTGCACCCCAACAAGAACAATATCTTCAAGATCTGTTTCGTTATTTACTACTTCTTATATTATCGTAGGTTTCATTTGTTTGACTTTGATCTACCACCATGTTTTTGACACTTGAATGCATGTCCACCTCAATAATTCCTTCCACACACTAATCTGATATCTAGCCACTCAATATTCTCCCTAACGATTCTCTGTGGTGGCATCTATATGATTGGTATTTGCAATATCTATATCTGCAGAGTTTCAAAATACTTGAAGAGTGATTTATGAGATTTCTTACTTACTTTTAGGTTATTCGTATTCTTTGAGCTAGGCACCTTCCATTATTCTCAGCTTCGAAAAGAGTCTGCGCGTCAAAAAAAGAACCAAGTAGCTGACTCTGTCCTGGTCGAGGTCTTGTCTGCGCGTCCACTGTCTCGAGGTCGCGTGTCCCGATCTGTCTTAATATATTTTTTTGTCAAATGGCGTCACAAACACTACTTTGCACATTTTGTCCCAAATGTCCCCAAATCGTCGCGTCACTCACACTTCCTCACGTCAAATGTCCCAAGCTCTTAGGCACGCCTCACTTCTTTGCCCAAGTCGCGCGTCGCAACACTTACTTTGTTTCACGCGTCGAACACCTTTTTCATGTATCCTTTCCTCTGCCTTCCCAAGTCAAGCTCGCTCTCTTGTCCTCACGCTACCAATATGCGTTTCAGTGACTAGAATCTCTTGTCGCGTGTCAACCTTGCCTTTTGGCTTTTCTTTGGAGGTTTCCGATCACGCTGTGCTTTCAACGTCGACCGCATTTCTCTCGCTCAACAATCACGCAGGATCAAAGCCACGAATATAATATGAATCTCTATCAACCCTATCTCGCTGTCATCCAAGACTCTTTTAGTGTGCTCAAGGGTTTTGCGGAGAACATCAATTTCATTCTAGAGCGAGTTCAAATTTCACAAGATATTGGTAATTTGGTAAGCTACTTGAGGTATACTACCTGGATGACCCCTATATATGCTACCTCTTTGAATCACCTAAGTTTTTATAGGAGATGTTTTCAAATGAAGGCGAAGGTGACCCCAAAAAAAAAATTCTCCTATATACTATATATTTTAGGCGAAAGGTCCCATGTTACTGCTGATGATAAGATGACATGCGGCACCCACTCTTCGAATAATTCACCTTTTCAAATTTTCCTAAAATGAAATTTTCACCATATTACGAATATTCGCTAGCTAAAATTATCCCAATTCGATCTATACTCATACCATTCCATCACACTCATACACAACATTGTGACAACATATCCTTGGTTGCACTTATTATTGCTTGCTTATACTTACATGTACAATTTGTTTCCCATTCTAGATGGATACTTAATATGTCAATATTTTTGTATATAAACATGCGAGTTCACTTGGTCTTTAGTTGTACATACGAGACTTCCTACGAGATCTTTACACGCACCAATGATGCTTGGAGCTATACCTCTTACCGGTCCCACCTGAGGCTCACAGGGGAATCGAATCTACTTTTCTCACACATTACAAGTGTTATTGTTTCGTTATTTACTACTTCTTATTCTCACCATCACACTACTTTCCTATCGAACATACACACCACTGACATACTTTATATATTTCTAACATGCTAACAAGTGCTTCATGTACAATATTTTCTTTGCATGAATATCTACCACCATGGTTTTTTGACACTTTACTTTAAATTTTTACCATTTCTTTATACTTGTATACTATTGTTTCATCGATGAAGCTATGCCCCATGTCTTGTTTGATCATTACTTGTATGCTTTTCATCCTACTTTGTCCCTAATTGTCTTGTGAGTCACGGATTTTGAGAAATGTCCCATGTTTGAAACCTAATTTTCACTTTCCTCTCATCTTGTATGCACACTTGATTTTTCTCTCATTGTCTTCTATTTCTTTGCTATCTAATTTTTCTACTAATACAAGTATCTAGCCACTTTGTTTTCATGTGCCTTGGTTTTTATCATGCACATTCCTCTCCCCATTCTTTTTCTGTTTTCTTTGTAAAAATTTGAGGTATTGCGGTTGGTAGTCCTAACTATTCTTGGTTAAAAGAAGCGGTTAAGAACATAGTTCAAAATCAATTCAATCAACATCAGTCCTCTCTTTGGGATGCATTCACCTAGTGATGTTGCATGCACCCCAAATGAAGGGGGAATACATTGGGTGAATCATTTACCCCATAAAATCAGATCGAAACTTTGTGTTAGCTATAATTTAGATATGCACATCTCATTTATACAAAATCAACACATGCTAAAGAATTATAGTTATAGAAATGGCCCGCCTTTAAATTTGACTTGGGTCCTTTTGTTTGATGATCTTTATAGTAAACCTCATAATATCAATGCTCGTTTTGTGTATTTGATAAATAGACTAACACTTGGGTGCTCACGACCTATCTTTGGTGCCTATGTCCTACACACAGGGCTCTGAGATGTCTGGGGTAGATACTGACTAATTTATTATATCAACATAGTTCATAGATGAATTTTCACATCACGGACACAATACTCCAACAAGCAGAATGCATTCTATCTCCATTTTAATCATAACTAATATGGTACAAATTAGAAAAAGGATCACACCATTTGCAGTGGTGTATAATCGGGAAGCATTCATGGAAGGAGATTAACACTAGACCTCTCTCCCCATACTCTTCTACTGTGGCATGAGATGACCCAACGAAATCGTTCTTAGCATGAGATCACCCAAAAAACTCGTTCTTGGTGTGAGATCGCCCAAAATTTTTATCTTGGAGTGAGACCACCCAAAAAATCATTCTTCTACAACATTTTCAGGACATCTTTCTATCCTTTTACACTCATGTTCATTATGTGCACACCTTCCTTTTACTTCTTTTACATGCTTTTACATACTTTTATAAAGTTTTCATATACATGACTTTGAATACTCTTTCACTCTTGTTTTACAGGTTCATCCTTGATACAAAACATGAAGCATCCCTACATTAAGCACAACAACAGTACTGACACAATATGCTTCACCCCTAAGGTCACTTCCTCTTTCTTAGTTTCCATGCTTCATTTTTATCTCTTCCCACTTTCAGTTGTCTCTTCGGCACGTTATCGCCATCACACTCTATAGGAACAAAATATACACATCTTCTAACTACTTTATGTTATCAAGTATTCAATCAAAAACATAAAGTGGGGAAATTGTAGACATAAAATCACACACTTGGTTACATTTCTAGGTCTTAAAAGCATACTAGTATTCATATGATTCCTAAGTGAGAAAACTAGTAATTGACAACTATCTTTAGCCTTTTGTCTGTGAATCTTGTTTTCTATTTGGTCTTACAATCCCTACAACCCAGTCAAAAAATTACATGCTTATAGTTTATGACTTTGGATACCAATGCCTAGCCGGGACGCCATCTCCCAAGTGCTCTCATTCCCTCTGGTGACCTTGGCCTCTTTCTACCTTACTCACTCTTTTTGGGTCTCTTCTATCTTTTGGGCCTCTTATTTTCTTATGGGTCGGCCTTCCAGTTGTCAATTATGAAATTTAACCAAGGGAATGATATAAATACATATCTATGTGATCAAAATAAAGGACCAAGCTCTCAACATATTATCACCTAAGCTTGCATCGAAAGGCATCCAAAGCACTCAAAGGCATCCATCTAGCATCCATTCAAGGGACAAGGGACTACATTTTCTGCATATACTGCATAGGAATGGGAATTTCATTCTATTCCATACACACATTTGAATATTTTAGAAAATCTAGCTTGTTATCTAGTGCATCTTGCACAAGGGCATCTTAGGGCACAATTATTTCACACACTCACAAGAACTACATGGAGTCTGAGATGTGAGTACTGATGATCGGTCGTAAGTTCATCTATCGAGTGACCACTGGGGTTAGTCTAACTCCCCATATTACATATTTCATTTTTGGATTTGACATGGTTTTGTGGGTTTTATAGGTGAACATCTATTTAACGGGATACGGTACATCCGAAACGATCAAGGTGTGATACACAAGTGACCAAAAATGACTATCAATGACGACAAGAAAATCAATTTCCAATTATGCGCATAGTCACAAGAGCCTAGTAGAGGTATCTAAGGCCCATGTACCCTCGACCCGGTGCACGCACCCTATACCAAATTATCTAATAGCTTTATATTTTACAATGTGCAATAACGACACAATTTACTTTCTGTTCATCAATTTTCTAGTCTAGATCAAGTCTAAAAAAGAGTGAATCAACTAAATCATTTTCTATCTCTCAAGCACTTAGGGTTTTATATTTTATTGGCTCATTTCTTGTGTCAAATTATATCTAGCAGCTACACTTCATTGTAACTATCAATTACTATGTAATTAGGGTTTTAAAAAAGTTCTATTTTTGCTAAATCAACTAAATTTGTTGGGTAGAAGGTACAAGTATTACGAAGAAACTTTGGTGTTTTTTCACATTTGTGAGTATGGGAATTTTTTTGGTGTATATATTCTAGTAAGTAAATGGTTGTGTAGAAGGTGTGAATGTCGCAAATCTCACATTTATGAGAAAACAAAATGGTACAAAAATAAATGTTGTAAGATGTGACAAAGACTGCGGGGCGAAACCTTGAGGACTTGGTTGATTTGATGAAGACTATTCAAGCCCATTTATAGATTGTGAATGCTACAAAATATTGAGGTGTTGTGGAATATCAAAGTTATATTGAAGTGGTACCCATGTAGTAGAGAGTGCAAGATGAGAATAAGGAAGAAGAAGATGCACAAGTCAAAAGGCCAAAAGATAGGATTTTACACATGATGGGTAGGATGGGATGTAAGACAAGATTGTATACACCAATTTATTCTAAAAGTTTAAAACTAGAAGATCCCATCAATTAGATAGAGAAGATCAAGAATTATTTTGAGTACAAAGACATGGAAGATCCTAGGAGATTCAAATTTTCTGCACGAGGTTGATGGGTCATGCACCTCTTTGGTGGGAGCAATATAGACAAATATAGTGCAAAGAGGAAAGACAAAGATTAAGAATTGGGAGAGATTAGTTGTGAAGTTGAAGGTATTTTTTTTTCTATGGATTACCAAATTATTTTGTTTAAGAAGTTTCCTAACTTTTGGCAGAGAGAGGGATTAGTGTGAAGGATTACATTGAAGAATTTTATCGACTCCTCATCAAGCAGGTCATGTAGAAGATGATATGGAGAAGATCTCTAGATATATGAATAGATTGCACATTGTGGTTTGAGATGAAATTGGAATAATCCAAGTGTGGTTAGTAGAAGAGGCCTATTAATATGCCTTTGAAGGTGGAGGAGAAGCTAGCACATAAACATCGGACCATTGTATGAGAAAAAGGAAAGGCCACACAACATCGAGACCATTGCATGAGAAAAGGAAAGGCCACACAAGGTCACGAGATGAAATAATAATAGGGAAGTTGTGCACATAATGAAAGCAAGGTTAAATCAATGCCACAAATTTAAGGAACACATAGAGGAGGAGGAAATAAATTCGGGGAAAAGGATCTTTTGGACACGAAGAGGTATGAAATTCAACAACACATGTTGTAGATGTTGAGAGATAGGACATAGTGATTTCAAGTGGCGACACACCTAGAGTGATGAAAAGAGGAACAATGTAAGTGCACACATTACACAACCTGATGAAGATGATATGTGATGAAATAGACAACTTACTTATGTACTCGTTCCATCTATTGATCAAGCACAAAAAGGATAAACATAATAAGGAATTATATTGACTTAGTTACCATAAAGTGAAAACACTCATGAAAATATTTGAAACACATGCCCATAATTTCATTAAATGGGTATGTCTCTACTTAATAGACCGTGACCTAATAGATTCTTATGTTTTCTTTACAAAGGGTAAATAGGTTTGAGAATTCAAAAGGTTATACATGATTATCTACAAGATTAGAAATATTTATGTTGCTAATGACACACCTCACCAAAGACTCATTTGGGAGATGTACTACACCAAGAAAACAAGACACTTTGGCATTACTAAGAGAATGTGGATATTATAAAGCCATTGATACTAGCCCCCTCTCTCTCACAATAAGTTCAACATAAATTATTGCGAGTCCTTATTGCATCACCAAATCTAAGAAAAAGAAGTTAGAAATTTACATACCTTTTTTGTTCCATTTAAACCATGAAAATTTATTAGCATGAATTTCAAGAATTTAATATCTAAGGATGAAGTAATAAAATGATACTATGTTTTATATAGTGAGTAGTTACTAAAATATATCCATCATGATTGATTGCGAGTTTTAAACACGTTTGGGTCCAATTTAGACTACCGACATCCATCTTGTGTTTGATTGCATTCCATAGTTTATCAATAGTTTTTTTCATGATTTGTGGGAAGTGAGAGATACATAATTAGAATGGACCGCAACATTTCATCCTTAGGTGAAACAAAAAAACAAAATTTATCAACCATACACTCATGTATTTTATGTATACATGTATAAAAATTCACAACCACATTCTTGGGATGAATATTTTTCTCTACGTCGACATATCTATGATAAATATTGATAAAGTTATGCGGGAATAATCCATTCTAAATTTGTCTTGGGTTGAAATCAGTGACAAACCCCTAGATATGTCCTATGACATGTTTTATGGCGAAATTCTTGTAAATTGGAAAATTAAGATTCATCATTAAACTACTCACCACTAGGTTTAATAGATAGTATCACATGAACAATATAAATTCAAAGAGAACTATGAAACACATAACATACCTCATGAGTTTATGATAGATGATAAATTTTGGTAGTATCTTCAAAAGGAAAATTTCAAGGGTTCACACGAAATATCAAACATCTAAACTATGGTCTTAACACCATATTATACAATTATGAGAGAATGGTTTCATCCATGATCTACCATAATACTCATGTATATATACAATATTTAATGTGGAAGTCCTTAAGTCATAATTTTTACCTTTTCTTGAGTTAATAACAACTCAACTTGGAATTAGATTCCGAACACTTGTAGACATTAGAAAATGATAAAATCATGGAAGTCACAAGGAATACATGTTAGAGAACCCTTAAGATTCACTTAGAGTGGATAATGCAATGTGTGGAAACAAAATCTATGCACTTGGGTATATTTATAGGTCTTAAAACATACTAATATATACATGATTCCCAAGAAAAAAACTAGTAATTGAAAATGTCTTTTGGGTCTTTTGTTTCATCTCTTATACTTTTATTCACCTTACACACCCTACAACCATGTTAGTTTTTGAATGATTTATCTTTTATGACCTTAGACACTAGCACCCAATTAGGAAACTAGCACCCAGGAACTCCTATCCCTCCTAGGACTCCGACCCTTTCTCTCCCATTTTCTCACTCTTTTGGGTCTCTTTTACTTCTTGGGTATCTTTCATACTTTTAGGCCGGCCTTCCAGTTTGTCAATTACAAAATTCAAACAAGGGAATCATATATATACATAGTTATAGCTCTCAAATAAAGGGCCAAACACTAAGAATTATCTACTATCACCTAAGATTACATCCAAAGGCACAAAGAGAATCAAAGGCATCCATCCAACACACTCATTCAAGGGACAAGGGTTGTATCATTTATGCATACACAACAAGGGATGTTTATTAAATTCCATACCACACATTATATACATCTGATACATTCTAGATCTATCCCGCTATCATTGTGAAACTTGCACAAGGGCATACTAGGGAATAATTACATACACATTTACATAGAACTACATGGAGTCGATATGTAGTACAATGATAAGTCTTAAGATCACTCTTTAAGTGACCTCAGGGTTCGATATGACTCCACATTCTACATCTTTTTATCTGCTTTAATGTGGTTTGTGGGCATGTGCGGAGTAGACAAGTTGTTTTGCGAGTTACAAGTACATTTGGTGATCAATGAGTGAAATCGAGACTAACAAAAGGACCCTCCTACAAATAAGAGACCAGATCCTGTTCATTCACATAGACACTAGTTCCCATATGCTCATGTCCTCATCACTGGTGCTTCTATCTAGAAAATATCTAGGTCTCATAACCTCCGGTCAGCATTGATGACATTATTCATAGTCTTTCCCAGCAAGTTCACATGCCCGGATCACTTCTAGTTTACTTTGAAATCAGCTAAGTCCTTTTATCTCTCCTTCTTTCCTAGGGTTTCATATTGTACATGATTTTTGCTTGTGTATTCTTTGTGTATTAGCATTTGTATATCATTCATTACAATAACTACTTTGAAATTATATTTAATTCAATTTTTATTAAATCATTTAGTGAACCCGATCGCTCAAACCCTTCTTTTTGAGAATGCATCAGATTCTATCTCCTTCTTCTGAATTAATGGATCAATCTTGTTATCCATCCTATGCTCCAACCAAGGTTTCGCACCACCGCCACCGATGTTGATTTATACAAGTATGTACTCAACACCCTCCCCGCTTGATTACTCCAATGCCTGATCTAACTATCAATGTAGTCACCACCTACCACACCCGACCACCTAAAGCTTCACCAATTTCTATCCCTCCACATATTACCTCAAAATTTCCTCCCACCACCTCCAAAGGTTATGATATCATTGAGAAACTTAAGAATACACATGCCAAAATCTCTCTTTATGATCTCTTACACAGTGTGCTAGATTGTCATCATACATTAGAAGCTTCCTTACGCTCCATCCATATTGAAAATGATAATTCATCTATTTCCTTCACCCATCTCATTCAATCCCTCAAAAATCTACCACATGTTATATCCTTTAATGATGAGGATATCCTACCTACTACCATTGGTAATCTTCCCTGCATCTTTTTCCATCAATGCTACTATCGGTTCCATCTAGTATCAAGTGTGTACTAATTGATAATGGCTCCATTATAAATCTATGTTCTCTTTCAGTAGTCATGTAAGTAAAAATTTACGGAAGTTTGATCACTAAATCCTCTACCCTTGTTTGCGGCTATGATTCCACTACTCGCACATGCATCGACACCATCACCTTACCTTTACGAGTTGGACCTAAAACCATTCCCACTCTATTCTATGTCATTGACACATCATTTCAGTTCAATTGCTTACTTGGTAGACCATGGATTCACGCCATGCATGTTGTTCCTTCTATGGTTCATCAATGTGTTAAATTTTTACATGATGGATATGAGTATACTATTTATGTTGATCCTGACCCATTCAAGTTTTATCGCATTGATCCCATCATTGCCATGCCTATCCCTCCTCGAGTATCTTATTCCATACCATAGTGTCGGTACCTACAATTTTTTTCAATCTAGTTCTCCCATTCATGTACCCTGCACACCCCTCCCTTCCATCCCTACACATACTTCCAATATTATATCACCTACCTCATCTACTTCTAGCACTAACATTACCCACCTATCATTACTCCTCCTTGCTCCAAATCTATCTCCACTCATAATATCCTTGATAATTTTATCCAACAAGATAATGCAAAGCAATGACAATTCTGATGATGAGGTCAATGTCATCGATCTTACCGATGAAAACCATGTAATATGAACTTTACTCCTCTTGAAATAGATGAATCCTACTTCCAAGACACTTTTTTTGCTAATGGTCTAGCTGAACATTAATGCAAATGACCTCATCCTTCTACTACATATAATGATCCCTTTCCAAGGTTCTATACATGCACTTGATCTCATGCCTTCTCCTCTGGTCGCATCTACTTACTTTGCTTTGATCTGATTTTTACATATACCTTATTCATACATGAATCTTCTTGGCATCATATTCCATTCTATGTCACTTGTCTCGACATTGTCTATACACATGAATGCTTGACACAATTAGGAATTCACACTTGATAATATCCTCCCCCATCTCACTCACCTCACATATATCATGGATATGTTCTCATTATTGCTGCTTATGGCCTCCGTGTCTTCCATTTGTTAGTTTTTCTTACATGTACACCTGTTTTTATTCACTCACTCTCTACGTCTTGGCTTGACTACATTGGTGGCACTCTTGATCCCAATCACATTGATATCTCATTTCTAATGCCTTTTGGTCATGTCTCTATATGTAATGATTCATTCCTTGGCTATACACAAAATATCACTTGCTAGTATGCACATGATTTTCCACAACCTCCTTTTACTAATGAAGAATACACTATGGGAATGTATAATTTACGCCACACTAGCTATCTCTATGATTAGCCTCATACTATCACCTACTATGTCTCCAATCCAAAACATATGGGCTATGAACCGAGACATTGACGATCCTTGATGAGTTTTTAAAATTCCCTTCATAAACAACTCATCTTATATATTTTGTTAAGCCATTGAGGCCATGTCCTTGTATTTCCCAATTATATTGTTGAACATTACCATCATAACCTAAACTTATGGCATGAATACTAATTAATATAGTTATAACTAATTATCTTTATTTTGTGGTATTTTGAGTATGCATTTATTCTCTTGATTTCAATAAAGTGTTTGAATGACGCTTTGTGTGATGCCACTCTTATTTGCAAGCAACTTGTTATATGCAGCAACTTGTATGTAGTAAAGGACTTACCTACAACAACATGTCTGTAGTCAAAGGGATCCACCTACAACTAAGGAACTGCTTGCACCACTCATCTGCTACAAAGGACCCGCTCGCACTAACTTGTCTACAACCAAATGAGATCACCTAAAACAAGGAATATGTGATTATGAATATCTATTTGAAACGTGAATAATGACACTCTTATCTATATGTGTCGTTAGAGAGGAAGTTACAATTGGGACGTGAGAACTGGAAGATAACTCAACAATAGATCTAATTATTTATTACAACTCATTGAAAAAATAATTGATTGGTTAAACACGTGATCTAAGGAACTTAATGGTTACTTGAGTTATGTGTTTGATATCTGAGAACTGTTAATTAATTTTGTTGCATGTGTTGGAACTCTTGTTGATCTATTTGAGATCTTCCACTTGTTCTGCAGAATATCTTTTACTTAGTTTGTTTGAAATCCTAGTCAAAATATTCTTCTCATGTTTTGATGTAATTAAGGACTCTAAAAGGAAAGGATTAATTAAGGGAATGTATATAGATCTATCTGGAGAATTAGAGAATTATGTACATAGATACATAAGTTTCTTTTCTCTTAAATGTAGTCTTCATGCCAATTCAATAAAGAATCTAAGTTATATTCAGTAGCTTTTAGTTACAAGCCTTATGAGGGATTAGCACCCAAGGCAGGGCCCACTTGTGGTCTGTTAAACCCCTTCATAGTTTTTTTGTTTTGTTTTATTACATGAGAGGCTTACAAGCAATTTATCCTCTTATCTACATTCTATATTTACAAGCTTTTATTTTAGTTATAGTGTTAGAAGCCATTTGCTTTTAGTTCTGAGTTTTGTTTCAAGCATTGTACTTTCATGCATTGTTATTTTCAAGTATTTTAGTGACAAAAATTTATTTCCATACCTCCTAAATTATTTTTAACTATGCATACAACACTGAAATTATTGAAAGTTTACGTCCCTTGGTTTTATGATTAAATGATGTGAATTAGTGAACACCATATTAATTTCTGCAAGTTAATTAGCACCACCAATCTTCTTGATGAATTTACTACTTCTTCACCCCTCACACACTTAGGGGGCATCATACTTCCTCTTCCCCTTCTAGCACTATCAATTGTCTCTAGTGTTTATTACTACACTTCACACTCCGTGCTTCATGTCTAAAATTTCTATGCATACTTACATATTTGATACACGCATTGTACCATCATTACCCAATGACGCACTCTTGTGCTACAGTTCAACTTTACTAACGAGGGCATAATTCATCAATGAACCTCACATCATACACACTTCATGCTATGTGATTCATGATATACATTTTCTAGCATCTACTCTCACACAAAAATTTGTTTCTGATGAAACAATCTTGTTATATTGTTCATTATTGACTATTGAAGGGGCATTTATAAATGAACCTCATTTCATACACATCCACTAGAGGGAAATGTAGCTCCTCCCATCTTCTAATATTTCATACTACACTATCAAACTCACACATCATTTTCATATCTTGGTTACATTTACTCTTGTTAGCTTATACTAATTACATGTTGCACTTTTCTTACTAATGCTAGCTAGAATTCATAGTATGACATTACCTTTATCATCTACACATGCACGTTCACTTAGTCTCTAGAAGTTAATGCAAATCTACTACAGCTCCTCACAGGATATCTGATGCTTGACACTGAATCTCTTTCTAGTGCCTTTAAGGCTCTTGGGGGAATCTATATTTACTACTCTCACACATTATAGGTTCTATTGTTTCATCACTTACTACTTATTCTTACTAGCACTTACTTTTACTTGATATATACTTGCCTTGACATAATACGTATCTTTCTAACATACTAAGGGGCACTTCATGTGTAGCATTTGTCTTGCAGGATCAATACAACCATGGCTATCTGTCACTTCTTGTTTCCTATTGTTTTCTATTGTTTGTGGGATATGCCTTATGTCTTGTTTGATCATTATATGCTTTTGGCCACTTCATACATGATTGTCTTGTGACATTGTGAGTGATGTCCCATATATGAAACCTAATTTTCACGGTCCATCTTCTCTTCCTAGTTGCTTATTGCATTATATTCCATTGCATACTAACTACTCTTTTACTACTAACACTTGCTACTAGCCTACCTTTTTTGCATGTGCCATGATTTCTACCATGCACATCCTCTACCCCCTACAGTATCCAATTCACATATGCATATTAGATCAAGGTCCTCTCCTTTGGATTACATTCTCCTAATGTCATTGCATGCATCCCAAATGAGGGGGAATCTATTGGATGAACAAATCACCCTAACAATAGCTCAAAGCTACAATATATATCATCACGAGTATGAAATTGACACAAGAATACGGTCACATAACGGTCCAAAATCAGACGTGGACCTCACATATAGAGTGGAAACTAGCATCCGGTAGTGGATAGTAGCACCTGACACTTATGTCCTCCCGTGGGAGCTAATGTATTAGGGGAAAAAATAGTCAATTTCATAGTTCAACATGATCTCCATCAATCTTCACATAATTCTCTAGTAGCATGCACTTGCCTCTAGTCACAGAATGCATTCTATCACCTACATTCGAGTTAATATTAGAACAAATCGGAACAAATTAGGGATGTACCATCTACATTGGTGCTTATTCAAGAACATCATGGAAGGAGAGAAAAGATAGACCTCTCTCCCCAACACTCTTCTCTTAGCATGAGATCACCCAAAAAAATCGCTCTTGGCGTGAGATCACCCAAAAACCTCACCATCGGTGAAAACATGATAATTTTATATATCATACTCTCTTACATATCAGGTGCACACTTTCCTTTTACACAAATTTACACTCTTTCCTTACTTATACATGCATTACTATGATTTTTCATATTTAAATTTGAGTACTTTCTTTCTCTTCTTTTATAGGTCTATCCTTAATACGTAAAAAGAAAACAACTCACATCAACAAACATAACACACCACTATGCATGCACTTCACCCCTAGGGTCTACTCCCCTTTCATAGTCTCCATGTTCACATTGCATGGTCATTTCACGCTTCACTTGCCCACTCGATACACTATCCACCACTCTCTCTACATGATTACAAGGGACACATCTTCTATCTACTTTATGCTAGTGAGTATTCACTCAACAACATAAAGTGGGGGATAATGTAGACATAAAACCTATGCACTTGGTACAATTATAGGTCCTAGATCATACTAATATATACATGATTCCTAAGTAAGAAAATTAGTAATTGCCAATGTCTTTTGGGTCTTTTGCTTTGTCTCTTATACATTTTATTGACCTTACACACCCTACAACCCTATTAGTATTTAACTGATTTATATTTTATGAAATTAGACACTAGCACCCAGTGTGCTCTTGTCCCTCTGGTGCTTCTTGACCCTTTCTCCCCTTTTCTCACTCTTTTGCATCTCTTTTACTTATTAGGAATCTTTTATACTTTTAGGTTGACCTTCCAGTTATCAATTATGAAATTCAAACAAGGGAATCATATATATATACATAGTTATAGCTCTCAAATAAAGGGCCAAACACTAAGCATTATCTACTATCACCTAAGCTTGCATTCAAAGGCACAAAGAGCATCAAAGGCATCCATCTAGCACACTCATTCAAGGGACAAGGGTTGCATCACTTCTACATACACAACATAGGAGGGGAATTTATTCTATTCCATCCCACACATTCTATACATCTGCTACATTCTAGACCTAGCCCGCTATCACTATGCAACTTGTAAAAGGGAATCCTAGGGCATCTCTAAGAACACATTCAAACAAAAATACATGGATTCTGAGATGTAGTGTAGTGCTTTCGGTCATAAGATCACTCTTCGGGTGATTTCGGGGTCATTCCCACTCCAATTTCTACATCGTTCTTATTAGATTTGACGTAGTTTTTGGACATGTGTAGGTAGAAAAGTTGTTTTATAGGTTACAAGAACATTCAAAATCAAGGAGAGAAATCAAAGTGAAAAACAAGACTAACATTGAAGCTCTTCATGCATAGAAGAGGCCGATCCTAATCATTCACACAAACACTAGCACCCAAAATAGACACTAGTGCATAAGTGCTCCTGTCCTCCAATGGGTGCTTATATCCAAAAAGTTTCTATGTCTCGGAACCTCCAACCAATATTGAAAATGTTATGCACAGATCTGCTCCAATAATACATCTACCCAGATCACTTCCAGTTTACTCAAAAATCAGCTAAGTCCCTTTATTTGTCCTTCTTGCCTAGGGTTTCATATTGTACATGATTTATTGCTTGTGTCTTATTGTATATTAACATTTGTATATAATTCATTACAGTAGTTTTTTGAAATTAGATTTAACTTAATTTATATTAAATCACAATGCAATATGTTTCAAATATGCGAAGTGGTAAAACCTTCAACAATATCTGGTTTAGTTTTCACAATTGACTAAATACACAATGAGGACCATTACTCCTCAATAAGGGATGGATGATTTATGTACATATGTGTTAGTCCACACACTCTTCAAAAATATTTGATATTTTCACCCTCATAACATCAAGTCTCATGCGAAAAAATTTGATATTTTCACTCTTGATACCTTTGTACACACTATAAATCCTTGCAATTGATATGTAAACTCTAGTTTTAAAACTTATAACTTACGAAAATAGAAAAAGTTATGTCCTACCTCAAAATATGATTGAAATGATAGTTGATCAAGATCTCGGTGAATGAAATTCTCAATGTTAGAATTGTGTGTAAACAATATTAATGAAAAGAAGTTACACACACAACATAAAATAATTCGAATATGACACAAGTTTAATTCCTAGAAAACCCCGATCGAGGGAAAAAACAATAGAGGGTAGTAGTTATCTTTCTTGGATTATTATTGTCTTAAAAATGAATTAAAGATATAAAAATATTCCAAAAAGATAAAATGGTGTTGTTACACTCTTAAACTCTCCTTCTATTCTTATGTTCTACAATTTTCTTCTAAAAACAAGTACACACAAGATCACTCCTCTACTCATTGGTGCCTCATACAATCTATCCTTATTTCTTATAACATGCTTTAGAAGTCCTCCTATGTAATCGGAGAATCCAAAATGACATAAGCAAGGGAAGAGAAAACGCTTTTTCATTTTTAAATTTGTTTGTTTATTCATAACGAAACTACCAATTTCTAAAGAGGAGGTTATGCACGATTTCTGGAATATATTTGAAATTGCAAGGGTGGTTGTACAATTTCCACTCTACATAGAGTGAAGGTTTCACAATCATCTTTAGAATACTCAATTTGAGATCTAGTTTTTCTCTCGTTTGTTCCTTTAATGTGTTTTTTAACAACATAGTATTTTTGAAGATCCTTATGGATCACACTCTTTTCATTTTGGGGGGGGTAGATGAGGGAAAATATCCCTCAATTTCTCCTTTGTATACTAGAATTATCTTGCCTTACTGTCTTCCCCTTGATTTGAACTTGTCAAGAGTCATGTAGTCCTCTTCTAGTCTTTCTAATATTCAATTCCATCACTTTGTATCCTCCTATAATTCACCTCGATAGTCCACGGAAAAATCTTCTATGGAGGGTAGTGACTATCATTATTCTTCTTCCTCAAGAATGGATGGCTCATATAGGTGTAATTTATCACATTTTACTATTAAGTACACATGCATGAAGTGCGGTATGTCGACTTCATGGAATTTTATTCAAAGTTTTCCAAGATGGTGAATAGTCTTTACCTTAGAGGTTTGAGTTTCTCTACTTGTCCTTGAATTCTTTCCTTTCTCAAGTAATACCAAATTTTCTCCCTAAATCTAAGTTGATGCTCTTTTCGATGTTGGTCATGATGTTTCTTGCACTTGGCTTGATACTTATCAAGTTTCTCTCTCAAATTGAGATGGATTTTCCCGATCCTCTCAATGCCTTTTCTACCCTAGTCACATTTTCTTGTCTCTCACCTTCTCTTCTTCTTGCTTTCTAATTGCAACATCAAGTGGATTGGCCCATAAGTACCCCAAACATACTTTAAAAATTAATTGGTTGGCGGATATATGTACTTCCTTATTAGAGGAATGTTAAATGTAGGCCAAGGACTCTTCTTATGTTCATGGATACTTGTTAAATTGTATCCTTTCATAAGTTATACCAAATTCATATTCACAACCTCTAGATTTTACCATCCTTGAGGATGGAACTTCGTACTCTAATGTGACTTGGTATCACTCTTATCCCACAATGTAGTCCAAAACTTTCCCAAGAACTTGGAATCTTGTTAAACACACTATATTTTGGAAAACCAAAATGAGCTCATACATTAGCAAAGAATTTTTTTGCTACCTCACGACCTTTTATAGTCTTTACATTCCATAATAATACACATTCATTGAATCTATCAACAAAAACATATAAGTATTCATGACCAAGTTTGTTCATAGGTGGTCACCCTAAGAAATCCATTAAGATATCCTTATAAGGTCTAGTAGGGATTGGTAGATGCATATACAATCCTTCTTTTCTTACTTTAAGCTTACTAGTACAACAAAATTTAGATCCTCTTATGAATTTCGTATTGGGACAATATATATACCTTTTCTGAGTGAGACATACTATTTCCACCTCCAAAATGACAAACTAATCTTGAGGTATGTGCCTCCCTCACCAATAAAAGTATCTCTCCCCTTAGTACACAAACCTTTTTCCATTGATAGAGTATCTTGAATTTGAGATAACACTCATCCATGTATTTATTTTCATCTCCCTTAGATTAAAAGTGTTGGAATATCACCCCGAAATATGCATCTTGAGAATATTCTTCTCCATAAACATCCTTCATAAAGGGATCTAGGAGGAGATAGTGGCCAAATTTGAGATATTGCTTTCATAGGTGGCCTCAGATAGCATGTTTTCCACCAATTTGTGCTACCTTTCTTAAATACTTGATCACGGATGAAATTATTAGAGGAATCCCATCCTATTATAGTATCTTTCTTGTTACAACTTAGATTGTGCTTGCAAATATTGGAGGCGGTTGTGGTTAGTTTGAACTATTTTTTCTTTTCTCAAAAATAATGTTTATATTTCTTTATTGCTTAAACTAACACATACATTTCCTTATCATAAACTAGATATCCACTAACTACTATAGTAAAATTTTCAAAATAATAACACATTGGCTTACCTCCATATAGCAACATTTCTCCCATAATACATTAAATAATATCACCCTCAACTTCAATTAAGTGTTTCAAGATAGGAATAGAAAGTACTTAGCATGGATAATATTGTACTTGAAAGTCTCATGAGATTCATCATAATCCATACCCCAATCAAAACCCTTAGCTTTGGATGCCACTATATGTAGTGGTGTTGTAATAGTAGAGAAGCTTGGTATGAACTTCCTCATGAACTATAACACCCCTAAAAACTCCTAGTCTCGGTGGCATTCCTTGGTGTGGGCCAATTGGTGATGGATTCCACCTTGGGGGATCTAATCATAGTTCACCTCCTCCAACCACATGCCCAAGATAGACTAGTGATTATTTAGCAAATTCACATTTCTACATTGTTGCACAACTGCTTCTCTTTCAAAAATTGCAAGACTTATTATAAATGAGTTAGATGCTCCTCCCACGTGGCATTGGAAATCAAAATATCATCCAAATATACAATACCACATAAATTTATGAATGACTATGGTAAAACATTCATCAACCTCATAAATGCATAGGTGCATTACATAAACTGAATGGAAGTACTTACCACTCATATAAACCTTGTTTTGTCTTAAGGAAGTCTTCAGCATCCTCCTCATCCATCTAAACTTGGTGATACTAGATTTCAAACCCACCTTCGTAAAGTACTTGACATGTTGAATTTTGTCTAAGAGATCATATATGGAAGTGGATATCAATTCTTGATGGTGATCTTGTAAAAGAATCGTTAGTCTATGCACATTATAAAAATTCTATCCTTATTTTGCATCGTCACAATGGGTGACCCACATGGATAGGTACTTGGGAAGATTACCCCTTGTTCTAGAAGCTCTTGAAGTTGTTTCTTCACTTCATTTCTCTCCATAAATGATTTCATATACAACCTATGTTAGGTAGATGAGATTCGACATCGAGTTGAATCTCATGTTGTACCTCATGTTTTAGTGGTATCCCTTTTGGAGTTTGGAAAACTTCCTAAAAATATTGAATCATGCTATCCAAACTTTCAATTCTTGATTAGAGACCTCGAAATCTCTACCCCTTCTTTCTTATCCTCCAATAAAAATAAACAAAAATTATTATGATTTTCCAAAATTAGTCTTTTATCTTGGTTGGCACTTGCTAAAGCTAGCTTAGGCTTGCTTTGGTGTTCCTTGATGATGTATTTTACTATGTTCTTAACCCATTTGTATTAGTTATTCCTCCTAATGAATATGACGGCCTTGAAATACAAGTAAGAAATTTCAAAAATGACATCAAATACATTAAGTAGAATCATATCAACTTTTACTTTATTAATAAATTGAGAATTAATTCCAAACTTGAACTTACATCTTCTAGTAACATGAATTTCTACACCCCTTTTCATCCATACCAAGGGATAGGGGCATGAATTCCCATAAGTTTCATGACCAATCTTTCTCACAACCACATCATAAATAAAAGCTGGATTAAGAACCAGATCAACTAATGCATTTACCTTAGCTTTCTTGATTTGGAATCTCTTGCGCATCTATGCCTCTTGTTCTTGGCTATACACATTGGTGTTTGTGCATCCCAACCTCATTTCTACATCAGAATTTTTCTCTGTTTTAACCTCACCCTTAGTCTTCAAAGCTTGCATGAACATCTTGGAGACCTTGGAACAACTTTTTGGGTGCAACTCCAAATGCAATTTCCAACATGTAACATCAATATGTCCATTGATAAATCAAAATGTTTAAAAATATATATGTGATCCTTACAAGTGATTATAGTGGTGGCAACCTTCTTAACCTTCCACTTACCCTTTTTATATGATTGTCTTTTCTCTTTTTGGGTTGGTTTGTGGGCTATTTTGGTTTTGAATCTCCATCTCATTTCTTCTTCTCATCTTCTACATCCATTGATATCTTTTGGCTTCATGGAGATGCCCCTCTTCCTTAGATGAGTATATAGTCCCCCTAAGTTTTTGGTGAGCATGTCTTCATCCTCAACGTCTATATTTAGTAACATAGTTTGCCTTCCGAATTCCGTAGTATAATCTTGCATATTTGAACATTAAATCTCCCAAAATACTACCATTCAATTCTTTGATCATTTTTTAATGAATAATAAGATACAATTTAGCTTGTAACAATTTCTTAAATCCATCCCAATTATCTACAATATACCTCTTCTTCTTTTCACAAGTGGTAAGGTAAATTTCCTACTAAACAAGAGCATGACCATCTATCTTGTGATTCTTTGTGCCTCCATCACATTATGTACACTAAAATAAACCTCCTTTTGTTTCAACCATTTACGTGATAATTATTCATCTGCTTGTCCGTCAAAGTTCTTAATCTCATCCTTAGTTTCAATTTTGAAAGGAACATGCCCAAATCTTACCTTATTCCTCCCTTTGGCCTATGGAGGTGGTTTCTCCTCTTCCATGAATTCTTTATCATGACTCTCTCTTCAGCCTATGCCAAACGTTTATAAGATCGATAAACTTTCATCAATATAAGTCCACCCCATTTATACTTCATTTTGGAGTAATTTCAAATGTGCTCGCAAATGGCTCTTGAATAAGCATACGAGAGTTATGAAGAGATGCACCATCATTGGAAGAACCATCACTAGGTGCCCTAACATTCTAAGTACTGGATATTTAGAAGCATTATCATAGAAGGTAAATTTCATCGTAGAAAGAAGCAATAGAATAAGGTCCTCCTATAGTTTCCACCTGGAATTCATCTACTAATAAATTTCCCACAAAACTTATAAAGGGTTTCCTTAATTTTATATAAAGGATCAATTATTTGATACAAGAGCATGGTTATTATTGTTATCACACAGACCAATAGGTTGTGCATATGAAAATTCTTTACACATTTCTTTGTAATAGAGTTTTTATTTCTAATTGAAAGATAATTAGTATGAATATTTTAAAAACGTAGATTATTTGAAAAATGCAAAAATCTATCATATGGTCAAGATATTTATGACTTTTCAAAGTTCTAAAAAAATAAAGTGACGGTCAATTTAATGTAGAAAATAAAAAATTGGAATAGCCATACTACTTGATCCCACCCTTGCCACCATTGTAGCAACTAACAAGTTATTGTACTATTTTTGATTCAGTTCTCATTGTTACCCCTAAAAAACCAAACTTGAAAATGACGGTCAAAAAGTTGTCAAAGTTCCCCGAAACCCCTTTGAGAGAGATCACATAACATGCAAACAAGGAGTCATCTGGGAGGAACTCAGAGGACCGGAAACACTGAGTCAAAAGCGTTTGTAGTGGCTAAGGAGAATGTTCCTCATCGATCTCCTTGTTCAAACAATACATATCAACCAATCAAAAATCTTGAAGTTTTGATTCCTTTATAGAAAGCTTTTGATGAATGGATTACGGTTCGTAACAAGAAGAAAACTGTTCGCATAGAAAACATTTGCTAAGTTATTGTATTATTGTTGTTTGATTGTTGTTTTGTTGCTGTGAACAGTTGGTTGTACATCATAGTGATGTAATTCGAAGGTGTTTTAGTACTTTGTTGTGCAAAGAGTGCTTTCATGTAAACATCTGATTTTGATCACTTTTTGGACTATTACATTGTATTATCCGGCTTTTGAGCCTCTTTTGTATTGGGGTATAGTCCCTTCCAAAAAACTATTTGCCAATAATAATAAAAAAGAAGTTGTCAAATTTAATGTGGAAAATAAAAGTTGACACGATCACACTATTAGATCTCTCCCTTTGTTACTATCGCTAATAATTTAAATAATTTTTGTTGACTTATTTACCAAAACTTGATCAAAAGATTGTACTTTAGAGACTGATATATTTACCAACAATTTGAAACGTTGTGATCTAAAATCTTCAAGATCACATTCCTCTTCCACATTAGAACGGTGGCCTTCCTCCTTTTCATCTTTATAAATATAAATCCACACCAAAACACCAAATTTCTCAAATTAAATTTCCTTCACCTATTCAAAAATCTTCCATATAATTGTCATAGGAAATAAATATGACACGAATCACTGAAAATGAATGCCATATACCAAAAATTGCAGTGAAATTATTCAATTTACAGGTCCAAAGAGGAATTTGGGATCCAGTTCACAATATTACATATATCATTCCAAATCATAGATCCCAAATTCATTCCACAGAACCCCATACTATCCCTAGTAATACAGGTATATATAGTTCTATTTAAAACACAGATGGACTAACTAATACAGGTTTATTATTTGTATGGGCGAGCATTGAAAATTGACGTCAGTCAACTTGTCCGAAGGGTGGTGTCTTTTCTTACTTTTATAAACCTCTTCTCCAAGTTTTGTGTATTTCTTTCACTGATGCAATGCAACAAAGTCATTGTGGGGCAATAGCAGAAGAAACATCCTAAAGTAAAAAGCATCGTGTGCAGAAAAATAAAACCAGAAAGAAAAGGTGGCGACGATAATCATGCTAAAACAATGATACCACACGAATTTTTCTGTCCCAAGTCAAAGAAATTCATGACAGACCCAGTTATAGACCCCATCACAAACCTCACCTGTGATAGACATTACCTTCAACAACAAACTAATTCTTCCCCACAAGTTGCTCAGCCTGATTTAATTCTTAAAGCAAAAATGCAAAAATGGATCTCACAATACACTCTTGTCCCCCTTTTGCATCCATCTCCTCTCCAAAAACTTAATATAATGCCACAAATTCTTTTATGAGAAGTCCCACCTTTCTCAATCGAAACCTTCTGCAAAACTTGTAGTCTGAACTCAGAAAACCAGAAAAATCCAGCCTAGTTACAAATTTTGGCATATTTATTCCAGGCACACTCCTGAACATCCAAAATCTTCCCCATGATTTGGTGATCAAAACATCTATTTTTAAGCAAGATTAATAATCTTACAGAGTTATACACCCCAACAGTATTTACCAACATAGCAAAAGTGTGTAAGGAATGTGGCAGCCATGAATTTCATATAGGATTGGTATACCTAATGCATGCTCTTATAGGATATAGAAATGGTAGTGCTGAAACCATATGTTCTACCATGGGAGAAACATTTGAGAAAGTGATCAGTACCCTGGTAGGCTATTTATGGCCCATAAGATATCATTTGGGATCAACCATGTCTTTCATCAGACTTTTCAAATTATTGAAGTTTCTAGCAAATCATGGAAGACGCTCTAAGGTGCTGCTCTATGCAGGCCTTGCTTCTGCTTTGCTCAGATATCTGATCTATGATTTGGATGGTTCTAGATATACACATAGATTGGATTCTACATTAATTATCAGGAGTGAAAATTGTCGCACGTATGCCCATAAAAGCAGCATAAAAATACTTGTCAGAGTGTGTAGTAAATCTGAGAGTTCCTTGAGGTCTCTGGGATCTTTGCTGGAGGATCCAAGTTGCAGAGGGACTTGTCAGGCAACAATTGCATCACAGATTATAAATTGCCTTTTGCAAGGATATAGAGAACTTGTGAGAGAAGAATTGGCAGTGCACCTTCAGCAATGCCTAGATATATATTTTAGGAATGGGCCATCACATATGTTTGTAAACTAGCAATTGCAGAGGAGTTCCAAATTTACGCAGAGAGAATTCAAATATTTATATATTTATTTTGGTATAGGAGAAAATAATATTGCCAAAAAAGTCTCCTTGGAAGACATTGTCGAATTTTGACATTTTCCAACAAAGGAAACTTCAAAGGTGGACACCTACGGGCTAATTAATGTTAGACTGCCATTCAGGGCTGAATTAAGGTTTTGAGTGGCCTAGGCAGTAAATGGAGTTAAGGGACCTTTCTATCTCTAGTTATTGAAAAACAATTGCATTGAAACTTTTAACACAACATTAAGGTTAAAAAAGTTTAATTTTTATTTTTCTAAAACATAATTGTAATGAAATCATAAATAATTACTCTTGTAGTGATGTCACATTCAATTGTCAAAATGGAAAGACTATTTAATCTAGCTTCTTCTATTGTTGACTTTAAATTACTTTTTACTCTTGTTAGACTAGAGAATTCTCTCTCCCAACTATAGTTTCCAATAAGAATGCAAAGAAACATTCATACCAAAACTTTTAAATTGGGGAACAAGTGTGTAAGCCACTTAATATTTGACATTCATGATAAGTTTGTTGAATTTTCACATTTTGCTAATGCTTAGAAATTGATATTCAAAATCAAGGAAGGCCTCCAAGTCTATGCAATATATTTTTACAAAAGAATTAATGTATTTATTTTAGGCATCTTTTCTAAAATATTATTTTCATCCTCAACATTATGTTTAGTTTTTTTTTTTTTTTTTTTTTAAATTGTGCATCGTTCAATTCTACCCATTTAATTAATTACCTATGCTCCACACACACACACACGGTTGGTACAATATCATCTTATACTCTAGATATTATATTCAAATACTTATATAAATGTTGAAATATCATTAGAAATTATTTGTTGGAGTCTATAGGAAAATGACCAAATAAAATACATGAATACTTTTGTCTTATTACACTTAAGATTGCTTACAAGAAGGAACACTTGTAAATTTAGTTGAGCACCATTAATTAACAAAAACAAATCTAAGAGAGTTAGAATAAATTTCATTGGTAGGGATTTGGTGGTTTCAATTCAAAGAATATCCTTTGTTCGGATCATACACATTTTAAAATAGGATATTAGAAGGAACAAGAATAATGAAAGTCATTGTAGATGGAACACCATTGGTGCCACATGCCCCTAATTCAACAACATTGGCGGAAAGTAACAAACTTAGACTATATAGTTATTTGAAATTAATGATCACAATTAAGGATATTGATAGTAGGTTAGATACTAACAATAAATGCTTTTAGTCATGTCATTGAATGAAAACTTATATTAATGTTGATGAGAGTATGGAGTTGGAGTAGTCGACCTATTAAAACATAGAAAAAATGCCCCTTGAATTCTAGCACCCTAGGCAAATGCCTAGGTTGCCTAGGGCTTAATCCCCCCTTGTCACCATTGAAATAAGCTAAACAAGAAACATTAAAAGCTCAACACTTGTACAGGTTCATGGATGTCATATCTCATGCAATTTGAACAGATGTGCTTACGAGATTGATTGGTGAATCAATCAATGGATTGTTTACTTTTCTTCGGAGAGATTTATCATTAGTTGATTGATCCATCGGCCCTTTACAAACATATGCAATGTTTAAATTGAGTGATTTAAATAATATATATGATTTGTTAAGTGTAGAAACAAAAGAATAAGGATATTTATTTTGAGAATATTGTAGAAATACATTTTTAAAAATATTTGTTTTAAGAAAAATAGACTAAATAATATATACTGCGAACTCCACATTAAAGATTTTCCAAAAGGATTCATTCTTCCCTAATAAATTATATTAATAGTTTAGAATACGAAATTGATTATGTATATAATGAATCAAAAGGTTAGACAAGTTAGTATATTAAATTAGTCTAATCTGTTAAATATTTTGTATATTTAACATTTTGAGATGTTCTATTATGCCAATTAATACATTAATAATAATATGTATTAAGAAAAATATTAAAAATTAAGTTTAAATAAAATTTATATTAATTGTAATATGTTAATTGATTTTTACAACGTCAAAGAAATTGATATATTCAGGATATCATAGAGTTGAGTTTTACAAACTAATTATGGTATATTTGAAAATCATTCATTGGTAACAAAACTATCATATTAATAATTTTAGAGTGTATTATTATGAAAAAAATAAATATATTAGACTATGATAAAAAAATTGTAATACAATTTTGGTGTTCTATTATTGTTGATATTCAAATCTATCTAAGTAATTTCATTACAAGTGGTATCGGAGCTTGATCTCGGACGAAATGTGTCCAAACCCTAATTGTGAAGACTCACTATTAATCCAGTTGGTATTTATTTTTTTGCAATCTTTTTTGGGTTGTTGAGAAATTACTCAAATAAGATTCTCTCCAAATTTCAAGATATTTTGTAAAAGTTATATCAATTTTAGGGTTTTCATAAATTTGCTCTATCGACTACAAATTGTGGATTTTTTCCAAGTTCTTTACATTTTCGAAAGAGGATAAAAATTAGTTTGAGTTTGTTCTTTAAGTTTTTTCATATTTGGCTAAATTCATATCAAAATCCCAAACCTTAAATTTTGACCTTGATCCCTAAATCCTACTATTTTGGGGCATCATGGTGGGCCTTCCACAAGAGGAAAAAATAATCTTCTCACTGCTGGGTAAAGCTCCATACAAGGATGAGATAATAATTGAGGAGTTGGAGTCATAAGGGGTAACTAGATTTCCTCAGGGCTAGGGTTTACTCCAATGGACCATAGGGTAAGCCAAATTGAGTATGATATGCAAATCCTACATGCGAGATGGCCAAAAAGAAGATGTAGAAAAGAATGGAAAACAATTGGATGCTTTCGTGTAATAACTCAATACAAATATGAAGTGTTGTCATATTCTTCTAAATCAGCCACAACTCAATCATGGGTAAGTGCACAAAGTTGGGGGGCCAAAAAGAAGACAAGAATATGAAAAAAGCAAAACGCACTTGCGTTTTAAGTTTTTTAGCTTGAGAATCACCGAATTATAACACGTACACGTTTTGTGTAGTATGGGCCATACATATGTGTTTTGGTGGGTTATACTTACAATAATAATAAGATTTCTTTTATTATTTCTTATACTTTAAATTTATTTTAGTAAATATAAGAAATTAGGGTCACTCTGCACCTTATGGAAGTGGTCTTGTAGCTCCAACAATTATAATCTAGAAGATAGTTTTTCAAAATCTAATCTAGTCAATACTTACTCATTTTCAGGATTTCAACAAACAACCTAAAACTTTCAGGGCATATATATTGTAGTCGGTCTTTGTTTTGGGAAAGCATATAGTCATTTTTAGGTTTTTGACCTTCTAAAATGGATTTTGGCCCTACCACTGCTTGAATTGGTACTAATTTTTAAATTTGGTCCATAATTCACTTTAGTGACCATGAATTAACTTTATGATGTTTGTCTACTTCTTACTAAAAAGAGATCCTCACTTTGTAGATAGAGGATTGTTCCCTGAATGGGATTCATGTCCTATGGACAAAATGAGGTGATTGTAATGTGCCTCCTCCTTAAGGTGTGATAACACTACTAGGTGTTGAATGAGTTGTTACAAATAGTACCAAGTGAATTGCATCAAGTGAATTCGGATGATTGCTTATTCTTAGAAACATGGTGCTCCATATAAAAATCATCCCCTCCCTTTCCTAGATCTAAAAGCATCCTTTCATGGAATCAAATTCATGATTCTCATACATGTTTTTGCTCATATGTCTCTTATGGAGACAAAATGATGCCTTAATACTTCACAAATAATGGTCCTTGATAACTCGATGACATGACTAGCTCATTTTAGCTTCTTCTGAAGGGTGTTCAATCAACTACAAAATGACCAAAAATGCCTTTTTAGGCCTTCAAAAGAAGTAGTCTCTCATAAAAACTAAATGAGTCAATCGATCACCTTAAACACTATTCCCTACACACTGAAACATGTTGAATGATCTTTTTAGGAATTTCCTTTGGGTGAGGGTTTATGATTTAGGGTTTAGGGTTTAGGGCTCGGGGTTTAGGGTTTAGGGCTCGGGGTTTAGTGTTTAAGGCTCATAGTTTAGATTTTAGGGTTTAGGTTTAGGGCTTTAGGGTTCATGGTTTAGGGTTTAGGGTTTAGAGTTTTGGGTTTATGGTTCAGGGTTAAGGGTTGAGGGTTTAGGGTTTAGGGCTCAAGGTTCAAGGTTTAGGGTTTAGGGGTCAAGGTTGAGGGTTTAGGGTTTATGGCTTAAGGTTCAGGGTTTAGGGTTTAGGGATCAGGGTTTAGGGTTTAGGGTTTAGGGTTGAGAGTTGAGGGTTTAGGGTTTAGGGTTCAGGGTTTAGTTTTTAGGGTTTAGGGTTAAGGGTTTATGTTTGAGGGTTCAAGGTTTAGGGTTTTGGCTTAGGGCTTATGGTTCAAGGCTTAGGGTTTAGTGTTTAGGGCTCAAGGTTTAGGGGTCAGGGTTTAGGTTTTATGGTTTAGGGTTTAGGATTTATGGCTTAGAGTTTAGGGTTTAGGACTTAGGGTTTATGGTATAGGGTTTAGGGTTTAGGGCTTAGGGTTTAAGGTTTAGGGTTGAGGATTTAGGGTTTATGGTTTAAGGTTTAGGAGTCGGGGTTTAAGGTTTACGGTTGAGGATTTAGGGTTTATGGTTCAGGGTTTAGGAGTTAGGGTTTAAGGTTTAAAGGTTAGGGTTCAGGGTTTAGGGTTTAGGGATCATGGTTTAGGGTTTAGGGTTGAGAGTTGAGGGTTCAGGGTTTAGGGCTCAAGGTTTAGGGCTCGGGTCTAAGGTTTATGGTTGAGGATTTAGGGTTTAGGAGTTAGGGTTTAAGGTTTAAAGGTTAGGGTTCAGGGTTTAGGGTAAAGGGTTTAAGGTTTAGGGTTTAAGGCTCGAGGTTTAGGGTTTAGGTTTTAGGGTTAAGGGTTTAGGTCCTAGAGTTTAGGGTTTAGGGCTTAGGGCTTAGGGTTTAGGGTTTAGGGTTGAGGGCTTAGGGCTTAAGGTTTATGGTTTAGTGCTTGGGGTTTAGAGTTTAGAGTTTAGGGGTCAGGGTTTAGGGTTTATGATTTAGTTTTTAGGGTTTAGGGTTTACAATTTAGGGCTCAGGGCTTAGGGTTTAGGGTTTAGGGGTTAGGGTTCATGGTTTAAAGTTTATGACTCGGGGTTCGAGGCTCAAAGTTATGGGTTTAAGGTTTAGGGGTTAGTTACTGAGTTTAATGTTTAGGGGTTAGAGATCAAGGCTCTAGATTTAGGGTTTAGGGCTCGGGGTTTAAGGTTTAGGGTTTAGGGCTTAAGGATTAGGGTGTAGGGTTCAAGGCTTAGGGTTTATGGTTTATGGTTTAGGGATTAGGGTTTAGGGTTCATGGTTCATGGTTTATGGCTTAAGGTTTAGGGTTCGAGTTATTGGTTTAAGGTTTAGGGGTTAGAGCTCGAGGCTCTAGATTTAGTATTTAGGGTTTAGGGCTTAGGGTTTAGGGTTTAGGGTCCAGGGTCAAGGGTTTAGGGTTATGGGTTTAGGGTTTAGTATTTAGTGTTTAGGGTTTAGGATTTAGGGTTTATAGTTTAGGGTTTAGGTCTCATGGTTGAGGGTTAAGGGTTTAGGTCACAAAGTTTAGGGTTCATCGAATTTGTAGGCAGAATATTCAAAGAGAGTCATCAAAATTTGATTTTATTCATCTCTTGATATTTTGAAAGAGGGAAATGTCATATTCTGACTGTCCAATCCTTCCAAAGACCCTAGTAGTCCTCAATCCTTGGATGTACAGGGAGACATTGTTACTTGGCTTCCATTTATAATAATAGAGATATTTGTAAATTCATGTTATGACCTCTAAATCTATATGAATTTCAAGTTTCTTAGAAATCACATCACACACTTCACTAGGATTGATGACTATCCCTATCTTTTTTTTCAGGGGATTTTGAAAACATCCATGGGTTTATCATATAAGGAATTATCAATGAATGGAAGGTCACTAAGTCGTAGGCCAGGTAACTCCCATTTAGAACTAAACAAGAAATATTTACTAGGCGATTGATAACCCCTTAGTGTTCTTAGCCATTCCCTTGTTTCTATGCTTATTTTGAACACTTTAGGAAGTTCATCAAATTTATTATCCATTCTAGTAGAACACTTGATCTTTACCTTTCTCCGAGAGGAGAGGATACTACAGAAATTTAATTATGATCCTACACCTCTGCATTGATATATTCTCTATGTTTCTTTTGTTTCCTTTAAGATTAATTTTGTTGTTGTGATGGTTATTTTTCCCAGCTTCCAATGGGTCATCATGGCTTGCATAATACCATACATGGAAATATGAGAAATGTGAAATTTGTTTTAGAGTGTGAATAAATTTACATTCAAGAGCACAAGTATATGTGGGGAGAAACAAGTTTGGAAGAGATGTGTAATATATGCATTACAAGGCACAAGGTAGATGTCATATCCATTTAGTTACTTTTCCCACCTCTCATAAACAAGGTAGTTCTATAAGCAGACTCAATGATGGTTCTAGGCACGAGACTAGGAAATATTGATGAAATATGGTTTACGAGTTTAGGGTTTAGGGTTTAGGCTCATGGTTCATGGTTTAAGGTTTAGGGTTTAGGGTTAAGGGTTCAAGGTTTAGGGTTATGGTTTAGGATTTAGGTTTTAGGTTTAGGGTTTAGGGTTTAGTGTTTATGGTTAGGGTTTACGAATCGAGGTTAAGGATTTAGGGTTTAAGGTTTAGGGTTTAGGGGTTCGAGTTAAGGATTTATTGTTTAGGGATAAGGGTTTATTATTTACGGTTAAGGTTTTAGGGTTTATGGTTCAGGGTTTAGGGGGGTTTAGGATTTAATGTTTAGGGATTAAGGTTTAGGGTTAATGGTTTAGGACTCGGGTTTAGGATTTAGGGTTTAGGGTTTAAGGTTTAGGGTTTAAGGCTTAGGGCTTAGGGTATATGGTTTAGGTTTAGGGTTTAGATTTTAGGGCTTAGGGATAAGGGTGTAGGGTTCAAGGCTTAGGGTTTAGGGTTTAGGATTCGGTGTTTAAGGTTTTGGGTTTTGGGTTCGGGTTTAAGGTTTAGGATGTATTTTTACGGTTTAGGGTTTAGGGTTTAGTATTTAGGGCTCATGGTTCATGGTTTAGGGATTATGGATTAGGGTTTAGGGCTTAAGGCTCAGAGTTTAGGGCTCACGGGTAAGGGCTAAATGTTTAAGGTTTAGGGTTTAGGGTTTAGGTTTTAGGGTCTAGGGATCATGGTTAAAGGTTTAGGGCTCAAGGTTTACAGTTTAGTGTTTAGGTTTATGGCCTATGGTTTAGGGTTTTGATTGTAGAAGTTAAATGCTAAAAGATTTAGGTTGAATGCTGAAATCCTAAAAATTACCTATGTACTGACCAGATTATACTTTAAAAACTATCTCCTAAACCATGACTCATGGAGCTATGAGACTAATTCCATAAGGTGCAGAGTGACCCTAATTTCTTATATTTACATAAATAAATTTAAATTATAAGAAATGAAAAACTTATACTTAAACATTTATTTATGTAAATAGAAGCATGTCAAAATCATACATAATGTTTATACTACACAAAATGCGTACGCGTTATAATGCATACACGTTATGTTTATACTACACAAAAACACATATGTGTTTTGTGTTTTCTCTTTTCCCAAGCCATGCCTCAAGGCTTGGGATCCGGTTTGGATCCCCAACCCTGAGGCATGGACCTGCACAAACATAACAAATAGCGTGTTTTTACAAGAAAATGTAAAAATGTCACTTCCTCTATGATAAATCAAAATAAAACAATTGATCCATTTTAAAAAAATTATACCACGACATAGAGCGAGTCTTAAAAATGTATTTTTCAAATTTTCGACTATTATAAGGTTTCCGTATTACTTATTTTCTAACTATGCCTTTTTATAGCTATTTTTTGAAGTATAAATATGTCTATCTTTCATGGTGTATCTTTTTTTTGGGTGATCAAAATTTTTAAAAATTATACTAGCCCAAACTAGGCATAATTCTATACATATTCAAAAAAAATCTAATTTTTGATATTTTTTGAGGTAGTTAGGGGGTGCATGGTTGGAGCTCATTATTTTTCAAAACATAAAATTTCTGTACTAGAAAAATCATAAATAACAAAATATTCACTAAAAATATCTTTAAAAATATGGAGCCCAAACTAGATGCTCCTAGCTATCTTTCTACCAAAGGGTTTTCAAAAATACTAAATGGTGCTCAAATAATGGTGGGGGCACGGAAGTAACTCTATTATGTTTTTAACAAAAACAGGAGCATCTGTTGGTATTTTAGTTGTTTGACAAACTTAAACTTACTCTGTTTTCAATAAAATTTAGTATCTTAGAAACTAGACTCAAAATGCTATGATTCATATTTCTACAACATCTTCCAATTTTGAGTGTAACTATTTTGAAAAACTCGTACAAGTTGAAGTTTTTTTCAGAAAAATGCATCCACTTAAGACCCCCTTTTGGCCCCCAACTTGGTGCACTTACCCTCATACTCATATTAACCAAGGTGGATATTTAGGTCAAAATAATGTACAAACTATCCAGGTGGATCTTGAAGCCTTCTCAATCTAAATAAAAATACTCTACATGCCCGTAACATAATGTCGAAATTTGAAATGCATAATTTTGATGGAAAGGATCCACTCAACTAGATTAACCAAATGGAGAATTTCTTGTTCTATATCAAATCCCACCAGAAAAAAGGTGACCATGCCATCCTTGTATCTTGAACCTGACCAATTCATTTATTTTCAATGGTTATGTTCGTAAAGGAAGAAGAATAATCTCAATGTTACTTGGATAGTTTTTATCGAAGAGCTAAAATGTCACCATAGTTCTAGTGTGTCGAGAATTACTTTAGCCAATTAGTAAAGTTATGACAAACAGGATCGATCAAGGATTATGTTCATAATCTCTAAAAACTATCCTTGTGCATGGAGAATACTATGAAAGGGAATCTAAATGACTTATTTCTTGGGGTATTAAGGACTACATTGAGTATAAGGTGTGTATGTTTAATCCATTTAAGGATTCTCGATTCTATTATCATGGAACGTAGGGTAGAGGAAACATTTTTTCCATCATGAGGCCTAATTTCACTAACATTAGAGACAAGTGGCATCCTTTTATCTTGAACTTGACCAATTATTCTAGTATCGATGGTTACGTTCTTAAAGGCGGAAGAATAGTCTTACTAGTGTCACTTGGATAATTTTCTTTGAAAGAGCTACAATTGCACTATAGTTCTAATGTGTTATAGAATTACTTTTATCCAATTAGCAAAGTTACGAAAAAACAAGATCATCAAGGATTATGTTCACAAGTTCTAAAAACTATCCTTGTGTGTGAGAATATTATGAAAGGGAATCAACGATCTATTTCTTGGGGGTATTAAGGACCACATTGAGCATGAGGCACATGTTTAATTCAATTAAGGTTTTTGATTCTATTTTCATGGAACGTAGGGAAGAGGAAACATGTTTGTCTAGCATGAAGAATAATTTCACTAACATCGAGACCATAACACACCGAAATCATCATTCCCATGGCCAATTCTACTAAAACCAACAAATTAAATAAAAGAGAGAAAAAGGGTTATGTTTTAAATGTGACAAAAATATGGACCGGCCCATAACTATATTGAAAATAAGTTGTTCTACATTGAAGGACCCAATGAAGAAGAAGATGAAGAGGTAGATTTCATTGTCGAGCTATAGGAGGAGTTATGAGACCACCAACCAACAATCTCATGTCATGTAATTTCAGGTATTTGCACCCCCAAACCCTCAAAGTGGTTGGATTTTTAAAAATAGATAACAAACATGTTAATTGACTCAAGGAAGTATTCACAACTTCATTAATCATAAGTTGGTGGTGCACTTGAACTATCATATTTATCTAACTCACTCCCAAATGTCAAGTAATGATCGATGATGGGGGTATTATTAGTTATTCAGGAAAATATCATAGCAATAAAATCTCCATGGGAGATTACTTGCTAAATAGCCCTATGTATGCCATTTCATGGGGGAAGTAGACATTATGTTAGGATTTTGATGGTTTACCACCTTAGGAACTATTGAGATGAACTTCCAAGATTTTTTCATGTGTTTTCAGTCAAAGGGAGGAATTTTGAACTAAGAGGATTAAAAGCAAAGTCCACACAGTTGGTGAGATCTCACTATAAGTAAAATTTTTGAAAAAGGTGCAAAGGGGTTCATGGCAAAACTATTTTCATTGGAAGAACATCGTGAAATGCGCTTATATGATCAAATATGCAAGTAATTATAGATGAGCACTTAGTTGTGTCTAGAGATATGCCAAAGGGTCTCGCCTCTCGAAAATAGACCATGATTATGCCATCCATCTAGTACCAAGGATCCAACCACCCAACATCATACGTTATAAGTACCCATATGTGCAAAAGAATTAGATTGAGTAGATAGTACAAGAGATGTTAGAAGAAGGAATTATCTGTCATAGCTGAAGTGCTTATTATTCTCTAGTGGTGTTGGTGCATAAAAATATGACAATTGGCGCATGTGTCATGATTATAGGGAAATCAATAAGTACATAGTAAAAGATAAGTTTCCTATTCCTATAATTGATGATTTTGTAGATGAGTTGCATGGTGTTGTTTACTTTACAAAACTTGATCTCCATTTTGGATATCATCATATCAGAATTAGGGATGAGGATGTTCATAAAACAACCTTCAGGACACATGAAGGCCATTATGAATTCTTAGTAATGCCTTTTGGTCTCACAAATGCACCCTCTACATTTCAAATTTTAATGAATTTTATCTTTAATCCATTCTTGTGGAAGTTTTTTTAGTATTTTTGATGATATACTAATATACAACAAAACATGGGAAGAACACTTACATCATGTAAATAAGGTATTGGAGACTCTTGAAAAACATCAGCTTTATGCAAATCCCTCTAAGTGTTCTTTTGGAGTCAAGGAGGTTGAATATTTGGGTCACATCATCTCTTATGAAGGTGTTAAAGTGGATCCTAACAAGATAAATGCCATGCTTGAGTGGAAGGTTCCAAAACCCTAAAGAATCTCCGTGGATTTTTAGGGCTTATAGGTTATTATCGTAGATTTGTAAGGAATTATGGTAACATAGCAATACCATTGAAAAATTTATTAAATAATGACTCTTTCCATTGGAATGAGGAAGATACTAAAGCATTTGAGAAGCCAAGGACTCGGGAGGCCATGTGCACCACTTCAATTCTAGCCACTCCAATTTTTCCAAAACATTCATTGTTAAATGTGATGCTTCAGGGTATGTGATGAGAAAAAAATAAGTATCATTTATTTCACAAAATATCATTATTTATTCTCTTATAAATTGGATTTATATGTAGTCTTAAGAACTAGATAGCTTATTTAAGATAAAATGTAGAATATATTTGATCTATCTTTGAAAAGTCCATTGCAATATGAATGGTTTCATTTCCTAATATTTCTTGTAAGTTAGAGTGCAGTATTGTGTATGAGCAGGTCATTTGATCTCTAGAATGTATTGCATCAAGTGCAAGACTCACATAGCCAAGTGCAAGACACACATTACAGAGTGTAGGACTCACATAGCTAAGAACACATGACTCACAAAGAGCACATGAATCACATAGCTAAGAGCAAAGGAATCATATAGCTAAGAGCATAGGGATCACAAAGATCGCAAGAACCACATAGATAAGAGCACATGACTCACATAGCTAAGAGCGCATGACTCACAAATCTAGGAGCGCATGAATCACAAAGCCAATAGCGCAGGACTCACATAATCAACACTGAAATCACTCTAAATAAAATATCAAACCTCTAAATGAGAATATTAGAGGGGTTTTCATTCCTCTTATTTTTAGAAGGAAACATTTATCTCCATTTTTACACAACAATAATGGTTACAAAGATATCAACATTTGAAGAAGAAAGTTTTCAAGCGCGAACTCATAAAATCAATACTAAATCACTCTAACTAAAATTACAGACCTCTAAATGAGAATTTGAGAGATATTTTTGTTACTCTTATTATTAGGAGGAAAAACCTCTCTCCATTTTTACACAACAATATTTTTTACAAAGTTATAAACATTTGAATAAAGATGTTTTCAAGCACAAGACTCGCAGAATCAACACAAGACTTTCTCTAAATAAAATTGCAAAAATCTAAATGATAATATGAGCAATTTTTTTTTCCTCTTCTTTCTAGGAGAAAAAACCTCTCTCCATTTTATATAGATATAATAATTGAGGAGATATATTCATTTTAAGTTTCAACAGAATAAGGTTGAAGGAAAGTAAATAAGACAAAAAACACAGGTTCAATAAAACTGTGATATCTCCCTCATTTCTCAATGAAAAAAAGAATTTCAAAATGTTTTGGAAAGATTAAAACAAAGAGCAAAAACCTAGAAAAGGCTTGAAAATATTCTTCAAAGAAAATTAGGGATGAGAATATGGAGGGTTAAGTGTCATGTTGGAACATTCAATCATGCAAGAGAAAACTTGGCAAATGGAAAGAAGTAGTTAAGTGTATGTGGAAGAGGTAGTTCAATATAGAGTTTTAATATTTGATTAATTCACTTCCATGTTTTTCTCCTTGTCAAGTGGAAGAAGTAGTAGTTCAATCTAGAGTTGTAATGTTTGATTAAATCTCTTCCATATTTGTCTCCTTTTCAAGTGGAAGAAGTAGTTGAATACAAGTGAAATAAGTAGTTAAATATGGAGTTGTAGTGTTTGAATAAATTCCTTCCACATTTATCTTATTGTAAAGTGGAATATGTAGTCAATTATTACCCAAGATTATAGGTATATAGTTTTATAATCTTGGTGTTTTGGCCAAGGGATGAGTTATAAATATATCTCCAAAGAAATCACCTAATGAAACAGTGGTAAAAGATGGATGATTTTTGTAACATCATTTTGATTAATAAAATTCGAGTTCAAGTATTTTAGAAACTTTTTTTTCATTTTTAACCCAAATCTAAGGGAAGAGCAAGAGTTCACTCTTACCGAAAGAGGAAGATGGTTTATTATATTATTTATATTAGAATCATTGTTGTTTTATTTATATTGTTTCAATCAACATTATGTATTTTATTTTGTTTTATTCGTGAACCTTTACTTTCATTTGTTTACTGTCATTTATTTATTTTTCAATTATTTATTTTAGTTTGTTAGATTAGATTTGCTTTCAATTATTTATTTCAGTTTGTTAGATTAGATTCACTTTTAATTATTGAATTTCTTTTCAAGTATTTTCAATTCTAGAGCAAAGAATCTGTAAAATCATTATTTCCTTTAGCCCCTTTTGCAGATAGCCTTGGACACCACCTAGTTTTGACATTCTTTAAGATTAAATGATGAGGATTGCAATGACCCTTGTCATTTTTGGTGTCGTTTTCAAGGACATGTGTCAATAGGGGTAAGTTGCTTTAAGTTAATATTAGTGAGAATAATCTCGTAAGTTTCCATTTAGAAAGCAAATTTCCTTACTTCTTCATAAGATATAAAAGAGTTTTTGTTGTAACAAAAATTACTCTTCGTGTCATTGGAGTAAGTGGAACAAGAACTTCTTATGAAATCTTAACTTAGGGGAGATATTGGTTTACCAGTCCTTTTAAATAGTAGTTTTAATTTTTTCTGTTTTCTTAGTTAAATGCTTGGGCTTAGTGAGAGAAATTCTAGAAGTTTTCATTCCTTCAGATGATATAAAAGTATCTCAGTAGTGACATTAGGCAAATTTTGAGCTATTTGAGTGAATAGAACATAAATATCTTACAAATACTTAGTTTAGATTAAAAGTTTCTTCAAATTTGTAGGATTGGATAATTACTAAAACCAAACCCCCAAAACAAAATTTGTGAATAAATAATAAAAGGGGAAGATCTACTTGTGCATGGAAATACAGGGTTGAAAAGGCATAAAGATATAATTGTTGTTTACCAAGAGATGGAAACCCTTAGATCTACGACTTTTTGAATAACTATAAAGATGACCAAACACATATAAAATGACCAAACATGCATTTTTAAAAGGCTATAAATACCAAGGTGCAACAAAATTTACTTATTTTTTAAATTTTAATAGTTATTTTTAATTAATTTACTAGTCGAAAAATATTTATGGCCATAAAGTATTGTATGCTTTGACCCTATAAAGAGGAAGAAAATGCCATGCATTGATTTTACTATAGATGAAAAAGAAAATATCATATAACTTTTTTGTAAAAGAAAAGGGACTCCATGCATTGATTTTACTATAGTAATTTATATTTTTTTGTCCGCATGTAACAAAAACTTCTATTTTGAGAGACAAATATAACAATTTTCACATTTATTGATGCAATGTGGTAGTTAGAAAAAACTACTTTAAGGTCTAGTAATAATGGAAAACAACTTTTTTTTTTATTGGAAACTAAACAACTAGTAGAGCTACTCTGGAGAAAAAATTCGAACAAAGAGATCTCAAGCATAGGTTCTAACCATCATGTAAGTAGCTAAGGATGCAAATACAAACAACTACATGTTGATCAAGAGTGCACAAGAAAAGAGGAAAGAGTTGAAAACCAACAAATGACGACTCTTTTCCAAAAAAGAAAAGAAAAGAAAGAGTTGAAAACCAGCAAATGACGACTCTTTTCCAAAAAAAAGGAGAAAAAAGAAAGAGTTTAAAACCAGCAAATGATGACTCTTTTCCCGAAAAGGAGGAAAGTAGAAAACCAACAAATGACTACTTTTCCCAGCTACAATATATCTTTGATACAATTTTCTATTTCTTTCAAATCTGCAGGGTTGGAGTCCTTTGGAAGCGAAGAATTATTGGTGTTGCAAGTAAAAGATCTGTCTTTCTTTATTGTTCTCTCTAAAATTTATAGAAATCAAGGTTATACAACAATAAGAAAGCATGGATGAATTTGAAATATGGTCCAGGTATATTCTATAATTTTATTCTTAGATAAAACTATTAGTTGTTTTGATTACAAATAAGTCCACTTCGAAGAACCTTTTATTGAAAAAAATTAGAAAAGAAGCGAATAAATTCTTTTGTAAAAATAAAAACAAACAACCATGCAAAAACCAATCTCACATAGGAATCATAACATGATAATAGATAAACAAGTTATTTCACGGTTTTAGAATGTAGTAAATTCTATATCTATTCTTCTATGATCCCTATATGAGAATGGTCATATGCCCATTCTATATGCCCATTCTCACATAGGAATCATAGCAGAACAATAGAAAATTAAATTTCATCTATATTGATTCTTGTGATTTATTCGGAGATGAAGAATATCATCTGGTTATTTTCCCTTACATGGTAGTGAATCGCTATCATTGTACAACAAAATAAATTTTATCTCTATTCTTCTATGATTTATATATGAGAAAGAGAATATGCCCATTTACATATAGGAAGATATATTGAAATAAATCATTTTTAGAGCTATATAAAGGCTGCAATAATGGAGAATTTTCCATTCGAAACAAATTAAATTTTTTCTCTATTAATTTACGTGACATGATGTATGAATTGTTTATGTAAAATATTGACTATGAAATGATCTTATTTAATGTTGACATTTGAATCATTATTAGATGCTACTATTACCTTGTTTTCTATATTGATTATTGTGATGATGAATGGATTTTGTTTCTTTCTTATCGATTTGTAGTTTTCTAATGATTATAAAATTATGTAGTAAAAGTTGTTTTCCAACGAGGTTGCATTATTACCTTGTTTGTTGATATTATGTACTATGTACATAAAAATGATAGTTAACCATTTTGTAATCTTCATTTAATAATAATTCAACATGATTACGAGTTGAAAATTCATGCTAGTTCATTGATGACATGCATACAATTTATTATTTTCGTATGGTATGTAGGAATCAGAGTAATCATTACGAAGTGATACGTTGGATTGGATACACCTAAAAAGGCAACGATATTGGGTAAGTGCCCATGCTAAACAAAGTAAATGTTATCTCTATTATTTTTATTATACTTATTCACATATCTTTATGAACAATAATGGACTATCTCTTATGATTCATAATAAAGAGAATGGGAATATGCCCACTCTTCATAGTCAAATGTTATCTCTATAATTTTTTTATGATATTTTCAGTTATCTCTAGTATGAACAATAATTGACATTTTTTTAATGATTCCCTTATGAGAATAGGAAAATTCCCATTCTAAAATAAATATTAAAGAGAATACGCATATATGGCCTTTGTACATATTCTAATTTTAGTAATATTAAACTTAATCTTTGTGATACCTCTATAACGGATGTGAGAATGCGAATATAACTATTCGATACAAGAAAAAAAAAATTCTCAATTGCCCACTCTTTAATACGTATTTAACGGTTGTGAGGGAGCGTTTTCCCATTTAATACAAGACAAAACATATTTGTTTGTATTTGAATGGGCATATGCCCTTTCGAAACAATGATGCTAGTATTTGTATTCTACTTCGCTATTCATATCGCGCCAAGAAATTCTTGTATGATATTTAAATGAGAAGGGCATCACCCAATACTCAATCAATTTCAAAACTCTATATAAGTTGGAGAATGGGTGGCCATTCTAAAACAAAGTAAATTTAATTATTCATATAACATAGGGCATATGCCCATTTTTAACATTCTAGTAAAAGCAATATTGTTTTTTTAATGTGAACTATAATAGGGCATATGCCTATTCTAAACGTTCTAATACATGCAATATTTTTTTAGAGAACGAGGATGTGCACATTGAATGTGAATTGAAACATTTATGTTTTAATACAATCAATATTGATTTTATGAAAATGGTTATGTTCACATTCTTCAATACATAGTCATTTTAATACTTATTTAAAAGTTGTGAGTAATTTTATGAATCCTATATGAGAATAGGTAGAATATAAATGTGATGTCCATTCAATACAAAATAAAAAAATTTTTTTGCATGAGAAAGAGCATATGCCCATTCTAAACATTGTAATACAAGCAATGCTGATTTTATGAGATTGCTCCTATTATTCCTATTTATACCTATTTAAAAATTGTGAGATGATTTAATCCATACTCTTCTTATTCGTCTTCTATTATTCCTATCTACCAAAGCAATTATTCTATGATTCCTAAATGAGAAGGAGCATCTCCCCATTCAATACAAGACAATGCAAAAAGCTTCATCAATTTTAACAAGATGTGAGAATGGGTGCACATTCTAAAACAAAGTAAATTTGATTACTCCTATCATAAAGGGCATATGCCCATTCTAAACATTATAATACAAGTAATATTTATTTTTCTTGAGAATGGGCATCTGCACAGTTGTGATTGAATAATATTTGTTTTATGAGAATAGGCATGTGCCCATTCTAAAAATTCTCATACAAGTAATATTGTTTGTGATTCCTATCTACCCAAACTAAGGATTCTTATATGAGATGGGAATCTGCCCATTTAATAAAATACAATGTAAAAATGGTCAATCAATTTCATACCTATATAAAAGCTATGAGCATGTATAATCCATACTCTTCTTTATGATTCATATATGACCAAGAAAGTCTTCTATGATTCTTAAAGGAGAAGGGGCATCTTCCCATTCAATACAAAACAATGCAAAAAGATCCATCAATTTCAAAACTCTTTTAACAAGATGTGAGAATGGGTGCACATTTTAAAACAAAGTAAATTTGATTAGTCCTATCATAAAGGGAATACACATATTCTAAACATTGTAATACAAGTAATTTTTTTATAGAATGGGTTGTTTTGACAATTGTGAATGAATAATTTTTGTTTTATGAGAATGGGCATGTGCCCATTCTAAACATTCTCATACAAACAATACTAATTTTATGATAAAAGCTATGAGCATGTATAATCCATACTCTTCTTTTATAATTCTATCTCGCCCAAGCAGAGATTTTATAATTCCCATATGAGAATGGACATTTTCCCATTCTACACAATACAATGTAAAAATGCTCAATCAATTTCATAACTTTATACAAGCCATGAGAATGGGCGGTGAGAATGGGTGCCCATTCTAAAACATAATAAATAGGAATGAAAATAAATTCTACTATTCTTTTTCATTATTCAAATAATTTGTTACAATGTATTTACAATAGACTTAGCCTATTAGGATATTAAAACATTTTAACATTAAAAGGTGGTGGTTTATTATTGTAGGATAGTTTCAAAAAATGTAACTTTATACAGGATGTGAGAGTGGGTGCCCATTCTAAAACACAATAAATACGTAAAAAGTACAATGTATTTAAATTTCATTATTATGCTATATATTTTTAATTATTCACATACCTATTTTAAAAATTTAAATGGGTCCAATAAATTCAAATATCTAAGCATATTACAAAGACATATTAAAACATTAAAAGTTGGTGATTTGTTAATGTATTATATATTCAAATTTTGAATGTATGTCCAAAAATAGACTATGTATTTTTTCATTATTCTAATACCTCTTCAAAACATTTAAATGTTTCTAAACATTTGGATAATATAAAAATAAAACATTTAAATATGTACCATTTCAAGGTTAAGTATTTAAGATATACTTAGGATAATAGGATATTAAAGGAAGTTAAGCTTTAAAGGGTAGTGATTTATAATGGTCGGATAGATTCAAACTTTGAGACTTATGATATAAGGATGATACAAAAATTTAATCATTAAAGGCTGGTGATTTATTATGGTAGGTTAAATTCAAATTTTGAATTTTCGACGCCATTTTTTAGAGGCAATTTTTCTTGGTCAATTACTTTATAAAAATATTGATTTTGAATGGCTAGGGTTTTAATTTTTGCTCTCTTTTTTTTTCTCACAGACTGAGTTTTTTTTTATATTTTGTATGAGAAAGAAGAAGTTATTTGAAAGGATTTGGGATGATTGGACACAAAGATCATTGAAAAAGAAACTTGTTGTAGAATGAAGTAAAAAGATACGAAAGAGAAATGTGATAATTGATTTATCAAATTATTTTTGCTTATGTGAAAGGATTTGGGTTGATTGGATACAAAGATTATTGAAAAAGAAACTTGTTGCAAAGGTTATTAAAAAGACATAGAAAGAGACAGGTGGTACTTAATTTATATAATCATTTTTTCGCATCATAAACATGTACACATTTAAACGAAATAATTTTGATTTGTATATTTGGTAGCTGTTACGTTTATGAATGTAAATAAATTGATTTATATATTTTTTTGTTGTTACATTTATGAATGGAAATAAATTAATACATTTTGCGAGACATAAAAATAAACAAGATACATGGAAAACGTTCGAGATAGTCTATTGTGAACTAAAAGATCTGTGTTTATACATTTTTAGGCTTTAGAAGTAAACATGGAAAAAATGAGATATAAAAACCTTGAATAGCCTACTCTGCCATTGTTGTTTTCCCTTCGAGAAATATTGAAAAGTCTCCCTTGCAAAATCACTATATCGGCAGCTATTTCTTCTTCTTTCTTCTGTAAAATCTTTGTATCTTTGTATCTCTCCTGCTATCGGTAGCTATATCTTCTTCTTTCTTCTGTAAAATCTTTGTATCTTTGTATTTCTCTAGCTACATCTACGTTCTTTGGTTTTCCCAAGTAAATCTCTGAATGAAAAAATATCAGTCATAATAGAGCAAAAATCAAAACCTAATTCATTCAAAATCAATATTTTTATAATGTACTTGGCCAAAAAAGTGCCTCATAAAAAGAGTGCCCAAAATTCAAAATTTGAATCAAACCTACCGTAATAAATGACCAAATCTAAAATCAAAAAGAGCACTGAAATTTTAAAATTTGAATCAAACATCATAATAAATGACTATTAAGAGCCTCCAAAAGGAAAGCATCGAAAATTTGAAATTTGAAACAATCGTGGCCGGGTATTAGTAAAAATTAATTAATCAATAACAAGTAATAATAGAATTCAAAGTGTTTCTAATCAAGATATGATATTAGTAATTAATAATATTATAATTAATTAGTATTGCTACTAATTTAAATAATTAATTAATAATATTACAATTAAATAGTAAAAAATGATCCTATCAAATAATATTAAATACAAGAATTATTATTACCAACACACTTACATTACTATATTAACTAGAAAATATTAATAACATCCGATTAGATTATCAAACGAGAAATCAATATTTTTAAAACAATTAAATAATATTATAAAAATATAATTAAATTTTATAAAACTAATTAACCACTTAATCACCATTATTTATAATGCTTAATTAATTGTAGTGCATTTTAAAATTATAAAAAAATATAATAAAACTTTATTTAACATATGATATTAGGATTAAAGAAAATTAATTAATTAACAACATTAATTAATAATACTAATAAATAAATACAAGAATTATTATTGCCAACAAACTTACATTACTATATTAACTAGAAACATATTAATAACATCTAATTATATTATCAAACGGATAAACAATATTTTTAAAACAATTAAATAATATTCAAAAAATATAATTAAATTTTATAAAACTAATTAACAACTTTATCACCATTATTTTTAATGCTTAATTAATTATAGTGCATTTTAGAATTATGAAAAATATAATTAAACTAATTAACAACATAAACTCCATTATTTCAAAAAATTAGAAATTAAAGAATAATATGTATTTAACATATGATACTAGGACTAAAGAAAATTAATTAATTAACAACATTAATTAATACTAGTAATAATTAAATACAAGAAATAACATCGTATCATTTAATAATACAAATAAATTTCAAATAATATTTCAATTCATATCAATATATGCCCATTCTAATAATAGGATTCATAGAGAAAAATACGCATAAGGCAAACTTCATATGGGCATCTGTCTACTCGAATGGGCATGACATGAAGATGAAGTGGATTGTACCCCATTTGGCAATGAAAGGAAAATGAGATGTTATTCTTCACATTGAGAAGAGTTAGAAATATTCATTTTTTTTTTTTATGAAGAAAGGGAGAGAGAGAGAGAGAGAGCGAGCGAGAGAATAAACAACAATTATAGATAGGGGCTCTCTGCCAGGGATAGTCCAACCAATATGATGCAATTTTTAACACTATAAAGGCTGTCAGAATGTGCCCTTCCATTACAATCATCTTACTTCCATGTAAAAATGGGGAACAATCCAACAATAAATGTTTGTTTTTTCAAGGATGGAAAAATCCCCATATTTCTAAATGCCTACAACTATTCCTAAAAAAAATAATAGAACTACATAAGGCTTGATCCCCCTCGAGATGGTCTTTAACAAAACATGTTAATTACTCCTATATGAGAATGGGCATCTGTCATTTCTAAAAAATTTTAATACAACTATGAGAATGGGCATCTGTCCCAAGGGTATGTAGTGCAACACTTGGCGGAGCCAAGATGCCCATTCCTAAAACAAAATAATAGAGCTACATAATGCTTTCGAGACGGTCTTTAACAAAATATGCTAATTACTCCAATATGAGAATGGGCATCTGTCATTTCTACATCGATTAATAAAACTATGAGAATGGGCATCTGCCATTTTTTAATCAATTTAATACAACTATGAGCTATGATAATGGGCACTTGCCATTTCTAAATCAATTTAATACAACTATCATTTGACAAGATCGATTTGGGTCAAAGGTTAGATCAAGGGTGAGTAGGGTAAAATAGATATGACACAACAAGGATATAATTTGACAGAGCTGAAACAAAATAATACAAAGTGGGCCATGTTCAATACAAGCCGAAAACCAGCCCTTATCTAAAGAATGAAGGGTGGGAGTGCAAGGAAGAGTAACACTAAGTTTAGAAATGTAAAAATGAGGCAACAAACAATGAAGACTCAAAGCAAAACAAGAAACTAACTTTATGCAAAAGAAAACAATGGACAACCAACTCGCACAACTTGCCAGAGGAAAACAAACCATCACGTAGCCAACTTAGGGAGGAACTTGGTGAGCTCTCGCATGAGCTCAACAGAGCTAGGTGAAGATGGATGCAGGATCAAGAAGAGAAGGAATACAAAACAACAAGATGGGGGCAGGGGCTGACCCAAAAAGATAATTTGAAGAAAAATAAATTTGATAAAACCAGAAAATAAACCTACCTTCAAATTTAGATTTCCCACTAAATGTAAGCGACAACCACTAGATCTCAAGCGGAAAACCCCTGAAACACAAAAATTGAAAATACACCTACACGTGCACCGAAAGAAACCCACAAACTAGTAAAACTCCACAAAAACCAAGATAAGAAAATCAATACAATTAAAACACATTGGAATAACAATTACGAAGCTTACACACAAAAATAAGTAAGAACACATAACAAAGAGTAATAGGAACATAAAATGGAGAGTGGTGTGATCCCAAAAATATGCTATGATACCATGAGAGAGTGAGGAATTTTGAGGATCAAGAAGGAATCCATGCACATTAATAATTTTTAAATCAAATCGAGATGAGAAGTATCTCCAAAATCAAAGCAAGGATTCAATCACAAGAAATTGGCGAAATCACAAAATGGAGAGTAGTAAGTAACAACCATAGCGAGTGACACGATTCCAAACCATGATCTATAATACCTATAGACACCAAATTTTGGTATCCCTTTTGCCTCATCCCATGTTCGCTCCCCTTCTCCATCTCGCTCATACATACCTCCCTATTTTAAAATTTTCCTAAATCCCATCTAATTCCAAATTTTCCAATCTTTATTTTATATTAATCCCACTATTAATTCACCTTCCCTAATCCATCCCAAATCATACTTAATTACCCCTAAACCCATCCATCAATCCTTTTATCCTCTCTAAGCATTATTTTTTCATCCATAGGTTCCTATATACCCTCATTAAATGCATTCCTATCCCCAAACCACCTTTTATCCTCCATATGCCATGATATGCCCTATTTAGTCCCCTTTGCATTGAGTTGCGAAGAATCTCCACCTCCTAAATCGATGGTTTTCCGCATTTTCTAGTGACCCATGCGTCTTTTCATCAGCCCTATAAATATGCCCATGCCCCTCCTCTCTTGAGGATGTAATTTTTATATTTCAATATTTCTTGTGACTCTTGCTTCATTTCTTGTTCTTCTTTACAATTGTTGTTATCACCTGAGCCACTTTGAAGATATTGTGTGCCACTCTTGAGGATCTTGGAGGATTAGAGCTTTCTTGGAGTCCCCATTGCCATATTATCATCATTGTGCATCACTCTTGTAGGTTTTCTAGTCACCTTGGAGCTCTGACCTTGCATCAGCCATCATTAATCTCTCTCTGTAGTTCACTTTTTCCATCCATTTTACTCCATAAAACCACGAATCCCTTCCCAGTCTCGTCGACTCTACACAATCGCCATCGACCCGATCCACATGTCTTATTATATATCATCTATCTTGCTAGCTATCTATTTTACAACCCCACAATATGTCGATCTTCCAATTTTGTTGTCCTGCGCACACTTATTACTTTCGATATCATCTTTATCATACCTATTCATCATCGATCCATCCCAGTTGCCATCAACCTAGCTTTCGCACTCATCATTTTTATATTACATCAACATTTTCTTGCATCCTTTCTATCTTAATCATATCTAGACCCTTTGTAACATCTCAACATCGTATCGTATTAGATCATCTTCATATCACCCCTTCAGATCTTCCAGTCATTGTCGATTGTGCCTAGTAGTCTCAATTGTTGTTGATCCGATCAGGTTTGGTTTAGTTTTCATCATTTTTTATTATCATATATGCATTTTATCTCATCTAGCACTTTTCATATTTTCTGTTTTAGTTCATATTCTTCGCATCTTATCATTTATCCATTATCATCTTATCTATCTTTTATCAAAGTGGGTTGACATCCATCCTATGAAGTTTTCACTTCTCGGGATTGACATTGTTAGACGATGTCAAAAAAGCCACCCTCTTATCTACTAATCATTTTATCGTTGAGTTTCTCTTTGTTGTTCAGGTAATCAAGCTTTGCAAGGAGGATATTTTGCACCCATATCCATCATCATCTTATCAAGAGGTAGCTTTAAACCCTCTCATTATTGGAATTGTTTATTTTCTTTGTTACCATTTCACTAATCTAAAACAGAGAAAGAGAATTCTATCAACATTCGGAATGCACATGAAGGGACCCTCCCATCTTAGGTCAGTTCTTTCATTTTTTTCATTTCCATTTTCATTTTCATTTCTCTCTTTCTCGCTAACCCCATATGGGAGCTTCACTTTCTTGCGTGTGTGGTGGATTGCTTGTTTTGATCAACAACACATTTTCTTAAAATAAAATAAAAAGGAAAATAGTGTTATCCAGGTATTCATCTTTTTCCATTTTTTCTCTTTTCCATCTCTCTCTCTTCTTTGTCTTCTTGATTTCATCGAATACAACACTTTGTTTTGGACTTAAAAATAACCTCTTCATACTTTCTTGACAACATAGTATAATTAGGAGGTTAATTATTTGCATTCACTTATTCCACACACATCCAAAAAAACACACATAATTTACACATCTTAAACATATTCTTCCAAGTGGAACTATTGGGATTTCATCACCTAATAGGAAAGTTGTCATAGTTTTTAGGTTGTGGAATAAATTTTTGATTATCAATATGAAGGCTAAGAAATCGACATCCTTAACATTGCGGTGTGTGAAGTGAGGAGGTATGCCCCAATACCAAGCCACGTATTGATAATCATCACCGATTTGAGCCTCGGTACCTTCGAGTGTGTCAAAACACCATCTAAAACAACCTAATACCATCCTTAATCGCCCATTTCCTTGGCTCCTTTGAACCCATTTATTTTTCTTTTTCACATCTTCTAATAAATAAGATAATTAAAACTTTGTTGTATGAATTGTTTGAAATATTAAAAATCAACATAGTTTCTTTTTTTTGTTTCATGCCCATTATCACCCATTGGAACAAACAACATCATATAACAACATTCCCATTTCCATTATCTCTTCCACCCCTTTGTCACTTATTATTTAGTTATGACACATAAGGCTTTTATTTCTTTTCTCCATGAGTCTCAAGCTATCCAAGCCAACCCCCATGTTGAGACTAACCCTTTTATTTCTGTTCATTTTAGACTAGGTACACCCCCATTTGCTACTTCCTCAAAGACCTTTGGGCCTTCCAATATCCATCTTAGATGTTTGGAGTTCCAGGAGCTCCTGGACGCTAACCTTGTTGCTCTTCATAACTACCTTATCCATAATTCCACCAAATTTCCCATTGATGTACCCCCTCTTCAAAAAATATATGCTTATCACTCTCACCCCGAATCCACTCAAGTCCTCACCTCTCAACTCATTGTGTTATTCCCTAGATCTATGAACAAACTTTCCATGGCACAACATGAACTTGGATCCCATCAATATTCCTCTACAATCCCCCAAACTCATCAATCCACTCAACTGGTGGTTCCCATTCCTCCCAATCTTCCTTGCATCAACACCACCCCCACTTCTTCCATCCCCATCACTTCCTCATCCACTTGTCATCATTAATGCCCCTACCCAAACTTTACAAGAATCCCATTTAATTCTTCCACCACCCAAACAACATGATCAAAATTTGGTCCCTATATCTACATCCCAAGTCCACAAAAATGTTATCACCTTGCAACCCCATCCTTCGAGTCTACCCAAACTCATCAACCTCCACTTTGGAGTGTCTTTCACCACATGTTCCCTAATAAATATACCCAAACATCTCAACCACCCCATACTTACATCCCCATTCATCCCATGTAAAATCAATCTAACATCCCCATCTCTCAACAACAAAAATGTAATCTTATCCATCTAATTACATCCCTACCTCCCAACAACATCCTATCTCCCAACCAACTCAATCATAACCCTTCAACAATCTTCCCCCTTATCAACCACCTCCACAAACACCTACTCATCCCCAATCATATCAATCCCATCCATAACCTCACCCATCCACTTCTTATATCCCACAATCTCATCCATCAGTTTCTCATCCCCATACATCCAATGACCCTATTCATGCTTTTCTAAGTAGAATGGCCAGTCTTGAAGCCGCTACTTTGGGGTCTAAAACCACCTTCTCTTACGAATAGATTTGCAATGAGCCCATCAACCCTTTGATTCTGTCAAACCTTATCCTCCACACTGGAACTTCCTAAATTTTCCAAGTTTAACAATAAGGAGGATCCACAACAACACCTTTGTGCCTTTAGGCACACATGTTACCTTATTGCTCACGACCAAGATCTTATGCTTTGTACTTTCCCTATGTTGTTGGTTGGGCCCACTTTGGATTAGTACAATGAAATACCTCAACATTATATATTCTCCTTCACCTAACTCACACAACTCTTTCTAAAGAACTTTTCTATTAACATTGCGCATAAAATCACCATTACAGATCTCTAATCTAGTAAATAATTTGATGACGAATCTATCACAAATTTCATCGCTAGGTGGCATCACATAATCAATCAATTGTCCTTCTCTCTTCCATAGACCAAGATAATTGAATTATTTTTGTGGTCATGTTTGAAGCATATTTCATCAACTCTTCGATCTAGTCCTTCTAAACTTTTGAGGAGGCATTCACCATGGCTCGTAAACTTGAATTTTGTGCCCTCGAGCAAGGTTGTGTCAAAGTTGGATCTAAAAAACCAAAATCTAAATTCACCAAGCCATCTAATCACGGTGAAAAATCTAAAAATGTAACCAACACCATCATATTCAAATCTTCTTCTATGTCTACTTCCCACACGGAGCCTCCACAAAGATCTCCTAGATCAACTTCCAACTATACCCCTCTCAGGGGATCCTATAGTTCTATTTTCAATAATATAATGGTTGTGCATCTCATCTAACTTCCCCTATCTGACCCGTTGAGGACTCGTGACCTAAGCCCGCATGGTATTGTGAGGATAACTATTTAAAATATTATCAAGTCTATGGTTACAACATTGAAAATTGTCTCGCCTTAGAATATCTTATAAAACGGTTCATAGATCTTGGTGACCTTCAATTGGATAACCCTAACGCACCTCCTAATCAACCTCTAGATGTTTTCAATTAAACCTTCCCTAACCATTCACCAAATAATCAAATTACTCACCTATATCTCAAGAACCTAATGCCCATACAATCAACACTCTAAGCCAAGAGTTAACATCATCACCTACACCCACCATTCCTTCATCTACTACACCCATGTCTATTTCTACCTCCATCCCTTCATCTACAATCTTACCTACATCTATACCTACCTCTACATCCATCATAGCTGCACCTACTATACCCATGACTATTCCACCTACACATACTTTATCCACATCGACTTCATCATTCGTATCTAGATGTACTACACTAACCCCCATTACATCTAGTTTCCTACCCATATCTATCTCAACATCTATCACAACATCCTCCTCACATAGCCCTACATCTATATCCACTTCCATATCCATACCTACAACCACACCTATAGCTATAACCACTCCCACATCAACATCTGAACCCACCAAACAGACATCTCCCCTCATATAATCATGCACAATCCCCCATCTCATCCGTGCCTTCAACAACTCCCACATCAACACCTCCAAAATCCACATAATCTACGACTTATTCCAATATTATCAAGCCTCTTATCTAAACACCGCATTTTTCTTCCACCCCCACCTCCTCAACAAAATTGTCATCCGAATCATCAAATTCTACCTCTAAGGACCACCCCTATAGAAATCATCGCCATTCCCACCAAAGGTAAAAATTTATAGCAAAAATATAAAAACCTTGGCGTCCCTACTCAGAAATATCTCACTCACCCACATAAAAATTTAGAGCTCCCTCCTCCTAAACCCCATCACTCTAAGAAATCCAATGTCTCATCATCAATCCTAGGAGCGCCTCCATCCATTTTGGGGTTGAGCCCTTCATCTAAATCCCCTATCATCAATAAATCAAAATCAAGACCACCTATTTCTCCCCTAAATCTAAATAAGAATCACAACCGTCCACCCCTTCTTCCAAACCCAAATTAGAATCCAAGGCACCCACAAAGCCTCATAAAGGAAACTAAACCTCTCTTACCCTCATCTACCATTCCCAAACACGATTCATCTACAATACTCATAACCTCTTTGTCAAAAATCCTAATGGTTCTTATTCAAAAATACTTTAGTGTCTTATTCAAGTCTATGCAATCATCCTTCGCCCATAAAATTTTTTGATTCACGTGTGCGTGGAAGCCCATGTGTTTTGATTCTAATGTTATTTGAGCTTATCATCACACCCCTGGACATGATACTGAACATTGTAGGGAACTTCAAACCCTCATCCACCATCTTATAGAAAAGGATGATATTATCATCAAAAAGATCATCCTCTTCCATACACTAGTTCATTCCCATCCACTCGAAATTCTCTAATCAAATCCTTGTCCCCCAAGACTTATAAATCCTCTTCTTCATCTAAAACCTTTTCGTGACCCTTCATCCAAACACTACTTCTTCCAAATAAGGTCCCCTCTTTTCATTGATGTTATTCATATCACCACGTGTTCTCTCCCTCATGATTCTCAACCACCTATTCAACATAATCCAAAAGTTGTCATCACCACTCCATTTGGTGATCTCACTCCTTCATCTTCTTCTTTAAAATCCAAAGTATTCATCTTATCTGCCATTCTATATACCCAATAACATGTTTCCATTGAACAAATTATTGTGAAGTAGCTCCATCAAGATCCTATTAAAATGTCACTCTATGAGCTCATCCAAAGCTCCCCAATCATATAAAATATCTCATTGAATCTCTATAATGTATCCCTATCACCAACGATGAGACCCAACCTTTTGCGACCCTTGTTGGAGCACTCATAGCTTCTACCTCCATCTCTTTTGATGAATATGAAATTCCTAATATCTCACTCAAAGATCATGATCTCCCTCTTTTCATCACTATTCGTATCAACAATGCATTCATCTGATGTTCACTGATAGATAATGGAGCCATCATAAACATCATATCATCCCATACCTTTTATCAACTCAAGATTCCCAACTTTGTTATTGCTCAATCACCCGTGGACTTTCATGTCTTTACTGAAGTTGTTTCCCCTTCTTTGGGCACGGTTATCCTTCCCATTCACATTTGTGAAATACTTCTCCATGATATCTTTTACATTATAGAGGGAGAGTTTTGGTATATATCTTACTTGGATGACCATGGCAATGCACCATGAATTGTGTCCCTTCTACTCTCCATCACTGCATCAAATATTAGCATGAGGGGAAAATCCTAACACTCCCCACAAACCATTGTCCACTTAAAGCATGTCACATGACCTATCAACCAAATGGCGTGCTTATCCCTAAACAAGATTCATATGAAGAATCCACTAGCTCATTTTTCCCTGCATATAAGCTACCTAATGACGATTCTATTGACAATGTGATATAATGCATTTCACTGAGGGAGTATCAAATCATCACTCTAAATGCCCTTCCCACACCTAATCAATTTGGTAGACCCAATAAAGCTCCTATGTACCAACCAAATGTCGGGGACATCATTTATTTTGGTCCACCCCATCTATGAACCAATATCATATATAGCGGCATCGACCGCACTTCCTATCACATAACCGCTTAACCTCACACCAAGCCATACACCAATGGATTTTGTTTCCTCTATAATAATTCATTTTTCTACACCTATCTCATTTTTTACGCATGGAAAGGATTTGGTATGGGGTGTTGTGAACAAGGCAAACATGATCTTATCATCGACTAATCTACTAAGCCCCATAAAAATTTTAGACTAGCTTTCAAAGAACAACCCACCGACTCTCTCACAATTTCTTTATCCCTATCTCCTATGAACATTGATCCCTCATCCAACTCTTCTCCATTAAATGATCTTGTTGATATGGATGATACAATGTCCTTCTCTTCTAGATTTTTTTTAATCTCCACGATCACTTTAGAACAAGTCATTTATTAGTTTTAAGGTGAAACTATGCCCCTTACTCTTTGAATTCTTGACATGGTAGAGAAATATTTCCCTACCATTGACATTATTCAATGCACCTACAACGATTCCATTCTTTCCTATATGGGGGAAGAATATTTCTAACTTCATAAGTACTAAACTCTTGACACATCCACTCTTCTCAACAAGTCCACCATCAACGTCAACATAAGGACTCCACAAGAGCCTCACATCCTCAATGTTGGGAAATCACTTGACCGTCAATAACTTTAGTCTTTCACTTCCTTCCTTTCTAAGTAAAGTCAAACCTTTACATGGTCATACGCTGACTTTTCAGGCCTCGATCTTTCTATCATCATCCACAACATCGTTACCATCCCCAACACTAAGTCGATTAAGTAGAAGCTTCAAGGCATGCATCCTTGTGTTTCTCTCCTTGTCAAAGAGGAATTTAAACACCTCCTCTTAGCTAATTTCATCATACCTATCAACTATCTATAATGGGTTTCCAATATCATACATGTTGCCAAAGCCTCTAGAAAGCTTCATATATGTAATGATTTTCGTGGATTTAAATCTTTCTTTTCCTAAGGATGATTTTCCATTTCCTAACAACGATCATCTTGTCGACCTCACACCATCCATGAGATGCTTTCTCTTATGGATGGTTTTTTGTCTATAATCAAATCCTCATTACACTAGAAGACCAACATAAGACTTGTTTCATCACACCTTGGGGACCTTATTTTATCATGTTGTTTACCAAGTTTCTCATTCTTAATGAAGGTTAATGCACTAACTACTAAAGAAACTAGAAAACTCGAAATGTTGGAGGGTTTATGTTACCTCGGATGTGATGTGATATGGGTACAAGATGATGATGGATTCCACTTCGCAAATCGAGATGAAACCTATAGATAAGGCTGAAAAGTATATTGATTAGATAGATTGGGTGGTGGTTAACTAAGAAAATAGACTCAAGAAGCATTTAACTTCCTCGATGGATGTCAACCCCTGTTATTAAAAAAATTGATACAAAGTAAAGATAAAATGAAAATATGTAAAAACTGAAGGATTTACAAAGTTTGAGAGTAATTATGATTGATTTAATATTGATTTGATTGAAATTAAATATAAATTAAATGTACCTCATCCGGGTTGGTCGCAACCTAGATCAGTAGAAAGGCAGTCGACGATGACCTGAGGTAGAAGGATGGAACAATAGTTGTAAGTGTAGATCTTGATGCTTTAAATGCAAGCCAAATAGAAAAGAGGCTTGAGACACTGGAAACAACTCCGCATAGGAGGTATGAAGAAAGGAATACATGGTAATAAGGATCGTAGTGGATTTGGGCTAAAAGATGATAGGTTCATAGAAGTAGGATGACAGATTCAGGGTTTGGAAATAGTACAAGAGCTAGAACCGACATTGAAAGGAATCTCAAACATAAAGGATGGAGATAAAAGACTGGATCGATGGTGACATGGGTAGATCAACGGGGATCCGGGAAGTGTTGGATAAGGTTGAGGGAAACAAGTCGGATCGAGAGAACCAGCAAAGAAAAATGATAGGATAGGCCGATAATGGAGTCTCGACCATTCCTATACCTGCAAAAGGTTAGATGTAAACAAGGAAGTGATAAAATGATAATAAATCCACAAAATGATACCAAACGATGATAACCTCATAAAGGAATTTCTACAAGCAATGTAAACAAACTAGAAGGAGATACAAGAGGTCTGGGATCATTGCAGAGATGTTCAAGCATGAGGAGAAACTCGCAGTTGAAAAGTGGGTATGTGCATACATCTCGATGATGAATGGAAAGAAAGCATTCAACTTTATAGGGTGATGATGTATGGGCTAGGTCACCGCCGATTATGGGGTAAGTTTCCCCAATGGGAGGATTTTTTTGCTTTTAGTGTGATTTTTATGTTTTTAAGGATAGGATTGAATGCTTTAAGACATTATGCGGGAAGAGGGTGTTTTAGGATGAGGTGTAGGTGAGTTGGAAATAGAGATAGGTTAGAAAAAGCATAGGGATAGGAAATAGAAATTCCATTAGGGCAAGGGAAGCAAAGGATGTGGACTAATTGATTAATTAATTAATTAATTGAAGCTTAATTAATTAATGTAAATTAAAGGTGATAGATATTAAAGTGGGCATTTAATTAAATGAGGGAGATGGATTAAATAAACATGTGCACATGGGAAATAAAAAGTATAGATACTTGAATTTATTTGTTCTACATTTTGCCTTTTTGTTGAATGGTTTTAGATAGCAAGCCATGGGACAAAAATGATAAAAGTTGGATTAGGATAATAAAAAGGATTGATGATGAGCTCCCCTCAAATGGAAGATCAATGATGTCAATGGAAATTGATGACGTGTTTGAAAAATGTAGATGATAAAGGGTGGGTGGGTGACTAAAATTGGCTGAAAGCATAACCAAGGAAAGATTCCCCAGGTAAAAAGGACTGCAATATCAATAAAACCTATGGCGGTGACTCCAATATCACATCAATAGAGGAAAATTACAGGTCTCAACAAAGACATGATACAACGTTCTATGGACCAATGAGTGGGTGAAGATCACTGTAGTATGGATGCAAGCCGGGATGACCAACGGTCATAGGCAAGTCATCAAAATATGTGCAACTATATGTGAAAAGTATGCAAAATCCTTCATACACAAGGAATCAAGTGAAAATATATGTGTCTACGAGGATGAAATATAATGGTGCCCCCAAAGGGTAGCACAAATATTTCCTAAAAGGCAAGTGGTGAAAACTAATGTCCCAAAGGGGAAGGTATGGCTGTAAAGGCTGAAAGTGAAAAATATTCCCCAAGAGGGGAAGATTATGGCCACGAAGGAAAAAGGAGGTAAAAAGGGTATGCCCCAAGAGGATAAAAGTATGGCCACCATGTGGGCTTTGTGCACAAGTTGAGTAAGATAGTGAAAGAAAATGCCCAAAGGAAGAGTGAAAATGGCCACAGAAGTGGACTTTGAAATGAGAAGGAGAGGATTCGAATATGAAAATAGAATTCCCTAAAGGGATAATATAGAATATGGCCATGAATTTGGACTTTGGAAAAAGAATGTATGCCTGAAAAAGGGATAATTTGAATATCGTAATAAAATTCCCGAAGGTAAAGATGAGTATGGTCACGAATATGTACTTAAATAAATGAATGGTTAATAGGCGTATCCCAAAGGGACTTAGGATGAGAAAGAGAAGATAAGATGAGATGAGGAGGAAGATAAGATGTAATATTAATGATAATGACCTATAGATATAAATGTATCCATGTCATATCAAGGAATGTGTGAGGAAAATATTCCTCCAATCACATTGAGGTAAACAAGAGGGGGATCCAGGTGACGTAAGGCACATGTGACCAAAACCGATGTTAGCAAGTAACCAATGATAGTTAGTCATTTCAAAGATCATAAGGAAACAATGGATGAAATGAACTCATAAACCTAATGTTGACATGAAAAAGGAGTTTGAGATGTGTTTGTACAAGGGAAGAGGGTTCTCCAAAAGTGGTGTTCCCTAAAACTATGCCCCAACTACTGGGAAGGGAAAAGAGCAAACTGATCAATGCAGAAGTCTTCTAGAAGAAAGTTGATCAATGCGGGAAGCTTTCTTAGGATGCTAATAAAATGGAAGGTTGATCAATGTGGGAAGCCTTTAAATGTCATAAAGAGTAGCCATCCTTTGAGGGTATGGTCTACTTTATACAATATATAGATGGAAATAATAATATGATAGCCATCCTTCGAGGGATCGGTCTATTTATTTTATTTTCTTTTGAATTTGATTTTGATTTGCATTTTTTTCTTTTTGCATGAACAATTTTCCTTCGAGGGATCAATCTATTTTTGATAAATTTTATTTTTTTAAGAGCATCCATGATGATTTTTTTAATTTCACATGGGGAGAGTTTGGGAATAAACTAAGTAGACCACTTAGGAGGGGATAAATAATGTACAAGAGAAACCCCTAGATTCTTTTCATGGTTCCAATAGGTGAATAAGAGGGTGATGGATGTGATGATTACAGATTTCTCACCAAATGGGAGAACCTATCCATAAGGAATATGCTATGGGAAGAGCCGTGGTACCCATATTTAAGGTCATATCTAGGAAGTGACGGAAGACCACATAATTCCAAATCATCACAATGAGAGATGGAAGATGCTAAGATGGAAGAATGATTCTAAGGATATGGCTAAGGGCATACTAGTAATTGTGAAAATAATATAATGGTCATAAGTGTAGTGCGTTAAGAGGTTCCACTTCCAGTTTACCATCAAGGGAGGCCAAATGATAGGCTCCCGATCCATACTTGTGTGTAATAATGTATTGTCCAACCTAGTTAAGGGAAAACTTTCCTCGTTGGCTCCTTTCTAGAATAGTGACATTCTGATTTTCTTCGAGGATGAGTTCACCGACATTAAATTCATTTTTCTTAAGGTGCTTATTTTAAGAATGTTTAATGCTCTCTTCATAAACATGATGGTGTTCAAGAGCCAGAAGGCAATGCTCATCTATCAACTTGATCTGTCTTAGATGAGCTTGACGATAGTCTTTATCAGAGATGAAGTTGTGAAGGGACACACACAAAGATTGAATTTGAATTTCAAGAGGAAGGATGGATTCGAACCGTAAACAAGAGAAAAATTTGTAGCCCCCACGGAGGTACGAATGCTAGTGCGATAAGCAAAGGGAAAAAGGAAGTTGAGATGCCAATTATGACCTGCTTGATCAATAGTTTTGGCAAGAATGTTTCGAAGGGTTTTATTGGTATCTTTGGCTTAGTCGTTAGCTTGAGGATAGTATGGAGAAGAGAAGTTGAGTTGGATGTTGAATGTGTTACATATTTTCTTGAGATCTTTTATTTTTAAAGGAATTTTCATTGTCCATGACAAGTTTTTGGGGAACACCGAAGTGGAAGATAATATGTTGATAAATAAAATTAATGATTGGGAAAGATTTAGTTGAGGTGAGTGGGATTGCTTCCACCCATTTAGTGAAATATTCAATTGTAGTGATGATAGAATGATGTTTTTGTGAAGAAAGACTATTGATAAGACCAATGACATCAAGACCCCATTGCAAAAAGGGCCAAATTTCATGAGCTTACTACAAAGCTTGACTAGGAATACGAATAAGATTGGAATGTTGCTGACATTTTTCACATTTCTTAACATACTCATAGCAATCATGATTAAGGGAAGGCCAATAATAGCGAGACAGAGAACGCTCTTAGAAATAACTAAGCCACTAAATTTTCCACCAAAAATACCATCGTGGACTTCTTGGATGGCTTGAGAGGCTTCATGGGATTTAAGACATTGGAGAAGAACACCGTCAAATCCATGTTTATAAATAATGCCGCCAAGGATCACATAACGGTTATTGTGCTGAAGAAAATACCTCTTAGCATTTTTGGATAGATTAGGAGGAATAATGGATTGGGATAAATAATCAAATATTTGAGAATACCAAAGGTCTGATGAACTAGATTCAATAAGATTAACCTAGGGTAATTCATGAAAATTTCGATCATGGTGATGAATGGTAATGGGAAGCTTAGACTCCCTTTTTATCCATGGGATGAGATCCGTGAGGGACCCCATCATATCAGCAAAATGATTGCTCAATCAGGGAATGAATTGAATGGTGTAGGAATCAAAGGCTTCAAGGAGAAGATGAATAATGTTGTGATATTTTTTAAGGGTATCATTTTTACATTGATACTCTCCTATGACTTGTTTGATTATAAGCTCAAAATCCCGTAGATGTCAATAATTTGAACACCTAGAAAGATGGTCATTTCAAGACCCAAGATAAGGGCTTCATACTCTGTCATATTGTTTGTACACTCAAAATTGAGTTTATATGCGAGGGGAATAGGAGTTTCCCAAGGAGGAATAAGAACAACGCTAGCGCCTCCCCCTTGCTGACACTTAGAGCCATCGAATAAGAGAATGAATTTGAGAGGGTTATATTCATGATGAAAATGGTTAATGGATTCATCCGGAAAATGCTCGTGAGGAAGCTACGTACTAGGAAGAGGGGCTTTTGCTAATTGATTGGAAATAGCTTGTCCCTTAATGGATTTTTGAGAAATAAACTTGAGGTCAAACTCCGTCATGAGCATGAGCCATTGAGTAACGTGATCACTGTGATAAGGTTTAGAATGCAATGTCTTGAGAAGATGAAAGATAGTAATGACATAAGTCTTGTGATTGAGAAGATAATGTTAAATCTTAGATGTAGCAAAGAAGAGAGCACAACACAACCTTTTAGCTTTAGTGTAGTTTCACAGTCATGAAGGGTGCGAATGATGTAATAAACAACCTGCTCATGACCTTAGTCGTCACAATGTGTTAGCATGGCTCCTAGAGAATGATTAGTGGAAGAAATGTACAAGTAAAATGGCTCCCCTCATGTGGAGATAAGAGATATTGTTTAAGATCATAAAAATCCTTCTAGAAATTATGATCCCAATTGAATTCTATGTCCTTCAAGGAGTTCATGAAAAGGTTGAAAATGATCTGAGATTTGTGAGATGAAACAATGGATAGATTGAATGTGGCCTTGAAGGCTACGAAGTTACTTGAGATTGGAAGGAGGAGGCATTTTGATAATTGTCTTAATTTTTGTGGGGTCAAATTCAATGCCCCTAATATAAATAATAAATCTAAGGAGTTTTCCCATTAAGACTCCAAATACACACTTGGTTGGATTGAGATGAAGACAAAAACAAATAAGGTGCTCGAAAAGGATTTTGAGAACAACAAGATGGTTACGTCGATGTTTAGATTTTCCTAGAAGATCATCAACATAGTCTTCTATAGTTTTGTGGATGAGATCATGAAAGATATAAGTCATGGCCCACTGATAAGTAGCATCGAAATTATTTAAACAAAGGGCATGACATGATAACAAAAGGTCCCCAAGGAGTAATGAAGGAGGTTTTGTGTTGATCTTCTAGTGCGATGAGAATTTTATTGTAACCAAAGAAACCATCCATGAGAGAAATCATCTCATGACTTGTGGTAAGATCCACAAGTTGATTGATATTTGGAAGAGGGAAGTCATCCTTAGGGTAAACAAGATTGAGATCTCAAAAATTGGTACATATACGAAGCTTTCCCGATGCTTTGAGATGGGAAAAATGTTAGAAACCCATTGAGGGTATTCAATGGGAATGATGAAGTTGGTAGAAAGAAGGCATTATAACTCTTCTTTAACAAGGAGGGAAACATGAGGTTAAATGCGGTGAAGCTTTTGCTTCAATGGTTTAACATTGGGATAGGTGACAATATTGTTGACAACGATAGAAGGGTCAAGACCTGGCATGTTTGAATATGACAATGCAAATGCTTAGGCGGAACAAGAGAGGAATACGGTGAAAGATTCTAGCTCGTGTGGATCAAGAGATTGGCCCACTTTGAGAATAAGAGGCTCCTGAGAAGTGTTATGTACCTTGGGATATGATATTATAATGTATATGGGTTTATGGAGATGCCAACATGTGGCACACATCCCCATAATTATTTTAGTGGTATCACCTTTTAATATATTAACATCAACCCAAAAAAGTTATTTCCTAATTCGTCATTATTCAAGATATAGATGAAACATTAGAATTCGTGTCACAACCCTAAAATGGACACATCATTCAAAAAATAGCTTCAAAAATATGAAATTTAAAGGGAAGATCACCTGTAATTATGTATCCACCCCCAAAAACATATTTGAAAAATTCCAAGTCTATCTCCGATATAGGTGAATCACCAACATTAGGGTTTCATCCCACAAATTACCTGGATCGCTACTCTGATACCACTTGATAAGAACTTTGCATATAATAAATTAAGTAAATTACGTAAGATAAAAAAACACAAGAGATATGGGGGAAATGTGCCCAAATATTTAATATATGCAAAATAATACCCTTAAGGTAGGGTAACACCATATAATTCTCCTTAAGGAAGGAGTAACTCCACAATCTCCCAAGATGGGAATCCACTTCGAGGGGGACACCTCCAATATACCTCTACCCTATAGAATACTCAAGTCATACATCCATGACCTCCTCATAATGATACTCACATCCTTTAAATAGGATGGGTAACACCTAATCCCAATGTAGGCCGACTCATTACCCAATATAACTAATTCCTATGTGAGCCCATATAACTAACTAAGGGGATGTGTGCCACATGTCAACGATCTCCATCAACCCATATACATTATAATATCATATCCCAAGGTACATAGTAAGAAGTCTCGCTATTAACATCGATGGTGGCTTCGTTGAGAAGAGTAGGTGTATCAGATGGCAAGGTCTTTTGAAGATAAGAATATTCTTCCCCCATGTGGGAAAGAATGACATCATCTTCAGCACACCGAAGAACATTAATGGTAGGAGAGTCTTCTTTTATCATGTTTGGATGGTGAAGGGGAAGGTACTTTGTCTTAGTTTCACACTAATAAGTGTACGGTCCCAAAGTTATAGTGGAGACTAAAAAAATTCAGAGGCAATAGAAATGGTGTCATCCATTTCCATGTCTTCAAGAGCCAATAGAGAAGGTATGTTCATGTCTTCGGGAGTCAGAAGATATGGGGAAGGTAGATAAATCATGACCATATCTTCAGGGTTGGAAATATGGAGAAGGTAGAGAAGATATGGCCACGCATTCAAAATTTAGAAAAACAAAGAAGGTGGATGAGGCATGTCCATGAGTATCTCAGATGATGGAACAGATCAAAGGATTGATCCTTGTACCGTAACCCAAAAATTTCATGAGGTTTATAAGATTGATCAAGGATAAGGCCATGTGGGTTGTGCTCATAATGACATAGGCCGAATCCATTCCATGCACAATGATGGAAATAGGTATAGGAAAAATATGGTTTGTTGAGAAATCCAAAGCCACCGGTATAAGGTTTGGCATGAGGAATATCATTGATATCGAAGAGGGGGCATCAAAACCACCATAAATAAGATTGGTGTGAAGATGAGGTGGACCAAAGGGAACAACATCCCCAATGTTTGGCTGGTACATAGGTGCTTTATCAGGTCTACGATACGGTGAGGAGTGGGAAAAGTGTTGAGTGTGAGGAGACAATACTCCCCAATCATAAGTTTGTACATTACGTTATCAAGGGAGTTACTTGTTAGGTAGTTTGGATGAGGGAATGGTTGAGCTAGTAGAAGGTGCAGATGGGTCATTCTTAGGAATGAGAACATCATTTGTTCTATAGGTCATGTTGCACCCTTGGAAGGGAGGAGTAATAGTGATGAAGGTCTGGGATTTTGGTTCACAGGTGTCAGTTTTGGATCACGTAAACCAAATCAAGTGGTCACCGGAGCTGCATTAATCAACAAGGGCGTACCACCCTAGAAGATTCATCTCCCGAAGGTGAAATGGTAGATGTTGGACTAGATATGGAAGGAAGGGACTAACTTGGTCCAAGAAGAAGTCTTTCCTCTTCAATGAGATTATGGATAATGGCATGGAGCACTCTACAATGTTCAATATCATGCCTAGGGGTATAATGAAAGGCATGCATAAGGTTGGAATTGAACCATAAAGGCTTCTTTCCTTTTGGGTCAAAGGCCTTGATAGGAAGAAGCATGATTGCAGAGGTTTATAATAAGTGTTGGAAGATTTTGGTATATGATCCAACTAAAGTTATAGAAGATGCCTTATGAGATATCTTGGATGTTTGGGGTAAAATCCGATCATATTGTTGTTTCGGTGATTTGAATTCAGTTTTGATGTTGGTTGGTGTTTTAGTGTTGAATGGTTTTGGGTTGGTGGGTTGAAATGTTCATGATCATGAAATAGACGATTTTGGATTGGATGGTTTAACTCTAGGAAGGATTATAGATTTTGTATGTGAAGATGCATCCTTAGGAGGAGTGACAATAACTTTGACTGGGGAGTCAGATGTCGATGCCATGGTTGGTTTGGGTGCAGGAAGAAACACTTGTCTAAGACGATCTACAAAAAGTGGAGATTGATCGGATAGTGTTGATGATATGGAAGGAGCATTTGAAGTCATTTTAAGTTGAAGTGTTTTTAAAAATTCCTCAAATGATGGAATTTTCATGGAGGAAGAAGGTGGTAGAAGAATGGGAGGAGGGACTAGTATAGGTTCTAAGGATGGTATGGCAAGGGGTGGAATAGCTATAGGTGAAGTGATTGATTCTACCGATGGAGTGGATGTAATTGGTAAGGGATTTGATGAAGGACCACCGCCGGATGTGGAAATAGGTTGGAATGGTTGCTTCAAGAATGTCTCTAGGGGCATAAATGATATATTTGCGAATGGGTTTCTAGCAGTTGTAGAAGTGGGAATGGGCGTTGAGATAAATGTAGGTATAATAGATGTAGGAAGGATATCAAAAGGGATGGATGTGATTGATGATGAAGGAGAGGAGGTTATGGATGGGATAGGTTCATGATCAGTATTATTCAGGGTATTTATAGTGTGAGTGACGGGTTCTTGGGTTATGGTAGAAGTGGTGGTGTGGCTTGCTGGTGTATGATTTGGGAAAGGTTGTTTAAAGATGTCAAGTGGTTGATTGGGTGAAGTATTTGTGTTGTACACTTGAAGATCACCCTGATTGATGAGTCTTTGGACCAAATCCTTGAAATTTTGACATCTCTCTATGTCATGTCCTTAGACTTGGTGGTATTTGCAGTAATGGTCTTCATGATACCACATGGATTTTGGTCTAGGTTCCACAAATGGTTGGATAGGAGGGAGTGTGGTAAAATTTACTACCATCAACTTGTAAAATATTGTACTATATGACTCCCCAACGTGAGTGTAGTTAGGAGTTAGTCAAAGGAATCATTGTTGAGTCCACATATTGGGTGTAGGTGCAAGAGATGATTTAACGATGACATCGTTGACCACCATTTCTTATTTTTCATTTTGCATGAAAGGTTTGGTAAACTCATGTTTAGGTTTGTTTGATTTTAATTTTAAATGAACCTACTCAAGGGCACGTGTTTCAATTTTATGAGCCATAGTAAAGGCCTCATCGAAGGTTCGAATAATTGGATTCGTAAAACAGAAGATATATGCTTCACACATGAACGTGAGAAGAGCTCAATGAGGTCAGTTTGTGGGAGAGGGAAGGATAATCTGGTTTATAATGCCATGCCATCACGTGATGAATTCTGCAATGGAATTGTCCTCAAATTTTTGGATAGTGTATAGATCATTGATAGTTACTTTGTGTGCAATGTTAATAAAAAAGTGTTCTAAAAACTAGTTGTGCTAGTTGGGAGAAGGAGAATATAGAATATTGAGGAATACTATTATACTAGTCTAGTGCAGGACTAGCCAAGGACATGGGGAAAGTGTAAAGCATTAAGTATTGATCGTGTGCGATAAGATAACATGCATGTCTAAATACAAGAATATGATGTTGTGGATCCTATTTTCTATTAAATTTGGTAAATTTCAGCAATTCCTAGTGTAGAGGATATGGTTTAACTAGTACGGATGGATGAATAGGCTCATTGCAGATCTTGCTCGTAGGATAATGAAACTTTGGATCCTAGAGTAGTGGCTTCTAAATTGGCTAGTCTATTTACAAGAGTCTGCATAGGATAATTTGAAACATTTTTTGGGGGATGAGAGGCAAAGGTTGTATGTATGAAGTGGTCGATGAGTTTGTTGATGAAATTGCGGATGTGTGGGTGTTTGAGGAATTTTGGGGGGTGAGTGTAAATCTTGGGTTGTGATTGAAAGGGTGGTTATTGAAATATTTTTTACTTGAGAGATGTGAACATGATAGAATTGTTGGGATTGGGTAGGATGTTGTAGAAAGTGGTGAGTGGGAATGTGGGTATGAACGGGTTGAAACTATTGTTGAAAAGGGTCATATCAATAATGTAAAGCACCCATGAAGGGGGTTTGGGAATTATTGATAGGCATATTAGATGTGAGAATGTCATTTTTTTGAGAGAGGGATATGATGTTTGGGGACATTGATTAGGGATATTAGTGGCAATAGTGACTGAAGAGGTGAGGGGAAGAGTAGTGTTGATTGTTGTGTTGATTAGTGGGAGATTGTGGGGAATAGGTGTGACTATCTGGGTGGTTTGATGAGATGGGGATTGGTAGAAGAGGAAGAAAGATGGGTTGTAGAAAGCTCATTTATTGCAAACTGGGTAGTTTGGGGATTGGTTTGATAAGGATAAATTTTTTAGAGTGGTAGACCATCTAAGGGAATCTGAGTTGATCTCCTAAGGAGATAATCTTGGAGTGCCACTGGATTGGCATCCAGGAGTTCTTGGAACATGGTATCACCAAGAGGGACCTTAGGAGGTCCAAAATACTCTGATCGAATGGATGGTGGGGTAGCTGGCCTAGACAGGGATAGATTAATGGTATAAGAATGGATTAGTCTCACCTAAATTTGTAGTGTGAACAAGGGGTTCTGGGTGAGAGACATCGATGAGGGGTTGAGTGCTCATGAAAGAAGTAATCAAGGGCATGATGAGGTCAAAGGCTGCAGGTGAAGATTTATTAAGATGAGGAACAATTGGAAACTATATTTTGTTCCATTATTTTAGTTGTTAAATGAGTAATTACATGCATGAAACAAGTTTTACCCAAGCAATTCAAGCAAACAATTATTTTTACGTTCTTAATTTATTTAAGAAAGTGTGAAAAGAAGAAGGGATGGATAACAAAGGACCTAGGAGAAGGCAAAACTATGTTTGGTTTTAGGTAAGTTATGGCTAGGGAATGTATAAGGTGGCTTCCTATTGGGTGATGAAATCCCAATCAGAAAACTAGGTAAGGGGATGTTTTGATGTGTTAATTTGATTTTTGAGGTTTAGGTTGTGTGTGATAAGATGTGATATGTAGTAAGTTAGCCCTACTTAAACTATATAAGCAAGCATGATGTAAAAATAATGTTCTTTTTAAGCCCAAAACGAAGTGTGATATTCGATGAGGACACAAACAAGAACAAAAAATTACGATGCAAAAAGGAGCAAATAGGGAAAAAGTGAGGAATACTTGGATAATGCTTTTCTTATTTGTCTACACTCTTGAATGATGAGTGATCTAGGCCATGAACCCAACACGAGCAAGCAATAAAGGGAGCCTCACGCTTACAGTGTTAGTGAAAATGGAAAGAGAAAAGGTAAAATCAATAAATTAAAGAGATCACCAAAAGGGTGGGTGGTCCCATCGGGAATGCCAGAATGTTTACAAAGTTTCTCATTCTTAATGAAGGTTAATGCACTAGCTACTAAAGAAACTAGAAAAATTAGAAATGTTGGAGAGCTTATGTTACCTTGATGTGATGTGATACATGTGCAAGATGATGATGGATTCCGCTATTACAAATCAAATGAAACATGTAGATAAGACTAAAAATGATATTGTTTAGATAGATTGGGTGGGGTTTTGCCGATAAAGCAAACCCGAGAAGCGTTAACTTCCTCGGTGGATGTCAAACCCCATTTTAAACAAAATTGATACAAAGTAAAGATAAACTAAAAATATGTAGAAACTTAAGGATTTACAAAGTCTAAGAGAAATTATGAATCATTTAATATTGATTTGATTGAAATGAAATATGAATTAAAAATACCTGGCCTAAGTTGGTGGTGATCCGACTATGTAGAGGTAGGACGATGATGACCTAAGGTAGAAGGATGGAACATCACCGTAAGTTTACATCTTGATGCTCTAGATGCTCAATGCAAGTCGACAAAACAAATGCCCATAAAACTGAAACAACCTACGAGAGGAGATGTAAGGCAAGGAAATGAAAGGAATATAAGGTAATAAGGATCATGGTGGATTTGGGTTGGAAACCGACATGTTCGTGAGAAGCAGATGGAAAATTCGGGGTCTCGAAATAGTACAAGAGCTAGAGCAGACATATGAAAGGAATCTAAAACATAAAGGATGGGGATAAAATACGGGGTTAATGGTGACCTAGGAAGATCAAAGACGATCTAGGAAGTGTTGGACAAGGCCAAGGGAAACAAGCTAGATCAGAGAACCTATAAGTATAAAAACTAATAGAATAGGCCGATAATGGAGTCTTGATCATTCCTGACCTCGTAAAAGGATAGATGCAAACAACAAAGCGATAATATGATAATAACTACATAAAATGATACCAAACGATGATAAACTCACAAAGGAATGTCTACGAGAAATGCAAACAAACTAGAAGGAGATACAAGAGGTATGGGATCGTTGCATATATGTTCGTGCATGAGGAGAAGCTCACAGTGCAGTGCAAGAAAGTTGTGGTATGTGCATACATCTGATGATGAATGGAAAGAAAGCATTCAACTTTATAGGGCCAACAATGACTGGGTTGGGTTGCGCCGATCAGCAAGGTAATTTTCCCAATGGGAGGATTTTTTTTTCTTTAAGCATGATTTTTATGTTTTTAAGGATAGGATTGAATGCTTTAAAGCATTAGGCGAGAAGAGGGTGTTTTAGGATGAGGTGTAGGTGAGTTGGTAATAGAGATAGGTTAGAAAAAGTGTAGGGATAGGAAATAGAAGTCCATTAGGGCAAGGGAAGTAAAGGATGTGGACTAATTGATTAATTAATTAATTAATTAAAGCTTAAAAAATTAATATAAATTGAAGGTGATAGATATTAAAATGGAAATTTAATTAAATGAGGGAGATGGATTAAATAAATATGTGCACATGAGCAATAAAAGGTATGAGATACTTTGAATTTAGGTGTCTACACTTGTCATGCCCTTAGTTTTAAAAATTTTGGGGCCACCTATCACCAAAATATGACCCACATATTCCATAACCTTATCCATAAAATTGGGGAGGATTATGTCAATGACCTCTTTTGTAAATCCAAATGTCGACAAGACCATCTATCTGTCCTTGAATTCCTCTTCAAACATCTTATCCACATCTTCCTTCATCTTAATCCCATCAAGTGTGTGTTCATCATTTTAACTAGAAAAATCCTTGGGTTTATCATTTCTATTAGGGGTATTGTAGTTGACCCCATCAAAATCATATCCATCCTTGAGATTCCTCCTCTTTCTAATCTAAAGCAAATTTGTACTCATAAATGCCAACTCCAATCAGTTCATCATTTCATCTCATAACTCTTTGATCATTGTCAACCTTTTCATCCTCTTCTTCACAAAGACATTGACTTTAATTGGGGTAATGATAGAAAAATATCCTTGATGATCTCAAGTATTATCTTTTATCCCTTCCTATGTTCATGCCTCTGTGCAAGGGGGAGCCTTTCTATCTCTACATCGTTACCTCCAATCACACTTTGGGTTCCATGTTGGTGCATCGTGATGAGAAAGGAAGGGAGGAAGCCATATATTATGTCAGTCACACCCTTCATGATTATGAGACTCACTACATCAAGCTAAAAATTTTTTTGTGATCTCTTATTTTCCACCTCCAAATTTTTTTACTATCTTCTTAACCACAAAACCTATGTCATCACTAGGTTCCATCATCTCAAATCCATGCACTCCAAACCTTATCATAATGACAACATCACTCATGGATCATGCTCATGACTCGAGATTGACTTGGATTTTGTCTCTTAGAAATCAATCAAGGGCCAAGCCATCATTGATTATCTCGATGAAACCCCTCTTCATAACAATCATTTTCCTCACAAACAATTCCTTGACAAATCCATCCATACCATCGATCATGAATTTTCTCCCCTCCGGATGACACTTTTATTTGACGGATCTAAGTGTTGGAAAGGGGGAGGTGTTAGTGTTATCATCATTCCTCCTTGGGATAATCCTATCCCCATTGCTTATAAGCTTAAATTCGAATGTACTAACAACATGGTTGAGTATGAAGCCCTTATCCTAAGTCTCAAAACTATTGTCATGTTTAGTGTTCAAATCCTTGACATCTACGGTGATTATCATCTTATCATTAATCAATTCAAGGGAACCTATCAATTCAAAAATGAAGTCCTTCAAAAATATAAGGACGTCGTCTACTTTCTTCTTGAGGCGTTTTATTTCTATACCATCTAATTTGTCCCTCATTCATGCAATAATTTTAAAGACACTATGACATCCCTCACATTTCTCATCTCGTGGGAAACCGAATAATCTAAACTCTTCATTTTTGTTCATCGCCTCATAATCCATCTCATGCCGATATGATATTTGGTAGTCTCAAATCTTAGACTATCTTTCTCAATCCAAAAATGGTAGGAGTTTATTTCTTCAACACATCAACCAAATGCATCCTCTAAAAACTTAGGATTGACAACATTCTTCTACAATACCTACAATATCATGAAACTACTTGCGCTTATCCGAGAATTCCATGACAAAGATCTATGGTGGTCACTTTAGTGGTTTGGTTATTGCCAAGCACATTCTTTGCATGGGTTATTACTATCCCACCCTCAACCAAGACTACTGTGAATATGTCAAAAGTGTGTTAAATGTCAACAACATTCCAATCTCATCCACATTCCTAGCCAAGACTTACATCCAAATCAAGATCTATGGCCTTTCTCACAATGGGGACTCAACCTCATTGGCCTCATCAATCCACGTTCTTCCCAATTCCATCATTCTATCATCACCACAACTAAATACTTCACCAAATGGGTAGAATCCATTTCACTCACCTCCACCGAAGCTAACCAAATTATCAACTTTTTTATCAACATATCATTTTTTGTTTTGGCGTTCCTCATAAAATTATCACAGACAATGGAAATTCCTTTAAAAACAAATACATTAAGATCTTTGCAACATCGTTAGCAAAAATATCAATAAGGTAGGTCAAAATTGGCATCTTCACATCCCCTTTTCTTTTTGAGCTAATCGGACTAGCATCCACACCTCTACGGGCACTACCCCTTTCTCTCTTGTATATGGATATGAATTCATTCTTCCTCTCAAGTCCAAATCCCATCTTTGCACATTTATCTTCACAAATTCATCTCTAACGAGGATCACATCGGGAGCATCTAGCACAATTTTAATTGCTAGATGAATGTCATTTGATTTCTCTTCAACAAAGATCATGTCCATCAAGAGTGCATCAAACATGCCTACAAAAACATATAAAAGAACAAAAATTTAATTTTAGTGACTTAGTCTTAAAATAAAATCATAACATCAAGTATTTGAAAGGAGATAGCATGGAATTTTTCTCCCAACTAGATTAGACCTTATATTAACACTCATAAGCATGGGTATGGAGCCTATTGCTTACCCTATCTCGATGGTAAACTAGAAACAAAACCTCTCAATGCCCTACACTTGTGGCCTTTCTATTGTTAACATACTTACCAATATGCTCTTAGTCATATCAATGATCTTACTTCCATCATTATCCTTTCCATCTCCATTGTAATGATTTGGAATTATGTGGTCTACTGTCACTTTCCTATCTATGACCTTAAATATGGGAACCACGGATCCACCCAAAGTATATTCCTTATGGAAAAATTCCTCATTTTAGGTGGGAGCCCCACAATCATTACTTTCATCTCCTTATTCTACTTACTAGAACTATGATAAGGGTCCATAAGTGTCACTTGTACATCTTACCTCCCCTCCCCATGTGGTCTACTTGGCTATCCCTAGCTCTATCAAAAATTCAAAATCTCTTGATGCTCATATCAAAGCTATCATATCCAAAAATAGGCTACTCCCTCAAAGTACAACTATTAATACAAATCAAATAGATTGCTCCCTCGAAGGACAACTATCATATATCCTACCATCTAAATAAGAAAAATAAAAAATCTAAAATAAAAATATAAATGTAGACCACTCCCTCGAAGGATGGATACTATCATATATCATGGCAGTAGAAAGGTGACCAGCCTTCAAAATCTCAAAAGCAAAAGAAAAATTTAAAAGCAAGCATCCTACGAAAGCTTCCCGCATCGATCAACACTCTCATCCATCGTAAATTTCCTACATTAATCATTTTGCACTATATCGCTCGAGCTAGGGCATGGACCTAGGACAACCACTTAAGAAGAACCTATTTTCCCCCATACTAGTTACATCTAAAACCCCTTTGGTTGTGATGACAATAGGTCTATAAGAACACTTCCCATCTTTTCCCTTATGATCTTAAGTATTATTAACTATCGTTAGTTATGTACTAAAACCTTTTATGGGCTGTAAGTGCATCGCTTTGTCTCATTCCTTTTTCATGATTACCTCCAATATAGTCCAAACGCATCTTTTCCTCATGTGCTCCTTATTATGAAAAAGTGTACTTCATACCTTTTGGTCACTTTTATCAAAGTCACGCCATTTTTTTCACATCTAATCTAATCCCATTTCATCCTCTTATCTTTTACCTATCTAACATTTTAAATCCATCATATCATTTCTATCCTACTCATCACATCCTACCACATATATCTAATCTAGCTCATCACATCATTTCTATCTATCCATCACATCAATCCCACATCACATAAATCAATAACATAATCATCTATAATCCAATCCACACCATCAATATCATTGATCCACATCACGTCATCTACATTTTCTCATATCTAATCCATCACATCTACATTCAATATATATATCACATTGCATCGCATCTAAACATCTAAATCAATATCCATATTCTCATCAAATATCAATATACATATAAGCATATAAATCATCACATATAATTTTTTTAACACAACATATATGTACATCATGACAAAAATCTTCATATACATAAATCATCAAAAGGTTTATACATCCATGATAGACCTCTATTGGGCTCTATCTCCAATATCTATATCAAAATGTCTATCTCAAAAATCATCAAAATCTACCTAGGAAATGATCACCCACTACATGCTAAACTGAAAATCAAACACTCGAGTGTCGATCCCCGACCTCCAAGCATAGGAGCATGTCCACCCTTCAAGACATCATATGATCTACAATACATCTTGGCCGCATCACACTAGTTGTGCTCCCTAAATCCACCTGCCGCACCGATCTCCCGCACTCCTCTCTCCAGCCTAGATACATCACATAATGTAACACCTCGTAGTCTTGCTCTCATTATACACTCATAATATTGTGTCTCTTCACCTAGCACATGGTATTACTCCAAAGTGACATAGTCCTAGGTGGAACCATCTAACCATCTCTTTGCATGTCTCCCTAAACCTCACTCCAGTCACCTTAGATGCGGTACCCAAATCTCCATACTTGGCCCGATAGGCCTCTAGTTGTCTCCTATATCGGTCTCTCTCGATGTATAGATAGATCCCTCTCTCCGGCGCACCCCACTAGATCCTAGATAGCTTCATATAACTTAGCCTATATCATGTATATCTAAACTATTGCTCCTCCATTTCCACCCATAGGCGTTGTCGCCTCCCCCCATCCAAAGACCACCACCTCTCTTCCCGTATGTAATTTCACCTCTCCCTTAGTAGGAACCTTCACCTCTCCTCCTATATGTGCCCTCTCCTCAACTTCATGGGATTCTCACCGCTATTTCTACCAATCTGCATACCCTCTCGCAAATCCTACATCATCCCATAGCTATCCCTCCTCTTTTAATAGGTCTACCATCACAGGCATGGGTAGGTCCTCTTTGTCTCATCGTCTATGTGTCTATATCTAATGGGTGCTCCACCCACCATCTACACCATGCCAAACTGTCCCATCACTTAGAGAATTAAATGACCTCTATCATCTCTAGCCTTTTCCCCGACACCCACCTCTCTCTCTCTCATCCTTGTTAGGTGTATGTATCTCCCAAACCATGCAGGGAAATATCTATAAATCCTCCATCTCACATCTTCCACCTCTAATCTCCCCAATATCTCTACACACCAATATTCACTATGCTCACTTCTATCTCCATGCACCTTGTCTTCTTGTCATCTCAAAAATATGACAAGAAGCTCAATATGGTCCATTATGATTCATGGAAGCCTTGGTGGCCTCAGTACTACTATATGCTCATATCCCTAACAAATGTAAAAATAAGCCCACATCCATGACTAACCGACTCCCGATACATATATTTACAAGTCATAGTATACCCGCACCAACAACGTTGATCCGAAAGATAACATTGTTTTGTGCTCAAATATGTTTACTACAACTCCTGCTAATGTCCATGGAAACCTGGCTCCACCTAAATCTGGAAATTCATAACAAGAAATCATCATCATAACCAAGCATATAAATCGACTCCATAGCATCACCATATGGTATCAAACATCTATATGGAAGGCCTCTTAAGTGAATGCAATGTGTGGGGCATCCACTCCAAACAACTGCATCAATTCTACCATCTACCCTTTGTTGTAACTAGAACTATCAACACCCCCTAGATAAGTAGTATCAATATATGATACACATCCTCTAACGTGATTGTCATCTCACATGCATGAATTAGAAATTTTTGGTCGAGGATCCCATCAATCAATCAAATCAATGATCAACATTGTATCTCTCACCACCCTCCGATAATGGAAAAACCTCCCAATCCCACTCGCAACTAAGTTATCCCACTCACCTCTATCACGACTTCCTCATCCTTCCCAATAATGTTGGGACTCTATCTCTCGTATAACTCGATCTCGATCCCGCAAAAATCCATCAAACAACCATCCATCAGATTCCAATCATCCAAAATTATCATTTTCATCTAAAATCTATCAATCTACCCCCATCCTACTCGGTTGACATTGACCCCTTTGGGTCAATGTTGACTTTCCTCAATCAATGACAACTAGTCTAGCCACCACCGACCAACCTTTGGTCCTCGAAAATTTTAAAATTTCAAAAAATAAAAAAATCAACAAAAATTCAAAAACTAAGATAGGTTTTCAAATTTACCACTCTTTTTGACCTCTTGCACTTCCTTCCTCCCTCACATGAATCCATTATGAAAAAATCTCAAAATTTTATACCTCTCTAAGCTCTCGATCATAAATGAGCCCAATCGGCCGACCACATCGCTTATATAGATGCATTAACCCACCAATGGTGACCCACCAATCGCCGTTGACCTAAGCCAAGTCGTTGTCAACCCGGTCTAGTCACCAATGACCCAACCTTATTTTTTCTCATCCTCTTCAAATATTACATAAAATTATCTTTTCTTCCACTTTTTGACTCATGTGTTCCTCATAACACCTTTTTATTTATCCCATTGGCCTCGGTTGGCTACCTTTTGTCTTATCTCATTACATATCTTCATCACATCCAAAAACCTGCTCCGTGGCTATCCTTGTGTTCCCATATTAATCCCATCATCGTGTCCATCATCACTATCTTTTATCTTTGTCCCACCTAGAAGGATATTTCCAATTCCTCATAAATGAAGGATATCACATCTCGCTTTTTCCCCGCATCTTTGTCGGACCTTTGTCTCGACCATCCCCGCATTAGTTTGAGCATACTTTTGATGTCTACCTATGATCTATTGGTCCCAAAACTTGCACATCCATCCGAGTGGATTGCCATTTGACTCCCTTTATCTTATAGTGATTCTCTCCAACTCACAAGCCCATAGGAAATTTTCATTTTCTACATTGAGGTCATACTTTGTTCCCTACCAAAGTGACTTCAAATTCACCGCCATATTTTTGTTTTTCATTTTTATCCTTATCCCTTTCCACTTGGGGCATCTTCTCTCATCCTTTTCTTTTCTTCTCTCCCCTTTTCCTTTTCTCATCTATCTCTTTCAAACTCATGATCGATTCCTCTACGTTTCGTCGATCCCTAGTTTGAGGTGGAGCACATCAACTATCACCTCTCATCACTTCTTATTTTTGTCTAGTGGCTTGCTTAATGCACCACTTGAAAAAAGGGAAAATGTAGACACCAAATTTTGGTATCCCTTGTCCCTCATCCCGTGTTCTCTCCTTCTCCATCTTGCACATACATACCTCCCTTCCTATTTTAACTTTCTCCTAAATCCCATCTAATTCCCATTTTCCCCATTTTTTGTTTTATATTAATCCCACTATTAATTCACCTTCCCTAATCCATCCCAAATAGCACTAAATTACCCCTAAACACATACACTAATCCTTTTATCCTCCCTAAACATCCTTTGTCATTTATAGGTTTCCATCTACCCTCATTCAATTCATTCCTATCCCCAACCACCTATTATCCCCCCTATGCAACCCTAACCCGCCTAAACACCTTAAATCTCTAATATGCTCTATTTAGGCCCCTTTGCATTGAGTTGGGCATCATCTCCACTACCCAAATTGATGGTCTTCAGAATCACCGAGACCCATGCGGGTCGCCATCAACCCTATAAATACGTGCATACACCTCTTGTCTTAATGATGGAAATTTGATATTTAGAGCTTTCTTGCAACTCTTGCTTCATTTCTTGTTCTTTTTGTAGCTTTTGTTATCACCTCGAGCCACCGCAGAGATATCGTGCATGTCATTCTTGAGGGTCTTGGAAGATTATAGATTTCTTCGAGTCCCCATTGTCATCCATCATCATTATGGATCACTCTTGCCTATTTACTAGTCAATTTAGAGCTCTTCCTCGCATCATTCCTCATCAATATCTCTCTCAGCTTTGTTTTTTCAATCCATTTTCCTCCATCAAACCCTAGATCCCTTCCCGGTCATCGTCAACTCTACACAATCAACTTCAACCTAATCCACATATATCTTATTAGTTGTCATCCATCTCATGTCCCGTATATCTATTTTCTAACCCCACGATATCTTATATCTTCCAATTTTGATGTCTTGCACACTTATCAGCTTCAAATCTAATATTCATCATACCTAAAATCATCATCGAACCAACTCACATTCATCATTTTTTCTATCGATCAAAAAAATTCTTGCATCCTTTCTATCTTAATCAATCAAGACCCTCTATAACATCCCAACACCATATTAGTCTCGTATCAACTTCATATCACCCTTCGATCTATCAATCGTTTTCGATTGTGCCTAGTAGTCTCAAATCATAGTCAACTAGATCATTTTTGGTTTAGATTTCATTAGTTTGTTATTATCATTACTGCATTTTATCTCATCTAGCACTTTTTCAAATTTTCTTTTTCAATTCATATTTTGTTACATCTTATTATTTATTCATTATCATCTTATTTATCTTTTATCAAAGTGGGTTTATATCCATCCTAGGAAGTTTTCACTTTTCGGACTGACGTTGTCAGGAAACCCACCCTCCTATTTACTAATCATTTTCTTGTTGATTTTCTCTTTGTTTTGCATGTAATCAAGCTCACTATGAGGAGGATCATTTGCCCATATCCATCATCATCTTATCAAGAGGTATCTTTAAACCCTCTCATTATTGGAGTTGCTTATTTTCTTTGTTACCATTTCACTAATTTGAAACATAAGCAATAAAATTTGATCAACAATACCATGTGAGAGAATTCAAAAACAAGGATCAAGAGGGATGATGCACATATAAACCGAGTTTCACTCAAATGGCAGCGTGACAAAGTTCCATGTAGTAATCAAGCATTTAACCATGAAAATGTGTATGCAAAAGATAACGGTCTACTCATACTCGTAGATCAAAATAAAAGGTAAAAATAGGAGTGTTGTGTAACTCCTAATGTAAGACCCATCATACCTCTATAAGGGAGAAGAGGAGTTAATTTCCAGAAATTATGGAATGTAACTCCCGTATACGCACATAAGACATATGGCATATTCTATTACAGATCTCGTTATAACTCCTAGACACCTAATGACCTATGATCTCACCTAAGTGAGATGACTCACCTTGTGAGGTGGAAATTCACCTAATTAATGAATAAAAGATGAAAAATACCACTCACACTAACAAAATGAGGTTGAATTTATGTTATTTTGTGGGAAAAATATCTTGGAATAGGTATGATTTCCTTAGGGGATGGTTTGATAGGTATAGAGGTTTTACTTTTAATGAATTTGGTTAACATATCGAATCGATCAAGACTAACATGTTGGTATTTAGCCTCTAAAATTCAAATATTATACCTTTATACATTATCAATAGCGTTGAAATAAGGTATATACATGAGGAATTATAAGTAGAATCTTTAAGACTTGAATTTACATGACTTGATACAATGTTGGTCTTAGGAACACTAGAGGTAGGTGAAGAAGACATGGTAGTTACCTTTTTCTCCTAATTTTTATCTTTCAATTGAGAAGGTAAAGGATTCCCTCTTCAAATAATTACTGGGATGGATTTAGGAATATCCTTATCCTCCACTTTCTCTGTTTTCATTTTAAACTCTTTTTCTATTCTACAATCCAAAGAAAATAAATAAGAATGGTTATACATCTCACCAAATGCATACTCATATTTACCTTCGTAGAATGTGTATTCAAAGTATCTAATGTTGGAATCACTAATTGGTTCTTTAACATATTATTCTACGCACATGTTATTTCCTTATTCATCTTCTTCTTCCTTGACATCTTCATGAAACACTCCTTCGCATACTTCAAAAATACATCAATTGTGGTTGCTTGAATGGGTACCCTCTATTTTGGAGTGGAAAATTAATTATGATTAGCCACATTGGAATCACTAAATTTTCTCTTAGATACATATGTGTGTGTGTGTGTGTGTGTGTGTGTGTGTGTGTGTGTGTGTAAATAACGAGCATACACTCGATCTAATTTTTCTTTACGGAAAGAAAGTCGTTTGCTAGCTTTTGGGCCAATAGGTTTGTTGTACCTTGAGTATAATTTAAAATTTTATCTTGTAAAGACTATTTCATCAATTTTCTATCAATGATTAGATCATCTTTAACTTTGGCAACCAAAATTTGAGTGATTTCAAAGTTAACTATTTGTGATCTTCTAAGAATAAATCTAGTTTTTGGGAGTTGAACATTAACAAAGAAACATTTCTTGTTTTCTAATGTGGGAGTAGTAGTGGGAGGAATTTGTGTAGAAGTTTTTTTAATTTTGAAATGAATTCCCTCATATGATCATGAGTTTATTTATTCATTTTTGTTATTTTTCTCAAAAAGGAACGTGCATCTTCAACATGCTTGAACCTATCTTCAAATTCGGTACACATGTATTCCAATTGGTTGTTGTATACTAGAACCATTATGTTGCTCCTTCTTGAAGTGTCTCTATGAAAAAATTTATTGAAAAATCTTCATGCTCTATTTGCAACACATTGCATGCAACAAAAAATAAAATAATTTGGTATTCAAGATGTTGTTTTCCACCTCCTTTAAACTTCAGGAAGCTATTCCTTAAACCTTTAAGAAGTTCATGCATTATTTCGGTTAGGGTCAATGTCCCGATAGTTTTTCACTAAGGTAGATGTGCAACCATTGTGGGAAATAAGGTTCACATGAGTAGTTCTATTACACTCATAATAAGAGTTTCACTCAAATGTGACCCTCTTTGAGCTCTCCTTCTTTGATAGACATGTGGATTAATTATGGATCTACTTCTTCTTCTTAATTCTAGGGAAATATTTAAAAAGTGTTCTCTTTTATAAGCTTGATAGTGGGGTCATGTGGATTAATTATGGATCTACTTCTTGTTCTTAATTCTAGGGAAAGATTTAAAAGTTTTCTCTTTTAGAAGCTTAATAGTGGGGTCTTCACTCCCTTGTTATCTTCTACTAAGCATGAATATCATTATGAATATCTTATAGTCATTTTAGAATATTTCGAATAGAAAGATCACATAGTAAAACATGCATAAAGAAAACTTGGTTTTATGCAGATTGGCAATAATTATTTTATACTCTTCTCTACCAATTTTGAATACTTTATATGTTCAAAATGACTCTTCTAAATAAATCCATATTACCTTCCTCCTCATCTATAATAGTTGTGGCTAGATGAAAATGAATTTCCTCACACGATTTGTCCATGTGAAATGTCTTAAGTTAGTAGAAATGTCCTCTTGAGCATCTTCCAACAAAATAAGGTTAGGTTGTTGCATGGGAGGATTGCTGGTCGTGGTCATTAAGATTGAGGATATGGTTTATGATTTTCCAAAAGGAATTATTATCTAAAAAAATCCAAAGGTTATTTATAGGTTATATGCAAATCATAAGCGATCCATAGTGGAATTGCCAAAACTCGCTCAATTTATTTTTGAATGCAAAATATGATACTTTTACACTATTGTTATGTAAAAATTCCCTCCTCTATTATATGGGGGCACCATATTTTATAAATAAACTACATGAAAATAAATTATATACTATATCTACATGAATATATCTCAGGGAGGTTTCGGATTCCATCCCAAAATTATGATTATCATGAAAGTAAATAGAGGTGAGAGGAAAGGAATAGAGAGGAGATAATTAGATTTTTTATATAGAAGACATAAAGGATACTTGTATATTCCAATAGGAATATATAGATCTTATCTTAATCACACAAGTATTAATTAACAATAGTGACAATTTACTAGTAAATAGTTTTTGGATTGTTAAGAACTAATCCCATATTTTACATAGGAACTAATATCAATGATATGATTAATAAACATCATAAAGTTTAAAATATATCGTTATTATCTTCTAGGAATGCTAAATACAAAGCTTATCAAATCACCTTTCTTTAGAATTTATTTACTTCAAAAATGTGCTTACAAATGATTTGGAAACAATATTTATATGAAAATGTTTTCTATTATATAACTACATGCCTAGAGAAAAATTCAAGCTTTCTAATAATAGAAACTTGAAACTTGGAAGAAAAATTCAAGATTTCTAATAATAGAAGCTTGAAACTTGGAAATTCCATTTTCACACACATGAGAGAACAATTAAAATTTTCTAATAAGAGGACTCTATAAATTGGCAAAGTCAAATTGAAACTTACAAAATAGAATATACAATTTTACAATGATGAGAATATATGATAATGCAATCACATGTTTGACTTAATCAAAACTATTGCAAATCATAAGTCCTCTTTTTAGCTCCTCATTGGCATCATCATGCATGTCAATGAATTATTCTTTAAGACTTGTATTTTCTCACAAGTATCCATCGAAACACTTGAAAATATCTTGAATAATTTTCTTTTATGGCCATTGAGAATACTTTCTACAAACTTCATTTTCCATGCCCACATCCAACATTTATGAGGGTAGATGGTAAAACATCCTCATATCCTTCTTTAAGTTATAAAAATATTTTGGTACTTGATAAACCTACCATTTGACTTGAGCCCAAATTAGATTCACCTTGTACCAATTTTTTGAATTAATTAAAAAATATTTTAGTTGAATGTGCGTACATTTACTTATCACACGTAAGCTACATGAAATCTTCTCAATCATATATGAAATATCATTTGTAGCTTTGATCCCTTACATTATTTCTTTTCTCATCTTGATAAGGAATACTTCCAAAATTCATAATCTATGGATTGCAGCATCATGCAAATGTAATTACTTTCTATGCTTGGAATCCTTTATAATGCCTTCAACTTTAGGGACATCTTGTTTTCATTGCTACCAGGATTCCAAATTAGGAAAATATTACTTCCATAACTTAGAATTTAATTCAAATTGATCCTTTATCACCCTCATTACCTCAATTTAATTTGTAATTTTTGTATAAGCTAACATAGAATCCTCAATAACTTTGTTTCCTTGTTTAATATTTTGTTAGACCATGTTTCAAAGTGGCATGACCCATATTCCCTATTTCTTCATCTGATGTGAGAGATTCTAAATCGGTAAGTTCTAAAGAAGGAATGAATGAATAAACATGGATGGTGATTTATGAATGAAAGTAGAAAACTAATCACCTTATCTCTTAACTAACCATTTGTATCCTTTTACTTGACCATTTTCTCAAACATAGTGTTTAGGGCAACTTGTACATATTTCTTTGTTCCCTCCCTTATAGTTTTCTGAAATGAATTTTGGATATCTAATACTCTTGAGTTGAGATTTATCCTTTTCTCGTAATTTAGAGGGGGCACAAAAACTTTATCATATCTTTCTTCCTTCTCATCTGTGATAATTCGAAACATTTATATATTTCTTTATTTTCTGGAAGGAATATTATCTCAAATCCAAGGTACTAAAATAAATCATCTCAAGTTGTACTATTTTTTTCCTCTACTTGGGAAAAACAATACTAAACCATTCAGAACTTTTTATTTTCTTTTTTGGCACCATTTGTTGTTGCATATTTAGTTGAGTTGTTAAATCTAGAATTGTAGTTTTTGTAACCTAAAGAGGATGAGAATTCATCGTGACTTGAGGAATTTAGGTTATTACGGATGTAATGGGTGGAAAAATTTAAGTGGGAGCATGGATAGATGTATGTGGAGGAAGTGATGTGGAATATTTAGGAGGAGAAATAGAGGAGGAGTGGAAACCCTAAGATGGGATACATGTTTTGGAGAAGGTTGCTCCTTAGAGGGTGAAGAATGTGGAGTGACAAGTCATATGATGGCAAAGAAATGAGAGGTTTGAATACAAATAATGGGAGGATCCAAATCCAAAAAAATAATGGGAAGTATAAGATATCAATGGCGGGGTTGTAGACCTAAAGTTATAGTATCCATATGCCTTTTGGAGGGTACAATGGCACCTTGGGCTCCACCACTTAGCCATTTGCACACAAAATTAATTTTCCATTTTGGCCTAGTGGTCCCTCCTAAAACTTTTCTTTACTATTTCCTCTCAAAGTACCTTTAGTTTCTTTTTCTAATGCACCTATAAGATCTACAACGTTTAGGCATAGTTGATTTTAGTGTTTTTCAATAATACCTTTCATCTTTAGCCACTTGAGGGTTTTTTCAAACACTTTGAAAGCTCTCTCCTTCAAGGATTTTGACTCGCATTGTGACCAATAAGGAGGGATTTATTTCATTTTATTTAACATAGTAGATTTGATCCACCCAATATCCTTCATCAACCATATCCTCAAGAATATTTCCTAGACCAAAGTCCTTGATTTTATTTAGTGTCATGTGATAATAATATTGTAATATGAATTCCTCCTCCTAATCACAATTCATCAATTAATATTCATAATAAAATGTGCGAATGAATGTTAGCCTAAGAATGTGTTTAAAAAAACCTAGATATAAAATGACAACATGTACTAGAATGATCAAAGGGTCATCCTAGTCATATCTACACCCATCCATTTGGCCTTAGCCAAACTTGGGCACATTTATTGTCCAATTATGATTGGGAAATGAATATTAGGTTTGTGTTTACTATATAAGAGCTTGTGAACATCATTCAATTATCTAGACTCTAGACAACTCCATCAAATCTCATTTTTCATGAATGTACCTTGGAAACATGAGTGGAGTTACATCAAATCCAATCACTCTAATGTATGAGAAGGTTGAGAGTTGAATGAAGAGAGCCTCTCATCTTGTGATTTTAGTTGAATATGGGATTTTGATCTCTGTGCTACACAACTTATGATTGACCATACACATCCCAAAATAGAAGATGACATGTCATGGACATGATATAAATGTAAGGGGTTGATCTCTAGAGTGAGATGAGGTTAGAAGTCATATAACCTTGAAGTTATTATATATAATTGAGTTAATAACCTTGGAAAAATTATGCTCTTAGATACTTCATATATTAAGTAAGATATCATATAGGATGTTCACTTTGGTGAGTTGCTTCTAGATGGAATTGTTGATAAGCTCAACCTAATGAATCATAAGTATTTTTACCGATGGTGTATATGTACCTATACATACATTCATGAAATTATTTGGGAGATGGATTTCCTAGCACTCTATTCAGAAATATAATAATGTCATTGACCTATATGATGAAGTCATATTTCAACAAGGTTTCAGGTAATCTTATGGTAATATACTTTGGTTTCCAACCACCTCTTATTCATTTTTTTATCACAAGCAACACAACTCTTGTCCTAAAACTTTTGGGAAGACTTGTGTGGCAATGTCCATGTAACTTCCAAAGTTTTGAAGCCTTGACAAGTATTTAATAGCTTTTACATTAAGATAGAGTACATATTTACCATTTGAGTTATTGACTTCTATATTTTTAACATCATAATGTTGGGTACAAGTCAATACTAACTTCATGTACTAGGGTGAGATTGGAAAGACTACTACAAGTTCTTTCATATTATCACATATGCCTCGAATCCAATTAGAGTTGAAGATTGGTCACACTCTTTCCCAAAATTTAGCTAGGTTAATATGAGTGCATTGTTTGGCTCATTGATATCATTTCTTCAAGCCGAAAATACTATTTTTGACATGAATTATTAATACATGGGGATGTTTTGTGTAGTTATATCTTAGTAGGTTTGATGCATTTTCCTTGCTATAGTTTATGAAAACCGATTATCACATGAACCTCCTACTAACTGTCTTTGTGAGATCAAATGTGATGATGTGTGCAGAAATGATGGAAGTTGCTTGGTAGTTATGGAGCCCGAGTTCGAAGCATGCGGCAGAAGACTGTTTCCATCAAGTTGACCTATTAGTCTGGGCTTGTTCCTAATGGCCCGTAGAAATTTATGTGTTTTAATTAGTATTTGGTGGACAGTGTTTAATGCCACCTGATATGGTGAATCTTGTAACTAACAATATCTATATGAAGACTTCGTCTTCAGAACTTGGTAGTACCACTTTTTGATATACTAAAGGAGATTATCTACATCCAGTTCTTGATATTTTTACTGTCTATGTTATGAACTTATTTTGAGTTAATGAAAGCTATGACATTTTGAGAATCAGAGGTTGTTAATCCCTCTATCCCAGGAAGAGCAAGGGCCCACTCGACCAAGGAGATAAGAGGTTATTTTGAGTTCATTTATGCATACAGTTCTTTGATTGGATTTACTGCAATTGTTATTTGAGAATCTTACATGCGTGCTTTGATTAACGATATATGTTTTCTTCATTACTGCTTTCATTTGGATGCTTCAGTTATGCAAATCTGGTTAACAAGTAATCTCACTTTCTGCTAAGCTTCATTTATACAGTTGTAATTTCATTTGTTAAGAGTAGTGTGTGCGTATTTCATTTCCAACAAAAGATTAGTTGTTAAATTTCCTTTCATCGCAAATATTTGAATTCTCATAGAACTATATTTAATTTCCATAGATTTGAATTGCATTTCCATAGAATAGTCACTAAACTAAGCAACCCCCAACAGACCCAACATGATAATTGGTTCCCCTAGACTCCATTGCATACTACCTAGGACACAACCCTGTTTAGAATGACACTGACAGAGATTATGTCAGTTAAATGATTGGAAGAATACAACGACCCATCATTTTTGGCATTGTTTCGGGGACATAACCATAAGCTCCATTGTTTTTATTCCATATGCTATGGGTGTTAATGGAGTTCATATAGGAAACCAGTAGTTCTCTCGGACCTCGTTTTAAAACAACCAACCTTGATGCATAGGTCGTGAGATAACCAAGGGAGATTTATAGCACACAATATTCAGCAAATCTCTCTAGACACTTCACAAGGAAGAGACACTAAGAGTGATACAAATTCCAACCCAATGCCTAGAACCTCTTCTGAGCATTTTGTATCCTCTTCACACCACTCAGCAATGGGGGACCTTGGGAATGCTGAAGACCAACCTTTAGGGAACCTTTACATATCCCATTGTCCTCGATGTGGATGAGGATGCACCCATGAAAAATATCTCACCATCCATCCTCCCCATCTTTCGAGGAATGACCAAAGAAGACCCTGATCAATTTCTGTTTGAATTTAAAATCCTGTGCCAGACATATGATTACCGAACTGACAATCAAAAACTCAAATTATTTCCCTCCACTCTCAAAGATTTTGACTATGAGATGGTTTATGGGGTTACCATCTAACTCCATTAATTCCTGGGAAGCCATGGAAATAGCCTTCCTGGATAAATACCAAGACTATTGTAGGGGAAGGGATAGGAAGGAAGAGTTCTTCCAAATACGGCAAAAGGAAGATGAGAATCTAGAGGATTATCTGGATAGATTCCTCTTTCTCCATAAACGTAGTGGGTATGAGTTACATGTAGACATCACTAAAACAATCTTTCTTAAAGGACTGGATGAGGAAACCAAGGATTCCCTCCATCTCATGGGAGGAGGAGACGTGCATAAACTCACCATGGACCAAATCACTGAGCTATGTAGAAGATACTCTAGAACACATGGAGGAATACGAAGAAAACAAACATCCAAGTCTTTGGGTACCTCTGAACTTCTAAGAAATGGCCAACATGAAAATAAACATTCTCTATTGCAATTAACATCCACCATAGATGGACTCAAGGCAAAATCCACCCCTGCTAAAGAACCGTTGGACATGTATTGCCCTAAGTGTCGGAAGAGACACCCCTTGAGAGAATGTCCTTTGGATGTCACAGACATGTGCTTAATCTGTGAAGTTACTGACCATGACACTAAGCATTGCACACTTTTACCACAGTTAAAGGGAGGTTTGAATGCCATCTCTCAAACAAGTGTTGAATTAAACTTTGTCCAAAGACCAAACAATCAGGGTGGGTTCCCATCTAGACCAACTCAGAATCCCTGGAGGATGTCATGGCCAATCAAGCCTCTCAGTCTTCTTGGGGACAACCTGAGTGGGAAAACTCAAATTGGATGACTTATCCATATCCACCACCTTGGAAAAATCCCTACACTCAGCCGGGTTGGGCTCCACCACCCGCACACCAATCCTTGGCACAATCAACAGTAATGGGGTCCTCAACAAAATTTTAGCCAAAATCAGTCCTGGCACCACCACAAAATGGTAATCAACAACGCAGATTCCAACAACCACAACAAGCTTTAATGCCTCCACCTCAAGCCTACCAACATCAAGGACAAGCAACACAAACACAACTTCCGGCTCAGCCAGTATCCAATCCTAAAAATCAACAGACATAACTTCAATTGATGACACAGACCTAGGTAACACCATGCAGGTTAATACTATTGGTAATTTACATCTGCGATCTGGAAAAATATTGAACCCTCCTATTGTTATCATAGAACTTCCTACTGATGCCGATAAGGAAGAAAACCTTGAGGGTAATAATGGTTCTTCACCAATACCAGATACACCGGATGATCAAATACCCAAACAGACTACAGCCAAAACCTTGAGGGTAATATGGTTCTTCACCAATACCAGATACACCGGATGATCAAATACCCAAACAGACTACAACCCCTTTTCCTGAGTGATTACAGGACACTCGAACTACAGATGAAACAAAACTAGTTCAGGAATTGAAAAAGTACATATTGAGGTCCCACTTGTTGAGCAATAAGGGACATCCCTGAACTAAACCAAACCATTAGAAATGAGTGTATAAAGACACCAGGAAGGAAAAAGAAATACCCAAAGACTGTCAGAGTCGAAGGGAATTTGGCTGATTTAGTTGTTGGCACCCTTATCTCACCAAAATATGGGGATCTTGGGAGTCCTGTCATTACTATTTGTATAAACAACCAGTCAATATCTAACATTTTGGTGGATCTTGGTGCTACTATTAATGTCATCACAACAGAAATGTTTAATCTGCTATCCTTAATAGGACTTCAACCTACCAACATTGTTCTGTTAGCAGATCAATCTATTGTTATACCTGATGGTGTGGTTGAAGATATAATGGTCACTTGTTGAATCATGGGAATACCCAGTTGATTTCATGGTTTTGCAGCCTAAAGCTTGGAAGTTGGGATATCCAGTCATCTTGGGAAGACCCTGGTTGGCTACGGTTGCTTACATACATTGACTGTAGGTCAGGCAACATGACAATTCTAAATGGGCAGAAATCCAAACACATTTCATTATATCCTCCTGCCCAGCCTTATACGAAACAATTGTGACTAGGTATGGGTGGATTCTTTGGATGCTAACTCTTTGAGTTCTTCTTTTCAGCCACTATTACAGTACACAATCATATGGCGGAAGTTGTGGAGTCATATACACTGACTGATTCTAAGGACTCTGTGACTACGGAAATCAGCACTATTGCTATGGAATCTGAATACCAGCATTAGACATCTCTTCTACTATTTCTCTAGTAGACATTACCTCTCTGAAGTCTGGTAGGAAACTCTATGCTTATAATTCTTGAATATTTAGTTCCTAATTTCTATTGTCCTTTAACCAAGATTCTGTCTTTTGACAACATACCCATCCTACACATGCTTCAGCCCCATGTTTTCCCATTGAATTCTTTTATCACTAGTACAGAGCTTGCTCTTGTGAATGATACCAAGCAGGTGCTTGTCAGTATGGGAAGAGAGTTGACCATAGGTAATGACTTGGAGGTCAATCAAGAAGCTAGGGTGCTTGAGGTTCTGAAGAAACATTCCCATGCTTTTGCTTGGGATTACACTGATATGAAAGGAATTCATCCTAGCATCTGATACACATCATATTTACACTGATGACATCAAACCTATAAGGCAGCCACAACGAAGAATCAATCCAGCATTGAGAGACATAGTCAAAAGTGAGATCGAAAAACTCCTAAAGGTAGGTTTCATCTATCCTATATCTGATAGTCAGTGGGTCTCCCCATTAGTTATTGTTCCCAAGAAGAATGGTAAGTGGCGAATATGTGTTGATTATAGGGAACTTAACAAAGCCACCAAGAAGGATTATTTTCCCCTACCTTTCATTGACCAAGTCCTGACAATTTGGCTGGTAAGAAATATTTTTCTTTCTTGGATGGGTTTAGTGGGTATAATCAAATTAGTATTGCCCCTGCTGATCGGATAAGACTACTTTTACGTGCCCTTGGGGTACATTCACTTACCGAGTCTTACCTTTTGGGCTTTGTAATGCCCCTGCTACATTTCAGTGGGTAGTCTTGGCCATTTTTGTAGATCTTGCTAACAACTATGTTGAGGTTTACATGGATGATTTCACTATCCATGGATCCACTTTTGAAGAATCTTTGAATAATCTTGAGAAAGTACTCAGTCGATGTGAACAACACCAACTATCTTTGAGTCATGAAAAATGTCTAATGATGGTTGATCAAGGAATTGTCTTAGGTCACCATGTTTCAGCCCAAGGTATACAGGTGGATCCCAAAAAGATATCAGTCATCACCCAATTACCTACACCAGCTAATCAGACTGACATCAAAAGTTTCCTTGGTCATGCAGGTTATTACCGCCAATTCATAAAAGATTTTAGCAAAATTTCCACCCCAATGTTTTCACTTGCTAACCAAAGATTGTGTTTTTGAATGGTCTCCTCAGTGTCAACAGGCATTTGATTCTATCAAAGAAAAGTTGACAATGGCCCCTATCTTACGTGGCCCTGACTGGGGACAACCTTTCCATATCCACACTGATGCTTCTAATATAGCCATGGGTGTTGTCCTTGGACAAAAAGACTCAGAAGATCATATGTATGCAATTTATTTTATCAGCAAAAATTTGACTCCTACGGAAAGGAATTACACTACTACGGAAAAAGAGTTCTTGGTTGTTGTCTATGCTTTGAATAAATTTCATCATTACATCACTAGATATAAAAATTTTACACTGACCACTCTGCCATTCAATATTTGATGAACAAACCAGTGGTTGGCGGAAGGCTTATTCACTAGTTACTCTTGTTGCAAGAATTCAATCTCACCATTATAGATAAGCCTGGGAAATCTAACGTTGTTGCTGATTTTATTTCTAGAATAAATGTTTCAGGTGATGACGAAGCAGTCCAAGACCAATTTCCCGATGAACACTTGTTTGCTATCTCGACTAAGACTCCTTGGTTCGCTGATCTCATGAATTATTTAACAACAGGGAAGTTTCCTGCCTATTTTACTCATAAGGAAAGAAGGCGATTGGTTAAGAATAGTGCAACATATAAATGGTGTAATGGATTCTTATTTAAATGTTGTCCTGACATGGTTCTTCGTAGGTGTGTTCGAGAGGATGAGGTACATGACATACTGTGCGAGCTTGTCATGATGAGCCAGGAGGTGGACATTATTCAGTGAAACAAACAATTCACAAGATCCTTGGAGCAGGGTACTATTGGCCTTCCCTCCATAGGACTGTCAAAAAGTATGTGTGGCAGTGTGATGCATGCCAACGAATGGGAAAACCTACACTTTCTATGGAAATGCCTCTTAATCCTCAGCTGGTTTTAGGACCATTTGAGAAATGGGGGATTGACTTTGTTGGACCATTTGATCCTCCATCTTTCGGGAAGGAGTATCTCTTGGTATGCACGGACTACGTCACCAAATGGGCTGAAGTTCAAGCATTGGCATCTGCCAACAAGGATGTTGTTGCTGATTTTTTGTACAATCAGATATTGCTGCGATTTGGAGCACCAAGGGCCATTATATCTGATCAAGGTCCTCAATTTGTTTCAAATATGATTGAAGCTTTCTTGGAAATCTACAGAATTAGGCACCAAAATCGTCACCATATCACCCCCAATCCAATGGGCAAGTGGAGGTAACCAATCGAGAACTTGAGAATATTCTAACTAAGGTGGTCAATGCCGATAGAAAGAATTGGGTACCAAAGCTTCCTGAGGCCGTCTGGGCCTACAACATGACCTGAAAACAACTACTGGTTTTTCTCCCTATGAGCTGGTCTTTGGGAAGAAACCACTGTTACCTGTTGAGTTTGAATTGCACACCTGGTGAATAGCAATGTTTGGAAGTTGGGATCGATTTGGATGAAGCACAACATGAATGAGTGCTGCAGCTGAATGAATTAGATGAAATGCGGATGGAGGCACAACAACAGATAGAAATTCTACAACATCAATGGGAAAACTTGGCATGATGCTCACATCAAAAAAGGACATTTCATGAGGGACAGTGGGTTTTACTCTTTGATTCCTGCTATCAGCAGTTTAAAGGCAAGTTGCGTACACGTTGGTTGGGTCCCTATCAGGTAAATCAAGTGTTTGATAATGGCTCTGTTCGGTTGATACCTATTGATGGAGACAAACGGACTCTTCTGGTGAATGGACATAGGCTCTGGATTTATCACCAACCGCTGGATAAGAAGACTTTCACCGATGACATTCTGTTATGCACAAACATGCATGTTGAGGAGGCTCTTTGCCTCTCGAGCATGGAGTAATCAATATCTTGCAAATTCAATAAAGGAAGATGATCCTTCATTCGATCTTCTTCCCTTAGTTAGCAATTTTTCTTGTTGTTATTTCCAATAAATGTAGGAATTTTCATTATTTCTACAGCCGCTAATCATGCTTCATCTCGAATTACAGGCGTAGGAATCTACGGATATCGGCCTGACTAAACGTGGCATGGGTAAGTGCATTCTAACTTGCTAACGATATTTCCATGCAAAACATTTCCCCATGTATGCATTTGTCATCATTACGCCATCATGAAATGATTGCTATATTCATTTCGGATCTCTTTCCAAATCTAGTTCTATGGATGACGGCATAAAAGGAGTAATGGCTCATAATCACCGCATGCCTTGAATGTGTCGCATTCTTCAAAGCTAGGATGGGTGGCGCTCACTCCTCAATGGGATATGTGCCGCCACAAAAATCTTAAACTCACATGGGTGGCTAGTCTCATTCACTATTTTTCCCGCCACCTTCGCTCGATTTTGTGCCACCCAAGGAATATGGTGCAATTTGAAATTTAATGCTTCTACAACTACTTCTTACCATTGTTGTATGCACATCAAGCATGATTGGTTTTATCAGTCACTAAACAGGGAGTGGGAGATATGCTCTTTTGGTTTTTTCTGCTACCTGGTATTACTCACCTTCGGCTTCAGCATGGGACCACGAAAGACATCAGAACCTGATTCACCAGACACCTTACTCCGAATGTCACGCTTTCATAAGTATTTCATGATTTTGGATGGTTGGATTTCATTCGCCAATTTGAAGGTTTCGATGAGGGCATTGTGGAAGAATTCTTGAACAATTTTGAGTCCACCTATTCACAAGTTGGTGGAAGATGGGTTGAGATTACCAGTCAGGTCATTTCTGACCTATCTAGCCTGCCAAACTTTGGTTTGAAGGTTATGACAAATGCTCCTTTACAAATCCTGATTGCTCTATTTCACGATGAAGGGGAGGCATTCCCTGAAGTCATCCTAACTCCATTGGGTGTCCAGAAGGGTGTTAAGCGGACAAGTTTACCTAGAATCTGGAGCGAGATTGCGAAATGGGTCAACCAGTATTTCATATGCGATGGTCAGGCCTCTGTTCTAGGTGGTGATGCACTTAAAATGCTAATCCACCTTAAAAGGGACGTGTCAACTAGGCCCTTTGGTAAATCTTCCAGAATACCTCATGGACTCCATTATTAAAGTTTTCTAGAAGTACCGGTCCGGTGGAGGCAAGTCTTGTAATTAAACACCCGGGGTTGATTCATTTGTTGTGTTCACACCAGTCTTCTTTAGACCAAAGTGGAGGCTCGAGGGACGTGCTGGTGGTGAAGGGTCCAAACCAAAGCAATTGAAATCTGGTCTCTCTTTTGCACCTCGGTCTACCCTTGCACCGGCCCTTGCCCTTCACACAACCAAGCAGAGGCAGCCGATGTTCCTGAGCATGCGGACACAGTTGGTACTCCTGAGGGTCCATCCCCTTCCACTTTTGATTCAAAAGGAAAGTGCACCATGGCTCCATCTTCTTCCATGCAACTACGGTCTCGATGGCTTAGTTCATTTTTGCAAGTGGCGGTTCCCAATCAGAGACTTTGCCTGATGATACCACCCCCATTTGGGAAGAACAACATGAGGAGGATCACCTGGCCACTCCGGCATCTGCTATTCCATCATCTACGGAAATTCACCCTATGGTTCCTAAAGTGCTTGGCACCCAAGTTGCATGCCTTCTCACAACTATTTGGAGGAAATCGCGCTACTGAAATCTCAATTACAAGGTATGGAAGAAACAAACCTTTTACTGCAAGCTGAATTTACACAACAAATAGTAGAGAAAGTTTAGGAAATTGTTGCCCTGCAGCTTGAAGTAAGTTGTTTGAAGTGATAGCGTGATAAGAGTCTTACCATCTTGGATAGTTTCCATCAGTTATCCCTTCAGGAAAGGGAATTGCGGAAGGAAAATCAAAAATTAAAAAAGGAAAAGGAATCTATACAAGAGGAAAAACAAAAAGTGACATCTATTTTAGACTTTGTCTATCCTTTGGCCCTCAAACTTCTATCCTGTAGGAAACCCTCTCCAGTCTATAGCATGTTTTTCCAAGAACAATTTTATTCCTAGTAGTTATTTCAATTGTGTTCTCAAGCTCCTCATGAAATTCCCAATGGCACCAGTTTTTATCAGTTTACAAGTGCAGTACTCTGAAATCCAAAATTTTCTTTGTGAATTCTATCTTCATAACATGATAGTTACCAATGTCCCTGATTTCTTAATCAATTTATTTGTGGGTGATTTTCAAATTAAATCCTTTCAGTCTGCATTACGGAATCAGATCATTTGGGGTCGCAAACAAACATTTTCAATCACACCGCTCAGTCCATTGGATTCCACATCCGCCCAACTCATCACATAGATGTAGCCCTGTGGAAGAACTTTCACTCACTTTACTATCAGCAAGAGTTGGGGTAAACACTTCTCAGATTTTACTTCAGTGTGTCATTGATTTTGAAAATTACAGTCAGGAGAACTTTGGGACAGCTTGGCAGGCTTGTGATAGGAGGTGGGATACTCTGAGTCTACCCTTGAAATGCAAGGAGGTTCTCTCTCCCCAAAACTTGAGCTGGAGCATGCACAGGGGTGATGCCCTCATCACCATTATCAAACAAACCACGAGAAAACTAGCCAGCAAGTACAATGATGAATGGGCAGGCCTCCAAGTACGTCCACCACTCCTTTTGAGCCCTCTCACTACCTAGCAGAACAATGCAACATAGTCAAATGATAGTTTCACAACGCATGGGTAGAAATTACCTCCAACACTCAGGGCTACAAGAACACCACAAAGCAATACGCTGATCAATTTGAGGAGTATGACATGGCTGAGCAGCTTGGTAGGTGGGCAGGATGCAGATAAGTTGCATAGGGACATGCAATAGGTAAAGTCAGGGGGAAAATGATGAGTGCATTGTTTGGCTCATTGATATCATTTCTTCAAGCCAAAATACTCTTTTTGATATGACTTATTAATACATGGGGATGTTTTGTGTAGTTATATCTTAGTAGGTTTGATGCATTTTCCTTGCTATAGTTTATGAAAACCAATTATCACATGAACCTCCTACTAACTGTCTTTGTGAGATCAAACATGATGATGTGTGCAGAGAAATGATGGAAGTTGTTGGTAGTTATGGAGCCCGAGTTTGAAGCATGCGGTAGAAGACTGTTTCCATCAAGTTGACCTATTAGTCTGGGCTTGTTCCTAACGGCCCATAGAAATTTATGTGTTTTAATTAGTATTTGGTGGACAATGTTTAATGCCACCTGATATGGCAAATCTTGTAACTAACAGTATCTATATGAAGACTTCATCTTCAGAACTTGGTAGTACCACTTTTTGATATACTGAAGGAGATTATCTGCATCCAGTTCTTGATATTTTTATTGTCTATGTTATGAACTTATTTTGAGTTAATGAAAGCTACGACATTTTGAGAATCAGAGGTTGTTAATCCCTCTATCCCGAGGAAGAGCAAGGGCCCACTCGACCAAGGAGATAAGAGGTTATTTTGAGTTCATTTATGCATACAGTTCTTTGATTGGATTTACTGCAATTGTTATTTGAGAATCTTACATGCATGCTTTGATTAACGATATCTATTTTCTTCATTACTGCTTTCATTTGGATGCTTCTGTTATGCAAATTTGGTTAACAAGTAATCTTGCTTTCTGCTAAGCTTCATTTATACAGTTGTAATTTCATTTGTTAAGAGTAGTGTGTGCGTATTTCATTTCAAAGCAGAAGATTAGTTGTTAAATTTCCTTTCATCACAAATATTTGAATTCCATAGAACTATATTTAATTTCCATAGATTTGAATTGCATTTCCATAGAATAGTCACTAAACTAAGCAACCCCCAACAAGACCCAATAGATAACTGGTTCCCCTAGACTCCATTGCATACTACCTAGGACACAGTCCTGGTTTAGAATGAGACTGACATAAATTATGTCAATTAAATGATTGGAAGAATATAGTGACCCATCACTTCATCTCTTTTATAGCTCTAGATGATTCATGTACATGCATTCTGTGAAGAAATACTACAAAATTGTGCCTTTGAATCCTCTTAAGACCCTAATAGATTTTTATGCTTCCTTTGTAAGATTGATTTTTGTGACGGTATGTGGCAAAATTTCTAGGTGCTTTTGTATCTTGTATTTCCTTGAAGGTATGTGGTGAAATTTGTAGGTGATTTTGCACCTTGGTTCTTCACGAAGGTTTTTGGTAAAATTCTTTGTGAAGGTATGCAATGAAACTTTTGGGTGTGTGAGCACTTGAATTTCTTGCAATATTCTCGCAAAGCTTCAATCTTCCTACAAGACCTCTAAGGTATACTTTGGCAAGAAATATGATTATTCTAGCACAAGCATTGTTTTGCAAGTAAAAGAACCTTAGCCTTCTTTCTTTCTTCGCAATATTAGAGAAAAGACACACTCAATGACACCCTAATTAGATTTAATCTCATGAAAACCTTGCGGGTTTTGGATGAAACACAAGAGAAGGGCAACCAAAACCAAAGTGCATCAAAACAAAAAGGGCGGGAGAGAGTTACTTAAAACATGTGAAAAAATCAAAAGCAAAAGGTTAGGGTTGAGAACGGAAGCATAAATGCAAGAAGGAGAACAAAAATTACCAAAGTAAGAAAATTGAGGTGAAAAAATGAATTTATAACATGCATTTCAGAAATTTACACATGTGAGGACATTAATTGTGTAACAAGTTGGCACTCAAGAGTCAACACACACTTTGCAATCAATGTGCAAAAATGCATGAGACCCCAGAAACCTCGATGAATGCTAAGGCCTTTGGAAGTCAGGGATGGGATTTTTATTTGCACTTTGCATGAAAAGTGTAAATGTGCACTTGTGTTTAGAATCCTCAAATGCATTAGATTCACGAATCAAAACCTAGAAAGAACTTTGCAAGAAAAGTGAAAATTGTGTTCAAGTTCCAAATCATGGAAATGCATCGCAAAATTGCTAATCGGACTTCGAACTCCAAATGCTCTTTGCAATAAAAGTGCAAAAGTGCATCCAAACTTCAAAAGTCTGAAATGTAAAGGGAGTAAGACCTCTTCATGATCCAAATCTTGGAATGCATTTAGCAAAAAAGTGAAAATATGGGGCGAGCTAGGGAGAGTGCCCCACATGAAATAATGCTCCTAAGTTTCAAAATTCTAATTTGGCCTTGTTAGATCAAGACTTACCCACTTTTTTGAATCTTTGACTCTTATGAATGCACAAAAATATTTTTAGCTTGGATTTGATACTTTATCCCAAATTTATTATTTGAATTCAAACATGGCTAAATTCACATGTGTTGGAGATGATCAAACATGGCTAAATTCACTCCCCATGAGTCAATTTTCTCATTAAAGGTCTGAGATAATGGGTTTCGCATTTTCCCTTGTCATAATGACCTTTTTGTAGAAAAATGGTGAAATTGCGATTTACGCAAGATAATAATTTATTATTGTAGCATTTAAAGAGTCTATTATAAATATTACATTTACAACCTACCACTCATATTTACCTTAATGTATTTCTAATGGCTCAAGAACATGATATAGGTTAAATTTGATGGTTGTATAATTGTATTTAAGATTTTTAACCATAAAATATAGTGTAATTTTCTTAACACTATATGGAATAAAAAAGTAATAATTTGGGAGGACCTAAAAATTAAAAAAATAAAGATGGTACTAAATATATAGTTAGTATTTGATGTTGCCTTCTTTAGAAACAAAATATCGTAACTTTCAAAGGGTAATAACCGGGTATATGAAACAACAAACTTACCTCAAAAATTTTATTTGACAAGTAAATTTAACCATCAAATTTAAGCTCGTGTCACTTTTAAATGAAAATAAATTTGAAGTGCATACATATTTCTCAAAAATCATATTCATGAGATATGTATTGTCTTCATAAATAATATATGATTTATGAAAATAAAATAAAATAATTTAAAGCACATCCTTAAAGAAAAATCTTTGTTGGTAAGCCAAATTGAGATGTTTTACATACTTGAATGGAACTTTTAAAATAAAATTTTAAAAATAGCATTGTATTATTCCACTCCAAAATAGGACCACTTGTCATAAATGACCTTCCTAAGTTAAACTCGAACCACTATTAAACAAACAAACACTACGAACAATAACAATAGCTCTAATAAAATTTTAAAACATTACAAGCTTTGATAACAAGACAAATATAAACTCTCAAAGCTCAACAAGCTCTTAAGAATATAATATTATCACCGGAAAATACGGCGGATAATGAAATAGACAAATACTTAAGAAAGTATTAAACTTACGTAACTCAAAGACACACTTGAACTCTATATCTCCTAGATAGCTCTCCGTATGAAGTTTCTTCACTTCTCGATGTAGTGAATGAACCGAGAATCCCTTATTTATAGGAATTTTCGAAGCTTTTCACCGAGAAACCTAGAAACCGGGAGAGACAACCGGTGACTCCAGAATCGTATGCGGAAAAGCGACAGCAAGTAGCGTGAAAATCTACAAGTGACTCTTCCGCGTGCACCCGACCTCTCGAGGTCGTGCTTAGACAAATGGCCCGGTGGGGGTAGAATATGCGTTGGATTCGAGAAAACTAGTTAGGCGGTCTAATGTCTTCGACATGTACTAATGGAATTTACGAATCTAAGGCAAAGAAGGCCCTTCTAACTTGGATCGGTGTGATAGATCAATCGCGAGGATGATCGCTCAAGGCTTGAATCAATATCGAGCTTTGCGTGATTCAATCTATGGGTTGCGGAATACGTGGAAAATGACCTGGGATAGTTTCATGTATGTCTCCTGATAAGGTCATATAGTGGATGGTGAATATAATTGATTCTACGGACGATTTTCTGGCCTAGTCCAGAATTCCCTAGCTTCGTTAGCCGCTATATCTAGTAAGGACAGTTGTTCGATGATGATAGGTGGAAGTGGAGTGGACTGAAATACTAGTGTGCATAGGCCAGTGTCTATATCTAACTCTCTTATGGATTCGTTGGGCTGTGGGATTTGTGGGTCACAACCATAGACTCTTAGTTGTTGCGGTCCTGTTATGGTCATACGCGAGATCAAGTCCTAATCCCTAGTATCCAGTAGTCGTATGCTTTCTCAGCTTCTATGTTTAGAACCAAAAGTTGTGCAATCTTCTCAGAATACCTCACAGGCGTTCTCGCAACCTGGATTCTTAAGCTGGTATCTATATCTACGAGGGTGTCTCCAGCGTCTGGCTGTGGGACCAAAGGATCGCAGCCAAAGGACTGTTCTCTTTCGAACCCTTCTACAGTCATGTGAGTGCTTTGCCTAGGGCAACCTGTAGTTTGGTTGGTTCGACCAAAATGTGTGTGCTTGGTCGTCTTCTATGTTTAATCCTCTTAATTGAGAACTGATCAGTTGTAAATCTGTGGTTGTTTGGAATACTTGTATTCTGAGATTTTGGTCTATGTCAACTATTGCTGTGGCGAGGTTTGGTTGAGGCACTATTGGCTCAAATATATATTCCCTGGGCTCCTGAGGTCCCGTGATTGTCATACGAAATAAAATGCAAATCTAACTGTAACGAAACAAATTCTAACTACGTGAAATAAATCTAACATATATAACTTTTATTCTTCTAAGAAATCTTTTAACAACTTTTAAGGAAAGCAAACTATTTTAAGCATATCTAGAAATAATAATTAAATAGCCAAGATAACCGAGTGTAGTTATTTGCCTGTGCGATTTGTAGAATTATTCTAAATAAGTAAAATAGCTCGTTTAATCTATCTGCAAGATTCTCGATCCTACCTCAGAAGTGAGGAGTGAATCATAGTTTCTCAGAAACTATCAATCCCCACAGCTTCCCTAGCAATATCGAGAATAGAATTCACTGAAATGAAACAATTAACTACTCTATTTGATATGATTCTAACTAGAACTTTGAAATTTAAACCTGGATTCCGCAGAACAGTGGCGAATCCGATAGTGTGTGTGATCTCGTCCCCTCAGTATGGTCTCCTTGTTCTTTCGTGTTCACGTGGATCCAGAAAAGTGTAATGCTAGCACCGATAGGAGTAGAATTTGGAACAAGGACAGCTTAGAATGCAGACCGAAAATGCGAGTAGGAGAGGGATAGCGCAAGAGTACAGAGCTTGGCTTATGCGATTCCTAGCGGGATTTTACTGCGAGTCATGCAACATGAAGCGACCAGAACCTGTAACTATCCTATACGAAGAGCAAAACCTGTAACTTTAATGGCTTCCTAAGCTACTCTGTTCCAATAGATTGGATAAAATAAAGACACTGCTTGCACAAGTTGGATATGTGGCTTACCAACAGCTGAACAATACTATCTAAAAATGCAAGGAATTAACACTATGGCTTCTAAACAGAATAAAAGACTGAAATATGAGAATCAGAGCATGAAATTGAATGAGGGGCAGACCCTTTTGCTTATGCACAAACCATGCATTTATAGGAATTCAATCACCCAAAGATCAAAACCAAATGGAACTCCTAAACAATAAACAAAGGAAAAACACTATTCCAGGGGACCAAAAACATAAATGCATGCTCAAGTCGGCAAAGAAAGCTGGTGAATCATGATATTTCATGCGAGTCATGTCAAAGAACATTCTGGAAAATGCGCACAGGACCGCCGCTCTGGCGAGCGGTGGCGGTTCTGGGACCGCCGCCCGATCGAGCGACGATCCACGAGACCGCCGCCCTGTAGGGCGGCGGTTTCGTCACTGAAGATCAAAAGGCCAAGGAAAGAAGAAAAAGGGGGAAAACAAAGGGCGCTGGGGCTAAGCGGGGCATGTGGGATGTTAACGCATACTCCGAGGGCTTTTCCGGATCCCGAACACCTTGCGAGGAGACCTGTATCATCATCGGGGCACTTGTTACACTGCTCCGCACAATATGCAAGTACCTTACAATTTTGGGTACGTACAAGGTAACCCCATGATGAAGTATGATTCTCCTCCATAATTGACCATTCGGATTTGAATGGTGTCCTCTGAAAGGATTAGTTTTACATAATACTGGATTTTTACAAACCAAGGAATTTTACATTGAATTAAAATATTCCTTGCTAAATCAGGAGAAATATCCAGTAATGGAGAATCAGAGATTTTAGTAGGAAGATACTTAGCTCAAAAAATATTTGAAATGTTGAGAAATGTACTTCCTATCTCCTTGAATGCTTGGCCTATTCCAAAGATCAAAGTGCAGAGGATGCCTCTGTCCACAACCTTGAAAACTCAAATTTCCACAAAGTATTCGGCCTTGGCACAAGCTGTCTGAGTTGATGACCTTCAAAAGGCAAATGATCAGGTTGCTCTGCATATCTTGAATGACGCCAGATCCATTTAAGTGTACAGAAAACCATTGGCTCTTGGAGAGAATGGAATTCAGTATGAGGGATCTCAGGATCCACGAAATCTGACTGCAACCTCTGACATGTTATATTCAGATACAGAGATATAATCTCTATATCAACAAAGCTTGAGCTTCTCTGGAGATTTTCTATTATCATTTCTTAATAGAATCTATTTGGCCTTTACAATTATTGACATCCCAAATGGGACTGTGAAACTCATGGAATACTTGAGTGACATTTACATTTTTAACCAGATTTAATTCTCTACTAGCAAAGTCTGCAAGAGAATTATCTTTACCTTTAATGTGTTCTACATCAAAATCAAAATTATCGAACCAGAGACCCCACCTTTGTAATCTATTGAAGGTTGTCTTGTTTGCTGGGTCTCCGCTATTCAACCTGGCTCTGAAATCTTTGAGATCACTTCTGATGATGAAATGATCATTCTGTATGAAAAACAAAAAGCTTTGATAGCCTTTTTTGCTGCCAGGATCTCTTTGTGAGTGGAGTGGTATTTGACTTCTGAACCTTGAAATGATCCAGATGCATATCTACATATTTTCTCTTACCATTCTCCATTCTTTCTTTTAATACAGCTCCCCAATATGTATCACTAGGCATCACATTCTATTATCTTCAGACCTTGTCCAGGAAGGGACATAGGTGGAAGATCAAGCACTTGCTTTTTGATGCGCTTGACAGCTGAAGTCATTTCATCGGACTCCAGGCGGGAGCATTCTTTTTTAACCTTTTATTTAAAAGGATTCTATCTGGTAGCTATATTCTTGTAGAATCCTGCAACATAATTAACACAGCCAAGAAACCTTTGAAGTTGTTCCTTTTCTTTGAGTTCATCAGAAACTCTGAATCTTGGAGACAACATGTTTTTGCATTTCTATACTGCCATCTTTAATCTTTATTCCAAGAAAATCTATCTCATCTTTAAAAACTTCTATTTACTAGGAGATAGACATAATCCATTTTATATAAACATTTCATAGAACTTTTGCAGATGTTCTATGTGATCTTTAGGAGATTTACTGAAAATCAAATATCATCAATATAAACTATTAAGAAATCAGCTAAATCTCTGAAGATACTATCCATCTTCTTCTGGAATATTGATGGAGCAGTTTTAAGGCCAAAAGGTAGTACCTTCCATTCAAACTGGCCTCCTGGAACTACAAATGCAGTTTTGTAGCAATCTTCAGGCTGTAGAAATATCTGCCAGAAACCACTTTTGAGATCAAACTTTACTATATACCTTTGATCCTTTGATTCTGGAAGAGATCATCTTTTCAAGTATGGGGTGTTGCACTTGCAGATATGAATTTGTTCAATGGCTTGTAATCAACCACAAGCCTCTTCTTCTGTCTCAACTGCTCACTTCGCTTTGTTGACGTAGAAGGCTGCACATGACCAGGGAGAATTGGATTCTTGATGAATCCACCTTTCAACAATTTCTGTATCTCTTCATGACATTCTTTCCTTTCGGAAGGAATCATGCCTCTATGGTGTGCTTTGAACTTAGGGACAAGTTCTTTTCCTTCTTTGTCCTTTATAATCTGTAATTCTAGTGAACAGACATGTTTCTTTCTATCCACAAAAGCATGTGGATTATCACTACAAAGATCTTTTTGATCTTTTCAACAATATCATCTATATTAGATTTACAAGCAGCAATTGACTTATGTATCCACTCATGGTTTGATTCTTTTACAGGCTTAGGAGTGGAACTATTGTCTGATAAGTATATCTTCTAGGGATTTGGACTTGTGGATTAAACAAAGATATGAAATCTTTGGTTACACTAAAGGTTCCACAATCTTGAAGGAAATCTACTCCTAACAGACAATCATATGCTTCCATGTCATGCTGGTAGAACTTAACAGTTCTTGTAAATCCTTCTATACATATAGGGATATGAGCCACAATTTAGAGATGACATCTTTTTATCAAACCTTATCCTAAGATGGGTTTGTTCCCAACAATCGGTGGAATAGCTAAAGATTCTATCATACTTATATCAGCTCCGTGTATCAATCATAGCATCTAAACAATATGGCTTTATATTTGGTATACAGATAGTGATTGCTATGAATGGATTCTGTGTACAAGAGACTGTACATACCTCACCTTGGTTTTCAATCGATCGAGATGATCCTTCTTGTGCTTCTTGTGCCATTATTTCTTGATAGGCACCTTCAAGATCTTCATCATCTTTATTTTCTTCTTTTTCTTCTTCATTAAGGAGTCTGGAAAACTCCTCAGTGGCTTTATTAATGACTTTCTCAAGGAACTGTATTCTGTTCCTTCTCCATATTTATATATATTAGGATCAGAACTTCTCTGATCCATCTGCTCTGCTATGTTCTCTTCTGGGAAGAGAAACGGAAAACCTCTTTGAGGATTACTAATCCTCTGCCTCTTTCTCCTCTGCCTCTCCATGGACCACTTCTTCCTCTGGTAGGGATCTGCCTTTGGCGAATCCTTTGTTGGAATGGAGGACGAACAGGAGGCTGGTGAATATGGCTCTTCGCAAACAGTATAGATTCTTCTTCTTCTTCTTGAGCTTTCTTCAATCTTGCTTGCTCAAGACTATTTTGCTGGATATATTTATCTTGTGCTTCACGAACTTTCTTCTGTAGATAAGCTCTTTTAGTTGTATCCCATGGGGGACACGAAGCATATTCACTCTGATATAACTCCATCTGTTGACGGAGAATTTCTGCATTAGGAGGCACTAAAGGATGAATGAAGTTAGCATTCATATTAATTCTTACCATATTTACAAAAGATGGTAAGGTATCATAACCACTCATCAACTCTAATCGGATCAACCATCATTAGAAATATTAGCTATATTACATTGGACTTCATCCACAGACTGATATGATATATCTGAAGAAAAGCTCTCTGTATCACTGACCAGAACATACTCTTCTTCTGTAATACCTTTGGAAGCAAGGGCATTCACCTTTGCTTTTCCTTTATCACTGTCTCTCTGTGGACACTTGTTAGCATAATGCGGACCTTTACAAATAAAGCAAGTAGGAGAGAATCTTTTGTTCTTACCTACATACTTCTTTTTCTAAATACAAAATTTTTGAAAGGTCTTCTGTTAGTGAAAAGAATCTCTAAAATCTTTTTATATTTTATATTTCTTATACTTTACTTATATTTCTTTTGTGCTTTATACCTTCCCTTCCCTTTTTTGAAAAAGAACAATCACGACATTTTGTCTTGATTGGTCCATCAAGATGTTCACAACCAAAGGGATCTATAGCATACATATCACAAAACTTTGAACCAAGAGACTTAGCATTCTTTATGGCTTGTTTTCTTTCCCATTTCTCTTTACAGCTTTGCATGTGTTTGGTCAATAATTTGATTTATTGCACCAAAACTTAATTCTGAAGCATTTATACCATGCATAGCTTTCTTATATTCTCAGTAGCAAAATAAGGAGGGAAAGATTCTATGTACCTTAGTCTCATAGTCTCATCATTGATGTTGCCAGAATTGTAGTAGAGCTTCTGCATAAAACACTGATACTCTTTAATCTGGACATATCACAAAGTCTTGCTCTAAGAAAGATAGCAGTATTCTTCATTTTATCATCTTCTAAATTACCTATAAATTCTTTTATAATGGCAGCTTTATTAAACCCATATAACCACTTTGTAAAATTTCTTGTTGGTTGGGAGTTGAATCCCACCATTCTTTATTATGCCCTACAAAACCATTGGCTATAGAAGATGCAATTGCATGGGGATCTTTCTTATACATTTCTAATTGGGAATTTCCCCAACCTATCATCCCATGCACCATTTCTTTGATCTCTTCTAGAGATCTACACTCTAGTTATACCAATTGGGTTGTAGGGTCTGGACTCTGGCCATGCCTTGCAGAGGTTCAGGCTTAGGATTTGATGTTTCTCCTAAGATCATACCTTCTGCTTGCTGATGGGCTTCTATTTTGACCATACATACAGACTTTTTATCTTTATCAAAAAATAATGGTTTATATTGGGAAAGAATTTCTTTATGCTTTGCTGCTTACCAGATGGATTAGCAAGTTCAGAAACTTGTTTCCAAGAGACTGCATTAGACCAATCTCCTTCTTCTTTCTTTACTGTATTGTCCCAGATCTGTTCAATCTTGGGGACTATCTGAGGAAGATCATCTACTGCATCCAAAACTTGTTCTATCTTCTGATCTACTTTATCCAAAGAATCATGCACATGAGATAAACTACTTTCTACAAGCTCATGTGTATGTGTTAGCTGATTAGCAACATTACTTTTAATGCTAACACTATGATCAATTAGTGGCTGTACAACATCAGTAATATTCTGAGTAATAACTTTGGGAACTTCTTCAGAACAATTCTATGATTATGTTGAACCAAAGTTTCTACTCTTTTTACTGATTTTTCTACTTCATCTACTCTTGAATTCAAAAGCTTTAAAGCACCAGCAGTGTCACCTTTTCTTCTTAATTCTATGGCCTTTAATGTCTTTTCCATCTGTGCTAAACTTTTCATCATATGAGCTAACTTTATCATATACTGACTTAACTTTCTTATTGGTCCAGTTAAGCATCTTTGAACTCTCAGATGGCTCAATCTCGCTTATCTCACTCTTGTTCTCTTTGGTACCATGAGACTACTTTTCTGCTTCTCATCTGGAGACACAAGCTCATGACTATCTGTTATTGGAAAAGAATTAGAACTTCCTGAAGCCATATTAATGGTTGGACCATTTGAAGGGACATACTTCTGGCTGACTAGCTTCTCACAGTCATTACACCATAAGAAATCCGTATTAGGATCATGGACTAATGAACTATGACTGCACAAAAATGTTTTCTCCTTAGGAGGAGGTCTGAGTAGACTGACTAGGCTGACTATTAGATGACTCACCTACTGAAAAATAAGAACTGTTAGACTGAACAGAATTAGATCTAGGCAAACTTAATCTAGAGTTAGACCTAAAGATAATTTTACATCATTCTTAGATTCTTCTACTGCATGTAGCATTTTGTAATTTGGGCTGACTGGATGGATGAATTTCTTTGAGAGTGTCCATTCTTTGGGTACTCTGATCTGAGACCAAGAAATAAGTTCAGGCTCTATCTTTTGACTTTCTAAATTTACATGACTCACCACGCTGCTGCCTTTGGAACGCCATGCTTAACTGCAGGATACATGGTGTTTACAAGGCGATATATGACTTTATAGTGTATGGCAAGTGGACATGCACCAGGTCGCATGTTAAGACCTGTAGTAGCCAAATGGAGCTTTAAGACATCTTGCAAAAGATCATCTTTTGTCAGAGACACAGGATAATTAGGATACACTTCAAAAGATATAGGACCAGAATGTAAACCAGTCTGTATTGCTGCAAGCAGAGAATCTTTAAAGTTATCAAGTCGGAGATCCATAAGACAACATAAAATAGAGGCATTTAAACCACGACGAAACAAAGGGGTAATACCTATCTGAACACAACCTATATGGGCAAACTGATATGTATTTTGTTTTTTAAGACTCTTTATATCAGCACGATCTATAAAGGGATATTATACTCACAATTAGACGTTTGGGTAACTTGTATGTACAGACTCACGGGTTTTAAAGATCATCTTCAGCTAACAAATGAAACTTATTTATTTTGGCATAGACTTGATCATAAGATATTTTAGGAAGTTTCCAGGTTGGCAATGGGTCGATTCTTCAAGAGAATAGATATATCGAGAATTTATGGGCCAGACATCGGAAAGACTTACAAGATCTTGATCGGTCAACCTAAAGCTGCAGCACAACACATCAACTTACTCGACGAGACCTCGCCTCTTTGCTGCTAACTGTACATGTATGAACTCGAGATTCACGAGATAACCAAAAACTTGCACGGAGTTCCTCCGATAAGCTGAATCTCAAGTATTAGTCACAAACTTTAATACGATGTATGAATTACGAACAAGCATTCACAATAACCAGTTCTAAAACTTATAAAATATCAACAATCATTCACTCGGTCCCCTTGTAACAAAAGGTGAGAATCTTTTACTCGGCTCTTTCAAAAGGCGAGAATCTTTTACTTGGCTCTGAGCAAAAGGCTGAGAATCTTGTACTTGGCTCATGAGAAAAAGGCCGAGAATATTTTACATCGATTAAAGTTTGTGACTAATACTTGAGATTCGATTATCGATGGAGGAACTCCATACAAGTTTTGTGGTTATCTGTGAATTTGAGTTCATCAACAATTAGCAGCAAAGAGGTGAGGTCCCGTCGAGTAAGTCGTCATGTTGTTATGCGGTTTTAGGTTGACCCAATACCGTAAGCCTTGAGTTCCTATAAAGTTGCTCATCTCATACTGATATAAAATGGCCACAAGTCTTCTTGAACTGTCTTCCTAGATATCGAAGATCAAGATCTTGTAAGTCTTTTCGATGTTTAGCCCGTAAATTCTGATATATCTATTCTTGAAGAATCGACCCATTTCCTAGAAACTTCCTAAAATATCTTATGATCAGTGTCTATGCCAAAATAAATAAGTTTCATTTGTTAGCGATGATTGTTTTTAAAACCCGTGAGTCTCATAATACAAGTTACCCAAACCAAGAATTTGTGAAATATAATATCCCTTTAATAGATCGAGTGCTGATATAAAGAGTCTTAAAAAGCAAAATACATATCAATTTTCCCATATAGGATGTGTTGAATAGGTATTAAGTGGTTCGAGTTTGTTTGTTAGCTTGTTTGTTAAAAAGTGGTATCGAGCCGAGTAAAAGATTCTCGACCTTTTGCTATTAAGAGCCAAGTAAAAGATTCTCGGACCTTTTTTAAGCATCGAGTGAATGATTGTTGATATTTTATAAGTTTTAGAACTCGGTTGTTGTGAATGCTTAATCGAGAATTCATACATCGATTAAAGTTTGTGACTAATACTTGAGATTCATTTATCGGTGGAGGAACTCCGTACAAGTTTTGTGGTTATCTGTGAATCTGAGTTCATACAGCATTAGCAGGCAAAGAGGTGAGGTCCCGTCGAGTAAGTCACCGTGTTGTGCGCAGTTTTAGGTTGACCCGATACCGTAAGTCCTGTTGCAAAGTTGCTCAGTAGTACCAGTATAAAATGGCCGTAGAAGCTCGTCCTAGTCTATCTTCCCTAGATATTGAAGATCAAGATCTTGTAAGTCTTTCTGATGTTTGGCCCGTAAATTCTGATATATCTATTCTTGAAGAATCTGACCCATTGCCAGCCTGAAACTTCCTAAAATATCTTATGATCAGGTCTATGCCAAAATAAATAAGTTTCATTTGTTAGCCAGTACAGTCTTTAAAACCCGTGAGTTTGTAATACAAGTTACCCAAACCAGTAATTGTGAGTATAATATCCCTTTAATAGATCGTGTTGATATAAAGAGTCTTAAAAAGCAAAATACATATCAGTTTGCCCATATAGGATGTGTTCAGATAGGTATTACCCCTTTGTTTCGTCGAGGTCTAAATGCCTCTGTGTTATGTTGTCTAATGGATCTCCATCTCGATAACTTCAAAGATTCTCTACTTGCGTACTGATCGGTCTACATTTTGGTCCCATATTTTTCGAAGTCTATCCAAATTATCCCATGTCTTTGACCAAGGATGATCTTTTACAAGATGTCCTAAAGCTCCATTTGGCTACTACAGGTCTTAACATGTGACCTTTGGTGCGTGTCCGCTTGCCATCCATTATAAAGTTATTTATCGTCTTGTAAACACCATGTATCCTGCAGTTAAGCATGGCGTTTCCAAAGGCAGCAGCGTGGTGAGTCACGTTAATTTAGAAAGTCAAAAAATAGAGCCTGAGCTTATTTCCTAGTCTCAGATCCGTGTTCCCAAAGAATGGACTTTGTCAAAGAAATTCATCCAAATCAGTCATTTAAATTACAAAATGCTACAAAGAATAGAAGAATCTAAGAATGATGTAAAATTATCCTTTAGGTCTAACTCTAAATTAAGTTTGCCTAGATCTAATTCTGTCCAGTCTAACAATTCCTATTTTTCAGTAGGTGAGACGTCTAACAGTCAGCCTAGTCAATCTACTCAGCCTCCTCCTAAGGAGAAAACATTTTTGTGTAGTCATAGTTCATTAGTCCATGATCCCAATACGGATTTCTTATGGTGTAATGACTGTGAAAAGCTAGTCAACCAGAAGTATGTCCCTTCAAATGGTCCAACCATTAATATGGCTTCAGGAAGCTCTAATTCTTTTCCAATGACAGATAGTCATGAGCTTGTATCTCCAGATGAGAAGCAGAAAGTAGTCTACTGGTACCAGAGAACAGTAGATAAGCAGATTGAGCCATCTGAGAGTTCAAAGATGCTTAACTGGACCAATAAGGCAGTTAAGTCTGTATATGATAAAGTCAGCTCATATGATGAAAAGTTAGCACAGATGGAAAAGACATTGAAGGCCATAGAGCTAAGAAGAAAAGGTGATACTGCTGGTGCTTTAAAGCTTTTGAATTCAAGAGTAGATGAAGTAGAAAAATATGTAAAAAGAGTAGAAACTTTGGTTCAGCATAATCATAGAATTGTTTCTGAAGAAATTCCCAAAGTTATTACTCAGAATATTACAGATGTTGTACAGCCACTAATTGATCATAGTGTTAGCATTAAAAGTAATGTTGCTAATCAACTAACACATACACATGAGCTTGTAGAAAGTAGTTTGTCTCATGTGCATGATTCTTTGGATAAAGTAGATCAGAAGATGGAACAAGTTTTGATGCAGTGGATGATCTTCCTCAGATAGTCCCCAAGATTGAGCAAATTTGGGACAACACTGTAAAGAAAGAAGAAGGAGATTGGTCTAATGCAGTCTCTTGGAAACAAGTTTCTGAACTTGCTACTCCATCTGGTAAGCAGCAGCATAAAGAAATTCTTTCCCAATATAAACCATTATTTTTTGATAAAGATAAAAAGTCTGCATCGGTATGGTCAAATTGAAGCCCATCGGCGGGCGAAGGTATGATCTTAGGAGAAACATCAAATCCTAAGCTGAACCTCTGCGAGGCATGGCCGAGTTCGAGACCTGCTGAACCCAATTGGTATAAGCTAGAGTGCAGATCTCTAGAAGAGATCAAAGAGATGGTGCATGGGATGATTGGTTGGGGAAATTCCCAGTTAGAAATGTACAAAAATATCCGCATGTTATTGCATCTTCTATAGCCAATGGGTTTGTAGGCATAATAAAGGAATGGTGGGATTCAATTCCCAACCAACAAGATATTTTACAAAGTGGTTATATGGGGTTAACAGCTGCCATTATTAAAGAATTTATAGGTAATTTAGATGATGATAAAATGAAGAATACTGCTATTTTTCTCAGAGCAAGACTTTGTGACATGTCCAGGATTAAAGAGTATCAGTGTTTTATACAGAAGCTCTACTACAATTCTCGGCAACATCAATGATGAGACTATGAGACTAAGGTACATAGAATCTTTCCTCCTTATTTTGCTACAGAATATAAGAAAGCTATGCATGGTATAAATCCTACAGAGTTAAGTTTTGGTGCAATAAATCAAATTATTGACCAAACACATGCAAAGCTATGTAAAGAGAAATGGGAAAGGAAACAAGCCATTAAGAATGCAAAGTCTCTTGGTTCAAAGTTTTGTGATATGTATGCCATAGATCCCTTTGGTTGTGAACAGCTTGATGGACCAATCAAGACAAAATGTCGTGATTGTTCTTTTTCAAAAAAGGGGAAGGGAAGGTATAAGCGATAGTAGTATAAGAAATATAAAGGCTATAAAAAGATTTTAGAGATTCTTTCACTAACAGAAGACCTTTCAAAATTTTGTATTCAGAAAAAAGAAGTATGTAGGTAAGAAGAAAAAGATTCTCTCCTACTTGCTTTATTTGCAAAGGTCCGCATTATGCTAACAAGTGCCCACAGAGACAACGGAAAAGGAAAGGCAAAGGTGAATGCCCTTGCTTCAAAGGTATTACGAAGAAGAGTATGTTCTGATCAGTGATACATAGAGCTTTTCTTCAGATATATCTTACCAATCCGTGGAAGATGTTCAATGTAATATAGCTAATATTTCTTACAGTAATTACGGCGATAGTTCGAAGCGGTGGTTATGATAGCTTACCATCATTTGTAAATATGGTTAGAATAAATATGAATGCTAACTTCATTCATCCCTTAGTGCCTCCTAATGTAGAGATACTCCGTCAACAGATGGAGTTATATCAGAGTGAATATGCTTTGTGTCCCCCTTGGGATACAACTAAAAGAGCTTATCTGTAGAAGAAAGTTCGTGAAGCACAGGATAAATATATCCAGCAAAATAGTCTTGAGCAAGCCAGATTGAAGAAAGCTCAAGAGAAGAAGAAGAATACTGTGTTGAGGAACCATATTCACCAGTCCCTGTTCATCCTCCATTCCAGCAAAGGATTTGCCAAAGGCAGATCCCTACCAGAGGTAGAAATAGTCCATGGAGAGGCGAGGAGAAAGAGGCAGAGGATTCAGTAATCCTCAAAGGAATTTTGTGTTTCTCTTCCCATAAGAGAACATTGTTGAGCAGATAGATCAGAGAAGTTCTGATCTCAATATCTATAGAACATGGAGAAGGAACAGAATACAATTCGTTGAGAAATTCATTAATAAGGCCACTGAGGAGTTTTCCAGACTCCTTGAAGAAGAAAAAGAAGAAAATAAAGATGAAGAAGACCTGAAGGTGCCTATCAAGAAATCATGGCACAAGAAGCCCAAGAAGGATCATCTGATCAGCTGAAAAACCAGCTGAGGTATGTACAGTCTCTTGTACACAAGAATCCATTCATAGCAATCACTATATGTATACCAAATATAAAGCCATATTGCTTAGATGCTATGATTGATACAGAGCTGATATAAGCATGATCAGATCTTTAGCCATTCCACCTGATTGTTGGGAACAAACCCATATTAGAATCAGGTTTGATAAAAAAGATGTCATCTCTAGGTCTGTGGCTCATATTCCTATTTGTATAGAAGGATTTACAAGAACTATTAAGTTCTACCAGCATGACATGGAAGCATATGATTGTCTGCTTGGAGTAGACTTCCTTCAGGATTGTGGAACCTTTAGTGTTAGCAAAGACTTCATATCTTTGTTTAATCCTCAATTCCAAATTCCCTAGAAGATATACTTATCAGACAATAGTTCCACTCCCTAAGCCTGTTAAAGAGTCAAACCATGAGTGGATACACAAGTCAATTGCTGCTTGTAAATCTACTATAGATGATATTGTAGAAAAGATCAAAAAGATCTTTGTAGTGATAATCCACATGCTTTTGTGGATAGAAAGAAACATGTCTGTTCACTAGATTTGCAGATTGTCAAGGACAAAGAAGGAAAAGAACTTGTCCCCAAGTTCAAAGCACACCATAGAGGCATGATTCCTTCTGAAAGAAAGGAATGTCATGAAGAGATACAAAAGTTGTTGAAAGGAGGATTCATTCAGGAATCCAATTCTCCCTGGTCATGTGCAGCCTTCTACGTCAACAAGCGTAGTGAGCAATTGAGACAAAGAAGAGGCTTGTGGTTGATTATAAGCCATTGAACAAATTCATATCTGCAGCAAACCTGACACCCTATACCGCTAAAGATGATCTCCTGTCCAGAATCAAAGGATCCAAGGTATATAGTAAATTTGATCTCAAGAGTGGTTTCAAAGCGAGATATTTCTCTGACTGAAGATTGCTACAAAACTGCATTTGTAGTTCCAGGAGGCCAGTTCGAATGGAAGGTACTCCCTTTTGGCCTTAAGACTGCTCCATCCATATTCCAGAAGAAAATGGATAATATCTTTAGAGATTTATCAGATTTCTTAATAGTTTATATTGATGATATTCTGATTTTCAAGTAAATCTCCTAAAGATCACATAGAACATCTGCAAAAGTTCTATGATACTGTTTATGATAATGGTTTATGTCTATCTCCTAGTAAGATAGAAGTTTTTAAAGATGAGATAGATTTTCTTGGAATAAAGATTAAAGATGGCAGTATAGAAATGCGAAACATGTTGTCTCCAAGATCCAGGAGTTCCCTGATGAACTTAAAGAAAAGGAACAACTTCAAAGGTTTCTTGGTGACCACAAAGGTGGGAATCAATAATAATGTGAACACAAACCATTTGCTACAACTTTTTCAAAGTAGAAATTAATAATGCCGTGTATGCCAAACTACTTCTTTTTGGCACATTCTTTCACAATTCTAACCCTTAAAAACTTTGCTTGGAGAAAATGAGTACAAATGGCCTCAAGTTCAAAAAGGATAAAAAGGTAAAATGGCGGCGGCTTTCCTATTTCCCATGATTGTGTACAAATGGCTTTCCTAAGAATATCTTATTTCGAAAAGGATAATAAGATATTCTTAGGGATCTTTTCCAAACTTCATAAACCTTTATATATCCCAATCTAATAAATTTATATGTGAAATCAATTCATTTTAGAATTTTAATTATAAGGGTGATAGTATTTTTACACACTAAAAAACAATAAACAATATTTTGATCTATGTTTGAGATCATGTTCCATAATTCATCATCGAAATGAAAATAAAAATTAATTATAAGCCTAAATTTTTATAAAAATAAAAACATTATAGAATATCAATAGGTGAATATAGAAACTAAATTAAATAATCAAATGAAACCCTTATATTTAATGTCGCCTAATTAGATTTATAATCGATTAAATTTTTATTAATTTTAATTATGTTGAGAGGTATTCTAGTAGTTAGCGATCATGGTGGATTGTAATATCCATGAATTGTTAATAATTAATAATTGATCTTAAACTTTTGTCCATTTGAAGATGTCAATTGATAAAAATATAATACCATGATCATACTTATAGAGTTTGGAAACTTTGAAAAATATAATGAACCTATTAATCGTAAACAAATAAACGTAGATACATGAATAGGGTAAGTGCACAAATATGGGGGCCAAAAAGCAGACACAAATATGTTTTTGTCCATTTTTGCCATAACACGATCGAATTATAACACGGCGGTGAAAATTCAAAGTTGTGTTTCGACCGATAAAAACACAATAAAACCCAAGGCCTATTCACTTTGCAAAAACAAAAAAAAAAACTTAAGGAGGCAAAACACGAGTGCAAAAACATGAACTCATTTCTTTGCATTGATACTCTATGGCACATCAAATCAACGATGGTGACGAGCTCGAAGGTCAGTTATAATTTATTTTAGGTTTATTTTCCTTATTAATCTTATTTTTTGAATAGTTTTTTATTTGTTATTTATTTTCATTTTCAGATGTTTTTGTATCTCTATTCAAACCCCACATTCACCTCCACACCAAGATGAAGAAGAAAACATCCTCAAACACCCCTTCAATGGCACAACATCCTCCTAACACCCAACAAAATATTTTGGGGAGATTGAAAACAATAAAGCTCAAATTGAGGGTTTGATAGAAACGTTAAGAAACCCTAATGCCACAAATGCACATCGTCAAAACCTAGTTGCATCTTTAGGATCATTGGTATCTAATATTGATAGTGTGGTTGGAAAAATTAACACATGGGAGAGTTTTAAAACCAACTGCCACAATTTTTATGCTGACAAGTTGTCGTATGATGCAATGAAGAAGAAAAAAATAACAAAAGACAAATTGTGTGCATTATTTACTGATCCTAAAACAAATGCACCATTACGATTGGATTGTAAAAGATTCCCCATCCACTGGTGTAATCACGAGGGGATAAAAAATAATTTTTGGGATAGGTGGTGGATGGTTTTTGACCAACCACCTTGTAATAATTTTGAGGTGCCACGTATTTCTTGAGGAAACTCTATTGTGAGTTTGTCCTCAATGAAATACCTAACTATTATGACATTCGATATTTTTAGGGCGAAGCAAGGCTCTACATAGGATAGAGATGGGGCACAATGGTTGTAGAAAAAACTAGCTAGACCCATTTCTCACCCACCTATTCATCATGTTTCAGTCCCTTTTGTTGTGAAGGAGACAATGGAGGTTCAGACCCTTGGTTTTATCAGATCATTGACACAGTCAATGCTTCAACATGGCACTCGTCTCTCCCAGAGTGATGAGCCTGGTCCTTCTAGGAAGCAGGCATCATATACCATAGAGTTTCATGCTTGTGGGAGTATAAGGACCTACGTGGTTGGCGTGACGTGACTCCACGACCTCTTGAGGCGGCTCCACAGCTTAGCGGAGTGTTCAATTGGAAGAGGCTCATCGTGATTCGGTGTTGGAGAATATCATCATCACAGATGATCTATTGGATGCAGCCTTTGGTATTGACCAAAGCAGTAATTTTACATGAAATGAGTTACAATTATATATATATATATATATATATATATATATATATAATATATCTTATAATTAAGAATGTTAATCAATTGTGAATGAAAATTAATCATGTGTATTTTTATAAAATTACAGGGTCAAACTATACATCAAGTATCACATTCCATTGCTTCACATTTGTTTACAAGGTCAAACTTCATCCCCTCAACATTTGTTTGTATAAATTGGTAATAAATTACTAAATTTATTGTGTTATTTTGTTTTCCATGTATAGAGATGTTATCCTAAAATTACATTTTGATGTTGAATAGGTGAATGTCGGTACGAGCTCGCATGTTGGCGAATTCACTAATGTGCATTTTATAATTATTTTTATTCATGAAGAGAATGTACTATAGTTAACGTATGAATTTACTAATGTGAATTTTATTATTATTTTAGTTGATGACATCATTGCAGTCTCCTAATGAGATTCAACGCTCTTTAGATATTGGAGTTGTTATGGGCATACTTCTTCTCGCACCTCTTACACAGGTATGTGCTAGTAAATTAATTTTCATAATGAAGAGATTGTATTAAATAACATCATTTAGTATAACTAAATAACATTCATGTGTATTCTAATTTTCGTCATCATGATTGCCAACAGGAGGAGTTGACTACTCTAGTTCATGCACCTCGTACTGATGTTGTTGATGATCTTGAGAGGTAGAGGATGATTTCTAGTGATCATCATATTGCAATAAGTATTTATTTTAAGTAGTGTCATTTTATATGTCACTAATTGTATACTAATGGGTATGTTGTTTATTTGTATTAACAGATGGATCTACAAGCATCCTTTGAGCGTAGGAGGTCTGAACGGAATAAGGGATGTTCCACTGATGTGCCTAGTCATCTTCCCGATGGGTGAAGAGAACTAGATTATTTGATGATACCCCATAGCTTAGATGTATACATATTTTGTTGTCTGCCTTCGTGGCATATTGGCGTAGATTTATATTTTGTTGATGTATATCATTGTATATGCCTACATGGCTTTGTTAAGACATTGATTTTGATCAAATTTTGTATGCTTTATCAAGGATTTTTGAATCAATATAATATATGAGAAAAAAATGTTTTAAAACTTGTATAGTGGATGAAACATGCTTTATACATGTATCTAAGTCCAGATTAATATGATATCATATGTATGTTATGTTAATATGTATTATTAGTGTTAATTTTTTTTATGTTTTAAACATGGGAATTAAAATATATGTGTAACTAATTTACAAATTTTCCATTGTACTATAATCATTCAATGCCATCAATTATAATAATATAATGTCAATGTCAATGCCATCCACTTCCTGGAATTTCAATAATTCAAATGAAACATAGACTATTTCGGTATGCATACGGATACGGGTGCGAAAGATTGAAATGGAATTTTTAAAAAACCTTGGAGTACGGTATGTTGTGGGTATGTTCATACAATATATTTTTAAAAAGTAAAAATATAAATATATATAAAAATTTAAAGAAAACAACAAGCTTATAGTCTCAACAACCTATAAAATATTAGAATCCAACAACAAGCTTATTATGAATTAGAAGCCATCTAAAATAGGATTTATTTGACTGGATATAAGAAGACCACAAAACATTAAATCTATGATTCCATCTACTAATGGGGTCATAAATATTCCACTTATTGTTATGGCCCATGGAAAGGTTTGGGAAGAAGTCAATATTTTCATAGAGTTGTTTGGAAGTAGCCTCTTGAGCCACCTCATAGTATCCCAAAATTCATTCTCATCCTCCATAATTAGTCCAATAGAGGGAGCCGTGAAAGAATTTATGAGCATTTTATACATTCTAAACTAGAGATTGAGGAAGCTTATAGAAAGCTTTAAGGTATGTCCATTCCATCACTTCCCAAATTTGTACAAGTCATGAAATATTTTAATTCCTTTCTCAAACCAAAGGAGGGCAGAACAACCTCTTATCAAGGCAAGGATATTGTCATTATATTTCTGATTTGATGAAATTGATTTGTAGGCTTGGCACCTAATGTCAAATGAAGAGAAGATAGGTTGCCCAACCACCAAGTGCTTCACTTGTTCCCATGCCTTCCAAATTGACTAAAGAATAAAGGACCCATGAAGAGCAACAAGAAATCCCCCAAATAGTAAGTCAACCAAATGAAGTCCTTTTCATCTCTCTTGACCCTTCGAGCCTATTGGAAATATTGAATCTCACACAAACTTTCCAAAGTTCAATTCAAGTCAAAGACCTCATGTTTTATTTATTTTTTTCACTTAAAAAAACTATGTTAAATACGTACCCATAGGCCCCGATTATGGGAATGTGAGAGAGAGAGAGAGAGAGAGAGAGAGAGAGAGAGAGAGAAAGAGAGATATTAATACTTTGGGAGAGAGAGTGTGTGTGTGTGTGAGAGAGAGAGAGAGAGAGAAAGAAGAAGAAAGTGAGAGAGAGAGAGAGTGTGTGTGTGTGTGAGAGAGAGAGAGAGAGAGTGTGTGTGTGTGTGAGAGAGAATGACAGAAAGAAAGAGAGAGTGTGATAACTAAAAAGGTCAGTCCACTAGTTGGTTCTTGCATTCATATTATCCAAAATCACCTTCTAATCATCCTTAAGGATGTAGGAAGGATTCAATGTTGTTCCTTAATAGTTTCTAGGACAAAATGCTCTTTGAAATTTTAAGCTATGCAATTTACAGTTTCAAATTTTTCTATTAGTACTGAAGATCACCTGAGATTTGATCTCATAAATAACTTGTACAAAGGCTCAGATATATGTCCAAATTTAATTGAATAACTTATTTCCTTGGCCAATTGTGATGATCCCAAATAATTACCTCAAACATTCTTGATATCCTTTGAATATCCTTTGACGTAGGCCAGCACACCAAATACTAACAAGCATTGTTTCTAGAGATTAGTAGGCATCACCATGAAATATATAATATAATCCTCTATCTATCTATCAGTTAATACTTGTAAGGCTCAAATTGAACTATTTGACATAGTTACAAACAATAGGACCATGAGAAGACCAAATTGAGATGGAGAAAATTGAGACAATATTTACTAGATGGTACTATTAACCAAAATAAGCTCCCTCTTATTTTGGGTTAACTTACTCCCTTTTTGTGCCTTAGTCAAAATTTCACAAAGTTCAGGCACTCAAGGATTTCTGGAAAATACTCCATCAGATAGAGAATTTCTTCCCCTTTCCAAAAAGGTAAAGAGCTCTTTCTAACTCCTTGTATTTTTTGAGTTATGGCTCGGCAGAGTTAGAAGGGAAACTTTGCCCAAGGTGGACTGTGGGGCTTGGGAGAGATGTTTGCCAAGGAATCTTGGACCAGCGGGGAATCGGAGGAAAAAGTGAAAATTTTCCCTTTTGTCAAAAAGGTGAAAATTAAGTGTTGAGTTGGCACATCAAAAGCTAGTCGGCGGACCTTCGGAGGCAAATGAGATTTTTTGACTTTTTGTCAAAAAGTGTAAAATGGAAAAAAAGGAGCCCCTACCTCCGCCAACCCAATTGGATGCCACGTCATCAGAGGATTTGCAGGAGAAAATTTCAAAATTTTCCTAAGCTATTTTTTGCCGAAAACGTTAAGGAAAAACTCATAAGGCCATATCTTTTGATCCAGCTCTATTTTTGACGTTCTTGGTACCAATGGAAAAAGATCTAAAGATTCTCTTCATCATGGAATCTTTGATTTTGGATTTTGGTAAATATTTGGGGGAGAAATTTGCAAAACGTGTTTGGTGTGGAAAAGACAAAAACCAATTCCAACCACCAGATTTAATGAAGTATGGGTCATTTTCTTTGGTCTGCAAAGTAGATACATGGAATTATGAGCTTTTGAATCGAGCCCATCAACAGAGCAAGAATTAAAACACATTTTGAAAATTGGTTGGAGCAGATCCCACATTTTTTCCTCTCTTATCGCATTTTTTTCTATAAAATGTAAACAGAGGCACATAATTAGTGGTTGTTCATTCTTCTTCCCTTCCCCCTCTCTCTTTCTTCTCCAGGGTCGAATGTGGAGTTTAAGTCTCCTCCCTTGGCTTTGTAATGGAATTTTCTTACCTCTTATCCATTAATGGTGTATTGTGTGAACTCATAGAGCAATAAAATATATTTTTCGTGATGCGTTTTGTCCATCCTTTTCTCATTTTGTTGTCCCTTCTCGCCTCTCACCATTACGGGGTATATTGTGCATATCTCTAATGTCCATTACGGGTTTTGGGGATGTATTTAAGGGGTTTAAAATAGTGTTCTATGAAAAAATTATCCTTGGTCTGTGATGCATCTATCCATCCTCTCCATTGCTCACCTCTCTCCATTTCAGGTAGTTGGGTTTGTGATAAGCAGTTCCCTTTTCTCGGTGATATCACCTCTGTAGTGTAGGATTTCTTTATTTTCATGATCTCTTTATCTCCTTGGTCCCTTGGAATTGTTAGATTAGGAGTAGATAGTCACATTTCCTTCCTTAGAAGTAGTTTAGTGATAGGATTAGGAAGAGGAACCAACCTTCTCTAGAGGATCATTCCCATTTGTAAGTCCCACAGCTTGGGGAATGATCCAATGTTATGCAAATCACTCCAAATGACCTTGCCTTAGAAAAGCAGATCCATAACTCATTTGGGGGTGCTGTGATTTTACACTAACAGTTTTGGCACACCCGATGGGACAAGTCTAAAGCACCTTACCACTTCACTTCATCAGGTTCGATGTGCTCTTGGTGAAGAATTCCACCTTTAGAGGCACTTTCAAGAACATCTCGATGACTCCATGCTGGTCGAAACTCATCCTCTAAGTTACGAGACCTTCTTCCCATGCATTTCCACCCATTATTTTTCCATCTCCTTCATCTTCTTCAATCCCATGAAGTTGTGTAATCATGACTTCTTTCCCACCATGGAATTCTCATTTCCAGCAACATAACTATTTCCCTCCATCCCCACAATTTCAAAATCCTCCTCCAAATTAGTTTTATAAGCCCCATTATCCCGAAAATGCATATAACCCCATTTTTTCTAACCAAAATATTTATGAAGAACATGTTTATGTAGATGATGGTGGAAACTCCTTGGCTGAATCCGATTTTGAGAGGAAGATGTAAAAGATTAAGATGGACATGATGCAGCTCATAGTCAAGTGCTCCATAATGGTAGCTAAAGTTGGCTACAAGGCCCCTTGTCCATGGGTCGAACTCGTATGCAGGGATGGTTTAGCACCCAACACAAGCTACACCTCATCACTGAGATGTTTCCCTAGATTATAGAGTGGGCGGAAGGAATGGAGGCTCAAAAATCTAGCACGCCTTCCATCCCTTCTGCATCCATCCTCCCATTTTCTTCCAAGTCCCCTCTACCTAGTTGTACCATAAATGAACAACCCCTATCAATGCGCCCTCCCCAGCCAACATTATCATGTTCAACAACTGCAGGATAGTTAAAGAATGATGTGACTCATATGAATCCGATTGGGAAGAGGAAATCATACGGGTTCCTGTTCTAGAAGAAAATCAGTTAGCTCCAAAGGGCACGGTTCTGGAGGAGAACCATACGGTTTCAGAGGCAACAAGTGCAGAGCAAGCCACAAAAGAACCTTCAATTCTTCCTCCCACTTCATCCCCTTAAAAATCTAATGTCGAAGAAGAGTTTGAGCTTTCAAACTTCATGTTTGAAGATGATGGGAACCATGGTGAGAAAATTGTAGATTCAAAGGACACCATGGAGGAGGTCAAACACACGCAGTAGGAGCCTAAGGAGGCAGATTATCTATCTGACTTAGAGGATTGTCTTGATGGAGAGGAGCCCGAGGAGATCACATCATTTGCTCCTCCATCATCCACCTTCCAAGAACATGATTCTACTACCACATGGAGGAGAACATCCAAGGACAACAACCTGCATCTCACAACGGCCCTCAGGAACCAAGGTTGGAGGATCTTAATCTTCCATGTTCTTCTCAGGAGGAGGAAGGAAATAGCGAAGACCCCATCTCTCCCACACCATCCACTCAAGAAGGTTTGGAGGAAGACTCCATTCTTTGATTTGAAATTTGGAGTAATAATCACATCCATCGGATCGGCCGTGCCCCAATCGTGTACTTGGCTTCATTGGAGCCAAGGGAGAAGCCAAAACCAGTCATGCCCACTCCAGGGCATGAGGATGAGCTACAAAGTACCAAGGATCAGCTGCCATACCTCTTCAATCCAAATGCATAGAAACTAAAAGAGGTATTAGATTTTTCTTCAGTTGATACTTTGGTCATTTGGGTGGAAGATCAGCTTGTAGTTAGTTTTTCACTCATCTAACCAACCATGTTCAGTGCCAAATCAGTTGCATGGCTGCCATTTTGAGGAAGGGAAGTTATTTCTCCATGCCAGTTGCAGGTTTTGTTTGATTTCCCTTTGCTCTTGGTTAGAGTAGAGTAGGTAGGTTTGTTTTCAGCAGAAGAAGTTCTTGTGCACACTCTGCATGTTCCATTTGGAGCATGTATGATTTTCAGTTTGTATATAGTTTTTGGTGTTGTTGTATTGCTCTTGCATAGTCCATTTCAATTGGCTTTTGGTAAAGATCAACTCCAATTTTCAGATGGGTTCCCAAGTGATTCAGAGGTCATATTTTCAGAGTTAGATCAGAGAATTGGTTATTAGGCTTGACTTCATGCCCAATGGATGCAACTAAGGCCACTGATCATTCATCTAGCAGAAAATGACCCCTGTGAGTCGCCAAAGTTGTTAACCAAAATAAGCTCCCTCTTATTTTGGGTTAATTTACTCCCTTTTTGTGCCTCAGTCCAAATTTTATAAAGTTTAGGCACTCAAGGATTTCTAGAAAATACTCCATCAGATAGATATTTTTTTCCTTTCCAGAAAGGTAAAGAGCTCTTTCTAACTCCTTGTATTTTTTGAGTTATGGCTCGGCGGAGTTAGAAGGGAAACTTTGCCCAAGGCGACCTATGGGGCTTGGGAGAGATGTTTGCCAAGGAATCTCGGACCGGTAGGGAATCGAGAGGAAAAAGTGAAAATTTTCCCTTTTGTCAAAAAGGTGAAAATTAAGTGCTGAGTTGGCACATCAAAAAGCTAATGCGGGCCGGCGGACCTTCGGAGGCAAATGAGATTTTTTGACTTTTTGTCAAAAAGTGTAAAATGGAAAAAAAAGGAGCCCCTACCTCCACCGACCCAATTGGATGCCACATCATCAGAGGATTTGCGGGAGAAAAGTTCAAAATTTGCCCGAGCTATTTTTTGCCAAAAACGTTAAGGAAAAACTCAGAAGGCCATATCTTTTGATCCAGAGCTCTATTTTTGACGTTCTTGGTACCAATGGAAAGATATGAAGATTCTCTTCATCATGGAATCTTTGATTTTGGATTTTGGTAAAAAAATGGGGATGAAATTTGAAAAATGTGTTTGGCATGGAAAAGACAAAAACTAGTTCCAACCACCAGATTTAATGAAGTATGGGTCATTTTCTTTGGCCTGCGAAGTAGATACATGGAATCATGAGCTTTTGCATCGAGCCCATCAACAGAGGAAGAATTAAAACACATTTTGAAAAGTGTTTGGAGTAGATCCCACGTTTTTTCCTCTCTTCTCGCATTTTTTCTATAAAACGTAAACAGAGGCACATAATTAGTGGTTGTTCATTCTTCTTCCCTACCCCCTCTCTCTTTCTTCTCCAGGGTTGAATGTGGAGTTTAAGTTTCCTCCCTTGGCTTTGTAATGGAATTTTCTTGCCTCTTTCCCGTTAATGGTGTACTTGTGAACTCCTGGAGCAATAAAATATATTTTCATGATGTGTTTTGTCCATCCTTTGCTCATTTTTTTGTCTCTTCTCACCTCTCACCATTGCAGGGTATACTATGCATATCTCTGATGTCCATTACAGGTTTTAGGAGTTGTGTTTAAAGGGTTTGAAATGGTGTTATGTGAAAAATTTATCCTTGGTCTGTGATGTATCTTTCCATTCTCTCCATTGCTCACCTCTCTCCATTCGAGCAATTGGTTTTGTGATCAGCAGTTCCCTTTTCTCGGTGCTATCACCTCTGTAGTGTAGGATTTTTTTATTTTCATGCTCTCTCTCTCTCCTTGGTCCCTTGGAATTGTTAGATTAGGATTAGATAGGTGCATTTCCTTCCTTAGAAGTAGTTTAGTGCTAGGATTAGGAAGAGGAACCAACCTTCTCTAGAGGATCATTCCCATTTACAAGTCCCACAGCTTGGGGAATGATCCAATGTTATGAAAATCACACCAAATGACCTTGCCTTAGAAAAGCGAGATACATAACTCATTTGGGGGTGCTATGATTTTGCACTAACAGGTACCAACGTGGAGCTATAATATCAAATTAGACCTCTTAAGGTGCCATAGAGACCAAGAAATCACCCGACAAACTTTTAGCCTTTTTTAGTCTCAGGGCTCTTAAGGGACTATGCTTGGAAAACTTTTTATTTAGCCTTTTTTGATCCCAGGGCTCTTAAGGGACTTTCTAAAATGTCTGCATTGATAAAGTAGCTCAAAACAATATTTTGCATTGCCACCATCAATGAGAACCAAAAGAAAAATGAGATCCTCCATAAGAATTTGCCATGGAGACACTTAGACATGGTCTGTGCTATGTCTATTTTAGTTCAAGAAGCAACGTTTCCGTTGTTTAAAATATAGTGTTGAAGTTCCAAGAGTTTATAATGACTCAAACTACAATATTTTTCATTGTTGCAAACAATATAACAATGAGAGAACCAGATTTATATGGAGAAAAATGAGACATAGTTTTGTAGAGGGTCTCAATGTAGAGGTTTAGGATCGAGATGAGACCTCTCAAAGTGCAATGGAGATTGAGAAATCACCCTATGAACTTATAGCCTTTTTTTGGTCTTAAGGCTCTTAATGGACTACACCTGAGGCAGAAGTAGCCCTAAGCAATGACACCATCTAGCACCTAAACGAAGCATCTACTAGTGTTTACCTAGCCACTGGACATCTTGGTGCGAGTCATTTTGGTACCATGAGCTTCCATTTGTAAAATAATGCATTGACAACCTTACATGCTGACTCAAACTATAACATTTTGTCTTGTTACAAATAATAAGACAATGAGAGAACCGAATTGAGATGGAGAAAACCGAGATACAAATTTGTATAGGGTCTCAATGTGGAGATTTAGGATCATAAGGGACCTCTCAAGGTGCCATGGAGACTGAGAAATCACTCGAAAAACTTATAGACTTTTTTGGTATCAGGGCTCTTAATGGACTACTCACGACAAAGTATCCCAAAAGCAACAACATCATATGACACCAAATAAAATCCTCTACAAGTTCTTACCTAGCCACCCAAAAAAATTGGTATAGTTATTTTGGTTCCACGAGCTTCCATTTGCAAAATAATGCATTGGACAACCTTACACTGACTCAAACTGTAATATTTTGCATTGTTGCAAACAATAAGACAATGAGAGAACCAAATTGAGATGGAGAAAACTAAGATAGGATTTTGTAGAGGGTCCACAATGCGGAGGTGTAGGATCATACGAGACCTCTCAAGGTGCCACAGAGACCGAGAAATAACTGGCAAACTTTTAGCCTTTTTGGGTCTCAGGGCTCTTAAGGGACTACGCCTAGATGAAGTAGCTTAGAAGCAACAACACCATTCAAAGACACAAAACGAATCCTCCGTAATAGTTTAAATTTCTACTCGAGATGTGTTGGTGCATTCATTTTGGTGCCATGAGCTTTCATTTGCAAATTAATGCATTGCACAATCTTATACTCGACTCAAACAACGGTATTTTGTCTTTGTTGCAAACAATAGGACAACAAGAGAACCAAATTAAGATGGATAAAACCAAGACAATATTTTGTATAGGGTCCCAACACGGAGGTGTAGGATCAAACGATACCTTTCAAGGTGCCATGGAGACCGAGAAATCACTGGTGAACTTTTAGTGTTTTTTGGTCTCAGGGCTCTTAAGGGACTGCGCTGACGAAGTAACCTGAACAACAAAATATTCCAACACCAAAAAGAAGCCTCCATAAGAATTTAACATGTCATCCAAATGTTTTGGTGCATTTGGTTTGGTACCACAAGCTTTCGTTTACAAAATAAGGCATTGGACAACCTTACACTGACTCAAACTATAATATTTTGCATTGCAAACAATAGGACAACAAGAGAACCGAATTGAGATGGAGAAAACTGAGATAGGATTTTGTATAGGGTCCTATGTGGAGGTTTAGGATTATAGGATACCTCTCAAGCTACCACAGAGACCGAGAAATCACCCAAAAACTTTTAGCCTTTTTTGGTCTTAAGGCTCTTAAGGGTCTACGCCCAAGAAAAGTAGCTTCAGGAAGCAACGACATCGAAACGAAGCCTCCATAAGAATTTAATTGGCCACCCAGATGTGTTGGTGTATTCATTTCGGTGCCACAAGCTTTCGTTTGCAAAATAATGCATTAGACAACCTTACACTGACTCAAAATGTAGTATTTTGCATTGTTGCAAACAATAGGACAACGAGAGAACCGAATTGAGATGGAGAAAACCAAGAAAATATTTCTTAGAGGGTACTAACATAAAGGTGTAAGATCCAATGAGGCCTCTCAAGGTTTTATGGAGACGAGAAATCACCCGATGAACTTTTATCCTTTTTTGGTCTCAGCGCTCTTAAGGAACTACGTCCCGGGCAAAGTAGCTCAGCTCAAAAGCAAAGGTGTCGTTGAACCGAAACAAAGCCTCAAAAAGAGTTTACCTAGCCACCCATATGTGTTGGTGTTTTTGATTTGGTGCCATGAGATTTTGTTTACAAAATAATGCATTGGAAAACCTTACATTGACTTAAACAACAATTTTTTTCATTATTACAAATAATAGGACAACGAGAGAACCGAATTGAGATGGAGAAAACTGAGATAGGATTTTGTAGAGGGCACCAACGTGGAGGTTTAAGATCTAATGAGACCTCTCAAGGTCCACAGAGATCGAGAAATCACCCAGAAAACTTTTATCCCTTTTTGGTCTCAGGACTCTTAAGGGACTACGCCTGGACGAAGTAACCCGGAAGCAACGAAGCCGCTCGGCCTCGACGCCAAAACGAAGCCTCCATGAGAGTTTACTTGGACACACGAGACATGTTGGTGCGATTAGTTTGGTGCCATGAGCTTCCATTTGTAAAATAATTCATTGGACAACCTCTCACTCTCTTTGTTTGTCTCTCTCTCACATTCTCACTCTCACTCTTTCTCTCTTTCTTATTTTCACACTTGGCTCGCTCTCTTTGTCACTATTTCTTTCTCTCACACACACTCTCTCACTCTCTTTGACTCTCTCTCTCTCTCTATCTCTCACACTTTTTTCTCTTTTTATTTTGAATCAAAAAAACTTCAGTTTTATTTATGACTTGACTAGGAGGGCATGACAACCACAAGGAAACTTGGAGATTGTTTAAAATCCCTCTAGTCTATAGTAGTGATTACAAAGTGAAAACTACTCTTGATCTTCTGCACTACAAGGATCAAAAACCTCATATATTTCCAATTGGTCTCATGAGTGAGTTCATATTTTGGAATATCAATAGTAGGGACATATTTCCTAGTCTCGTGCCTAAACAATCACCGAGTGCTGCTTGTCAACTACCTTGTTTATGAGAGGTGGGAATAGTAACTAAAAGGATGTGACATCTACCTTGTGCCTTGTAAGGCATATTGCACATCTCTTCCAAAATTGTTTCTCCTTACATACTTACACTATTGAATTTCAATTTCTTCACACTCTTAAATAAATTTCACATTTCTCATATTTCCATGTATGGTATTATGCAAGCCAGGATGACCCATTGGAAGCTGGAAAAAATAACCACATGCTCATATTCACATTCATGATTCAATTTGATACATGTTCATATTCACAAGAACCTCTTCTTCCTTGAAAGTTTTTGGTTTGTCTCACTAACTTGGTAAGGATTACGCATACTCCAAAAACTTCACATTTCTCATGACAGATATGGTCATTTCCACATAGATGTTTAGCATTGGAGTCCAAACTATAAAAATGATCCTTGTATTTTATTGAAGAGAAAATATTCAAAGGATATCAAGAACATTTGAGGTAATTATTTGGGATCATCGCAATTGGCCAAGGAAAGAAGCTATTTAATTAAATTTGGACATATATATGAGCCTCCATACAAGTTATTTATGAGATCAAGTCTCAGGTGATCTTCAATACTAATAGAAAAATTTGTAACTATAAATTGCATAGCTTAAAATTTCAAAGATCATCCTATCCTAGAAACTATTAAGGCACAACATTGTTATGAATGCAAGAACCAACCAATGGATTGACCTCTTTAGTTATCATTGGTAGGTTAGAGTCATCCTAATTAAATAGGTCCTTCAAGAGCTCCCTATATACATATTTTATGGCCACCATCGCAACACAAAAATTAATCTCAAAGGAAATGGAAGAAACATAAAGAATATACCAACACGAGGTAGGATCAAAACCGAATTTCATGTAGTATCCCCTCCTCTAGAGAAAGAGAAATCTCTCTACTACTGGAAGGGATAGAAAATTTGATAGAAATTTCTGAAGTGTTCAAAATAAGAATAAAGCAACAGGGGAATGGCTAAGAACACACGAGGGTATCAATCACCTAGTAAATCTTTCTTGTTTAGTTCTGAATGGGAGTCAGTTGGCCTATGACTTAGTGACCTTCCATTAATTGATAATTCCTTCTATGATAAACCCATGGATGCTTTCAAAAGTGCCTTCAAAAATATAGGGGTAGTCATCAAGCCTAGTGAAGGGTGTGATGTGATTTCCAAAAAATTGAAATGCATACAGATTTAGAGGTCATAACATGAATTTACAAATATCTCTATCATTATAAATGGAAGCCAAGTAATGGTGTCTCCTTGTATCTAAGGATCAAGGACTACTGGGGTCTGTGGGGATTGGACATTCAGGAATCATTGAGTGTCTGAATCATAATTTCGTTGTATCTGGAGAAACATTTTCAAACATTGGAGTAATGCATCTTGGAAAATAAAATTGAACCTCGAAATCCTCTCAAATTTCCATCTTACACAAGCACTGGACATATCAAGCTCTGTTCTTTGAATGAAACCTTCGTTCTGACAACTTGCAACTAAAATAATTATTCAAAAGAGTGTCAAAATGATCAAATTTTCTTGGTATCCTAATCCATTAGACCCAAAAATACCATTGGACTTGTTATTCTCAATTTATAACACTCTTGGAGCTCCAAATATTTCACAAGCTATATAAAAAAATGAGATAGTTGTATTGGGTAACATTTCTTTGTACCGAATTGTTCTTGGATATCTGGCATTTCCCTCCTTCAAAATATCAAAGAAATGAAAGGCATCAAATTGTGATGACTCTCTTTGAATGTTCTTCCTACAAAGTAGATGAACCCTTTTTAGTTGAATACTCTCTATCAATACTAATAAGAATGGGTAAGACACAAAACATTACAGTGAGTGAAATAGTTCCCATGCGATGGGAAAAAGAAGATAGATGATGTATTGGGTAAAATTTCTTTGTGCAAGCTTCCCGTAGGGAAGGGGTTGCTTAGAAAAGGGTTGTACCAAATTTTTCTTGGATATCTAGAATTTCCCTCCTTTAAAATTGTTGTACCAAATTGCGCACAAGCATCGGGATGGCATGGTAAACGCTTATAGAGGATTTGTTTCGGTGTCGGATGGTGTCATTGCTTCTAGGCTACTTTGTTTGGGCATAGTCCCTTAAGATCCCTGCGACCAAAAAAGGCTAAAATTTCACCGAGTGATTTCTCAGCCTCCATGGCACCTTGAGAGGTCCTATCTAATCCTAGACTTCCACGTAGGGACCCTCTACAAAAGTCTCTCTCAATTTTCTTCGTCTCAATTTGGTTCTCTCGTTCTCCTATTATTTATAAATCGTGTCGAATATTGCGGTGTGATTTAGTGTAAGGTTGTCTAATGTAATGTTTTGCAAACAAACGCTTCTAGCACCAAACCACTTGTGCCCATGCATCGGGGTGGCTCGGTCAACGTTAAGAGAGGATTCATTTCGGTGTAAAAATCCTTCAATTCGAAACAAGTACTAGGAAACATGTTAAGAAGAGATTGTTCATACAATATAGGTTGTGAAATGAGAATTTGAAGAAGATATTTTTCATACAATATAGGTGGTGAAATGAGAATTTATTCTTGTTTTCATTTCCAATATTTAATTTTCCTTAGCTTTGAGAATAATAAATTCTCTACTAACAGTGTCAACCACGTGAAGGTGGAATATTTTTTGGCACCACTAACCTACGTAAACATGTTAGTAAACAATTAAATAGAATTTTAAAACCTACACAATTTTTAAAAAATCATTAAAGTAAATATTCAAATTAAATTCATGTAGATGTATATCTAATCTTAAGTGAACATACCTTTGACTTGAGAAAGTAAGCCACTTGGCAGGCTTAAGGGTAGTTTTGTGTATCTTCATTTGTACAAATTCAATCCAGTGAACCATCTAGGTCCGATCTAATTTTTAGGGTGTCAAGTATTGCTTCATGGTTAGACTCAAGAACTTTCCACAAGATCTTATTGCATGGTCTACCTCCATATTTAATCAATTGAACATTAGATGCAACAACTAGGTGAGAATAATGAATAATCTTTCTATGAGTGTCAAAGTCCTCAAACAACCACACATTGGATTTCTTCATTGGGTATCTTCTTAGCCATGTTCCAGTAATAACCATAGACCCCATAGGATATTCTAGGCCTTCTCCATCTATGATTGGGGCTATCAATTTCTTTTTTTCCTCAACACAATGACACAAATAATAAGATGTTCCTTCTTTATTATTTTCTTCTACAACAACTACATAAACATGACCTACATCACATTATACACAAAATCGTTAGTTTCAATAAATGATTCATTAATAAGTTACATAACATGAGAAAAACTATAAATTTTTACAAAATAATGCAGATATATAATACCTAGTTACACTAGATCTGATATATGGTCAAATTCAATTGATGATTCACTCACTGTGAGTTGTAGAGCTTGTGGAGGTTGATAGGTGTTGAGTGGATATAATTGTCTACAACACCATTCATCAACCCACTCTTTTGACTCACATTCATCCCAAAATGAATACGTACATGAAGAGCAAAAAGCATGCCATTTTCCTTGTATAAATAGTCCATGAACCTACATTTGAACTTCTAAAAGAGTGCAACTCACTAGATCTTGTTAGTGTACAACAATCTTCATATTTTGAAAAATTAGCTTCTTCTACCAACCAAAAACCTACGAACTATAGAATTACCCTCATTACCTGGACCCATTGTTGAGTTACACCATTCCACGATGGATTTTACATCGATCAACTTGGCACCATCTTTGTACTTCAATTCTTCTCTTGCTAGGGCTCTTTTAACACATGCTTCGCACCATCATGTTCTCCTTTTCCATGTCCAACCTCAATGAAATTCCAAAAATGTTGAACACCACTTATCCTATGCATCTTGATCAACCAATAGAACATTTGTGCATTCTTGAATTGTGATGTACAATTATCTGACCATATGATGTGTTTATCAAATATGATGTTTTTGTTATTCAAATTGTCATAGAAGATCTCAAAACAACCTTGCACGAACTCTGATGAATGTCCATGATCATCACTAATATAAATATGGTACTCTTCCTCTGTACTATCAAGAGCATGAGTGAATATTATATGTACAAATATGGAAACCTGAATAGAGTTTTAGTATTACGATTGCACTTCATTTTGTGGTTGTAGAGTATAGTTCTCTACAAAATCAATAATTGAAACAATGGTACTAAGAGGAAATGTGTCCTTGCATAACCTAAATTTCTCATCTAACCATCGAGCTTGTGTGTATGTCGTGCATACTCATACACTATCTTCTCTCAAAATATAGTCATAAAATTTGATACACTTATTTCTTTACTCACTAATTCACACCTCTTGGCTTCTTTACCATCTTTTGAAGTGTATGCCATTGACTTGTATTTTCCAAAACTAACTAGTTCATTTCCGATTACATGTGTATTCTTTGTGTGTATATTGTAACGCCACATTTTGCCATGCCCAAAACCATAACACATGACTAGAAATTACAACAATTTTTTTAAATACACTTATTGCGCTTAATAAAAGTTTATTCATTTATTACTACACTTCCCTTCCTTAAATAATAATATTTTATTCTCCAAAAATTATTACGGGTTTAAGTCTCTTCCTTACATTCACATTAAGTTTAATTAAATAATTCCTAATTTAATTCTATTTATTTTTATCCCCTTAAGTTCATATTAAATTTATTTAAAATTATTTTCTAATTTAAATTTAATTTTTATTCCCTAAGTAAATAATTCAAATATACCCATGCCACACATATATTTATTTGTCCAGTAATTAAAAATGTCATTTAATAAACTAAACCCACCATGGCCCATGAATAAGCCCATAGGTTTCCCATTTAATTAAATTACTTAGTATTTATTTAAAACATCTATAGAAAATAATTTTTAATCCCCTAAGTAAATAATTCAAATATACCCTTGCTCCACATTTATTTATTTGGCTACACAATTATTTATTTATCCCATAATAAAAAATGTTACCTATAACTAAACTCACTATGGCCCGTGAATAAAACCATTAGGTTTCCCATTTAATTAAATTACCTAGTCTATTATTAACACATCTATTCCCATCCACATTAAGTTGTGAGGATTAAATTAGGGCCATTAGATGGATTTAATCTCCACCCTAGATCTTAGGTATTTCCTAGAAACCCTAATCCTCTCTTATGATTTTCTTTTATTCTTTTGTGTGGCTTATTTTGCCTTCATTTGCACAAGTAGGTTTTACAGGGAAAGGATGGGGGCCATGGAAGCTCATGGAGGATTATGGACCATTTTTGAACTAAATTTTTGCAAGGAGAATTTCTTCCCAGAAGGGAGAATTTCTTCCCATGTTTTATTTATTTATTTGTATTTCATCCCTAGGGTTTGCTAGATATTATTATTATTATTATTATTCTCTGGGTTTGTTTTACCGAGCTTCGGTTATGGGTATTTTGTTACCCTCATTTTTGTTTGTCATAGAGATAGATCCATGTGTGTGCGTGTGTGTGTATTTGTTTTAATAAAAAAGAATCGGTTTCATTCTTTATTATAATTTTTTTTTTTAATTGTAACATATCAATCCCTTATATAAAAAGATATATATATATATATATATATATATATATATATATACACACACTTGTTGGTCTTGATTTTCATAAAAGAATTTCGGTACACACACACACGCGATTGATGGATCTTATTTTCATACAAAGATACAGATATAAGTAAAGCAGATACAATATTTTTGACAACTACATTATTCATATAATATCAATTATGTTCTTCTAAATATATATGGAGCAATAAGCTACAAATATAATATATTAGAAGAATTTACAAAATTTAAATAACAACTAACACTCCCTAAATAATAATTTCAACAACAATAGATTTAGAGTAACATTCCATTTCAATTTTATTCAACCCAAAAGCTTATTTCTTTCACTTTGAATAGGCATTCAAAAAAAGGGAAACAAGTGTATTTTCAACAACTATACTTGTTAAAAAAAAAAACAATTCAACCTAAAATAAGATACAACTTTGAAATAAAATGCAAATTTAAAATATCCATCTTTTCCAGCCATTTAAATTACATGATTTAATATTACATAATAGGTTTAAACATCCATTTACAAAGGTAAATAATTTAAAATACAAGAGCAAAATCCCTCCACTTAAAAGTGGAGACAACATGCTGAAATTTACAACTTTTTCTTGACCCCAACCTGCAACTCTAATTCACCAAAACTAAGTCTACAACTTCAATTTTTCTCCATCTCCAATCACATTAACAAAAGGAAGGGAGCTAGGAAACACTCACCTCCCAACCATAACCCAATGAGAAGGTGAAGCCTACCTTCTCATTTCCCCAGCCCCAACAATGGAAGAATAAGGGGTGTTCACAACCATGGCAGCCCAAGCACAAGGGAATGGCTTCATACAACAACACACACATAAACAAAATCTGCAACAATCAAAGAACAATAACAACAAGAAAATATGCAACATACTAATTACACATAGGCTCAAGAATTAAGCCAAAGGAGAAAGGAACATGGCAGCCATCTCCTTATGCCTCCCAAGTGGGATAGGGGTCCACCCAAGCCTCCAAGTGCACTAACACAATTCACATACAACCATTTTCTCTCCATATTGAAAGGCAACAAAATAACTTAATTTCCTTTTAACTCCACATAGGTGGATTTCCTTTCCCACACTCCCTCCACAAAATCCTCACAAACTCCCTTTTACCTCCACAAATGGACCCATTTCCTTCTCCCTACACCATCCCTATGACCAATTCTACCCCAAACCCTCACAAGATTTCATACATACATACATTCACAATACAAAACATAAACAAGAAATGCTAAAACACATAGTATAAGAGCCTACCTTGCCATTGAGATCACCTTCAAACTTCAAGCACCCAAGCTCCAAGCCCTTTCCAAAATGCAAGCCAATTCCCATGCAAGGTCTCCCAAAATCCTCAAGCAAGTAACCCCAATACAACCAAAAAATCCAATAAATAGAAATGGTGGAGAGGATGGTGAGGTGGCTCCATGTAGGATGCCACCTCATTTATCCTCATTCCACCACACAAGCCAAACACACAACTCAAGGCTCCATTAATGGGGAAGGTGAAGACATCACACATTCACTCATACACACAATCCTCCATTCCACAATTCAAGAAGGCAATTTAGGGAATCAAGATAAGAGGTGGCATTAATTGCCTAATTTCCATCAAAACACAATAATAGGGGCTTAATTTAGCCCCTCATACCATATGGTAGGTTGGTTGGAGAGTTTAAGGAGTGTGGGACAAGTAAAACTTGTCCCACAAGTTTTGGAGATGAGGATGGCACACAAACCAAGATCAAAATAAAATCCATAAAAAGGCATAAGGGAATTAAGGAATATCCCATACAATTATTTCCCCATTTGCCACATCACACAATTAACATAATCCACAAAATTACTTAACTTAATCAATAGGGTACCCTAATAAACACAAGAAAATGAGAAGACAACAGAATTTAATAAAACCACATAAACAACCATACAAATGAATAAAAGGAAAAATACAACATTCACACCCATGGTCACTTATGAGGTTGTTCCCCCTTGGAGACCTCCTAGCAACATGACAAGAAAACATGATGACACACGCACGCACACACGGGTTGCCAAGGTGACCATGTTGTAACCACATGATATTCTTCCATAGTTAGTCTTCCTAGTCCCCCTTATTTTTTTGTGATTTCATTTCCTACAAATAACCAAGACAATACCACCTTTGGCCTCAAGGCCATATCAATACATCAAGAAACTAAACCAACATATATCATTTATCATATAACATCATCATACAACATAATTGCATCATTATCATAGTTAAACAAACTCTATTCTAAACCAATTATTTACAATTACTAACCATCACAATTCTACTATATCCATTAGCATTTACTATCACCCTACGCTTTTGCATAATCATCTATCACAACTCATATTTTACAATAACCATGCATTTCACACATTTACTGTAACTTATACCTATTTAGATGCATTCAACAACATACTACTAATCACCTATTATCATCATATTATTAATAAATCATAACACCAATGTGCACACATGGTTAGTCCAATCATCTAAACATAGTTGCCACTATCAAGAATCCGAGATGTCAATATGTAAGCAAAATAACACTAAATCATCATCATGTACTACAATATCTATCAATGTCCTCTATGAACCCATACAATCCATAATAAGAATCAAAAGCACAATGATAATCATAATGTCCATAATGTCTAACAACAGGCTATCCAAAATATCATAACAATGTCCCATGTCACTATGCAACAATAATCATGAGCATAACCAAAATAGGAGTCAAAGAGGAGTGGGCACTACATATACATCTTTAAACATTGCAAACCACCACAACTATCACAAGTTCCTTCTAAACATGATTTCTTATTAAAAAAATTGTCCTCTTGTACAAAAACACTTGAGATGAAATCTCTTGCTGATTTAGGTGGAACATTTATCATACACTCCTACAAAATATTCTCAGTATGCAAATTAACACATATATGCCGGAAAATATCATAATGCATAGCAAATTCAATATGGATCCTACAACAACAAGTAGTTTGTGAGTGATTTATTTTAACATAAAAAGGTTTTGACATTTCAAAATACCTTTGACTAATTTGTATTTTAGGATGAGTCTCTTTAAACTTATTAAAAAATTGTGTTTGTGTCATATCCAAAAATGTTTAGGATGTGATTCACGGTTTCTAGAACCAATTCTTATTTTTAAAACATATTTTTCATTAGGTGAAACCCTTGTATTATTTTTCCAAAATTCTAAAAAAATTATTTTAACTCATCAACTATGTCTTTGTCTTTTCATGGCAGTCTACCAAAGAATGCCCATAATTCATTGTTATTTGTATCTTCAATTCTTTCATGATGCTCGAGAGCTTTTTATAGTGTTTTCCTATTTATTTTTAGTGCACTACTTGTTTTTCTAATTAAACAAGTTTTTTTGTTGCTTTACTTACTATAGTTGATGTAATAACATGTCAAGTAACATTACTATCTTTGGTACGTGAGGTTGAACCTATTGATTGGTATGCATTCATTAGATTTTTTACAATAGATTTTTCACTATTGGTCTTAGATGTTCTTAGACCAAGGGTTTTCATTGTAGGTCTATAATTAATATTTTTCATCATTTCAACAAATAATTGACATCTACCTGTTTCATTTAAGTCATTAAAATATGTTTTCCATATCTGATTATCTTTTCTTCTACAAGTGCGTTGACAAATCTTATTAGTCATTGGATTTAAAATATTTTCATCAATCTCAAGTAAAATTTTGGGTGTTTTCTACAAAATTTTAATCGGTGATTTCAATGGAAATGATTGTTGAATATCATCTAAACATTGTTCATTTTCTATTTGTCGTTCATCTTCATAATTTGGTAAAGAGTGTGTGTTTTCAATAGGTTGGTCATCTGGTGTAACATCTATGTCATTCATTGAATATTCATTATTTATTGATTCAATTGGTGTTTCAAGATATCTTGCACCATCAATTTCATTTGGAAGAGATGACATACCTTCATCTCCATACGTTGATTTCTTTTTTTACGGATTTTTGTACTCGCTCCCTTGTTTTCTTTTTTTAATCTTCTTTCTTGGATTTGTAGGATGATATATTACCTTTAGAATCATCTTCAATCTCTGGTAAAGACATGTTCAATTTATTTTTTCACACCCTTTTTCATCTCTGTTCCCTTTGTTTTTCCAATTCCTCGAGCGTTTTCTTTCGTGGTCTCCTCCCCATAATTCTCAAATATCTTTATCACCACAAGACAATTGACAAAAAAATGTTATTAAGTGTTAGGAATATAAAAAACAATACAAACACACTCATATCTCAAAAATGCTTAAATAATTCACAAAACAATCTCTATATAAGACAAAATAATCAAAATTGTCAATAAGAATAAAAAAGTGCAAGAATATGCAAAGCTTTTTTAGACAACCCGTGACCAATGGGACCAAATTTGTAGATTCCTTTTATTTTTTGTACGTTTGGATTTTAGTTCAAGACATAACACGATCTCATGTTTCACCTTCTATGGGTTTGGGAATCTCAATCCATATGCTTGGATTTTCCTTGGATATCCTACCCTAAGGCTTGGACTGTAATCCGTGAATAAATCATGATTTACAAAAAAACATCAAAATGTCACGTGTACACCTCAATATTGCATGTGTTATAACATAATATTCCAAAAAAATTATACTACAATGTCAAGCTCGGTTTTACCTTGGTGACAATATGCTTCTTTCTAAAATCGATTAGTTTAAGGCTTTCATCCTTAATTTCTTTTACTAGTGCCTTCTTTTCTTGTCAAAATGTATGCATACGTTTTTGTACACAATTTATGATTTTTTCATCCAATTTTTTTAAAATCCTCTTCTAAACTCCATTCTACACACATTAAATTTTAAAAATGACTATTTTTCTCAAAGTTATGGGGGTGTACACACAAATATTTCATTTTTCGAGATGTGTGCACTTTGAAAATTAATAAAAAATTATATATTCATCCAAAAATTATGAAAAATTAGTGGGACCTCATATGTTGAATTACATTAATTTCTCTTGAAAAGGATTTGAAAAATAATGTATAAAATTAAAAAATGGGGGAGGCGAGTGCACACAATAAGTTCTTATCTTTTTGACACAAAAATAGGCATACTTTGTGTGTGCACCACATTTGACCCTCTTAATCTCCACCATTTTCAAAAAAATAGCAGTTTAGAAACTAGATTCTGAGCTCTCTTATTCTTATCACTTTGTCAAATTTTGAGCATATGCATGCCAAATTATTAGATGAATTTCAGTTTCACGATTTCAAGAAAAATGTGTCCCTTTTTTACCCCCTTCTGGACCCCCATTTCCATGCACTTTATATATATATATATATATATATATATATATATTGTAAATTAAGTTCAAAAGTTGTATTATATATAACTTTATCTACATAAATATTGTAGACACCCCAATTTCACATCTATCCTAAATCAATTAATTCCCCTTCCTCATTTCCCACAAAAATACACTTCGAATTAATCAAATATAATTTGATTAATTATCCATTTCAAAATCTAAAAAATAACCCAATCCTCACCACATGTCATTATTCTCCATGTTTTTCCACTATTGAATTAAAAATTCAAATTCAAATTCTCACCCACCCTTCGTGGTCCCCACTCACCTAAAATCCTCCACTTATGAATTAAAAATATAATTCAAATCCTCACCCATTCTTCGTGGCCCCCACTCATCTAATCTTGCCCACATTTTCAAACCACTCACCTAATCTTGCCCACATTTTCAAACCACTCACCTAATCTTGCCCACATTTTCAAACATTTTTTTCAAACCATGATTACTTAAATTAATCTAAGTTAATCACTCCCCTAGGCTATAAATACAACCTTACCCCTCCCCTCTAAACACATGGAGAATAAGCTTGAATGCCATATCTAAGTTCTTGCATCCTTTGAGCAAAGAACATCCTTCTGCCTCGTCCTAATGCCCAAATAGTCTCAAAATCCATTTTCCCATCTAGTGCAAAGTAAGAGGATCATTGTTGCAAGAAGATCTTGCTCCGTCTTAAATAAAAGCACCTACATATCACACAATCAGGGCTCAATCCAAATTTTCTAGCCCATTCTAAAGTTTGCTACGGAACGCGAAGGAGGAGGTATGATTATTGGTATTTTACTTCCTTATTAGTAGTGTATTTTTCTAGCTTACAAATATTATTTAATTATAAGTTAAAAGAGAACATGTATTTAACTTGTAACATAAGAAGGGTCTCACTCTGCATAAAAAAATGTTGGACTACTTAATTAAAATTATTTAATTGTATGTATATACATATGTATGTATGTATATGTGCATATATATGTATGTATACATAAATATATATGTATGTATGTATATATGTATGTATATGTGTGTGTGTGTGTATTACAATGTGTGATTGGAATTTCTTACTTCTATCGGGGTGGATGCTTCAATCTACTTACAAGAGAGGGCGGGCGCCACACCTTGTATGAAAATAATAGGATTTTGAACCTCGGTGAAGAGATTTGATTGTTCTCATTATGAGCTTTGAATGCTCTCATCCGAATGCTCTCATTATGAGCTGGCATACCTATAGTTTATCAATGTAACAAAAAGACTAGTAAGATATTACAAAATTTTAGAAATGTTTACGGCCACACAAAAATATAAAATAACAAAATTCCCCAAGTATTACCAACTATAAATGTCAAGATAAATTATGCCACATGCACCGCCAATCCTTGCAATGGATAAGGAAAAGGAGGATGTTCGGGCTTATTATTACCCCATTTGCCACCCTTAGAAAAAAAAAAATGTAGTTATAGGAAGTACCATGTTTTGACCTTGTTGTTTATCATTCTCAATTTTTTTACTTTTTCAAGGTGTTTCTTTGGCGGAGAAGTGTATAAGGAATGTTGAGGGAACTTGTCTTGTGGAGGTGTTGCCAAATTTGTAGGTCCACATAAAATATTGTCACTCTACGGAGAAAGTTAGCCTCCATGACTATTTGAGGTGAAAATTCAATCTGGGGGTGTAGAGAATTTATAATAACCTTACAAATAACATCGAAGTTTTCCCATGTGCTTGTGTCATTTTCTAATTTATATGCATGTATGTGTTCACCTCCGGGCTGACTTCTCAATTTATTCTTGAATCTATAGTGTAGTGTTAGAAAACAAAAAGAATAATACTAGGATATGTATCCTAGATAAAGCTATGTAAAATATGTCAAGCGTTTGTATTGGATTTGAGATATAAGTGGAATAGGCACATCAAGAATGATACCTCTCGTCATCTTGTACATAGATTTAAATATTTTGTTGCTTTGTATATGCTCCTCGTTTGATCCTGGTGAGATCATGGAGTAAGAGTGGCCCATGTCAACATTCATAGAAAGATTTATAAAAATATCTATTTATGAAATCCTGAAATCTATTTTTAGTAGGTTTTGACAAATTTGGTATTTTACATTTTAAGGGTCTTTAATGAATTTATGGCATTTATACAATATGATGATAGCATGGTCTATTTTCATAGTTTCTATTTTCAAGTTCACTCCATTATCCTTCCAACATATCGATGGTTCACCAATCGGGATGAACAAGCTACGAGATATGACCCCGACAAGGAGCACTTTGAAAATAAATAATATAATATTGTTATTTTTTGATTTTATGCTCTTTTTCCCATTAAAATTCACCCCAAACGTGGATGGATGTCATCTCTATGGATGATGACCTTTCGATTCCATTTAGAACCCTTCATTCAATGAATTTTTGGATTCCATATTTGATGTCCTTTCAACTTCCATTTAGAACCATTCATTTACTATTTCTACAACCTTTCATTTTCCACATTGTTTCACTATAAATAAGATGGTTTCGAATGAAGACACAAGTTTGAAAGTTGAAAGATTTTGTAGACATAAGTTGCAAGTTGCAAGTTTGCAAGTTTTGAGGCATACATCTCTCATATAGAGTTTTCCCATTTGTATACATCTTCATTTGTAGAGAATTGTGAGGCATACATCTCTCCTACAAAGTTTTCCCATTCTACATCCATTCTCGATTGCAAAGAGATTCGGCATACATATCTCCTATAGAGTTTTCACACTTTGTATACATATTTAATAAAGTTATTTTACTTTTACAATAACTTTATTTTTGCAATATAGTCTATTTATTCTTCAATTTCAGCTTATTTTATAATGAATGTATTTCCATAACACATTAAATTCCACCATTAGTGTGTTGTCCAATGAATTCCAAAATAATTGGATCATCCTTTTTCTTCTTTGCACTTTAAATTTTGGTTATTTATTGTGTGTGTGTGTTTTGTTTACACGCACACACACACACACACACACACACACACACACACACACACACACACACACACACACACACACACACACACACACACACACACACACACACACACACACACACACACACACACACACAACAAATAACCAAAACTTAATGTGTAGAGAAGAGAAACTTATGTGGATTTTCAAACTTTAGTCGGCTAGTGTAATAATATAACTTTTACATAAAAAAATTCCGATATAATGTCGGCCCTTGTTATTCCTCGCTTAGTCAAAACATTAGGGTCTTTCCCATCCTAATTCCTTTGTATGTTACGCCCCTTAACGCAATTTGTAGCTTGAAAATGTTTTTCGATATCTTCATGATTGAAAATCCCGAGCTTTATATTACCACTATTGAAAAATAATTTCATTGATTTTTCCCCCATATTTACTTTATTTTTTTGGTTACCCTTACTATTTTAATAAACAAGTGAATAAAGAAGTACAAGTTCAAAATCATCAATATCGAATTGGGTATAGTAGTTATCCGAGAAGGTACGAGATGAGGTGGAGATGGTGTTTAATTCTAGAATTTTCAAGAAGACTCGGGAAATGAGTATACATAGTATTTGGTGAAGTGAAGAAATAAGACCATTGAAGGGGCAATATAGATGAATTCATTCAATTTTCTAAACTTAGAATTTCTATTAAAGAGTTCATGGAATTCTCATGAGGAGGAGCTCAAGGTTCATTTCACTTACTTGACATTCATGATGCAAGAGCACTTGGGTCCACAAGAAATATTGGATTTCCAAAACATAGTGTGTGTTTTTGTGTATGATTTTTGCAGCGAATGGTTAATTTATGAGTTCCTCGCAATGTTAGAGATGATTAAACATATCCAAATACACCCCTCGCAAGTCAATTTCCTCAAATGGGTTGATTAATCCCCAATACATGTCTAATTGTCACACTATGTGTATAATTAGGGTTTGGATGGTGAAAATGGGCCAATTGATCCTCAATACACGTCCTAATTGTCACATTAGACCTTGCATAATTAGGGTTTGGTTGGTAAAATTGGATAATTGACCCCAATATGTGTCCAATTGTCGTATTGGGTGTATAATATTATGGTTTTTAAAATAGTTGTGCAAGATTAACATTACATTTACTCGTAGATGTGATGTTTTTGAAACCATGTATGTATTTATGATGGTTTTTAGATGCATGATGCTTTTTAAAAATATGACTAACAAAGGTCAAACATCAATTATTTTAGCATCACATTTTTATTAGCATGTTTTGTCACACGTCACATTTTTGTTTCCAAATTGATGTTGTTTGTGTAATATTGCTAACATGATGGAAATTTACATCAACAATAAAAAAATTACCCTATTTGTATCAAAAATTTAAAAATCAACATCAGATTTGGAAGATCCCTATATCTAAATCATTTCACAAATTTTACTTCATTAAAAATGTCACTTTTTGTGTCGGTGGTGAAAAAAAAAACGTAAAAATCATGAAAATAGATGTTAGGAAATAAGGGATAAAAATTATGTGGAACAATCCCACAAAATCATAGAAACTAAAATGCAGAGTATATTACAAATATGAAATTAAAAGTGTAGAAAATAAAAGAACACAACTCAGAGACAATATCTAACATGGTTCTTCCAAATCCATACTACATCCACAAAACAACCAATCCTTTATTCCGTCCAACAAAATACAAGAAGGGATACACCCTACAACAAATCCATTGTAAATTCCTCTTCTCTCTATCACAAACTCCTCATGATTATCACAAAAATAGGAATGCTAATGAGCCACACCTCACAATCCTTTTAGGGTAACAAAGAGAAAACCACACTAACCTATACCATTAGATCTGTGACCTAATAATGAATGGCCTAGATTTTACAATGAATAAATACATATAAAATGTGGCCCTCGCAAGGGGGATACCCCCTTGCAACCCATCGTGCTATCAAGTGTTAACTATAAGATCAGGCTCCACAACCAACAATAGAAAGAAGTGGAATAATAAAGTGTGGAAGAAACCTAAAATCTAGTATAACCAAAATTTAAAGTGCAGAGAAGAGCAACAAGGAGCATAAGATAAGTAACAAAATATTTAAATATATGTCAAAGATGTTGATATGTATTATTATCGATGTGGATATTCCACTTATATGTCAAATATAATCCATACACCTTAAGAATAATACCTCCCGACATGTTTTACATAGATTTATCTAAGATAGGTGCGTTTGTATTATTCTTTTTGCTATCTAACACTACGCTATAAATTAAAGCATAAATTGAGAATTTGGTCGTAGAGGTTGAACACCAATATGCATATATATTACAAAATGACAAAATGTCCCATATTTATTTAGCACATATTTTCTCAAACCTTCACACTAAACATATCTAGATCAAGGAAAATGACAAAGGCGACATGGGAAAACTTGACGTTTTCATAAAGTCATTATATTTTCTTTACAACCCAATACAAATTTTCATTATATAACATCGTTATATTTTCTCTACACCCCAATACAAAGGGGACATGGAAAAACTCAACGTTTTTCATAAATTCGATTATATATTGTTTATTATGTGTATGTGTGTGTAGAGAGAGAATAGACAACACACACACACACACACACACACACACACACAAATAAATAACCAATATTTCAAGTGTAAAGAATAGCAGCTTATGTGGATTTTCAAACTTTACTTGCTAGTGTAAAGATATAACCTTAACATAAATTATTTCTAATATAATGCCAAACTAGTTATTCCTTACTTATTCACAACTTTAAATTCTTTCCCAACCTATTTCCTTGATAGGTTACACCTCTTGCTATAGTTAGTAGCATCAAAATGGTTTTCAATATCTTCATGCTTTAAAATCTCGTAGTTTATATTTCCACTATTGAAAAATAATTTCATTATTTTTTTCCCATATTTACTTGAATTGTTTGGTACCCTTACTTTGTGGGAAAAATGAGTAAAAAAGGAATTAAAGTTCAAAATCTTCAATATAAAATTATGTATAGTAGTTATATGAGAAGGTATGAGATAGGGTAGAGATGGTGATTGAGTCTATAATCATCAAGAAGACTAGTGGAAATGAGTATATATAGTATTTGGTGAAGTGAAGAAACAAGACCAAATAAGAGGCAATACAAAGGAATGCGAAATCAAAGTTTCTAAAATTGGAATTTCCACTCAAGATTTTGTGTAATGTTCACAAGGATAAGATCAAGATTCATTTCACTTACTTGACATGTATGATGCAAGAGCGCTTTGAGTCCATAAAAAAATATTAGATTATCAAAACATAGTGTGTGTTTGTGTGTATGATTTTGGCGGCAAGTGGTCATTATATGAATTCCTCGTGATGTTGGATATGATTAAACAAGGCTAAATACACCCCTCGTGATTCAATTTCCTCAAATGGGCCAATTAATCGCCAATACATGTCTAATTGCAACACTAGTTGTATAAGTAGGGTTTATATGGAGCAAAAAAAGGCCAATCAATCCCCAATACATGTCTAACTTGTCACACTAAACCTTGCATAATTAGGGTTTGGTTGGTGTAAATGAGTTAATTGACCCCCAATACATGTCTAATTGTTGCATTGGATGTAAATATTATGTCTTATTTTTTTGAAAATAGTGGCAAGATTAAATTTACATTTAATTTAGATGTGATGTTTTCCATAGCATTTATGAATTTATGATGGTTTTTAGATGCACAACGTTTTTTAAACATATAACTAATAAATTTCAAAATTCACATTTTTATTAACATGTTGTGTTGTGTCACATTTTTGTTTCTAAATTGATCTTGTTTTTGTCATATTACTAACATGATGGTAATTTGCGTCAATGATAAAAAAATTGACCTATTTGCATCAAAAATTGAAAAATCAATTTCATATTTGGTAGACCCGGCTATATCTAAATCATTCAAAAATGTTGGCATAAAAATGACACTTTATCACACAATCAACTTGAAAAATAACGTAAAAATAGTGAAAATAGAAAAGAGTGACACAAAAGTGTGGAAAAAACCTCAAATCTACTAGTGGATATAGGTGTATTTGAGGAAAATGGCCATATATGAGCACCATTTATCATTAAGTTTCATTATCAAATGTCGTTAATTGAATTTTTTTTTACTAGAGTAGGCTAGATTAGATGTGATCAAATATATGTAGGTAAATTTAAGGAAACATAGCCATATATGATCACAATTTATCATCATTTCCCGATAAAATGTTGTTTGAGAAAAAATATTGAACGGATCTATATTAAGTTCTTTTATAAACACAAAGGTATATTTTGGGAACATTAGACATTTGTAGCACCATTTGTTGTTATTTCATGATCAAATGTCATTATTTGAGTAAATTTGAATGGATTAGGCCCTTATTAAGTGTAAATGTCTATTTGATTGCACCCTATTGGGACTTAATTCAATCAAAATTTCTCAAATAATGACATTTGATCACAATAAAAACAATTTAAAAAATATTAAGTTCGAAATTATGGTTAATCAAGTTATGCTAAGTAAAATTATCTTGTAAAACATTATATATAGATGTCAAAATTGTACTTAAGATGCATGCAATTAGTTTGTATGTGAATTCATGTTCTTAATATCCTCTCATATCTCAATATTTTCATTCTAATTAATAATGTAAGTTGAATCAATTTCTTACACTCATTTTCTCAAAAAAATCAATCAATTAGTGAAATTGAGTGTCAATAGAGTTGTGCATAGTATTCACAACATGCTAGTCCTAAAAACATATAGGCTTTGGTGCTTAGGATAAAATAAAATATAGAATTCATTAAAATTATATTTTGATTGTAACATGTTTATGTTCCCCTTAAAAATTATACACTTTTACAAATAGAACCCAATTTCGCATTCATATGCAAAAGTTATGACCTCTAAAAGATAGAGGATTTTTGTTGGGTTTTAGACATGGATTTCTATTCTATTTTTGAAAATAGATATCTATTTGAAATGGATGTCAATTTTAAATAGATATTCATTTAAAATGAATATTTGTTTTAAATTAATATCCTTGGTTTTGCCTAACTTTAGGATTGGGTATTTGAGCTTAATTATGTTCATGCATCATACGTGTAGAATAAAAAAATGGAGTTATAACTTGTCTTCACACATATTTTTGTTTACTTACTTGCATTTATTTGTAAGATGTTGAGAGGTTTTTGTGAAGAAAATTATCTAGTTTTAAAATATATAATATTTTATAATTCCATTCAAACTTCTAATTCAATTTGATTTATTTCCTTAAGTAGTAACTAGTTGTAAATAGATAGACACTCGAAAAACCATTACAACAATTGAATTGTTATACATCTTTCAAATTTTCATGTACTATAATATTATACGCATCATTGATACAATTTTTTTAAAAATCCATTACAATTAAATTTGACCATGTTTTCCTTGGTGGAAAAATGATCCTTTTTTTCCAAACAATTCATTACACACAATAAAACTTTACCATGTTTTCCTTGGTGGACAAATGATCTTTTGATTTTTTCCAATCAATTCACCGCACACACACAAGAAAATATTGTATCAACTATGTCCTCCACATATCCTAAAAAATTCAACCATTTTCTTAAAAAAAGGCTCGATAAAAACATGCTCTTTCTTTATGATCGTAAAAAATAAGGATTGCTACAATGAAATTGACAAAAATCATGTAATGTTTTTCATAAAAAAAAAAGGCTCATAAAATACATTCAAAATCCTAGAAAAAATAGTTTTACACTATTATGAAATTCCTCATGGAAGCCCCTCAAATCATCAATTAAAGTCGAGGTATTCCTTGTTTTTATCAAAAATCATTGGAACTTAAGGCCCCCTTTTGGCCCTTCATTACCTTGCACTTACCTAGGTACTTCTCACAATAATAATCATACACCAAGAAAAGGGGATATTTTTAAATACGAATATGATATTACATGGAAGAGGAAGAGGTAAAGGAATCATGGGTACATGCATTAGGTTAGGAGATGTTAGGCATAAATATTTCAAGTGTCGAAAAGCATAATAAATTAAAATAGAAGAAATGAGACTAGTAATTATATTGCACAAACTAATGAGGAAACCATTGCATCATCAAATATGAGACTCGGGTGGCCTAGGCCTTATTTTCATTTTATGGCAAGGGCAAGCGCTTTGTGCCAAATGGATTATCTGAAGCACAAACGGAAAGGAAGATTGGAATATGCTCCTTCGAAATGGAATTGTAGAAGGCACCCCATATGGTTGTGTTTCCTAGAAAGGCATGGGATTTTCCAATCTTCTCATTGCCCCTATTCTAATCAAAGTGGTGGGCACCTTCGTGCTCAAAATTATTTGGAAAGCTTGCCCTTGTGGAATGGCAATGGCTTCCGCAATGGCCTTTCATTTAATCTCCACTCTCTATGGTGGTCTCTTGTCATTCAATTCCATGATCGTTTTCTAGAAGAGCTACCTTGGATTCCTACTCTCCGCCACTTCAAGTGCGAAGTTCTCTATCCAAGACCTTTTCTACAAATGTAATCAAGCTTGGATATCCTAGCAAAAGCTCAAAGTGCATTTCAAATTGGCCTTTCCAGACATAGCTCTCATCAACAACATCATTTCCTTTGTGTCAGATCACATGATCCACAAGATTTTTGTTCTTTAGACTCGTCTGTGGTGGATGGACTGGAAATGGTATGTGGACACCCCGTTATGGAATTATTCAACTAGCCAAGGTTATGCCTGTCTTTCGCCACATCTACCCATGGTGGGAAATCTCAATACCCAATGGGGAATTTGATCCTCACCATCAATTTGGAAAAGGATATTTTTACAATTTGGTCTCCCTTGTGTGGAACCTAAAATTGCATACTTTTGTGGTGTGTTCTTCACCAAGGCCTTCTGCTTGGTTCATGTCTGGTGCATCTGGGTGTATCTTCCCCAAATACCCCTTTTGTGGACATTTGGAAACCTTTTCTCACTTGTTCTGGTATTGCCAAAAATCCCAGAGGGCTTGGAATTAGATTCATTCTTTCTTCCTCCCTTTTCATTTGGAATGCTTCACTTGGCAACATGTGCTCTTAGGAGACAATCCTCGAATGCCACACAAATTTTCCCAGATTTGGCATGCTTTCAAAGGGGAAATCTTATTCTGGTTATGGAAAGAAAGGAATTCTTATTTATTTGCTAATGTTGAAGTTGATCAACAATTCTCTATTTATAACAAGTTTGTGGTTATCATGAATGTCTTGTTGTAGATTCAAGTTCAAGCCAACAAAGTGGTGATTGAGGTGGAGCACCTACAAACACTCATGTGCCACTAGGGCGACACCCCTTGCAATGTTTCTAGAGAACCTCTGTCCCCCTCTCATTTCTCCCTACCATGTGGTAGTGTTGGTGGGCACCAAAGAGGTGGTGGGCATCGTGAGCGCTCTCAACATCGTTCTTTCAACGGTTATGCCTGGTCCCCTCGCATCTAGCCTCCTCAGAGGAGATACTCTCCTCCACTTTTAGCTTATCACCGCGAGGATGGGACCCCCTCCCCGCATCCTAGTCATCTCGATTATGGCTCACTTTGGATTCCTCGAGCCACGCACCCATGACGGTTGGAGCCTCTCGCCTCTTCCTAACAAATTTCCAAAGTTGGCTCTCGCTCTCTCGGGCCCTCACAAAGAAACAAAAGAAGAAATCCAACCTGGCTTTGGTTGGGACGTGTCAGATAGTGGAAAATATAGATGCCTAGTTTTGGTTAGCATGATAAGGACTCCGCCCCCATAGGACACTAATTCACAAAGTGGTGGCTTAATTTTTATGTCCTTGTGCTTCTTGATGCTTTGTAATTGTCCTTGTTCCTAGACTTTTCTTTTTCTTAGTTTGGTTCGTGGTTTTGGGGTATGCTTCCATACCGCCCATTTTTGTGACTTATTTTGTATCATTTTACTTGTTAATATAATATAAGATCTTATTCATAAAAAAATTAATGGAGGAAATATAACATTGAGAAGATATCATGATCCGAAGATGGTGTTGTTATAGCTAACCAAGAAGGAGAATGAATTGGTGTAAAGAAAAAATCATTTTAGATTTGTGTGCAAATATAAAGGTATGTGTTGTCTGGTTATTATTGATACTAATAACATGGATAATTCAATGTTTAATGAGTGATTTAGAAGTTTGGGTTGAAGATGAGCATACACCCAAACCCATACAAGGTATTTTGGTTGAAAAGAGGACATCATATCTTAGCAAGTATGCAATATTTGTTTAATTTATAGATTGGGTTATATATGAATGAGGTTTTGTGTGGTAATAGGTTTATAAATTCAATATTTCATTATTTTCTATTGAATTTGGTGATTTAACTTATGTTTCAAAAACATCATCAATTGGCATAGATTATGTATCTTCTCCTACAACATTTTGAGATCTTGTAGCTCAAATTCCACTCATGATTTCCTTTTTCACTTCATCTGGAATTTCAACAATTCGCAGAACCCATAATCTAATAGGACCACAAACACCTTTAAAAGAAAGACAAACTGATAATGTAACCCTCTATTCACTTAGAAATTCATTAAAAAATAGCATAGATGGCCCCTCAAATGATTGATATCATCATGAAAACAATGCAGAATAGTACATGATCACACATAACAGTATAGAATAAAGAATGTTCCTGGCAAAATACAAAAGGTACTTTGGATCATGTTTTAAAAATTCAGCGAGAAGGCAACACATAATGCTCTAACACGTGTGTTCCTTAAACGGTAATTTATTAAAATATGTACATTACAATATGTACTCATTATAAAACATATTCATTCTATAAAACACAATAAAAAATTCAATGCATACTCATTTAGGTTCGATGTTTACCAAACCACAATGTATATGCGTTTAGCTATTTTTCATTTTTAAATGCGTTTTGACATCTTTTTATCTCCCACCTTGGTACACTGACTGAATTGTAGATGTAGGCAGCCATAAATAATAGCACATAAATTTGATAAAGATTAAGACTGAGATATTTGGTAAGCTCTTGCTTATCAATGGGATCAAACTCTTTTTCAAGGTAGTGGAGAGAATGGTATTATCTTGTTTGATCTCACCTTGAGAAGTTTCTGTAAGGGCTACCACAATAACATCTTCAAGAGAGTGTTTGATAATGGGGTGTCTACTTGATACATAGTTGTAAATTGGATAGATTTTAAAGCCATAATAGGGAATATCATTCCACAAAAAAATAAGATTATAACATAAAAGAATAGACCAATGATAACCAAAATGGAGTGTAAAAACTTAGAAAGAAAAGTGTGGAAGCTCAATAAAAGGATTCAACATGTGAATGATTTACCCTAAATTAGGTTGTTTTATAAATATAGTGTAAAATTCTAATTAGGATTGGAATTCGAAAAGATGTGTATTTATATTATAAAATTAAGTATTTACATATACGTGTCTTAACATACAATAAATGATTAATAATTAGAGCACATCCTAAATATAGTAAAATCACAATAAGATAGTGCACTTAGATTTTATGTACTTTGACGAGTGATTTAGACTTGGAACTAGGATAAATATGCAAGAAAATTGATATTGGTGTTCATCTTTGAAATTGGATCTATGTCTTCACCGGGAAAAATTGACCAATAGGGACAAGCACCAATCTCTTATTCTAGAGTTGTATAGAAGTTTGTCTCACTTTATAAAACAAATGTCTTTGTATGACCTCTTGTACTTTTTGAATGTGTAGTTGTGTGTGTGATCTAGGATCCAAAAGATGTGGGCAAGTTGTCACAATCAATTTTCTCTTCTTAAAACCCTAGCTTCTTGAATTTCATGTGAAAAGGGGGTTTGTGGTTTGGGTTGAGTGGCACCTACCATGCCTATATAGAACTACTTCAAAGAGGCATCAAACCCATATAGCACTTCACTTTTGAAGTGTAATTGTACTCTTTTCATCTACATATATGCAACTAGAATTTGACTCTTTGACATTTGATATTGCTTACTTTGACTTGGATTTGAATGTTTTGGGCTTGATAATGCTTTATATTAACCTTGTTTGGAGTGCTTCATATTTGCATAGGGGCTGCTCCTAGTTCCTTCTCTTGCAATAGGGTAGCTTGTTTGATGATTGATAGATAGTTTCTAAATAAGATCTTGATAAGTGTTAGGTGTATAAATGAGTGGGTTGGATTTGTATTTATACCAGTCAGGGTAATACTTCACACTTATGCTTACCTATAGGGAAAAGAAAAACACATAAACTATATTCAATTACAAATTTCACTATTATAATTATAAGGATAGAATTTCCTAGAAGGGCACAAGATTAACAATAAATCATGTCCCTATTGGACAATTTTGTCATGTAGGGTTAAAGGTTGAAATAATGATATGTAGAAGTCCTTACAAGAAGCATAAGGTGTTTTTGAATGATATGAGGGTTCATGTAGGTTACTAAGTAGTACAATGATGAATTTTGACCCGTTGTAAGCCTTATGATAGGATAAGATAATGAGTTTGAGCTTGTTTTATATGCACAATTCATGTATAAGGGATATAATCCAAAACCAACATTATCAAATGCCAAATGACTATGTTTGGTGTCTATATTAGGAGGTCAAGTGTTCCATTCCCACAAAGTGCAAGATAAAGTTGTAAAAATCCTATAATTTTTAATGTTTAAGCTTATATAGTTATTTTTTGGAATTTTTACTTTTTTCAAAGAGGTGGGTGTGTAACCACTTATTTCTTAGGTTTTACAAATTTTTGAATTCATCAAAAGATTAAATTGTTTGTTTTTAATTCTTTGCATTTGATTTTTTTAATTCTATTTAATTTTTAGAAAAGCACTAAAAGTGGTTTATATAGTAAATTCTGGTTTTGTATCACCATAGCATGTAAAATTGAGGGTTTTTGAAGACAATGTCAAGACATTGATAGGGGAGAGCTCATAGGATCAAGTCTTGTTAATTGCATTTTTAATCTAAGGAAAAATATTAATGGACTAGTAGCAAGTGGATATCATTCAAATTCTTTCATTCTATGTATCGGTGGTAATGAAGAGAAGGTTGCAAGATAATTTTCTTATGATGTTGTGAGCACAAGTCAAGTTTTCCATCTCCACTCATTCGAAGATAAAGTTTTAAAAATTCTTTAAATTTTATTGTTTAATCCAATGTAATTATTTTTTTAGATTTTTTTTTTTACTAAGAGTTTGATGTGGGAGCATAACTTGTGGAGACCATAACTTTTGATCCGACCATTGGATCGTCTTGAATTTTTACAGGGTTATAGATATACATTAGTAATATGCTAGGGTTAGCTTCTCATGCAATTTTGTGGCCATTCTGGCACATTTTTTGGGCCCGTATTCCTTCATCTAGTGGCCTCAAAATTAGCTCCAAGCATTTTTTTTCTTTTGTTGTGCTTGTTAGAATAAGTCAAAATTTCACGTGAGCCTTAATTTATGAAGGCATATTTGGCACAAAATTTTGGGGCCCATCCAAGTTGTTTTTCTAGTAGGTATTTTAGGGTTTTTGGCATTTTAGGGTTTTTTGGCATTTTAGGGTTTTAGAGTAGACGTGAAATAAAAGGAGGATTGTAATGATGTAAAATATTAGTGTGGATTCCAGAATGAGAAGAAAGATATTTTGAAACTCCTGGTTTTTATTTTCAAAGTTGTTTATGTGTGTTTTGGAGGTATTTCAACCTCTTGCAGTTGGATTCACATCAATTGGTATCGAGCCGATTTAGATCTTGCGGAAATAGTTAAGGTAACATATTACATTTTTATGTAATTTTTTTTCTATTTTATATAATCATGGCTAGATGTGGGAGGGGAGGTTATGCCCAGATGAATAGGCATATGCAGGAGCTACAGAGACAAGTTGTTGAGCTCACAAGAGAAGTTACCCGCCTTAGAAGGAGACATGCAAATGGGGATGCAGACCCAGATAGTGATATTGAAGAAGTACCTCCATTAATGAATGAAGGAGGAGATGAAGAAGAAAATGAGAGAGATGAAGAAACCATGAATGAGAGACCATTTGAGGAGAGATTGATCCAGGCTTTAGAGGGAAAGAATGATGACATCAAGATTAATGTTCCTGATTATGGTGGAGGGTTACGACCAGAGGAGTTGATTGACTGGTTGAATCGCATGGAAAAATTCTTTGAGTGGAAAACCCTTTCAAAGGAGAAGAAGGTTAAGTTTGCATGCACTAAGTTGGTCGGACATGCATTGATCTGGTGGGATCACCTACAAAATGAAAGACAAAGGAATGGAAAGGGAAAGATCCAAACTGGAATAAAATGGTAAAGAAGATGAAAGAAAAGTTTCTTCCTATAGATTATGCTCAGACACTCTTTTGAAGGTTCCAAAACCTAAGACAAAAGGATCTCAACATTGAGGAGTATACCAATGAATTTTACAAGTTGTCAATCAGGGTGGAACAGGGAGAGTCTAAAGAATAAAAGGCTACATGGTATATAAATGGGTTGAGTTACACCATACAAGATGAGCTGAGTATGCTCCGGATCCATAGCTTGGATGATGCTTATCAAACTCACATTAAAGGAAGAAGAAAATAACAAGAGGAATAATTTTAGAAGAGGTGTGAAGAGAGGGCCATCATCATCTCCAATGAGAGGCAGGGGTAGATTTGAATCTACAAAAGGTGAATCCTCTAATGCGAAAGGCATGAAGATTCTGGTCAAAGTCCATGGTAACTACCAAAGAGGTAGGGGTTTCAGAGGGGAAGAGGTTATAATGGAGGATGGGGCTGGAATAGCCCCCAAAGGCAATATACATGTTACAGATGTGGTGAAGAGGGGCACAAATATTTTGAGTGTCCACACTATCCTACACAAGATAGATGGCAAGGAGAACAACCATGAGTAAATCTGGTTGAAGCTAAGAGGAAGAAGAAATGGAGGTTGCTGCAGACTTGGGTGAAACCCTCATGATAAGGAGGATGATGATTGCCCCAAGGAAGGAGAAATAACAAGATGTTGTTGGTGTTGATTCATGGCTGCAAACAAATATATTTCAACAAGATGCACCTCTAGAGGAAAGGTATGTAAAATTATTATTGATGGTGGTAGTTGTGAAAATATGGTTTCAACTATGATGGTTGATAAACTCAATCTGAAATGTGAGAAGCACCCATATCCCTATCATATATCATGGTTCAAGAAAGGAATGAGGTAACCATAGATAAAATATGCCTTATAAAGTTTTCGATTGGGAATACCTACAAGGATGAGGTGTGGTGTGATGTTATCCCAATGGATGCATGCCATATATTACTAGGGAGGCCTTGGAAATATGATAGAAAGGTTACACATGATGGAGGAAAAATACATATACTTTTTTTGAAGGATGGTGTAAAGGTGGTCTTGTTACCCTTCAAAGAAGAAGAAGAGTGAGGGCTTATTGGCTACAAAAGAGTTTGTTACAAAAATGGAAGAAGTTGGCTGGTGTTATGCATTGATGTCAAAGAAGGTGGAAATAGAGGATTTTAATATACTTGTTGTTGTGAAAAAAGGTACTAAAAGAATACAAATATGTCATACCAGATGAGCTACTAGATGGGTTACCTCCAAAGTGAGATATTCAACACCATATTGATTTGATCCCAGGATCGGCCCTTCCAAACCAGGCAGCCTATCGGATGAGTCCGACACAGAGTGAAGAGTTGAAAACAAGTGACAGATCTAATACAAAAGGGTTAGTGAGAGAAAAGCATGAGTCCATGTGCAACTCCAACACTATTGACTCCCAAAAAAAGATGGAGACTGGAGAATGTGTGTAGACAACAGGGCCATAAATAAGATCACAATTAAGTATCGGTTCCCAATTCCAAGATTGATGATATGATGGATGTGCTAGTGAGAGCCCGATATATTTTAGCAAGATTGACCTATGGAGTGGGTACTACCAGATCCGAATCCGTGAAGGGGATGAATGGAAAATGAATTTCAAAACAAAAGAAGGATTATGAGTGGATGGTGATGCCATTTGGGCTATCTAATGCACCCAAGTACATTCATGAGGCTGATGAACAGAGTACTCCGAGAATACAATGGTAAGTTTGTTGTTTTCTATTTTGATGATATTTTGATATTCAGTAAGACAGTGGAAGAACACTTGTTACATATGAAATTGGTGTTAGACTTGTTACGTAAAGAGAGTCTATATGCAAACTTAAAGAAGTGTAGATTTCTTCAAAAGAGTCTTGTTTTTTTTGGGTTTTTCATATCGAGGATGGAGTGAGGATGGATGAGGAAAAAGTAAAGGCAATTTTGGAATGGCCTATTCCAAGGAATGTGACAGAGGTTCATAGTTTTCATGGATTGGAAACTTTTTATAGGAAGTTCATCAAGAATTTCAGTAGCATTGTTGCACCCATAAAAGTGTACAAAAGGGAGGGAGTTTGTATGGACCAAGGCAACAACAAATATAGTTTTGAATTGTTGAAGAAGAAAGTGTCAGAAGCACTTGTTTTGGTATTGCCATATTTTAGCAAGGTCTTCGAGGTTGACTGTGATGCCTCACATGTCGGGATTGGAGTGTATTGAGTCAAGAAGGATGACCTGTGGCATTCTTCAGTGAAAAGATAAATGAATTCAGGAGGAAATATTCTACTTATGATGTGGAATTTTATGCTATTGTTCAGCATTAAGGCACTGAGACATTACTTGGTAGCAAAATGAATTTTACTCTTCATTGACCATGAAGCCTTGAGGTATGTAAACACACAAAAGAAACTAAATAGTAGGCATGCAAAATGGGTTTCATTTTTGCAAGAATATACTTTTTGTCTTAAAGCATAAGTCGGGTAAGCAAAATCAAGTTTTGATGCCTTGAGTAGGCATGTAGCACTTTTGACAACAATGGAAAATGAAGTAGTAGGGTTTGAGGCAGTTAAGGAATTGTATGAAGGTGATCCAGATTTTGGTGATGTTGTGAGACAACTTAAGGACCCTATAGTAGGTAGTGGTTCTTCTTGATTATTTGATGCAAGATGGTTATTTGTTTAGGGGGAAACAATTGTGCATCCCTGTTGGTTCAATGAGAGAAAATATTATAAGAGAATTGCATAGTGGGGGGTTGGTTGGACACTTTGGTATAAGTAAGACAATTTCTTGTTGTAGAAAAAAGTATTATTGGCCAAAGGTAAAGAGGGACATAAGTAGGATTGTAGCAAGATGTAGAGTGTGCCAAATGGCTAAGGGCCATGCACAAAATATTGGGTTGTATATGCCATTACCTATCCCTACAGGCCATGGGTTGATTTGAGTATGGATTTCATGTTAGGACTTCCTAACACACAACGAGGGAATGATTCTATCTTTTTTGTGGTTGATAGATTCTCTAAGATGGCACATTTCATTTCTTGTAAAACAACTAATGATGCTTCCAGAGTTGCAGATTTTTTTTTTTCAAAAGTGGTTAGATTGCATGGAGTTCCAAGAATGATCACTTCAGATCGGGACACAAAGTTTTGAGTCACTTTTGGAAGACTCTGTGGAGGAAAATAGGGACACAACTACAGTTCAATAGTGCATATCACCCCAGACTGATGGGAGATGGAAGTAGTGAACAAAAGCTTGGGAAATCTCCTACGTTGCATAGTTGGAGAAAAGCCAAAACAATGGGACTTAGCTTTACCACAAGCTGAGTTTTCCTATAATAGCTTGGTAAACAAGTCAACAGGGAGGTCTCCTTTCCAGATTTTATATGGTAGGAATCCCAAGGGGGTCCTAGATCTGATTGTGCTACCCGTGAAGATAAAACTAGTGATGATGTAGAAGCATTTGCAGAACACATTCTACAGTTGCAGATGAAGTGAGGGAAAAGCTGAAAGTGAGTAATGCACAATATAAAGCAGTTGCAGATGCCAATAGGAGAGTAAGTGTATTCAAGAAGGAGATATGGTGATGGTTCATCTTAGAAAGGAGAGGTTTCCAAAAGGGACATATAATAAACTCAAGTATAAGAAGATTGGGTCATGTAGGATTCTGAAGAAAATGAGTGATAATGCCTACAAGGTGGAGCTACTGACAACTTTGCTATCTCACTTTTTTTAATGTTTCTGACTTATATAAGTTTCTAGGTCATGATGAAAATGTTGTGGAGGAGGAAGAAATAAACTGGGAGCAATAGATGCCGAAGAAGAAAAAGGAAAGGGTAATGCGTGTCTTGGACCAAAAGACAATCACTACTAGACATGGGAGCTACAACAAATATTTGGTACAGTGGGAAGGTTTGCAACAAGAAGAAAATACTTGGATTCTTGAGTGGGAGTTGAAGAAGATTGACAATGCAAAATTAGATGAATTTCGTCAACTGAATTCGTAGGAGCTGAATTCTTTTCAACCAGGGGAATGATGCGGGAGCATAACTTGTGAGACCATAACTTTTGATCCAATCATTGGATCGTCTTGAAATTTTATAGGGTGGTAGATATACATTAGTACTATGTTTTGGGGTTAGAACTTTAAAGTTTTTTTGGCAAAGTTAGTGGCCATTTTTTGGCACATTTTTGGGCCGGATTTCCTTCATCTAGTGGCCTAAAATTGGCTCCGAATTTTTTTTTTTACTTTTGACTAGGTCTTAGAACTTTAATAAATTTTTTTTGTGCTTGTTAGAATAAGTCAAAATTTTGTGTGAGCCTTAATTTATGAAGGCATATTTGGCACACAAATTTTGGGGCCCATCCAAGTTGTTTTTTTAGTAGGTAATTTTTGGCATTTTAGGGTTTTTTGGCAATTTAGGGTTTTTGGCATTTTAGGGTTTTTAGAGTAGATGTGAAATAAAAGGTGGATTGTAATGATGTAAAAGATTAGTGTGGATTAAAAGTCTAATGAGAAGACATTTTTAATTATTTTCAATTCATAAAATGTCATTTATTTATTTTGGAAACTCTCTGTAAAAAACATATATATTAAAAATTATGTTATTTTTGTAATATTTAATTCTATGCTTGGTTATTTTTCAAAGATTTTACTTTTGTGAAGGGGTGGGTATGTAACCACTAATTTAGTAGTTTTCTATGCGGTTAACATTTTGAATTCATCAAAAGAGCCATTAATTTGTTTTGGAGTCTCTCCATATGATTTTTGAGAAAAATGCATTTAAAAGAGAGAAATAATGCAATTTGATGTATATCGTGTGCATTTTTTATTGAAATAACACCCTATTATTTCTCTAAGTTAAAAATAGAAATGTTTTATGTGATGAAAAATGATGTAATCCCATACCTTTCTATTTACATCTATAAGAGGTATCGTCGAATTTTGCAATAGATTATTTTGTAGGTTACATGTCCATTAGGACCACTTAGACCGATAGATCGAGAGACCTACCCATATTGAGTATGTTATTGTACGCACCCAAAAATTACATGTGCTACATTGTTGGAAAACGGTTACAAAAGTCCCCAATGATGATTCATGTCCTTTCAGAAGGTGTTCGAGTTCCTAAGCTCATCTGCAGTGTATATTTATAACCTAGACATCTTTACTTAGCTTTTCCACGCTTTCTTCCAACTTCCTACTCTTTTCTATGCATGTTTTGGCCTTAAGTGTCAAAACCGCTGACCTGTCTAGGTGGTGGTTTTGTGACCACCGCCCGTGCAAGGCAAATGGCGGTCCTGCGACCATCACCCTATGCAGGGCGGCGATCTTGAGTGATTTTTCCATAATTCCTCATGCATAATTTTAACACACGACACTTCACTTAACTTGACTTCCAAGGTGCATTTGTGAACCAAATTGCCTAAAAATAGTCTTGATTGCATGGTATTCCTTCCCTCTTCTATTTTTAAATAGATTTAATTAGTTTAAACTGCCTCTTCACCCAATGATTTGGCACTTCAAGGATTCCTTGTGCATGAAGGCACATCCCAACCAATTCATATATATTCAATGCTTGTATTCAAGAAATGGCTTTAGAATTTTGTGTATCTTGTATAGTATTGCTGCAAAAATCCTGTTATAAATTACATAGCCAAGCTCTATTCACTTGTGTTATCTCTCTTCTACTTGCATTGCAACCAAAATTTCCTTCAAGCTGTCATTACTCAAGCGCCTTCTCCTACTATTGCCTTTGCATTCCCAATTCCTTAGACTCATATGGACACACAGAGAAAGAAAGGATAAACTAAGGGGACAAATTACTACACAGCTAGATTTACCTTTGTTCTGTGAATTCCAGTTGGAGTTGTTGTTTGATTTCCTTCATTACTACAATTTATCATTGTTACATCATATCAAATAGAGTAGAAATCAATTTCCTTTCATTTAGCAAGTAATTAGTTAATTTCCAAGAGGGTTTAAATCATTAATAGCAGCTCCCGATGATGGATCCTCTTCTTCCCATCCCTGTGGATCTGAAGGAGAAAATATATGTAGGAAGTTGTTTGCATATCATAGATTATTGGGAAAAGTTCTTGTTTTATGTTAGCATTATTTAGAATACACTCAACATAGGTGAATAACCACACCGGGTTATTTTTCTTGTTTAGTTTTAGTGTAGAAGTAGATTTGATTATTTAGAATAAAAGAAAATTGTTGTTTGTAATTATGATGTTTCAATTTTGTTATTTTATTTAGGTTAGTTTCCTTTCAAAGAAGAATACATAGATTGTTAGTTTCATCTTAGTTAATTTGGACACTTCAAACTAGTTTAACATTGAGATTTAGTTAGACAAACCATAGGGAATTTACGCTACCCATTCATAGCCTCTAAATCTCCCCTTTGCCAACTCAAATACTAGGAGATCACACTACCAGATCTTAGTCACTGATCCTCCTATAGTTAGCCACACATATTTCCACATCAGCTTCCCCGACACGACCTTGGGGGTTGAGTGCGGTTGAAGGTTGCATGTCAATTTTCATTTGTACGATTACTAATTTCAAAATAGATAAAGAGATGTAGTGGAAATTTTGGTTTTCCCAATTTCAATTTTTCTACTTGTTTGTAGTTTTCTCGGATTTTTTATATCCTATTGTTTATTAGTTTTTTATATTTATAAACTTATCACCTCTTATATGATAGGGGAAGGTATTGTATTATTTTTAAGTTACTTATCGGTGATTGTACAATTGACACAAGGTTGTTAGCACTAGTAGTGTTGAGTAAAATGGTTAATATTGTTGGGTATTAGGGTACAAATGTGGCATACATAGGTATAGAATTATCATTGAGATATGGATCAATGTGATTGAATATTCCCATGATGATGCTCATACCATACTACATGTAGAAAATATCATAAGGGGTGAGCATGCCCGGATGATATTCATCATTCATGTTAAATCAAGCTTTGTGTGACACAAGTTAATCAACACTATATGTAAAGAGTGCTCTACTTTGTAAGTTGCGATAAATATTTTTGAATGGCTTCATAGTCATTTCTCTAGATCATCTCCTGGCCCCTTTTGGATCAAGGGAGGTTTCTTGAGTCTTGTGATCCAAAATTATACTTAGTGGTTAGTATGTTAGTTGGGACACGTGAAACTTACACATGAGACAACTCTTTAGAATTAATAATTTATTTTAGAGTACTTTAGGAGTTACTAAATTATATTACTTATCATTAAGTTATGTCAATAAGCTATGTGAATATTTGTAGGGGAAGGAGATTAGTTTTGTTGGGAATTAAGTTCATGAGGAAATCTTATTTAAGCTTGAGAGAATGTAAGATATAAATATATTTTAAACATCTAATATAATGTAAGCTTTCTTTGTATTAATATCTAGTTTCCTTCAATTTCCCGTATTCAAATTCTTCTTAAACACATACCACATTCTCGTAATGAATGTTATAACATATCGCATGTATATACAACATAATCATATATTTTTTAATAGCTACAATCCCTAACATCGATAAATGGAATTGAAAAACTACAAAATCAACTTATATCCTTAATGATTGTGTAACATTCATCATCAATCCAAAGCACTTTCATTTTTGTTAGACCTTATTTTTTCTAGAGTGGATCATTTCAAAGTTTGTTCACAATACCTTCATTTAAAGATATATCATTGTATTCCTCGGGTGTATCATATTTGTCAAATATCTTCCACATAGCCCGAAATTGAATATCATTTTGTATTTATATGCTCTTCTTACTATAATATCATGGGGTATTTCTTTTGCATTTTTAGAGTTCATCATACATCTCTTTCTAGACCGTCATGGCTCATGAGGATCATGCTTGCCTCTTTCCTTTTAAAATTTGTTTGATCTTTGCCAACATCTTGTCAAAGACTTCGCTTCCACAATGCTTTGCAACTAGAAGATTTCTTATTTCGTTCACCTTGTTTCTTCTTCAAAATTGAATAGGAAGCAACCTCATGAGAGACTTATAGATATGAGAAGATATGTGATACATTGAAGTATATAATTGATTTTCACACATTTCTACTTGGATGCATGTCCTTTTTAATTTTTGTTCTCTTTTGAGTTTAGTGAAGTTTCTCTTACACTCATTATTCCTTACTTTAGATTGCACTTTGCCAATCCCATAAACCAATTTTATATTGTAAAGATTATTATTATTGTTAATATTATCATTATTATATTATCTTGTCTCCTATAAAATCAACACATTGTGCAACAAGCCCTCATTCCCCTAGTCAATGGTGTATTTTATTTATCTAAATACAACACAAACTAAAAATTGTAATATCTTTGTCATATGGTGGAGTTAAAAATCTAGGAAATATTTTCAAGCGTGACGCAATGATGTGTAGTTAGATGGATGTCATTTGTCACCGCTAATGTAAAGTTGGAAAAGATGACAATAGAGTCATTAATCAATATAGTATGTGAAGAATCCAAAATTAAAATCCTTAAAATCGATATATCTCAACGTACTTCAAATAAATGTATTACAAATATATGTACCAATTCTTATGCGTACAAGTATAATATATACAAAATAAACCTCAATAAAATAAATTTATAAAACATATAGAATCACATCATAGAATTATAAGTGTCTTGCCAAGCACCGCGCATTAATGTTTTGGTGTGGACTTAGATTTACAAACTTAATTGGCCCGAGATCAAATCTCACTAATTATACCAATACGCGTTTTATAATGGCAGCGAAGGTGGGATGTAATGGTGTGACAATGGAGTTTTTATTTTAGGCGTGTTCATTTAATTGTCATAAGACAATTTCAACCTTAAAATTTGACGTTCATTTGAGAGTCGCTTAAATATATTTTTTCTCATTTGAATTTCAAGCTCATGTTTCTAGAAAACATTTTTTTGAGACCAATACAATAATATAACTAGGTTGATGCCAAACACCCGTGAAAGGATGTATAAATTCATTACGGGAAAAAAATGTAAACGAATTCGTTAAAAATAATTTATTTATTTTGAAAAAGAACTGTACCTTATATTCGTTGAGAGTATAGATAGTACATATGGAGATTTGGTATGCTTGGGGAAAAAGATTACCCTGATAACATCAAACTGAACATAATGGTGAAATATTTCAGTGTCTGGAACAGGAAGAACCAATATAAGCCATAGAGAACCTTGGCAGGACATGGCTGCCATATAACATCTCTAACAGTAAAATTTCTGGTCCTATATGTTAATAGTGACTAATCAATAATATATTTTCAGGGTATGGCAGTACAAGGATAGGGACGGTGACGAGTCTGGGAGAAGGTACCTTAATTGTTAGACACTGGGTGCCGACAGTCTGATCGTAAAGGAGAACACAGATTGAAAGGAACTGCTGTAATATTTGTCTTTTAATTTTTAATATTTGTTAAAATTTAAGTTTTATCATTAAATTAAATATTTTTGATTTTATATTAAAACATAAGATGTGTCCTCTTGTGTAAAGGTCTTATGTAAACAGCTGGTAAAGTAACCATTTGTGTAGGGGTCACCTTGAGTGTCTAAAGATCACATATGTTTGCAACCTTGAATAGTCAACCAATTAATGAAAAAGTGCCACAAAAATGTGTTAAATAGTTCATTGGTTGGTTGACCATTTAACCTTATAAACATATGTGATGGATAAGCAATGCATGAACTTTAACACTCAAAACACTAAAATATGTTACATCCTATGTGTTTACAAAGTGAATCAACGCAAACTAATAGGTTGTTTAAGCTCTTTCAAATACCCTATGCTAAAAAATGTGTCTCCATACGTAAAAATACACTATAAGAAGCGGGATTTTTGGGTTCAATAATGGCTTCCCCAAGATTTGAGATGTAGACTTAAGCTTCCAATGGTTATTAAGGGCTTCAACCTAAATGTGGCTATGAGAGGGAAGTTGATAACCAAGCCAAGGTCTCTACCAAGAGAAAATCATGCTATTTTCAATCTTCTTCCTATAAATAAAGATTCTTTTGTGGCTAACAAAGTAGTTGTCCTTTCAAATGTTATGCTTCATATTAAAGTGCAAGTGCAAAAGTCATACTACGGTGGAGTTTCTCCAATATCTTCTCCAACACTAGGAAATGCCCCTTGCACCTTTAGTCGGGCACCACCATACTTCCATTGCCACCGATATGCTTCTCAAGGTCATGGATTTTGAAGGCGAGGTGACATCATTTATGCAATCGGAGGATTTTCTCACCTTGCTCTCACAGGCCATCTCCCAACAATGATGATGGAGGGGACACAAAAGGTTCACAAAGAGGTGGCGGTTTGGATCCTAGGTAGTGTTGCCTCTAGAAAAAATCCCTCATCTAGCTCTTGTAATTTTCTTAGCAAATAGAATGAAGAAGAAGAAGAACAAAAAATAATTATGGATCTCATGTTTGACATAGGTCATCCATCTCATCGCAAAGTGGATAGGGGGATGACTTTGATAGTTTGAGTCCTCCTCCGACCACCATGTCGCCTAATCATTTTTTTTAAATTAAAATGTTATGTCATATTATCCATCAAGATATTTAATATCTTGTTTCATGGATTTCTTTCGAGACTTACACTCTTTTGAACCAAGAGTGTCCCGCAATGACTAGGTATAATCACCATGCACTACTAAATGTAAGTGTTAATGCTTTAACATTAAATGTTCCTTGAAAATTTTCCCTTGATGTACTTTAATTATTGCACTTTAAGTGAAGTCAAATATACCAGGTTGTATTAGATCAAAGTTGTAAATCATCTTTGATGGCATCCCTCTCAAATCCATGAGTTCGATTACAATTAGTAATTCATGAATGTTTAATGTAGAAAAGGTTACATTTACGAAATTCTCATCATTATAAATTAGAAAAATCACTCTTTTATTTTGCCAAGATCTACTAGCTAAAGTAACTAATAACTATGGAGAAACAAATTAGATATATATCTACCGTAGGAGCTCACCGAAACTATCTAGATACAACTTTATCCCAATAGAGAACAAACCTTAAAAGGAGCTTCTAAAAGATGTAGCCATTACTTATCTCACAAGGTGCCACATTTTATAACTTCATCTAGACACAACACAACCATGCATTTTTATATCTACAATTCCTAGCATCAATAAACATAATTTTTAAAACGTGCATGATCAATTTATATCCTTAATCATTTTGTAACATCCAACATCAATCCAATACTTTCCCTTTTGTTAGACCTTATTTTTGTTAGAATGGATCAATTTAGGGGTTGTTCACAACATTTCCACATAAAGTTAGATCATCATATTCCTTAAGTGTGTCATATTTGTTAAATATTTTTATGGAGCTTAAAATTAAATATCATTTTATATTTAGACTCTCCTCATTATAAGATCAAGGGCGATTGTTTTGCATCTTCAAAGAATCATATCACTCTCTCTATATTTTCATGGCTTACGAGGATCTATATGCTTAGATCTTTTCTTTCAATACATGCTTGATCTTCACCAACATCTTTCCAAATACTTTGCCTCGACCATAGTGGACCTTTGTTCATCTAAATATATAACATAAACCTATGCTAATAATTAAAAATATAATACCCTTGTTTACATAATCTATAATCCAACATAACTATGTCAATAGGTTTTTATGTTGATAGGCCTTCTATAATGGCAGCTAGAGGTGGAGCGTTATGTATAGTGAGTTGTTCACGTTTATTTTGGACCTTAAATTTGACGTCCATTTAAATGTCATAGGGTATTTTCAAACTTAAAATTGATATCCTTGTGATTGTCATTACATAAAAGTTTTTAATTAAGTCAAACTATTTTCTTGATCATATGGTAGACTTTGGATCCCATTTTTTTACACAATAAATATTTTTCAAGCCCAACATAATGGTGTAATTAGATAAATGTCATTTATCACTAATAAATAAAAAATTGGCAAAGAAAATAATAAAATCATTAATCAATATAATATGTAAAAAATCTAAGAAAAAAACCACAAGATTTATATCATCTTTATGCATAATTAAAATATATGTACGAGTTATTCTACATACAACTCTAATTATATACTAAATAAATTAAAGTCAATAAAATAAAGTTATAAAACATATAGAATCACATCCAAATAGCTCCACTCTCTTAATTATATATATAAACCACAAAACGTCTCGAAAACAAATAACCCTGAGGAGTTAATAAAACCTGCACAATCTCCACATACAACTTAATTATATTTCGTTGAGAATATAGATACATAGTACGGAGTTTTGGTATGCTTGGGGCCTAAAGATTCCCCTGATAACATCAGACTGAGAATAATGGTGAAATATTTCAATTTGGAACAGGAAGAGAACCAATATAAACCATAGAGAACTTTGGCAGGTCCTATATGTTAATAGTGACTAATATTTCAGGGTACGGTAGTATAGGGATAGGGACTGCAACGAGGCTGGAAGATGGTACCTTATTGATACACAATACACCATAGAAAGTGAGCTTTTCTGCACTGAATAATAACTTTTCAAAGATTAAAAAATTGTCTGATCCAAGTAGTTTCAGTAAACTTATGATTAAAGATTTCAACTTAAATATGTTTAGGAGTGTCATTTTTTTTTTTGCTAAATAGATTTAATCTCTCAAATATCTTTTTTTTACGTTCACCTTGACTTTTTAAATATAATCTCATGCCACCCTCAACAAAATATCTTAATGTATTATCAAAAATGCACACTTTTCAATTTAAAACGACGTGTCTCCTGATTTCTATATATCATAGTGACCCCCTATCCTGTCTCATCATGCATAGCATGATTAAATTTCAGATAAATACTAGATTAAAATTTTCAAAAACAAAATGTGTTATCTTCTCATCCAACAAGCCTTATACTAAAAATTATGTTTAAACAGGTAGTTTTTATAAAGAAAAAAATCCAAAATCAACATTTTGTACTCACAAGATAGGCCCTTGGCAACCACAAGATGAACTCTCCTTGCAGAGCCACCACAAATGCTTAAGGAGCATCACCATGGCCTACACTTTCCCTGCATGGTACACATCACATGGTGTTTGCAGTAGTCACATGTAAAGTCTAACATAAACATCCAAATAAACTTTGGAACTTTCTTAGACAGCTCGATGAATCAAAATTCGACAAAAGAAATGGTAAAGATAATTTTGTGCATTTAGTAAATCCAGCAGGTCTGCGTGCTGCTCTCCAGCTATGGACCTACCCATTTTGATTTACAGTTGGACTTCACCTGCAGCTGAGGCCTCCATCGCTCTATATAAACCATGAGTAGTCCTTAGTATAAATCACTCACAATATTGTATTGTTCAGTGTGCATTGCACTGCATTATGAAGATGGGTGACTGCAAGAGTGCAGCAGTAGTTTTTATAGTTATGGTGCAGTTATGTTCCATGGAACCTGTTATGGCCTGTTGGTTTTGTCCTCCCAAAACCAAGCCTCCTCCTAGTGTACCAAAACTGCCTCCTCCTAGTGTACCAAAACTACCTCCTCTGCCTCCTCCTAGTGTACCAAAACTGCCTCCTCCTGTTGTAACCAAGCCTCCCTGTCCACCAGAAGTGCCTCCTGCCGCCCCGAAAACACCTCCCACTCCTATCACTCCGTCCCCTGAGGTGCCTAAGACATGCCCACTTGATGCTCTCAAGCTGGGTGCCTGTGCTGATGTGTTGGGAGGGTTGGTGCACCTTGGTATAGGTGACCCTTCTGTCAACAAGTGCTGCCCCGTGTTGCAGGGTCTGCTGGAAGCTGAGGCAGCACTGTGCTTGTGCACTACCATCAAACTCAATCTTCTGAATCTCAATATTGCTGTTCCTTTGGCTCTGGAGCTTCTTGAATTCTGTGGATTTAATCCTCCTCCTGGCTTCACCTGCCCATCTCAGCGCTAGGCTGGTAAGAATTTTTTATAAAAAGATCTTCATGTTCTTTTAAGATGGCGTTACAATTTCATGTGGATATAATGATAAATAAATCAGTGTAAAAGAAAACCAAAGAAATGAAAAGAGGTGGTCATAAGTTTCTAAAAATAATCGATAAAATTTAACATGCTATGAACTGGATCAACTTTAACATTGCAGGGAATAGTTATGCTTTTAATGCGGCTTAAATGCATTAAATTATGGTAGAAACTATGGACTAGAGATATTTCTAGAACTGTAATGGATACCCTTTACTTGCATCAAATGGATTATTCAAGATTTGGTTTAGTATATTATCTCTTGGTGCATCTTTTAATTTTCCAAGCATGCATTCATGACAGTTTTAGAAGTTAATTGGATAGCTTTTCAAAACAACTTATAGAAATAGCCTGTATTGCATCTATATGCAGATTCCTATGTAGGAAAAGAACTATATTAATTATTCTTGACTTGTTTTAGACGTACTTTTAGGTGGATTATTTCTTTCTGCATTTTTAATGTTCCAAACATCACATGGACTTTATTGCAGAAGCTATAGAGGATTAAAATTCTAATGAGATGTTATAAATAAAATGTCTAATACACCAAATTGAAAAAATTAAATATACCTTTATTTATCAAAATTTGCAAGATATTCTAAAGTATGATGAGAAAAGGCATTGTTCATATTAAATTACCACGTGCAAATGTGATGAATTACAGACTCTTCAGTCAGTTGAGACCCATCTACTTATCTGCAAAATTCATTGTTCTGGTTTGTTACAAGATACATTACAGATAGTTTTGTTGCCTAGATAGTTTTTAGCTGCCTCTGCTGCTTGTTGGAGATGCATCAAAGCTATTATTTTACCAAAGAATGTTTTTCTAGCACTTTAATGGGGGTAATTGTATCAGCTATCAATTTCTCTCTCAATAGATTAGTCTGACTACACCATAAATTCCGAAAATAAGAAACCTAAGAACACATCCATTTTGAACATTTTTAAACTGACTGGCCATGAGATCCAGTAGGACATTTCTGTCACCTCAACAACTAGCAATTACAAATGGCAGTTGGGTCCTCTACAGAATTTCTATATTGTTAATTTCTTGTACTAATTGTATAAGCTATGACTGATCTAATGTTTCTGTTTTTCAGGTGGCTTGCCATTGAACGTGCTTGGAATGGAATATCTCGGTTTGCATGTGTGCTTCCTCTTCTGCTGAATTTCATTTAGACTGATTAATCATATTGTTTTCTAGCATTTTAGCTTTTGAAATCATCTAGGCTAAGATTGTTGTTCTTCTTAGGCATTAATATTCATTCACCTCTATTTGTTGACATAAGATGTAAAGTGTCATTGTCCAAGGCCAGTAGTTCATTTCAGACTGTGAATGGTGTTGTAGAGTGCATTCCTTGGGATTTAAATCCACATCTTGCGGATGTAAGGCCTTCTACAAAACAAGATTATAATGTAATGTATTTGATTTCATCAATGTAATGGCGCTTTTGTTTAGGTTTCTCCTTAAACAACAGAAGCAAATAAAGTTTAGGATGGCATTAAAAAAACTGCTAATTTTTGTTTTTCAGTAAAAAAACTTCTCTGATGTTGAAAAGTTTCATTTATTTTAATGAAAGAGATTGATTGAATTCAAGGAATCTAAGCCATAGACAATTTAATGCAATCACATGAATAGCTGGAATACATAGACTTTATGCAACTGGACTAAAGCAAAAGACAAGGAATAGAACGAACATTTTTATCAAAATTCACCTCATTGTCCTTCCTGTCCCTTTTTCTTTCAATTTTTATGGTTTCAGCACATATGATGTAGAAAACACATGTGAGTGCGGAAAATGTCTAAAATCAGTATAACATTTCATAGATCCGGAATATTGTAGATGTTATGAGTCTGTTGTTTGTTTCTCCCTTGCAGCTAAGCATCACCTATACAAGACAAATGCTATAAAAAGCAGTAAATGTGAGTAGCTTCTTGTCACATTCCATGTGGTCTCTCACATTCCATCACATCTCCTCTTTATTTGATTTTTCTTACCAAATAAAAATACTTCCCCTAGAATGAAAGGCCAGGTAATCACATTGTTCTACCATAGATTTAACATTTCAAAGAGCTGTCGTTTGGTTATATCAAATTAGTAGATCAAATGGTTTTTACTAAATAACTACTTGTACACATCAAGCTGTGCTGAATTACAAGCATATAAGAAGTTAATATTTGTGGATATCAATTATGGTGAAGTGTAATTATACGAATTTTTAAAAATGTCACAACTTTAGAAAAATCCGTACGTGCATATAAATGTTAATGGTTTACATAGCTTTGGCTTGGACGAGAACTCGGTGTTTTGGAGCACATTTGTATTTTTTTGGATTTTTTTTTTTTTTTTCGTAAAGATCATGAATTAGTGTAACACATAGCTATCTGATCCCTATTAAGTATTGAATTCGGTGGGCAACACACTAACTATGGGGTTTAATGTGTTGAAAAGTAGAACTGAAATTGACACGACAAGAATTCCAAAACCAAGAACGTCTTATTGCCAATGAGAGTGTATACAAAAAGGCAATCAATATAGGATAGGTGTATTCCTTTAACTCTATATTCTTTATTTCATAACGCTTTCTTTATAGCTATTCAATGCAGATGTTGAAATGTTATGCAAAATAGTAAACGAAGCATTCCAAACTGGAATCTAAAGGTTGCCCCTAATGGAGATGACAAGTCTCCACATTGGAACTTGGAAATGAACAAGTACAAGTGGAAACATAGGCGAATTTTGGTTAATTTCATTACTATTCTAGTAGTGTCACTTGTCGTGGTCACATCTCCTAGCTCGGTAATCAAAATTTGAAACTACAATATGCATTGGAAAGCTCATCAACCGAACTAGTTTAGATGTTGTCCATTAAATCCTTCAACAACTTTGTAGGGCATCCCACCAAAATTTAGGGTCCCGACTCTACATCAAAGGGTCCTATCACAAACCAAAAATAGATTCTAAAAAGAAATAGAATTATGCTTCAAACAACCATTTGGATCAGTCGTTCCTCCTTGAGAAGAATCGGGCCCCATTGCTTCTAGATTTTGGATTAAGTGTGAAAATGTTTATTGAATCTAATTTTTTGGTAAACCAATTTCCATGGTGTGTTAATTGAACTTCCTTTCAACACCTAATAAGGCAACATATGTTGATCATGATTCATTCCTTTGACTATTATATCAATGATTTGATCAATAGTTAAATAGGCGTTGCATAGTCTAGGTTCAACTTTGTTCTTTGCAACTTCTCACCAACATTATGATTTGTATAAGAGTCGTGTGAAGTATGAGTGGAGTAACTCTATATTGAACAATAGATGCAACCTAAGATAGGTTGGCAATTGGATCTCAAATACATTTTCTCCCACGTATTTGAAAATGGTGTATAGACCATATCACAAAAGTCTAAGCTTCATGTTTGGATCCTTGAGTTGCCCCTTTTGAAGATGCGACCATATTTTTCACCGCTTGGAACTCTTAAAGAACTCGATGTTTATTATGACATTAGATGTACCTCTAGCTAGTTTTCTCCAAAATTTTATGCACTTACACCAACATTGTTGAATGTGTCAAATTCACTTGACAAACCTAGTTTTTCTTATCCAATTATTTCTAATCATGGGGTGATTCTTCCTTCACAACAAAAATAATACATCGTTGGGTGCTATTTGTTGAAATCCAAGACATAATTCAAATGGGAAAAGTCTCATGGAGCCATGAAGAGCTTGATTGTAGCTATGTTGGACATATGAAAGGTTTATCATCTCATCTCTACAAATGTCTTGAATGGTACATATAAATAAGATGCACATTTATGCAGTTCACCACCTCTATATTTCCATCAATTTGAGAATAGATGAAGTGAAACTGTTTAATTTTGGGTATGTCATGGACCACAATGTAGACCATAATATCCCAACAAACTTGTTATCCATCTCTCGACACAATGCTTTGGGGTAGGCCAAAATGAACCCGCACTTACTCGAAGAATAGTTTAGTAGTATCATCGATCCTCTTTCTAAAAGATGTTATAATTGGAATCTTTAAGAAGTTGTTAACTACCATAAAAATACTATCATGTCCCTTATTTTTGTGGGAAGACCTAGCATGAAATCCATTGATACATGAATTTAAGGATTTTTAGATTTGGAAGAGGTGTTTACAAAATTTTAATCTTATAGCTCGGCTTCACAATTATGCATGATTTGTAATATTTTATGTACTTGGCAATATAGTGACAAATCTTCAACCAATAGATATACTTCTACAAAATTGTTGTTTGTTTCTCCACCCCAACATGACCTGCCACTCACTAAAATGAGCCTTCCAAATCATCTTTGTATGCTCCTTAGTATGAAGAGGAGTCTTATGTGGAACCAAATACCCTCTTGAAGATGATAATGTAGAGCATGTCCCCCATTTCTCAATATTGAGTATATGTTAGAGAAGTTATGGTCTCTTTCATATAACTAAGGCCACTCTAATTCCACATGCCTTTATGAGTCTCAAATAGTGGTCAGTGGTACAATTAGAGGTCGAATTATACAACCGAAAACCAATTTCCACTTCCCTTCTTATGTTGGATGTTGAGGTGGATTTATTGTATGTAGGTGGACCATCTTTGATGTCATTCATTTTACACTTGCCTTGATTTTGTATGAATTAAAAAGGCTTGTGATATATATGTATGATGGTCTCTTTGACCAAAAGATAGTGTTTCTAGTGTTTGCATTCATTTAAATTGGCATAAAACTCCTTGTTGTAAGTAGGATACATGTGCAATGTGATAGAGAAGTCTCCCTATGGTATGCAACTAGATGGCCACATTGGGTGAGGACCATGATAAGGGAATACTTTGAGGCATATGTCTTGATCTCAAAAGACTATTGTAGATATAGAAATTAGGCAAGGGGCAATGTTGAACATTGTCAAATTACTTTAGATGTGTAAATGCTCGGTGTTGTGCCTCATTCCATAAGAATTATTCTTTTTCTCCTCCTTTTTTACTTGGTTGAAGGTCATGTAATGTTAGATGGCCTTAGTATGGACATACACAAAAATTGGCCAGTCTTAAGAAACTTCGTGAGTGTTGTAAGAGTCTTTGGGGCTTAATCCCATGATGAATTTGATCTTATTTAGATCTACATGTACACCATCCTTGTTGATGATGTAACCAAAGTATTTGGATACATTCATAGCTATAGGAACACTTCTTTATGTTGGCGTCGAGCTTGTGTTGACACAAATTGTGAGGAACTTATTGAATATGTTGCACATGCTCCTCCCATGTCTTACTAAAGACAATAATGTCATTCAAGTAGACAACCACAAAATAATCTATGTATGGTTAAAAGGACATGATTCATCCTCCTCATGGAAAACTAAATGGCATGACCAACCACTCAAACAAGCCCTCCTTAGATTTGAAGAAGGCCTCACATAGATCAGTTGGATCAATGGGCACTTGGTGATAACCTGATTTGAGATCAATACTGGTAAACAAATTACTCCCTGAGCTATGGAAATGTCTAAAATCAGTATAACATCTCATAGATCTAGAATATTGTAGATATTAGAGTCTATTGTTTGTTTCTCCCTTGCAGCTAAGCTTCGCCTATACAAGACAAATGATATAAAAAGCACTAAATGGAGTAGTTTATTGTCAGATTCCATGTGGTGTCTCACATTCCATCAATACTATAAAAAAATCTCCTCTTTTATTTGATTTTTCTGACCAAATAAAAATACTTCCCTTAGAATGGAAGGCCACGTAATCACTTTGTTCTACCATGGATTTAACATTTCAAAGAGCTATTATTTGTTTATATCAAGTTAATAGATCAAGTGGTTTTTACTAAATAACTACTTGTACATATCAAGCTATGCTGAATTACAAACATATAAGAAATCAATATTTGTGGATATCAGTTATGGTGAAGTGTAATTGTACGAATTATTATAAATGACACAACTTTAAAAAAAAAATCCTTACTATATGCTTTACAAATCCTACGAAAACGGCAGCCCTCAACTCGTTATTCCAATTCACATTACAAAGAAAAAATATGAACTGAAATGCATTTACAACTGTTTTGTATTTTTATGAATCCAACTCAAGAAATAATTATGAACTGAATAGCAGTCACCTCGATATCATCATTGATTCATCCTCTTTGAAATAAATTCATAGCTTTTTAAAGAGTGCCAGAAAGTTAATTAGGTTTTGAATTTGGGTGTGATTTGTGCCATTTTTCTATCAACGACTTCCTGCAGATTGGGTTGGATGTATTTTTGGAAATATTTCATTCTTCTTTACGGATTTATGTGGAACCTATTGGATTTTTGGAATTTTTTATTTTGTCTCATTTAAGCATAAATTGCACTCATGTGAATAATGCCAGATAGTACATGTTATTTAAGTTAGAAAAATTTGAGCTGAAGGGATCAAATTTGAAGTTGTCAATGCCCTTCAAATGTATTTCAACTTGTCATATAAGAACGTTTAAAAATTAAAATTACACGTCAATATTGAAATGAGGTCACTTATGTTAATTTCATTAATTTTGCATTAGAAAGGCCACCTAAAAAATCACTTGTCATACAAATATTAAATGCTATATTAATTTTTATAAATATTAGATTCATTTTAATAAATTAATTATTAAATGAATAATTATAGCATTGCATAACTCATACTTACTTTCTATTTTTTGTGTTAAAATAAATCTACTTTCACTTTACACAAATCATGCACAAAATCTAGGAGAAGATGAATCGCCACTAAATAAGAAATTAGTTGAGTGTTTCTATTTTCATAAAAGTGATATTAGTTTTTCTCTTTTTCTACCCATTAAATCAATTTAAGGATTTTATTCTCAATGCCCTTATTTTATTTTAGAAATTAGATTGTTAAATATTAGTTGTTTCTCTAAATTTTGTATTCATGTTATGGTTATGATAATAATGGTAATTGTTATGCCTCTAAGTTAACAATTTTGGTATTCTGTAATCAATGGATAGCTCTTGAAAAATTTTTTAAGATCAAGCACTATACTACGAGAAGTAAAATATAAGTTTTGTTGTGAATCTACATAAAGCACATCCAAAGAAGACTATGTTCAAGGCATGAGATTAATGTGGTGAAGATGAAATGTGGAAAGATTCATTCCCTAATTTAATGAAACTATGGAAAATAGTTCTCACACTTCCAACAAGTACATCAGCATGTGAGTGAAAATTTTCTAAGTTAAATTGCATTCAAACTATTGAGAGGTATAGACTTTGTTTGGATACATTAGACACATTAATGTTTTTATCTCTTTTGCACCTCAAAAGTTGGATATAGTAGATTGGAATGAGGTATATGAGGAATGGAAAAGAATGAAATCTCATAGACCTCTTCCTTTGAGTGATGCAAGTTGAACATGTAATTACTTTTTTGAATCTTGATTATTTAATTTAACTACCTTTCAAGATTTTTAGTTGATTTTTCAATATTTAATAATTTTTACTTTTTTCATATTTATTTTATATAAAATAATCAAATATATATTAAAAGGTAATTAAGATTTTCTTTTTCAATTGAAGGGCAACGTATTGTTTAATTTGTCACTTACGAAGGGTCAAGCTTAACCTAACCCTTCAAATTAAAATATAGGGAGCCTTTCAAATTCAATCATTGATGGCAAGCGTGGTTTTAATTCCCACTTTTTTATTTTCAACTTTCCATTCATGTCTCCACATTATCTAACAAATTAAACATTGTCCAAACAAAAAATTTGATGTCATAAAAAGAGTAAAAAAATAGCAAAGTTCGGTTGGAAGATAAAAATCTTCCTTTCATTCATTTGTCCATCTACTAGAGGGGCTCAATTAGCAATGATTATTCATGCATTACCTTCTTTTCTGCAATTACTTGAGCTTAAAACTAAAAAGTGGGCCTACAATGTGCTATAAGAAACAAGGAGTGTGGTTGGGTTTCTAACTTGGAAGCTATTGAACTTTCAACATTTTTTATTTTGGCCCATTTAAGCTCAAATTACACTCACATGAATTCTGCAAGTGTGAGATTGAGATGATTAAGTCGAATACGATAGAGATTTTTTTAGTAGAAATAGTTTGATGTACGGAATAAGTGTGGGACATGTAAGTATTCAATTCCCACCTTTTTATTGCCAACATTCCATTCATTTTTACGTCTGGTATATTAAATTAAATGTTGTCCAATGAAAAACTTGGATGCCATGAAATAAAAAAATTAGCAAATTTATCATTTTTTAACCCGAAGCAATTTTTGATCAAGGTGAGTAATGCGAGCAAGATCAAGGTGGTCACATATGGCGATGTTATTTAGGTTAGAACAATTTGAGTCGTGGAATAAGTGCATGACATGTAGCATTTTAATTCCCACTTTTTTATTTCCAACGTTTCATTCATGTATCCACCTTATCTAACAAATTAAATGTTTTCTAATCAAAAGCCTTGACACCATAAAAAGTAAAATAAAAAAGTAATACTCAATTAGCAAATAAAGTCTTATTGTCACTCATACGTCCATCCACTAGAGGGGATCAATGATCAATGATTGTTCTGCGCATTGCTTGCTTTTGTTCAACTAATATAGCTTAAAATTGCAAAGTGGGATTACAATATACTACGAGAAACAAGGAGTGTGGTTGGGTTTCAAACTTGAAACCTATTAAATTTTATTCATTTTTTATTTTGACCCCTTTAAGCTCAAATTGCACTCACGTGAATAATGCACACGAGATTGAGATGATTAAGTCAAACACAATAACATATATTTTTGGGTAGGAACAATTTGATCCATAGAATAAGTGTGGGACATGTAGGTATTCAATTCTCACCTTTTTTATTTCCAACATTTCATTCATGTCTATGTCTTGTCTATCAAATTAAATGATATCTAATTGAAAACCTTGATGTCATGAATTAAAAAAATAGTAAATCTTGATTGCCAGATAAAATCTACATGTCACTCATATGAACACTTGATTAAGGGGCTAAATTATTAATGATTGTTTGTGCACTACCTATTTTCCTACAATTACTTGAACTTACATGTAATGTCCCCAAATGGACACTATAACACTTCCAAGGGATTTACCACAAATATGATCTTAGTGCATAATATAAAAAAATAGAAAGATGCAAATATGAATTTGTCCCAGAAATGGCGACTTAGCTAGAGGATGAAACTTATCCAACACAGAAGCTAAATCACTATGTTTTTATCAAAAACAAATAAGTTGGTTTTATTATGCCAAATACATAAGAAAAATACCAAATTGGAACCCAATTGAAGGCTGAAATATTCATTAAAAATCTGCGCTTTGCTCCTTCACAAACACAACTGAAAACACCAATTATTTCACCCAAAAATTACACCAAATGACTGATTGGATGTCTTAAAATAAGAATATGGAACAAAAACCCGATCTGAATTTTAACAGCTCCCAAAACACCCCCAAACCAGCTTCTTTATATGGTTCACTTCACCTAGAACAAGTTGGAAATAAAGGGGAATCACACTCAACCAATATTCTCTTTCAAACCCTTATTCAAATCTATAAAATACACCTTCAAAACACTGCTGGAAAACATAAATAGAAATAGAGTTTTCAATCTCCTCCTAATCCTCAAGATGGTTTTTGTCCTCAAGAGATAACTTCAAGGGTTTTCGTCCTTAGAAGTTGTTATGCAAAGCTCACAAGCTCACACCAAAATCTGAATTTTCATAAAATAAAAGAGATGCTTTTTCAAGCAAGTCGACTTGCTTTTATAATCAATCTTAGCTTAGTAGCCACCCATTACCACCAATCATCTTCATTTTCCCACATTTAATTCTTTTTTTGCTTTGTCCCCTCTCCTACAAGGGTCGCATTTCCTCTAGGAGGAAACTAAAAAGTTATAAAGTGACTTTTCCCTTTTATTTTTATTTAGTCTTTAATAAATTAATATAAGTGTTTTTGATAAAATTTATTTTTATGCACTTTATAATAATTCATTAAGACTAAAGTTCCCTTTTATTCATCCCTTAGCCGTCGGGAAACAAAATTGGGCTAAGGGTCTTCGACTGGTTATTTTAGAAAGAAGGATATTGTCAATCCTCCCTTCCCCAAAAATTTTTTGCCCTCAAGCAATTTCAAACTTGGATGCTCCAAAATTGTTACACCTTCCCATGTAGCATCCTCAAGTGGTAGACCCTTCCATTGTACCAAATATTCTCTGATGACTTTATTCCTTAGCTTCCTTTCACGAACATCCATGATAGATTCTCGGATCTAGCACCAATTTTCCCTCATCATCAAGAGGGGGAAGCTCCATGGAAGGAATGATATGTTGTCCTAATTCCTTTTTGAGGCATGAAACATGAAATACATTATGAATTTTGCTTTGTGGCGAAGTTCTAAGTCATATGCAACATTCCCTACCTTCTTTATGACCTTGTAAGGACCATAAAACCTTGGTTTTAGATTTTCTGATCCCTTCCCTTTGAGGGAAGATTGTCTATAGGGCTACAACCTTAAGAAAACCATCTCATACCTCAAATGACCTCTCAACTCTTCACTGATATGAATAAAATTTTTGTTGATTTTGGGCATGTAATAGGTTGTCTTTGAGTGCTTTCATGATGTCTTGACTCTGTTGTACCAAATCTCTAGCCCCAGGAACTCTACTATCCAGAATAATAACATTCACAAAAAAACATCATTGCCATACAAAGCCTTGAAGAGTGACATACCAATAGACTTATGATAAGAAGTGTTGTAATAAAACTCTCCCAAATGCAACCATTTGATCCATGTTGATTGTTGACCTGTTCTAACTCCTTAAGTACCCTTCTATCCATTTGTTGACAATTTTAGTTTTCCCATCCGTTTGGGGATGGTAGCTTGTATTAGGAGTCAACTTTGTGCCTGAAAGATGAAAGAGTTATTGCCAAAAAGAACTCAGAAATTTGTTGTCCCTATCACTTACAATGTTCTTTGGAAGCCCATGAAGTCTGAAAACTTCCTTAAAAATTCCAGCCACTAGCGGTCCATCAAACTTAGTGGGAAGAGGAAAAAAATGTGCATACTTAGTCAATCTATCCACCACAACATAAATAACACTCTTACCTTGCACCTGTGGGAAGACCGGTGATGAAATCCATAGAAATACTTTCCCACTTTTGATTTGGAATTGGTAGAGGCTGCAAAAGACTTGCTAGAAATTCATGTTCTGCTTTGCTTTGTTGGCATGTAAGACATTCCCTTATGTGTTGAAGTACTTCCCCTTTGAGTCCTTTCCAAACAAAGTTTTCTCTACACTGTTTTTATGTCTTAAAATAACCTAGATGACCAACCAAAGGAGAATCATGCATAGCTTCTAAAATATTATGTTTTACCTTGGATTCTGGAACCAAAAAGACTCTATTTTTGTAGAGTATGATGCCATCAACCACTTGGTACTTTTCATCTTCAATTTCTCCTTCTAGGACAACACTAGCAAACTAATTTTTTGCATACTTTTTGTTATAACAGCCCTCCAATATGTTGTAATTTTTTCATAGAACAACAATATGGGTTTCTTGACAATGCATCAACTACTATGTTATTCTTTCCTTTCATAAATTCAATTTCAAAATCAAAGGACTAAATTTTACTCACCCATTTTTGTTGTCTATCATTCAAATCAGTTTGGTTGAGAAAATACCTCAAACTATTATGATCTTTCTTCACTACAAATATGCCACAAACTAAATATTGCCTGAACTTCACCAATGCATGCATGATTGCCAACATTTCTTTATCATAAATAGAGTACTTTTTCTCAATATCTTTGAGCTTTCTACTTTCAAATGCAATGGGATGCTTATTTTGCATCAAAACAGCCCCAATACCATCCTCGGATGCATCACACTCAACAACAAAAGGAATTGAAAAATTCAAAACAACAAGTACTGGGCATGAACTCATTACGTTTTTGAGATTTTCAAATACTTTTTGGGTTGTTGGTGACCAGTTGTAAGCTCCTTGCTTTGTCAAATTTTTCGAGGGGGTTGGAATTTGTGAAAATCCTTTCACAAATATCTTGTGATAGCTACAAAGACCTAAGAATCCCCTTAGTTGGGTCAATGTGGTGGGAGGAGGTCGATCCATAATACCTTGGATATTTGTTGATCCACATGTACTCCTTTAACATTGATGACATGTCCTAGATACAAAATTTCCTCCATTCCAAACTCACATTTTGATAACTTTGCAAAAAGATATTGTTGTTCCAAAATGCTTAAGACCATGTCTAAGTGCCTCAAATGCTCTTCCCATGATTTTCTATACACCAAGATATCATCAAAGAATACCAATACAATTTTTCTCAAATGCTCCCTAAAAACATGATTCATACATGACTGAAATGTAGCGGGGCATTGGTTAACCCAAATGGCATCACTAGGAATTCAAAATGACCAAAATGACATCTAAAGGTTGTTTTATGAACATCTTCATCTCTTACCTTAATTTGATGATATCTGGATCTTAGATCAATCTTTGAAAAGAACATTGCTCCATGCAACTCATCAATCCTTGGTATTGGGTACCTATTTTTGATTGTCTTCTTATTCAATAATTTGTAGTCAACACACATCCTCATGGTCCCATCCTTCTTTTCACAAGAACAATGAAGAAGCAAAAGGACTAGAACTTGGCCTTATGTGGCCCATGTCTAACAACTCCTTAATCACCTTCTCTATTTCTTCCTTAAAATCCCTTGGATGATGGTAAGGAGAAGACATAACCGGGGTTGAACTTGGTTCCAACTCAATAATATGTTGAAATCCTCTATCCGGAGGCAATCCATGAGGTAAATCTTGGAACACTTTACTATGCTTATCCAAAATAGATTGAATATCAACATGATAGGACTACTGAGATGAAAAAGAGGATGTGTTTCTTACCAAGCAATGTGCAGCCCATGCAATCTGTCCTTTTTTGAAGGACCTTTCCATACTCTTAGTTGTCACAACTTGTGGAGTACCATTCCTCATACCCTGCAAAATGACTTCCTTGTCTTGTACTTTGAATTTTAATTCCATGGTCTGATAATTTTGAGTGAACTCACCCAAAGATTGCAACCATTGTACACCCAAGACTACATTTGTTTCACCAATACCAATGACATAAAAATCATCACATACCTTGTGCCTTCCTAGAGTGATCTCTAGTTGTGGAATCTTCTTTGTGCATGCAAGAGTATATCCATCTACCACTGTCACATTGAAGCCTTGAAATCTTCCACCTTCAATCCCATTCTTGTCACTAAGCTCTCATCAATGAAATTATGAGTAGCTCCACTATCAATCAATGTTATGATTCTTTGACCATGAAGAACACCTTTCACACAAAAAGCATAGTACCTAGGTGCTCCAGATAAAGTGGCTAATGTTCCATCTGTGGGAACCACTTCCTCCTCTTTTGCTTGCTCTTCTTCTTCTTCATGATCAACACTTTCCTCTTCATCTTCTACATTTGAAATTACTTCAATATAATGGGTTGCCCCTTTTCCAAGGCAACAATGATTAGGTGTCCAAGGATCTCTACATGTGAAACATAACTTTTTCCTTCTTAGCTCATTCCTAGCCTTTATTTCCTTGATGTTTTTAACCCAATCTTTTACATCATATTTGTCATGAAAATATTTACCTTGTTGTCCAAATTTTGGTACCTTTAGACCACTTGATGAAGATGTATTTGGTTGTCTAAAAATCCCTTTGACTTCCCCAAGGGTGTTGTTTTTGTTTTCTAAAAGGTGTTGTTCGTTGTTGTCCAAACTGCAGATTTAATACTTTCAGATTGAACTTTCCAAGTCTAATGACTTCTTAATGGCACCTTGTAGAGATGGAGGACTAAAGGCTTTGACTAGGCCTTTTAGTGGCTCTCCTAGGCCTTCAATAAACAACAACACAAGTCTTCTTTCACTGATATCCGACACCATCATTACAAACCTTTGAAAATTATAAATATACTTATCTAGAGATCCTTCTTGCTTGAGTTGGGCTATGATCAATAAACTGGTCAAAAAAATTCTCAACCAATGATCCTTATAGCCAAATTATTTAAATTTTGATTTTAGCCCAAAAAATAAAATCAACTTAAACAAATGCAAATGCAAGAAAAATAAACGATATCGTATAGAGTTGATAACAGAGTTCGAAATTTCCTACGCCTTCAAGTTCGGTAAATGTTGAATTGATTCATTATAACATTTTGATTGTAAGTATAAAGAAACTTCCAATAATACAATGAATGTTCTAGATCACCTCAAACTTCGGTACCAATTGGTCTGATAGAGCTGAGACTGGTCTTGGAAAGCTTCGACATTGCTTTTTGGCTTTACAACTCCTATAGACTTCCCCTCTACTACACTTCCTTTAACCTCTACACAAACCTATGTCGAATAGTGTCGGTAGTCGATGAGTTCCACCCTCCTATATACTTCCCCTCTGTTACACAACCTCCAATCTCTACATAGAGCTAATTCAAATTTGGAGTCGTCGATGAGATCGAATACAACTCTCCTCCATGGCCTCCAAGAAATACGAACTTGATTTAACATTTCCCAACGCATGGATAATTAGAGCTCCCGTGTATGCTTCTCCAGTGCTTGATAATGTCCCTCTAGCTCCATTCCTGAGCTCTAACTCTACACAAGACTATTAATGCTTAATAATAGCCTTTACAATAATGTTAAGTTAAAAAAATTAACTCCCAATAACAATTCCTATAAAATAGGTTTTATATCTTCAAAAATACCTTAATACTCTCCTTAAGGCTCCCTCACTCTTCACTCCTTCGCACTTGGCTTTGGGAAGTGCTTGTTGAAATGAGGGGAGGTTTATATACACACCCCTACCCCGAACATCTTGTTTAAGAGCCTTATCGATTAACTCATTACCAACCAACTCGCTTAATAGAGTTGGTTTGGTCGAGAACTTTACATGCGATGGGTGTGGGGTTCAAATCCTACCCCAACACTTTTTTTCGTCAACCTATCTTCCATGACATCATCTACTCGTGTTGCTCATTGTCACTATTATTGTCACATTGCCTTTACGACCGCCGACTACCCACATCATTCACCCTTGTTGCCACCTATCATCATGTGTCTCGTAGGTACCACATCCTTTGATATAAACCGCATTCGAGTCCACACTCGAGTCAGTTTCCATATATTCTTTAGGCTTGGTTTGTTTTGCAGCTGGGAATAATCCCACATGTGGCGCGGATAAGGTTGTTGAGGGATTTATTGATCCCGAAACCTTCATTATATCCCGTGGCTTAGGCCACACCCAATGCATCATTTTTCCATCCTGGCCCACCACCGGGTGAGGTGGATTTGGTTATAAATGCCACATTGTGGCTAGACAAGGTAGATATAACTCACCTTGAGCTCACCTTGGACTCACCCCAACTAGATCAATTAGCTCACCAATGAGCTCGCTACTTGGCTTAACTCGCCATAACTACTTTGCAACATGATCAACTTGGTTTGTGAGCTCAACTCGATCAATCACTTGATGATCTACTTGAGTTCTACAGTGGTCAGGTCCCCTTCCAAAACAAGAGTGGACCCCATTATTGCAAACAATTTGTTCGCATGTCGATGATAAGAGGTTAGTAAACTTTTTTTTCTCCATGACGTCCACGATGACCCATTTATTACTTTCACCAACGCTTTCCACCATGGTGTCACTTGATTCGCTTCTATCCTCGCGAACACCTTATTCTTGCACAAACCGCAATCGGAGCGTATAATATCTATTTTACGTGTTCCAATAGGTGCTAGAAAACTATCGACGTATAACTACATAAGGAATAGGTTTAGGGATATCTTTAGAAGTTTTAATGCCCAATGTTGACTTTTGAATCACACCTCTCCACTAAGGAGGCTTTTTGTCCACCAAAAGCTTCTTTTCCTTTTCTATGGATTTGGAACTTTGTGTTGTCTCGAAGATATCTCCACAGCTTGACTTCATGGTATTTAAAACTCTACTCCTTTAATCGTAAAAATCACCCTACGGTTTGATCCTAGGACCTATGGCACTTGGTACCACTACCTTCTACTACATCACTCTAATGTGGACATTGCAAAATCGGGATAGATAATCTCCTCCCGGTCTTTTATAAGGACTTTAAATATATCTTTAATTACCAATTTTTGTAAGAAAAATACTAGGCATGATAAACCTTTCACAAAGTGTTCCCTTACTTGGTTTCTCTAGTCCTATATCAATTCCTTTCACCGCACTACAAATGATTAAGATAAGGTATATTTTTCCTTGTCTTCATCGGCCATAACCCTCTTGGCGTGTTTCTTTTGTTTTCCACACCAAATCACACAATGGCTATTGGATCCACAGTAAGCACATGGATATGTCCACAATAGCTCGGGGTTATCATAGGATCTTTCTTATAATCAAAGAAGACATGATCATACCTCTTAGGGTTTTCAACTTTGTAAGAATTACTGAGAGAAACTGAGCCTTCTTTTCTTGTGTTGGCTTCAAGATATTTCCTGTGTTCCTTGGCCGTCTTCTTTTTGGAAAAGATGATCTCTCCTCGAACTTTATGCTTGTCTTTTATCTCACCATTCTTCAAAGAGTCTAATATATTCATTGTTATAGGTCGCTTTTAAAAGGATTGATGGCCCCGCTCTACATGTGATGTTTTTCTCACTTCAATTATATTGAGCATTCTCATACCTCATTTTTGTCACTAATGTAACATAGACCCAAATATCAAGGTCTTTCCTCCACCTGGATAGGGTTAGTTATACCTTGGCTATTTATACTAAGGACTTTTCCTTCATATCCCATTTTAAAAAGAAATTTTGATCCTATACCTCTAGTGTACTTTTCAAATTCACCAAAAGTAGGATTTACAACTTCATCAGAAGGAAAATTCAATGAATCACTTACAATGTTTTTATTGGTGGGTGTACCTTTCTTCACCACCTCTTCACCATCCTACAATTTTTTCTAGGATCTCTTCCTTAGCTTGTAGTTCATGCTATAATTTTGTGATTACTCCTCTAAGGAATTATGCCTAAGACTCAAACCTATCTTACAGCTCTTGCTTCTCTAATTCCATGATTTATGTGTGTCTCCTCAATTGAAAATCCTTTTTAGGCTACGTGGTTTGTACTTGAGCTATAGCTCCAAAAGAGGTTGGCTAATACTAGTCTTTTTTTCAAGTGCCTTTTACCTTCCATGATTCGACATTAGAACCACCTCGGTGCTCGATCTAGGAAAAAATACCTTGCCATTGTTCCATATCATGCCCAAATCACAGAGCAATGTTCACATACATGAGGACCATGCCATTCTTATTGTGTCCCTTGGTGGCGAATTTCTTCTTGCAACACGAATCGTAGGATTTACATGCTCTATCTCAATTCAACAATTTGACGTGCACGATCTCGTCGATGTAGAATAACCATGTGTAATACAATACTGATTATGGTGAGTACAAAATCCATTGAATGAACCGGTAGGAGTCCATTTCACCGCAACACACAATTATTATAGGTGAAAAATTATCTTTGATACTAAACTTGCTTCATAGATGAAAATTTTACAGAAGGACACCTGCTTTGATACTGACTTGATCCATAAAGTGGTCAAAAAAAAATCTCAACCAACGAAGCCTTATAGGAAAATTATTTTAATTCTGATTTTTCCTCGAAAATAAAATCAACTTAAACAAATGCAATGCAAGAAAAATAAATGACACTACACAAGAGTTGATAACAAAGTTCAGAAATTTCCTACATCTATGGGTTTGTTAAATGTTAAACCGATTCATTATAGCGTTCTAAGTATGAATAAACTTACAATACTACAATTAATGTTTCCGCTCACCTCAAACTTTGGTGCCAATCGATCTGATAGAACCTAGACTAGTCTTGGAAGGTTACTCAATGTTCTGTATTGATTTCCAACTTTACACCTCTTATACACTTCCCCTTTGTTGTGACCCTATAGCCTCTACATAGAGCTACTTGTTAGATAATGTCACTTGTCGACAAGTTCCACCCTATCAGAGACTTCCCTATGTTACAAAGAGCTAATTTGGATCTGATGTCATCGACGAGCTCAACAATACACCTCTCCTCTGTGGCCTCCAAGAAATATGAACCTAGTTTAATATCACCCAACGTGTAAAGAATTAGAATTCCTAAGTATGCTTCTCTAGTGCTTGATAACGTCCCTCTAGCTCCACTCCTAAGCTCGCTCTCGCATGAGAAGACTAAGGCTTAACAATATCCTTTAAAATAATGTTGAGTTTACAAAAATTATTAACTCCCAATTACAATGCCTATAAAAATAAGTCTTATATCTTCAAAAATGCCTTAATACTCTCCTTAAGGCTCCCTCATTCTTCACTCCTTTGCACTTGGCTTTGCAAAGTGCTTGTTGAAATGAGGGGGTTGATATACATACCCCTTCCCCGAACATCTTGTTTAAAGGCCTTATGGCCCAAATCATTTGGTTTGGTTGGGTGCTTTGTATACAACAGTACAAGGTTCAAATCACACCCCGCCACTTTTTTCGCCGACCTATCTTTCACGCCGCCATCAACCGGGCTTCTCACTATCTCCGTTATTTCCACGTTAGCTTCACGACTATCAACTCCCCACATCATTCGCCCTTGCTTCCACCTATCATCATGTGTCTCTCTACAACCACATCCATAGATCCAAACCGCCGCCGAGTCCACCGTAAATTTGGGTTGCCCACCGAGTCAACGGGCTTGGTTTGTTTTACAAGTGGGAATAATCCCACATGTGGTAGGGGTAAGGTTATTGAGGTCTTTATTAAGCCCAAAAATACTATTGTATCTTGTGGCTTCACCACACCCATTTCGTTGTTTTTCCATTTGGCCCACCATTGGGTGAGGTGTATTTGGTTGTAATTTCCACATTGTAGTTGGTCGGTGCTAACATAGATTACCTTGAGCTCATCTTGACTCACCCAACTTGATTGATTAGCTTGCCAATGAGCTCGAGTGCTTGGCTTAACTCACCATGACTACTCAGTAGCTCAATCAACTTGGTTTCTATCTTGATTTGTAAGCTCAACTCAGTCAATTAGCTCGATGAGCTACTTGGAGTTCTATGGCAGCTAGGTCCCCCTCCGAAAAAAGAGTGGACCCACTATTGCAAACCTATTATTCACCTGTCAAATACTAGAGGTTGGAAAACATTTTTTTTCTCCGTGATGTCACAAAAACCCATTTGTCACTTACGCCAATGTGTCCAAATCCACCGCATCACTTGTATTTTTCTCTATCCTACGAACATCGTGTTGTTGTGTGGACTAGATCTAGAGTATATGAAATATGTTTTATGCATTCCAATAGGTTTCGGAAAGCTCTCAACATGTACTTCTATAAGGAATAGATTCAGAAGATCTTAGAAACTTATAATTCTTAATTTTGATCTTTGTATTAGGTTATCTCTCTTAAATGCATATGTGGGTCCATTCTATCAAGTTTCTATATTAAACATTGACTGAATTCCTCAAGGGTGGTGATAAAACCATGTCCTTGGGTGATTATTCCATGGTACCACCATTCATGTGCAACTCCCTCCAAATGCAAGGTTGCAAATTTGAGGGCTTCTTCTTCATACATTGGATTCAAAGAAATATATGTATCCAATTTATGTAACCAAGCTCTAGCATAACACTTATTTGATCCATCATATGAAGGAAGAGTTACCTTACCCAATCTTTGTTGTATGTCTCTTCTTGGTTTCTCTTGTTGAACTCTTTGATTCCTTCCTGGTCCTTTGCTATTCTTCACTTGGCAGTAGTCTCTAAAGGATAGCATCTCCCTTACTTTGAAGCTAAGGGCTGCATACTCTTCACCCCATACCTCCATGTCATCAACATCATTTGGGGCTTCCTCCTCAATTGGTTGTTCCTCTCTTTGGAGAAACTTGGCTCTAAAAGTCTGTTTTGGAGGCTTGGTGAATGTCCTCACTAGTCCAATAGAGCTTCCTTCACCATTTTCGGTGGCCCCTTGATTTGTACAAACATTGTGCCCTCGTAGAATCTTTTCTAAATATCTGATGGAATAGGTCAATACTTCATGCATTTCCCTTTGAGATTATCTCATAGACTACTGCAGCTCTCTCTAAATTCTTGTGATCATTTCATGCATGTAGTTGAGTGTATCATTAGGAGAAGATCTCTCGATCATGCTCTTCCATTTTCACCTTCTTTGGATTATTCCTGTAACACCCTTGTGATACTTGAACAAACTAACAGAATTTTTTTATATAGAACCCTTAATTACCTTTTTATGCCTTCAATGATTTTCAACACGCAGCAGATAAAATCCAGCATAATAATATTTACAAAATCCCTTAATTATTTTTATGTTGTAATGAATAACATTATTACTTAGCTCACTACTAAGTAATCCAACATTATTAATATTCCGTATACATATTGACAACATACAATAACCATGTGCAACTGTAAAGGTCCTAGATCTTTCCCGATCTCCCTTAATCACTCTACATGAGCATGTATACACTATATATTTTTGGTTAAACCTTTTTATAGGTTCTAAGAACCTACACATCTTCTTAGTATCAGCCAATAAAGTATTCAAGTACTTCCCTCCACTCAAAACACTACTAAAATAAGAAATGGTGAACAGAAAATGCAATCATTCATTTGCACTATTATGGCCATAATTTTTGGCATTACACTAGCAAGCCAATTTTGAGACTGCACACTAGCCTATGAAACATGTCTTCACTTCACCGCACAACTATCTCAATATAGTTATCATGATTCTTTTCCATTGATTAAAAATTAAACTACGCTTATGAAGTGAAAGTATCATGACTCGATATTCAAGTCACATGAATCTTGTCAGTCCCATCTTAGGATCCCTATGGGAAAGGTTACACTCACATAATGACTTATGTCATTACGTGTTTGTTACCCTCCTCGTAGCCATCCTGAGCTGGCATAGACAAGGTTCATACGACATGAATTTTGTTTCATAATACATACCCTTCATTGTTATTTCGTTATGCTTTCATCCTAGGGACAAGTTATAGTGAATTCCATTATGTTATCCATTTCACGATAGAGGTGTACAAAGAACTCATCGATTCATTGACTAGTTTAAATACCTCATACCACATTGTCATAAGGTAAACTATGTCATCCTACGATGATTGATTTAACTTAGTTAAATGAAAGGATAGGTAAATTCCAACTTTGGGATAGATAGTACTCATATTATTCATCACTTAATCATATTAATGTACCTAGATTAATTAAGTACATTTGTATTATTAACTTAATGATTAAGATGTACCTTTCAACTTTGTTTACAAATGACATAGTTGTTTTCCAAAGATAATGTACAATAGATGTGGATTTTTTTCATAATAAAGGTACATTATTTCAATCTTGTATGGTTTCCGTTGTTTAAAGGATAACATTATGTGTCTATTAGTTTATGAATTACAACTATTCATGATATATTATCCATACATTATAACTTATAAAAACAAATAAGCTATAATGTCATAATAATTTATTCATTTCTGCAAGTACCATAACAAACTACATCATCTCATCTTGCATATTTCATCAACATTTAATGGGTATTTAACACATATTTTTTCATTAATAATGAATTCATGAGATCATAATAAATATCGTAATCAACATTATTCAACGATATTTATACAATTTTGTAGAAGCATATTTTATACACTTTATAGTACAACCAAATATTAAAAACAACATGTTTTATATTAAATAATCATGTGAAAAACTTTCATGTTCTTTCAAAATGATAATCATCTTAATCAAGAATAATACATAAGATAAAAAGTCTTTTAAACAATCTACAAAGTAATACTTTCACATTTCCAATTTTGTACAATAATCCATATTGATGAATAATAATCATTGTATGACAAAATCATGCATAAAAACAAAACCAAATCACTTCATAATGAATACTTCATCCTGCTTGTTATAGGAGAGAGAGAGAGAGAAGGGTATACATAGTTAGTTCATCAAACCGACATGAATTATCCACTACTTTCATGTTGTTATAGTACTAACTAAGTGAGTATAATAAGATTATCCTATGAGACAACTTCATAGCTTCACAAGACATCATATAAAGTTATACATCTTTAATCAATGAAATAGTCCTAGTGTTGTACTTTATGTTTCCAAATCCAATATAAGCAATGTCACTAAGACCTTTTAAAAACAACTTATAAAGTTTACTAACCCATTAAACATGATCAAGATGGTTCAACTAACTTCATCTCATGGGAATAATAAATTGTGTTTGATGTTTTAAAAAATCAAACATTTTGCATGGCCTCGTAATATCTTATCACATTGTCCAAAGGATTAAATGAAAGAAATAAATGAAATCTCTCAACCGAATTCAAATCATAACAAAAATAAACATCATAACTTTTAACCATCAATTTATCTTGTCTCGATCTTACCATATCATACTTCATTATTCCCCAAAAGAATGATTGAAAGAAGAATACAAAATTCCTTTCTACATGGTGAACATTGGCAAAATTCCAACTTATTTGATACAACAAATAACCTTGATATCCAAAGAACAACTGAATGATGAAAACAAAATTTATTATATTTTCCAAGTAATCATTTTATTGCATAGTTGACCAATTTTATACATGAATACCACAACATTCAATATATGGATTTTCCCTAACAACAATGTATTTGTTTTTGTTTCTATATCAACTATAACTTATCCAAATAACTATTTCATCATCTTAAAAGGGAGTTTCTAAACATTAAAACTTTATCACTAATTTTAATGTATCCGTTACTACAAAATAAAATAGTCTCACCCGCAATTGATACTCGAACCAAAACTTTGAATGTTTAGGATATCTCAGTAAGAGTCTAACTTTCCCCAAGCTACCAATTCAATCATATTGAAGATTCATAAAAGACATTTAAGAAATCGAATACTAAGCTCAAAATGAACTATATAGTTTAATGCAACTCCAAATGGAATCAGCTTAAAAGAAATAATCACAATAATAATTACCAATTTCGTACTTATGATTTTAATCAAAACATTCAAGGAAGATACAAAACTCATCTATTTTCTCTCTTGATTTTTAGCTTATTTAAACAGATATGTAGGCCTATTTTCAAAACATCAACTATAAGAATTAACCCTCAAATCAAAAGAAAATTATTTTTATTCAAATTTGGTTTAGGAGAGAGAAAACAAAGTTTTTTTAACCCTAGATCCTTTAAAGATTTTGTTACACATGAGTCCATTAACAAAAATTTTATCTTCAAAACAAACACAAGGATCAAAGTCGACACACGTATTAACCATAATAATTACTTCCAGGGATACCCATTTCCTAAATCTTAAACTCCCTTTTTATACAACTATAACAAAAGCGTGTAGTTATTTTTTTAGAAGAAATCCCTAAATAGAAAATGCAAGAAAAACATATTTCAAATGTTTGCATCCCAAGGCGTAGTGTTTTGACTCAGCTTTCTCATTTAATAATTAGCTTAGAAAATCCTATTAACAGCTTTTACCATTTTATTGCTAGATTACTTTATTTGTTTGATTTCCTTCATGTTTAAAACCAATCTTGTAAATAGAAATCATCCCAAACAAAATAACCCAATGATATTCACCTATTTTGCAATGTAATAACATAAAGGAGTTAAATATATTCATGTCTCGAGATGACAAACTTCGCAAGATTTCCTTCAAAAAATTTTTTCCATTATCTTCCTTACAAAAATCCTCAAGAAAATCGAAAAACAAGACTCCAATGCATCACCGCCTTTAAACCATTTAAATGCCATTGGTCCCAAAATAGTAACTTCTATTTTTAGTTGAGCATGCCCACTAAGATATCAATAGAGAAAACCCCATTATCTCCATGCACAACTCACCGAAAGAGCTCAAAATAGCAAAGAGGAAGAGTTAAAATGAACTTAGTGTTTGCATGCAATAACTTCACTGGAGCTTCTAGTTCCCAAAATATTAATTGACTTCCAATAATATTTATGTTATTTAATTCTTGCAAGTGCCACATAGTGGCGTTGATCAACTCCCCACCACCCTTTTCCTCCAATCTTGTATGGAGGTTCCCGAGCAATCAAAGACAATTTTTAAAAACTTAATAATAATAAAAATTATTAAAAGTTACATAGTGGTCAGATCTTTGATTGAGTTTATTAATAATCCTCATAATTCTTATGAATATTGTCAAAGACCTCTATAAAAAAATCACATAATATCCTTTACCTTGTTCGAGGGCTCGATTATTTACCTACTAAACATTACCAATGCCACCCTTATATGGTCTATGACCATTTATTAAATATTTAACTTTACCAATTTTTGCCATGGTCCATGACCAACAAGAGTAGCATAATGCAATTTCACCTTCACCAAAGGCTAAGCATCAAAGAGGAGGTTACATTCATCAACTTACAATTGTAATGATGGTCGATGACCAAAAAATATACTTTGACAAACATACATTAACTTACCCATTTATCATCATCGATTATGTTTACAATCAATGATCATTACATCATATTGAAATCAAATCAAGTGACAACAATATTTTCTTACGTTATTAAACATTGCTAAGAAATATAAACAAACATGTACATTTACCTTGTTACCATTTCATAACCTTTTCCGAAAGCATAAAAGACTTTTTATAATGCCTTGCGACCTATGACCAGGAAATTAGTCAAAACATTAAAACTATGATTATTTCAAAACAATGAAATAATGTAAGGTAGAGCAATGAGTCAATTTCATCGTATGATTACAAAATTATCAGTTATGCAAACAAGGAGGTGCTCAACATCCATGTCAAGTACATAAAAATGACGATGATTTACAACTATCAAAATAGACATTATTATGGGATGTGACATACTTCCCCCTTAAATAATCATCATCCCGATGATTTTAACTCATCATCATAAAATTCAATAACTAAACAAAGTCAAAACAATTCAAACATTACTTCCTAAGGAAAAATTAACTCATAATTTCACATAACTTATAATTTTCCCATATTTTTCAATCAATTATTACTCATAAATCTTAGTTGTAACAACCTTATGACAAAAATAATTGTAAAATAGTCAAGCAATACGGAAGGAATTGTCATTGCCAATCAATTTACCAATAATAATAAGTATATTAGTATCGATAATCAAAAATAGAAGTTTTTATCATTCAAACAGATATAAGGAAATGTGGTTTTAATTTCTTCCAGATTTTTCCAACACTCTAACCGGGTTCCACCACAATTATTCCCAAGTCTAGAACCTTGTACTTCAAAGAGGGTGTTGTTTCTTTTTCATCCTTGCGGTTTACCACTTTGCTTGGATTCTTTATTGTGGATTGTTTTCCTTGTTCCTCAAGAGACAATATTTGGCATAGTGGTCACCACCACACTTGAAACACCCATCAAAATATATTTTCCTATCAAATTTATTATCGTTACCAACAACATTATCCTATCCATTTCTTTTTGCATTTATAGCAGGGTTTTGTTGTGTCATTTTCACCATTTCGAGCCTTATTTCCAACCTTTTTCCACCAATTTTTGTAGGTGACACTAGGTAAGGTGGGTTATAGCTTTTCTTTCACTTCTCATCCTTGTGAGAAGCTATGGCTCAAGCTTTTACTCCCGCCTAATGTCCTTTTCAAAAACATCTTCCATGGTAGAAGGACCATGGACATCAACTTCACCCCTAATGATTGGGTTAAGTCCCATGATGAATTTGTGTATCTTGAATTTTTCATTACTTTAGTACTTGTGGAACATACTTCAACAGCTTTAATGAATTTATCCCAATATTCAAGATACTGTCATTTTACCTTGTGTAAAGGTCTGAAACTCAAACATTTTCTAGTCATAATATAATTGTGGTAACCAACATTGTCTGAAGTAATGTTTAAATATGATCCCAAGTTATATTTGTTGTATCAACACCTAAATCCACCTTTCTATTATCCCACCAAGAGGAAGCCTCTTTGGAGAGCTGAAAGGAACCCATAACAACTTTGGTTTCTTATGTGAAATCTCTTATCTTAAAATACTTCTCCATTTCACTCAACCAATTCTCAGCTCCATCTCTTAATGTTGATCCATCAAATTTGGGTGAACTGATTCACTTAATATATTTTGATAGCTCACATGCCAAGCGGGATCTTATGTCCCCTAGTTGGTTCCCGACATTTAAGTTCCCCAAATTGGGATTAGCATTTCCAACATTGAGATCCACTTCATTGTGATTCCCAACGTTAAGGTTTCTAGCATTAGGCTTCCCATGTTGTTGTACATTATTGTCACTTTCACTACTACTTTCCACTTTTAATATCGGTTGTTCAAGAACAACTATATGGCTACGATTTTCTTGCATGACAACTAGTATCTCGTCAATTTTTTGGGTTGTTGCTACTTCAGCTCCTTCAACCCTATTGTTTGCATTATTGCCTCTTGTCCTAACCATTTTGTTCTATTATACAAGAATAAATTTTTTGTTAGTGTAAGGACCCATTAAGTCCAAGAGTTGTAAACCTTTAGCTCTGATACCAAAATGTAACACCCATGTTATACTTCAACAAATTAAGGGAATTTTTGTATATACAAATTCCTTATTACCTTTTAAGGCCTTTAATTATTTTTAGCACACAATAGATAAAATCCAACATAATAATATTTACAAAATCCCTTAATTATTTTTATGATGTAATGAATAACATTATTACTTATCTCACTACTAAGTAATCTAACATTATAATATTCCAGAATCCATCTTGACAACATACAATAACCATGTGCAACTGTAAGGGTCCTAGATCTTTCCCAATCTCCCTTAATCACTCTACATAAGTATGTATATGGTGTATACATTTGGTTATACCTTTTTATGGGTTTTGAGAACCTACGCATCTTCTTAGTGACAACTGGTGAAGTATTCAAGTACTTCCCTCCAACTTCAACTCAAAACACTATTGAAAGAAGAAATGGTGAACAAACAATGCAATCAATCTTTTGCACTATTATAACCATAATTTTTGGCATTGCACTAGCAAGCCAATTTCAAGACTAGCACACTAGCCTATAAAACATGTCTTCACTTCACCACACAACCATATCAATATAGTTATCGTATTATTTTATGTTGATTAAAAATTAAATTACGCTTACAAGCTACAGGATCATGACTCGATATTTGGGTCACATGAATCCTATTAGTCCCATCTTAAGATCCCTATGGGAAAGGTTAAAATCACATAATGACTTACGTCGTTACGTTTTTACCCTCTCCGTAGCCGAAAACTATGTCATCCTATGATGATTGATTTAACTTAGTTAAACGAAAGGATAATTAAATTCCAACTTTGGGATAGATAATACTCATATTTATTCATCACTTAATCATATTAATGTACCCAGTGTGATTTAATTTGATTTGAATTAATTAAATCTAAGTATTGTAGAGTAACTATTGAAATAAATGATGTGTAAATGATAAAGTACAGTAATGACACAAGTAAACTAAAATGTAAAGTATGGAACCCTAAGCAAGAAGGATAGGTGGGAGGACTTAGTTGATTCCCCGAACATACATGAAGTGATATAGGTAGGTGTGACTGATGAACAAACTATAAATAACGTTGTCACTTTGGTCATTGGAGAATATGGAACCCGAGAATAATGTCCGACGGGGGGTTTTGACAAAGGTGTTTAGGTGTTGGTGATCGCTCCTAGGTCTGGTGATTGCACAAAGGCTTGGAATCTGCTTTCTATCAGTGTCACAAGGTCTTTGTTATTATTGCTCATTAATCACCCGATGTTTGTACTATGATCACCAGAGGTACCCTGTAACCTACAAAAGATAATTTTACTGCATAAGCCCATAAAACACATCTAACCTAATAAAAAATATGTAGAATGTGGAGTCAGATTGACCCCGATGGTCACCTCGAAGAGTGAACTTACTTCCGAGCATTGCACTACATCTCATACCCCATGTAGTTCTTGTGTGTGTGTAGAAATGGTGCCCAAGATGCCCTTGTGCAAGTTGTACTTGATAGTGGGATGTAGCTAGAATGTAGCAATGTAGTAGTATGTGTGGATGGAATAGAATGAATTTCCCCTTCCTATGTTGTGTATGCAAAAGTATGCAGCCCTTGTCCCTTGAATGGATGCTAGATGGATGCCTTTTGAGTGCTTTAGTGCCTTTGGAATGCAAGCTTAGGTGATGATAGTAATGCTTAGTACTTGGTCCTTGATTTTTAACACATAACTATGTATTTATATGATTCCCTTATTTGAATTTCGTAATTGACAACTAGAAGGCCGACCCATAAGTGAAAAAGATGCCCAAAAGATAAAAGAGACCCAAAAGGGTAAGTAAGTTGGAAAAGGGTCAGGGGCACCATGGAGGGATAGGAGTGCTTGGGCGTTGTTGTCTGGATTGGCATTGGTGTATGAAGCAATGAAAGATAAAAAAAAGTAAGGTTCTCGACTGGGTTGTAGGGTGTGTAAGACCAAATAGAAAAGATGAGACGAAGAAAAGAGGAAAAAGATAGTTGTCAACCACTAGTTTTCTTTTTTAGGAATCATGTAAATGTTAGCATGATTTTTGTCTACACTTTCCCCACTTTATGTTTTGAGTGAATACTCGATAACATAAAGTAGATAAAATATGCGTACCTTATGATCATGTAGAGTGTGTGACGAATAGCGTGCTGAGTGGACAAGTGAAGCATGGAGACTAGGAAAGGAAAGTGACCCTAGGGGTGAAGCGTATGCGTTGCTTGTACATGTTTTTGTGCTTGTATTTGTTATTGTAGGTTGCTTCTTGTTGTGTATTAAGGACAAACCTACAAAAGAAGAGAGAAATAGTAGTCAAAGTCCTGTATATGAAAAATCTGAGCAAAGTATGCAAAAGTGTGTAAAAGTAGTAATAAAGGAAAGTGTGCACCTAATGTAAAAGAGTGTAAAGGATAGAAAAGTGTCCTGAAATGCTATGAAGAGTGAGTTTTTGGGTGATCTCATGCCAATAGCAAGTTTTTTGGGTGATCTCATGCCAAGTGCGAGTTTTTTGGGCGATCTCATGCCAAGGAGCAAGTGTTGGGGAGAGAGGTTTAGTTTTACTCTCCTTCCATGACTCTTCCTAATAAGCACCATCATAGATGGTGTGTCTTGATTTGTTCATGTTGTTCATTTTGTCCCGATTGTTCAACTAGTTCCAAATTCTACCGATTGAAGGAGATCAAATACATTCTCGTGATTGGAGGACTGATCCTATAACTATAGAATTTCTCTCAAGACTTCGTGAATTGTGAAGACACAAGCACTCAGCACTACTTATGAGTCCGGGCATTGGTGTATGTGTTACAATGAGGACCCAAATCAAATTATGGGTCATTTTGTGACCGTATTTCTATTCTCGTTTCTCGTACTATGTAGATATGTGTGTATATGGCTCTCGAGCTATTGTAGGGGTGATTTATTCACCTAATGTATGCCCCCTCATTTGGGGTGCATGTAATGAATATAGGAGTTTGTGGCCCAAAATAGAGGACCTAATTTTGAATTGGAGTGGATAACTACAGGGGGGTAGGGGATGTGCATGGTAGAAACAAAGGCATATGTAAACAAAGTGGGATATAAACATGTGTTAGTATAAAAATGCTAGTATGCAAGAGAAGACAATGTGACAAGAAAGTAAGAAGACAAGATAGACTACGAAAAGTGGGTTTCATACATGGGACATCACTCATAATGTCACAAGAAAATCAGGGTTGAAGTGGTCAAAAACATGTAATGAACATACACGACAAAGGGCATAGCCCGCAAAACAATAAAGAAACAATGGAAAACAAAGTGTATCAGATAACCATGGTGGCATATAGTCTTGCAAGGCAAATGTTACACATGAAGCACCCGTTAGCATGTTAGAAAGATAAAAAGTATGTCAAGACATGTATGTATCAATGGAAAGTAATGTGCTAGAAAGTAGAAGTAGTAAATGATGAAACAATAGCACCTGTAATGTTTGAGAGTAGTAAAGGTAAATTCCCTCAGGAGCCTTGGTGGGATTGGTAAAAGGTACAATGCCAAGCATCATTGTAGTTTGTAAGAACGTGTAAGAGATTTTCATTCATAACTAGATACCAAGTGAACGTGCATGTATATATGTATAGAAAGATGATGAAATACTAAAAATTTGTCTAGCATGGAAAACAAAGTGTAACATGTAAGTAGAATAAGCTAGTAAGAAAAGATACGACCATGATATTCAAATGCAATGTATGAGTGTGATGGAATGGTATGCAAAGTGTGAATGTGATAGGATCGGGGTTCCCCTAGTGGATGTGTATGAGATGAGGTTCATTTATAGGAATCCTCAACAGTTAAGAATGAACCATAGAACAAGAGTGTGTCATCGGGTAACAAGTTTGTTATGCGAATAGATGCTAGAAAGATGTACCATTAAGCACAAAGCGTAAAATATGAATGATGTCATGTGAGGTTAATTTAAGAATTATATCCTCAGTAATTGAGTATGAACCGTGGAACTAGAGTGTGTCATAGGGTAATGGCGATACAATACATGTATCAAAGGGTTTGAAAGTGCGTAGAAAGATGAGTCATGAAGCGTGGAGCATTAAGTGTGATAGTAGACGCTAAAGACAACTTGCAATAATGGAAGGGGGGAGAAAGCATGATGGCCCCGAGTGTATGATGTAGAGAAGGATCAAGTAAACTCATCTAGAAGATCATCAGTGTCAAGGTCATAACCGATAGGATCCGAACTTGGTAGGTAATAACGTTGGATTGATCATATAAAGAGCATGTGTGACATAAATTGTACATACCCATAACATATTATTCATCAATAAAAGGAGGTTGAGGATAATCATGTGCATACCAACGAGTTAGATTTTGAGTATATCCCAAGAATGAGTCATTGCATATAGAAACACGACCAAAAGGCATCAGAAATGAGATGTCAGTATGATTGGGATCTAGTGTGCCACCAATGTAATCAAGCCAAGATTTTCCAAGTATGAGTGGAGAGGAATAAGGAGTGCGTCCAAATAAGACCGATAAATGGAATATGTGGAGGCCATAGACATTAGTAACAAATATACATTCGTGATATAGGTGAGGAGATTGAGGCGGGCGGAGAAGATCAAAAAGTGTGAATCCTAGGCATGTTAATCCATCATACATGCAAACAATATCAGAGAAAGTAGGGTTGAATGGAATATGAGGCCAATAAGAGTTAGGGATGAAGAGAGTACATGTGAAGGGATCATGGCACGACGATGCAAAGTGATTTTGGGGAGATGCAGAGATGTTAAGATACCCAATGTATTGACGGCTCCTGGAAAGGTATCATAGAATTAGTGGAAGGAGGAGGATTTTTGAATTTATATTCACCAAATGACTGAATTTAATTTGAATTAATTAAATATAATTATTGAAGAGTAACTATCGAAATAAATTATGTGCAAATGATGAAGTATAGTAATGACACAAGAAAACTAAGATGTAAAGTATGAAACCCTAAGAATGACGGATGGGTGAGAGGACTTAGTTGATTTTTTAATGGACATGAAGTGATCTAGGCAAGTGTGAATAATGAACACACTACAAACAAAATCTTCACCGGTCACTGGAGAATCTAGAACCTAAGAATAATGTCGCACAAGGGTGCCCAATTCGGATAGAGGTGCTGAGCGTTGGTAATTGCTCCTCGGCGTTGGTGATTACGCAGAGGCTCAGAATCTACTTTTTGTTGTGTCACAAGGTCTTTGTTGTTGTTCCCTGTTGATCACCTAATGTTTGCACTATGATCGGTAGAGGTACCGTAACCTATAAAAGAGAAGATCACCTATGCAAGCCCACAAACCACATCAAACCTAATAAAAAGATACAAAATGTGGATTTGGACTAACCCCGACTGGTCACCCGAAGAGTGAACTTACTACTAAGCATTGCACTACATATTAGACCCCATGTAGCTCTTGTGTGTGTAGAAATGGTGCCCTAGGATGCCCTTGTGCAAGTTACACTTAATAGCGAGGTTGTAGCTAGAATGTAGCAATGTAGTAGTATGTGTGGATGGAATAGAATGAACTTCCCCTTCCTATGTTATGTATGCAAAAGTATGCAGCCCTTTTCCCTTGAATGAATGCTAGATGAATGCATTTTGAGTGCTTTAGTGCCTTTAGAATGCAAGCTTAGGTGATGATAGTAATTTTTAGTGCTTGGTCCTTGATTTTAAACACATAACTATGTATTTATATGATTCCATTGTTTGAATTTCATAATTGACAACTAGAAGGCCAACCCATAAGTGAAAAAGATTCCTAAAAGATAAAAGAGACCCAAAAAGAGTGAGTAAGGTGGAAAAGGGTCATGGGCACCCATGAGAGACAGGAGCACCTAGGCGTTGTTGTCCTAGCTGGGCACTGTTTTCTGAAGCCATAAAAGATAAACAAATGAAGTTCTCGGTAAGAATTGGTCAGATGATGTGTAAGACCAAATAGAAAACAAGAGACAAAGAAAAGAGGCCAAAGATAGTTTTTCAACCGTTAGTTTTCTTGTTTGGGAATCATGTAAATGTTAGCATGCTTTTAGGACCTAGAAATGTACATAAGTGTGATTTTTTGTTTACAACAAGTTAACTAAGTAAATTTGTATTGTTACCTTAATGATTAAGATGTACCTTTCATACTTTTTTTTACTAATGGCATAGTTGTTTTCCAAAGCATAGGTACAATAGATATAGATTTTTTTTTCATAATGAAGGTATATTATTTCAATCTTGTATGTTTTTCGTTGTTTAAAGGATAACATTATGTGCCTTTTAGTTTATGAATTACAACTATTCATGATATATTATCCATACATGATAACTTATAAAAATAGGTAAGTTATAGTGTCATAATAATTTATTCATTTCTTCAAGTATCATAATAAAATACATCATCTCATCTTGTAGATTTCATCGACATTTAAGGAGTATTTAATACATATTTTTCATTAATAATGAAGTCATGAGATCATAATAAATATCGTAATCAACATTATTCAATGATATTTATACAATGTTGTAGAAGAAGATTTTATGCACTTTCATATAGTACAACCAGATATTAAAAAGAACATGTTTTATATTAAATAATCAAGTGAAATATTTTTATGTTCTTTAAAAATAATAATCATCTTAATCAAGAATAATACATAAGGCAAAAATCCTTATTAAAAAATATGCGAAGTAATACTTTCACATTTCTAATTTAGTACAATAATCTATATCAAATGAATAACATTCATCGTATGACAAAATCACGTGTAATAATAAAACCAATCACTTCATAATGAATACTTCATCCTACTTATCAGTAGGAGAGAGAAAAGGTATACATGGTCGGGCCATCAAACGAACATGAATTATCCACTACATTCATGTTGTTATATTACAAACCGAGTATAATAGGATTATCCTACAAGACAACTTCATAGCTTCACGATGAATCATATAAACATATACATATTTAATCAATGAAATAGTCATAGCGTTGTACTTTATGTTTCCAAATCCAACATAAACAATGTCACTAAACCTTTTTAAAAACAACTTATAAAGTTTACTATCCCATTAAACATGGTCCGATGGTTCAACCGACCTTATATCATGGGAATTATAAACCTTGTTTGATGTTTAACAAAATCACACATTTTGCATTGCCTCATAATATCTTATCACATTTTCCAAAGGATTAAATGGAAGAAATAAACAGAATCTCTCAACCGAAATCAAATCATAACAACAAATAAACATCATAACTTTTAACCATCAATTTATCTTTCCCGATCTTACCATATCATACTTCATTATTCCCTAAAAGAATGCTTGAAATAAGAATACAAAATTACTTTCTACATGGTGAACATTGGCAAAAATCCAACTTAGTTGATATAACAGTCATCCTTGATATCCAAAGAACAACTAAAGGATGAAAACATATTTTCTTATCTTTTCTAGGTAATCATTTAATTGCATAGTTGACCAATTTTCTACATGAATACCACAACATTCAATATATAGATTCTCCCTAACAACAACATATTGGTTTATGTTTCTAGATCAACTATAATAGATCCTAACAACCAATCAATCATCTTAAAAGGAAGTTTTTAAAAATTAAACTTTATCAGGCTAATTTTAATGTATACATTACTACGAAAGAACTCAGTCCCACCCACAATCGATACTCAAACTAAAACTTTGAATGTTCAAGTATATATGTAAGAATCTAACTTACCCTCAAGATACCAATTTAATCATATTGAAGATTTATAAAATACAATTAAGAAATTAGAATACTAAGCTCGAAATGAGCTATATAGTTTAATGCAACTCAAAATGGATTAGTTAAAAGAAATAATCACAATAATAATTACCCATTCCCATTCTTATGCTTTCAATCAAAACATTTAAGGAAGATACAAAACTCATCTCTTTTCTCTCTTGATTTTCAACTTATTTAAATAGATTTGCATGTTTATTTTCAAAACAACAACTATAAGAATTAACCCTTAAATCAAAAGAAAATTATTTGTTAGTCGAATTCATTTCAAGAGAGAGAAAACAAAGTATTTGTTTAACCCTAGTTCCTTTAAAGCTTTGGTTACACATGATTTTGTTAACCATTTTTTTACTACCTTTGAAACAAACATAAGGATCAAAGTTGACGCAGTATACACCATAATAACTACTTCCAGAAAACCCATTTCCCGAATCTTAATCTCCTTTTTATAGAACTATAACCAAAGCATGTAATTATTTTTAGCAAAAACCATGAATAGGAAATGCAAGAAAAACACATTTAAAATCCTTAAGAAAATCAAACAAACAAGACTCCAATTGCCTTTAAATCATTTAAACACCATTGTTCCCAAAATAAAAACTTTTATTTTTATCTTAGCAGACTCCACTAAAATCTCAATAGAACAAACCCCATTATCTCCATGCATAGCTTGCCAAAAGAGCTCGAAATAACAAAGAGGAAGAGTTTAAATGAACATAGTGTTTTCATGCAATAAACTTCACCCGAAGCTTCCCGTTCCCAAAATTTTCACCGACTTCCAATAATATTAATGTTATTCAATTCTTGCAGTGCCACGTAGTGGTGTTGATCAACTCGTCACCACCCTTTTCCCTCCAATCTTGCATGTAGGTTCCCGAAAGCAAAAGATCGTGTTTACAAACTTAATAACAATACAAAATTATTAAAAGTTGTATAGTGGTTGGTCTTTGACCGAGTTTATTAATAATCCTCATAATGCTTATGATTATGGTCGAAGACCTCTATTAAAAAATCACATCATATCCTTTACCTTGGTCAAGGGCTCAATTATTTACCTACTAAACATTACCAATGCCACCCTTTTATGGTCTATGACCATTTATTAAATTATTTAACTTTGCCAATTTTTTCCATGGTTCATGACCAATAGGAGTAGACAATGCAATTTCACCTTGACTAGGCTAAGCATTAAAGAGGAGGTTATGACCATCAACTTACAATTGCAATGATGTTCGATGACCAAAGAAAAATAGATTTTGACAAGCATGCATTAACTTACCCGTTTATTACCATCGATTATGTTTACTGGTCAATGAACATTACACATCATATCTATATCAAATCGATGGAAACAATATTTTCTTACACTATTGAACATTGCTAAGAAAGATAAACAAACATGTGCATTTACCTTGTTTCCATTTCATATCCTTTTCTCGAGCAAAGTGTAAAAGACTTTTTATAATGCCTCATGCGGTCTATGACAAAACTGTTATGACTAGGAAGTTAGTCAAAACATTAAAACTATAATTATTTCAAAACACCAAAATAATACAAGGTAGAGCAATGGGTAAAATTCATCGTATGATTACGAAATTATCGCTTATGTAAACAAGGAGGTGCTCAACATCCATGTCAAGTACATAAAAATGACGATGATGTGCAATTATCAAAATAGACCATATTATGGGATGTGAGAGTTCCTTCTCTCGATAGACTATAGAAATTTTCCATGGTTGTATTTAGATCCGATTTTTTTCTTTTTTCCTTCATAGGCTAGGAGATCACACTGCTCGATACCACCGTAATGTCGCCAAATGGACACTATAACACTTCCAAGGGATTTTCCACAATTTTGATCTTAGAATGCATAATATAAAAATTAGAAAGATGAAGATATGAATTTATCCCGAAATGGCGACTTAGCTAGAGGATGAAACTTATCCAACACGTAAGCTAAATTTATATATTTTTATCAAAGACAATTCAAATGATTTTATCATGCTAAATACACAAGAAATATACCATATTGGAACCCAATCAAGGCTGAAATATCTATTAAAAATCTACAGTTTGCTCCTTCTAAACACAACCTGAAACACCAATTCTTTGACCTAAAAATTACAACAAATGGCTGATTGGATGTCTAAAAATCAGAAGATGGAGCATTGACCCAGATCTGAATTTTAACAGCTCCAAAACACCCCAAACCAATTCTCTATATGGGTCGCTTCACCTAGAACAAGTTGGAAATAAAGGGGAATCACAACAACCAATATTCTCCTTCAAACCCTTGTTCAGATCTCAGTAAATACAACCTTCAAACACTGCTGGAAAATACAAATAGAAGAATATTGTTCGTTATCCTCCTAATCCTCATTAGGGTTTTCATCCCCAAGAAATAAATTCAAAGGGTTTTCGTCCTTAGAAGTTGCTATGCAAAGCTCACAAGCTCACACCAAAAATCTGCATTTTCATAAAATAAAAGAGATGTTTTTCCAAGCAAGTCAACTTGCTTTTATAATCAATCTTGGCTTAGTAGCCACCCACAACCACCAATCATCTTCCTTTTCCACACTTAATTTTTTTGCTTTGTCCCCTCTCCTACATGGGTCACATTTCCTCTAGGAGGAAATTAAAATTTTTAAAGTGACTTTTCCCTTTTATTTTTTAATTTAGTCTTTAATAAATTAATATAAGTGCTTTTGATAATAAAAAAATTATGCACTTTATAATAATTCATTAAGACTAAAGTTTCCCTTTTATTCATCCCTTAGCCGTTGGGAAACAAAATTGGGCTAAGGGTCTTCGATTGGTTATTTTAGAAAGAGGGACATTTCATTACAACTGGAAAGGGAGGCTACAAAGTGTTACAAGAAAAAGCATTATGGTTGGGTTTTGAACCTAAAACCTTTTGGATTTTCCCCATTTTTTATTTTGTCCTCTTTGAGAGATTGAGTTGATAAACTAGAGCATAAATAAGCATATATTTTTGGGTAGGAATAATCTCATCTCATGGAATAGGTGTGGGGTATTTGGGTATTTAATTCATGCATGTTTATTTCAACTTCCCATTCATGTCTATGTGTTATCTATCAAATTAAATATCATTCAATTGAAAACTTTTATGCCATGAAATAAAAATTAAGAAAATCTTGATTGGATGATAGAATCTACATGTTGCGATATGCCCAACCTCTTGAGGGGCTCAATTATCAATGATTGTTTGCACATCAAATATTTTCCTACAATTGCTCATGCTTATAACTATAAAGGGATGTTACAAAGTGCTACAAGAATCAAGAATTTTGATTGGGTTTTGAACCCAGAACCTTTCGTATTTTCCCCATTTTTAAATTTTGGCCTCTTTAAGCGCAAAATCCCATTTATGGGGGTTATAATGCTACTTAGAACCTGGAACATATTGGATTTCCCCCTTTTGACCCCTCTAAATGCAAATTGCATTCATGTGAAAAAAATACAAGTGAGATGAAGACAATGAGGTATACATGTATTTATTTCCCACATTTTCATTTCCAAGTTTGCATTCATGTCTTTGTCTTATCTAACATACTAAATGTTGCCCAAACAAAAATCCTTGACGATGTACAAATATTTTTTTATAAAAATAGCTAGTGATTGACAAAAATGACTTGTGGTTATAGGAAAGAAAAGTTTTGTATAGGTTCCCCAAAACATTTTCCCCACCCTTCAACTACACCTCCCTCAAACACCTTCTTCTTCGCCCTTCTTCCTCTAATGCTCTTTCTTCCCCTCCAATTTCACTCTTTCGATGCATCCCCTTTAGCGTTTCCATTGCATATTTCACGTGAAATTACTAGTTTGTAAACATGCTAAATCCGGTCCATGTACACAATACTCTTTAAAACCCTATGAAAAGAAACTTTTAAATCAATGAAAATTTTTAAAATGCTTTAATAAAATTGTGAAAATAGTTGTTGATGAGAAAATAGGGAGGACGAGTGACAATTGTATTGATGTGCAAAAATCATATTACAAGGCATGAGAGTTGCAATGCTTATAAACATCGTCTGTTGAATACAAACAAAAATAGTTTCAACAACCTACATGTTTCTAAAATAGACTTACAAGAAGACTTTTCCTAATACAAATAAAATAAATATGGTTGCAAAACAATATAGCCATATAATAACATATGTAACCAATTACCTAGGTAAAAGCAATATACCTATGGTAAAAGGTAACAAAGATCAAATGAATAACTACAATGTAAAATCACTTAAGTAATAATGGTTTTACCTAACATTCCCCGCCTTAATTTTGCATTTCTTCAAGAGAATAAGAGAGGAACTCTCTGAACATCTCAAATTTTTCACGTGCAAATGAATTTGTGAAGATATATCTTCATTGTTCAAATTTAAGGTAAAAATAAAGTTGAATATTGTGTCTCAAAACATGCTCACAAATGAAATGAACTTGTACCTCAATGTGCTTCATTCTCTCATGAAACACTAGATTGAGAATAAGTTTTAAAACACCTTCGTTGTCAACATACAAGGAAGTAGGATGCTCATGTGGTAGTCCAAGTCCTTCAAGTATGTGACATAACCATATTGCTTCACGCTGAAACTCTACCTCGCAACATGATATTCGCCTTGATGGAAGATCAAGAAATAAAATTTTATTTCTTGCTTCCCCATGATATTGAACTAGATCCCAAAAAGAAAACAAATCTAGAAGTGGATTTCCTATCATCAATGTTACCTGCATGATCTGAATTTGAATATCATGTCAAGAAGAACTGATCATTCTTCTTGTACTCTAGGCCAAAATCCATAGTGCCCTTAAGATATCTCAAGATCCATCTTGCTTCTTTTCAATGAAAACTCTATGTTCCTACATGAACCATGAAATATAGCTAACCAACCAACATCCTACTCAACTCCAATTTCACTATCCGGCCTTTTTGAGCACCTAGTACAAGACCACCCATTAAGGACAAGAGCGCTGGCGCTACTATCCCCTCTAGGTGCCTATGTCCTCCTTATCTCTTTTTTAATCTTTCAATGTTACTTCTTTCTTTTCTTCTTTTATCACCCTTGGTCAACCTTTCACTTGTTAATGACGAAACTTAAGCAAATGAATGGTACACACACACATACACGTATTAGTTAACCTCATTAAGGGGGACTAAACATTTCAAGAGGTACATACTATTACAAGGAGATAACATTTTCTATCTACTACACTAAGGACTGCATTTTGGCACTGTATAGGCGGGTTTATTCTAAATTCTATACCACATATTTGCATTAGGACAAAGTAGTTGTAGCCCACTATTCTTTATGTGATTAACACTAGGGAATCCTAGCTCAAGGGACACTATTTCAATCACACACACACACTAGAAATACATGGAGTCTAAAATGTAGTTCATCATTTGGTGACAATCACATTGAGGTGATCGTCGAGGTCAATACGACTAAAGCATATGCATATTTTTATTCATCTAATGTGCACTTTAGTATTGTGCAGGTAGCTAGGGTTTCTTTTGCAAGTACATGTGCGACAAAACAAAGGTTTGGCGAGCCTGACATAACCTATAACGAACAAGAAGAAACAAATAAAGAACCAAATCCTAAGTTATTTTGCATACACCAACACCCAAAACAAACACTAGCACACTGGTAGCCCCGTCCCATTCCAAGCGGTTATGTCCTATCAATTTCCATATCATATTTTTAGACACATAACTTACACAATACATGATTAGCTATTCTAGATCATTCACTAGCCCATAATCAGTCCATACTTACATTTGCAAGTTGAGTCATTATCTAAACCCTATACATCACTCTTACTTGCATTTCCTTTGTTTGATCTCGTTTATTTATCGCTTTTATCTATCTTATCAACAATGTCCTTATCTTAGATTTAATTCTATTAAATCAACACCAGTATAATTTGGCTATGTTTTTCTTATAGCTTATACAACATTGTATTGACCCATGGATCGGGTCACTTAGACGAGACTTGGGTTTAGTTAAACCTAGTTTAGCTAGCCCCGATTAGTGAAAGTCATCTGAATGTCCTCATAATAACAAGATCCATGATTGGCGATTAAGGAGCATAAATTTTGAACAAAGCACCAACATTAATTCAATTTATTATGTGAGATGTTTTTTCAATATTCCCTTTAAACATACATGACTAATAAACATTAAAAAGTTAATCTTTGTTAATTTAAAATTTTCAAATACATTATGTATATTTATATGGTTTGTATATAAATCTATATACAAAATGAAGGACATATTTTAAATATCCTGTCATATGTGATGGTTATTTCAATTTTTTAAAGTATTTAAGATTTACATTTTTTTACAATTAAAATAATGAAAAACATGTAAATGATAATCAAATTTAACTCATGGTTGTGATGCATTTAGTATTTACCTAGAACCCATCATGTTTGGTTTAATTTTTAATATATGTTATACAAACAAGTTAACAAGTTTGTTTAAGATGGTGCCATGTAGGGATTCAAACTTGTGTTCCTCCATCCACCAAAATCCTACCTCCAGTCTCTTTTCACCTCTCATTTCTCTAACCACCATAGCCACCCAACCTCCTTCCCTTCTTCCTTCTCAGTTTGCATTCCCTCCTTCCCTTCAAAGCTAACAAAATCATATTTAGCATGGAAACCAAACTATTTCCTTATTGGTTTATTCAATTAGACACAAATTATTAACTTCCCTTCACTCTTGACCATCGACTCTTTATCAAATCTTGCCCATCAAATCTTTCACAAATCTTGATTGTTAGCTCTTTGTTAGGTGTTGGGGATTGAACAAAGGGGTTTCAAATTTTGATTCAAAGTTATTTTACGTTATTGCATTTTATTACTATGCCTAAGCCACAAGTATTTACTTCCCACCTTTTTATTTTCAACTTTCCATTCATGTCTTTGTCTTATGTAACAAATGAAATGTCGTCCAATCGACAACCTTGATTTCGTAAAGATAGATCGACATATAACATCTACATATCTCTCATATGATCAACCATTGTAGGGAACATTGTGTCTAGGTTTCGAACCTGGAACCTATTGGAATTCCCCTGTTTTTAATTTTGGACCCTTTAATTGTGAATTACACTCACATGAATAATGTGAATGAGATAAAGAATATAAAGTGGAGCACATATAACATATATTATTTTGGGAAGGAACAATTTGAATCATGGATTAAGTGTGGGACATGCAAGTATTTAATTTCTACCATTTTATTTCCAACAAATTTCATTCATGTCTTCATCTTATCTACCAAATTAAACACTATCCAATTAATTACATTTACATTGTAAAAATAAAATAATCAAAATAACAAAGTTTGAATGTCAGATAAAATTTACCTATTGCTCATATGACCAACAATTTGAGCTCAATTATTGATGGTTTATCATGCATCACTTGATTCCCTACATTTGCTCAATCTTAAAACTGAAAAGGTGGGCTACAAAGTGATATAAGAAGAAGTAGTGTGGTTCGATTTCGAACCTTAAACCAATTGAATTTCCCCTTTTTCTATTTTGGCCCCTTTAAGTGCAAATAACCCTCATGTGAATAATGTAAGTGAAATTAAGATGATAAAGTGGAGCACAAATAGAAAATATTTTCTAGGTGGGAACAATCTGAGGAGTGGAATAGGTGTGGGACATGCACATATTTGATTCCCACATTTTTATTTCTAGCTTTCCATTCATGTCTTCGACTTGTCTAACAAATTAATTGTCATTTAACCGATAACATTCATGCCGATAAAAATAACATAAAAATAACAAAGCCCATTTTATGACGATCACCATACAACCCCTGTTCCATGCCGAGAATAATTTTCCTTCCCCGCTAATCAAAGTATAGATAGTACCCATGGATGAAGGACATGCGTATGATTTATTCCCTGGATGAGAACAAGAAATAAGGTATGTTGTATTCGGGTTCGTAGGAAAAGAGTGTCAATGTGTGGAGGATGTTGGATTTCAAATGTGTGAAGTCCATTCAAGCTAAACATGATGTGTCAATTTTGGGATCATCACGCCTAACAATTTACATTCCATATGATCCACCAAGTGTATGGTTAAAGTATGGAATAGGCTCAGACCGCCCAATACCACATTCTCACATTCCTCTCGTCCACTACAAGAAGATTTGTTACATTTAGTCACATATGGGTGTTTGTACATTTCCCGCTTTCGACAATTACTCGGTCTTACAACCGAACACATGGTCTACAAAGTGCTACAAGGAGCAAACATTCTGATGGGTTTGAAACCAAGAACATATTGGATTTTCCCCATTTTTAATTTGGCCCCTTTAAGCATAAATTGCACTCGTGTAAATAGTGTGACCGAGATCAAGACTCTAAAGTGGAGCACATATACCAGATATTATTTGGGAAGGAACAATTTGAGCCGTGGAATAGGTGTGGGACATGCAAGTAGTTAATTTCCACCATCCAATCAAAATCCTTCTTGCTGTAAAAAAAAATATAAGAGAATAACAACTCCCATGTTATACTAGTGGTCCTTGATGAAAAGATGCCATCATGACTATTGTTGTGGGAATCTTAATTGGTGCCTTGATAAATAGAGAGAAACCCTAATCACAATTGTGTATGAAATCACTACCCTGGGATGCCAAGTGCTACTACATACATAGTTGTCGCCCATGAGACACATAAGTAAATTCCTTTACATATACACATGTTCTACATACCCGAATAACACACGACCTAAAATTGGAAAGAACAACTACGACATATGAAAAATTGATGTGCCACTCCTTACATCATAGATATCTCAAAATTACATTGCCTTAATAGTTTGCACACCGCACCACCTTTGTGCTTCAAATGCTTGACAAAAATGACATTTGATTGTAGGAAACAAGAATTTTATATTGGTTCCCGCTACACTTTTTAACCTCCCTTGCACTTATCCTCCCTCAAACCCATTTTTCATCGTCCCTCTTCCTTTCTTGCTTTTTTTGCTCCGTCCAATTTTACTTCTTCCACCCACCCCCTTCGACATTTCCATCGTACATTATAATGTGATTGCTAGTTTTTAATGAAGTAAGTAATCTCTATATCATTTCTTTAATTTTCATAAATACTATAACTCTATTTCATCAAAATATTTATATGTAGTGTTTTTTTCCAAATTAATTGACATTTATTAAACATTTTAGAAAACAAATTGTAAAACACATTTCAAAGGAATTTCCAAACAATTTCATATGGAGCGGATGCTTTGATACGAAGAGTTAAATCCCAAAAATTGGGACCACTATTTCCCAAGTCCCCAACTCCAACAGTTTTGGGGGCTGTCCATCGTCCTTCTGTAAATTTTTCCGAGCCTCTATTTGGTTCTGTGGAAGGATTTTCGTATGAAGGTACTCCTTATTCTTCATTCATTGCATTCTTGTATTTGTTTTTTTGGGGTTTGTGTGTCAACTGTATTTTATATGTTAGTAGGATATGCAGATGTATGTGTTAGGAGGATATGCAGATCTTTCCTTGCAGGTCAACTGTAATTATTTGTGATGATGCACAGATCTTTTCTGGTGCTGTTGTATTGATGTATTATGCCTTTTTGTCAGTTTGATTATGTGGGTCTCTGAAATTATGTTCAGGGAATGAAGGGACTAATGGAAGGACGCAGTTTCAGTCACCTTCACATAGATTTGCAGCAGACTTTGTCATGGCAGGTGTTTCAGCAGTGGTTGCCAAGACAGCTGCTGCCCCCATTGAGAGAGTGAAGTTGTTGATGCAAAACCAGGGAGAGCTGCTCAAGAGGGGACACCTTATTCATCCCTATACTGGAAATGGCCATTGTTTCACAAGAGTTCTGAGAGAGGAGGGTTTTTTGTCCTTCTGGAGAGGCAATTATGCCAATGTTATTAGATATTTTCCCACCCAGGTTGGTACTGTTTCTTCTATAATTATTTTTTTTGCGATTCACCCCCACACCAATCTTTTGAACGAAATTTCTATTTCTAATCTATTAAATGAGATTACTGTTTTTTTTTAATGGCGATAAAGATTTTTTCTATTTAACACAGTCTGTAACATTCCCAAGCGATTGGAATGCACCATCAAGCTTAGAACACCTTTAGCTTACAAACAGATTTGGTTTGGATTTCGCCCCGTCTAGTCTTGGTGTAGCCCTGTTTGATGTCATCAGCTAGAGGGTCGTCCTCATGTTTATTTTTGGTTTAAGCTGGCGAGTCACAGGGCTCAAAAGGGCGCTAATGCTTGTTAGTTGCCTGGATTCCAGCTCGAGTCCTTGAGTTCTTGAACCGAGCATAGAGGATACACACGACCCCGGCAACCTAGGGATTGCTCCTAATTGCAGGAGAAAATTCTCCAGCCCTACGACTGGTGAAATCTCAACAATCGCACCTCTATCTAGCAAGCGAGAGTTTTTCGCCTACCCAACTGGGCATTGGCTCTAGATCATAGTCAAGTCAGAGATTTTATGAATGCAGTTCTGTTTGCAATTCTGTCTCACAATTCCTCGTTGTGGAATTAAATTTTAGTGCCCCTTTTCTGGTTCATGGCAATCCCTCCAAACTGCGACAAGATCATTGCTGGATCTACCAAGTTGAGATCTTGCGAATAAGGATTTATTTGTAATTCTGTTGTGGAATAAAATTTGAAGTGCCCTTTTCCCAGGTCATCAATATTTTTGATATGGGTAAAAGATGCTTTAATTTTCAGTGAAGGGCCTTCCTTCTTTAAAATTATATTGCTTTAACTGAGAAGCTTACTCACTTTTCACACCTCCATAGATCACTAAATCACAGAAAGGCAACTAATGAGTATGTGGAAATTGCGTTAGCACTTGGGAGCCCTTTCTCCCTGATCATTAAAAAAATGGTAAATGGGCCCGTTCATTATTGGGGACATGACTCAATAGAATATTACATTAGCTGAGAAGCTATCTAACTCTTCACACCTCACTCACTCACTTAAGTCATGGGAAATCAACTCGTTTACCATTTTCCACAAGTTGCATTAGAATAGGGTCATGCTTGTTTAGTTTTGCACCTTGTGATTGTAACTATAAGTGCCCTGCTTTCCTGCTAGAAGATGCTCTCAACAAAATATGCACTTCTCATTTGGATTCTTAGTTGGAAGTTTGGAAGTAAGCTATTTTGGGAGACGTTTTGAAGGTTACGAAGAATGGAAATGAGATACGATGAACCGTCTGGTTACCAAGGATAACATTCGTTTGGCAAATAAAATGCCAGAAACCTTTAACAATGATGTGTCAAGCTTCACCTGGGAGAGTAGACAGTTTTAAAGTTGAACTAGTACCTAAATTAGGAAGGATGTAGGCTGTCTTGAGTTTGGTACTAATCCATACATGTTAGTGCACTGCATAAAGAAAAAAACATAGTTTTTCTATTGGTAAGTTGACAAACACTTGCAGCCACTAGGGAGCACACTATCAAGCTTTAATATCGTTTGTCTTAGACTCTTAGAAGCCTCATCAGATGGGTATCTATGCTGTCAAAATTTATCATGGATTTGCATCCAAGCTTGTATGGCCTTTGGCCTGTATTAACACAGCAATTTAAACATGGGACAATGGGGCTTGAAATCGTGTCATCAGCATGTCCATGACTCCACCTTTCCGCTAGACCATTGATTACATGACATACAGAATAACATAGTTAGCATAAGACATGCCTACAAATTTGAGCACAGTTTCTACAGCATTCATTGGTTACAAACTTACATTAATTTGAGCACAATCTCTACAGTTTTAATATAAATCTCGTACTGTTACTCTACCGTAAGCTATATTCAGTTTTTGCTGTTGATTGTTATAGTTTTACTATTTGTTTCATTATATTCTTTAAAATAATCCATATTTTCTCCTACAAACATGAGTTCGACTACGTATATTATATTTGATCACTGATTGACTGCTAAATCGCATTTGATCTCTTTTGTATAGCAGCAGTGGAATTATATATCTTTCTGTGTAAATTCTATTAGATCCAATACACATCTATTATGCTCACTGCAGATATTGCCTCCTTTCATATCAATATCTCATCTTCTGAATATATGCACAAACTATCTCCGTACATATATCGGTTGGAATTTTTATGTTTGATGCTTTTATGGTTTTCTTCCTGTTCTTGTTGTCAGTATAACTACTGAAGAAATCAATACAACCGCAGTCCCTGCTTCGACAACTATGAGGATCAGCCCGGTATGCAGCCCAGAAAAAGTTACAGCCTGGGAGCTTCAATGAAGAAAGCCTAACTGATATATGAAGCAGTGCAAGACTACCAAATTCGTAGCGAACTAGGCATTGCAATGATATCATTGACCACAACTGATGTGGAAGAGCATGGGCACAAGCTACATGAAGAACAACATTTTTTGGATGAAATGGACATATTATTGAAGTTCAAGTGGCGCAAATGAGTGAATGCTCAGATTCTAAACCATGATGAATGGCTTAAACATTACATAAGAATCTCACCAAGGTAGAAAACCATATTTCGGTTGTCCAATAACAAAATACTTGTAATTTGCATGTGAGGACGTGCAAGATTGGAATGTTGCCTGTAAGCGGGGATATAATTTACTTATAATTGACTAAGAGCTCTTCATGTCCTATTAGTTTCTTTGTGTGGTATGTGAGATATGAGTGCATTGTATGCTGTTTTATGCATTGACCAACTGGTTATCTAGAGATCCTTGGCTTGGTTAGTTTTGAGGGCAGTCCAAAACTGTCAATACAAACTTCTAGTAATTTAAATTGCTTAAATTGATACTATAAAACATGGTAAGTGTGTAGCTGCAGTAACCTATGCAAATTTAGCTCTGTGAAATGACCTATAAAAGTTCGTAAAGTTTTTATAATGATATTTCAGCCATTATTGTGGAACAGCTAAATTCCATTGTGGAAAATAGAATGCGGAATTTTAATATTTTATATGCCTGACATTATTGATTATTCTTTGAATCTTTCTTTGGAGCTCAAATTTAGCAATGCTAATCTTTTTAATAAAAATCTTGTTACAGGCATTCAACTTTGCATTCAAGGACTCCTTCCAGGCTCTTTTTGGCTACTCAAAGGAGAGTGATGGCCACATGAAGTGTCTTGCAGGGAATATTGCTTCTGGAAGTGCACATGGGTGCCACTACATCCACTTTTCTATATCACTTGGACTATGCACGCACGAGGCTTGGTATGGATGCAAAAAATGTCTTGGCAGGTAGCCAGCGCCGTTACAAGGGATTGTTGGATGTCTACAAGAAGACTCTTGCTACTGATGGCATTGTAGGCTTGTATAGGGGCTTTAGTGCTTCAATTATTGGCATCACAGTATATAGAGGATTATATTTTGGAATTTATGACACATTGAAACCAGTGGTTCTTGTTGGATCCCTCAAGGTAATTATGGTTTTAGATTATCAGATTTGTAAATCCATTAGAGATTGCAGAGTTTGTCATTTCGGTTTTGATATCTTTTTTCCTTTCAAGGGTTTTGGCATGAATATGTGTTTCCACTGTCCCAATCAAATGTACAGCAGCAGGGATCAATGTGAACCAACACAATGGTGATGTGGGCATGCAATGTATTTCTCCTTCCCTTAGTCTATGTTTTGGTAGTGGTAAGTTGTGGTGAAGAATCTGGGAAATCATTCATGCACTTCTATATTTTTTCAGGCAATAAGGAGTAGCTCTAGGGTGGTTTTAACTTTTGATCTGTATACCACAGGAGCAGAAATCAGTTATACTGAAATTTGGGCTAAACACCATTTGGAACTCATTGGCATCTTTTAGTGACCAATGGCTTCAGGATTTATCCAAAGACATGCGTCTCTGACAGATTTGTTTACAAGCTAAGATGTAGCGATGTCACGAACAGGGGGCTCGGATGACTTTTGCACCTGACAAACACTCAGCTGATTAATAAAAATGGAAGAAAGACAGTTGTCATAATAAGCTTAAAGAGAAACTATAAGTTAAAATGAAAACCTCATTGAATATTGAAGGTATGATAAAATCATCCATTATGACTGATGTATGGATGTTTAGACACGGCATTTTGGCGATATGTCTTCAGTGCCAGGGTAGTTAAAACCTAAAATGCTCCTAGATTCCAAGTTGAGCCCCTGCTTGTGGAAGCATCATCTTCAGGTAACCCGTTTTGTTGCAATTTTGTGAGGCACACTTCTAACCAAACTCAAGTAACAGCATCTGTAGCTGGACAAAGCTATAGCAATGGTTTATTTAAAGGTTAAGGCACGAGAACATGGAAGGGATGATTGAAATGGTAAAAGGTGAGAAAAGTAGCCGAGAGAAGGAACTTTAGTGAATCTGCTTATTGATTTATATCCAAAAAGGGTCAGACCTCCTGCTCTTCATCCTGTAAGAGACTTTGCCAGTAGTTCTGCTAAAAATAGCATGGGAGGTAGCTGCATATCTTGTATACAAAATAAAATTGAGGTTCTTTTGAGAAGCGCATCCTGATTTAATTGCACGTCTTTTTCTGATCATTTGTAAAATTGTATTATGCCTTCAGCAAAATGCACAATCCCGTGCACCAAAAAGATTAGGAAGATATCTAACTGTTATAAGTAGAATGACATTCTGTTGGAGCATTCATCTCTCTGAAATTAGGCAGATAATTCTATTTATATTTGGAGGAAAGGTTGAGTTGAGAACTCGGCTCTTAAACATTTTGTGCATGGAAAGGAAACTAAGAATGCAAAGATTTTAAAGGGCTTCCAATTTAAATATAGGGTAACCTGCATAGTAGATATACAGAAGATGCTGTTTTGAAGATATGAGGGCTCAAACATCCAGATTTAAAATATTAATTGGTTAAAGGGAGAAGCAAAGAAGACTTTTCTGCCAGCATCTCCTAGGGTCTAGGTTTGAGGTCATGGCTTTGTGCAAGAGGCTTTCCCAGAAAACAATCAGCAATCTTCTGGTTTTGGCTAAAGAGAAACCTTGTGTGTGATATGATTGGATACAACTATCTGTGAACCCCCAATTCTGGATAGTACAAAATGCTTTCTAGTTTCTTGCTACAATTAGAAAGTGCTGCTAGCTTTCTCCCTGTAGCCTCTCATAGATGGGATCAACTTATATCTCATTGAAGAATACTTTCTCTGGAGGTTTGTTATATCATTGGGTTTCATGTGCAGCCTTTCTTATGAACACTAATTAGTTGAAGTATTGAAGTGTTCAATTATTTCATGTTCATATTTCTTCGTGAACTGTGGCCTTTAATGTCACTACAGAATTCAAACCATGTAGGGAGATTCTCTGTGGATGCTTCTGTGGTTTTGATTAAAAAATGAGCTTAAAAATCTAGTTCTTTGCGTCTTTGCCTATGTTGTAATTGTAGACTATAGGTATGATGGTTATACTAAAATCAATCCAGGACTTTTGGAATGTCTGAAACTCTCGCATTGTTTGAGATTTAGCTAAAGGATATCTTATTATGAGATGGAGGAGCACCTTGAATGTCATTTGGCATAAGTAGAAGTTAAAACCATTTAACTTGGTAACCATAATTATCAATAGTTGGAAGATAGCCTAGATTGTATGAAACTCTAAACTTATGCTGCTGAAGAAATCATCATAGGTTGCAAAAGATATTAGTTGAAGTGTACCAATTTTATCATGCAACTGAGAGATTAGAGGAGCTTTTGCATCTTGTGTATTTATAGTCATATATCTTGTGTACTGCCCGTTACAAATATACTTTCAAAATAAAACAGATGATCAACATTTGAACTGAATCTTCTAGCTCATGGTTTCTTATTTGGTTTTGTTATTAAAGATTCATAATTGTGGTGCTGCAGGGAAAATTTATTTTTAGTTTCATGCTAGGTTGGAGTGTGACAACAGTTGCAGGTGTTCTGGCATATCCCTTTGATACACTTAGACGCAGAATGATGATGACTTCAGGCGAAGATGCGAAGTATAGGAACACCATACATGCCTTTAAGCAAATTGTACGCCATGAGGGCATTGCTGCACTGTTTAGAGGAGTAACGGCTAATATTTTGCTAGGAGTAGCAGGGGCTGGAGTACTGGCAGGGTATGATCAGCTTCAAATGCTAATATTTGATAACTTGTGTCAACCAGCAACAAATAGATGAGAGTCACTCTTTTAATGGGATTGTTGATACACTTGCTTGTTTGATTTGAACTCTGCCCACTTGATTTTCTGACATCAAATTGTGGGAGCTCAACTCTGCATCTAGTGTATTTGTATTCTTAATGATCAATTATCAGTTCAATCAATATAATAATTCTTGGCATTTACTTTTTAATGTTACTTGTTTCTTCCTAGAAATACTTAATTCCCATAAAAGTTTAACACAATACAAACAGATATATCGAGATTTAAGATCCCGTGCATGGGAATTCAGATTCTCTAAAAAGTCTGACACCAAGCATAAAAAGAATGCTAAGAATGGGAAAAGGGTGGAATGAATGTTTTAACAATTTTTTTCCATAAGCTTCTGTTCTTTTTCTGGAGAAAAACTATCATTTTCCCAAAGAACAAATCCTTTGAAGTTCTTGTCCTCAAGATTGTCCTGTTTGATGTCTTCTTGAGATCGGTGGGGTTGATCCTGTAAAGAATTTCCTGCTCTTTCTTCCTCTTAGATTTTGAGTTTACTGTTTTGCTTCTGTTCTTCTATTGCTTCCTCTGCTTTGCTTTCTTTTCCTAGAGCATACTCATACTTGGTGCATCTGTAGCATACACTTGTACTTCTTCCCAAATTGGTGGAAGCTCCTTGTCCTTCTGATGTGGACTTCTTGTCAAAGTAGGGAAGTTCTTCAGCAGATAGGCAAGAGCCATCTTTTAGGTTTTCAGTTCCTTAGTTCTGTTGGAAATCATCCAATTATTTATCCAAATCTTGCAAATGCTTGTCCGTTTCAGTTTGTTTTGGAACCTGTAGACCGTTCTGCATCACAAGGATTGAGACAAAGATGTACCCATAGGAGTGACAGGTATATCATCATGTAAATAGCACATTTGCATGTTCCGTCTGCTTGTGCCAATTTTTTCTTTTGAAGTCAAGAATGCCATGCTTTGAGAGGCCTTTGCTCGTGTCCCATCTCCATGCAAATGCGTGGGCAAGTTTGAATGTATAATGTTTTTTTCTGCTACACAGATTAGTTCTCTAGTGAGATTATTGTCTCCTAAGGGTTTTTCCTCTCAATAATAAATCAGGAGATTGGGCAGTTTTTAACTCTGATGGAGTATAGACATTGTTCGAGTTGTCTAAACATGGGAATGATGGTTGCATGGATAGCCTGACATTGCTTCAGAACTAGAGTTCCCCCTCAAAACCTAGCTTTTACTTTTGAAAAGACGATGACAAAAGATCATCTAGTGGCAAAGGTACAGACATATGCTACCCATCAGTTACAATCCTTTTTCTAAATGCTTTAGAATTTAGCTGTATGCCATCAAATTCACAAATATGGAAAGTCAGAAGACAATTAAAAAGATTACTGACCTGTGCTAATGTTGTTGTGGTGTGATCTACACTTGCCACATTATGATTCTTGGCTTCCTGGAAAAGAGTCCTTTTCAAAAGTTGCTGCGAGATGCCCTTATTGTGGGATTTCCCTTCAAGTTTCGTACAGGAGGCTGAAATCTGATAAATAGAGTTTCTTGGCATATCTTTGCTAGACATGGGGATGTGATGCATTCAAGGTTGAGTTTCAGCCATTAAAACCAGCATCAGAGCTTAAATACAATAATTTTGGGCCAGTGTCTTATTTGTTTGGCGTTTTCCTAGGACCACTTAATGGAACCTTCTTTTCCAGGGCAACGTTCAACTGATCACCTTTTTGCACAAACAAGTGATGCATATGGGGAGCATGACTTGAAGGAGCTGCTGTTGTGTGAGATCATTTTTGCTGATGGAACAGACAGTTTCAAAGTTTGATGCCAGGAAGTGGATGTTCATAATGCCATGGAGCCCTCCATTGTTCAAAAGATGGTTTGTATGTGAGACTTCTTTAACTGGATACTCAATTCTGAAGCGGAACAGTTCATAGTTTGTAATCTTCAAAGCTACTTTTGTGCAAGATATGATAGATTTCCTTCCCTTACAAGTTATTCAGTGTGCAAATCTCCCCGCTGTAAAGGAGTATTGTAAATTCAACAAGTTCCAGTTCTGTTGAATCATAATTGTTGAATAATCACAGGAGCTGTTATCTATTGTTCTGAAAGTGAAAGTCATTTATGATGGATGTCTCTATCTCACCCTATTAACTATGTAAATCTTAATTAATCTATTCTTAATTTCCTTTTGCTTGCACTCGGCGTCTGCTTTGCCAGAAAATTATTTTTTTAGGATGATATCAAGACAGCTGATTTCAATGTATGTATGAACATTGGATGAAACATAACAAAGCATTACTATGAAGGGTTAAGTTTAATATTGAGGATTTGAATACACATGATGAACATGTAGATGTAGGGCATGAGAGAGGCAAACCAAGATGGGTGAAAAATTAGGAAAATAGAGAGAATGTTTTTGTGCTGCTATTCAGTCAATCAGGCCCGTGATCAAATCCCACTAGGAAATGGCATGCCTATGCGAAGCAAGCTTAAACCTTCTCTTGAGAGAGGCTACAATAAGTCAAAAATTTGTTAATTCCTTGCCAAGCACCCTAGGTTGGTGTTTTAATGTGGACTTACATTTACAATTTTATTGACCCAAGATCAAATCCCATTGGGAAATGACAAGTCTATGCCAAGCAAGCTTACACCTCTACATGAGAGAGACTACAATAAGTCAAGTGCCTTGCAAAACATCATGGTTTGGTGTTTTGCTGTGGACTTACATTTAAAAGTTAATTGACCTAAGATCAAATCCCATTGGGAAATGACGTCTATACTAGTCAAGCTTAAACCTTTTGTTGTGGACTTACATTTAAAAGTTAATCGACCCAAGATCAAATCTCATTGGGAAATGACATGTCTATGCCAATCAAGCTTAAACCTTCGTTTGAGAGGCTACTTTAAGTCAAAAGTTTGTTAAGTGCCTTGTTAAGCACCACTGGTTTGGTGTGGTCTTGCATTTACAACTTAATTGACTTGAAAAACTATTGTAGTTCAAAATTGCACCCTAGATGTGATCATGGAAGATCAGAATTTTGGGCCAACATAGGACTGTCTCCAAGTGCGGGACTTGCAAATTGAGACAGACCTCTAGAAAAGTAGGTTCCTCTACCTATCCTAATGCTAAAACTACTCCTATAGCTGAAAGCAAAACTATCTAATCCTAATCTAAGCATTCACAGGGACCAAGGAGAGAGATGCATGGAAATGAAATCCTAAGCTATGAAAGAGGTGATAACACCAAGAAAGGGGGGATCAATCTCCATGAGGGAGAAATGAGAAGGAAATGAAGGAAGGAGAGGGTAGACAAGTGTGCCATAGATCCAAAACAATCAAATCTATCTCATTCCACGCATTGCAAACACAAAGAAAAGGAAAACCTGCAAGTATAACTCATACACAACATAAAATGAAAGAGCAGAGAGGTAAGAGACAACCAAATGCAAGCAAAGGGCAAAGAAGAGCCACAATGTTCAGATTTAATTGCTTCATGAGTATACATAGTTTGTTACATCCATCTGGGAGGCATTGAGAGCATTGCAAGTTCCAAAACACAGGTCTGCAACTCAAATTTGTTTGGGACACCATTTTGGCATGGTGCCTTTACAAAAATGGAGAAGGATACATTACATTAAAAATGAGTTGCATGTATAAAAGAAGAGGAGAGAGAAAATTTGAAATTAAGGAGCCCATCCACTTCTTCAACTACCCGGCACCAATTAACATTCAAGTTTATAGACCCAACTTGAGCGCCATCAATTTTTGTTGAGCACATACCCAAAAATGACCACGGGATCATTTTTTACAATTACAACTCAATAAAGTACATTTTTGCGACCCAAAACTGCTTCCATCATGTAGTACTCTTGAAGACCTTTCCAATGATATACATTATTTTATTTGGTGTCATGGATCAAAAGTTATGAGCATTTGAAGTTCACTATGTTGTTTGCAAAGTTGACAACCACAGGGGATCCATAGGGATCTAGAAAAACACACCACTTAATTAGTTCCATCAACATCAAGAAGGAAAAGTGAAGAAAAATGAGGAAAATGAGGTTCTGTCAACATTTTAACAGAACCACCACTGCATGCGAGCGGCGGTTGCAAAATGCCGCCCCAACCTAGGCGGCAATCCGGTAACCGCCGCCTAGCTAGGGTGGCGGTCCTAAAACCGCCAATTTGCACAAGGCGGCGGTCCTAACACTTCTAAATAGAAAAAAATGCAACGTGAATGGACACGAATTTGAAGCGCCCGACTATGTCTCTTCCCTCTCTAACCTTTCCCATTTTTCAGTGCACGAGAAGACATGGATGAAGGCTATAAATACAAGGAGGAGCAAGAGAATTGATCATTCAAAGGTCCAAAGAGATCAAGAGAAAAGTTTAATTGTATGAGAGCAAGTGAGCAAAAGATTTTCAGTGTTGGAGTGGATTTGTAGGAGCAAGGTGCAAGAAAACAAAGCAAACAAGTAATTGGAGAGAAGGTTTACATTGTTGTTTCTTTTCATACTAATTGTAATCAGAAAATTTGATTAATTGGCCAATACAAGTGGGAAGAAAGAGTAGTTACTCTTCCCGACTAGTTTTTCCTTATTGGGGGTTTCTAGGATTAAAAACTCTTGTGTTGTGTGAATTCATTAGCACTCTCTATAATTTTGATCTTAGCACTAAGTAATTCAACCACTAAGCTCTAATCTTCAAGCAAATCTATCATTTTCCAAAGTTGAAAGTAGAACAACATAATTGTGTGATTCGTAGAATTCCAAAGTAGAAGTTTACAGATCATTTTGGTATCAGAGCTGATTATATATCCAGGATTGTGGTATTCGATTCTTTCTTGTGATTTGTATGACAATGACAAGGTCCAAAGGCGAAGAAGTTTTACCTTGCGAACCAGATATTTCTACGAAGAAGTGGAAACAAAGAATTCGAGCTCAAATGGAGGAAGAGAACTTGGTCCGTAGAGTCGAGATGCTAGAGACCATGATGGATAGGTTGCATAGAAAACAACAAGAGCTTTCAGATCTGCAAAGATGATGCTTCAGTTAAGCAAGATTCCATGGACTCAGTGGTTCAAGCACTAGCCGAAAAATTTGGTATCGGAGGGAGCCACAATGAGGAAGATTTGGAAGGGTGTGAAGAAGAGACTCCAATTATAAGCAAGAAGGTAAAATCTGCTCATACACCTTTTAAAGTTGAAACGAAAGTGGAAATAAAGAAATTTGAAGGACAAGTAGATGCAAAATTGCTTGATAAGTGGCTAAAATAGTTGGAAGTTTATTTTAGTGTGCATAATGTCACTAAGGCACAAAGGATCACCTTTGCACATCTCAAAATGGAAGGTCATGCTCTAGTTTGGTGGGAAACCCATCTAGCCACTTGTGAAAAGAAGAAACGTCTTATTATCGAGTTTGGAAGGGTTTTAAAGAGTTGGTTAGACCTAACTTCTATCCTATTGGCCATAAAACTGACATGAAGATTAAGTGGCAGTACTTTAGGTAGGGTAGTGGTCAAAGTGTGCAGGACTATACTATGGAGTTTCGGAGACAAGCCATGTTGCTTAATATGGACTTGGAGGATGAGGACATTCTGACCAAATATTTGGGAGGACTTCACACTCACCTTTGGAGGAAGGTAATCTCCACGAAGCCCAAGGATCTCAATGAAGCTTGTGTGCAAGCATACTATATTGATGATGAGAAGAAGCAAGGAGAAGCAGAGCCAAAGGAAGACTAGTCAACAAATCAACAACAAAAGGAGTAGGGATCAACAAATTACAAAGGTAAATGGAAAGGTAAACAGGCGCCATTGCTTTGCATACTTGTAAAGATCCTAAGATTTTTGTAAGAATTGTGATATAAATGGACCACTAACGCCACATGTTGGAAGTTACATCCGGAATTGCACCCAAAGCACCGAACCAAGGATTCCAAGAAATCCATGGCCACTGTGAAAATAGAAGAAGAGGTGGAGATTGAGGATGATTTAGATGTAGACGAGAGGTTGGGATGCACGACCACTAACATGTACGAGGGAAAATAAGAAGAAGAGATGAGTAAGCTATTTCAAATCAGAATCCAAATCAAGAAGACTAAGGTAAACACTTTAGTAGATTCTAGTTCTCAGTCAAATTTGATTTCTGATACGGTTGTAAAAGAGCTTGGTCTAGAAACTTATGAGCATCCACATCCATACCCATTGGGATGGGTAAAGAAGGGTGTAGAAATCCAAGTAACAAGAAAGTGTAAGTTCGATTGGGATAAATTCCCAATACATAGATGTATTAGAGGCTGATATCATTCCACTTGATGCATTTGATGTTGTCTTCGAAAGTCCTTACTTGTATGTCAGGGATGTTGTGTTCACAAGGAGGGAGAACCAGTACAGATGGATCAAGGACAGAGTCAGTTTCAACATCCGGCACACGAGCAAATCGAGAGAAGGCTATGGTAAGTGCTAACCAAGCACCAAGACTTATTCAGGCAAATCATCAGTTTTGTTTACTTTCATTGGAAGAAAAGCAAAATGGACGTGAGAGCACATATATTTCTGACCAAAGGATGTTGAATTCGGATAGCACTTGTCGGTTTTGCGAAGAAGAAGCCATCACGAACTGCTCATTCAAGGAGCAATACAAACTTCTCTTTGTGCAATCACCATATCTACCTATGAATTCACTAGACTCGACCGTGTGGCGGCGTGAGGAGAAAAGGAGATACAAGGAACAATGGTGACTATAGCAATAGTGTACATGGAGAGGATTTGGCCAATCCATCTCAAGAGACAAATACAAGCAAGAAGGACTAAACCACTACAATATGGGACCTTCACCATACTTGAGCAGGTTGGAAAAGAAACCTTCAAGCCACACTTCATGTAGATGTATACAATAGCAATTTGTAAGAGCTCACACCTACTAAAGCCATCTATGCATGAAAAAGAAGGAAACATACAGAAGCTTCCTTCCAAAGAGGATTGTACTCGAGGAAACTCGGAGGAGGATGTAGCACTGGAGTAGAAACCGAGATCCACAGGAGTCTTGACAGGTTGGACGAGAGAAGACACCAAGGCAGACCCAGTGGTACTCAAAGGAGCAAGAGAGGGAGTTGATTCCTCTACCACTCCCCCATTAAGCTTTTGTGGGACCAAAATCCTCCTAACTAGGGAGGTATGATCCATAGGGATCCGAAAAACACACCACTTCATCAATTCCATCAACACCAAGAAAGAAAAGTGAAAAAAATGAGGAAAATGAGGTTCTGTTAGCATTTTAACAGAATCACCGCCCAACCCAGGTGGTGGCATCCCTGTAATCACGCTCTGACCAGGTGGAAGTCTTAAAACCATCGGTCTGCATAGAGCGACGATCCTAACACTTCTGAACAGAAAAAAATGGAACATGAATGGACGCGAATTTGAAGCGCTCAACTGTGTCTCTTCCCTCCCTGACCTTTCACATTCTTCAATGCATGAGAGGATATGGGAGAAGGCTATAAATACAAGGAGGAGCAAGAGAATTGATCATTCGAAGGTCTAAAGAGATCAATAACAAATCTTTATTATATGAGAGAAAGTGAGCAAAAGACTTTCAATCTTTGGAGTGGATTTGTAGGAGCAAGGTGCAAGAAAACAGAGCAAACAAGTAATTGGATAGAAGGTTTACATTGTTTCTTCTTTTCATACTTATTATGTCTGAAAATTTTATTAATTGGCCAATACAAGTGGGAAGAAAGAGCAATTTCCCTTCCCGACTGGTTTTCTCTCATTGGGGGTTTCCAAGATAAAAAAATCTTGTGTTGTGTGAATTCATTAGTATTATCTGCAATTTTGTTCTAATCACTAAGTAATTCAGTCACTAAGCTCTAATCTTCAGGAAAAATTTGTCATTTTCCAAAGTTGAAAATAGAACAACATAATTGTGTGATTCGTAGAATTCCAAAGTAGAAGTTTACGGATTAACAGGGCCGTCAAATTTAACCTTTAGGTCGTGCACTGATGACGTGTTGGCTCAAAATTGGATATTGAAGTATCCATTCTTGATCCGAGAAATTTGAGGGATCCGCGGAGAAAGAGGAAACCGCAGGGAAACTAGGAACTGCAGAAAGAAGGAAGGCTGCATGGAAACTAGGACCCGCAGAAAATAAGGAAGCATGAAAAACTAGGACCCACGGAAAAGAAGGAAGCCGCGGGAAAATCGAATCAGTAGAAAAGAGGAACCTACATTATAAGGATCCACGAAAAAAGTGGACCTCGCGAGATGTTTAGGATCCATGGAAAAGTGGAACCCGTAGATTTTAAGGATCCACGGAAAAAGTGGAAGATGAGAAAAAGAGGAAGATGAGAAAAAGAGGGAGATGAAGAAAAGAGGAAGAAGAGGGAAAATAAGAGGAAGAAGGGGAAAAAGAAGAGGAAGATGAGAAAATCCCTCATTTTTAAATCAAGTTGTCCAAATAAACATGAGTGTTTATTTGACAATATTTTGGTGACCTCTTGGGGACATCTTCCTGCTAGATGATGTAGACTAGTAGCCTTGAAACATCCATTAGGCATGGAGTCAAGCCTAACCTTGAAGAAAATTGATCTCAAACATTTGATTTTGTCCCTAAACTTACATAACTCATCACCAATTTGAAGTGATCTCTTGAAGCTTTGAATGAATCTTGAAAATTACCCCAAAACATGTTGATTTTCACAACGGAAATTGATCTAAAAGCTGTCTTTGCAACAACAACAACAAGGGCCCACAAAAACTATGTATAAACATGAAAATCATACATGTTCCAAGAGGAAACATGCAGAGTGTGCACAAGCACTTGTTTTGCAATAAGCAAACCTACATTAACCTACTCTAACCAAAGGCAAAGGAAGCTAAACAAAACTAGCAATTGGTTGGGAGAAATAACTCTATTTCCTTACAATTTCTTTTTTATTATAGGTAAAGGAGTGTAGACATCTAAAATGTCGACATGGTTAATTACGATTAATCTGTCCCACAAATAACATCACCGATATAATAATTAATCGCAATATTAATTATTATTATTAATTCATTTTATCATATTTACCCTTTATCATTTATTTTATCATTTCATCATTAATCCTTTAAATCCATTATTACATCCCATTTTATCATTAATCTCATTAATCCATTATTATATCCTATTATCCTATTTTAATTCTTCATTAACATTTCCTAGGAATTTAATATTCCTACATCTACCTACCCACCTACCCTACACATCCACCTACCCACCTACCCTACACATCCTTACACCTAGCCTTTCCATGTAACCTCACCCTTGAACATCATTTATTAACATAATCTAATCCTAATCCTAATTATATCTTCACACCTCTAAATCTACGGGCTTCTATTTTTAGAAGCCTCTCTAAACTTACCTCCATTTAAAAATTCAAATAAACCTTCTACTCTCCATGGAGACTTCTCCCAAATTCTAGAAATCTCCATTCCTCACATGCATCCTCCACCCTTGATTTAAATCCAACTTGGCTTCATCCTAACCATTGAATCATCCACCCATTAACTATAAATTGAGCTCTCCTCCTCCATGAGAACTAGCTTGGAATAGTCTCTTAAATTCACAACAAAGTTCTGTTAATTTTATCACTCATCCGTTTTTATCTTCAATCATTCAATCAATCCACCATCTACAATCAAATTCATCCTTCATCAAGCAATCATCAAACAAATATCAAAGGGAGGTGTTACCCAATTAAATCCACAAATCTAAAGCATTCAAGCATTCCATCCAAGAGCAAATCCAAACTATCAAAGAAAGAGGATTTTCACCCGTAGGCAAGTGTCGGAGATATATTATATTCTCCTTCCTTTCCATCTTGCTTTATTTAAAGTAGCAATTAGAAGTGTTAGTTTGATTAATTTCTTGGTTTTCACTTGCATACTAACACCTCTTTTTTGTTTACATTTTTGGTGCCCAACATGGGGCATACCCCCAAAATTTTGATTGCTTTTAGTAACATTTCATATTATAAACAAACTGTCTGAATTTGGACAAAAAATTGTTGAAATTTACACCTTGAAATTTCAAATTTTCATGGCAGCCATCTGTTTCAGCACATTTGACCTGTCATTCAACGCTTATGCACACATAACAATGTTTTAGACCTAAAACAATGATTTTGGGTGAAATTTCACTTTTGTGGTCGCATAGATTTGTTTTAGCACTTTTGTAAAACCTATGTCGCTTTTGTTTAACCTTTAAAGCCCCAAAATTTTCATTTTTTGTCTTTTGTCTTTTGCGAGACAAAATAGTGCATTTGGAGAAAAAGTAGCGCATGTGTTCTAAAGTAGTGAATATGTTCTAAAGTAGCACATATATTGTAAAGTAGCACATACGTTGTAAAGTAGTGCATATGTTAATATAATGACGTTTATGTGTAGACTTTGAAAAGTATATCCAAATAATATTTTATGTTTCTGTTTCAACGCGTTTGTTTGGATTGTAGCGCTTTTGTCACTATTTTAGTGTTTTTGTCTCTGCTTTTAGCATTTTCATCCTGTAATAGCGCTTTTGACCTGTAGTAGTGCTTTTGTCTTGTAGTAGCGTTTTTTCTTAATAACAGTTTTACATTAGTACTAACTAATCCAATCTCACTTTTGGTGTTTTAGTGGTGTTTTGCAGGTTCTTACATTTTGTTTTTGCAAAAATATCACAAGAATAAGGGGAAATTCTGTCAATTTTAATATTCGATTAATATTTGCCTAACGCTTGTGGTTGTAGGATAAAAATCAATCTAAAAGTAGTAACCCTTTATTTTGTAGCACGATTGGTCCAAGACATTTGGGGTTATAATCAAACTACTAATCTTTATTTTGTAGGGCCTCCTCTTGAAGACCCAATCATCAAACTACTAATCTTTATCATTTCATTTTATCATCTAGCATTTATTTTCTTACATTATCTTTCTTGCATGTTTCCCTTTGTTGCTTGTTCATCCCGAAGGCAAAACCGTGTATTCTCTCCTCTCGTGTCTTAAGGCGATCTTAAGGATCAAAAGTGGTTAGCTTTCTCATTTTTCTTTTGTAAGGGCAATGTGATGTGGAAGTAATATCCACGCACTTGTCATAGTCATAGGGGTCTCGTGATTTGTGGGTTTCATCTCCACACACGTAGACACACCTTGTGTTCCAACGGGGTATACAAATTCAAGAACACATGTCATTATTGGCTAAACGTTTTCTTGTTTTAAGAGTGGCGTAAAGTGAGGGATTTTCACATCCCAACACCTAGGCCTTAGAAACCATCCTTGTAACACGGACTTGGGCCCCACATACCACAAGGTATATCAAGGACTCCCCTAGTGAGCTTGTGCATCCTAGACTAGGCAACCTCTTGGCCGCATATTGAGCTATAGTGCAAGGAGGCCGCACTCCCTAATATCACTCGCTAGCTGACCCCACATCAACACATAGGTGGAGATCCAATTGTGGCACCATCGTTAGTGTGTGGTATTGAAAGCGGGCTATAGCTTGATTGTAATCCCACTTGACTAGTTAGGGTGTGTGTTGCATGTTTGTTGCTTGTTTGTGAACACCCTTAACCATCCTATCACATTAAAATTTTAATCAATCAAACATAATAATAATCAACCATCCTTAATCAAACAATCCCAATCCAAATCCCATCACCATCCTTAATCAACCAACTTAATCCCAATCCTAATCCCATCACCATCCTTAATCCACAATCATAATCCAAATATCATCCCCCATACATCCTATCTAAACATGTTCTTTGATCCTCTATCCCCATAAAACCAACACCCAAACCCCTACCTCTTTTCTAAATCCATCAACCAAGTTATCCCATCATCCCCTACCCATCAAATTCAACCATCTCACTTTGACCACAAAGTCCCACACACCATCCAACACCTTAACAAACAAATTTCAAATTTAACATCCTACCTCAACCAATCCCTTCCTCATCATCTGAATCAACCATCTCATATTGATCCTAACATCCTAAAAACCATCCAACTCAAACAAAAATATCTGATCTTGAATCCTCAATCAACCAATCACCCCTAAACTATCATCTCCCAACCAATCCCATCCACACTTCCCCTTCGTAAGATCCCTACCTCTCACCCCATTGACTTCCTCCTTGAGGAACCCAAATCATCTCAATCCACACCACAACCTAATCAACATAAAACACTATCTCCACAAGCCAATTACATTGAATTTGACCACCTCACTAAATTTGACCTAGACCAAGAGGACCTCCTTTATGTCCTTACTAATCTAGGCACCCATCTCAATCCCACACAACCATCTCAAACCCCAACCTCCAAATTCCCCATCAATCATCATAACCAACACCTTCCTACCATAAAAATTGATGCAAAACATCTACCACCATTTAAAATTTCAACTCCTAAACCCAACCATCATAAAGATTATCATCGAGTCCCATTCACGTATCCACAACAATCACAACAACTTAATCCTAAATCAATATCCCCACATCTCATCTTAGTCCTCCATCCTTGTCATCTTCATCATCCCAATCCGATCCTACATAATTTCTCCTAAATAGTCCCACATCCCCTAATCCAACATCAAATTCAGCCTCTAAGCTTATCTCATCCCCTCCATCACCTAAGCCCAATACTATCTCATCCACTATGACTCCTAAGTCACCCCATCCCCTTCTACCCCCAATCCTAAACCATCCAATGTGGCTCCTATGCCACCCTCATCATCTTCATCCACATCTAATCCTAATCCATCCCCTTCATCACCTAAATCTCACACTATCATATCCTCTAATCCTATTTCATCTCCCCCATCCCCCAATCCTAAAACATCTAATGTGACTCCTAAGTCACCAACACCTAAAACTAACAAATCCAATCCCAATCCTACCCAATATAATGAGGCTCCTATGCCACCTTCATCTACTTCATACCCTAAAACGACCAAATCTAATGTGGTTCCTATATCACACCCATCTTTTCACACATCACCCGAATCCAATGTGACCCCCAATATCACAACCACCCCTTTCATCTAAATCTACCCCATCCCCTTCATCTATATTTACTAATCCCAAACAATCTAATCCTAAACCAAAACCATTTACCTCAAAACCATATACTCAAACCAATCCAAAATCAACTAAATCTATTTCGGCCTCCAAGCCCAAAACATCCACTTCACCCCCAAGCCTAATCCATCCCCTTCATCTTCTAAGCCACAACAATATAATCCAACTCATAAATCCAAATAAACCAAAACATCTCATTATCCACCCAATCCCGCACATTTACTTCCTACTCCCCCAAAACCATTTAACCCAAACCACTTCACTCCTTTAGGAGAATATTTTACCACCATCTTCCATCTAAAAACCTTTAAGATTATCATCCATTCCCAATCAAATCACACGATCAAAATCTTCCCAAACCATCTTCGCATCGGAACACTACTATTGTGACTTCTATCGCACCCATGGACATTCAACCAATCGTTGCATGCAATTTTAGTCTTATGTCCAACACCTCATTAACCAAGGAATTCTTATCCTTGTACCTTTCTATCCACCACATTTCCATCCAATCCCTAACCATCGTCCACCATCCAAATCCCACTCGACATCCATCCAAATCTCATCATACATCCAAGCATCCCTCACCGATCAAACACCAAAAAAATTCACCTCTCATCTTTTATTAAGTCCACCTCTTAGCGGATGATAAAAATACAACCCCTAGTCTCATGATGATCACATGGCATCATCTTCCCCCTCCAATTCATATCCTATAGCCAAAAAAGGATGTTCGCTAACATGTAACATCAAGGCAAAGGCTTAGGCATCCATGAACAAGGCATTCGCGAACCCATCTCCCTTCATCAAAATCTAGGTCGTTTAGGCTTAGGGTATAAACCTAACACTACCAACATCCCTCCCACTATCCATTACAACCCATTTCTACTACTCCTTTTATGGATCCTACCATCCCAGCCACTAAACCCAATCACAAATCATTTACAAAACACCTAAAAATGGATTGATCACATAATTTGTCGCCTGCGCACGAATGTTCTTTCCTTCCCACTCATCCTCCTTCTATCCAACATCTACATCCATTTTCATCTAAACATCCATTAATATCCTCTTCCAATTCATTCATTTGAACACTTGATCAACTTACTCACACATATTGTAAGTTAATAATACCTACTACAACCGTGTGACCTTGGTCTATCATTACCTCCAACATTCAAGCACAATTTTCCTCCTAGAGATCCACATACTTAATCAAATTATGGTGAAGACCCTTGGGTGCATCTTTTGAAACTCTAGCCAATGTCATCACTACACTCATTTCCATCCCCATCAAGCCACTAGTGATTCTTAACCCCTTGAGAGTTCTCAAGAGAGTGGATCCTCTTTATGCAAAAAAATCCAAATATCAAAAAAGAAAAAATCATATCAAAATTAAAAATATCAAATAAAATTCACCTCAAGACTCTCTCTAGGGTGTTTCTAACAACTCTCTTTGAGGCTATGGATTCTGATCGGATAGAGTAATGTTGTGACAAGAATCATATGTATCTTTGTCGGGCTATGGACGCCTAGATGGCAGCAGAGCAATGCACGACTTAACCTTCCATTCACCCTCCATCCACCTATTTGACTTAATCAATCCCTATACATTGGTTAGTTTATCTTCACACGCTACCCATTAAGTCTTCACTTCAAGTGGTAATTAACCGTCATAATCGCACACACTTTGATCTTGCAAAACATAGGGCTTGCATGTTGCTAGGTATTGTTTATACCTTGGTCACACTTTTGTTTTAGTCCAACTATTGCTTTACAACATGTGCCGATTAGGCTCATCTTTTTCATCATTGATGTCATTTTCCTTCCATCCATTACTTCCACATCCTTTTTGCCTTAAATTGAACATCCGTGGGTAGATGATGATCATTACCTTTTCATTTAATCCTTCTCATGTCCCTTTCGAACTTTCATCATAATGACTGGGGGAAACCTTAATATCATCCACTAGGAGCATTTACCATTTTAGATACCCCTCACTTCCCATCCTACCCTATACCTGGGGGCATATATTATCATCTTCCATACCCCCATCTTATCATATACCACATCCCTCATCCTATCTATCTCCCATCCAACATCCCATCTATCCCCAACATATAAACCAATCCCTATCCTATCCACCCTATCAAATTGCCCTCAATCCATTCCTTTTTACCCTACTTGAACATACTCCTAAACTTATAGGAGAAAGTCACATCCCACCTTACATTCCTTTGCATCCCCCATCACCTATCCCATACAAAATCTCAAAAACCAACATTCACAATCCAAAATCCAAAATCTAAACCTCCAAAATATAAACATCCAAAATCCAAAATATAAAAAATCAAAACATTCAAACAATCCATAAAAACAAAAAAACAATATACAAAAATAAAATGTGTGTGTTTGTTTGTGTGTGTTTTTTTGTTTGTCTTCATTTACATTTTAGTTGATGATATGAGGCCCCTTTTGTTCATTTTTCTTTCGCATGTTCAATGATATGAGGACCATTTATTTGTATTAATGTGTCCAATTATATGAAGACAATCATTTTTCAATTACATCATCATGGTCTTAATACCTTGGTGCATCTTACTTTATGGCATAACATCAATCGCATTACTAATGGTGATAACAATGGGCACTTTTTGGTAGCACACCCCTTCTATCATCATATCTTAGCCTTATCATCATCCATACCCGATCATCATCATTTTCTAACTAATTATCTAACCTCTTCATCCTCTTATCTAATATCAATCAATCAATCAATACCCACATCCAAACTTTATCATCTCGCATCCAACATCCAAAATCCTCACCCCCTGGCTAGGGCATCTTCAATCCAAAAACCAATCCTCATTCTTGCATACAAACATCCTCAATATTCTAATCCTTTAAATCAAATCAATCATCCTCAAATCTAAATCCCAAATCTTCCCTCCTACCCCCTTGACCGGGCATCTCAAAATCCAACATCTTCAAATCCAACATCCTCTAATCCAAAATCAAAATCTTCACCCTTTTCATACATCGTTGACTGGGGCATTCTCAAATATAAATCCAAAATCTAAAATCTTCACCCTTGTCATACATCGTTGACTAGGGCATCCAATATCTTCTATTCCTCTAATCCTCTCTCTTATTCTTCTATTCCTCTAATCCTCTCTCCTATTCTTCTAATCTCATATTCCTCTAATCCTCCTATCTTCTAATCCTATAATCTACATCCTCAAATATTCTCATCCTCTCTCATCTACTCACTTGGCCTCTCCTCTTTTCGAGTGGTTACCCGACTCGTTCCTCCCCACCTAACCCCTCGAGGGGCATCATATCACCATCATATTGTCTTATTTTTCTTTGAACTGTCATTGCTCCGTAATAACAATTCAAAGAAGGAAAAATGTAGACATCTAAAATGTTGACATGGTTAATTATGATTAACCTATCCCACAAATATCCCAACATCACCCATATAATAATTAATTACAAGATTAATTATTATTATTAATCCATTTTATCATATTTACCCTTTATCATTTATCATTTATCTTATCATTTCATCATTAATCCTTTAAATCCATTATTATATCTCATTTTATCATTAATCCATTATTATATATTATTTTTCCTATTTTAATTCTTCATTAACATTTCCTAGGAATTTAATATTCCTACATCTACCTACCCACCAACCCTACACATTTCCTACACCTAACATTTTCATTTAATCTCACCCCTAAACATCATTTATTAACCTAACCTAATCCTAATCCTAATCACATCCTCACACCTCTAAATCTAGAGGCTTCTATTTCTAGAAGCCTCTCTAAACTTCCCTCCATTTAAAAATTCAAATAAACCTTCCACTCTCCATGGAGACTTCTCTCAAATTCTAGAAATCTCCATTCTAGAATTCTCCATTCTTCACATGCATCCTCCACCCTTGATCTAAATCCAACTTGGCTTCATCCTAGCCATTGAATCCTCCACCCATTAACTATAAATTGAGCTCTCCTCCTCCATGAGAGCTAGCTTGGAATAATCTCTCAAATCCACAACAAAGTTATGATAATTTTATCAATCATCCATTTTTATCTTCAATCATTCAATCAATCCACGAGCTACTGATAAAATGCATCCTTCATCAAGAAATCATCAAAAAAGTCAAGGGGAGGTCTGCCCCAATTAAATCCACGATTCTAAAACAAAGACATTCATCCATTTGAGCACATCCAAGCTATCAAAGAAAGAAGATTTCCTCTTGTAGGTAAGTGCAGGTATATGATCTTCTCTCTCTTTCTATCCACTCAATTTGAGGTAAGTAGATAGTTGTGTTAGTTTAGGATTTGAATTAGTTTATTTCCTAGTTTATAAGTTTCACACTAACACCACTTTTTGCTTACAAGGAGGGTTAAGGGGACCCTACCCCGTACAAAAAAGTCATCAAAATAAAAACATCCAAGGCCAATGGTATACCCATTGAAGCCTACAAAATACTAACAACAAGACATCAAAGCTCACAACCAAACTAACAACAAGATAAACAAACTAACATCAAGCAACAACACACCAAGAGACTAGACTCGAAACTATTCATTCACAATATCATCCAAAGTCTTCATGCTTTTATTACAAAATTTGACCATGTCATTAGTTTCACAATAAACATGGTTTTTAACGAGAGGAAAACTATCTTGAAATGAATTTTACACATCATTCTCTAAAGTATCACCTATAAAGAGTGTGAATACCTCTTCATCTTGATCTACATTTACTTTTTGGAGGTGTTACGAGATGACCCTTGCACTTTGATGATCTTCCTCATGCTCTGAAGTGACCATGATTGGTAGAAACTTTGTGCGAGGCTATAAAATAGCCAATTATCTAATTTGGCATGAACTGACCCTTTTGCTTTTCCCATCTTCTTTACGTTTGACTCCATTAATGGAGCTGATCGAGATGCTTTCCTCTTCACAAAGATTGTTTGCAAGCTGATCAAGACTTTGTTCTACTTCTTTTGCAAACAACTTTGTTTCCACTCTGATGGCCTCATTTTCTCCTTCTCCACTCTCTGTCCCAATCTGATTTTCCGCCATTAAAAGTGTAGCAAGCTCTAATCGTAACGCAATGAGGATCATTTCATCCTAGTAAATTTTTTTGCTCGGTTTGCGAACATTCTTCCTTAAGGCCTTGGATGTCATTAGTGTTCAAAAACACTTTCTCTTCCCCTCCAATTCCAATATGATGTTCCTCCAAATTTGTTTTCTATGTTTTTACGTTTAGTTGCCCCCTTTGCATAGTTTTCACATTCTCATCCTCCCAATCTGAATCATACCAATCATCCACTGATATACAATTTTCATCCTTGGTAGAATTGGTTGGAGAAGAGACATAAACAAGGGGTTGTTGATTTGTTGCATGCTTGGGAAGAGATGGTTGGTGCTCAAGAAATCTGATTTGATCAATTGGAGAAGCCAAATGATCCTCCAAAACATACTCCTAATTTGTTGATATGTTGTCTCCAAAACAAATGCATGATTTTGCATAAAAACTTGTTGTTGGGAGTGTTGTATGGGCTGCTCCTTCTCTCCAAAATCATAGAAAACATCTTGTTCTACCAACATTATAGGATAACTTGGTTTAGTGAGTGTTGGGTAGAAGGTAGGGACAACATGTGGAATAACACAACTTCTAAAAACATTAGTGCAAGGTTTAAGGAAGTTACTGATATGCCTTGGGTGGAGATGGGAGGAATTTTGCAAAGCATGAGGAGTGCTTTGGGCATGATAAAATTATGGAACATCAAATGAAGGACAAGGAAGAAAATGATCTTTCTACTTTTGGAAAGGAACAACAGATTGTTATTTTTTTCATTTTTAACACAAGGGGAAGGGATCATTTGAGATGGTGAGGAAAAAATTGCAGCAATGGAGACAGATTTTCTTTGTCTAGCTTTGAATGAGCATCTTCTCAACTTGTGATGTAATGAAAAATATTGAGGAAGACTGTTGCCTCTAGGGATTGAATTAACACAACTAAATCAACATCAAAGGACCTTAAATAATACAAGAATGCCATACCTTGTGAGGGTTTAAATTCTTGAGGAATTTTATGCCAAGTCCTTGTAAATCTAATGTTGAAATTAGAGATAAACTCCATTAAATCAAGTTGCATTTTGCTGAGATGTTTAATGGAGAAATGACATTTGTATTCTCCCTGAAGACGTTGTATAGTTGTTCTCCCAACTGATCCCATGTGGAAATGGATTGTGAAGCCAAATTGATGTACCAATATCTTGCTTTACCTCTGAATGATGAAACAAGAAGTCTGAGGCAAATGTTCTCTTCTATGATATTGTGAATGACACATGATCAATAGGAGATTGATCTCCATTTCCATGGAAACAAGGTAGGGTTTTCAGGGCTGATTTGGGAATATCATCCCACTGCTGCAAATGGAGGGGAATCAAATGAAATGAGAGAATGGAAGAGCTCTTTGGAGAGCCATGAGATAAATGAAAACATGAAAATGAGTGGAAAGATGGAGGGGATGGAGGAAAAAGTATGAAACATGAGAAAATGGGTTTTATGAATTAGTGGAGTCACCTGATGTGTTGAGAAATGCATCCAAAGGCTAGATGCCATCAATAACATATCAACCTTGCTGGTGTGAAGTTGTAAAGCACTTCAACATGGTCCCACTGAGTGTACCAGAACTGTTGTCAACAATTTTATTTAAAAATGAGGGATTTTACGATCTCCCTCTTATTTTTTCCCTTCATTTTTTCTCATCTTCCTCTTCTTTTCCCCCATTTCCCTCTTTTCTTCACCTCCCTCTTTTCGCATCTTCCTTCTTTTCTATGGATCCTTAAAATCCAAAGGTTCTAATTTTTCCGTGGATCCTTAAAATCATGGGTTCCACTTTTTCGTGGATCCTTGAAATCCGCGGGTTCCACTTTTTTTTGCAGATCCTTAAAATCTGCGGGTTCCTCTTTTGCCACAGATCCCAGTTTCCCACGTCTTCCTTCTTTTTCACGGCTTCCGTATTTTCCACTGTCCTAGTTTCCTACAACTTCCTTCTTTTCCGCGGGTCCTAGTTTCTTGCAATTGCCTCTTTTACTGCGAATCTTACAAATCTGCGGATCCATCAAATTTCTCAGATCAAGAATGGAGACTCCAATATCCAATTGGGCACCGACACGTTAGCAGTGAGACCCGTATGTTAAATTTGATGGCCCCATGGCCGTCAACTATGTAGACAACATGGTGAAATTCAAATGCTTATAACTTTTGATCCACGATACCAAACAAGACAAAATTTATACCATTGGAAAGGTCTTGGAGAGTACTACATGATGGAACAAATTTGGGTCAAAAAATGTAATGTAAGACAAAATTGTAAAAAATAATCTCATGGTCATTTTTGGGTATGGGTTCTGAAAAAATTGATGACACCCATGTTGGGTCTGCAAACTTGAATGTTGATTGGTCTGGGTAGTTGAAAAAGTGGAATAACTCCTTAATTTCAGATTTCCTCTCTCTACTCTTCTTCTATATATACAACTCATTTTTATTGTAATGTATCCTTCTCCATTTTTGTAAAGGCACCATGTCAAAATGGTGCCCCAAACAAATTTGAGTTGCAGACCTGTGTTTTGGAACTTGCAATTCTCTCAATGCCTCCCAAATGGATGTAACAGTTGTGTATACTCTGAAGTAATTAAATATGGACATTGTGGCTCTTCTCTACCCTTTTCTTGCATTTGGTTCTCTTACCTCTACTCTTTTCATTTTATGTTATGTATGAGTTATACTTGCAATTTTTCCTTTCCTTTGTGTTTGCAATGTGTGGAATGAGATAAATTTGTTCATTTTTAATTTGTGGCACACTTGTCTATCCTCTCCTTCATTTTCTTCTCGTTTCTCCCTCATGGAGATTGATCACCCCTTTCTTGGTTCTATCACCTCTTGCATAGCTTAGGATTTCATTCCCATGTATCTCTCTCTCCCTGGTCCTTGTGAATTCTTAGATTAGGATTAGATAGTTTTTCTTGCAGCTGTATGAGTAATTTTAACATTAAGATAGGTAGAGGAACCAACATTCTCTCAAGGTCTATCTTGGTTTGCAAGTACCACGCTTGGAGGTAGTCCCATGTTGGTCCAAAATTATGATCTTCCATGATCACATTTAGGGTGTAATTTTGAGCCACAACAATTTTGGCACACCCGATGGGACCAATTTGAAGAGCTTTACATCTTCATACCAATAAGGTTCATGTGTTATTGATGGCATTCATCCTCTGGAGATAGTTCTAAGCACATATGACAACTCCAATTTTCCAACAAGCCCATTATCTCATTCGCAGCCTTTCCCTTCATCCTTCCATCCATTTCCACTCATCAATTCTCTTCCATTCCTCCATTTTCTTCTTATTCATGAAGTTGAGCAATCATGACTTCATTATCTCACTAAAATTCCCATCTTTAAGAGCAATACCAATCCCCTCCATCTCCATTTTTTAAATCCTCCTCCAAATCATTTCTATGAGCATTATCTTGAAGAATATTCATATAACCCAACCCCCAATGACCCATATGGTTATTTTTCTAACCAAAATGTTTGTCAAGAACAAGGATATGCAAGTCATGATGGCTATATCATGGTTAATGCTAATTTCTAAAGGAAGATCCAAAATATGGAGGTAAATATGGTGCAAATAAGGGCTCCATGCCACATAAAGGCATGCAAAATTGGTTTTAGGGTCCCTTATCCATGGGTTGCCTTATGCCAAATTGGTTCAGCCCTTAGAAGAAGTTGGATTTTATGGTTGATATGATCCCCCAAATTGCAAAATGGGCTAAGTTAATGGAGGATCACCAACCTAGTGTTGAGAAACCTTGTCAATGGGGTAGTCCTTCACTAGCATCTTACAACCCTCCCATTTCTTCTTTCCAATCTGCACCATCTCAATCCACATTACATGTTCCTAGTTTCTTGATCGCTCCTCCAATGGATTCCACTTCTCCATCTCCTTCCCTTCCCTCTCATCTTCAATTTTCCACCCTCTTTTCTTCCAAATCCCCATCTCCTCCACAAGAAAATATTACATCTCCTCCATTTTTGAACCCTTTTTAACTAAACCTCTCCCTCACTTTACAAAATTAGTTGAAGTGCCTTCTATTGCAGACAAACAATGAAATATATGATGGAGAATGGACTGATTTTGAGAGCATAGATGGAGATATGGATCAATCCACCGAAGAATATCCTGTTATTTTAATTGAGCAATCTAAAGAAAAGGAGGTTGAAACTAAATAGCAAAAAGTAGAGGAAGACAATCCTCAAAGTGAGCAAGAAGTTGTATCTAAATGCAACGATCCTTTTTGTCCTACATGTTTAGCGATTGCTTCACTTTTGGGAGATTGCAGTGATCCAATAAAAACATCTCCAAATAGTGCATTTAATCAAATGGAACTTCACGTTGAAGAGGAGGAGAGGTTTGATTCATCTAACTTCTTGTTTGATGAGGAGAAGGTGGATCAGAAGGAGGTAGAGTTGTTTTAATTGAGAAATATGAAGAAAAGAAGGTTGAAACTAAAGAGAAAAAAGTAGAGGAAGACAATCCTCAAAGTGAGCAAGAAGTTGTAACTACATGCAATGATTTTTTTTGTCCTATATGTTTAGAGATTGCTTTAATTTTTGAGATTGTAGTGATCCAACAAGAAAATCTTCAGATGCTGCAATTAATCAAAGGGAACTTCATGTTGAAGAGGAGGATAGGTTTGATTTATCAAAATTCTTGTTTGGTGAGGAGAAGGCGGATCGAAGGAGGTAGAATTGTTTGTAGAGCAACTAGAGAAGAGTTCAAATCAGCTTGCAAAATCCACCACCTTCAAGAAAGTCTGTATGATGACCCCATTTATGGGGTTGAGCTTCAAAAGGATGGGAAAATCACAAGGAATAACCCATTCCCAATCAGATATTTGGCTAGCCTAGAGCCACATATAGAGTTGTGAGTCATGCTCACTTCAGAGCATGAGGAAGATCATCAAAGCACCAAACGTCAACTACAATACCTCAAAAAACCAAGTGCAAACTAGAATGATGAGGCATTATTTCTATTTTAGCCGATACTTTGGAGAATGAGGTGGAAATTTGGTTTCAAAATAGTTTTCCACTCTCATTAAAGACCATGTTTATTGTCAAACTAATTACATGGTCAAATTTTGTAAGGAAAGGGAGTTATTTCTCCCAACATGTTGTAGGTTTTGTTTAGCTTCCTTTTCCTTTGGTTAGAGTAGGGTAGGTAGGTTTGTTTTCAGCAAAAGAAGTGTTTGTGCACACTTTACATGTTTCCTCTTAGAACATGTATGATTTTTCATGTTTGTACATAGTTTTTGTGGGCCCTTTGTTGTTGTTACACAGTCCAATTTAGATCAATTTCCATGGTGAAAATCAGAAGGTTTTGGGGCATTTTTCAAGATTCATTCAAAGCTTCAAGAGATCAGCTTCAAATTGGTGATGAGTTATGCAAGTTCAGGGACAAAATCAAATGTTTGAGATCATTTTTCTTCAAGGTTAGGCTTGACTCCATGCCCAATGGATGCTTTAAGGCTACTAGTCTTCATCATCTAGCAGGAAGATGTCCCCTAAGAGGTTGTCAAAATGTTTTCAAATAAACACTCATGTTTATTTGGACAACTTGATTTAAAAATGAGGGATTTTCTCATCTTCCTCTTCTTTTTCCCCTTCTTCCTCTTTTCTTCACCTTCCTCTTATTTTTCTCATTCTCCCTCTTTTCTTCACCTCACTCCTTTTATCATCTTCGTTATTTCCATAGATCATTAAAATATGTGGGTTCCACTTTTTCCATGGATCTTTAAAATCCATGGGTTCCACTTTTTTGTAGATCCTTAAAATTTGTGGGTTCCACTTTTGTTTGCAGATCCTTAAAATCTGTGGGTTCCTCTTTTTCCGCGGGTTCCTTCTTTTCTATGGGTCCTATTTTCCTATAGGTTCCTTCTTTTCTATCGTCCTAATTTCCCATGGGTTCCTTATTTTTAAGTGGTCATAGTTTCCCAAGGCTTCCTTTTTTCATAGGTTCTAGTTTCCTGCAGCTTCCTTCTTTTCCATGGGTCCTAGTTTCCCGTGGTTTCATATTTTTCACGGATCCTAAAAATTTGTCGATTCCTCAAATTTATCGATCAATAATGGAGGCTCCAAGATTCAATGGGGATTCGACATGTCAAAAAAGGTGACACGGAAATTAAATTTGATGGCCTCGTGGCCGTCAACTATGTAAACGACATGAAAACTTCAAATGCTCATAACTTTTGATTCAAGGCACCAAATAAGACAAAATTTATATTGTTGGAAAGGTCTTGGAGAGTACTACATAATGGAAGTAATTTTAGGTTGCAAAAATTACTTTTCTAATATTTAGTTGTAAAAAATAATCCCGCGATCATTTTTGGGCATGGGCTCTACAAAAATTGATGGTGCCCATGATGGGTCTCCAAACTTGAATGTTGATTGGTCCTATGTGGTTGAAGAAGTGGATGTGCTACTTATTTTCATATTTCCTCTCTCTCCTCTTCTTCTTTTATATACATAACTAATTTTTATTGTAATGTAATCCTTCTCTATTTTTGTAAAGGCACCATGCCAAAATGGTGCTCCAGACAAATTTGAGTTATAGACTTGTGTTTTGGAACTTAATGATTTTAATGCCTCCCAAATGGATGTAACATAATGTGTATACTATGGAGCAATTAAATCTAGACATTGTGGCTCTTCTCTACCCTTTTATTTCATTTGGTTGTGTCTCTTACCTCTCTGTTCTCTCATTTTATGTTGTGTATAGGTTATAATTGCATATTTTCCTTTCTATGTGTTTTGCATTGTGTGGAATGAGTTGATTTGATTGTTTTGAATCTGTGGCACACTTTCCTTCCCTCTCCTACCTTTTGGAAATTAGGATGTTGAGAGGGAGGGTGAATCAATGTTTATTCAAATATTAACAAACAATTCAATTTACTTAAATGGTGACAATTAAGTCAAACCAACATCCACAAACAATTGACATGAGAGAAATCACACAAAGACAAGATTTAATGTGGGAACCATTCAAGGGAGAAAATCCCACTGAAATCAAATCACTTATTTGGACTATAATGTCCCGTAAAAATTACAATGATCTCACAAACGCTTGAGCTTGAACTCAAAATGGAGCTCTGACTCGAAAATTCAACCAAACATCTACTTAGTCTTTAAAGAGGCTTCTACTTGCATGGAAACCTCAACTCCCAAGTTTAGTCAAGCACCTCGACCTTTTATAAGCTTCAATTTACAAGGAAGCTTCAACCCCCCAATTTTTATGGACCCATATACCTTCCCTACTCCTTATACGTCGTATCAAGGAGCTCCATACATTCCAAATAATGCTTACATTGTAGCCTATCCAATTCCTCCTCCTCCACCTCCTCATCAAGGAGCTTCAATGGTGGAATCCTACGCAATGGGTACTTATGCTAAGTATTTGAAAGAACCCCTTGAATTTACCATATGGGGTGTCATGCTCCCACACCCATTGCTCGATCTTCCTAAATTTAAGGGAGAAGGAGATCCGAACGCTCATATAAAGGCCTACGCTCATTGCCATCCGAGAATTTATTCCTTGGGATGCTATGGTGACTAAGATATTTCTGAAAACCCTTGAGAGAATCACTTTAGATTGGTATTATCAGATTCCAGAAGCTTCTATACATTCATTTAAACAACTTGTTTTGGAATTCATCAGAGCATTTAACATGAACAAGTTACTTCGAACGGGAATTAGGGATTTTCTGCATATTAGGTCGGAGCAAAATGAATTTACCGCCCACTTCATCCAAATATGGTATCAAGTTATTTACTCCTCTGCAAGTGTACCCAACATGGACTAGATGGAACTTTGTGATCTTTTCCTTCACTCGCTCAATCAAGAGACCAAGGAGGAAGTCCAAAAGTTTCCTTTCTGCAATTACAAGGAAGTGTTGGAAGGTGCACTTCGAATCGACCAAGCCGCTATCGATAGTGGGCGTAATACTTACGGTCTTAATGGGAAATTGGTGTCCCCTAATAAAAACAATGCAAATCATCAAAATAATGGAGCCAACAACTAAGGGCCCAAAGTATTGAATCCTAATCGCAATGCTACCACGGATGGTGTTACTTGATCAAGAAAAGAATGTTGGTTTTACAAACAATGGTAACACTAACAATAATGACAATAACTAGGGAAATCAAAGAGGCACTAATTATGTTTCTTTCATCAACACAATCAATGTAAACCACCCCCTTCTCGACAAGTTCAAACCCAAGGCACGAACCAATACCAAAACTCTGGCTAAGGGGCATTGAATTATGGTTATAACAACTAGTTCTAGAACTACAACCGGGGTTATAATCAACAATAAAACTCAAACCAAAGGCCAAGAGATTATGACCCCAATCTTTACTATGGTTTTCATCGTGTTATTGGTGATGAGGATAGAACTTGTAGGGATTGTAAAAATTTCATATAAAGACTCCCTAAGAATCAAAAGAAACTCTTTATGGACATGTTCTTAGCAAAAGTCAAGGAACCTCAAAATCTAGTCATATAGGACCTGCCGCACCTCAAAATGCAAACCTAGGAATCTATCGGGACACGTTCCTAAGAAATATAACGATGTTAAGGAGAATCCTCACAACATAAAAATGGGTTTTATTGTAGGGAATAACAACCATGAGGCCTCAAATTTTGATAAATCTCAAGTTGCTCCTAACCTAGGCTCAAACAACAATACAAATATTTTGGGATTAGTTGAGTTGGAGGTTGAACTAGAAATTAATGCAACAACTTGGACAATGGAATATGTTTCACAACCCATCCTTGCTCATTCCTTCTCACACGATGATGTGCCTACAATATGTTCCTACAATCTCAAAACCACTTTGGGAGCCTATGATTTGATATCGATTTGAACAAGACCTTTTCTCACATCTCGTTTCTAGATTTGTTGAAGAATTCCCCTACCATTGTTCCACATTTCTTGATGCATTGGGTCTTGGTCATTTAATCCATGTTACACCTCCTCCTAGAGCTCAAATAAATCATATTGAATTCAACATACATCCTCCGAAATAGAGTGATAGGGATACTTGGGTTTGTTTTTCATATAAACAAGATGCCTTATGATGTTGAAATAGTTCAAAGGGATATTCTACTTATATCTATAATTTTGTGTTTGAAATAATTACATCGAGAGAGCCATGATCGATGACGGGGCTCTGTGAATGTGGTTCCCTTCTCTTTCTTGCAAAAGTTGGGATATGGGGAGACTAACTTCTCCTCTACTAGAAACACATTGCAAGGATATGACAGTCTTAAGGCAACCTCAATTGGAACTATAGTTCTTCCTGTCTCCCTCGGGCCGAAAACCATCTTGATGGAGTTTTACATCATTGACAAGGAGACAAATTATAACATGATCCTTGGTAGACCTTGGATTCACCGAATGAAGGCTATTCCCTCCACTTTGTTCCAAGAGGTTAGATTTCTCCACTTGGGAAAGGTCTTTGTTGCTCAAGGGGATCCTAAACCCTTTGACATACATCTGGAGAATCTCAAGAAGAAACCAGGGGTCCATTCGAATATGATCTCCCTGTGAATCAGTTAAACAAATTTCTTCCATCAAAATAATTGGTCACGACCACCCCAAGCATTAAAGTTGAAGTCGATGACCCAAAAACATTTGAGGTAGCAAAAATAGATAAGGGTAAAGTAATATCTATGGAAACCGTGTCCACAAAAACCACAACAAATATTATGAAACTCTTAGAGAGTGATGAACCAATCCTTCTCCCCTTCAAACCACAAGGAATGGGTAACCTCCTTGGTATATCTTCTCTTCTTGCCAATGATCTCGGTCTAGGCGTAAACATGATAGAAATAAAAAAGGGTGAAAATAATTTTGAAATCAAGGAAATGCCCATCAAAGCCATCTTTAGGGCTTCTTCCATTCCTAGCCTTGGTCTAGACACAAATATGTCAAAAACCAAGCTCATTGTGTCCACGAGACATAATCCCATAGTCGAAAAATGTTAAATGTAACCACTACTCCTTATGTAGGGAACAAAGATTAATAACATAGTCATGCTCACATGAATACAATATGTCAAAAACGTGAAAAAGAGGTTCACAAAGACCTCTTTCAAATGGATGGATTCACGCCAAGATTAGATGATTAGATATATACAATTGTAGGCAAGGGTTGTAAGTTTAAACCTAAGGTAGTAGGCCCTTTCCAAGAGAATGGAAACTTTAAAGATCATGTGTATCATTTGTGTACCTTGGGAGGTGAGGAGTTTGACATCCGTCAACTAGCTTCACCCTAAATGTTTCCATGCATAGTTCATTTGCATTTCCACACTGTACATTATTGCATCCATATTGTTTATCATTTACATTATCATTTTGTGAAATTGTAAACTGAAACTTACTTTTCAAGAAACTTAAAAAAACTTTCAAATATTGGAAAAAACATTTAATCACATTTCTTCAAGCTTCCATCTTTTCATATTCAAAACATTTAATCTTTCTATCATTTCAACTACTTAGATGGAATTTTGACATTGGTCCTACCAAGACTTACACACTTAGTCCTATTCATGGTTTCTCCTAGCTCATGTGTCTTTTCCCATAGTTTGTACTAGAAGCTTCTTGATGTCACATCTTTCCTTACAACCTCTCGATAATTGAAACAATCTATATTTTTCATCCGGAGTTCTTGTCCTCCTATCTCAACCTTCGGTGGTGAGCCCTTGCATCTTATTGGTTGTGTGGGGTTGAGGCTAGGGGCAAGTGTTCCTTCTAAAAGCACAAGTCTAAAGCCAATAAACAAAAAAAAAAAGATAAATCAACAATAAACACAAAAATGCTTTCATTTCAAAATAAAACTATACTTGTTTTCCCTACCAACTTTTGTGAGGAGCCAACACTTCTTACTAGAGGTGTGAGGTTGGGAAAGGAGGGAAGTGCCCTTACTTGCCTATTCCTTATCCTTGGCGGTGAGCCCATGCTTCTTACTAGTGGCATGGGGTAAGATGTAGGGGGTCCCTTCAAATAAATTAGTAAGTTGTAAATAAGTAAAATGAATAAAAAGTGCTTTGAAATCTTTAAAATCCCATGAAAAATGAATTAGATGTGCATGTTACAAGAGAGTTAATCCTGAAAACAAAATTTTGTCAATCAAGAGGCCATCCAAGGATCTAAGTCTAGTTAAACTTGCAACCAAAATGCATTCTGATATGGTTAGTTGACTTTGTTTAGGGTTGAGTTGTAAGTTCTAATTGGATTTTTGTCAAAATTTTGTCTTCTTTTCACCATCCTCATTCATCAAAGTTATACAACTTGCGTCCTTCCTAGCTTTCATTAATGAGCCCTCGCATCTTACTGGTTACGTGGAGTTAGGAATGTAGAAAGTTCATCTTTCTATTATATCACATTTTGCCGATAAAATAGAAGTGAAAACCAAAGTATCAACGTTACAATTTTTTCTCATATGCATCATCAATATATATATATATATATATATATATATCATATATATCAACACATTTTGTCAACACATTTGCATCATCATTCATAACATGCATCCATAAAACATATAAAAGCATAGGAAATTCCAAACCATCTAAGAGTACACAGATGAAGCAAACTACAATGAAGTCAACTCTTGCAAGGAATGTCGAACCAAAAGATATCTATATGTATATACATAATGTCAAGTTTCTCGTGTATAATGTTGTCACACCATAGGACAAGTGTGGTCAAAACGCTCAATCATGAGCCAAAAATATAAAAAAATCAATAAAATACACAAAAATGAGACTAAGCAATAAAGGTACTTTGCCTATCCACCTCTTTGAGGCCCCTTATGACCGCTCCAATTACGAATTTCCCATAAGTTCTTTTCGAGTGCACTCAAAAGTCAAAAGCCAAAGCCTAATGAAAAAGACCAAGTCTCTCATATCTAACCCCTTTCCAAGTCCTTTCTACTTCGTTGGAGTCCTGGAGCCATCATTTCTAAATCCTTTCCAATTTAACCATACTCACGAATGAAACAATCGCAAGAAACCAGAGCTCTAAATTCAACAAACTTGCAAAACATAAATGATTTCTAAAAATAGTGAAAATGACATATATAACATATATTTGGATTTTCTAACATTGCGTGTGTAGGGCTTGCATGCACTGGAGTAGGTATATTTCTCACCCTCGCGGATACGGTACATAATCTTGTCATTTTATTTCAAAGTATTTTGCTAATCATGTTTTATATTTGCACTTGATTCTCGTCTTTCTTTTGTAGGTGGTGGGAAGGATGGATTGGCGTGGTTTCAACACATTGGTGAATAAGGTATAATTTCTAAATTTCCCATTTGGGAGCGCCATACTCGAGAATTCACATTTTATGCCTCTTCATGGCTAAAATGATTCTCTGAGGGGGTAATATGTACGCACCCAAAATTGCATGGTGTTATATTGTTGGAATGGTAAAATATCCAATGATGATAAAAAATTATTCCAAGGTAAAAATGAGGTGCAGATCCTCTCCTATTATTTTCATCTCTCCTCTGACTCAAATCAACCCTTCCGTTTTGTCTGCAAACTTTTATTTTTCTTGTAGGACCGCTTTTTAGAATTTTATTTGTCCTGAGCAGCTCTTGCAGTAACCTCCCCAACGGTTGCGCAACCGCCCGATGATTGTGTAACAGGTGGTTGCATAATAGCGATGATTTCACAACCGTTGATGGTTACATAACCGCCCCTCTACATTCAAAGGTGGCCATGTCACTTAAAATCAGAGACTTAAAACGTGCATTTTTACGCATGTTTAGATTTCGGAGTGATTTTCTCACTCATTTCTCAATTGTTTTGCCTATTTTTGGACTTGTTGGAATTGTATTGATTTTATCTTCTTGTTTGGATATGCTTATAATGTTGACTATCTCTCCTTTTTCTGATTTTTCACTTCTTCATCGACACATGTAATTGACTTCTTCTTTCCTAGATTTTATAAAAAGCCAAACTTTTACCCGTATGATGGGTTGGATTTTTCATATTCTTGAGGTTAAGTTATGTTGCTGAAATTTTGAGAGGAACCACACAGACAACTAACTCTTTTCTTTGTTCTTTCCTACCATTTACTTTCAGTCGTTTCTTGCACCAAGCCACCAAATCTGGTATTTTGTTTTCTTTGCTATCATCTAGCATCGGTGCATTCTGGATCAATTGAATTCATCTTTGGAAGAAGATACAAAGCTAAGGAGATAAAAAGCACATCTCATCTTTGGGAAGCTACCACAATACAATAGTAACCAAGTTGGGGTTGTACTTAAATTCTTTGAAGCTTTAATTAATTTTTATTTGTTAGAATAGAAATAATGCATTTGTTTTGAGTTGGTAGAATTGTAGAAGTGGAAGATTTCATCACTTCCCGAATGTATTTATCTTATTTCTAGTATTTATTTTCAAAATATTTCTTATATCTTCCCTTGATAACTTCTTCCGACTTATCCCTATGGATCTGCTTGGGAAATTAGTTGGAGGAAGAAGTGAAGAAATCCTTGCACATCTTTTATTTCTTTTAATTAGTTTATATTTACTTTTGTCAGGGAAAGTTCATACGACAAAGAGGAAATTGCTTCTGAGAAGCTTTCTATTTCCATAGAACTAGAGGCGAAGCTTTTCAAGAAGAATTTTATTTTATTTTATTTATATGGTCAAAAATCGTGGGTATGGTATGAAACAATGGGCAAAAACCATGGGTATCAAAACAATGGGTACCGAAAAACCATGGGCCCAAAAATAGCCCATAATGGTTACCCATTACCCATGGGTTAATAAACCACCCATGAAAATTTGCTTTGGGGCTTTGCCCCGAACCCTCGACCCACTCACCGGCGAGTGAGACCGCAAAAAATACCCGAGTGTAACACATGAAGGTGTACCACACTCTAACATGAAAACAAGCTCCACAAACATAACACAATTACATGTCCATATTATCCCCTTGTACCAAGGAAAAAGGGAAGAATAAAAAATGAGGGTGAAAATTACACTCAATCTTATAAACTATGTTGATATCATCCTGTAAATGCAAGAATAGAACACAAAGAGTGCTTTTTCGGCCCCAAGAGTAAATCTCGAGTTTGGAAGCCAAACCTTATATGATTTTGACTCTAAAACAAATTTTGATTTCATTCCAACAATTTCCAAGAGGAAATTATTCTTTCATTTATTTTCAATCCTAGTCACTCTTTTAGCACAAAGGAGCAGAGTAATAGTGACTCATATTATCATGGAGGGTGGTTAAGACTTGGACCAAAAATAATTTATCCACCATGTAGTAGACTCTAATATATTTCTATTTATTATTTTTTTGAATTCTAACTCTTCTTGGAACTCCCATAAACTACAAAACAAGTTCAATTTCTCCATTGAAGCTCACATTCCCGAATTCACAATTACCCAGTTTGTTTGAATGGATCCCGACACCAAATGCCTTCACATAATTATTTAAAACTATCATGGATATCTTCAATACTCACCTACATAGCCTCCAGATGGGTTGATATATTTCCATTATTCTCTACAGGGTATTCCTTTGTTGCAAAATGGGTAAAACTAGCCCTTTTTATGCCTCTGAGAACAACTATTCAACCTTAGAGCTGAATAGATTAATGAATCCTTTTAGATATAATTCCTTGCACATGAAAAAAATTTGAAAACCATGTTAACACATTCCTCTAATCATAAATAAGGATGAAACACTTGATAGGATGGCTGGAGGAAGGGTTTATGATGACATGAAAAGAAGGTTTTCAAGTGAGGGTTAGGTTTTGATGACCAAATTTTTAAATATTACATTCTAGACATTTAGCGTGACAACACCGTTATATGCTCATATGCCCATACATGCAAAAATTTTGTACCACCAATCCTCAACCATGATCCTCATGTGTAAACATGTACAAATATCTATACAAGTGAGTGAACACACAATGACTTTAAGCATACCATGTCCTTGTTTCTCTATACTCTTACAAATATCATGCATCCTATATGATATTGATGCAGGAGCACCACCACGATAGCTTGGAGAGTACAATGAAGTATGAATAATCCTATGAAAGGCATTAAGCATAAACTAGGGGTTGTCAAAGTTTTATATCTCCATTATATCATTGTTCAATTTCAAATTTGAATGTACATTGTAATTGTGAAGGTGAAAACATTGTAAATAAGGGGTAATATGTCAAGTTTGACTAGGTATAGGAGCTTGAATAGGTGTGTGTGAGTTGGCATGAGATAGATAAGGTCATGAAGACCATAAGAATAGATATGTAATGAGTTGTGATGTGTTTTAGATGCAATTGATATACTTAGAAGCTCGGTTGAGCCTTCTTAGGGTGACTTAGTCAACTTATGAGCAAGTTGAGCTTCTTAAGGAGCTAGAAAAGGTATGAAAAACAAAATGAAGGAAATCATTTCAAGGAGAAGCTGGTAACAAGTTGAAGAAAGATGAATAATGTATGTATGAAGTATGAAAATAAAGAATTTGCTTTGGGTTTTGTGTGAAATTGCTTGTTCATAGTGGATTGTGCTAAGAATTGTGCTAGGACAGCGAGATCCTAACCCTTGATCTATGAAATTTTCATAAAAATGTCTAAATGTTAAGATAAAAATCTTCTACAGGTGATAAGGATCATCATTATAATTTTTGTGTGTTTTGAAAATACCCGGTTTGATTTTTATAGTGATTTTCTCCTCCTCGGGCTTGATCTAGGGCCTAACATAACTCTCGACTCCACCGATAAATTCAATCAAAAGCTTCAAATCATCTCTATCTCCAATGGAATTAGGGATCACCAAATTTTCTAGAGAATCGGGTGATTTCGGTCGAAGATATGTATGACAAATTTTCGAGCTCCAATGGTAGAATACACACTATACACTAATGAAGGAAAACAAAATGTCGGGTTTCTCTCTATAAATTGGTAAATTATGAATTTATATTGGGTATGGAGATATTATAGGGTCTTTTTGATATGTTTTAATGATATCATGGGTATAGGAATGAAGGAAATACCATCATTTGATAGAAATCACCTGTGCAGGTGTCCTCACTAGACCGCCTAAAAGTGCAAGAAAAGGTAATTTTTGATAAATTTGAATAGAGTATGGACAAGGATGATGTGGTATGGATCTTAGAGCCCTATGTATGATGGGAATAATTTTTTAGAAGAGTTTATAAAGGAAAAGTCCATCATTTTAATGCTAGATTGATTGTACATGGTTTTATAGACCAGAATAGTGAGTCATTAGAAGGCCACCAAGGAAGAGAATTGACAAAAACCAACATAAAGACTTTTTGTGCATGGAAGTTTTGGACATATCAAACATGACAAGGGGAATCTAAAAACATGGAATCATGCCATGGAAATCTCCTAATTGCATTTAAGTCCTCGAATTGGGGTTATATGGACTATAAGAAGCTTGAGGGGCATATTTCTACAAGAAAATTGGAAACCAATGCTAGTTCATTCACAAGTGAGCCTAATATGAAGCATTCAACATGCCTAACAAGTATTATGACCCTATGAATCTATTTTCAATGTGATTCCATTATAGGAAAAAGCATGGCTAAGAGTATATAGAGGCATATGTGCTAATGACCTCAAAGATAGAACATGAGGTAAGAACTAGTCTTTGCATGTGAGAATAGGAGGTCTTGAACATTTGCATGACCCTAAACTCAGTGATTCTAAACTACTCTAAGAACTAGTAACCTATATACCTAATGTATGGTATGATATGTGCAAAAGGAGTAAAATCTGAACTTGGCTAAAGCAGGGCAGTATTGATAGGTTGAAGAATGATTCTGTGTTATACACCTGAAGGCTAAAATCTATGAAGGAGTAGAAAAATCATTTGAATGTCATTTCTTGAAGACCTTGTATCATGATTTTAGGTATGCTTAGCAATGAGTATGAAGGATTAGAACCTGAGAGAACAAGGTAAATAGTACGACTTCCACTATAAATTTGTGAATACAGTATATAACAAGCTTGGAGTTGGAGGTAGACATATCATCCTTGTATGATGTATCAACATGATAACTATTGCACCTAAAATGAGGACCTAAAGCCTTGAGGACTCCTAGATAGCAGGGTTATCAAGAAAACAAAGATATAAGTACACACAATACATGTTATATCTTCCAAATGTCAAGAAAAGGACTGTATCATGTACAATATTGTCCTTAAACACTCCATACCAAGGAATAGAGGGATTGTGAGTTGTTTGAATGCAAGTCCATGCTATCAATTTGTATGGAGGAAGCTAAGATAAACTAACAAGAAGGGTTAAATAGATTGCTAATGAATCTTGGGAACAAACATGCACTTGTGGCTTGAGGTTGAGCTAAGGTTACACCATGTTTGGTATCGAGTGGGTCTTTGATTTGATTAACTAATGAGAATATAGATGTTGTATAAATGTTGAATTTTGTTTGATTGTGCTAATGATTGGATGACAAAGTGATGCAAGGTTACATGTAGACAAAGGAGAAGAGAGATGCTCAAGTAGTTAAGAATAAAGAAGAGAAGTGTGGCTAAGAAAAGCCTAAGAAGGAAACTACATCTAGAAAATAATAAGAGTAAGACAAGGAAATTCGCATAGAAGCCACTAGAGCTTGCACAGTGAAAGGTTGTGAGAAAGAAGGAAGAGGTATTCAGAAGTATCCAAGAAGAAGATTGAATAAGAGAGATAAAGAAGGCTACAATCCAAGGTGATATATACTTAGATGAGAAAGAGAGACCATGAAAGCTATACCATGGAAACATGTAATTGTTTTGTTGTAAAATAAAGAAAGAAAGGAGAGTGGCAAAAGAGGAAAAGAGGAAAGAGATGAAGAGAGAAAAAGAGATAGATGAAATAAGGAGGCAAATTTAACTCCTTGAGAAAGAGATAACAACTGTAGGAGAATTCTTAGCTGGCATAGGGTATGAAGAAGTTGAAAGCATACAGGGATAAGATGATGGATACATAGGAAGAACTAAGCTTCATGAGTGAAGCATGTGAAGATTCTTGCAAAGAAGAAACAAAGTATGAGTATGAAGACTTCATGGATGGAGAGAATGAGTGGTCTAGTGGAGATGAAGAGGAACCACAAAGAGAAGTGAAGAAGAATGATGGAAAGTCCATTCAAAGGACATTTTTGGATGCTAATACTATGTTTAAGTTTGATTTTGTAGGTATAAAGGGCAGCCTTTGCAAGGAATCCATGATGGATGAAAGATCAAGCAAAGAGTTCCTGACATAAGGACAACAAAGAATGTATTTGAAAACAATCAAGCATGAAGATATGCAACAAGAAAAGGGGAAGAAAGAGCAAAGGATGAGCATAGAGGACCTTACAAAAGAATACATAGTGCCCAAGTGGCTCAAGAAGACAACACCTAAGCAAGCATATGAAGTCCAAAGAGATGCATATGAAGGTAAGAAGACTAAGGAACCAATCATTGTTCCAAGAAGCTGTTGGAAGAAGAAGGTTGATGTCATTTCAAGAGAGGTAAAGGAAATGAGAAATAAAGGTAAACAAATTGCATTTGATATATCAGTTGATGACATTATAAGCATAACTAGTGATAGTGATGAATGCATGATTGAATTTTGCAAAGAAAAGATGGAATGGACTAATGTGGAAGCAGGTGAATGTTCTCAATAAGGCCAAAATGGGAAAATGAAGGAAAATGAAAACTTATTGGAATAAGTACACCAATGTTTAAATGCAAGTCCAAGGTTTGATGATTATCATGAAGATATAGATGATAAATTGTTGCAGAAGAGTTAAAGATGATAGAAACTTTGTATGCAAGTCAACCCATGGGTGAAGAAGTGGTGGAAGCATGGAAGAATGATGAAGAACAATCACAAGTGGATGAGGATGAATGAGTAAAATATGAAAAATTGAAATCAGATTTTTTATTTTGATGATAGTGTGAATGATGCAAACCTTTCTCAAGAGATGTTACATTTTGAACAAGAGAAAAATGGATTTGTTTATGAGAACATGGAGCAATTACAAGCTGAGGTGAGTGCATTAGAGCATGCCCTTCATAATGGAGAAGACAATAAGTGTCCTAAACCAACTAAGATAGAGAAATTTGGTGAATGGAAGAAGAAAAATGAGTTTCAAGAAGAAAGAATAAGCGAAGATGCAACATTTGTAAGAGCATATTGGAATGAGAACCTCATTGACAAGCTAGGAATGAAGCAATGCAAGGACAAAACAAATATGTGAATACCAAATTGGAATTGGTCAATGAAAAAACAAAATAAGAAGGAGAAGAACAACATCATGCATTCAAATAAGAAGCTCCATGGCTTCAAAATTTTGTGTCTAAGGTTGCTTTTAGTGCTTTGTATGCAAGTATAACAACTGATAAGGTGGATGAAGCTCAAGATTTCATGAGAGATCTTTTGGAAACAAGAGAACAAGAATAATTTCAAGACCTATATGAAGATGAAGCAGTAGCATGGAGCCTCGTGAATGAGAAGTAGACAAGAAGAGGCAAATACAAGAAGAGACAAAGGAGTAAGAAGATGAGGTATAGAGAATAAACCAGAATATGCAAAAAAAACATGACCAAGGATGACATGGGACCCAAGTACAAGTCAAGAAACAAGAAATATATGAAGACTCATGAGTAGGAGCTCATGAAAAATTTCAAGATGGATAGCCTAATGCAGGAGCATCACCCTGATAACTTGGAGAGTACAATGAAATTTGAATAAGTCTATGAAAGGCATTAAGCATAAACTAGGGGTTGTCAAAGTTTTCTATCTCCATTATATCATTGTTCAATTTTAAGTTTGAATGTACATTGTAATTGTGAAGGTGAAAACATTGTAACAAGGGGTAATATTTCAAATTTGACTAGGTATGGGAGGTTGAATAGGTGTGTGTGAGTTGGCATGAGCTAGATAGGGTCATGAAGACCATAAGAATAGATATGTAACGAGTTGTGATGTGTTTTAGATGTAATTTCTATGTTTAGAAGCTTGGTTGAGCCTTCTTAGGGGTGACTTAGTCAAATTAGGAGCAAGTTGAGCTTCTTAAGGAGCTATAATAGGTATGTAAAACATAATTAAGGAAATAATTTCAAGGAGAAGCTGGTAATAAGTTGAAGACGCATGAATAATGTATGTATGAAGTATGAAAATAAAGAATTTGCTTTAGTTTTGAGTGAAATTGCTTGTTCATAGTGGATTATGCTAAGAAATGTATCAGGGAAGCGAGCTCCTAACCCTTGATCTATGAAATTTGCATTAAAATTTTTGATTGTTAAGATGAAAAGCTTCTACAGGTGTTAAGGATCATCCTTATAATTTTTGTGTGTTTTGAAAATGCCTGGTTTGACTTTTATAGTAATTTTCTCCTTCTCGGGCTCGATCTAGGGCCTAGCATAACTCTCGAATCCACTGATGAATTCGATCAAAAACTTCAAATTATCTCTATCTCCAATGGAATTAGGGATCTCCAAAGTTTTGAGATGATTGGGTGAGTGCAGACGAAGATATGTATGACAAAATTTCGAGCTCTAATCGTAGAATACATAATATACAATAATGAAGGGAAACAATCAGGTTTCTCTCTATAACTTGGTAAATTATGAGTTTAGATTGGGTATGGAGATAGTATAGGGTATTTTTGATTTGTTTTAATGATCTCATGGGTATAGGAATGAAGAAAATGCCATCATTTGATAGAAATCTGACTATGCAGGGTCACTAGATTGTCCTAAAGTGCAAGAAAAGGTAATTTTTGATAAATATGAATAGAGTATGGACAAGGATGATGTGGTATGGATCTCAGAGCCCTATGTAGGATGGGAATAAGGTTTAAGAGGAGTTTATAAAGGAAAAAGCCATCATTTTAATGCTAGATTGACTGTAAAGGGTTTTATAGGACTGTACTGAGTCACTAGAAAGGCCACCAAGGAAGAGAGTTGACAAAAACCAACATAGAACCTGTGCATGGAAGTTGTGGACACCTCAAACATGATAAGGGGAACCTATAAAACATGGAATCATGCCATGGAAAGCTCCTAATTGCATTTAAGGCCTTGAATTGGGCTTATATGGACTATGAGAAGCTTGAGGGGCAGATTTCTACAAGAAAATTGGAAACCAATGCTAGTTCATTCACAAGTGAGCCTAATATGAAGCATTCAACATGCCTAACAGGTATTATGACCCTATGAATCTATTTTCAATGTGATTCCATTATAGGACAAAGCATGGCTAAGAATATATAGAGGCATATGTGCTAATGACCTCAAAGATAGAAAATGAGGTAAGAACTAGTCTTTACATGTGAGAATAGGAGGTCTTGAACATTTGCATGACCTTGAACTCAATCATTCTAAACTCGCTCTAAGAACTAGTAACATATATACCTAATGTATGGTATGATATGTGCAAAAGGAGGAAAATGAACTTAGATAAAGCAGGGTAATATTGATAGGTTGAAGAATGATCCTGTGTTATACACCTGAGGGCTAAAATCTATGAAGGAGCAGATAAATCATTTGAATGTCATTGCCTAAATACCTTGTATCATGATTGCAGGTATGCTTAATAGTGAGTATGAAGGATTAACACCTGAGAGAACAAGGTAAATAGTATGATTTCCACTATAAATTTGTGAATACATTATATAACAAGCTTCAAGTTGGAGGTAGAAATATCATCCTTGTATGATGTATCAACATGATAACTATTGCACCTAAAATGAGGACCTAAATCCTTAAGGACTCTTATATAGTAGGGTTTTCAAGAAAACAAAGATAGAATTACACATAATACATGTTATATCTTCCAAATGTCAAGGAAAGGATTGTATCATGTACAAAATTGTCCTTAAAAACTCCATGTCAAGGAATAGAGGGATTGTGAGTTGTTGAATGCAAGTCCATGCAATCAATTTGTATGGAGGAAGCTAAGATGAACTAATAAGAAGGGTTAAATAGATTGCTAGTGAAGCTTGGGAACAAACATGCACTTATGGCTTGAGGTGAGCTAAGGTTGCACCAGATATGGACACACCTCCTCCATCAACAGATACACATTAGGTGAATACAACCGCAATAAACTTTTTAATACCTATTTTAATTAGTCACCATAGTATTTTCATCCTACATGTAGTCCACATAATAGAATAGGCTAAGGAATTTGGCATCCTATTCAGCAATGGACAAATCCTTGTAATAATAGCTAAAATTAAGTAATTTTCCTTTCTCTATAAGAGGATTAAATGTACCACTTTTAAAAATATTTTTTAATGTTTCTTGAGTGAGAGTGGTAATAACATATCCCTTGAGGGTACATCTATTCTCCCACAAAAATGCAACATCCCCTTCCAACTAGAATATACCAATACACGTATGAACATTGGAGGCCATATCCTCCAACCCAAAACACTTTATCATGCCTACTAACAAAGCCTCTACTTTATCCCCCACTTATTCTCCCAAATACTTGGGAGGTGGAAGTTTTCCATATCTTGTACAAAATTTTCCCTTAGATGAGGTATTTCATGATGATCATGGGTATACAAGGTAGTGAGCTACCTTTCATTTTCCTCTTCAACTAATTATTCCTCTAGTTTCACATGCTCATGAGGGTGGACATTGTCAATCAAAAGAGTTTCTTGAGCATCCAAGTTAGATTAAATTGAATCAATGGTTTTGAGAACCCTTTCTAGAGTAGGGTCTATGTTAGGGTCCACATGGTGAATCTCATCATTGTTCTACTTCTTATTATCATTCTCATTCTCATTTTTAGGTGCCAAGTTTCTACATAGAATCCTTCTATGACAAGACATAGAACCACCACCCCTTCCACTCCTAGTTTTCACCATTTGTCTAAAAATAATTAAATAATGTTCCATAAGTTTAAGTTTTATATCTCTACCATTTTCCCATAGTGTTCCCTAAAGATAAAATTATCTCTAATACCATATGTAATGTCCCATTTAAACTAAACTTAAAAAAAAAATCTAAACAAGAAGAATGGAATAGTCTCATAAATATATCATAATCTCTTATTATCATATAATAGTATAAAAACTAAATCATAGCCTAAGAAATAATTAACAACTACTTATATAATTGCTTACATATTTTACATTGGGATTCAAACCTTAAAATAACTTATAGATAACATGCATATTGCATTCATTGGATAAATATAATTCATAGCCATTCCCTTGAAAATGGGAAAACTTTACAACAATGGAATTCCTATAAGTTCCTTCCCTGAATAACATAATGTTTCTAACCTTCATATAATGTTAACACTCCTAAGTGTCAATAGTCTTATAATAGAGTAGGGAATGGTGGTTTAAGCATCATTTCCCATAAGATATCATAATTATAGTTCTCCCATTAAACATTCCTTAATATTTATTAAATTATGTAATCATTACAATAACATGTGTTTATTAGAGCAGATAAGAAGAATAATGTCGTAACCTTTAAAATAGTTTCTTAATGTGAGTGAACACGGGATAGAGGTTCAAGCCCTTTAAACATTATTCAAGTAGTTATCATTAACAAAAACCAAAGTGATCCTTAAAAATGTGCATGGTACCACAACATGGTATAAATATAGGTTTCATGCATAAGATTAAAAAAGAGAGATATTTTATTATGTACACTACAATCAAGCCCTCACATCTAGTTCACCGAGGTCCAAGACCACAATGTTATATCTACTTTTAAAATGATAATGAAATTTTTTCCAAATCGGATGCCATAATAGCATTTGAATATGCAATCTAAATTTTATTTTAATTGTAACTTTCTCTCTCTACCGTAAAGGTATCCTAGAGAGATAATTTCTTAATCCACATTGACATAGGTAATACAACCTAATTTGTATATTGTACTAATGTTATAAAGAACACAAGAAAGAGTCCCAAAAGGAATTCTTATTACCACAATATTCAATATGGTGTTCCATGTGTAAACCCTATCACAAAGTGAAAAGATTTTACCATCATGTAAAATAGGACATCACCCAAAGATCGGTGTTATGGACTATATTTTTCTGTTGACCACCCCATGTTTCACTATTGCGACATGCAGTGATCAATGGATGGGGCATATGTATACACATAATTTTTCACTTTTCATCTTTCATACATGTTACTAACAATTTCCTTTATGCAGATAAGGGTCACTGATGCATCTATTTCTAGAACGGGTTCCCTAAGGGGCCTGTCAGAAATGGGGAATGGTTATTCACATAATCATTATGGGTTAGAGAAATTACGCAGAGAGAGCTATTTGGTCTTGGCCTTAGTTTTCCTTGCACTAGGTATCCTTGTCTTCCTAGGTCTCATACACATCACATTCACAATTTTTTGTTTTCATCTCATCACTTGGCATCTTGTTTACACCTAAGCTATGTCATCCGTAATTGATGATTCTTTACATCTCGGAGACCCTAGAAAATACTACATCACAACTCTTGGTTATTTTTGTGTATCACCGCGGGGCATAATCTTAACCTCATCTTCCACAACCGACAACCATAGTATTTTAAAAAATTCCTTTAGAGTCATTGTCATCTCTTCTTAGGTAACCAAAAAGTACATGTATCTACGCACCATCTCTTACAGAGTGCAAGAACAAATGCATATTACGGGCACATCCCCAATCTAGTGATATGCCACATCTCGACATAGTCTAATTTTCCACCAATCCTCCTCTAATCCCAAGGCCAACAAGGTATTAAAATTTCTACCTTTACAAAACTCCTGCAAATTTACATCTCTCTACAATACACAAACAAACACAAAAACCCTAAGGTAGTGTTTCAGTCTCACAAACACGTGATACAAATCTCAAACATGCCATAAGATAGAAATGCCTAGATACATGGACATTACGCCCATTACTTGGATAATAGCACCTTAACTAGATGGTACCTTCCAAAGGACAAAATCGGCCCCATCGACCCTGTCTTGGGCACAAAAACACCAAAATTCTCAAAATGTCAAAAATGCTAAAATGGCCCAAAATTTCTATAATATTGCCTAGTCTACTTCAAAAAACAAAATACTTACTAGTTCATATGTCTTTTGGTTGGATATCTCCTCTACGACCCTTTCGAATATTGTTGGGATTGCCTCTCGTGCACACAACATCATCGTAAACCTTATTGTCACTAGAATTACTATAGTTACTATACTTCTTCTTACGACAAATTATTCACCAACATTTTTTTCACCATATATTGAGCTTCGTTTGTCTATTTTCAACAC